>BPTQ01000008.1:325877382-327237580 GCA_019973895.1 Chrysanthemum seticuspe | reverse complement strand
AACCATTAGTGAAAGGTGAAGCATTAGTGAAAGGTGCTTAGAAGTGAAGAAACAAGACATTAGTGAAAGGTGCCTTGTAGATCTAGTCAAAGGCATTAGTGAAAGGTGCCTTAGATGTACATTCGATATGGTGTGTTTCGATGTACAAGATAGACTAGTATTAGATCCAATGATATTGATATCCTTGATGATGTTGTAAAGGAGTAGATCTCCCTTGGGATTAGTCATTGGTGTAGTGCGGTAGTAGTTCCTCCATTGCAATGGAACTAGGTGCTTAGCCTAGTACCTAATAAAGGGTAGGCGACGTTGTGAAGGTGTAGTTCACCTTGGAGTGAAAGAACAAGGTACTTAGCCTAGTACCTTATAAAGGGTAGGCGACGTTGTGTAGGTGTGGTTCACCTTGGAGTGAAAGAACCCGGTGGTTAGCCTAGCACCGGAAAAAGGGTAGGCGACGTTGTGAAGGCTTCTCCGCCATAAGGAGATTGGTGTAGTGATTACGAACTCTCGAGTAGGTGACTCGGGGAGTGGAGTAGGGCAAGGAAGGTGCCCTTGTAGCCGAACCACTATAAATACTCGTGTTGTGGTTTTGTGCTTCTTACTCTTATCTTTTCATTACTTATCTTTATATGCTTGTCTATCAACATCCAACACACACATCCAAATAGATTGACATAAGTCGATCTAAATAGATTAAAAGGAAGTTTTAATTGGCAAAACTATTCAACCCCCCCTTCTAGTTTTCCACAACTACGATGGCTCAAGTGAACTCTCAAGCTTTATGATATTTAGGACTTTCAAGCTCGCAACAATTAAAGAAGAAGCCAGTTTTTCTTACTCTAGCGTCTACCAATTAAAACAAGAGACAACCTAACAATAATCAACAACTAGGTTTTGTAGATCTAAGCAAACACAATAGTAATTTAGCTACTCATGATGGATAAGCATGCACAAAAAAAAAATTGAACATAGGATAAACATGGTGATAATATGGATTAACAAACTTATCTTATGATGTAAAGAAGGGTTTGGAACCCTAAAATACTGTCCAAGTCGGACTACACACGAACTAGGGTTTGCTCTCCAAAATTCTACCACACTAAATGAAGAAAAATCAAATTCTATATATAGATTTACAAGTGCGATGGCATCGCCTTTTGCTAGTGACGCCATCTGGTCGCCGTCTTTAGGGTTTCATTTGGGCCAAGTCATCGTTGGGATGTCGTCAGTTGAGAAGTGTGACGCCGTCTGTCTTCATGAGGGACGTCGTCTTGAAATGGTTCTTGGACGTCTGGTGAAGAAACTAAGGGCGACGCCCTTCTGAATTAAGGCGTGACGCCGTCATGCTTTAGAACCAAAAAGTGACCTAAGCCGTCATTTGCATTTTAATTAGAAATTCTCCTTAGCGACGACGTCGCCCTTTGGGTTGTGACGCCGTCAGGCTTGCAAAACAGCCTTGTTTCTTGACTTTGCCGTTTCTTCATGTTTTCGCTCCTTTTCGTCCAAATATGCTTCATTCCAGTATTTTACTTCCAAAAGACCTAAAATGTGAAAAGGAACGATTTTAAGTAGTAACGGATATAAAATGTGTCGATTTTGGGCTTAAATGACCCCCTAAAAATGTATGTTTTAAATCCTTATCAAATATCCCTACACTTGGAATTTGCTTGTCCTCAAGCAAATGTGCTTTTGGCCAATCAATTTATAAGTTAGGGGTCATGTAGCATTGGTTTAAAAATAGTTTACAACAAATACAAGCGCCACAATAGTCATAACAAGCACATAAATTATACACTAACACCTCTCAATTGGTGTTTGGATTCTCTTATTTCTCGAGTTTATATGAAATATAACATGTAAGGAAATGGAAGATAAACACTCGCTACCTGGCATAGTACATAGATTACCATAGGCTTGATAATAGATCAAACCCCCACCGCTTTGGCGTAAGCACCTAGTAATAACTAGAGGTCTTTACAAAGGGTTATAATGTGAGGCTTAGGGTAGGGAAATAAAGGGTTTTGTTGATATGGGGATATTTAGTGGTGGCAAGTCAAAATTTTTATGTTACAAGCATGTAAAACGTGGCATTGCTAAGCCAAGACTCGACTCACTAACACTAAGTAACTTGAAACAAAACATAAATATAAACATAAACATACAAGCATAAACATAAAGATAGATGTAGGATGGTAGCCCATATGTTTTTCTCATATATTTTTTTTTTCACTAACTCTTTTCTCTTTTTTTTTGATTTTTTTCATACTTTTTTACTCTACCATCCTCTATGATAACATCAAAATAAAGGGATTTATAGGAGCATCCCTACACTTGAGTTTTCATTTCACTAACAATCATTGCCCCGAATTGAAAAGATCAAAACACTTGGAGTACTTAATTACGTAGACAAAGGGAAATTAAATTTATCGTTCCTTCCCGTTACTCCATAAAATATTACTTTAACCCATGAGTCCCAATCATCTCAAATACTGTATACAAATGATATGAATCGACTTAGCAACCATGCATGTAACTAGATAATTGAACTAAGGGTTTAAACAATGATTACAATAATGCACTAAAGATGAGTGCATACAGGGTAGGCTAAGGCGATTTGGGTGTAACATTTAGAGGTGGATTGTAAACAATGCTCTTCATTGATATTTCGGAAACCGAAACATCACGAGAACCGTGAAAAAGATAAGCTCTGAGGGGTTAACTAGGGGTATCGTGTACTAAATATGAGTACATCGCAAGGGTGTGGGGAAAATTACTCAACCGATGTGGATGATGTAATTAAGTTACAGGTTTAAAACAAGGGTTATCCTAATGCCTAATATCATTTAGTTAATCCTAACTACACGAATGTAGTCTCACTAGCGATCTTGGAATGCATCACAAAACAAGTTCTAGAATCTATTATACTACAGGTACACTCACTAAGCATTAAAGATGAATGCTTTTATTCTTAAAGATCTAGGGGCGAACCTCACATTTTTGGGGTGGAATTTGAGTGGTATACGGTTTTTGTGCTAGTCATATAATTCCTATCCATGAGACGCTTTGTTAAGACTAAAGTTTAACTCGTAAATGACATAAAAAATTTTAAATTTGGTGCTAAAATTACCCTTACAAATATTTCTCATAGTTTATTACAAAATTTACCAAGGACAAGACAAAAATCAAATGAGTGAATACTTTTTAAGTTTCCGTTTTATTCTCCCTCCCTACACTTAAAATGAACATTGTCCCCAATGTTCCCCGAAAGTATCAAAGTTATGACAAAAGAAGGTAAGTAAAAGAGAAAGAAACTAGTACTCACCTGAATAGCTCGGTAGGATATGTACAAAGTTGCTGTTAAATCCTTCTCCAAGAAGAATGAGCAAGTAATAAGTGCTTCCAATATGTACTTCTTCTTTTTGTCTAATATAACTTGCTCACTTATAAGAAAAAAAAACGAAACCTCGCTTAAAATCGGCGGTATAAATTATATATAAAAACTATACTAGAAAGCGAGTAAGATATAATGCTTGTGGAATGGATGTTTGCAGTTTTCTGGAAAATTAAGAATTGGAGATTTCCAAAAATTACAAATTTAGACAGAAAATGAAACTGTGAATCTGTTTCTACATTGCCTGACGCCGCCAGGCTGTCCTGACAGAAAGGGTATGGTGCGTTTTCTGTAAAAATTACTTCATTAAAAACCTGTAAAAATTTCTGCAAAACATCCATTATGACTCGATACAAGCATTTGACTCTAACACACACACACACACACACACACATACACACACACACACACACATATATATATATATATATATATATATATATATATATATATATATATATATATATATATATATATATATATATATATATATATATATATATATATATATATATATATATATATACAATTCCATAAATTGATAATCTTATGTTCATGCATGTTCTAAAAAAAACACTTATCTTTTTGTAAAATACCTTTATATGCAATTAAGACGAGGTTAAAAACAAAATAAAGCATTTTCACAAAATGGACATGAGAATTAAACAAGAATGAAAAAATATATAGACACACAAACAAAATTGACAAACAAAACAAGCAAACAATTAAACATGGGTTGCCTCCCAAGAAGTGCTTTTCTTTATTTATGAGTCTTGTAGCTAGACTCGAAGTCATGCCCTACGTGATTTCATTACCATCTTCTTCTTCCTTATGACGATTTATATTGGGATTTTCCATAGCATAGCTATGTCCGATTGTGCATCTTTCTAGGAAATCTTCATGCTCCCAATTGGTTCTATATTCCGGTCCTAACTTCACGCATTCTTTATAGAATCCAAATATCTTACTCATCACGTAATCTACTCCTCTCTACCTATCATCCTCATTCCTAAAGTAGACCGATAGCTTAAGTTCTTTCTCATTATTGGATAATGACGAGAATTGCTCAATCTTGATTGGCATTTGGTAGACAATCTCATCGGTCTCGTCCTTGAATCTAACTATCCCTAATTCTGGGTCACAAGTCATTCCGGAGCTATCTATGAATGGCTTTCCTAGAACTACATGGGAGAAGCTAGGATCTACAGCCGTACTAATATCTTCCACAATCACGAAATCCGTTAGGTACGTGAAGCTTCCTACATAAACGGGGCAATCCCTTAATTGTATCGAGGAAATTACATCTTATTTTAGGATCATCGGGATCTTGCCTACTTGGGATAGGTCTTTTCATCACCCAATTATAGTATGTGCTAGTCATGATGTTTATTGGGGACTTGCGATGGATGTAGGCCTTTGCCACGAAAAGGTGTCCTATGCAACAAGGTATGTTGAGATTTCTAGGATTTCCAAAGGTGATGTGTGGGGATCTCATAGTATAAAAGGGACGAAGGTCGCGTACTAGGTGTGGGTGGTATGAAAGTTCCTCTTCCGTAGGAAACTTGTTGAGTATTCGTCACCTACTTCGTCTACTTCTCTAGTTGTTTCATTCTTAGGAGTCTCACTAACCTCAAGCACCGTCTCATGGTTTGCTTCATCATTATTCCTATTTGGTCTCACTAGGGTGATGGCATTGACAAAGTGAACGTGTTTTGATGAAGATGGGTCCCTATTTTCATTTCCTAATTGCGAGTGAGCGAAGAACTTGCTTGGGTCCTTAATCTTCACAAGGGGAGCTTTTTTGGATGAGTGAGTAGAGATGGCATTAACCTTCTCGGTTTCTGTCTTATCAACATGATTATTAATTACTTTCAAGAGGTTGTCTATCTTCCTATCCATCTCGGTTTGTTATTGATTTAAGTGATCCGAAAGCTTGGCTATTTGGGCTTCTTGAGATGTTGTGAAGTTTCGCATCATCCCTTCCAAGTTATGTTGACTAGGGCTATAGGGGCTTTAATTGTGTTGTTGGGGCCATGGGGAGTCGTTAGAAGTGAATTCTTTGGTTTGACTCCAATTATAGTTGGGTTTGTCTTTCCATGCCTCTCGGGCTTCGTTGTTAGTCTTAGGTCCGGGGGTTATTGGGAATCTTCTTCCCGCTCCGTTGGTGCGCGTAGATGCGTAGTCCACGAAAGCTTGTTCGGGGAGTCTCGTGCAATTACGAGTGTCGTGGGGACCATTACATAACTCACAAGGTGAAGTATTTTGTTCACTTGGCGTGAAGGTTTAGGAGCTTCATAGGAACTCATGAGGAATTTGACTTGATCTTCAAGTTCGATCATCCTACGATTGAAGGTTGTGAGTCGATTGGAGGCAAGGATATTGCCTTTACGGTTTTGGGCAATTCACGGGGGTCATTCCAACATTCGTTGTCATAGAGGGAAAGGTCCTCTATTGTACCCCACGATTCTTCCGCGGTTAATTCACTAAGTTTACCACCGGCCGCTTGGTCAATGGTTTGCCTTGTGGAGAGATGGACATAATCATAGAAAATTTGGACTTGGAGCCAAAGATCAATGCCATGGTGAGGGACTTTGTGGATTAAGTGCTTGAATCGAGTCCACGCCTCATAAATGGTTTCGCCTTGACGTTGTTGGAACATCAAGATGTCATTCCTTAGCTTGGTGGTTCTCCCCGATGGGAAAATTGGGCGAGGAAACGGGTGGTGAGATCATCCCAACTTGAGATGGATCCTGTAGGAAGTCGCTCAATCCAATTACTAGCTTGGTCCCGTAGAGAGAATTAGAAGAGATGCAATCGCATGGTCTCCCGAGTGGTAGCATCAAGGTCAATGGAGTCAACGATTTTAAGGAAATCCTTGAGATGCTGATTAGGATCTTCGGAACGAAGTCCATGGAATGCACATCCTTTTTGCACCAACCTGATGGTGTTGGATTGCAGAGCCGTAGTTTCAGCTTGAAGTGGAAGCTCGATGGTGTTCCTATAGCCTTGATGGCTCGGTCTAGAGTATTCACTAAGAGTACGGCCTCTTGGCGGGTCGAGTGGTGATTGATTGGGTAGTGGTTGATTGAGTGGTAGTGGTTGATGTGGTGGTGGATTGTTGTTGGGTGGATTATCACCCATGGTGAAAAGTGAAAAGGCTACGAACACAAAAACAAATAAAGGGGATAGACTAAAAGAAAACTAAGAAAAAGGGAAAAAAAAGCTCACTTGATAGGAATCAAGCGAGTAGAACTAATCGAGATAGAAACCTAACTAGCTATTCAATTCCCAGGCAGTGGCGCCAAAAACTTGATGTGCGGGTTCGGGGTCGAAAGACTTCCTTTTCCGCGAGCACGCTTTACAACCCACTAGGCAGTGTACCTAATCGTTGCAGTGTAGTATGGGTAAGCCCAGGGGGTTGATCATTCTCTAGGGGAATAGAGATGCTAGTAGAGATGTATGACGAGAAGGTGAGGTTGAGGGAGATTCTTTTTATATTTTTTTGAAAGCAAGTAAATATCTCGGGGTATAGGAGTGGGGGGGGGGGGGGGGTACTTCTACCAATTTTAACTACTAATAATTAAAAATAAAAACTAATTAACTAATGAAAAGGAAAAGATAAGCTATGTGTTGTAAGGTATGTTCTTATGATAATTAAAAGTGTGTTTACTTAGATGTTCTTACTCTCTAGTTATCTCTTATTGGTCGGTTGGATTGTCACATCATCATCTTAATTGGTGCGTTGTATTCCGTGTGGTCATAGGGGGTGCCTAATTCCCTAGTTCTATGAATTGTAACTCTCCTCTAGACTATCCGGGATCGCCAAGTACCGTAGTATCTCCCCCGAATACTCTATTATCCTAAAGCTACAACTCACGCAATAAACACAACGATGGCTCAAGTGCACTCTCAAGCTTTATGCTATTTAGGACGTTCAAGCTCGCAACAATTAAAGAAGAAGCCAGTTTTCCTTACTCTAGCGTCTACCAATTAAAACAAGAGACAACCTAACAATAATCAACAACTAGGTTTCATAGATCTAAGCAAACACAATAGTAATTTAGCTACTCATGATAGATAAGCATGCACACACACACACAAACAATTGAACATAGGATAAACATGGTGATAATATGGATTAACAAACTTATATTATGATGTAAAGAATGGTTTGGAACCCTAAAATACTATCCAAGTCGGACTACACACGAACTAGGGTTTGCTCTCCAAAATTCTACCACACTAAATGCAGGAAAATTGAATTTTATATATATATTTACAAGTGCGACGGCGTCGCCTTTTGCTGGTGACGTCATCTGGCCACCATCTTTAGGGTTTCGTTTGGGCCAAGTCATCGTTGGGACGGCGTCAGTTGAGAAGTGTGATGCCGTCTGTCTTCATGAGGGATGTCGTCTTGAAATGGTTCTTGGATGTCTGGTGAAGAAACTAAGGGCGACGCCCTTCTGGATTAATGCGTGACGCCATCATGCTTTAGAACCAAAAAGTGACCTAAGCCGTCACTTGCATTTTAATTAGAAATCCTCCTTAGCGACGGCGTCGCCCTTTGGGTTGGAACTCCGTCAGGCTTGCAAAACATCCTTGTTTCTTAACTTTTCTATTTTCTTCATGTTTTCGCTCCTTTTCGTCCAAATATGCTTCATTCCAGCATTTTGCTTCCAAAAGACCTAAAATGTAAAAAGGAACGATTTTAAGTAGTAATGGATATAAAATGTGTCGATTTAGGGCTTAAATGACCCCCTAAAAACGTATGTTTTAAATCCTTATCAATGATCTACTCATATCTTTTAGACTTATCCCAATATCACAAAAAAATATACTCCTTCTCCCTCCCCAAAAATCAGCCGTGATGCTGGGTTCATCATCTAGGGTTTTCCGTTTTGATTCCTAAACCAAGACAAAGTGTTGTGCATGGTTAGACCGTGCGGTACATGAAGGACTAGCATCCAGTGATATACTATGACGTGTAGTGTGGATTGATAGATATTGGAAATCATAACACAACAAGCAACCTAGCTATGGATCGTGTGATATTCTAGAGAGAGAAAGAGAGATGGGTAGTTCTAGAGAGATAAAACAGAAGAAAGGTTAGCTTACCAAAATGAACATCCAACCCTCTCCCTTGTGGGGAGAGGGCTATTTATACAAATCTCTGCGCCCTCTTTCGGGCTGTGGATGAGGCATACAATGGGTAAAGACCCGTCCTTCTTCCACGGTGTTACTTATACTACTGTAAACTTACAAATATAATGTAATGTCTACGAGCTATAATATGCTAGACTATTGTTGGGGTGACCGACACTTCAACATGGATTTTCTAAATCCTAACAATCTCCCCCTAAGGGACGTCACCCCGTGAATTAAATTTTGAATCCTAGCATTCTATCTTTAATCTTTCATGCTCGAGCTCGTAGACTTTAAAGCTTCCTTAAGTTTAACTTTGCACATTAGTAGTGGTTCTTTGGCTTGAATATTTCTTTGATATGTGATCACGAGCTTTCTTTGAGATCATTAGCCACATAGAATCTCCAGCTCATCATTTGTAGTATCGCCGTTATGTGATAGAAGGATCTCCTTATTTCTGAATAGATTATAGCATCATTTTCTTTCAAAGATATCAAATCACCTTGGGAAACTTGAAAAGAAGTAATGCTGACTATTACATTATTCACCGAGGGATGGAAGAGGCTAGGTTAGCCGAAAGATGATTATAGGTTCAAGGACATAAGAAGGGGTAGAGAAAATGCCTCGAGCCAATGTTCGAGTTGCGATCCGCTTCGGTCAAGTCGAACCTTGCCAATTAGCTTCTGGAGATCGGGTTCTCACTACCAACGCCTCGCGAGATGGACTTTCTCATGTATACCGATTTTACTTCCTTCCCTTCTTCGGGGGCTTCCCCTAGTTTGTCAAGTGCGTCCGAGGCGGAGAGTGCTCCACCTGACTTTGACCAACTGTTTCAGAGAATTTGTGAGGAATACAGCAAGTGTGTGCATGACCCCTCTTCCCGAAATCTTTGCGGGGACTACTTTACGACGACGGACGACCGGCCGTAGGGGGAGGAGAACCCCCGAAGTAAACATAAATGAAGGGGCATACCCCACCCCAGGAAACCAAACAAAGAACTCAAGACACTCCCTGAGCTCTAAAAATTGGACTGACATGCTCGTAGTATTGGATCATGATATCTTTTCATCAGAGTAGCGGAAGCTTCTTTGGATCATGATTTTGCATTAGTGTAGCAGAAGCATGGTATGAAAATATCAGAGCCAGGTTATGTAGATATGCACTTATCATGATTTATTTAAGCGTGAGTGTGAGCATGCGGTTATGGATTGACTCCTCAATTCTGATCTGCTGCAACCGTCGGGTGTTCCTGCAAACAACAGTTAGCAATAAAGCGCACGAAAGTGTCTTTGATCACTTTCGTTGAATGGGGTTGCAAAAACCACGGTTCCCCGTTGATCAGTACAAGTACTGCCTGTGATCAGGTAGAATTCTGAAGAATCTCCTTGACAGGGTTTCGCAGCTAATCGAGCCGTTCTCGAACCGGAACGTCTCAAAGAAGACAACACGGAATGAGTGAACCAGCGAATTGAGATTCACTGATTGATAATAAATTGATTTGAAAACAATCGTGTATTGCTTAATAGAAAGAGTTTTGCAATACGACGAAGGTTTTATGGAAAAGATCAATTTTCAGTCATAAATACCCTTTTATTTTGAAACATTAATACACAGTCGATGTGCTAGAGAAAAGAATCGAAGAGCACAACAACCGGTTTTTCAAAGGTATCCGTCAATCCATTTCCTAGACCAAGGTTGATTCAAGAGTGAATCGCCCCATTGTTTCTATAAAGTTGTCACAAGCTTGATCTTTTGGAAAGATCTCACATGTCACCCACCAAGAGCTTGTTTGATGTTGGCTCTAGAAGGATTTCCATCTTCATCGTGAATATTTAACATATCACTCGAATGTTCTGGCAATACCACAAGGATAATGCGTAGGACTCTCAACATATTCTTACTTTCCACATTGTGTGAAACAACAAGTCTTCATGAATTATGTGTCCTACTGAGATTTTATGATGATCTCTTGGCTCTAGACTCAATTGTGCACTTTGGTTTCCTATTCGGAGACTAGGGAGAGGGTCTCCTTCTTCAATATCAACCATCTCTAAGAGAAAGTCGATAGATAATGTAGGTTCCCCGTGAGAATGAAACAAGTCGTTTTAAGAGAACTTGAGTGGCTTGGGAAGTTTAGTGTAGTGCGTCACTGGGTCCATGACGTCTTGTCTTCAATACCAGTGTTACCTTTGTAACCACCAGTAGCATATGTATTGAACCCGGTTTCTGCCATAAGGTTGAATTATTGGAGGGCTATTTCTTTTCACCCTTTTCACATTTCATTTCTTTTTCATTCTTCAACCCCTTCAGTGCTTACCGAGACCTCATAACTAGAACCTTGTTGGGTTTGTTCCAGTCCTAGCTCTGTCTCAGTCGGCACTCTTCCCTAATTCTCATTTTTTCTCCTTTTTTCATCATACCTAAGGACTTCTACACTATCTAGTGAATTGTCACTGGGTAGATCCCGCCGGCTCTGGCGGGATCGTGGGAACTAATACCTAACCCTACCAACCTTATAACTCCAATGCATAAAGTAACATGGTCGGTCTTTTGGTATAGTTATTTTTCCTCTTTGAAACCAATTAAAAAATCATTTGGAAAAAATCAATCAAGGTACTTGTGATATAATATCAAAGCATTTTGTATCTTAATTGTTTTTGATAATTTAGAAATGCTCCCCCTCAACATGTGTTGTGTGATTTTGAAATTGTTTAGCACATGGAGGCAAGAGTTCTTTGAAATATTTCCTTGATCACAATTTCCTTAGAAAAAGCCTTTTGATTTTCTTGGAATATTCTCCCCCTCAATATGTGCGTTGGTTATTTAAAATCATTTAACACATAGAGGCAAGAGGTCTTTGAAGTACATCCACGATCACACTTGCCATAAAGAAAACCATTTCAAAATCAATCAAGGTACTTATGATAAAACAGTGAAATCTTTGTACCTTGATAGTTTATTTTCTTTTGAAATGCTCCCCCTCAATATGTGCATCGATATACGAAAATGTTTAGCACATATGGGAGAACTGCCTATCCATTGAGTCTTAAAGATCACATTTTATCAGATTTCATATTTATATCACATTTTCTCCCCCGATCAAAAATTTCAAATCCTTTGAGATTTTGGATCCTAAGTGATTTAAATAAGTTTTAGAAAACATGGGAGACAATGCTCTTTTTAATCTTGCCATATTAAATCATTTTCTGGTTTTTGGATAAATGCTCCCCCTCAACATGTGCATCATTTATTTGAAATCGTTTGGTAAATGGAGGCAGGAGTGCTTTTGAAACAATCACCATCAAAACAGATTTGAGATTTAAATCACGATCTCTCCCCCGATCAAAAATTTCAAACCTTTTGAGATTTGTGATCCCAATTGATTTAAATCATTTAGCAAATTTTGGGGAAAGACGTGGCTTGATTTTAAAATTAATTGATAAGGACCAATTTTGTCATTAAAGATTGTTAGTGTCAGGTATGATAATTTTTAAGAGATCTTTAGGTAAAAGAAAAAATTTCACAATTAAACAAGAAGAGAAAAAATTTCATTTTGAAAGATCTTTGATTTTAACGAAAAACCATACCATGACATAACATTGAATCTTTAGATCACCACTTCATAACATACAAACGGACTTGTTAGATAAAATATCGATTGAAAATATTTAATTTAAAATCACTCTCCCCCTCAATCGATGACTGTAGTAGTTGATTGAGTGACTTATGTTTTGATAAAATGAAGTCCGGTTGATTTTCAAAATTTTGAGTCCGATTTATTTTCAAACCATATATTTCCATTTTGAGAAATCAAAAAATGGTATCATTCACTACTTGTCCTGCACAAAGATACGTTAGGTGGTTGAGAATCACAAGTTGTTTCTGTTGTTGCTGAGAGGATGAAAGAAAACCATCTGCTGATGCAGTGACACCTCTGAAGTTGCATCTATCATGCCAACTCTCCATAGAGATCCAATTAAGTTCCGTTTCTTCTTTTGTCGACCCAAGATATCGTTGCCCTTTCCTTTCGGCATCCAATCATATACTTTTGTGGGATCCGGAGCAGGAACATTCTTATATACCATGTTATCTGCACACGTTAGTGGACATACATACAGATATATGGTGGTCGACAACACCCAAATAACAATCAACTATTAAAAGTCAATCCAACATATCAATCAGATCATACAAAGGCATGGGAATTATGTATTCATCAAACTCTAATCATCTAATTGTAGCAATCATATCCTAGGCTCCTAGCCATTCAAAGTTGGTAAATACCTTTTTCTGTTAAGTATGTATGATGATTAAATAAGCCCGTTAGATGATATAAATTTGAAACATTCTCCCCCTCAATCAATGACTCATTTTATGAAAAGTTTTAAAAACGCTGAAGTCATTGATTGAGTTTCCAAATTTTTGAAAACTCCAAAATCTGATTGATTTTCAAGCAACTCATTTTCCACCATTTTGAAAACAAATATTTTTCCGAAGAATTTTGAGAAAAAAAAAACATTTGTGTAGGAACATCAGTCTTTTTATTGACATGCTTTCCTCATTTTGTTTTAGGATAAGTGCATGAATTTATGAAAATTGGTTTAGCGCAGCACTTTCCCTTTTTGAAACGCGGGTTGCATATCTGAAATAATAGCAAACCAAAGTTTAAGCACGGGTTACAGCCTGAAATAACTGCAAGCCATAGTTTTAGACATGTTTTAAAAAATATTTACACCTCATGCTCGAACTTCATCTAAAGTCCCGTGCCATTATTGAATGACATTTCTAAGACCGTAGATGTTATCGATACCAGAAGACCTGTCATGAGAAAAATAATATTTTTGGTATTTTTCAAATTTTTTGATTTTTTTATATTGTATTTACAGAGTGCAAACCTGTATATAGTATACTGGAATTGGAAATACCCTAAAGTGAAGTGTGTTAAAGAACGAGTCCTGAGCTGAGGTGATCAGAAATCATAGTACGTGCTTATCAATTCTGACATACTGGAGCTCTTGAACTAGGAGACTTCTTTTCATATGGAGTCCAGACCATGAGTCTTTTGAATGAATTAAGCATTGTACCTGCAAGAGAATGAGGAGTACATGCACTAACAACACAAGAAGGTGTGCATTTAAGTGGGTTAGTAGCAACAGTATCCAGACTTTTAGGAGTCTCACAATCAATCTTAGCGTTGCCATTGGTGGTCAGAATTCTGATGGGAATCCATTTGAGTCCAACATTCTTAAAAATTCTACCAGTAGGTATT
Organism: Chrysanthemum seticuspe; assembly: GCA_019973895.1. Taxonomy (NCBI): domain Eukaryota; kingdom Viridiplantae; phylum Streptophyta; class Magnoliopsida; order Asterales; family Asteraceae; genus Chrysanthemum; species Chrysanthemum seticuspe. The sequence continues at coordinate 327,223,781 of BPTQ01000008.1, read as the reverse complement.
CACTTAAGGCAAGATCTAGGAGTGTTTGATTTCTTAGGTACAGTGGAAGATGTAACATTTTTCCTATTCCTAATTTTTGAAGCTTTGTCCTTAAATATTTTCTTAGGAGAGGGGTCAACATTTTGAGACTTCTTTAGTGCACTAGAAGATCTTCTTACATTCCTAGTCTTAAAAGTTTGAGCTTTAACCTGAGCATTATCCTTCATTTTATCGGGATTAGGTAGTGAAGTGACTGGTTCTGACAAAACTTTGTTCTCATCAACTTGGGAGGCAAGCCTTATCTTTAAAGATTTAGTTCTTTTTGATATAAATGCAGTAGGTTGCCTAACTACAGACCGGTCTCTTGTGGAATGAGAAATTGGCTTCCCCAAAGTTGATGGTTTTGTAAACTTAGTGTTCACACTTTTCCCTATGGTTTTTCTAAGCTCATTCTTTAAGGCGACTATCGTGAAACTCTTATCTTGAAGTTGAGCTTTGAGTTCATCAATATTTGCTATCAATGAGTTTGTTTGTTCCATTGACTTAGTTCTAGCTTCATTGACCGAGTCACTTAGTTCTATGTGATGCTTTCTCAAAGACTCATTTTCCTTTAGTAAATTGGCCACACAGATTGCTAATTCATCATTTCTTATTTGAATATCATCAATAGCATTAATATCAGAACTACTTGTAACCAATTTACTTTTCACATGCATATCAGAAATATGATTCTTCAAATTGCAGATTGTCGACTTTTTGTCCTGAAGCTGAGCTTTTAAATCGTTTATTTCAAAAAATTCACGAAATTTAGGAAATTCTGGATTTTTGCATGGTTTCACAGTTTGAAAACTTTCTTCTTTTCTTTGTATTGCAATTTCAAGTGAAATGCAATGTTTTTCAAGTTTTGAGAATTTGTTTGAAAGTTCATCAAACATTTTCTTATCAATCACATCATTAATTTTGAAACACTTAATCTCGGACTCAGCTTCAGTTACATAATAATTATTAAGATCATGTTCTGTAATGTGATCAGTTTGCACAAGTATTTTCAGATGCATTATTTAGGACAATTACCAATACTTCATCATCTGATGTATGTTCATTCACCATTCTAATTTCTGCATCCACTCATTATGTGACAAGAGTTACTGAACAACTGGTTACATCAATCTTTGTTGTTTCTGATATTCTGACTTCAGCAACACCCGATCCTTCAACTGATATGTAGAAAACTAGAAGGGGGGTTGAATAGTTTTACCGATTAAAACTTGGTTTTGAACTATTTAGATCGACTTATGTCAATCTATTTAAACATGTGTGTTGGATGTCGATAGACAAGCATATAGAAATCAAAATATGTAATGAAAAGATAAAGAGTAAGAAGCACAAAACCACAACGCGAGTATTTATAGTGGTTCGGCTACAAGGACACCTTCCTTGCCCTACTCCACTCCCCGAGTCACCTACTCGAGAGTTCATAATCACTACACAACACCAACTTCTTATGGCGGAGAAGCCTTCAAAACGTCGCCTACTCTTTTTCCGATACTAAGCTAACCACCAGGTTCTTTCACCAAGGAGAACCACACCTATCACAACGTTGCCTACCCTTTATCCGGCACTAGGCTAAGTACCGAGTTCCATTACAATGGAGGAGCTACTACCCAACACTACAACAACAACTAACCCCAAAGGAGATCTACTCCTTATAACAACATCAACAAGGATATCAATATCCTTTGACCCAATACTAATCTATCTTGTACATCGAATCACACCATATCGAATGTATACCTTAGGAACCTTTCACTAATGCCTTTGACTCGATATTCAAAGCACCCTTCACTAATGCCTTGTGACTTGACTTCTAGGCATCCTTCACTAACGCCTTTAGCCTTGACTCTTTAGACATCTTTCACTAATGTCTTCAACACTACACTTCTTATGAGAAAGAAGAAAAACTATCAACAAGAGAACCTCAGTAGTCTTGACTTCTAGGCATCCTTCACTAACGCCTTTAGCCTTGACTCTTCAGTGTAGCAAATATTATCATTGTTATCCACAACATCTTACAATTTAAGTACATCTGAGATCACTGGATCAGGAGTGTAAGACATGATGTTGTTGTGAACTTGAACGTATTATGATAAAGGTTGGATCGATTCAATAATTAGTGATTGTATGTTAAAGGGATATTGATATGATTGGATTAGGTGATTGTTGTTAAGTTATGATTTGATTATGTTTGAATCAGATGACAAGTCTCAATTCTAGACAAATCGCAGACCCATCAAACCTCAGTGATGACAAACCGCTGGATTACCAATACGCTTGACACAAACCGCAGAAGGACAAACCGCTTCAATCAAACCGCTTTACTCAAACCGCTGGATTACTAAGACTCTTGACACAAACCGCAGAAGAACAAACCGCTTTAATCAAACCGTATTACTTATCCGTACAGTACTTTTGTCCTTTCTCCTAACAAATCGCAGTCCGAAAATAATAAAACAGTCAAATCGCATGAAGAAGCTTATCAAACCGCAGCGACAAAAGAACAAACCGCATCTAAGAATTGTATCCGAGACTCAAACCGCATATATGAAAAGAACACTTTTTCACATAAAATCACCTAAAATTCACCCTTTTGAACGTTTTTTCTTGGTTTCTTTTGCACAACTTGATCATAGAAGGTTATATCTATCTTAAAAGCACTTACTTTAACATCAAAGACATGAAAATCAAAGGAAGACACTTATAACTCCAAAAACCTTCCAAAACCAACTTTTTGATCTAAACCACCAAGATGAACGCACATACAACCTAGCTAATCAAACCATGTGCTCTGATACCAATTGATAGATATTGGAAATCATAACACAACAAGCAACCTAGCTATAGATCGTGTGATATTCTAGAGAGATAAAGAGAGACGGGATGTTCTAGAGAGATAAAACAAAAGAAAGGTTAAATTACCAAAATGAACATCCAACCCTCTCCCTTGTGGGGAGATGGCTATTTATACAAATCCCTACACCCTCCTTCGGGCTGTGGATCAGGCATACAATGGGTAAAGACCCGTCCTTCTTCTACGGTGTTACTTATACTACTGTAAACTGTCACACCCCCAATTTACCTGTTTTGCAGCGGAATGGAATTCCTGGGGGATTGACTGTCATAGCACCACAATCACAGTTATATTGAACGACCTAAAGTGTCGTTTTAAAAACACATCGTTTGATATTTAACAAAAGCTTTCAGAGTTACAACATAGGTCCCAAAAGTTATCAAGTTTGCGGAAATACAAATATATTACATGTCCAAACGATGGTTTTGAAATAAAGTGCCATAATGTACAATAATGTAAGTCGACGCCGCGACTCAAAAGGTAGGTCCCTAAACCATGTCATGATGATAATGCCTCAGTTACCTGAAAATACATTGCTAAAACGGGTCAACAATAATGTTGGTGAGAAATCATAGGTTTATGTAAATGTTTTATACGACTACACAAGTATAAATCAGGCATGACAATAATGTCACGTAAAAATGTTACAGGCATGACAATAATGTCACGTAAAAATGTTACAATTGCTTTAAGCCCATGACACCGAAACAAGACTATTCATAATGTATGCCCCTGCAGAGTGTTTGCCAGACAACTCCGTAATGTTATTAAATGAAATGCATCCGTAACATGTAGTTGGGATTCACCAACCCGGATGGAGGCGTCACCCTCGATAGATCTATCCACTCATCCTCGCTTCTAAGATTAACGGTTCATGTTCAGGTAATGGGGACTTTCAATTGGCAAATGCGGTAACTTAAGCAATGTAAATGAATTTAACATACTTGGTATCGTAATAAAATGTTGTGCAATGTATTCTCCCCCGTAGGTTTGAAATAATGTAAACGCTTGTAAAACGGGGCTATGAAAACTCACTTGGTAAACTGGAATGATGGCAAAAGTGAGTACACTGAGGTATAATGTGATGCTTTAACCGGGACCTATTATCAATGTTATGATATGTAATGAGTTGCAATGTAATGTTATGCATGCATTTCGTATGTTATTTATACCATTTGCGAGTTTTGAAAATATTACTAATCGTCGAAAAATACTCTTTTGACGTCTTGACCAATCAAAAATGACTTTACAAGTTTTTACGTCAAAATGTCATCCTACAATGGTTTAATAATGATTTATGGTGAAATTTTCACTTTTCGACGCAAAACAATGTCGTCGGAATTTTCATGAAATTAACAAAAATGGCTTTGGAAAACTAGTCGTAAAATAGTGTACGTCGATCGTTAGAGAACGAACTCGACGGTTTTGGAAAGTTTGTATCGAAATCTAGAAGTTTCAGTTCAGGAGTTTTCGTCCAAAAGGTCTCGAACATAAAGATAATAAGGGTTAAAGATAGTGATTTTGGCTAATTGTGGTTCAAAAAGTGAGTTTCGGCCAAGTTTAGACATCCATAAATTATTTATTACAACTCCGCTATACAAACGGCTTGTCGTTTTGAAAAATATGCTCGGTGATCTTGATTTTACTAGAAGACATTTCGTTCCAAAAAGTTTCACATCATGGTTAAAAACAGCCTCAAACATGGTCGTTACAGCTACCGTAACACTTGTATCGTAGAAATAATATAGTTTTTCAGAAAATAATAGTTACGGCAATTTTATAAAAACGTGCATATCTTTGTCGTTTCAAATCCGTTTTCTACGTATAATATGTCCTTAGCTTCGTATCGAAGTAAACTAATATATTTTTGATAAGTCGAAATAATTTGTGAAGCTTAAGGCTCATTTTTGACCCGGACAAAATAAAAACAGCAAGCTGAAATTTCTGAAAATATATATTTCGTCGTCAAACTTTAAAAATTCATAACTTCTTCGTTATAACTCCGTTTTAATCCGTTCAAGCGGCCACGGATTCGTTTTAAAGTATATTTTCTAAATATCAAGGCCAAAAAGTCGTGCCTACAGTCGGTTTTTCCAGAAAATCAAAATAAGGACAGAACCTATTTTATACGTATTGAAAATAGTTTTTCTCGGACAAAACCTATTCTAATCCCTTCAAATCAACTCCAAAGCTAATCTAATCCTACCATACACCTTCTTAGGGTGTCATGGGTTCCTAATCATCATCATGACCAAAGTATACCAAGGGAATATTTATAGGATGACAATATATATATAAAACTCCAAAAATCAAGTAAAAATGGTATAAATCACATATGTCTTGCATGTTTGCTCCAAAAATGAAAAGATACATATGGGATGATAAGGAAACATGAAAAATGAAAGAAACATGCTTACAAGTGAATATGATGAGGTGTAAGTAACAAGGTTAAACCTAAACACTCTTGGTTTTTATTTCAAAACCTTATAAAGAGTGTGATTCTAGATTGTTATTACTTGTGCTTGAGAAAACTTTTGATCCCTTGAACACGCTTGATGAGAACCGGTTTGGAGAAGAAACATAGAGAGAAGGAAAAGAAAAAAAAAGACTTGAATGATTGAAGAAGGCTTGAATGATTGAAATAAATGTGTTTGAAAATAAGTTGGAGTATAAATGTAACTAAGTAAATAAATCTAACAACTTTAGGTGAGTTTCCCCCCCCCCCTAACCGGATTTTGGGGGATAATGTTTCATCAATATATATATATATATATATTTTTTTATAAAATGTTGTGTAAGTATTTACTTGTACAAGTTGTAAGAAAGTATAAGTAATTGTGTAAGAAAAGGTATAAGTAAAGGTAAATGGATTTTTTTTTTTTTTTTTGGTACAAGTAAGTTTTTAATAGGTCAAAATAGAATGTAATGAGATAATAAAAATTGTAAAAATACATTCCTTGTGAAATTTGAGTGATAAAATAATTATCGTGAAATTTTTAAGAAAAACGTCGTAATAATTTAACTTTAACGATTTATGTACGAATTAAATTCAAAACACTAAGAAAACTCAAAATATAGCTTTATAAACTAAATGTAAGTTTTAAAAATATGTCGGGATCATTTTTGAAAGTAACGGATTAAATATTAAAAATAATAACTCACGCGATAACGTTTATTTAATATAAAAATTACGCGTTAAATGTGAAATGAAATGTCATGAATGAACTATCATGATGCAAATGATGTCAATGAAATGTAGACTAATCTTAGTCCATATGAAATGTACGTGATGTTATGATCATGAATTCGCCGCTAAACCTTTAAGGTTACGCGAATTTGGAACATGTAAACCAAGTTTACAATAAATGTTGAAATAGTGAGGCATAAATTGTTTCGAGAAATGACCTGAAAGTACGGGTTGTCACATAAACTAACTAATATAATGTAATGTCTACGAGCTATAATATGCTAGACTATTGTTGGGGTGGCCGACACTTCAACATGGATTTTCTAAATCCTAACATGGATACATCATAGAGACAACTTACTTTGGTTGTTGGGGGTCTCGTATGAATCCATGGTGATTCGGGTTATTTCATAAGCTCCGTTTGGTTCAACCGATTACGCTTCAAATGTATAATAATTGTTATTATTTAGATTAATTATGCACATTATATGGATCCATGTTGGGTGACCCTTTTCGACTACGACATAAATGTTGTTATATGATTACATGTTAACTCACCGATACAACTAACCCCATATTGTAGATAATTTGGATTGATTCCAATTGCTTGTCTTTGAGTGGAGAGCATCTTATGTGTTAAATATCAATTAAAAATTTCTCTTCTTGAAAGCTACACACATACATTTTTATCATATTAGTTGAATATCAATACAACGAGTGATCATGATTTGTTTATTAAACTAGCACGCGTTGCGGCAACGAGTATATTGTAATTAATAATTTTGGTGAACAATGATTTTATTATTGTTTTATTTACAATGACAATGTACTTTGATTTGGCGATAATCTTTTTGCAGTTACGATAAACTATTAAAATTCTGATGCATCTGATAATATCTTATCTAAAGTCCCTTTCAACTTTTTTTTTCTTTTCTTATTTTGAAAGTTCGGACGTAACCCAATATATTGTTAAGTTTTTTTAACTGCTTGTGTCTAGATTATACCATGTGGTAAAATGATTGTACTTGAGTGAGGAGGAATTTTAAAAAAGGTATTAATTGTATGTGTTGAATTGATGTATTTGTGATTTAAATAATTATAAACATTGTTTCCTTACATGTAAATGTTGAAAAGTATTTATGAAAATCTTAAAATTAATTAGGAAGGAAGTGTTAAAACGTATTATAGGTTGTATAGATAAACAACCTCTCAGGAAAGCTGACCTAAAATAATTAATGATAAAAAAAAACATCTTTCATAACACATAAACATAAAATTTAATAAAAAAACATGAGATTATCAAACCAAAAAAAAAAAACACTTAAACCACAAATTAATTGACACAAATTTTTATTACGGATTTATATATTAAGTTTGCAAACGTCGAAACCCTTATTCCAAAAATCAACCAAAATCACCAATAAGTGTTGTTGACTCATCGTAATATCCCATAAAGATGAACCCCTTATTCCAAAAATCACCCATAATCACTGCACAGTATTCTTAAGCCATTGTAATAATCCATAAATCAATCCTCAAGTAACAACGCTTTGCATGTTGAAAGGTGAAGGTAGGTGAATGAAATATTAGTGCGTATAAAGGAAAATGAAAGAAAGACCTAATTATTAGTAAGAATAAAAGGACTGGACAAATATAAAGGGGCCGGAAGAAACAAACCTAGCATCACGGGCCAGTTAGCTCATAAATCAAAAAGAACTTGGCAAAATCCCAAAACGACATTTTGTTGCACAAAATGATGTCGTTTCAATGTTTTACCCACCAAAACGGCGTCGTCTGCATGCCTAATCTATACTATATAATAAACAGCTACATGTTACAACTCGATGCAGCACCCGATGCAATCAATGCGCTGATGTGTCTTGCTTGTGATTGACCAGTCATTTAATACGTACAATACACCATTGCACACTCTCTTTATGCTCATTTTATTTATGTGTTTAATCCGTTCTCCAATACACTTAATTTTGTTAACTCATTCAATGGCATAATCAAGCAACACCTCCATTTTGTAACAGACTCTTAAATATTGTCAAAACTAAATCAAATATATTGCAAACTTTTTATCACGAATATAACATTAATTATTGTTGGTTACCTGATAAACTCTTTTTGTCACGTACTCACTTGAAAAATAGCATTTACCTTATTTGTTTCTCACGTATGTAACTCCACTATTGATTGTAATCGACTCATTCAATGGCATAATCAAATCTTCCTCTCCAATTTTTTAAATCTTTTTCTCCGATTCAAAAACATACATGTGTGTTCCAGCTACGGTGTTTTAAATATGGCATCGATTGAACAAACGATTTGTGTGATGCTCTCAAAGATTGTAATATTGAAAGGATTCGATACCGCCTTTTGAATCATATTGTTGGTGTATATCATAAAAGGTTTGACTTTCGATTATGCCCAATTTTATCAATTTGTTCGATTATGCCCAATTTATATAGTATAGATTATGCCCAATTTGTTCGATTGTACAACCAATTTAATATACTATATATTATTAATTCCGATGGTAATCTATCAACAACTACTACAAATGTAGTATATAAAGAAGTGTTGGAATCACTCCTAAACCATTTCTCAAGTGTTAGTAATCAATATGTAATAATTAGCTTAATTAAGGCTTTTATGTTAGTAATTAAGGCTAGGCTCATGTAGAAAGCCCATGAGCCTATGCAAAAGCCCAATAAGGAAAGGAAGGGACTAGATGTGTTGCCCTAGCTCCCTTCCCCTATAAATAGTCTTGTAACTCTCATTTGAGAGTTGGATGTTCACTTTCACTAAATACCTACGCATAAACTTTCTTTCATATTAGTCGTGTATATTGTGTTTGTGTTCATCCAATCTTTCTCTTCTATATTTCTTCACATTGATGCTTGTTTTACAAACATGGTGACCTAACAGTGGTATCATTCGCCAAATAGTTGGGTGAAATGGTTTTGTTTTTGAAGTTCTAGTGTTTTACGCGTAAGTTTCGGTTTACAAATCTTCAAACGCTTAAAAGATTTAATTTTTACACTTTAAAACTCAAGATTCTTGTACTTTAAAGGTTATTTGGTGTTAAAGTTTAAGTTTTTGGCAAAAAGCTTGAAACTTTACGTGTATTTCATTATTTTTGAGCTTGTTTTTACTCGTGTAGTCATATTTACGCATAAAGTGAATAAGAGTTTTGGATCATCAAGTTTCACACTTTTGTGTTATTTTGGTGATATTGAAGCTGTTTCTTCATAAAAATCAGGTTTCTAAACACTCTTGGGTTCAAAATCAGTTTTTGGTGAAAATTGGCAATTCTTACGCATAGTAAAACCCTAGTTTTACGCGTAAGAATTCAAAGTCTACGCGTAAGCTTCTCAAGGTTTGATCTTCAGTGCTATTGGTTTACTGAGTGTTTTCTTGCTTGGGTAAGCCTGAAAACACTTCGACTTTGGATATCTTTTACACTGGGATAAGTGTAAAGGATTTTTGGGTAAAACCCTAGTTTTACGCCTAAGCATAAAAGCTTACGAGTAAACATCTTACGCATAAGCATTTTTCTACGCATAAGCTTGTCTTACGCTTAAGGAAATCTTACGCATAAGGTTCTTACTATTAAGCCTTTGGTTTACGCTTAAGCTAAGGTTTCATCTAATCTATGCGTAAGCTACTCCTACGCGTAAGTTCTATTCCTACGCGTAAGGTTGGTTTTTATACGCATAAGGTGTTTTCTTTGCATAAGCTGGTTTTCTACGCATAAGGTTACTTCATCAACTAAGTTTCATTCGACTACAAAGATCCATCATCAACACAAGTTTCAAGATGTCTCAACCACCATACTCTAGCTACTTTCCTCATATGTATCCTCAACAACAACAACTCTATCAACAACAACAATTTTATCAACAACAACAACAACTTCAACAACAAGGAGCAATTCAACCACAAATGATTCAACCACCGCCTAGTCTTCAAGTACAACCTTACACAAACTTTCAAAATCAGCATCCATCCAAGTATGCTATGAAGGAACCGTCTTGGTTTGCAAAGATGTGTGAAGCTTTAAGTAGCCAACGATCCATTCATGAGGCTGGATCACTTGATAGACCTCCAATGCTCACTCCCGGAAACTACGATCAATGGGTGATAAGGTTCTTTAGGTTTTGTGATCTAAAGAAGCCACATGGAAAGTTATTGAAGAAGGTCATCCTTGAAGGTCCTTTTCAGATGCCTACTGTCACTGTACCTGGAGATCCAAATGCTAATCCACCAAGGGATGATGTCACCAACGTTGTCGGTCTTGCTCAACTCACTGCTGACCAACTTCTACACATGGAAGCTGATGAACTTGCAATGCAATATATCCTTTTGGGATTACCCAATCCGATACTTTGTAGTGTTGATGCTCAAAAGACTGCTAAAGCAATGTGGGAGCATATTCATCTTTTAATGGAAGGCACAAAACTCAATCAAGAAGACATGGAATCAAAAATATACTTAGCATATGAACACTTCATGATTGAACCAGGGGAGACATTAGAGTCATATCATCATCGATTCTCAGACATCATCAATGACTTGGAAAAACATAACATCATTATGCCAAGAATTGCAGTCAACACTAAGTTCCTGAGTAGTCTTGGTCCTGATTGGGAAAAGTATGTCATTTTCATCCGTCAAGCGAAGAACCTTCATCATGCTATATACGGATTGTTGTACGACTATTTGAAGCCCCACCAAAAGGAAGTTGACAAAGAAAGGGTTATCCGTGGACTCCCTGTTTCGTCTTCACTTCCGGATAATCAACGGTAAGTATCTCTCCCTAGTCTCCGCTCAGGAAAACCAAAGCGCACTATTGAGTCTAGAGCCTCGAGATTCATCAAAAGATCTCTTAGGTACACTTGACATTTCATCACTTGTCGTTCAACGACAAGGACGCAAGTGATACATTCAAGAGTCCTTCACAGATCTTAGCAATCTGTCGAGAACATTTATGAGGGGTTCACAACTGTGATCCTCAGTGATTGAATGGAAACTCCTGCCAAGGTCAACATCAAACAGCCCTGGCAGCAGGTCACTTCGGTAACTCCTTGTGGGTTACGCTTAGTGTTGTCTCAAACGGTCTACAGTCGTGGGGTGATGCCTCGGCGTACCTCAGCGACTCACCTGAACTGTAGGTGTACTTCGGTACATCGTGTTATCCTACTTGAGGGACTCCAGTTCAGGAACAGCCTTTGATAGAATTAGAGATGTGTTTTCACACTATGCTGTTAACACGCTCGAAGTTCAAGCTTATAAGTGCTGGAAATCCCGCTAAGGAGATTCCTTTCAAGAATCGAGTCCTGAATATGTGGGTCATTACTTGAACTTGTTCAACGTAATGCCAAATGTCCCTTACGGGATTCGGACGGCTGATTCGCCCGACCAAGGTGAATGGAATCAAGACATTCATCAGTAGAACAATTGTAGTAATAAATTCTTTATGAAAAGATTACAATGATCAATTGGTGTTCGTGACTGTACCGGAGATGCTGCTGCTGATGGATTCTCGCGGGAGGAAGAGATCGTGCTGATTCTTCACATGCTCATGCCAACAAAATCACAAAAGAAGTTCTCTCAATATCAAAGGCAACACAAAGTCATAATGATTCTTCATCAAATCAAAGAATCTACAAAGTTATAAAGACTCGAGAACTACTTCACATCTGAAATTCATTGTCAAATGAGCGTGTGAGCATGTTAGAGAAAGACGTGGAGACGCTGGAGCAACGAAGCTGACCTGTAGCTGACAACAACATACTATCACAACCACCACAAAGAACAAAGAATTAAAGAACAAAGAAATCAAAGACGTCAAAGCAGAATACTTCAAAAGAAAACAAGATCCCTACACTGGGGAGATTGTTCGAATCAAGACACTTCTTCTCACAAGAAAGAAGAATGTCAGAAGACGTCAAAGCTACTATTACATCTGCACCAACAACTATTTAAGATTACTTAAGATATCAATTACTAACACTTAGGGGGAGATTGTTGGAATCACTCCTAAACCATTTCTCAAGTGTTAGTAATCAATATGTAATAGTTAGCTTAATTAAGGCTTTTATGTTAGTAATTAAGGCTAGGCTCATGTAGAAAGCCCATGAACCTATGAAAAAGCCCAATAAGGAAAGGAAGGGACTAGATGTGTTGCCCTAGCTCCCTTCCCCTATAAATAGTCTTGTAACTCTCATTTGAGAGTTGGTTGTTCACTTTCACTAAATACCTACGCATAAACTTTCTTTCATATTAGTCGTGTATATTGTGTTTGTGTTCATCCGATCTTTCTCTTCTATATTTCTTCACATTGATGCTTGTGTTACAAACATGGTGACCTAACAAGAAGTTGTACACGACCTATAATCAATGTTCACGTGATATTTTTTTAATTAACGGTGCTATTTAATTTTAGTTTATTACCATGTATCAATATACTATGTCTAATTTGGTTATTATGTGTTTATGTACGCACGTGCAGGTGCTTCGACAAAGACATGCTTTAAACGGTTAGTGCCAAGTAAATGTTTTTGTAACTAACATTATTAATTATTTAAATGTTAATACCATGCAATCCTAATAATTTGTCCTAATGCTTGTGATGTGTTTCTTTACACATTTGCAGGTTTATATTCATTTTTGGATACCTTCGAAGATTGAAGTCACAAGTATTGAGAGATATAGTTCCTACAATGGACATTCGTTACATAGATATTTACAACCATTTTAGTTTATACGATCATTAAGTTACTAATTATTATTCCATTCACAAAACATTTCAAACTTTTTTCATTTGTTGTTCTTTCTTAGAGCATCCATAATGGTAAAGCTTTATATAGGTCCATAATCGTTAATGTATAAACCTTTTGATGTTATAAAACTATGTTCACTATGCTTAAACCTTTTACAACTCTTCAAATGTTTCATAATAACACATGCATTAAATTATGAATAGGTTCAAGAATATGAACCTCTTAATTCCACATATACATGAAACAAATGATCACTATGGTTAAAATGAAAGATAAAGCTTTATATAAGTTTTAGACCTTTTAATGAAACTACCATAGTGGATGCCCTTACTCCATTCTAACACTTAATTTGTTGATGCAAAATTTCTTTAAAAACTCCGTGATTTCACGAGTCAATAAGCTAGTGTATAATAGGGTAATAACACATTTACTTACTTTCAATCAAATACATTTATTAGTCTTTAATAATTTGCAAATATGATTGTAGTGTGAAATAGTATGAACCGCAAAAATATGAATCACCTGTTTTCTAATATATACCAACATTAATTAATTTAAAAAGTTCTCTTGTTAACTACTAAAAATAGATACATACATTTGATTCTACTAGCAAGGTACCCGCGCAATGCGGCGGCGGGTAACCCTATGCCTAACTTTTATGACGAGCAAATGTTATTCATTTATACGTTTTCTAACAATAACTTTATGTAAGAATGATAATTTTTAATTAAAATAACTATATTTGGCTTTTTTTTTTTTTTCGACTTCGGAGTTTTTTTTTGCCAAAATTCGGATAGTATTTTGGTTTAGCCCAAAAAAAAAGCCCAACACCAATCTACTAACCAAAATAATATTAGACCTAATTATATAAAACTAACCCTAATCTCCAAACCACTTGCAACCTTTAATCCACAAAACAAAGCCACCCCCACTTCTCCTTTTGTAAAAACCAACGCCTACCACTCCATCAAATTTCACCCTTTTTTCTTTCTTTCTTAACCGAATGACAAACAAAGTTTCGGTGGCTTCAAGATCTTTTATAACAAAGGTCCAAGGTAGGTTTCGTTTGTTTTGTTTTTCCGTTTTCTGAAGTCGACGATGAGTTGATTCTTTAAAGGTCCGTTCTTGAAACGAAATAACAACTCTAGATCTTCTGTTCTTGTTGTTTTTCGATGAACGAACAACAGAAATAATTAACCAAATTTGTTTGGTTATTTCTTTATAAGTTTCAGAAATTTAAAAGAAGTTGACCTTCTCATAGATCAAACTGAGATCTCAATTTTTTTTTCTTTTCCTTTTTAATTTCGAGTTTTCGTGTAGTTAGATTGTGTCTTGAGGTGGGTGTGATTAGGGTAGTATATGGTGTTGTTTGAAAGTGTTACGGGTTGTTGTTGTTTGATGTTAACGTGAGCCGGATTCGAGAGAAAAAATAACGACAATGTAACTAAAACGACCGGCAAACAAAATTGGGTCGACACACCGTGTTGTTTGAATTGGTTTTGTTGATAGGTTAGGATGTAGATTGTCACTGTTGTTGGCTCTTGTTTTTTTTCCAGCCAAAAGGATATCCAAAAGTGTCGTCATAAACAAAAGATGAAAAACCGGCCGTTAAAGTGGCGGTAGCAGGTGATGGTTAAAGGAGATTGAATATGAAAAATGAAATTATAGTAGTGAGGTTTGTGTTTTGTTTTGTTTGGGATTTATATCCACTGAGTTGTTACATATTAATTAATGGGCCGTTATAAGACTTATTTTTTTAAATGGGTTGTTACAAGATATTTAATTTTCAAGAATGAGCAGTTACAAAATTTATAGCAAAACATAAATATTTCTATAATAACCAAATTTTAAGCCTTACTATTTAGGGAATTGTCCTAAATGCATTATAAGGTAGTAGAGATTTAGCATATTATACTCATCATCCATCTAGTTTGATCTAATGGTGGGGATTAACCTAAGATTTAAAAGGGAAACCTAAGTTTATGTTTTTTTTTTCTTGTCTTTTTGTCTTTATTTTTTATTCGCTTTTTTTTTGTATTCTTTTTTAGATTCACGTTTTTTTTTCTTTTTTTTTTAAATTCGCCTTTTTTTTGTAATTCATGTTTTTTTAATTCGCGTTTTTTTCTTCGCTTTCATACGTTTTCATCTTTTTTCATAGGTTTTCATCTGTTTCGTTCGTTTTCGTCCGTTATCATACGTTTTCGGCCGTTTTCATACTTTTTTGTTCGTTTTTCTCAGTTTTCTTTCATTTTCGTCCATTTACATACGTTTTCGTCCGTTTTCAGGCGTGTTTTTACGCTTTCATACGTATTCGTCCGTTTTCATACGTTTTCGTCCGTTTTCATACGTTTCTGACTATCACAAGTGATATTCTGTGATATTCAGAATATCACTTGTGATATCATTTTGTGATATTAAGAATATCACTTGTGGTTTTCATGTTACAAAACATTAGATGAAAATCACTTGTGATACACAAGTGATATTCTGAGTATCACAAGTGATATTCTGAATATCACAGAATATCACTTGTGATATTTAGAATATGACTTGTGATATTCTTAATATCACTGAAACTTGTGATATTCAGAAACGTCTGAAAACGGCCGAAAACATTTATAAACGGAAAAAAAACGTAAGAAAACAAATGAATATGTATTAAAACGGACGAAAACGTATGAAAGCGTAAAAACACGTATGAAAACGGACGAAAACGGATGAAAATGTATGAATAATGGACAAAAACGTAAGAAAACGTATGAAAAAGTGCAAAAACATACGAAAACGGACGAAAATAGATGAAAACGTATGAAAGCGAAGAAAAAAACGGGAATTAAAAAAGACGTGAATAACGTGAATTAAAAAAAATACGTGAATTTAAAAATAAAATAAAATAAAAAACAAAAAAAAATGTGAATAAAAAAGAAAGACAAAAAGACAAGAAAAAAAACATGGACTTATGTTTATATTTAAAATCTTAGGTTAATAATCGTTACCATTAAATCAAATTAGATGAATGGTGGTGATTTGTCCCTTGGTAAGCATTTAAATAAGAGTAAGCATTTAAACTTTTCTCATGTTATGTAATTTTAACGTGTGTTTTTTTGTCTTTTGACAAATATTTTGGGATGGGGAGTAATATTTACGACTAAAGACAAAATGGAATCAAATGGTGCATGTTTTGGTTTCTTTTACGCATCTTTGTTACTAACTTACTATTATGCTAATTTAAAAAAGGTTTTCTAATTTGTGCCATGATAGCATAAGTTTTCCAGTATTAAAAGAACACGTTTACGTTTTAAAATAACTTTATTTTCATATAAAATAAGGGTAGATTTAGAAAATATCATAAATTTAAGAAAATATTGATATCAAGTAACATATAACGTGAGAGGGTCACCTTGCATCCCCACTCACTCGCTAGTCCATGCTCAGCCTCTCCACTCACACGCTACTCACACACTTCTAGGCAAATTAAGGTGACTTGCTCATCTTATTGATTTGTGTGAAGCAAGTATTTTCTTTGTGTTAAAAAGGAAAAAAAATAAAAATAGAAAAGTTAGGTGAGTGGGAGTGAGTGCTTTGTCCACAAAAAGGTGAGTGGGAGTGAGTGAAAAAGAGAAGAAAGAGAAAGCTGATGTGACGCTGATATGTAAGATGAGTGGGTAGTCTCCTTGCCTTCCAGCCTAAGTATGATATTACCACTTCATTTAATGTTTTAATATTTGTGTTAGCATGACATAAGTTAGAAAAATCTTTTAAAATATGCGAAATGGTATTGATGAAGTGGAGGCAACTAAGAAATGATATATTTGTTGTTTGAGATTCAATTGAGCAAGTATATGGGTTTGTGTTTATTGTTACACATGATTATCAACCAAACAAGTTTTTTTCATGAGCAATAAACTAACATAAATCCATATACTTGCTTGACATTCAGTTGTGCCAGTATATGCGTTTATGTTTATTGTTACACATGATTATTATTTCTCCCTATAGGTATATACGTTTGGGAGAATAGTTATTTTACATATCAAGGGACTCATCTTTACCATTCATTTAAAAATAAATCAATGGCTAAGATTAATTTTTTTTTATTATTTCACATATTTTTTATAATTTAAATATCTCTTAAACCGTTAATCGTTAAGCGAAAATATTTACAACGTCGTGACGAGAATTTAATTATCTTTCTATAGACGGACACTTTGATATACTTTCGAAAAAAGAAAAAAAAATCGTTTTTTTCATGTTTTTTTTTTTTTTTTTTTTTTTTTTTTTTTTTAATTTTATTTAATTTTATGTTACTGAAATTTGCATGAAAAAAATAATATATGATTAAACACTAAATTGAATATCACATGTGATATTTGTGTTAAATCATATATGATATGATATGTATATCATGTGATTTAACACTAATATCACATGTGATATTACATATCATAATGATTTAACACTAATATCACATGTGATATTCAAATTAGTGTTTTATCATATATGATTTTTTAATGCAAATTTCAGTAACGTAAAATAAAAGAAAAAACGTGAAAAATGCGAAATTTTTTTTGTCGAAAGTATATCAAAGTGCATATATATAAAAGGATAATTAAATGCTCGTCGCAATGATATAATTTTTTTTCGCTTAACGATTAACGGTTTGAAAGATATTAGTATTTGAAAAAAAATGATGAAAGTGAGTTTTTTAAATTGTTGTGATTAATCTCATCAATTAGATCAAATAAAAATGAAAGGTGGAGATTGATCCCTGTAAAAATTATTTTGTCCTAAAATGATCTTAAATCATAGGTTTAGACATATTTTTCATTTCCATAATTAGTGTGTTTAGGTGTAAAAAGTATTTAAGATTTGGGTATTCGCACATACTACGTAAAAATAGTTTAATAATCAAATCATGATCACTGTATTGATATTCAACAAATATAATAAAAATGTATGTGTAGCTTTCAAGAAGAGAAAATTTTAATCGATATTCTAACACATAAGATGCTCTGCAAACAAAGACAAAAGCAATTGGAATCAATCCAAATCATATACAATATGGGGTTAGTTGGAGAAAACTAGATTGAATATTTGTTTTCAATATTTAAATAATCGAATATTGATCCACTATTTTGATTTTTTAATAGATTGAAAAAAAATGTTGCCGGCAAAGGGTATTAAATGAGAAGATATAAAATGGAAAGAATTAAGATTACTTAAGGACAAAATATACTTTATATATAAAAGGATTAATTTTAACCCTTCATCTTCATTTCATTTTTATTTGATTTAATAAATAAGATTAATAACAACAATTTAAAAACTCACTATCACCTTCTTTCTTTTTAAATATTAATATCTTTCAAATCGTTAAAAAAAAATATATACCATTACGACAAACATTTAATTATTTTTAAATAGATAGACATTTTGATATACTTTCAACAAATTTTTTTTTATGGTTTTCCCGTTTTTTTTCTATATTTTGTTTTTCGTTACTAAAATTTACATGAAAAAATTACATGTGATTCAACACTAATTTGAATATCACATGTGATATTACATATCATATGTGATTTAACACTAATATCACATGTGATATTCAAATTAGTGTTGAATCACATGCGATTTTTTTCATGTAAATTTCAGTAACGAAAAAAAAGAAAAAAATGTAGAAAAAAGTGAAAAAAATGATTTTTTTTCCTTTTTCGAAAATATATCAAAGTGCCCGTCTATAGAAAGATAATTAAATTCTCGTCGCGATGGTGTAATTATTTTCGATTAACGATTAACGGTTTAAGATATATTTAAATCATAAAAAATATGTAAAATAATAAAATGCTTTTAATTTGAACCATTAATTTCTTTTTAGATGGAGGGTGAGGATGAGTCATTTGGTATGTGAGAAAAGTTTGGTATGTAAAATAACTCTCCTCAAATGAAAATGAAATTTTTAAAGAGCTTTATTTGACTCAATGAAAAAGTTCTATTTTGCCACGTAAGTGAAACAAGTAATTTAGTTGTCGCGTGTTGCGATGGAGCAACTTTAATGCTGATATTTGTTCGGAAGAATTCATATAACATACTAAAACCAAATGTTGGTTACCTCCCTTAGAATTTTTTATTGTTTTTTTAATAGTATTATACTCATCCGAACATATTAGCCCACTTGACTTTAGCCAATGTACGTCTTCCTATCCTAAACACGTTATGTACACGTGTTTGTTCCTCAGCCTTCCCCATTGAATACGTTACCGCCTCAACACAGACACAACCTCAGAAACATCTCATTCTGTCTGTAAAAACGTACACGAAGTTCGGCAAGGGGGTTTCGTTGGTTGGTTGCGAATGACGATGGTGCATGTTCATACAGAACACACATATTACCATAACACGCTATCAATTTTTGAAGATTGTTTCTGGTATTTTTCAGAGTTTTCTTCTAGATTTATTTGATTCTTAATAGTTCTAAATAGGAAAATTTGATATTTTTTGTGTTTAATAATTGGGTGATAATTGTTAGCTTGATGAAATTAGGGTTCGTGGAAGAAAATCCCAAAAGAGGGTGTGTATGGGGCTTTCTGAGTCTTTATATTGGCTTTTCGTTTCTTCGGTGGGAGGTTTTCTGTGTGTTGGTGGTTCCTCCAATTTGTGGGTAGGTACGATGGTTTTTCCCCGCCGTTCCATTGTTGCATATTAGCTTTTCATGCTTGTCTATTGTTGTTGCATGTTCGTTGTAGTTGCTCTTCAGAACTGAAGTAAATTTATGTTGGAAACCCCAAACGAAGGTGTCCCGTTAAAGCTTATTTCGGACTTATAACTTTACGTGATTTCAGCTTATGTTTCGTAGTTTATCATGAGCTGTTATATACAGTTACAATTTTGCTGAATATATGCCTTATTAATTGATTGATTAGCGTGTTTTTATTTATGGGTCTTGATTGATTTTTCTTTGTTGTTTTGCGAGCTAATAGGATATTAGAAGTGGCACAGAAATCTTATTCTTGAATACCCATAACGCTTTTGAATAGCAGTGGTTTAGTCGGACAAGAATATTGTTCGTTTGACACAGCCGACACTCCAAAAGTTTGAGAAAGACCTTATCTTGGCGAGGCGTTTAGTGACGCAGCCATGGAGGTCTTTCCGGCTTTGTTTTGCTACACGTTTACGGTTTGCTACCGATTGATATTTCAGATGATACTCCAAAGTTTGAGAAAGACCTTATCTTGGCGGCGCGTTTAGTAACGCAGCCATAGAGGTCTTTCCGGCTTTGTTTTGTTACACGTTTACGGTTTGCTACCGATTGATATTTCAGAGCTTTAAAAAGTTCTTATTTTGCTGGGGCGTTTAACAACGCACGCGACGTTCTTTTTGCCTTTCTTTTGCTGCACTTCTACGGTTTATTGCTGACTGATAATTCAAACCTTTAAAAAAGTCTGATCTTGACGTGTCGGTTATTGTAACGCAGCCATGGAGGCTTTTCTGCCTTCCTTTTGGTGCTTGCAGACATTGAGTGGTTTGGGTTATGTGCCTTTGGTCAAGCCCGGTTTGGGTTCTAGCGCCGTTATGTGTCCTGAAATTGATATGTATGTATGATTACGATCACAAAATGGCGGCATGGCTGTCGTTACCAATTTTTAAATACTCTCGCGGGTCTGTTTATTTGCTGGTGATGCTATTGTATACATGAATTTTAACCTTCTCCCTTTCTATAGGCGATGATGATAATATACCGACCATTGCGTGCACGTTTCCTTGGCCCGCATCGTGGCAGGGCAGTCACGCCGAACGAGTGACTGCAGCCATGCTGGTTGCTAGGTATCGATATTGTATGCATATATCTGAGCTTCATTTGTTATCCAGTTGGAAGGAATGGAATTTCGATGAGCAACCGCTCATATAACATACTTATTCCCAACGTAGGTTACGTCCTCAGTGAGCTTTATTGATATACTTATGCTATTATGTTGGAATCTAGAAGGCAATTGGGATAGCTGGTCACCTTGTGGGCTGAAATGGGTAGCCCAGAAGAACGTATGCATGGGCCTTCCTGAGTCTTTATATTTCCTCTTCGTTTCTTCAAGGGGAGGTTTTATGTGTGTTGTTGTTCCTCCAATTTCTGTGCAGCTACGATGGGTTTTTCCTGCAGTTCCATTGCTGGTCTTTCCTGCTTTATTTTGCTGCAAGTTTCCGGTTTACTACCGGCTGATATTTCAGAGCTTTAAAAAGGTCTTATCTTGGAAAGGCGGTTAACAATGCAGCCATGGATTTGTTTTGGCTTTCTTTTGCTGCACTTTTACGGTTTATTACTGACTGATAATTCAGAACTTTAAAAATGTTCGATCTTGGTGGGCTGGTTATTGTAACGTAGCCACGGAGGATTTTCTTCCTTTTCTTTGGTGCTTGGAGATGTTGAGCGGTTTTGGTTATGTGTCCTTGGTCAAGGCCGGTCTTGGTTCAGCAGCCGTTTTGTATCCTGAAATTAATATATATGTGTAGCTAGAAAAGTGGGTTAAAAGTCAAGTGGGCTTCAATATGAATCTGTTCGGATGAGTATAATACTATTAAGAAAACAATGAAAATTTTTAAGGGAGTTAACCAACATTTGGTTTTAGTATGTTATTTGAACTACGATCATGAAACGGCCGCATGGATGTCGTTTCAGGTTTTGAAATTGTCTTGCGGGCACTGTTTGTTGCATGGTGACGGCTTCTGCGGCATTCTTTGGGTGCTTGCAGACGTTTCATGGTTTTTGTTGCGTGGCATTGGTTCATTGCGAACACATTCCCTTGGCCCGTATCTTGGCAGGGCAGTTACATCGGGTGTGTGACTGCAGCCATGTTGGCGATGCGCTCTCGCTATTGTATACATTTATGTGGCATGTTTATTCGTGGTTGTTTCTTATGGGGTTTTGATTGCGAAAGTCCTTTATGTTATCTTGGATGAATAGCTTAAAAGCACTTTTATGTGACAGATGCATCCTTGAAAAGTGAGTAGTAGCACATCTGCATAACTTGCATGTTCCTATTTCTAACGTTTACTGACCCTGTACATGTTTCGATTGTTGCAGATGTAATTGTAGGGCTTATCAGGTTGTTGCATCGCTACTGATTCGGCAAAGGTGGCTTTGTACGGCGTATGTAAAAACTGAGGCTCTCCGGAAGTTGGCAAGGCAACCTGCCTGGTCTGCAGCCACGCCGGACGTACCTTGTTTTTTCGGTTTACTTCCTGTTGTAACCCTAATGTTATTGGACCTTATTTGATAAAAGGTTGTGGACATTAATACTGAAGAGGCAATGATGAGTTTGTATGAGCTCCGGAAAATATACGGTCGTCCGGAACGTGGCATGGCAACCTACTCGGTTTGCAGCCATGGCGGATGTGCTCTGTTTTCCTGGGTTAGCTCTATGTCTGAGCCTCATATTTTGGTTGGCCGTAATGGGTGAGCAGTACGAAACTCCGTACTCTTTTGTTCCAAGTCGGCGAAGAAACAGATAACGGAGCCTTCACATTTCGTCTTTGGTAGGTTCTACTCCATTTGATGTTAGGTGAATTACTTTTGTTCTCACATGAGCAGTTGAATATCAAATATTAGAACTATATGCAAAAAAGGATTAACTTTTCCAGATTATCTACCGGGTTGGGTTTTGGGTCAGCACCGGTTACGAGCCAAAACATATTGGGGGTGAAAACAGGAGATTGACATTTATGGTCTACGATAGCTGTCATGCTTTACTTTTAAAGTATCAAACACCATGTTCGTGCCATTTGGCATCGCTTTAGACTATATTTAATAAGTTCTTTACTTCCGTGTTTATCCTTTTTTCAAACATTAGAAACTATGTCAGATATGATCTTTCTAAAAATTTTAAGCATCAAAGAAACGGCTCATAGTATTTCTTATTGAACTGGATAACCGGGTCTTAAAAATAGGGAACATGCCCTTGGGGTTAATTTTTATGAAAAATTGACTTATCAAAGTCTTAAAAATTTGTACTTGAAACCCTAGGCCGCGGGATTTTACGTGTGCATGACGGGGGTTTTTTACGTGCGTTAAATTCTTCGTTTCTGGCTTATTTTCTTGTTTAATTGTGTTCCATGGCTAACAAATGCAGGTTGGCCATGGAAAATAAGCCAACCTCTTGTTTACATCATCTTATTATGTGGGACTTGCAAAACCGATGTTTGGTTGTTTACTTTGTTGTAGTTAATTGTTCAGGTTTTGACCGTTGTTTTTGCCGTTGTTTTGGCCTTGTTTTGGTACTTTTAATTTCTTGTAGCCATTGTTTGGGCATCTTAGAGTTGGTTGTTAGGTCTCTTTTTAGTCCTAGTTAATTATTATATTGTAACCGTGGCTTGGAATGGAATGGCGATGAGTTAATGATGGAAGTACAAAAGTTGACATGTTGGAGTAACATGCTAAGATAAATTAATTCCCAGAGTTCTGGAGGGAATGAGACCGCCAAATTTGATGGACAGGTACATGACTCAGAAGGCTACATATTTGTAGTTGGGCACATTGAGCGGGGAAGAATCCTGATTGGACATTTCGAGCCCTCAAGTGGACGCTTATGCTCAATCATCATGCTGGAAATCAAGGCTTTAAGGGTTCTACTTGCTTTGTAATAGGTCTAAAAGAAAGTGGGAGCCCTATGTTTGGTTGTGACCATTAGTTGACCTCTCGTGTTTCATAATGGCTCATGATCCAGAGCACAGGAACTCACCGGTTTAGGTTTTGAAAGTCGAGATGTGATGTTTGTTATGCTTTTTTTTTGTTTATTTGCATCTTATTTATCATTGTGACTTGTATAATTTTCAAGTTGATTTTTGAAAAAGTGGAAATAATATTATCGAAATACGATTTAATTAAACTATCGTCTTGCACTATTTTAAATGCATTGGGTTTGATTTATAGAGTAATTTGATCCCGCAAAAAATTTGCAAGTACGTTGGTTTAATAAAACTTTTAACAAAGTTTTAGCATTGCTTTTATCAATGACCGAATCACTTGGTTTTTAGCCAAGATAGTCTAGGGTTTGGTTATTCTTTAATCTTTTCTAGTGACAAAAAACTTTTTGTACTGTTTTGTCGTATGATTGAAATACTTGAGGTTTTACTACCTTTCGGGGGTGTCAATCTAGGGTTTGAATAACCTTTAATCTTCTCCCGTGATAAAACATGCGGTTGCATTGTTTTAAATAAACGCTTAATAATTAATTGAATTGAGTCTTATTTTATGTATGTCTTTCATTTTATTTTATATCCACTTATATTACATATTAGAATAAAATGGACTTATTGACACATAAATTAAAACAATGTTTAGACATTAGTTAAGAAAAAAAATTTAACTTGTGCTACGAAGAATGTATGCATGCTTGTTCGTACACTTTTTGATACACTTGCTTTCATCAAGATTTTATATACCCATTTTAAATTTAAGTCTTTTACTTACAATCATGCGAGGAAACTTACAATCATGGTATGCCAATATCTATCATATCAGATCGTGATTCTCGTTTCACGTCTAGATTTTGGCAATCGATGCAAAGTGCCTTAGGTACTCAGATAGACATGAGTACGGCATATCTTCCTCAGACCGACGGTCAAAGTGATAGAACTATCCAAACACTCGAAGATATGCTTCGAGCTTGTGTGATAGATTTCAGAAAAGGATGGGAGAGATACTTACCGTTGATCGAATTCTCCTACAATAATAGTTATCACACCAGTATTAAGGCGGCTCCATTCGAAGCACTTTATGGTCGAAAGTGCAGATCACCTGTCTGCTGGGCTGAAGTTGGAGATGTTCAACTTACGGGACCAGAGATAATCCATGAAACCACTGAGAAAATCGTTCAAATCCGACAACGCTTACAAACTGCAAGAGATTAGCAGAGAAGTTATGCCGATATAAGACGTAAGCCCTTATAATTCCAAGTCGGAGATCATGTTATGTTGAAAGTGTCACCTTCGAAAGGTGTCATTCGTTTTGGAAAGCAGGGAAAGCTTATCCGAGATACATTGGACCATTTAGGATCCTTGAATGGATTGGTCCAGTTGCGTACAATTGAGCTTCCAGAGAAGCTCAGTAATGTACACAATACTTTCCACGTCTCTAATCTTAAGAAATGCCTATCCGACGAATCTCTTGTCATTCCTATGAAAGAGCTTCATCTGGACTATAAGCTCAATTTCGTAGAAGAACCCATAGAAATCATGGACCATGAGGTCAAAGGACTGAAGCATAGTCGTATTCCTATCGTTAAGGTCCACTGGAACTCTAAGAGAGGACCAAAATACACGTGGGAATGTGAAGATCAAATTCGTGCTAAATACCCACACCTATTCTCACACTCTACTCCTACATCCACTAAATCTCAGGACGAGATTTCTTTTCAGGAGGTAAGACTGTAACAAGTCACAAATTTCATCTAGGTTATCTATACTTATAATCTTTATAATATCATTTTCATGGGTAAAAGTTTTGCTTCATTTCATTCTAACTATGTAAAGTAACTTACATAACCCGCTAGACATGCTCACATAACCACCAATGCCAAATATCTCTATGTTTACATCTTGTAAACCTCCTAGTATGTCAAACCTATGTTTCAAAGATCATTTTATCAAGTATTCTATCAATCTAACTTGCTATTTATAACACTATACCAAAACAAGCCTTATACGTTTACGATTATTTCAAAAACCCTAATTTCAAGACAAAACTAGTTTAAATGTGTTCAAGGCATACGTACAAGTTACCTTAGCCAACTTTAGAGTATCTTTGCCTCCCTAAACCCTAATACAAATCTTTAAAGCTCAGGTACAAGTCCTTTAAGCACATAATCCTAATTAGGTCATTTAGACCCCTAAACTAGGTCTAAACCTAACCATTTCTTTAGCAAAAGTTATTAAAACCTAGTACATGATTCCTAAACCGTAAAATTAGTCTCTAATCACATTTTAAACCCTAATATAGGTACTAAACACTAATCTAGACCCTAATCCTAAACTTAGCCTAAACCTAGTTTTAAGCCTAAAAACTAACTAAACCAACCACCCTAGCACCACCATGACCCAACCAACCTACATAGCAGCTCCATCACCACCTTTTCACCACCAAGCATCCACCCTACCACCTCCATCACCTTTGACCTATACCACTACCGCGGCACCTCCGCCACCACAAACACCCTACCCCGCCACCTAGCTACTCCCTAGCTTCTCCTCATCACCCTATAGCTGCTAAGAGTCACCCCTCCTCCCTTGGCCACTAATCCAAGTAACTTGTCCTCTAAGTCATTTTCGAGACCTATAAACAGGCGTACACCCCCTCTCCATTCAAACCATCCCACCAAAGCTTCTCCACCTCCAATATCTTGTACTAGCAGTAGCATAAGGTCCATAAGAAGCCAAGGAGTCGAGAAAACCATCCTTGAAGCCCTCTCCAAGATGAATTCTTATCGAGAAAACCCTAAAACCCCACTATGACCCGTTTAGTTCGGATTTTGGGTTGCACACCGGGTTCATAACCCATAACCCGGTGTACAACCCATGGATCCCTGGTTTTGCACTAGCCGAATCCCTCTGGGAAGGGATCCGTGGGAACCGTGGGACAGTAGACAAGTTTTTGTCTATAAATAGTGAGCCATTTCTCTCTTGTTCACTACCCCTTTACATATACTTTCTCTTAGTATTATAACATCTCTAACCTCTAATCCAAAGGATCATTCTATGTAGTTTTATGTTTTTGTGATTCTCTAGGTTCTTCTTAAAGGCGAGATCACCACCTCTTGAAGACATGCAAACTCAAGTCATGAGTTGCTAAGCTACGTCATCATCAAGACCACTGAAGTGCATCTTGTTGATAGTTCTTTCCTACCTCCATAGAAGTGTTGTGTTGAAGGCATTAGTGAAAGGTACCAAAGGGTCGTGTCGAAGACATTAGTGAAAGGTCGTGTTGAAGGCATTAGTGAAAGGTTTTGAAGTCTCGTGTTGAAGGCATTAGTGAACGGTGCCTAAGGTGTACAATCGATATGGTGTGTCGATGTACAAGTTGTATAGTTTGGGCTAAAGGATGTTGATATCCTTTCTAGTATTGTTAAAGGAGTGTGTCTCCTTTGGGTAGTTGTGTAGTGGTGTAGTGTTGGGTAGTAGTTCCTCCTTTGTAATGGAACTCGGTATCTAGCCTTGTACCGGATAAAGTGTAGGCGACGTTGTGATAGGTTTGGTTCTACCTCGTGGAAGAACTCGGTATCCAGCCTTGTACTAGATAAAGAGTAGGCGACGTTGTGAAGGCTTCTCCACCACATTAAGGAGCTTGTGTTGTGTAGTGCTTAGGAACTCTCGAGTGGGGTATTCGGGGAGTGGAGTAGGGCAAGGAAGGTGTCCTTGTAGCTGAACCACTATAAATACTTGTGTCGGGGTTTTGTGTTCTTTACTATTTATCTTTTGCATTACTTACTTATATGATTATCTATCATTATCCAGCACACATACCAAATAGATTGACAAAAGTCGATCTAAATAGTTTAAAACAAAGTTTTAATTGGTAAAACTATTCAACCCCCCTTCTAGTTTTCCACAATTGGTACCAGAGCTTCGTTACCAAGTTTTTTTAGAGAATACTGTATTTTAAAAACTTGATACGATCCGCGTATGTTTGAAAACTACAAAGAAGGAAATTTTCTTAAAACTAAATTTCATGTTTTAGAAATATTTATATTTTTAAAGTGTTGGATAATGATAAATCATTCAAACATTTTCTTTTGAGAGTTCTTCATGCTAGGATTCGTTCAATGACTTAGTTCCATCTAAGGAAAAATAAAGTCAACACCCAAAGAAGAATCCAAAGTTGTCACGACTTGCTTTTACAAAATACTATTAGGTATTTTAAAAACTCATGAAGTATTTTCGCTTCTATGATTTTCAAAAATCATAAAAAGATTATATAGCAAAGGTATGTTATTCTAACTATAATTAGTTAATCTAAAAATATGCTAATTGTTTGTAGATAAATTAATAATATATGCTCCTAAGTTATTTTAGGTAGTATTTTAATTTTATTACATATTCTTTGAAAAGACTCGTAGATTTAATGCTTGAACTTCAATATCACAATTTCTCCAAAAAGTTGCTCTTTATATTAAACACATCATCAGGAATAGTATTCTTGGTTAATCTCCATAGACAATACTATAAACTAGTCAATATACATCTTTACATCGTAAAGAAATTTGACTAATCAAAAGTTTTGATCCATCATTTCTCACATAGAGATATTGACATTACATTAGTAATCTATGTCAATATTTTCTATTCGAAACTTTTCATATCATGATAAAATGGTATTTTAACATGATTCTTAGTTTCTCGACTTATGGCTTACTCATAAAATGGAACCTCGTCAAAAGTGTTTTGTAAACACGAAGACTCGTCAAAACCTTGTACCATAGACAAACCCTAAGATCAAGGTTGCAAAAATCGCGAATCGGTAGTGAGGCGGTAGATCCCCCTGTAGCTTGTAATCGGTCAAGGCGGGATTAATCGGTGATTAATCGGATTGACATTTTTGGCAAGTTTTGGGTATTCATGGCGACTTTTGGGTATTCCCAGAAAGATTTTCCTTAAAAACATCTTGTGATATATATAACTAGCGATTATAAGTGATTACATTTGTTTAGGGTTGCAAAAATAGCGAATCGGTGATAAGTTGTATTGGCATTTTTGGCAAGCTTTGCGTATTTACAGCGAGTTTTGGTATTCCCGACAAGATTTTCTTTGAAAAACATCTTGTAATATATATAAATAGTGACTGCAAGTGATTAAAACTAATTTACGGCGAGTTTAGGGTATCTCCAGCAAGATTTACAAGTTTTTCGGCAAGTTTGACCATCGTTAACCGTCGTTGACCACGGTTGACCGATTTGTTTGAATGAATTATGAAAATCGGCAAGGTCGGTGGCCCAGTAGCACTTAATCGGTGATTAATCGGCCTTGTAGACCTTTTTTTGCAACACTGCCTAAGATATAGAGCTAAACCAATGACAAAAATCAAAATAAAAAACTCCCGTGTAAAAATTATCAAAATCACTCAAAGCCGTTTCTCTATTGAACTGTCGGATCCCTAGATTTTAACTAGCCGGATCCCTTTTGCAAGTGATCCGTGGGAACCGGCACATCAGTAACATAGAATAAATGTTTGATGATCACTGTGCACTTCCACTCCTCACTTTACTCTTTCACATACGAACATAAACCCAGAATTACTGTTCATAGGAGATCTTTCTTCATCATTCCAAGGAATTCAATCACTTGTGTAAGTATTATCTTCACCACATTGTAATTTCCATTCTCTAGTTCCTAGTAGTACAATTTTTACATCCTAAGAATTTTGATTCAAGTGAGTTTGTCACAATTTGCTATCACATTGTTTTCTAAGATTGTTAATAAAAAGAACAAACATTGTTAATACAAATTAGAACTCATAAATGAATTAAAAAAGGATGTGTTGAGAAAAAATTGTGATGAACCTCAAAAAGGAACTATTCACTTAATTAACACCACATTGTGGTTTTGGTGTTTAGGATCAATCATGCCAAGCTCTAAACAACAAGATTACCAAGATACGGCTCATTACATACCAATGCACCACCGAAAGGATGGTATTGACCCTCAAGATCGAAAACATTTCAAAATGCTACAAAAGCGGTTGTTTCATGAAGGCCGAGTGGTTGATCAATCCTTTGTCAATAACACCGACATTCCCTAGGTCTTTTCGAGAATCAATTTTCAGTGTCTCCTCAACATCAACGAACAAATATGTCCCGTATTTGTTCTTGAGTTCTACAAAAGTATTCGAATCATAAGGAATGATGAAGGAATAATCTCAATTGCCTTCATCATCAATGAGCACCACTACACCTTAACCCTTGTTGAGTTTGCTCGGATTCTTCACATTCCTCACCATGAAGTATGCATGTATTCCAATGATAGGGTTTATAAATTTTCACTTTAATAGAGTTTTACTTCATTTTACTATCTCACCTCCATTCTCTACCTCGCTTCTCTTCTTAACTTAAATCAAAACTATTCTGTTGTGATATGGATACAATGGGAAACCAATAGTAAAGTAAATCGTTAACTTGTTATGTCTTCTTATTAAGACATGTGCATGAAGTCGTTGAATTTTTCTAAGACTTATAACGGAAATATGAAATTAAGTTGTTATGTCTTCTTGTCAAGACATGAACATGAAGTCTTGGACTTGCTTTAAGACTTATAATATTAAAGCATGCAATTGGCTTGTAAATACTAGTGATGCTTGTGGCTTGACCAAGTAAGCGAGTATGAAAACCAAAGAGTAAAGATCATCTAAAGAATTGTGGAATATTCTCACAATCCCAATCTTCTTAAAATACCACAGTTTCATGGTTTGTTCATTATGAAGAATCAAACTCTGTTGACATTGGTTGATCTTGGATGACTTCTGTATTTTTACCCACTTTTCATTTGAGCGCCGTTCTTAACTCCAAACCAACTATAAAACAGAACACAAAAAAGACAAGTTAGACCCTGATATGATTTTCTTTTTAACAAGAAGAGAGAGATATATGTTCATTATATAATTATATATAATATAGATAATAACAATTTCATTTGTATTATTTGTAACTATATGTCAGTATTTAATATATTTGAGTGGTGGGTGAGTTGAGTTTAGTTATGAGTGAGGGGTTAGCTGTGGATGTTTGTTATAGTGATGTGGAGGTGATGTGATACCCGTGGGCCCCGAATGAAGAGGTTAGCCTTGATGTGACACCTAATGCTATTATAGATCTGCACAACAAACCTGTGCCTTCTTGCTCTATATATACACTTCGATTGTGGAACACCCCAAAACCAACAACCAATTCATTTGTTTTTCTTGAAACATATAATAATAAACAATGGCTGATTTCCCTCTTAATGTAGGCCATATACCTGATGTCCAGGAACTGAAAAATGGCACCAAAGCAAAAATACCAGATAGGTTTGTCCGTGATGTGAACGAACGACCGTTACCCACAACCCCTTCTCATTTCTCGTGTAGTATACCAGTCATTGATCTTTCAAAACTAATGAAAGGAAATAAAGAAGAATTTCACGACGAAATTTTGAAGTTTACTGCTTCTTGTGAGGAGTGGGGGGTTTTCCAGGTACATTTATTAAGTTAATCATCATTATATCGACAAAGCTATTCGTGACTATAAATTTAAGAAAACCAAGCAAATTTGTATACTGGATTAGAAATATTTGTGATATATATATATACTATCTCGTTACATAATGCTAACTAGATTATTTGTCTTTGTTTCAGGTAATAAACCATGGGATTGATCTTGATTTACTTGATAAGATGGAGAAATTGGCTATGGAGTTCTTCATGCTTCCTATTGAAGAGAAACGGAAGTATCTAATGGTACCAGGAATAGTTCATGGATATGGGCAAGCTTTTGTGTTCTCAGAAGACCAAAAACTAGATTGGTGCAATATGTATGCTCTTGGTGTATCTGACAATATAAGAGTCCCAAAACTATGGACAACCAACCCACCTGCGTTTGGGTACGTAGCTAAATGGTTAAACTTTTAATCTATCTTCTAGTAAATTCTAACAAAAGGCAGATCTAACTCTTTATGCTGATTACCATAAGAGAATTATATATTTCAAACATTATCAGTTTCGAACTGAAATTTTTAATGGTTAAGAAAGTACTTACCTTTGGAATTGAAGCTTCAATAACCTGTTTAATGAAAATTTCTATATTTTACTGCTTATTTAATTACTTAATTCATTACACTTACCTGTATGTTTTCTTGGTGACTGATCGACCGTCTGTTTTTGACAAACTCAACTTATCTCTTGCAGCAACACTTTGGATACTTATTCATTAGAACTTAAAAAACTATTCAAAGAACTTTTAAGATTTGTAGCACTGAGCCTAGGGCTTAATGAGAATATTTTTGAAGAGATGTTTGGGGAGTGTATACAATCAGTGAGAATGAACTACTACCCTCCATGTCCCAGACCAGATCTTGTGATGGGTTTAAGCCCCCATTCGGATGGAAGTGCTCTCACGTTGTTGCAACAAAGAAAAGATAGCCCAGTCGGTCTTCAAATACTCAAAAACAAAACATGGGTGCCCGTTCAACCTGTTGCAAATGCACTTGTGATCAACATAGGTGACACCATAGAGGTGAAATACATTATAATTTATATAGTATTTTAAATTTTTGGTTTACAACGATGCCCGGAAACTTTCTGACCCTGTGACCCAAACATTACTCTAAAATTATAGACATATTTACCTTTGAAAATGTGTTTAAATAGTATGGAGATGAACGGTTAAAAAGTATTCATCAATCTTCTTCTTTAAAGTCAAAGTTATAATCGTAATGTTTGTGACCAAAAGTTTCCCTACGCTTGCTCTTTTGCCATTAAAAAGAGTAGGGATTTTGATAATTTTGTGTCTTTCTAATATTTCCTTTAATTCTAAAAGAGTTACATATGCTAATAGGTTTTGACAAATGGGAGATACAAGAGCCCGGAACATAGAGCAGTGACAGACAAAGAGAATGACCGCTTAACTCTTGTTACATTTTATGCTCCGAGTTATCAAATCGAAATAGCTCCAATGCCAGAAATGTTGGATGAAGATAACCCTGCCAAGTATAGAAAGTACAACCATTGGGATTATACTAAGCACTATGTTAACAACAAACTACAAGGCAAGAAATCACTTGACTTTGCCAAAATACTACCCTAAACAACATTCTAGACCTGGAATTTTCATTTTATGTGTAACATATGTTTGGTCTTTTCTCTTCATACGTCTTCTCGTTTTATTTTCCCTCTTTGGTGCTTAGCTTTTACATCCCTTGTTTTTTATGCATGTTAATCATTAATTATGCGATACTTATAATACTCGTGCAAGGTTTAAACTATGTTATGTGTATAACTAATAATGATATATAAACTATGTTTGTTTAGTGTGAAGTTATAAGTTTTATTATGCATATATATTTGATTACTAGCATAGTACCCGCGCAAAGCAGCGGCGGTACCCAACATGTCAGTTTTTCTCGTACCTTGATCTTTAAGCGGTATTGTAATGAGAGTTAGTATTTGACGGTTTGCCCGTTTGATAGTTTGAAAAGAGTAAATGCGTATTTGAATTTCCGTAAAGTATATCAATACAAATATAGATATCCATACTTATACTCATTTGAACTTCGTATAACTTGAATGTTTATGATAAAAATTACAATTATAAATTTGTATTATTGTAAGTTTGTAATATCCATTTTAACACTAAAATTTAATGTGTCATTAGTGTACATTATAATGCAATTATTATAGTGTAGAATTAAATTATATGAATTACTAATTATAGTAAGATGTGTAGGCTTAAAAAATTAAGACTTCCTTCTTTAGAAAGTCCTAAATACATTATAAAGTAGTATAGATTTTCAACGGCTTTTATCCGTCATAATTATATGGAAACATATTATTGGGATGTGCTTCTATCATAGTAAATAAGTATATGGCCGGAGATACGTGAGCCTATGCGGCACACACGTATACACCAAGATACTACATAAATTATGTAATTAAAATATTTATAGTATACATATTAATTATATTAGTTTTCATTTCACGATAAAAGATTAACAATCCTTAATTAAATCGCTAGATGTTTTAATTAATTAAAGGTTATCTATACTACCTTATAATGTATTTAGGACATCTATATTTAGAAGTCTTAAAATTTTTAAGACCAAAAACATTTCTTTAATAGGAAAGAAGCATACACATATAATTAAAAGCCAAGAAATTTAAGTGTCTTTAAAAAGTTTGGGTTGTTACAAGTATAGCTTTCAATGTTGTTGATGATGTATTAAATAAATAGCTTGCATTATACTCATAAATAAAAGTAACCCATTAAACTTACCACCATTTTAATAATTTGCAAAAAAAATTGAATATTGAATGCCTATTAACTTGTAACATTCGTGTATATTAATGATAGAAATTGCAAAAAAGAAACTGCTATCAATTTGCTCTATTATTAATTTAGCCTTTTTGCTTTAAGAAAAAGATATATATGTGAAACGTCGATAAGGTTATCATCACAGACACGCACATCAATAAATTTATCATCATGAATAACGTATAATCGAAAGACATCCATTCGCTGTTACATATCTGTGTGTTCCGTGGATTCGTTCGCCTAAACATATAAATGAAAAACATTTGTTCGTCACAAAATTTAGTCACAGGGTACCCACCGCCGCATTGCGCGGGTACCCTGCTAGTCTAATTAAAAAGGTAATGGACTTGTTTAAATTAGACGATAGCCCAAAACACATGGTAAACCCATGTGGGTTACCATTCGGCCGACTATAGAGGCTTAAGGAGGTTTAGGAGTTCAAAATTGTCCACCAAGTTATAAGGCTATATAATGAATAACCTAATTCATTATTTGGTGCTCTTGGATAACCTAAACAAGCTAAACTTCTTTCTCTCACTCTCTCTTGCTTAAAACCGGTCTAACACCCCTAAAACTTTAGGGTTTGGATCGATTTGGTCTTGAACAATCTAAGGTGGTGTTTGTTTTTCTTAAAAAAGCTCTTAACAACCTCTTAATCTGAACCGTTCAGACGCGGTCAGACATTTTGGTCGTTCAGACCGTTTGTTTTTTTTTCCCCGTTCAGACGCGTTCAGAGGCAGTAAGATCTTAATGGTCTAGACTTGAGAGGGGTGTCTGAATGCCTCTTGTTGCCTCTTGTTGACACAAAAAAAAAAAAACCAAAAAAAAATTAGTACGAGCAAGCAAATGTGCGGTTCAAACATGAGTTTTTTTTCCGGTTCAGATGCGGTCAGATTCAGACATTTACGCCTCAGATTCAGATTCAGATGTGCGGTTCAGATTCAGATTCAGATTCTCTTAAAAAACAAACACCACCTAAGTGTTTAGTTTGTATAATCGTGATTTAAGAACTAGTATTCGCGTAGTTATTCCTTGACGTGTTGTGTGGATACACCATAGAGGATACTTACTTTAGTATCTCTATTGTTTCTTGGGGGAAATTAATACTCGTAAATTGCTCCATTCATTTGCTTGATCATCCGATAACCAAAGGTAAATGGGTAAGTTATTTATGTTAATCTTTATTCAACATACGTGATACCTTTGGGACTGATTACATAAAAAACGAAAAAATTGACCTAAAACACTTGTTTTGCGTGTTTTCTTTATGTTATTTTTTTAGCCCGTGGGGCGATTTTTACTAGGTAATTAGTCGACCCTAAGGTCCTATAAAATACGTAGAAGAAAACCCTAGGTCATGGAATTTTACGTGTGCATGATGATGTGTTTTTACGTGCTTTGAATTCGTTGTTTTTTTGTTTTTTTTGCACATGTTACTAGTTTAATTGATTCCCATGATGAACACATGCATGTTTATCATGGATTATAGGTTTGATACATATAATTCAATGTTAATTGGTTAGATATTCAAAACCGATGGATTGCCTTGTTTACTTCTTGTTTTAGATTATTTGACGTAAGGGGGCTACTTGTTTTAGATTATTCTCATAGCAAGTGGGAGCCTTATTTTGGTATAATGTATTGTCCTTTAGTTTCCATTTCATTTTTCATGATTGCTCATGGACTCGAGCATAGGTTTTATCGGTTCAATGTTTGCACGTCGTATATGTTTGTAGTTGATTGTTTCGTTATTGTTTTTGCTTGTTATATTTTGTATCGACTTGTATGAACTTGCAAAATTGATTTTTAAAATTAATGAGACTAAGAACTATCAAAATATGATTTATAGACTAATGTCTTGTATTGTTTTATAATTCATAGGGTTGGGTTTACGCCGTAATTTTCTCCCGTAACAAAACAGTGTTATGACACTAGTTTATGATGAGTTTCATTTATATGCAATGTATTAAGAGGTAATTCTTCAAATACCCTTTTCGCCCAAAAGTGTGTACGTTTTATAGACAAAAAAAAGTGTCTTCTCAAAATGCTCCAAGAGACTCGAGTGACTTTTACCATAGTTTAAAATCGTGACAAGTGTCCCATTTGTGTACTTTGGGCGACTTTTTTTTTTTTTTTTTTTTTTTTTTTTTTTTTTTTTTTTTTTGTAAGTGATGTGTAAGTTACTTTTACTACTTTTTCAGATATGTTTTTTAGAAGACCCATCATCTAGGAAAGTTTGAGGGAAAGTCAGATGATGGACTCTTTGTTGGTTACTCTATAAATAGTAAGGCTTTTAAGGTATACAACATTAGAACAAGGAAAGTAGAAAAAAACTTGCTCATTGAGTTCTTGGAGAATAAGCCTAGTGTTACAGGTGATGGACCTAAGTGGCTGTTTGATATTGATATGTTAATAGAATCAATGAATTATGTGCCAATTGCTGCAGGTATAGACTCTAATGAATTTGTAAGTACAAAAGAAGGTATTGGTGCATGTCATTCTTGCAAGGAGACATGATCTAGCCAAGACTACCTTATGATGCCACTGTGGAAAGATGGTTCATTATTTGATTCTTCTTCAAAGAATGTTTGCAATGATGAACCACAACCTTCTAGTGATGCTGGGAAGAAGGATGGTGAAGGTGTAAGTAAAGAAAGTTGAGTTGATGATCAAGAGCAGAATGAAAGCAGTACTTATGATATTAATACTGTTGGGCCAAATGTTAATACTGTTAGTCCAACAGTTAATACTGCTCCACTTGAAGCCACACATGCTGATTTCTTTAGTGATGAAGAAGAAGTGAATATAAGCAACATTCCTACCACATATGTAGCTCTTACTACTCCAAATACCAGAATCCATAAAGATCATTCACTTGATCTTGTGATTGGTGATGTGCAGTCTGGTGTAAAGACAAGGAGAATGATAAATAATACAAATGAACAAGGTTTTATTAGTGCTGCTTATGAAGGGAAAACTCATAAAGACCTTCATACTTGTCTTTTTGTTTGTTTCCTATCACAAGTAGAACCCAAGAATGCTCTTAAAGATTACAAGATTCAAGCTGGGTGGAGGCTATGCAAGAAAAGCTTCTACAGTTTAAGCTACAAAAGGTTTGGACATTAGTGGATTTGACTAAGGGTAAGAAGGCTATTGGTACAAAATGGGTTTTTAGGAACAAGAAATATGAGAGAGGAATAGTGATTAGGAACAAAGCAAGGCTGGTTGCATAGGGTTATACTCAAGAAGAAGGCATAAATTATGATGAAGTTTTTGCTCCTATAGCAAGAACTGAGGCAATAAGGTTGTTCTTAGTTGATGCTTCCTTTATGGGATTTGTGGTGTATCAGATGGATGTGAAGAGTGCTTTTCTTTATGGTACGATTGAAGAAGAGGTATATGCTTGTCAACCTCCAGGGTTTGAAGATCTTGATTATCCAAACAAAGTCTACAAGGTGGTGAAAGCACTTTATGGTTTGTATCAAGCTCTAAAAGGCTGGTATGCAACCTTGGCAAAGTATTTATTGGACAATGGGTTTCACAGAGGAAATATAGATCAGACCTTGTTTATCAAGAAGCAAACTTGTCCAGGTATATGTTGATGATATTATCTTTGGCTCTACAAAGAAGAAGTTGTGTACTGAGTTTGAGAAGCTGATGCATGATAAGTTTCAAATGAGTTCTATGGGAGAACTCACTTTCTTCTTAGGGTTGCAAGTAAAGCAGAAAGAAGATGGGATATTTATCAGCCTGGATAAATATGTGGCTGAGATTTTGAAAAAGTTTGGATATACAGATGTCAAGATAGCAAGTATACCTATGGATAAAGAGAAGCCTCTACTCAAGGATGAAGATGGTGCAGAAGTTGATGTTACCTTGTATAGATCAATGATTGGTTCATTGATGTATCTTACAGCTTCAAGACCAGACATTATGTTTGCAGTATGTGCATGTGCCAGATTCCAAGTTATATCTAAGGAGTCTCACTTGCATTCTGTAAAGAGGATTTTTAGGTACCTGAAAGGTCAACCTAAACTGGGCCTTTGGTATCCTAGGGAGTCTTCCTTTGAGTTGGTGGCATATTCTGATAGTGACTATGCTGGAGCAAGCATGCATAGGAAATCTACAACAGGTGGTTGTCAATTCCTAGGGTGCATGTTGATATCATGGCAGTGCAAGAAGCAAACTGTGGTTGCTAATTCCTCTACTAAAGTTGAATATGTGGCTGCTGCAAGTTGTTGTGGACAAGTGCTATGGATTCAGAATCAAATGTTGGATTATGGGTATAAATTTATGCACACCATGATTAATATTGACAATAACAGTACTATATGTATTTTCAAGAATCCTGTTTTACACTCTAAAACAAAACACCTGGAGATTAGACATCATTTTATAAAAGAATGCAATGATAAAAAGTTAATTCAAGTTGTTAACATACACTCAAATAACAATTTTGCAGATTTACTTACAAAAGCCTTTGATGTTGGAAGGTTTCAGTACTTGGTTGCAAGTATTGGAATGATAAATCCTTAAAATCTCTTTGTTTCTTTGTAAAATTTTGTAAAGGTTTAGTACTGTTAGGTGTATCAATTTGTACTGCTAAGTATAACTAGTACTGCTGGTTATATTTAAGACTGTTAGGTTAATACTGCTAGTGTGAATTAATACTCTTAAAGAAGAAAATGCTCTGGATTGTGTTTTCTTGGTTTTATGCTAACACTTGCAGGATAAGCAAAGCAGCATGGTTGGAATTAGTGTTGTGTGAGATTCATGGAAAGCAAAGGTGGTGATTTGGTTGCTTGGAAATTAAGGAACTGTTTAATGATAGAGAAGATTTAGGGAAGTCCTTTAAAATCTTTCTCTTGAAATCAGCCCTATGTCTGGTAGCACTAAACATGAACTGATGGTTTTAGTTAGTCAGATAGTAACTGATCTAACTCACTCTTTACCATTCTATCATTGTATAGTGTGATTAGTCTACGGACATCTGGTTTAGAGAACAGTGAGCAAACATGAATCTAATACATTTGTGTTAGAGGCAACACCTGCCACGAGCTAGAAACCCTGTCAAGAAGGCTCTTTTAATGAGTCTATCTGATCATAAGCAGTATTTATACTAAAAATTATTGGTTCTCACACAACCAGAGGTTAAATGCAATCGAAAAGATTAAATGTCTTCCTTTACATTTAATCCCTTCAAAATGTATGAGTGCAGTTGATGAGTGTCTAAATACTCATCATTTTTATACTGATAGAGTGCCAAAAACATCTGAAAACACTCAGAAACATATCAAAATGATAAAAATATCACAAACAAGTGTTTTATATGTTTTAAATGCAAAAACATCAAAATCTGGTGAAAAACGTATCAAGTTTGCATAATTGGCAGTTTTAGTCCCCCAAGTTAAAAAAATTGTCAAAATCAGTCCCTGGTAATTCAAAAACTTGTAAAATATCATCTTAGGTCCATGAGATTCAAAAGTTGTCAAAATAAACCCTTTAAAGTTTAAAAATCACAAAATGACAACTTTAGTCCTTTAACTTTGAAAATTGTCAAAAATAGTCCTTGGTTAATTTAAAAAGTGAAAATTATCAACTTTTAACCTTGTTCTATTTATAAATGACAAAAATGGTCCTTATGATAAACTTTGGAGAAAATTACAATATTGGTCCCTCAAGTTTCTAAATTGGCAGTTTTAGTCCTTGGACATTTAAAAAAATGGAATTTTATGCAAATGGTCCTTGTACTAATCTTATTTGGCAGGTTTAGTCCTTATTATAACTTTGGAAATATTACAGGATCAGTCCCTATACTTTTCACAAATTACAACCATGGTCCTTTGTATTATTAATCCCACATAACCAAACCAAACTAAACCCAGCTGTGGCCCAAATCTATCCAAGCCCAATACCTTCCCAACCCAATTTTTAAAAACAGATATACCCGCCACTGTTCTCCTTCTCCCTTCATCCACCTGTTACCAGTCTTTTCCCGCCATCTGTGCTACCACCTCACACCCTTATCATTCCAGCTGTTAAATAGCCTCTTACCAACTCCCTAACACCTATCACATCCACCCAAAACGCATTAATTGATTAAACCCACTCAAAATGCTTTTCCCGCCAAAATGACACATGGACGTTTTAGATGAATTCGTGAGCTGGATTGAAGTGGGATATGTTTGGAGGTCGACAAGGAGTGAATTATGTCAATAAATAAGAGCAGAAACCAAATGAAGAAAAACTTTGGTTTTTACCTTAGTTCACGTAGTGTAGTTTTTAAAAGCTTTCTTTAAATTAAATGTCCTTTACTGTTTTAATGTTGTTATGTTTCCTAAACTAGTGTAATGAACCTTTACTTTCAGTTTAAAATTCAGTCTATCTTTCAGTTTCAAATTTTGCTTTATGTCATTTAAATTTCGTATTCTTCAATTTCATGTTATATAGTTGTTGTATTGGATTCTATAGCTTCCTAAAGCTCCTGACAAAGCTCACTATGCTATTAGATTCATAAAAACAAGTTAGAGTTTTAAATTCAGAAAAGTGTTAAAAATCAAAATAAGTCCATGAAAATCATCTGTGATCCAATAAGCAGTTCTGGGGAAATGGAAACTAAACTGGATGGATTTCTGGTTTTTAGCTTATTGACAGTAAGCTAGGAGTGGTTTCTATATCTTGGAACTCAATCTTAGTCTTGATCACTTGTGAGTTCTGTTTTTTACCATTTTTTACCTTTTACTGTTTCAATACTTTTAATGCTTTGATTTTCATGCTTTCCTGTTTCTTTGTTATTGTTTGATGTTATTATAGCATAATATAAGGAGGTTGTTCATTGAGATTCACTTGTGCTTAAAATTGGAAATCATTCAGTTGAAATGCAAATTTGACAAATTTGTGTTCTTGACTGAGTACTTGAAAGTTTAATGCTCAATTAGTCTTATTATGTGATATTATAATGTTTGGAGTCTGGTTTATGCTCAGAATCATTGCAATCTTTGAAGTTCATGTGAAAAATGACAGTTAAAGGTGTGTTTGGATTTGCTGATAAAATAGAGTTCCAGTACATGTCTGTGGATATTTATATTTGTTTCATGTTCCATTAGCACCTAATAGCTCAGTCAAGTTATAATATATAGGCCTTGTTTAGATAAAAGTCAAATTTCCTTTTTATTTGCCTTCACAGTTGACTGTCATAGATTTAGATTGCCAAATTCATAATACTAGCTTAAAACTTGTAAACATAGCTCTAGATAATCTTATTACAGCTTATTATATCATATTCAGTCCATAGATTTAGTTTTAAATTCATTTTAGTCAAACTTTTATGTTCTTGTAAAAGTCAAATTTTCTTAAGGTCAGTTTTTGAATAAAATCTAGAATTTTAGTGTGTATTCAATATTGAGTTTTAGCTTTTAACCTTCTAGGATGTTAAAATTTAGCTGCTTAAGAAAATTAGAAAAATATTAGTTCATGTCTGTTCAGCTTATTAAGTGCTTATTTCTAAGCTTCTTTTGACCCTTTTTCTTAGAAAAACTTGTTCATATTCATATGTTTTCTTGCTTACTGTCAAAGTAGTATGTGATAAAATCCTTAGCTAGTTCAATGCTTTCTAGTCATTTTCATAAAAAGTTGTAGTTTTGAAAAGTGCTTATTTTAGTGTAACTTAAAGATTTGTAAAATAAAAATCCAAAAAAAAAAAATAGTTGCAAAAAACGTGACTGCTGGGAATTGAACCTGTGACCTCCTGGAGGCCTCCTGCACGCACACAGCACACCCACTCCAACCATCTGCACTAGGGTCTTTTTTATGTTTATGTTTGCAACATTAAATACTTAACCTTCTTTGCCCAGTTTTAGTTCATTAAGCCTATACGAGCTTAAGAGCTTATTTCCAGCTTATTCGAAGTAGTTTTTTCATCTTTTTCAATTTTCTTAATTTAGTATTGTTATAAAGTGTTTTTACAAAAAGTTTCAGATTTTTCCAATAAGTTTTAGTATTTTTAAACATTTAATTAGTGTTTTATAGTAATTAATTCATAATAAAAAATATAAAAGTCAAAAAAATATAAATCTTTTTTCTAAAATTTTCTTTTGTCATATAGTACGTAATAAAATTAGTTTTACACTCGTAGGCCTTTTATTTCATAAATTTTACGTTTTTGCTTGCGCTCCAGCGTAATTTTTAAACGTAACGCTCGTTTTCATTTTAAACCACGTTTCTAGATAATTTAGGATTACGTTTTAGTTAATATAGTTTATTTAAGTTATTTTATTTGATAAAATCATAAAAACATCATTGTAAAAATAGTGATAGCGTTTATTTAATAGATTTTAACTTTTTAATTTCTTTTAATTTGCATTTAAGTCGCTGTAATTTGTAAATCTTTTCTTTAGGTAATTATCTATAAAAAAAAACCTTATTGATCACTATCCTTAGTGATTATTCGACATCTGAAGTTGTTTAACACCAATTCATCCTCCGTGGGACTTAACGACCCAGGAATCCCCTATATTCCTCTGATCTAAATTGAATTTGTGTTTTAAGCAGTTTTAAGTCTGTTACGGTTAGCCATTCACAAGTGGTTAG
The DNA here is from genome assembly GCA_019973895.1 of Chrysanthemum seticuspe. Classification (NCBI taxonomy): domain Eukaryota; kingdom Viridiplantae; phylum Streptophyta; class Magnoliopsida; order Asterales; family Asteraceae; genus Chrysanthemum; species Chrysanthemum seticuspe. The sequence continues at coordinate 327,181,292 of BPTQ01000008.1, read as the reverse complement.
CTTGTGTGATTAGACTTGACTGTTTAGCACCGATCAAATTTTGGCGCCGCTGCCGAGGAGGCTGTAAGCGTGTTTTAAGCATTTCCAGACCCGTACTTGCACATATACCATCGTTTGTAAACAGTTTTTTGTAAAGTTAATAAAAATCTGAAAGTTCATTAACACTTTTCCTAAAGTGTTGATAACACCAAAAATATTTTCATTCTTTGTTATTATGGCATGTTTTTCAAAAATCCAAAAATATTCATCTTTACCCTCTTACCTTTTTGATTCTTCATTTCTTACCCTCTGTTAACCTTTGATTCTTTCTATGTCTTATCCTCACCCTCTTGGTTGTCAATGGTGTGGTGGTCCTTATAATGGTGGCAATTGCCCCAGTTGTAGCGTGGTGGAATCAGGAAACGGGTCTGTCTATAACCAGGATCCCTATTCCTACCATAACACAACTGATTTATTCCATCAGCTACCACACTGTGAGACTCAGCAGTTTTACTGTTGTGAGTACTGTGGTGGTTCACGCTACAGTTCTGATTGTCAATCGGGAAACACGCTTGTCTATGAGCAAGTTCCTGATAACAATTATGACTACAACACTAACTCACAGCCACATCAGTTTTACTGTTGTGAGTATTGTGGAGGTCCTCACTCTAGCTCGGATTGTCAAACAGGGAATCCATTTCCTTGTAACAATTACGACTCTTCGTATCAAGACCAACCTCCACAGTACCAAATGATTCAAGCAACTCCTCATGAAACTACGACAGACCTTCTACTGAAGAGTCTTGAGTTATTAAAAGATCTTAAGGAGGAGTCGGCTATGTCACATGAGAAATCCATGGAAGAATTGTTAGCTGAGGATCGGGCTGCTAAATTAGATTCCCAGATTGCCATTGAAAACACTGTTAGGGAATCAATTAGACTACAAAAAGCATTCAAATCTAGCTCTCAATTCCATTTCATTCCTGATGACGATGATGATGAAGATACCCTTGATATTCTACAATTTTATTCATCAAGTTCATCAGTTGAGATTCCATCCGTGGAAATACAGGGAGAAAAGAATATGACTGAATCACTAGCAGTAGAAATAATGGAACTTGTAGAATCCATAACTGCTAGTCCTTCTCAACTCCCTCAGTCTACTGCTATCACACCCGAGGTTCACACTCACTCTCTGAACATGGGGGATGAGCTTCTTGACACTGTTCCTGAAAAGGAATCGGACGAATTCATAAAGTCTAGTGTTGAGGACCTTGTCCCAATCCCGAGAGAGTCACAGGGAACTTTTGACCATATGTGTGATATCCCTTCCCCTTTTGAGTGTTCAAAAGATCATTTTGAGACTTTCTCCGATTTCATTCCACTTTCATCAGAAAGTGATGAGGATCTCTTTGATTTCAAAGCCAACCTAGGAGAAACTGAAAGTCTCCTTTATAATGATCGTTCACTCACTTCTCACCCTAACAATCCAATAGAGAATGTTAATCACTTTGTTCCTGAAACGTTCAAAACAACTCTCACTAATCCTCTATTTGAATTCGACTCTGAATTCACTTTAATTTCTGAGAATCCACTCTTTGATACTCAGATTGAGGATAGTGATGAGTCTACAGTGGAACAAGAATTCATAGATTTACATCTTGTGATTGATTCTCTTCACGAGGAGTTCTCTGGTGAACTCTCTCATGACATATCTCCTCCGGAATATGATCATTTCTATTTTGATCTTGAGGATGATATTGGCTCGGAGGAAGGTATACTCTCTCATAAGAGTTTGCTTATTGATGATACTACCCTCAACCTTCCTCCCGTTATGTCTATATTTGAGGATGAAGAATGGATCTTGATTGTTATCAGAATATTTCTTCCTTTCCTCAAATATCTTGTGGTTTATCTTCATCTTCACTCCTGCGGGAATGAAGACACTATTTTTGATCCCGGAATTTTCATTTATCATTTGTAAGCCGGTTCTATGTATATCTCATCGGTGTGGAACTTTCACGTATTTCAATGTTTATACAAACATCTTGAATGAAAGTCCGATTGAGATTGTCTCTTCCACTTACTTCCCCATGAACCAATTAATTCGGGGTCGAGTCAAGCTAGCGACTCGGAAATCAAAAACAGTAGCTAAACATGGGTTTTCACCCGTGTGTACCACCCTAGTGTGGGGGAGATGCCCCACATGTTGTATATAGACCTTAAAAATGAATGAAAATTGTAAATATTAAAAAAGAGAATAATTGTTGTGTTTCTACACTTAGTTAGTAATGTTATCTTTTTATGTTCTAAGTTTCGGTATAACAGCCGGTACTTTGAATATTGAGGAAAATATTCATTTCTAAGTGTGGGGGGGAAATTCTGGCGAATTTGATCATAAATGTACCCTTTTAGTCCCTTTTTCCCCCAAAATGGCCAAATTTTAAAATTTTTTATTTAGTGGAAGTACTATGTACTAAACACAACAAATGGTAATTAGTCCACCATGTCTAACCCACATAAGGATTGGCTAATCCAGGAGCAAACGGCTCTTGGTAAAGATATCTCAAATCCGTTTATGGCTTACAATTTGCCTAAAATTGTATGGTGTTCAACTCACCATATCTTTAAACTAGTGAAGAGTTGGCTAGCCCGCAAGTTTATGGCTTGTGGTAAAGGCAGTTGAAAATCCATAATTGGTAATCGGCTCACCAAAGATAATTCTGATAATTTATCTAAGAGTTGGCTAGTCCAGAAGGGTACGGCTTCTGGTAAAGACAAATCAAATCCGTTGAAAGCTTATGATTTGCTCAAAATCATTTGGTTATCGTTGTGCCAAGGTTCTTACTTGAACTTAAACAATTGGCTACTCCAGAAGTAATGGCTTTTGGTAAAGAGATAAAATCCATTAAATTTTCTCAAATCATTGCTAGGGACTAGCAATATCTTAGTGTGGGGGATTGATGAGTGTCTAAATACTCATCATTTTTATACTGATAGAGTGCCAAAAACATCTGAAAACACTCAGAAACATATCAAAATGATAAAAATATCACAAACAAGTGTTTTATATGTTTTAAATGCAAAAACATCAAAATCTGGTGAAAAACGTATCAAGTTTGCATAATTGGCAGTTTTAGTCCCCCAAGTTAAAAAAATTGTCAAAATCAGTCCCTGGTAATTCAAAAACTTGTAAAATATCATTTTAGGTCCATGAGATTCAAAAGTTGTCAAAATAAACCCTTTAAAGTTTAAAAATCACAAAATGACAACTTTAGTCCTTTAACTTTGAAAATTGTCAAAAATAGTCCTTGGTTAATTTAAAAAGTGAAAATTATCAACTTTTAACCTTGTTCTATTTATAAATGACAAAAATGGTCCTTATGATAAACTTTGGAGAAAATTACAATATTGGTCCCTCAAGTTTCTAAATTGGCAGTTTTAGTCCTTGGACATTTAAAAAAATGGAATTTTATGCAAATGGTCCTTGTACTAATCTTATTTGGCAGGTTTAGTCCTTATTATAACTTTGGAAATATTACAGGATCAGTCCCTATACTTTTCACAAATTACAACCATGGTCCTTTGTATTATTAATCCCACATAACCAAACCAAACTAAACCCAGCTGTGGCCCAAATCTATCCAAGCCCAATACCTTCCCAACCCAATTTTTAAAAACAGATATACCCGCCACTGTTCTCCTTCTCCCTTCATCCACCTGTTACCAGTCTTTTCCCGCCATCTGTGCTACCACCTCACACCCTTATCATTCCAGCTGTTAAATAGCCTCTTACCAACTCCCTAACACCTATCACATCCACCCAAAACGCATTAATTGATTAAACCCACTCAAAATGCTTTTCCCGCCAAAACGACACATGGACGTTTTAGATGAATTCGTGAGCTGGATTGAAGTGGGATATGTTTGGAGGTCGACAAGGAGTGAATTATGTCAATAAATAAGAGCAGAAACCAAATGAAGAAAAACTTTGGTTTTTACCTTAGTTCACGTAGTGTAGTTTTTAAAAGCTTTCTTTAAATTAAATGTCCTTTACTGTTTTAATGTTGTTATGTTTCCTAAACTAGTGTAATGAACCTTTACTTTCAGTTTAAAATTCAGTCTATCTTTCAGTTTCAAATTTTGCTTTATGTCATTTAAATTTCGTATTCTTCAATTTCATGTTATATAGTTGTTGTATTGGATTCTATAGCTTCCTAAAGCTCCTGACAAAGCTCACTATGCTATTAGATTCATAAAAACAAGTTAGAGTTTTAAATTCAGAAAAGTGTTAAAAATCAAAATAAGTCCATGAAAATCATCTGTGATCCAATAAGCAGTTCTGGGGAAATGGAAACTAAACTGGATGGATTTCTGGTTTTTAGCTTATTGACAGTAAGCTAGGAGTGGTTTCTATATCTTGGTACTCAATCTTAGTCTTGATCACTTGTGAGTTCTGTTTTTTACCATTTTTTACCTTTTACTGTTTCAATACTTTTAATGCTTTGATTTTCATGCTTTCCTGTTTCTTTGTTATTGTTTGATGTTATTATAGCATAATATAAGGAGGTTGTTCATTGAGATTCACTTGTGCTTAAAATTGGAAATCATTCAGTTGAAATGCAAATTTGACAAATTTGTGTTCTTGACTGAGTACTTGAAAGTTTAATGCTCAATTAGTCTTATTATGTGATATTATAATGTTTGGAGTCTGGTTTATGCTCAGAATCATTGCAATCTTTGAAGTTCATGTGAAAATTGACAGTTAAAGGTGTGTTTGGATTTGCTGATAAAATAGAGTTCCAGTACATGTCTGTGGATATTTATATTTGTTTCATGTTCCATTAGCACCTAATAGCTCAGTCAAGTTATAATATATAGGCCTTGTTTAGATAAAAGTCAAATTTCCTTTTTATTTGCCTTCACAGTTGACTGTCATAGATTTAGATTGCCAAATTCATAATACTAGCTTAAAACTTGTAAACATAGCTCTAGATAATCTTATTACAGCTTATTATATCATATTCAGTCCATAGATTTAGTTTTAAATTCATTTTAGTCAAACTTTTATGTTCTTGTAAAAGTCAAATTTTCTTAAGGTCAGTTTTTGAATAAAATCTAGAATTTTAGTGTGTATTCAATATTGAGTTTTAGCTTTTAACCTTCTAGGATGTTAAAATTTAGCTGCTTAAGAAAATTAGAAAAATATTAGTTCATGTCTGTTCAGCTTATTAAGTGCTTATTTCTAAGCTTCTTTTGACCCTTTTTCTTAGAAAAACTTGTTCATATTCATATGTTTTCTTGCTTACTGTCAAAGTAGTATGTGATAAAATCCTTAGCTAGTTCAATGCTTTCTAGTCATTTTCATAAAAAGTTGTAGTTTTGAAAAGTGCTTATTTTAGTGTAACTTAAAGATTTGTAAAATAAAAATCCAAAAAAAAAAAAATAGTTGCAAAAAACGTGACTGCTGGGAATTGAACCTGTGACCTCCTGGAGGCCTCCTGCACGCACACAGCACACCCACTCCAACCATCTGCACTAGGGTCTTTTTTATGTTTATGTTTGCAACATTAAATACTTAACCTTCTTTGCCCAGTTTTAGTTCATTAAGCCTATACGAGCTTAAGAGCTTATTTCCAGCTTATTCGAAGTAGTTTTTTCATCTTTTTCAATTTTCTTAATTTAGTATTGTTATAAAGTGTTTTACAAAAAGTTTCAGATTTTTCCAATAAGTTTTAGTATTTTTAAACATTTAATTAGTGTTTTATAGTAATTAATTCATAATAAAAAATATAAAAGTCAAAAAAATATAAATCTTTTTTCTAAAATTTTATTTTGTCATATAGTACGTAATAAAATTAGTTTTACACTCGTAGGCCTTTTATTTCATAAATTTTACGTTTTTGCTTGCGCTCCAGCGTAATTTTTAAACGTAACGCTCGTTTTCATTTTAAACCACGTTTCTAGATAATTTAGGATTACGTTTTAGTTAATATAGTTTATTTAAGTTATTTTATTTGATAAAATCATAAAAACATCATTGTAAAAATAGTGATAGCGTTTATTTAATAGATTTTAACTTTTTAATTTCTTTTAATTTGCATTTAAGTCGCTGTAATTTGTAAATCTTTTCTTTAGGTAATTATCTATAAAAAAAAACCTTATTGATCACTATCCTTAGTGATTATTCGACATCTGAAGTTGTTTAACACCAATTCATCCTCCGTGGGACTTAACGACCCAGGAATCCCCTATATTCCTCTGATCTAAATTGAATTTGTGTTTTAAGCAGTTTTAAGTCTGTTACGGTTAGCCATTCACAAGTGGTTAGCTTGTGTGATTAGACTTGACTGTTTAGCACCGATCAAATTTTGGCGCCGCTGCCGGGGAGGCTGTAAGCGTGTTTTAAGCATTTCCAGACCCGTACTTGCACATATACCATCGTTTGTAAACAGTTTTTTGTAAAGTTAATAAAAATCTGAAAGTTCATTAACACTTTTCCTAAAGTGTTGATAACACCAAAAATATTTTCATTCTTTGTTATTATGGCATGTTTTTCAAAAATCCAAAAATATTCATCTTTACCCTCTTACCTTTTTGATTCTTCATTTCTTACCCTCTGTTAACCTTTGATTCTTTCTATGTCTTATCCTCACCCTCTTGGTTGTCAATGGTGTGGTGGTCCTTATAATGGTGGCAATTGCCCCAGTTGTAGCGTGGTGGAATCAGGAAACGGGTCTGTCTATAACCAGGATCCCTATTCCTACCATAACACAACTGATTTATTCCATCAGCTACCACACTGTGAGACTCAGCAGTTTTACTGTTGTGAGTACTGTGGTGGTTCACGCTACAGTTCTGATTGTCAATCGGGAAACACGCTTGTCTATGAGCAAGTTCCTGATAACAATTATGACTACAACACTAACTCACAGCCACATCAGTTTTACTGTTGTGAGTATTGTGGAGGTCCTCACTCTAGCTCGGATTGTCAAACAGGGAATCCATTTCCTTGTAACAATTACGACTCTTCGTATCAAGACCAACCTCCACAGTACCAAATGATTCAAGCAACTCCTCATGAAACTACGACAGACCTTCTACTGAAGAGTCTTGAGTTATTAAAAGATCTTAAGGAGGAGTCGGCTATGTCACATGAGAAATCCATGGAAGAATTGTTAGCTGAGGATCGGGCTGCTAAATTAGATTCCCAGATTGCCATTGAAAACACTGTTAGGGAATCAATTAGACTACAAAAAGCATTCAAATCTAGCTCTCAATTCCATTTCATTCCTGATGACGATGATGATGAAGATACCCTTGATATTCTACAATTTTATTCATCAAGTTCATCAGTTGAGATTCCATCCGTGGAAATACAGGGAGAAAAGAATATGACTGAATCACTAGCAGTAGAAATAATGGAACTTGTAGAATCCATAACTGCTAGTCCTTCTCAACTCCCTCAGTCTACTGCTATCACACCCGAGGTTCACACTCACTCTCTGAACATGGGGGATGAGCTTCTTGACACTGTTCCTGAAAAGGAATCGGACGAATTCATAAAGTCTAGTGTTGAGGACCTTGTCCCAATCCCGAGAGAGTCACAGGGAACTTTTGACCATATGTGTGATATCCCTTCCCCTTTTGAGTGTTCAAAAGATCATTTTGAGACTTTCTCCGATTTCATTCCACTTTCATCAGAAAGTGATGAGGATCTCTTTGATTTCAAAGCCAACCTAGGAGAAACTGAAAGTCTCCTTTATAATGATCGTTCACTCACTTCTCACCCTAACAATCCAATAGAGAATGTTAATCACTTTGTTCCTGAAACGTTCAAAACAACTCTCACTAATCCTCTATTTGAATTCGACTCTGAATTCACTTTAATTTCTGAGAATCCACTCTTTGATACTCAGATTGAGGATAGTGATGAGTCTACAGTGGAACAAGAATTCATAGATTTACATCTTGTGATTGATTCTCTTCACGAGGAGTTCTCTGGTGAACTCTCTCATGACATATCTCCTCCGGAATATGATCATTTCTATTTTGATCTTGAGGATGATATTGGCTCGGAGGAAGGTATACTCTCTCATAAGAGTTTGCTTATTGATGATACTACCCTCAACCTTCCTCCCGTTATGTCTATATTTGAGGATGAAGAATGGATCTTGATTGTTATCAGAATCTTTCTTCCTTTCCTCAAATATCTTGTGGTTTATCTTCATCTTCACTCCTGCGGGAATGAAGACACTATTTTTGATCCCGGCATTTTCATTTATCATTTGTAAGCCGGTTCTATGTATATCTCATCGGTGTGGAACTTTCACGTATTTCAATGTTTATACAAACATCTTGAATGAAAGTCCGATTGAGATTGTCTCTTCCACTTACTTCCCCATGAACCAATTAATTCGGGGTCGAGTCAAGCTAGCGACTCGGAAATCAAAAACAGTAGCTAAACATGGGTTTTCACCCGTGTGTACCACCCTAGTGTGGGGGAGATGCCCCACATGTTGTATATAGACCTTAAAAATGAATGAAAATTGTAAATATTAAAAAAGAGAATAATTGTTGTGTTTCTACACTTAGTTAGTAATGTTATCTTTTTATGTTCTAAGTTTCGGTATAACAGCCGGTACTTTGAATATTGAGGACAATATTCATTTCTAAGTGTGGGGGGGAAATTCTGGCGAATTTGATCATAAATGTACCCTTTTAGTCCCTTTTTCCCCCAAAATGGCCAAATTTTAAAATTTTTTATTTAGTGGAAGTACTATGTACTAAACACAACAAATGGTAATTAGTCCACCATGTCTAACCCACATAAGGATTGGCTAATCCAGGAGCAAACGGCTCTTGGTAAAGATATCTCAAATCCGTTTATGGCTTACAATTTGCCTAAAATTGTATGGTGTTCAACTCACCATATCTTTAAACTAGTGAAGAGTTGGCTAGCCCGCAAGTTTATGGCTTGTGGTAAAGGCAGTTGAAAATCCATAATTGGTAATCGGCTCACCAAAGATAATTCTGATAATTTATCTAAGAGTTGGCTAGTCCAGAAGGGTACGGCTTCTGGTAAAGACAAATCAAATCCGTTGAAAGCTTATGATTTGCTCAAAATCATTTGGTTATCGTTGTGCCAAGGTTCTTACTTGAACTTAAACAATTGGCTACTCCAGAAGTAATGGCTTTTGGTAAAGAGATAAAATCCATTAAATTTTCTCAAATCATTGCTAGGGACTAGCAATATCTTAGTGTGGGGGATTGATGAGTGTCTAAATACTCATCATTTTTATACTGATAGAGTGCCAAAAACATCTGAAAACACTCAGAAACATATCAAAATGATAAAAATATCACAAACAAGTGTTTTATATGTTTTAAATGCAAAAACATCAAAATCTGGTGAAAAACGTATCAAGTTTGCATAATTGGCAGTTTTAGTCCCCCAAGTTAAAAAAATTGTCAAAATCAGTCCCTGGTAATTCAAAAACTTGTAAAATATCATTTTAGGTCCATGAGATTCAAAAGTTGTCAAAATAAACCCTTTAAAGTTTAAAAATCACAAAATGACAACTTTAGTCCTTTAACTTTGAAAATTGTCAAAAATAGTCCTTGGTTAATTTAAAAAGTGAAAATTATCAACTTTTAACCTTGTTCTATTTATAAATGACAAAAATGGTCCTTATGATAAACTTTGGAGAAAATTACAATATTGGTCCCTCAAGTTTCTAAATTGGCAGTTTTAGTCCTTGGACATTTAAAAAAATGGAATTTTATGCAAATGGTCCTTGTACTAATCTTATTTGGCAGGTTTAGTCCTTATTATAACTTTGGAAATATTACAGGATCAGTCCCTATACTTTTCACAAATTACAACCATGGTCCTTTGTATTATTAATCCCACATAACCAAACCAAACTAAACCCAGCTGTGGCCCAAATCTATCCAAGCCCAATACCTTCCCAACCCAATTTTTAAAAACAGATATACCCGCCACTGTTCTCCTTCTCCCTTCATCCACCTGTTACCAGTCTTTTCCCGCCATCTGTGCTACCACCTCACACCCTTATCATTCCAGCTGTTAAATAGCCTCTTACCAACTCCCTAACACCTATCACATCCACCCAAAACGCATTAATTGATTAAACCCACTCAAAATGCTTTTCCCGCCAAAACGACACATGGACGTTTTAGATGAATTCGTGAGCTGGATTGAAGTGGGATATGTTTGGAGGTCGACAAGGAGTGAATTATGTCAATAAATAAGAGCAGAAACCAAATGAAGAAAAACTTTGGTTTTTACCTTAGTTCACGTAGTGTAGTTTTTAAAAGCTTTCTTTAAATTAAATGTCCTTTACTGTTTTAATGTTGTTATGTTTCCTAAACTAGTGTAATGAACCTTTACTTTCAGTTTAAAATTCAGTCTATCTTTCAGTTTCAAATTTTGCTTTATGTCATTTAAATTTCGTATTCTTCAATTTCATGTTATATAGTTGTTGTATTGGATTCTATAGCTTCCTAAAGCTCCTGACAAAGCTCACTATGCTATTAGATTCATAAAAACAAGTTAGAGTTTTAAATTCAGAAAAGTGTTAAAAATCAAAATAAGTCCATGAAAATCATCTGTGATCCAATAAGCAGTTCTGGGGAAATGGAAACTAAACTGGATGGATTTCTGGTTTTTAGCTTATTGACAGTAAGCTAGGAGTGGTTTCTATATCTTGGTACTCAATCTTAGTCTTGATCACTTGTGAGTTCTGTTTTTTACCATTTTTTACCTTTTACTGTTTCAATACTTTTAATGCTTTGATTTTCATGCTTTCCTGTTTCTTTGTTATTGTTTGATGTTATTATAGCATAATATAAGGAGGTTGTTCATTGAGATTCACTTGTGCTTAAAATTGGAAATCATTCAGTTGAAATGCAAATTTGACAAATTTGTGTTCTTGACTGAGTACTTGAAAGTTTAATGCTCAATTAGTCTTATTATGTGATATTATAATGTTTGGAGTCTGGTTTATGCTCAGAATCATTGCAATCTTTGAAGTTCATGTGAAAAATGACAGTTAAAGGTGTGTTTGGATTTGCTGATAAAATAGAGTTCCAGTACATGTCTGTGGATATTTATATTTGTTTCATGTTCCATTAGCACCTAATAGCTCAGTCAAGTTATAATATATAGGCCTTGTTTAGATAAAAGTCAAATTTCCTTTTTATTTGCCTTCACAGTTGACTGTCATAGATTTAGATTGCCAAATTCATAATACTAGCTTAAAACTTGTAAACATAGCTCTAGATAATCTTATTACAGCTTATTATATCATATTCAGTCCATAGATTTAGTTTTAAATTCATTTTAGTCAAACTTTTATGTTCTTGTAAAAGTCAAATTTTCTTAAGGTCAGTTTTTGAATAAAATCTAGAATTTTAGTGTGTATTCAATATTGAGTTTTAGCTTTTAACCTTCTAGGATGTTAAAATTTAGCTGCTTAAGAAAATTAGAAAAATATTAGTTCATGTCTGTTCAGCTTATTAAGTGCTTATTTCTAAGCTTCTTTTGACCCTTTTTCTTAGAAAAACTTGTTCATATTCATATGTTTTCTTGCTTACTGTCAAAGTAGTATGTGATAAAATCCTTAGCTAGTTCAATGCTTTCTAGTCATTTTCATAAAAAGTTGTAGTTTTGAAAAGTGCTTATTTTAGTGTAACTTAAAGATTTGTAAAATAAAAATCCAAAAAAAAAAAAATAGTTGCAAAAAACGTGACTGCTGGGAATTGAACCTGTGACCTCCTGGAGGCCTCCTGCACGCACACAGCACACCCACTCCAACCATCAGCACTAGGGTCTTTTTTATGTTTATGTTTGCAACATTAAATACTTAACCTTCTTTGCCCAGTTTTAGTTCATTAAGCCTATACGAGCTTAAGAGCTTATTTCCAGCTTATTCGAAGTAGTTTTTTCATCTTTTTCAATTTTCTTAATTTAGTATTGTTATAAAGTGTTTTTACAAAAAGTTTCAGATTTTTCCAATAAGTTTTAGTATTTTTAAACATTTAATTAGTGTTTTATAGTAATTAATTCATAATAAAAAATATAAAAGTCAAAAAAATATAAATCTTTTTTCTAAAATTTTCTTTTGTCATATAGTACGTAATAAAATTAGTTTTACACTCGTAGGCCTTTTATTTCATAAATTTTACGTTTTTGCTTGCGCTCCAGCGTAATTTTTAAACGTAACGCTTGTTTTCATTTTAAACCACGTTTCTAGATAATTTAGGATTACGTTTTAGTTAATATAGTTTATTTAAGTTATTTTATTTGATAAAATCATAAAAACATCATTGTAAAAATAGTGATAGCGTTTATTTAATAGATTTTAACTTTTTAATTTCTTTTAATTTGCATTTAAGTCGCTGTAATTTGTAAATCTTTTCTTTAGGTAATTATCTATAAAAAAAAACCTTATTGATCACTATCCTTAGTGATTATTCGACATCTGAAGTTGTTTAACACCAATTCATCCTCCGTGGGACTTAACGACCCAGGAATCCCCTATATTCCTCTGATCTAAATTGAATTTGTGTTTTAAGCAGTTTTAAGTCTGTTACGGTTAGCCATTCACAAGTGGTTAGCTTGTGTGATTAGACTTGACTGTTTAGCACCGATCAGCAGTATTGTTTTAAAAGGAAATTGGGTTAATATTACTGAGAAAAAAGTTTTTATAAAAGTTTGTACTACTGGGAAAAAGTTTGTACTGCTGGGTGAAATTAGTATTGCTGGGTAACCGTTAGTACTGTTTGGGGAATAACCGTTTTTCATTAATTAATTATAGCCGTTGAGATATTTTTGTCAGTTCATTTTCTTATAGGTTTTCTTAAATTGGATAATTCATAATCTTTCTTCAAAATTGAAACGATTTATTCAGTCGGTCCAATCAAAATCCTAAGTGCTATCTATATAATCTCAATTGCTTTTGCCAAGCACACATACTCTCATAAACGATCATAACCCAGAACTCTAATCAAACTTTTATCAATCTCAGTGGCGAATTTGGAATTTTGTGACAAACACAACATGGTCGCCTACTTACAGAAACCAGAGGAAAGTCAAGGGTTTCACCAAATGGTGGATTTTCTCAATACCAGTCACATCATGTATGCTCTTACAGAGAATCCTACTATTTATGTTTCTCATATCTAACAGTTTTGGCATACTGCTAATGCCAGAACACTTGATAATGGAGAACAAGAGTTAACTGCTACAGTTGATGGCAAAGTCATGACTATTATTGAATCATCTATTAGGAGGCATCTCAAATTAGCAGATGATGATGGTATTAGTTCTTTACCATTTACTAAATTTTTTGAAAACCTTTCCTTGATGGGGTATGTGTCAACTTCTGACAAATTGACTTTTCAAAAAGGACATTTTTTTCCCTCAATGGAAATTTCTCATTCATACCATTCTACATTGTTTAAGTCCAAAGAAAACTGCTTGGGAACAATTTAGTAGCAATATAGCAACTGCTATTATTTGCTTGGCCAAAAAGTAGAAGTTTAACTTTTCTAAATTGATTTTTGATGGTATGGTGAAAAACTTGGATAGTAAATACAAATTTTTAATGTATCCAAGATTTATTCAACTATTTTTGAACAAGCACAAGAACCTGCTTCTACCTCACACAAGAGTTTATAAAACTCCTACACTTACTCAAAAACTTTTTAGTAATATGAAGATGATTTCTAAGGGTTATGCAGGGGTAGAGGTACCACTGTTTTCATCAATGATTGTTCAAGATCAAATTGTTCAGGGTGAAGGATCAACACACCCAGTGGAGTCCCATCACACACCCACCAGATCAGATAGTGCTCCATCAACTTCGCAACTACAAATTTCACAAACCTATAGGAGAAGAATTAGACAGGAATCTGTGGTTCCTCAGCCTATATCTCTTACCCACACCCATGTAGCAGATGAGGCTATCAATGAGGAGGAGGATGAAAAATTGGCAAGGGATACCACTACTGTCTCTAGCTTAGAAGCAGGACAGGGCAGTGGTAACATAGATAAGAACCAAACCAAGGAAACATCTAATGGGTCAAGTTCTCATGAACTTGATTCAGGTGATGGAAACCCCAGCCACCTGGATACAATATGGGGCTCAGCTGATCAACCTTGGTTTGAGACTGAGTCTTACATGCCCCATGATTCACCCCTCCCAAGAGTTAACACACTTGGAAGTGATGAGGGCAGTTTGAAACTTAATGAATTGATGGAAATTTGTTCAAAATTGTCTGACAGAGTCACTAGCTTGGAGGATGAACTGAAGCAGACCAAGCAAGTATATGGGGTTTCTTTGACCAAACTTATCAAGAAGGTGAAGAAGTTGGAAACATCAGCTAAGTCCAGCAAAGCTAAAAGAAGGACAAGAATTCTAAAATCTGATAATGAAGATGATTTGGAGGATCCTTCCAAACAGGGGAGGAGAATTGATGAAATTGACCAAGATCCTAATATTTCATTGGTGCAGCCTGATGTAGAGTTTGAGGGGAGGCAATGGGTTGATATGGATGTTGAAACAGGGGTTGATATAGATGTTGAAACAGGTGTTGATATGGATGTTGAAACAGGTTTTGATGCAGCTAAAGATGTTAGTACTATTGATGCTGCTTAAGGAGTTAATACTGCTAGTGCTGATGTTAGTACTGCTAGTCCAAGAACTGCTGATGTTAGTACTGTCAGTCCAAGAGATAAGGGAATAAGATACATCAGAAGGAGTGCAACAAAAGATAAGGGAAAAAGTGTTATGCCAGAGTCTGAGCAATCAAGAAAGATCAAGAAGAAAGTTCTAGTTCAGATGAGTCTTGATGAGGAAATGGCTCAGAAGGTACATGATGAAGAACAAAAGATTACAAAATTTCAGGAAGATCAAAAGCTTGCAAGAGAAATAGCTAAAGATGAAGAATCACAGATAAATGTTGATGAACTTTTAGTTCAGAGGGTGCAAGAACAAGAAAGGACAAGAAGAAAGAGAGAACTCACTTCAAGAGCTACTGAATGTGATTAGAAAGAATCATAATGCAAAGAAAGCTGAAGCAAGAAAGAATAAACCATCAACTAGAGCAGAAAATAGAGAAAAGAGGAAGTATATGACTGCCTATTTGAAGAATCAAGACAACTAGACAGCTAGTCAACTTGTTGGTAGATCATATGAAGATATTGAAGAATTGTTCAATAGGGCTTACAAGAAAGTTCAATATTTTATCCCTATGGGTACAAGAGAAGAGAGCAGAAGCGTTAAGAGAGCTGAAATATCCTTGGAATCAGAGCCGTCTAAGAAACAAAAAGTTGGTGAAGACTTACCCACAATAGAAGAGCAGGAAGAAGATTTGACTGAAGAAAGGCTACAATAGATGAGGATCATTTTTCAAGAACAAGGAATGAATGTTGAAGCTCTATAGTCCAAATATCCTATTATAGATTGGGAGATTCAAGATGATATAATGATAAAGAGTTGGAAGATCATCAGGGTTGGTAATCACATTGAAGTATATCAACACTTTGATGATATGCTTAAAACATTTGATAAAGACTATTTGGTAAAGCTATGGGAGTTGGTCAAAGACATATTTAACTCAACTGAGCCTACATATGACAAAGACAGGATGTTATGGGTTGAGTTAAAGAGGATGTTTGAACCTGATGCAACTAATGAGTTATGGAGATTTTAGACTGGTAATCAAGGTTTAACATGGAGTTTGTACAACTCATGTGCAGTTCATCATGTGTCTACAAGAAAGGGGACATATATCTACATGCTGGTAGAGAAAGAGTATCCGTTGTCTATAGGAACTCTTACATTGATGTTTTCTGCAAAGCTTCAAGTGGATGAACATAATGAAATGGCAAGAGAACTACTTAGGAAGATATTCATCCAGGCAAAAAGACCAAGAATATGAAGTGTTTGGAAGAATCCTCTCAGAGAACAAAGTTTAATTCAAGAAACTTGATGATTTGGAGGTAAATCACAAGTTAGGGGAGGATTTTTGGGAATTAAAGGTCTTCATACTTAGTACTGCCAAGCCAAGTTCAAGATTACAACTACTAGTACTAACTTGAGTTAACACTGCTAGAGTAAAGTTAATAATGCCAGTACTAACTTAAGACTGCTGAAGGAACTTAAGACTGCTGCATGAAGATTAATACTGCATGAAGAGATAAAGACGTGTAAAGTGATATGTATTAGTTTATTCTGTGTATATTCTATTTATATAGAAAGATACGTATATGTGTAATATTATAGAAGATACGTAGTTGTCTTGTAAAGGACTCCTTGTATGTATAAAAGGAGATCATAGGTTATGATGTTTAATACGTTTTTGATAGAGTTCTATAAGCTTCAAGGTTGTAAACCCTAGTACTACACAGAGTACTCGTATTATTGATCATAATAATATTGAAGCTTTTCGTTAATCTCATTGTTCATAAAGGTTTACTGTTACATTGATATTCTTCTAAGTATTAAAGAGTTGATTCCGCATACTCTTTGGTATTCACAAAGTTTCAAACATTGTTTTTCTGAATTTATCTAAGGTAACATAACCTTTACAAGCTAAAGAATCGATCTGTGTTTGGGATCCACACAGAGCTTCCGTGCATATTTCAGAAATCCATTTTCTAAACTAAATCGCTTACGATATCAACACCAAAACTATCCTAATCTCTTCCGCCAATTTCTTCAACATTTTTATAGTTTCAAAATAACCATAATAACATAATAAAAATGTAGATCTTGAAGAAATGACTAAAAATTAAGTAGAAACAATTATAGATCCATTTAAACACTTATATAGCAATAGTTTCTATAAATCAAACAAAAATGATTCAAGACTTGTATGTACACATTTTTCTTATCCAAATGACTTTAAAAAATACATATTTACTTGTTTTCATGATAAAAATTCACAAACATGTATATAGGTGATATATGAAATTAAATGAGTTTAAATAAGGATTTAAACTAAATAAATGTATAAACATACATCATAAATGTATAAAATACATAAGGAAAGGTATAAAAATATATTTTATACTTACTTGATAATGAAGGATTTTTGGAAAGATTTAGAACAATAGAACCCAAATGGTGACTCCAAAATGATTTGTAGTTAATATATAGCTCGTAAATGATCGAAATATGCTTGAAACTAATGAAATCGGATCTCTCTTCTTCTTTTCTTCTTATATACGAAATATATGATATATTTTAAGAGAGTTTTGTGAAATTTTTGCATGTAAAAATGAGCTAGGGTTTCATTTCTATTTATAGTCTAAAAAGGGCATTTTGGTAATTAATAAAAGGGTAATTTGGTAAATACAAGATTTTTGGTAAAAAAAATTCAAGAAAGGGATTGGGGGGATGGTGCTCGGCAAAAAAAGGGGGGTATGGGGGGATTTGATTTTTGTGTAATAAATGTTTATAAATATCTAATACATATTATATAATAAGTTAGATTTTATTATTTAGGTATTGAATTAGCTAGAAATAAATTTTAGCGGAACAAAATGAAATATAATAAAGTCATAAAAATTATAAAATTATATTTTGTATAAGTATCGGGTGTTTAAAATAAGTATTGTTTTGTAATTAATTAAATTATCGTAATTATATATATTTAAAAATATATATAATAATTGAATTCAAAATACAAGGTAAAATAATACTTGAATTTTTTTGTAACATTGTATTGAGTGTAAAAAATATGTTGGAACCATTGTTGGGAGTATCAGGTATATTGTTCATGCATAAAAATCGTGCAAAAGCGTTTATTTATTTAATAAATATAAAAAAAAAAAAAATGCGAACACAGGTAAGACCTAAAATGAAAATGATGTTACTGGTAATATGTGGACTAACTTTAGTCTATTGGTTGTGCATAAACTGATGTTTCTCGGTTACGCGATTTAACTCTTAAAGTTACGCGTAAATAATACTCGAAAAATTAAATTTTCAGAAAATGACGAACAGTAATAACTACGAAGATGAATAGTAACTTTTTCGAGAAATGAATAGTAAATTTGCAAAGTTAAATAATGACTTGAAAATACGAGTTGTCACAATATTTTTCAAATAAAAATGGATAATCATCAAAGATTCTTTTAATATTTTCTACCACCATATTATATACTGCTACTTTCAATCTTAGCTAGCCAATAAACTGTTGGATCCCACTCTAGATAGATCTTTACTGCCTGTTAAGGGTGGTGAATAGCCTATGTAATCACAAGCTAAACACAAGAGAGACTCTTGCTTTGAAAAGCTAATGTCTACGCGGAATATAGACACAACTAATAAGAAGAACATGACTAATAAAACTAAAAGATCCTTCTATGGATATCTATTAATGAACAACGAGAATTGTGTTTTTGTTTTTCAATGATCTGCAATTCCCTATGCTGTGGGTTTTTATATTGACGAAACCCTAATCGGCATTAACAAAAACGTGTGAGAATGATATGCATATCTCTTCCTAATTTAGCTCATGCATATCCTCAACTCTAACAAACTAAATCTTATCCTAAAATAACTATTTGACGATACAAGGACTAACTATGCTACCAGTAGGAACTACTAGTACTAACTATTATAATAACCTTACCAGCAGGAACTATATACATGCTAGTAGGAACTACTACTCTACCAGTAGGAACTACATACCTACTAGTATTACAATTTTAACTAAGTATTACAAATATTCCTAACATAAAGATTTTTAACTATGCAAATGGTACTTTGGTTATCAATAAAGATTTTGGTGTTCATAAAGTTATACCCATAATCTAACAATTGATTTTGAATTCAGAGTACCTGACCACATCAGTTGGCAGCAGCAACATACTCAGCCTCAGTGGAAGAGGTAGCCATAATGGTTTGCTTCTTGTATTGCCCTGAGATCAACCTCCTACCCAGAAACTGACATCCACCAGTTGTGGATTTCCTATCCTTGTTCGCACCAGCATAATCACTGTCACTATAAGCTTCAAGCACAAAGGTTGACTCTCTAGGGTACCATAAGCCCAACTTAGGTTGGACTTTGAGATACTTGAAGATCTTCTTCACTGCTTCCGAATTGGAAGTAGTAGTATTGACCTGATTCCTTGAACAAGCACTGACTGCAAACATTATATCAGGCCTTGAAGCTGTCAAGTACATCAGTAAACCTATCATGGATCTATACAAATGTACATTTATAGGACTATCAGGTTCATTCTTAGACTTAGGCTTTGGAGCTTCATAGGGTGTTGTTGCAGTCCTGACATTCTCCAAATCAAATTTCTTCAGGATCTCATGCACATACTTGTCTTGGCTGATAAAGAGTCCATCATGTTTTTGCTGAACTTGTAATCCTAGGAAGAAAGTTAGTTCTCCCATAGCACTCATTTCAAATTCTCCCTTCATCAAGGCCTCAAATTCATCACACCAGGCCTTCTTTGTATATCCAAAGATGATGTCATCCACATAAATTTGTACCAGGATGATATCTTTATTGTGCTTCTTAAGAAAGAGAGTCTTATCAATTGTGCCTCTTCTGTACCCATGTTTCAGCAAAAAGGTAGAAAGGGTTGCATACCAAGCTCTTGGTGCTTGATGAAGTCCATATAGAGCTTTGACTACTTTGTAGACCCTCTTGGGATGTTGAGGATCCACAAATCCCTTAGGCTGAGTGACATAAACTTCCTCATCAATTTTTCCATAAAGAAAAGCACTCTTAACATCCATCTGATAAACCATAAAGCCCATGTATGATGCAAATGCTAAAAACAATCTGATTGCCTCTATTCTTGCAACTGGAGCAAAGACTTCATCATAATCAATGCCTTCATCCTGTCTATAACCTTGAGCAACAAGCCTAGCCTTGTTTCTGACAACAACCCCTGGCATCCCTCTTGTTTTTGAGTATCCATTTTGTCCAAATAGCATACTTTCCTTCAGGAAAATCAACAAGAATCCATACATTTTGAAACTTGAACTATTGCATTTTTGCTTGCATGGCTTCAACCCATTCAAGAACCTGAGCTACACTCCTTGGTTCCACTTGAGAAAGAAAACAATCAAACAGACAATGTTGAAAGTCTGTGTGGTTGTCTCTTTGCTGTGCATGAATGTTGCTGATAAAAGCAGATTCACCATTAGTAGGCTTATTTGCCTGTCTTCTTGTTTGCACAGTTGAATTAGGATCCCCAATAATTAGAGATTGAGGATGGATTGTATTGATTCGCTTAGTAGCCACAGGACTGACTTCCACAGTGGATGCTAAGTTGGTTAGATCAGCACCAAAATCATCATCATAAGATGAAAAAGAGAAGATAACAGATGAGGATTTATTATTGCCAAGGTCTGATGGTATTGGAAATCGTGTTGTAGGCTCAACATCATAGTATGAGTCAGTTGAAGTACCAGCAGGTTCTGGAACACTACCAGTAGAAACTGGAAGACTACCAGTAGGAACACTACCAGGAGGAACTGAAACCACACTAGTATGAATTGTTGTTCCACTACCAGTAGGAGCTGAAACATCACCAGTAGAAAGCATTGGTGCACCAGAAGGAACTGTTGAGGCAAATCCAAGTCTTTCAGCATTAGGGGTGGCTCTTTGTTCCTGACCCTTCAGCCTTGAAAGTTCCTTTTGAAAAATTTCTTCAGCAGAGTCAAGAGGTGAATCAGCATCCTCATCGCCAGAAGAATATTTAGGCTTAGCTTCTTAATTGCTGTGAGATGGATAAGAATGGACAATGATGACCTGTTCATCAAATTCTAATTCTGAATCAGTATCTGGTGTACCTACAGGGTTAGTTGAAGCTTCGTGTGTTCATGCAGATTGGTTAGCTTTATCACGATTATAACCTAATGTATCAGTCAAATAATCTAGATCAAAATACCATTCATGACCAAGACCCTATACATTAGGTTTTTCTTCAAGATACCTCAGATTCAAAGTCTCTTCCACCCTCCTATTTGGCACATTGTACACCCTGTAGGCTTTATTACTTGCAGAGTATCCAAAAATATAACCTTCATCTGCCTTCCCATCAAACTTACCCAAATGATCACTTATGTTCAGAATGGTCACATGACACCCAAAGGGTTTAAAATGACTGGCTGATGGAATTTTCCCAGTCAATAAGTTATAGGGTGTCTTATTATGAGGACTAGTTACAGAAACTCTATTCAGTACATAACAAGCAGTTCTTACTGCTTCAGTCCAAAACATAGTGGGTAACTTAGAGTCAGCCAACATAGTTCTAGCTGCCTCTATGAGTTCAATAATATGATCATTTTTAAACTCTGTCCCATTATCACTCCTTATAGCTTTTACCTTTTTGTTCAACTGGTTTTCTACAAGATTAATGAAGTCCTTAAGGACAGGATAAGTCTCATCCTTATGCTCCAAAAAGAAAACCCAACAAAACCTGCTATAGTCATCAGTGATCACAAGGCAGTAATATTTGTGGTCAATGCTTCTAATGGATGTAGGACCAAAGAGGTCCATATTAAGCAATTGCAAAGGCTCAGAAATGGAGCTTACAACAGTAATGGCCTTATAAGAGGCTTTGTGTTGCTTGCCTTTACAACAGGCAACACAGTTATAGTCATTCTTGAAAAGTTTAGGGGGAAGACCTCTAACTAAGTTACCCTTTACCAATCTGTTCATGTTTTTATAGTTCACATGACCCATCCTCCTGTGCCATTTGACAGATTCATCAACAGAGGCTTTTGCCACCAAACAGGCCAAATTCCCTTTGGGACTGAGATCATTCAAATTTATGGTGTAAAGATTATTGATTGGGTCCCAGACGGTCAGGTTTTATCACACAAATCAACCACTTGTGAATGGTCAACCGTAATAAAAGCCAGACAGCCTGAAACCAAAGCAATTAAGATCTGGAGAGTATAGTGTATCCCCGGGTCGTTAAGTCCCAACGAGGTGTGTAAACTGTAATACAACGAATGTGTGTGCTGAAATGATATTGAATATACAAAAACAGGAATCTGATTGACTAACACTAGGAATGTGAATTGTGATAGCTCTGTCACAGCTATTTCGTTAAAAACGTGCAATCAGAAACCTAAAAACGTAAAAGATATACAAACGTACGTTTAACTTAAATTAAACGTAAACGTAAAAAAACAAAAAGTGAATTTGGTCCAATACAACTCCCACAAATGTGAAAATCATATTTTTGAAATCCTAAACAAAATAAGAAAATTATTAGAAAATTAAAATAAATTTTTACACTATGTACTTAATTAATATAAATTAGAAATGAATTAAATGTATTTAATAATGAATTAAATAATAAGAAAATCTAAAATTAACTTAAATAAATGAAATAAAGAATCTGAAAAATCTAAAATATTATAAAATAATTTTTGAAACTGAAAATGTATTTTTTACACAATTATTCTATTTATTATTAATTATTTACTATTATTAATTACTAAAAACTATTATTGATTTATTATAAATAATAAATAAATAAATAAAAATCTGAAACTTAATATGTACTGATATTATACATGTTTAATGAAAACAAAAAGTTACAAACCTAAAAATAAGCAAATTGTGAGCTTATGAATCCAACAGTTAAGCTTTTGGCTTCACAGTGGAGTTTAAGCTTGAAATAAGCTAGGAAAAAGCTATAAACATGAAACAAAAGGAAAATAATATGTGTACAAGTCCATTAGATAAATATAAACAGGAAAATGGACTGTGGTAGTGTGAGCTTAAGGTTTAGAGAGTTAAGCTTTTTGAGCTTAACTTGGATGGAATGGAAGCTTGCAAAAGCTTGGTATAAGCTCCACACTGGAAAGTAAAAGAAAAATAATATGTACAAGTTATATGGACAAGTATGAACAAGCATGTGTACTGGATTTCATCAAATAAGCTCACATAAGCTAATAAGCAATTCCAAATCCAAAGTACTGCTGAACCATTGCAAGGTACTGCTGAGCTTTATTGCACTCAGAAAATGGACAAGTCAAGAAGCTAGTTGCAGCCCTAGCAAATAAGCTGCTAGGGGAAAATTAAGCATAGGATCTTAAAGTTGGGCAGATAAGCTCCACAGGGAACTAAATCTCACAAGCTCATGATAACTAAGGAGCTTCTTAGAGCTGTTGGTAATGGTGTAAGTTCACTGAATTCTCAGTGAACTGTTATGAGTGGGCAAACAACAAACTCTAAATTAACTTATCAAATGAACTCATGAGAGCTACACAAGCACTGAAACACTGAGTATGATTGGTTAGCCTCACATAAGGCCAAAAATCACAAGCTCAAGCTCAATGAGGAACTTTTCATGAGCTTAAGAAAACAACTCCACTACACAGTTTGCTTCTGTGTAGTGAGTAAGATGGGACAAAAAAGTTGAAAGTGATTAAGCTATCTAATAAGCTACAAACTTGAAAATAAAGCATACACATAATAAAAAGGCCATAAGGGCAACACAAAGAAACCAAATGCACTGGATAGGGCCAACTCCACAAGCTTTTGCAAGCTCATGGTTTTAACAGCCCTAACCATGGTGCAGGGCAAAAATGGGCACAAAGAAGCTACAAAATAAGCACTTAAACATGGAAAACAAAAATACAATAAGCAAGATTAGCAACAAAACTCAAACATCCTAAAAGCATTTATACAGAAACTAAATAACAAAGGCACACTGAAATTATTAAGTTTATTCAAAAATGACTAAAGTGAAAATTTGACTTTTTTAGTTTATGATCAAAGTTGACTAAGGTGAACTTTGATCTGAATATAATGACAGATTATGGAATATTAAACAACATAAACATGAATTTAACAAAGATAAACAACAATTAAATAAGTATGCAAGGTTCTAGGTTCTAACAATCTCACAGTGCTCATTTAGAGATCATCAAGTGTCAATTTGACTTTCTCAAATGCTACACCACTTGATTAAGGTTTCTCCGAGTTACTTAGGCCATATAAAGAGTGCATCAAACAAGAACAACCACAAACACAACCCTAAACACAGAATCACCATTAAATCCAAACAACCTTTAAAATGGACTGTTTTGAGGTTTTCAAAGCAAAAGACTACGTAGACCAATTCTATCAAATCTAGAGGTACCAAAGTGTCAAAATGGACCCTTTTAAGCTTAAACAAGTAGTCACAAATGTTCAAACCTAGGATTGTCAAAAACTAGCATATTGACAGTCAAGTGTAATATCAAACCACAATCAAATCCAAAACATAACAACCTAAGATTAAGCTCTAATATCATTAACAAACAGCAAAGAAACACAGAAACATGATAATTAAAGCATATAAAAGACTAGAACAATAAAATGCAAAAAATGGTAAAAATGAGCTTACAAGTGAATCCAAGCTGAAAATGGGAACCATGGCCACAGAACACATCCTAAGGCTTTCCACAAAGCTTCTAAACCAAAGGCAATCCACAATTAACCTTGCTCCATGCAGTTTCACCAAGATCACTTTATTATTTTTGATTTTTCATTG
Organism: Chrysanthemum seticuspe; assembly: GCA_019973895.1. Taxonomy (NCBI): domain Eukaryota; kingdom Viridiplantae; phylum Streptophyta; class Magnoliopsida; order Asterales; family Asteraceae; genus Chrysanthemum; species Chrysanthemum seticuspe. The sequence continues at coordinate 327,156,757 of BPTQ01000008.1, read as the reverse complement.
TTTTTCTTGATTTTTTTAGAGTTTTCTGAATTTTAAAGACTAAACTTGTTTTAAGGCTTCTAAAAGCTTTAAAGCTTTGTCAGGAGCTTATGTGAGCTTAAAGAGTCCATTAAACAACTACATAACAAGAATTTAAAATGACTTGAAAATTAAAGGAAATTAAGCAAAAACTTGAAACTGAAATTTAGACTGAAATTAAACTGGAAATAAACTGAAAATAAAGTTTCATTACACTAATTTAAGGAAAATACAACATTGAAAGCAATAAAATGACTTAAAATTAAAGAAAGCAGTAAACTTAATTAACTACGTGACCTAGGCTAATCCAAAGGTGTGTTCTTCTCTTCCATCTCTTCTCTTTTATAGCATTCTGAGTTCCCACTATCTTCCTAGTCAAATCCCACTTGCAATCTTGACCATTGATTGAGCAGAGATGATCCTAGCCATTTAAAGTACTTTTGGCGCCAAAAGTGGTACTAGTAGATTGAGGCAGTTCTGCTGCAATTAATGCTTCTTGATCATATGTAGAGGTGGAGGGAACATGTTTGGATAGGTTTAGAGGTCAAGTTGAAGAGTGGGTAACAAAAGCAGGGTATGTGAGGTGAGGTGAAGTGGAGAAAGGGAAGTTGAGTTTGAGTGTTTGACCAGATATTTATTTAAGGACCAGATATTATTTAGTGGAATTATCTGCTGAAACGTATGCCTTCAGCAGAAACCATCAGCGCATTATAACTTCAGCAGAAACCATTGATTCAGCAGAATCAAAATAGGCTTCAGCAGAAACCATCATCATCAGCAGAATCAAACTGTTTCAACTCTTTTTGTACCTGATTCATATAAAACACATTTTCATGATATTTGTAACATTTATATGGTCATTTGTGTGTTTTTGGTCGTTTTTGTGGGTTTAAACAATATAAAATATATGTGTATTTAGACACATATCAAATCCCCCACACTAAACTATTGCTAGTCCCTAGCAATCTTTTATGAAAAATTAATGGATTTCATCTCTTTACCAAAAGCCATTACTTCTGGAGTAGCCAAATGTTTCAGTTCAAGTAAGAACTATGGTACACTGATAACCAAATGATTTTGAGCAAATCACCAGCTTTCAACGGTTTTGATTTGTCTTTACCAGAAGCCGTTTGCTTCTGGACTAGCCAACTCTTAGATAAAATATCTATATTATCTTTGGTGAGTCGATTACCAATTATGGTTTTCCAACTGCCTTTACCACAAGCCATAACCTTGCGGGCTAGCCAACTCTTCACTAATTAAAGATATGGTGAGTCGAATACCATACAATTTTGGGCAAATTGCAAGCCGTCAACGGATTTGAGATATCTTTACCAAGAGCCGTTTGCTCCTGGATTAGCCAATCCTTATGTGGGTTAGACATGGTGGACTGATTACCATTTGTTGTGTTTAGTACATAGTACTTCCACTAAAAAAAAAAATTTAAAATTTGGCTATTTTGGGGAAAAAGGGACTAAAAGGGTACATTTATGATCAAATTCGCCAGAATTTCCCCCCCACACTTAGAAATGAATATTGTCCTCAATATTCAAAGCCCCGGCTATTATGCCGAATCCTTGAACGTAAAAAGATAACATTACTAGCTAAGGAGCAGTAGATGAAGAATAACTTGGACTATCTTCATGTGAAATATTTTTGTTAGTACTGGTGGCACTAACAAATGAAGAGTTGCTTGAACTTGCAGATTGGCTTGAGGAATAAGTAGAGTATCCTTTGATGTCTACCTCAAGAGTCTTTAACTTGTAGTACAAATCATCAAAAGAAAGAGCTTCTAGTCCACCCTTGGTTTTCAAGGTTAAAGCTACCTGAGACCATGATGTAGGCAAAGCTCTTAGAAACTTGAGATTAATATCTGGTTTGGCTTTGTGTTGATTAAGCTAACTAAGTATCTTCTGCATCCTGTCATACCCTTTGTGCAATCCTTCTGCTTCACTAATTCTGAACTCTGAAAATTCTTGCTTCAGCATGGACTTTCTCATCTTCTTGGATTCAACATTACCACCAAACCTTGCTTTTACTGCATTCCATATATCCCTTGCATCATCCATATAATGGAAATCTGCTACATGATCATCAGGAATAGATTGGAGCAATGTAGTTCTTGCCTTTGATTCCCTCTAAGCAGTAATATGTTCATCTGCAGTTGTTGGAGGGAGAATAATAACATTGCCATCACGATCTCTTCCAGTCCTTTTCAAGCTGTTGCCATTCTGAATCACCTTCCAGATATTTATATCATTGTTTGTGATCCAGTATTCCATCTTCATAGCCCATACCTCGTACTCATCCTTCTTCAAATAAGGAAATTTTGCATTGTTGTTTGATACAGTGGTGATGATCTGAGGTTGAATATTTTGTTGTGGTTAAACAACTGTGTCATCACTTTCATCGCTAGATCCTGCCATTTTAAAGGTGTAGAGGTTTATAAGGATGTTAAAAGTATTCTTCTTATGAGAGACTCTCAACAAGCTCTGATACCACTTGTTGGATCCCACTCTAGATAGATCTTTACTGCCTGTTAAGGGTGGTGAATAGCCTATGTAATCATAAGCTAAACACAAGAGAGACTCTTGCTTTGAAAAGGTAATGTCTATGCGGAATATAGACACAACTAATAAGAAGAACATGACTAATAAAACTAAAAGATCCTTCTATGGATTTCTATTAATGAACAACGAGAATTGTATTTTTGTTTTTCAATAATCTACAATTCCCTATGCCGTGGGTTTTTATATTGACGAAACCCTAATCGGCATTAACAAAAACGTGTGAGAATGATATGCATATCTCTTCCTAATTTAGCTCATGCATATCCTCAACTCTAACAAACTAAATCTTATCCTGGAATAACTATTTGACGATACCAAGACTAACTATAGCTAGTAAATGATCGAAATATGCTTGAAACTAATGAAATCGGATCTCTCTTCTTCTTTTCTTCTTATAGCCGAAATATATGATATATTTTGAGAGAGTTTTGTGAAATTTTTGCATGTAAAAAAGAGCTAGGGTTTCATTTCTATTTATAGTCTAAAAAGGGCATTTTGGTAATTAATAAAAGGGTAATTTGGTAAATACAAGATTGTTGGTAAAAAGAAAAAGTCAAGAAAGGGATTGGGGGGATGGTGCTCGGCAAAAAAAAGGGGGAGGGGGTATGGGGGGATGGGTTGATTTGATTTTTGTGTAATAAATGTTTATAAATATCTAATACATATTATATAATAAGTTAGATATTATTATTTAGGTATTGAGTTAGCTAGAAATAAATTTTAGCGGAACAAAATGAAATATAATAAAGTCATAAAAATTATAAAATTATATTTTGTATAAGTATCGGGTGTTTAAAATAAGTATTGTTTCGTAATTAATTAAATTATTGTAATTATATATATTTAAAAATATATATAATAATTGAATTCAAAATACAAGGTAAAATAATACTTGAATTTTTTTGTAACATTGTATTGGGTGTAAAAAATATGTTGGAACCATTGTTGGGAGTATCGGGTATATTGTTCATGCATAAAAATCGTGCAAAAGCATTTATTTATTTAATAAATATAAATAAAAAAAATGCGAACACAGGTAAGACCTAAAATGAAAATGATGTTACTGGTAATATGTAGACTAACTTTAGTCTATTGGTTGTGCATAAACTGATGTTTCTCGGTTACACGATTTAACTCTTAAAGTTACTCGTAAATAATATTTCGAAAAATTAAATTTTCAGAAAATGTTGAACAGTAATAACTACGAAGATGAGTTGTCACAATATTTTTCAAATCAAAATGGATAATCATCAAAGATTCTTTTAATATTTTCTACCACTATATTATATACTGCTACTTTCAATCTTAGCTAGCCAATAAACTGTTGGATCCCACTCTAGATAGATCTTTACTGCCTGTTAAGGGTGGTGAATAGCCTATGTAATCACAAGCTAAACACAAGAGAGACCATTTCTTTGAAAAGCTAATGTCTACGCGGAATATAGACACAACTAATAAGAAGAACATGACTAATAAAACTAAAAGATCCTTCTATGGATTTGTATTAATGAACAACGAGAATTGTGTTTTTGTTTTTCAATGATCTACAATTCCCTATGCCGTGGGTTTTTATATTGACGAAACCCTAATCGGCATTAACAAAAACGTGTGAGAATGATATGCATATCTCTTCCTAATTTAGCTCATACATATCCTCAACTCTAACAAACTAAATTTTATCCTGGAATAACTATTTGACGATACCAGGACTAACTATGCTACCAGTAGGAACTACCAGTACTAACTATTATAATAACCTTACCAGCAGGAACTATATACCTGCCAGTAGGAACTACTACTCTACCAGTAGGAACTACATACCTACTAGTATTACAATTTTAACTAAGTATTACAAATATTCCTAACATAAACACAACATCATTACCAAAAACCCTCATCGTATATTCTTTCCTAACCATCATCACAAACCCACTGAAACTTAAGCAACCAAAATAAAGAAAACAAACCCTCTTCATCTTTTCACCATCATAATCTTCATAACTCTAAATTCCACAATCTCACTTTCTGATCTTGATGCACTTTTAAAAAGCTCAAATCATCTTTAGTTACACCAGAAGCACCCTCATCAGCGTTACAAGATTGGATACCAAGAAATTCACGTTGCTCATTTTCAAGTGTCACCTATGACCAAAACCTTCGTGTAACAAGCTTAAACATTTCCAGCATACCTTTATATGACACTAAACCACTTGAAATAGGTGTATTAAACAAACTGGTCAATTTTACACTTTTGTCATGTCACCCTCATCCTACACCGTATTTCAAAATTGGTCAATCAAAATACATCGCTAGTTATCCTAGGAACCAATCACCGCAAGTAACCACACCTCTTCATCGAAACCACTCCAACATCTAACATAAATTAAATCCTAGGACGAGATTACCTTAAGGGGTACATAGTGTAACACTTCTCAATTTATGATGCCAATATTTGATTTATTACGTCATTTTATATTTTCATTTTAAATATATTTACTTTAACGAATAACTGGATAAGCTCATTCACGTGCGTACGTTAAATTTGAACCAACCGAGAGCAATAGCTACTCTACATATTTCTAAGCTATTTATATTATTTTCATATTATAAAGTGAGTTTTAGGCATGTCGGATCATTTTTACAATTTACTTTACTTTTATCAAGAATCGGTTTTGTCAAACGCGATTTATCACTTCTGGTTTTAGACTTAACATACATTTAACACCAACCGACACTAGAGTAGGCCCAGTCTACATATTACAATCCTTTTAGGTTCATAATAATCATATTTGAAAAGTCACATTTCACTTTTTCTATTTTCACGTAAACTTCGTACGTTTTACGCGTATTTAACCTACGATTTTAGGTTTTAACAACGTTTACGCGCTCCGTTAAACTTATCACTCATTTAATATAGTTTTATAGAGTATATTGATAAGTTTTAAAAATTCTTACAAGTTTTATATTTTTACGATAGCCGGTTTTAGGTTTCGTGATTTAAATACTTAACGATAGTAATTACCGGGATCAAACGACACTCTGTAAACACAAGATAAATACCAAGGCCTAGTGTTTGTGTTTTTCTCAGCCTCAAGGATCTTTATGATTCCTGTTAGATTAGGTAACTGTCCTACATTGATCACGTAGGATTAGGGCTGTTAGTTTGTATGTAGTTGTTAGAGATGATGACGAAGAACCTTTGATAATAATAATATTCTTTATGTTATTTCGCTATGCTTATTATTATCGTTATGCTTATTGTTTATCCTAGATCAAGGTCTAATCAATCTAGAGTCCAAAATGGTCCAAAGAACTTATAGAAGATGGCGTGCTTAAGTTCTATCATGTGGTATCAGGGGGGAGGGGACTGTCGATCTAGGGATCTACAAGGTTTTTCAAAGAAAAGGTAAAAATTCAAATCTGGAAAAAAATTTGTAACCTTTCTGCAGGGCTATTTTCAAACAGCGATATCTCATTCGTTTACCTTTGGATTGGGACGAAATTTTTGGTGGAGCTTCTCTTTATATCAAAGTAAATTTTCACCGGAGGGATCTTCAATCTGAGGTCTCAGTCTTCAGATATTCATCGTCAAAAACTGCTGCAGAGAAAGGTATACTTTTTCAAATTTTAGGGTTTTTAAAAAGTTTCACATGTTGTAGCTCGTGATATCTGGGTTAAAAGGTTATTTTGAAGTCGTGTTCATGATGGGAAGAAGGTTCGTGCTTCTGTGAATGTGTATGATCGATTTTTGGTGAAGTTAGGGTTTTAGCGACACTTTAAAGTGTATCTTGATGATGCTTTGAAGTTGAAGAATTTTGATGTTGCTTATGATGGATACATGCTGATGTTGGTTTTATGGGCTTATTATCTGAATTCGTGGTTAAGAGTGTGTTACTCTTGTGTACATGGGATTTGGATGAAGTATGTGTTTATGGAGCCAACCCTAATACGTAATGTTGTCAAAGCAGGCACAGTGATTTGCATTTCAAAAGTTAGGTTTTCCCAAAATCCTAATTTATGGTCGTTGATGATTTGGTGTGAAAGGCCTGCTGGTGTTCGATGTATAACAGCAGGTTTTGCTATTGGATATGTTCTGGTTTGAGTAAACCCTAGTGATGATATTTTTGTTGGATATGGCTGCAAGGTTATTAGCAGATGTGTGTTAATACTGGTTGTATTTGTTAATGTTGTTGGGGTTTTGGTCTATAAACTTAATACTGCAACTTGGTTGTTAGTACTGCTAGGTGTTAACAGCAGTTACTACAGTTCATATTGGTTGTGGCTTACTAAGTCTGTACTGCTAGCATTAAAAATCAGATTGGTTAATGTTGTTTGCCTCATGATTTAATACTACCAAGAGGTGCCAAAGAGGTTTCAAGGTACTGTTACTGCTGTTTGGATAACGAGTTTGTGCTGCTCATGTTTACATTAGTACTACTAGCCTTCATTGACTTAGTACTGCTCATTAATTGGTTAATACTGCTACTACGTGATTAGTACTGCTTGTTGATGATTGAGTATTGTCCACGTATATGTTGTTGCTTTCAGTAAAGGTTTATGGGTTGGTGCTAAAAAGTATGTATGCGTACTAGTTATATCATCTTGGTATTGATCGTTATTGGTTTATATTGCTAGCTGAGAAGAATTAGTGATGCTGCGTTGTTACTTAATACTGTTGGCAAATCAAATTTAGTGATGTTCGAATGATTATAAGTTAATATTGTTCGATATATTGTTAGTACTGCCAGCTTTGTCAGATATCGGACAAAGGGCAGATTTGGTTCTCAGTTGGTTTGGAGATCTCGGACAACACACATGTAATGGATCTTGGACAGAACTGGATGATGATATTGGATGAGACACACAAGATAGATTGGTTTTTGGTTTATTTGAATCTTAACAGGTTTAATGGCTTGTTCTTATTATATAATTGATTATAAAGAAAAGCGTTTATCACCTATTGGAGTTGAAGTGGAATTATTTGGGTTTGTGTTTTATCATATCTTAAAGTGGGTGTTACACTTTGAAGATAACTTGTTCGTGCATTCATGTGTGACAACGAATTGACAAGGGATTATTGTCAAGAGGTTGCGGTCTCCCTATACATTGGTTTTTAGTATACGTTCGAAGTCACATCTATAGTACAAGATATAAGACGCAGGTTTGGGTTATTATACTTCTACATCAAGTTGGTTATACTTTGTTTTCTTCATCAGTAATCATTACATAGAGCCTACATTTAAGAAATGGTTAACATATGGGTTTCAGGGGAAGCTTAATGTTAAAATGTTTAACCATTTATATGCTACATCGAGGTGAAGGTTTTTACAACTGCTAGTTGTTATTATTATTACTGGTTTAGGTTTTGTTGGAATCACTCCTAAACCTCAATTCAAGTGTTAGTTACTCATATGTAATAGGTAGCTTATTATGGCCTTTATGTTTGTTTTTAGTCTAGCTTATGTAGAAGGCCCATAAGCTTAGGCCCATGTCTAATAAGGAAAAGGGAAGGAGTAGGAGTGTTTCCCTAGCTCCTTGCCTATAAATACTATGTAATAACCCTCACTTGAGGGTTGGTTGTTCAAGTTATTCTCTTCATAACACTCTACGCGTAACCGTCCTTATTATATCGTGTGTGTGTGTGTGAATCTTGTTCAATCGCCTCTCTATCTCTTTCTAGTAAGCTTGTGTTGTAAAACTAGTGACCTAACAGTGGTATCAATCGCCTACTAGTTGGGTGAATCATTTTGTTTTAGAAGTGGGTTTTAGGTCCTACGCGTAAAACAACGGTTTGATACTTTGGTTCGCTTAAAAACGTATTTTTTACACTTTTTAATCCAAGATTCTTGTACTTTCAATGTTTTAAGGTGTTAAAATAACTGTTTTTGGCAAAAAGTTTCAAACTTTATGCGTGGATCATAGTTTTTAAGCTTGTTTTTGTTCGTGGGTGTCGTTCTACGCGTAACCTGTTTAGCCATTTTGGTTCATCAAGTTTCACACTTTTGTGTTATTTTGGTGATATTGAAGCTATTCCATAACAAAAATCTGGTTTAGAAACAACTTTGGGCAAAATCATTTTTACGAGTAAAGCTACGCGTATCAAAACCCTATTTTTACGCGTAACTTTATCCTTGGCTTGATCTTCAGTTTCGTGGTTTACTCCTTGTTTTCTTACTTGGATAAGCCTGAAAATACGTCGACTTTGGATATCTTTTGCACTGTGATAGTGTAAAAGATCATTTGGGCAAAACCCTAAACTTACGCATAAGCATAAAGCTTACGCGTAGAAATCCTACGCATAAGATTCATCTTACGCCTAAGCCTAGTCTTACGCATAAGGTAATCCTACGCCTAACTTTCTACGCCTAACTTTGTGTCTACGCATAACTTTAGTGTGTTTTCCCTACTTACGCCTAAGCTATACCTACGCGTAACTCTTGATTGTTACGCGTAACTTTGGTGTTTTTTACGCATAAGTGCTACTTGGTTTATTGTGATTTCTACGCTTAAGGATACTTCATCAACAAAAGGTTCATTCGACTACAAAGATCCATCAACACAAGTTTTTTGGCGGGAAAATTTGAGTAAAATTTATTTTTTAGGGGAGACTAAACGTTCAATTCTTACGCGAGATTCAAATTTTGGTTTAACTGTGAAAATTTTGGTCAAAAAATTCAAATTTTTGGGCCCAAATTCAAATTTTTCGGGTAAAATGTGGCGTCAAAATTGTCATAACTCAAATTTTTCTTACAACCTTAGAATTGAATTTTATAGTGAATTTCAAATTTTGAGAGTCAAAATTTTTCAAAATTATTTTTGGAGGGAAATTGCAATTCACTATATCGACCTTCTGTGTGCTATATCGACTTTGCACTTTTTCTTCTCTTTGATTCTTCTGCAGGGGAGTGAAATGGATTCTGATCATAAAGATCCATTTGTGGCATTGAAAGAAGGATACATGGCTCTGGCTCTGGCATTGAAGCGTCAGACATCATCAAATTCCCGATATCCTGCAGTCGTGCAAGGTGAAAGAGTTGATGTACATGAAAGGAATGCTCAAATGGACGTTGAGAATGTTGTGATTACTGCAACTGTCGGTAATGCGGACAATGAGGTTGTAGCATTAGAAAAGCAGGATGACAGCAGCAGATCTGGAGAAGATATCATACTTAACTACGACACCGAGCCCAACTGTGACGAAGAACAAATGGTTGAGGAAGATATCTTACCCACCTATGACACTGACACAGAACAGATGGTCGAGGTACAATCTATTGTTGATCATATTCTGACTGCAAATGCGACACAACATACTGAGCAACCTGAATTTAGTAATGAAGGAGAGGTTGACCAGTGTGCTGCACAATGTCCAGACAACTATCTCATGTCTGAGCCCTTACTTGTTAACAATTCAACTGACACGTCAAATCAAACTCTAGAATCTGTAAACATTCTTCTCAAAAAGACCATTGCTCAGTTTCATAAAGATTTTTCAAAACTAGAGGCACATTGCATCTCTCTTGAACTTAAACTACAAAACAAATCTTTTTCTTCAGAACACAATGGTCAGTATTCAAATGAACAAAGTAATCGTGTGGATACATTAGTAAAAGAAAATGAGCATTTAAAGGCTCAAATTCAAGCAAAGGGGCTTGCACATGTTACTTTACAAAACAAACTGAGAAGATTAACTGACAAGAGTGTGGATACTAATTTTGCAAAACCAACAATCTTGGGGAAATCGTCTCTTAAACCAATCAGAAACCAATCAGTTGTTAGACAACCAACTGCTTTTAAATCTGAACGTTCAAAATCTTCAAAACCATGGTTTGCCTCCCAAGTTGTTGAGAATAATCATTTGTCAAAACCAGTCACTCCACATTCCGGGCCAATGAATAATGCTTCTGTTTCCATTAAACCTGTTTCTGTTATATCTCAACAAGTAGTTGCTCCTGGCCAATCTAGGACTAGTTCAAACACTGTGTCTAAACTGAGCATTAAAAGTAAAGATTCATATGATTCAAATGACGCGTACAAGAACTGTGATCTAGAAAAAGCTAGGAAAAGGGCACTACTCCAAAAGGATGGAATCTTAGGTTCACGACCTAGTGTATCACCTTCAAGTGTATTACTAAACACTGCTTGTAGTGGCAAACCAAAACCTAAGTTAACTCAAACAGTTAGAAATAAACCCGTTGATCTAAACGTAAAATTTCAGAAACCTAATAGGTGGATCAATATAGGACGCAAATTCTTCCCAAAAGAAGTTTCAACATCCCTTAGATCTAACCTTAGATGGATACCAACGGGTAGAGTTTTCAACACTGTTGGTCTTAGGTGGATTCCTAGAGGCAAGATATTAAGTAGTTGCACCATAACAAGTGTGAAACCCTCTACATCCATCCCTGAGGCAGGAAAGGAAATCATCAAAATAGCATGTTCAGGTGTCAAGAATATAATTGACACTACATCTTTATGCCTCTAACATCTGGAACCCAGTTACACTTGGGGATCCATGTTTCTTCTTTCTTGCCCCCCTTCTATTTTTCTATGCAGGTACAACAGCTATGGCTCATACTGCAAAACAGCGTAGGACCCGTTTCTCACCGTAAAAAATATCATGATCCATCAGCTGTTCCACCATTGTACTTAATCGTCATGAATTGGAAACATTGCTTGCTCCTCTGGTTAAAGATTCTGCCAAAAGTCGTGCTTCAGTTGTATCGAATGTTTCCGCTGCACAACCGATAATACTCTAATTTCAGATACACCTGAATCTACAACAACAACCGAATCTTCTATAACAGAAGATCAAACTGCTTCCAACAACAATGACACAGCTGATGATCAACATAATGAACAGAGATGTTTTATCAGCAGTTGATTCTCATGAGATATTTATGGGACTTCACACTTGTTCGATCAATTGGACATACATGGTTTCGCTGTCTCCTTATACATGGTTTCGCTGTCTTCAATTCATCATCAACATACGTGGTGTATGATTCTGAATCATTGAAAACATCGAGGGGGAGAGAGTGTGTAGGTGGTCATTGCTTCCTTGTTCTTCTACATGCTTCTTTTTTGAAAACCCAATGCCTTCTTGAATTTCTTCAATTAGAGGGAAGAAATAAGACGATCTGTGGCTCAAACGTCTCACTTTGGTGTTATCGTCTTAATTTCACGGGTGATCTTGTGTGAAGTTACCCAAATATGATGTTATGATGCCTCACACACGGTCTTGGTATCGAGTTATTGCATATTCACAGTGATTAGTATTCCGAAAGACCACAACATTCAGGGGAAAGTCGTTTCATTTCGTCTTTCGTGGTTTGTTTGGTGTGATGCGTCTACATACGTGAGAAGATCTTGTTGATTTCTGGCAAGTTACCCTCGAACGGATCTTCAGCAATAAGTCAGATTTTCTTTGTGTGGTTTACTGCTCATCTACAAATTCCGCTGCATACTGAAACCTTCAAAAGTTAGAGGAAATGTAGACTTCATCAAAGTTTTAAATCTGCTAAAGACAGTTGTCAGTTTGGGGGGAAGCTGATTCTGAAACTTCTTCACCATGGCTTCTGAGTATAACAGCTTGGAACCCGGTCACAACCGTTTAAACTTCCCTCAACCACCATCAGCTGAACAAAGCCCCCAGCTCACTCGTCAACAAATGGAAAGGTTATTTGCTCCGCTGTTTAGTGACGATATTGATGAACGTGCTCCAGGTGTATCCGATGTTTCCGCTGCTCAACCTGATACTACTCTTATACCTGATACACCTGCTACAACAACTACTATTGAAGAAGCAGCACCAGTTGACTCCACCACAACAGTTGAACAAACCGCTTCCAACAATGATGAACCGGCTGATGATATTCTTAATGAAGTACCCCCACCTGCAGATTTTGATCCAAATGCGTTCTTTAACCCGTTTGATAATGACACTGCTGCACCTGATGTCGCGGAATCATCAACAAACCATTTGAATCCTCAGAATCTGCACAATGTATACCAACATCAACCCTCTACACATCGATGGACAAAAGACCATCCTCTGGCAAATATTATTGGCAACCCGAATCAACCAGTCGTTACGAGACAACTTCTTCACACAGATGGTGAACATTGCATTTATGCACTCACTGTCTGCCAATCTGAGCCTAAAAACATTAAAGACGCAATGACAAAAGACAACTGGATTGAATCCATGCCAGAAGAACTCAACCAATTCAAACGTCTTGAAGTATGGGAACTGGTTGAAAGACCAACAGGGGTCTACGTCATTGGTCTCAAATGGATTTGGAAAAACAAATTGGATGCTGAAGGGAACATAATCCGAAACAAGTCACGTCTAGTTGCTAAGGGTTATCGTCAGGAAGAGGGAATAGACTTTGAAGAATCTTTTGCTCCGGTTGCTCGTCTTGAGGCTGTTCGGATATTTCTCGTGTTCGCGGCTCATATGAATATGACGGTCTATCAGATGGATGTCAAAACTGCGTTTCTCAATGGACAACTTAAAGAAACGGTTTATGTCAGCCAACCAGATGGATTCGTTGATCCTGAGTTCCCGAACCATGTCTACAAACTGAACAAAGCTCTTTATGGTCTCAAACAAGCCCCTCGGGCATGGTACGATAAGCTATCATCTTTCCTCATTGCTAATAATTTCACCAAAGGTTCGGTCGACCCTACTCTTTTTATACAATATCACGGGGCACATATCTTAATTGTTCAAATTTACGTGGATGACATCATTTTTGGGTCTACACATAAAAAGTTTTCAATCGCTTTTGCAAAACTAATGAAGAAAAATTTTGAAATGTCCATGATGGGTGAACTCACGTTCTTTCTAGGACTGCAAGTTCATCAATCACCCCGTGGTATTTTCTTGAGTCAGTCCAAATATGCCCTTGAATTGTTAAACAAATTTGGAATGAAAACCTGTGACACTTATGCCACACCAATGACTCATACCAAGAAGCTAGACGCTGATTTACATGGAAAATTAGTAGACCCTACCAAATACCGAAGTATTATTGGGTCTCTCATGTATCTAACAGCTAGCAGACCTGATATTGTCTTTGCCGTTTATCTATGCTCCCGTTATCAGTCGCGACCAACTGAAACCCACCTCTCTGAGGCTAAAAGAATCCTCCGATACATCAAGGGAACCATTAACTTGGGGATCTGGTATCCGAAGGATTCTGGTTTTGAACTAATCGCTTTTTCAGACGCTGACCACGCAGGATGCTTAGACTCAAGGAAAAGTACTTCAAGAGCACTACAATTTCTTGGTGATAAACTGGTATCCTGGCAATCAAAGAAGCAGGATTGTACATCGCTGTCATCAACCGAAGCAGAATATGTAGCCATGTCGGCGTGTTGTGCTCAAGTCATATGGATGAGAACACAACTCAAAGACTATGGTTACGTATTTGACAGAATCCCGATGTACTGCGACAATCGGAGTGCCATTACGATCTCGTGCAACTCAGTTCAGCACTCGAAATCAAAGCACATCTATCTTCGCTATCATTTCATCAAGGACCACGTGGAACAGGGTACAGTTGAATTATACTTCGTGGGTACAGAATACCAATTGGCAGATCTTCTCACCAAAGCCTTGCCTCCCGCTAGGTTTAATGAGTTGGTCCACCGGATTGGTATGAGGTGTTTGACTCAAGAGGAATTGGATAACCTCCTAAAACAGTCTTAAAAACCTGTCAAACACCAAAATCTCTTTTGTAAATAATTTTTCAAAAACAAAATACAAAAATATAAAACCTGATAAAACAACAAAAATATTCTTCTAATCTATTTTTCTTTCAACATGGCAAGTACATTTCTTTCGTCAACACTTTAATCTTTCAAAATTCAGTATTTTACCGATCAAGTGTTGAGGGGGAGAAAATAATCACTTAACTGTTTCAAAACATCTGTGTACTTGCATGTTATCATATCCCGGTTGTTTCTTTTATCAATGGTGGTAAATCTTTTCTGGTTCAGTGACACTCCTTGGACTAATATTTATAACCTTTCATTATTTACCTAAGTCGAGGGGGAGTGTCGTCAAGTTTCTTTCTTAAAAATCTTTGTTTGGTAACCAAAATGGAAGTTAAATGGCTTTGTATGAAAAAGGAAAAAAGTGGAGGGACCAAAACTGTCAAAATGTTTGTTGGGAATTATGTGAAGTAGGATTTCTGATGTCATTATTGCCGATGGATTCTGCTGAAGTAGAAGCAGAATCTGCTGAAGAAGTGATTCTACTGAAGAGTACAAGCGTTGCCGTGTTACTGCTGAAGGGCATAAGCTGACTAGGATCAGCATGCGCCTTATGAATTAAATGCTAACTCATTATTATCTTTGAACGGCCTGAGGTTGCATGGGTTTTATTGTACTGCTCAATATAGTTTAGTGTATTAGTCATTAAATGCATGCTTGCATGCTTAGTCGTTTGGGTTGTAATAGATTAGGGTTCCTTGTCTATAAAAGGAACCATATAGTTTGTAATAGAAAACTCATCTGAAACATAGAGTTTCAGTTAATAAAAAGATCCATAGAGGATCTAAGTGTTCTTAGTTATAACATCTTGTATTTACTTTCCGCTATATAATAGGAGTTGTAGAGATTGTCTTTTAGTTTGCTTATGATTACATAGGCAACACTAACGATCCTCGAGTGCTTAAGATCTGTCAAGGTCTGAGAGTTATCAACAAGTGGTATCAGAGCCTCGGGAGAGTCTCTACGATACTAAGAACCTTATTTACCTCACCCACATACAACCAAAAACATATTCACCATGCCTGGAACTGATGATGAATCAGAAGTCACCACCAACAACAACATCAAAAACACAACCTGTATGCAACAACTTAGTCTCTCCAACAGTAATGGTAAGTTTCCTTACCTAAAGAAGGAAGAGTATGATCTGTGGACCATGAAGATGCAGAACTGGATCTCCAATATTGATTGGAATCTATGGGAGATTGTGAAGAATGGCAACAGTCTGAAGAAGACCATCCCAGATCTTGATGGTAAGTTTACCATAGCTCCTCCCAAAACTGCTGAAGAGGTTTTAGCTGTGCAAAGAGAGCACAAGGTAAGAACCATCCTCCTTCAATCTATTCCTGAAGATCACTTAGGTGATTTTCACCACATGGATGATGCAAAGAACATCTGGATGGCTCTTAAAGCAAGGTTTGGTGGAAATGAAGAGTCCAGGAGAATGAGGAAGTCCATGCTGAGACAACACTTCCAAGAGTTCAATATCTCTGAAGAAGAAGGTATCCACAAGGGATACGACAGGTTTCACAAGATTCTGAATCAGCTGAATGCAAAGCCTGACAATGATGATTGCAACTCAAAGTTCTTGAGATCCTTGCCTCCATCATGGTTACATGTCAGTATAGCTCTTAAGGCTAAAGGTGGGTTGGACATGCTCACTTTTGACGAGCTGTACAACAAACTCAGGTCTCTTGAACCTGATGTCAGATCTCCCTACCGTGCATCCTCTTCTGGTCATTCAGCCTTTGTTGGGGCATCCCACTCGAATATGATGATGCATGCTTCAAGTCCATCTTACTTACCATCATCATCTTATCGTCCCACTCCTTCCTACCCTCAAGCTAAATCTGGAAGTGTATTGGAGGATGTGCTTCATTCATTTGTTGCTGATTATGATACTCAACAGCATATGGTATATGAAGACTTTGACCAAGTGGACCCACTTGAGATGGAGGAGATGAAGCTGAAATGGCAAGTGGCCATGCTTTCAGTGGATATCAAAAGGTTTGAGGAGAAGGCAGGTAGAAAGTTTGGCTTCAAGGGAAAGGATCCAGCTCGCTTTGACAGGAGAAAGGTCAAGTGTTTCTCTTGCCACCAGATGGGTCATTTCTCAAGGGAATGCAAGGACAGGAAGAGTGGAGAGGGAGCTAGCTACCACTCATATCAGCAGAATCAGAAGGGAGCTAGCACTTCAGCAGCTCTTATTACCATGGATGAACAGGTCAACTGGGCTGCACATGAACCTGCGAATGAGGAAGCTGCTGATGCAGAGAAGCTTGGATTGCTGGCCAGATGTACATCAGAAGATAGGCATGATCAGTTTGCCTTCATGGGACTTTCTCAGGTACACAACTGTATATTTGGTTGTAGTGAAAGATACAATGAACTTAAAGAAGCTTATGATACTATGAAACCTAGATACAATGAATGCTATGTGGATAATGAAGCTTATAAACTCTCGTTAAAAACATTAGAAAGACAAAAGGTTTGGTTTCAGAAGAATCAGATAGCTTATGAAGAAAAGATTAAGGTGCTTCAATTTGATCTAGATATTGCTAATATTAACTTTAAACGCACTGAAAAAGAAAAAGCTGATACTATTACTGAGAATCTAGAGCTTAAAGAGAAACTTGCAGAGGAAATAGCTAGACATAAACAATGGTTGATATCTGGTGACAATCTAGCTAGAGAACTCTATAATAGTCAATCTGTGAACTCAGGAATAGGCTTAGGTTTTCAGAAGTATGTAGGATTGGAAGCTAGGCAAGATGGGCGTAAATCTACACCTACAGGCTTAGAAAATTTTAGAAAGGAAGGTGATTTACATGTTGTACCATTTTTTTTTTTTTTTTAACTAAGAACACTTAGATCCTCTATGGATCTTTTTATTAATTGAAACTCTATGTTTCAGATGAGTTTTCTATTACAAACTATATGGTTCCTTTTATAGACAAGGAACCCTAATCTATTACAACCCAAACGACTAAGCATGCAAGCATGCATTTAATGACTAATACACTAAACTATATTGAGCAGTACAATAAAACCCATGCAACCTCGGGCCGTTCAAAGATAATAATGAGTTAACATTTAATTCATAAGGCGCATGCTGATCCTAGTCAGCTTATGCCCTTCAGCAGTAACACGGCAACGCTTGTACTCTTCAGTAGAATCACTTCTTCAGCAGATTCTGCTTCTACTTCAGCAAAATCCATCGGCAGTAATGACAGCAGAAATCCTACTTCACATAATTCCCAACAATCCTCCCCTAAACTGGAATTTGACTTGGTTAAGTTCCAGTTTCCTGACCTTGAAAGATCTTTGAAACTTCAGTACTAGAGGATTGTTTCCACACATCAGTAGCAAAGAACCACTAAAAATCTCATCTCTATGATGATCAGACTTTGAAACGCCAGGTCTTTGCAGCAACAAATGACATAATGTACATCAAAACTTATTAGTTGCATACTATTCTCATCACTTCCAGGTGTGTGAACTCCTGTGAGAGGTGAATCATTGAAATTAATGGATTTGATGTCTCTTTACCAATAGCCATCACTACTGGAGTAGCCAGATGTTTAAGTCCAAAAACTATGGTACATTGATAACCATCTAATTTATGAGCAAACCAGCAACTATATAAACGGATTTGATGTGTCTTTACCTGTAGCCGTTTGCTCAGGACTAGTCAATTCTTAGAATTGGTGAATTGATAACCAAATATGGGGATAGTTGCCTTTACCACAATCCATATACTTGTGGGCTATTCAATTCTTGGATTCCAAAAAGGAATAGACCATGGTGAATTGATGACCATACAACTCTCAGCAATTAAGCATGGGTGGTTGCAGACCCTATGATTTTGAGCAAATCATTACAGCTATCAACAGATTTGACATGTCTTTACCAAAGCTGTACCCTTTGGACTAGCTAACTCTTTGACATACACAAGGTATATCTGGTGAGTTAAAAACCATCAATAAAATACAACAAACCTGCAAAAGAAAGTTAGTTTTTTTTTTTTTCCACAAACAAAACATGTCTTCCTTTTGGAAGATGTATTCAACAAAGAAGATGTTCGATTATATAGCGATTGTCTTTTAGTTTGCTTATGATTACATAGGCAACACTAACGATCCTCGAGTGCTTAAGATCTGTCAAGCTCTGATACCACTTGTTGGAAACTCTCAGACCTTGACAGATCTTTAGCACTCGTGGATCGTTAGTGTTGCCTATGTAATCATAAGCAAACTAATAGACAGTCTCTAACACTCGTATTATATAGCGGAAAGTAAATACAAGATGTTATAACTAAGAACACTTAGATCCTCTATGGATCTTTTTATTAACTGAAACTCTATGTTTCACATGAGATTTCTATTACAAACTATATGGTTCCTTTTATAGACAAGGAACCCTAATCTATTACAACCCAAACGACTAAGCATGCAAGCATGCATTTAATGACTAATACACTAAACTATATTGAGCAGTACAATAAAACCCATGCAACCTCGGGCCGTTCAAAGATAATAATGAGTTAGCATTTAATTCATAAGGCGCATGCTGATCCTAGTCAGCTTATGCCCTTCAGCAGTAACACGGCAACGCTTGTACTCTTCAGTAGAATCACTTCTTCAGCAGATTCTGCTTCTACTTCAGCAGAATCCATCGGCAGTAATGACAGCAGAAATCCTACTTCACATAATTCCCAACAATGTTAAAGTTATTTTAATAAAACACCTTCCACCAAACTTCCACTTCACATTTATTACTCATAAACCTAACCAATCCTACGCACGAAATTCGTTCTTCAAATCTGTGTTTCTGATCATCAATTTGTAAGTTGTTTCAAGATCTTAACGTATTTACAAACATAGGTTTTGATTTTTACACGAATCCAACGGTCAAATTTTTGTCTATCATTGTTTGTGTGTTCTACGCATAAGCGTATGAACTCACAATCAAGAATGGGTGTTTATGGTTAAAAGGATTGTGTCAAAACATGTCTTTAACATCAATGATACTAATTTTATCCTCTAAATCCACCCAGAAACACGAATTGATGGTGTTTCAAAATTAGGGTTCTTAAGTCGAATTGGGTGTTTTCAAATGTGAAGGTTTTTGGTCAACAAGATTGTTATTAGATGATGCTCTTATGATGAATTGTCATATCTATGCCTTAAAACCACCCAGAAACACTAATTGATGATAAATTAGTAACTAGGGTTTAATGTTCTTGAGCTTTAGGTATTATTGATTCTCTACGAATTAGATGTTAATACTTGGTTAACTCTCTCATGTAACATCTTAGAACTACCAGAAAACGTTTGGTGCAATTTCCAGGGTTAGAATTGTTATGCGTAATTCTTGAACTATTAGGGTTTTTGGTTTACGCATAAGACTTTCTACGCATAAAACTGTAAAATGTGTTTCATGCCATAATCTGTTTCAAAACGACTATACATGTTAAGATTGCTGATATGATGACTTTATTTCAGGTTTGCTACACATAAAACTCAGAATCAAGGTCCTTGTTACTCTACGCATAAGGATCACCTTACGCGTAGAAAGTTATGCGTAAGAGAAATTTTACGCGTAACTGTTACGCGTAAGGTTCTACAATGGGACTACGCGTATCCTGTGAAGGATATGCGTAAACAGTGACCTCTACGCATAAGGTCTACTCTTATGAGTAAGCCTTATGCGTAAGGTTTATATACGCCTACGCGTAAGCTCTACGCTTAAGGTCCCCTTTTCCTACGCGTAACATTTCTTACGCGTAAGTAAGGATCCTACGCATAAGCTTGCGCCTACGCGTATACCACTCCTGTTTACGCGTAACTTTATCATTTCTACGCCTAAGCCTGGATTGACCTTAATTTTGAATTGTTACATGTACAAACTTGTAAATAAACTAATCATATCATCACGAAACCAATAATGTCACTAATAAACTTAATCATTTAATATGTTGTGTTAAATATGTGATAACATAAACTTTAAAACTTAAAGTTAACTAACTCACGAAACTTATCACGACGACATTGGACTATTGAACAAACAAGTTACTGTGGACTCGTAACAATCTTTGACACTGTATATTCAATAATTAGACAATAAAAACCTTCTGTTGACTAACACTATGTCTTTCAATATGTTGGTTCTTTAGGCTAATGTTATTTAAGATCACGACATGGCTGCTCAAATGAATGTGGATGCACCAGAAGTTCTCACAATTGCTGACGTCTTCCCTAATGGCTATCCTAGAAAGATTGGAAAGAACAACCATAGGGTTGACTTTGAAACCCTCACATGCTCAGAATCTTCCTGTTTGATTGCTGTGGATGTTCTAAAGAATCATCCCTACCAGAACATGCTCTCACACTCTGCTACAGTACCGGAAATCTACATTCAGCAATTCTGGAATTCAATGCAGAGGATCACAGGTCAAAGTGCAGTGACAGTGACGCTCAATCACAAACAAGTCACCATCACTCATGCAGACTTACGGGTTGTTCTTCTCATTCCTGAAATCGAGCCAACCGACTTCTTTGCCACACCTACTGAGGAGACAGTTCTTCAATTCCTGGTTGATATTGGCTATGATGAAGCTTCAGGAATTATCACTAAGCACTCTCATGTGGAGCTTAAGAACATTCCTCAACCGTGGAGAACCCTCTACATCATCATCACCAAATCGGTCTCTGGTCGTGATAGTGGCTATGAGCATCCCAAGCTCATGGAACTATAAATCTTCTGGTCATTAATCAACAAAAAGGACATCGAAATTGAAGCACTGTTATGGGAAGACATGATGTCATTTCACAAGGAACTTGGCTCAAAGATTCCCTATGTCAGATACACAAAATTGTTGATCCAGAGAGCACTTGGACTTCATCCCGATATTCCACAAAGGCTCAATGACCCAGACAATCACGATATGTTGACTGAGCCTACCCTATCAGTCAGAATCAAGGAATCGTCAACAAAGAAACAGGGTGCTGTGTTACCTGATCACCTACTGACTAACGAAATCAAGAAGCTTGAAACGTACAAAAGGTATCGGGTAGCAGTAAGAGAAGGCAAAGTTGGTCATCTCGATGAAAAACCTTCTGGAACACCCACTCGGAGAACCAGAAGAGGAAGTGCTGGAAGTGCAGTAAGCACAGAGAGTCAAAGGAATGTCCCAAAGAGGAAACCTGCTCCAAAGAAGAAAGTTCCCTCTCAGGAAGCTGCTCCTATTCCTACACATGAACCACCAAGAAAGCTACTGGACGAGGACTCGGAGGGTACTGCATCAGATGAAGAGACTTTCTACTCTGAAACTGCTGAAGATGAAACTACAACGGTATCTAAACCTCCCAGTCCTCCAGCTGAACATGGAAAAGGGAAGACTCCTGTACTTGTGCCTTATGAAGAAAGCTCAGATGAAGAAGAAGAGCAACTGGATACTTCATACAGGAAGAAGTTCAAATTCATTAGAATCCAACATGTTGCGAAGGAATTTGCAAAGGATCAAATGGGTGGCCCTGGAGGTTCAAGTGGTGCTGCCCACTCTAAACCATCTCCTGATGCGGTTAATCGACCCGATAAGGGAGCTGGTGCCACCACTCTTTTGCAACAACAACAACTTTTGGAGGATTCTATTGATTATGAGATTGAGGAACCAGCAAAAGAAAAGACTGAGGAAATACCTGCTGATGAAACAAAGACTGATGACAAGGCCATGTCTAAGGAGGAAACTTCTGAACCCCCTAAAGACCCCAAGTCTCCTCATGTCTCCTCCTCATCAGATTCATCATCTCACTCTTCACCACCACCATCTAAAAGATCAACCAAATCAACATCCAAATCAGTGAGGAAGCCAACTCGATATTGGATATCTCATGCTCATAAAAGAATTGGGAATGCTGTCAAACAAGTCAGAAAGAAAGACATGCTCTACAGGAAGATGAATTTCTACGCTGATCAGATACAGTATATTCATGATAATCTCCACAAGATGCAAGATGAAAGGAAGTATGTCCAGAAGCTCATGAAAGATGATCTTCAAGGGAAAATGGACGATATGATCAAAGGATACTCTCACCAGTTCCATATGGAGGTCGTTCCGAAATTGACAAAGGAGATGTATACCAGACAACTGTATCCAAATCTCTTGCATCTAGCCAAACAAGCCATGAAATCAACTCCGATGAATTTAAGCATCAATCCAGTTGAATCTACAATCTTCTCAGATGATGAATTGGTGAACCGGCTAGTTGCGCAAATGTCAAAACGCTCTGCAACGTTTTCCTCACACGAAGCTAAACTGTTTGAAGCTCTACTGGAATACCAACTCAGGTCCTCATTCCGAGAAGAAGCTGTTAGGCCCAAACGTTCAAGAGATGATGAAGACAAATATCAGGATAAGGATAAAGAGCCCAAACGCACAAAGAAGTCTGGTGAATCATCCTCTATTCAGTACTCGATGCAACCTCCACCACAACGGACTCCTGCACAACAAAGGTCACCTCCTCGTTCTTCTACAGATAAACCTCAGGATTCTTCTGAATTACCACCCGAGACTCAGAAAACCGGTGATCACTTTGAGTATACGGGTGGTGACGATGAGGAAGTCCGTGAGCCCCTACAACAACCACCTCTCCCAAACAAGTTCAGAAACCAGAATCCTCATCTAGGCCTAAACAAAAGAAGAAGAAGGCGCCCATGGTTGACGTCGTATCATGGCTAGATGACGATAAAACAGAGGAATTTGAATGGTTCTCTACACTTGTTAACTCAACTCCCTACCCTGAAGAAGGTCAAGATCTGGTAGACGGTAATACATTGGAGCATGCTAAGATTCTGCAAGAAAAGTTCCATGTGAAGATGATGACAAAATCTGAGTTGAGGCGAATCAAGAATGAAGCTTTTCAACTGTGGAAAGATAGCTCAGAAAGTGCCATCGAGGTCGAATATCACCTTGAAAACATTGCTCGAGCTATGTCTAACAACATGGATTGGCTCAACCCAGAAGCAAACATCGACTTCACCAAACGGGACAACCCTCCATACTACACCGACTGGTCAAAACCTCTACCAACAATTGGCCAACCAGATGAACCTAGGATTCCATTCAGATATTTCTTCAACAAAGACTTGGAATTTCTTCTACACGGTGGCGATGGCTCAAGGAAATACGCTACATCTTTGACACTTCCATTCCCCGCAGCAATATACTCAAACTGCATAGCTATCGAGGAAAGAGCTAATCACTTGTTCTCCAACAAAGTGGAAGCATACGACCGAGATGCAATGTACGGGATTCATCATTGGCCGGAACGCCGAAGAATCTACTACAGAAGCTGCCAGGTTCAGAAGTCTCAACATGCAGTGTTCAGTACTAAGGATATCGTTGCCATCAAACACGTTGATCTTTCGACCAAGTGGGACTACACTTTTCTCAAGAAGATTGTGGTCAAAAGGCAAGATGAACGGGATTATGCATTCTCTGAAGCTGACTTTGAGAATTTGTCTATCAACGACATCGAAGACATGTACCTTGCTAAAGTACAGGGTCATATGAGACAATTCTCCACTGAAGTACAACGTGAATTCATCAAGTCAGTGCTCATATTCATCAGACGCATAGTCATCAAAGAACGTGTAGAAGATCTCCAGCTGGTTGTTGAATCATATCAGACCCGTGTTAACTTCACTCCACCTCAGCTTGATCTTCCCGACATCAATCAGCTCTCACAATATACACTCATCAGCAAACCATTCGGCGTCGTTTACCGCAGTGAACTTCAACGAAATTGCTTAATGGCGTGTAGTGATCTTCACAAGTTTGGGGATCACACTTTGAAGATGGTTAGGGACGGATTGGCTTATAGGTTGAAGGATATACGTCAAAAGATTGGGTCTCCTAAGCGATGGAATTCTTAGGATCGAAGGGATGTGAGGAGGATCATCAAAATGATTGATGAAAGGTTGTATAGAAGGGATCAGTTCAGAACATTGGAAAGCTTTGTTGGTGGTCGACCCAGGATTAACATCACCGGCTATCAACGCCCAGTTCGCACTCCTGGCAACATCACTGCACTTCCTGGTACCCCTTGAACTGCTTCTTTCATTATAAATGTGGATGTGTGATTATTTATGTCGATGGCTTGTGCACACATAACAGTGTACAACCCGTAATTGTCAAGAAAGGACCCTGTGGTACGCTTCAGTGCCACAATCCTTATAAAAGGAGCGAAAGCTTCTTACTTTTGAGTAAAACCTATCGAACCTTTCATCTTTCAAGGTTTTGCTCAAAAGGACAAGTACTTCCCCGTATGATTTTCAAAACCTCAACCGTTTATATCACTTGTTGAGGGGGAGTACTTGAGTTAAAACTTTGTTCACAAATTGTTCATAGTGGTCATCTTCCCGCAACACTCGAAATGGTCATATTTATTCTCAACTTTTCAAAAATAACAATTTATATGCCATTTTTGAGGGGGAGAAAATTATGTGATAAGAAATATGTTGTGTAAATGCAAATGAATATTTGTGTAATAGACTTAACCAACGAATTGACGGTACTAAACTATTAGTAACTCGAAAAGACTTGTTCGGGACGAGTAATAATTTCAAGCTAGTTCTCTAGTAATGTAAACGTGTCTCGCAAAGGACTTGTCCGAGTAGAAAGTACCATTCGAGAAACTCTTGGTAGACATGAACTCTGACGGGTATGACAACCTTTCGAGGCTTGTCTACACCTTCAAGGTAGTTACTAGAGCCAGTTGTCACCTAAAAACTGACAATGTATCTCTTTAACTATGCAATGTAACCGTGTCTCGCGGGGGATTGTCTATCTTGAGTTGATCAATTCAAAAGTGCGCGCTCTTCCCACACAGTGCAGATTTCCGTCAAAACTCTAAAGCACATGTGGAGGGGGAGTATTTCTGCTAAAAGATAAAACTCTCACAGTGGTTCAAACATGTTTTTCATTTACAAACCCTTTGAGAGATTTTCTTGAAAATTGGTTTTATGGCAACATAGGTTAGTCATGGAGTGATAAGGTGACTAAGGTTAGGAATAACCGTCCTATGATCCGTCAGAGCCGGAGGGATTTACCCAAGGACATCACAAATAGTTAGTACTTAGAAGTCCTTAGGTACGATTATAAAAAGGAGAAAATGAGAATCGGAGAAAGAAGGAGTTGAAGAATTAAAAAGAAATGCAAAGAAAAGGGTGAAAAGAAATAGCCCTCCAAATTATTCAACTTAGGGCAGACACCGGGTTCAATTCATATGCTACTGGTTGTCACTTAGTGACGCCGGTATTGAAGATTAAAATTCGTCATGGACCCAGTGACGCATGCACTAAACCTTCTTAGCCACTCAAGTTTCTCTCAACAGAAACTTGTTTCATTCTCACAGGGAACCCTACGTAAACTATTGGCCTTCTCTTAGAGATCGCTGGTATTGAAGAAGGAGACCCTCTCCCTAGTCTCCGCTCAGGAAAACCAAAACGCACTATTGAGTCTAGAGCCATGAGATTCATCAAAAGATCTCTTAGGTACACTTGACATTTCATCACTTGATATTCAACAATAAGAACATCAGTGGTACGTTATCGAGTCCTTCACAGATCTTAGCAATCTGACGAGAACATTTATGAGAGGTTCACATATGTGATCCTCAGTGATTGAATGGAAACTCCTGCCAGGGTCAACATCAAACAGCCCTGACAGCAGGTCACTTCGGTAACTCCCCATGGATTACGCTTAGTGTGTCTCAAACGGTCTACAGTCGTGAGGTGATGCTTCAGTGTACCTCAGCGACTCATCTGAACTGTAGGTGTACTTCGATACATCGCGTTATCTCACTTGTGGGACTCCAGTTCAGGAACGGCCTTTGTGAGAATTAGAGTTGTATTTTCACACTATGCTGTTAACACTCTCGAAGTTCGAACCTGTAAGTGCCGGAATCCGCTTATTACTAACCGTTTTAAATGTTTTCTTCTTATGGAAGCTCTGGAGCGGAATGATCGTGCAGATTCTTCTCATGCTCACGCCAACATCATCACTAATGGAAGTTCTATCCAAAAGCAACACAACAGTCAGAACGATTCTTCGTCAAATTAAAGAATCTACAAAGTTAAAGACTCAAAGAACTTCATCAGTACTGAATTCCAACGTCAAAGAGCGTGTGAGCATGTTGAAGAATGACGTGGAGACACTGTAGCGGCGAAGCAGACCTGAGGCAGACTTGATGCAAACAACAACATACTATCACTTTCATCACAAAGAACAATGATCAAAGAACAAAGTTAAAGATGACGTCAAAACATAACTGTTCAAAGAAAACTATCTCTCTACACTTGGGAGATTGTTCGAATCAAGGCAATTCTTCTCACAAGAAAGAAGAATGTCAGAAGACGTCAAAGCTACTATTACATCAACGCCTTTACCATTTTTCATCACCAACACTTGAGGGGGAGATTGTTGGAATCACTCCTAAACCTCAATTCAAGTGTTAGTTACTCATATGTAATAGGTAGCTTATTATGGCCTTTATGTTTGTTTAAGGTCTAGCTTATGTAGAAGGCCCATAAGCTTAGGCCCATGTCTAATAAGGAAAAGGGAAGGAGTAGGAGTGTTGCCCTAGCTCCTTGCCTATAAATACTATGTAATAACCCTCACTTGAGGGTTGGTTGTTCAAGTTATTCTCTTCATTACACTCTACGCGTAACCGTCCTTATTATATCGTGTGTGTGTGTGTGAATCTTGTTCAATCGCCTCTCTATCTCTTTCTAGTAAGTTTGTGTTGTAAAACTAGTGACCTAACAGGTTTCTTTTGTCTTGAGTACATTTATAGTAAGCTTTTTGGTGATCTTAATGGTGGGTAATCCGAGATATTGGAAGACTGGATTGGAAGTATGATAATGGTTCGTGGTTGTGAAGATCAAAGTTGCATCTACTTAGAGTCTCCTAGTGTATTATGACAAAAAGGGGAAGAAGTAATACATTTAAGCTTTGCAACTTGTAGAGCCTTGGTGATATAGCATGGATTAAGGGGAAGTCTATGTCTTTCATATATTTTAGCTTCAGGGGAAGTTCGTGCTTATTTGGTTTTGTCATTATCAACTAGGGGAAGATTGTTGGGTTTTATATTTGAGTTGATAAGACAAAACACATGAAAGATGAAGGACTTATGAAGACAAAGGATGAAACTTTATAAATAAGAAAACATTACATAAGATCTTTTATTATTCAAGAAAATATTCTTTGTAACCCTAATTCTATAATATATAAAGAGAATACAAGTCTTTAGTTTTAAGTGTGTCAAGATGTAAAACACCAAAGGTGTGTGTGTAAACCTAGACGTAGGTCTTGTGTAAAACGCCTAGTGTTTGTGTTTTGTTCAGCCTAAAGGATCTTTATGATTCCTGTTAGATTAGGTAACCGTCCTACATTGATCAAGTAGGATTGGGGCTGTTAGTTTGTATTATAGTTGTTATAGATGATGACGAAGAACCTTTGATAATAATAATATTCTTTATGTTATTCCGTTGTGCTTATTATTATCTTTATGCTTATTGTTTATCCTAGATCAAGGTCTAATCAACCTAGAGTCCAAAACGGTCCAAAGAACTTATAGAAGATGTCGTGCTTAAGTTCTATCAGGTTTACCCTATGGAAGAGTCATTAAGTGCCGCTACGATCTAAGACTTATTTAATGAAACCCGGCCGGTCGGATCATAGGTCTCCCCTAACTTCTTAAGCATTTCCGTTTGGAAGGTGATCGTTGGGTAAAATTCTCAGGCAAGATAGTGATAGTCCTATGGTCAATTCTTACCACTACTTGCAACCTGATTCACTAGGGTCCTATGGTCTATTCTCCTAGCTTCCTAGATACTAACCAAACTTCCATGCTACCAAAACGAGGGCGTCCCAAAATAAGCAAATAAAGTATACATATAAAGTGATATGAAAACGAGAAAACTATATCATAACAATAACAATTTCATAACTAGGCTAACACATGAAATGATTAGCCAAACATACAGTAAATTAAACCAACAATGATGAATAAAACATGAATTGAATTAAACATATTGTTTGATACAAATTACTTGATGTAGAACTAATGAAGACAACGATTGCACGTGAATTCTTCCATGGAAAGTGGTTGATTGCTGCTAGAAAATACTCGGAGATGGTGCCCTAATCGCCCCTTAAAAAGGGAGGAAAAAAGATATTCGAAAATGCAGAATTAGGCCTTGTATTTATAGTCTCGACTAAGTTACGACGTAACCTATAGTGTTAGTTACGCAGTATCCTCAGTGATGAAACTACGGCGTAACCTAAAAGTAAGTTACGAACGTAGAACTCTCGTTAACCACGGTCGTAACCATGAAAGTGGTTACGTCGTAACTTCTTTTGCCACAAAATTCTTCTAAGTGTTGGAAATATATATACGACATAACTTGTGTAGGAGTTACGCCGTAACCTTGGTCAGCGTTGACTTTGATCTTCTAGTGTTAATCCTTGTTACGGCGTAAGTAGAGTAAGGATTTACAACGTAACTCCTGTCTGGTCAACATACTCTTGTGTATTTTTCATTAATTACCTTCCAATTTCGCGTCTTTTTGTTCCTATGCTCATTATTAACCTGAAAACGAAATATAAACAAATAAGAGTATATATTCAAGTAAAATGATACAAATTATGAGCATATTAAGAGGAAATTGACATAAAATATCAAGACTATTTGATGTTATCAGCTTCCAAGAAGCAAACTTGTATCACAAGTTCAAAAATGGAATCTGAATTTGTGGCATTGGCAGCTACTGGTAAAGAGGCTGAATGGTTGAAAAACTTGCTTCTTGAGATTCCATTATGGCATAAACCTATAGCACCTATATCTATCCGTTGTGATAGTGCAGCTACATTGGCAAAGGCTTATAGCCAGATGTACAATGGGAAGTCTAGACACTTTGGTGTCAAGCATAGCATGATTCGTGAGCTTATCATGAATAGGGTGGTATCTATAGAGTTTGTAAGGTCTGAACACAATTTAGTTGATCACTTGACGAAGGGTCTGACTAGGAACTTGGTTTTAAATTCTACTAAAAGGATGGGTTTAAAATCCAACTTAATCACTGAATGCTAAGACACCCAACTCCATCATGAGGAAACTTGGGAGTTGAGTTTAATGTGGGAAGTTGAACATTCAGTGGACTGGAGCACATGTTTTACAATCATCCATGGTTGTGCTCAGAACCTGCTCGAAAGGAGGATGAAGTCTTTTCTTGTAATGGCTTTGACCTATTCAAGTGGCAGTTATAACTCCATTAATGACCACGTTTAATTAGACATGTAACTACTAATCCCTAAAATTATGGAGGCTAATTATGTGGTGTTTATTGGGCCGTTAATCACTCATAATTCATTTACTAGGTTTGAGTAATCTCTAGTGTAACATATTGGTTTTCATAAACACATAACAAATCAAGTATATGGGGCGTATGGAATAAGTTCTAGAGAGAGAAAGTGGAAGAGTTTTGGGAACTTAGTGAGACAAAGAAAAATGATATTATGAAGCTCCAACCCTTTGCCTTGCAAGGCAAAGGTATTTATAGTTACAAGCTTAGACGCCCTCCTTCGGGCTATGGATCAGGCATACAGTGGGTAAAGACCCGTCCGTCCTCCATGATGTTACTTATCAAACTACTAACTAACACTAAATGACTACGACTACGAGCTTTCTAACGATTACATATACTTGAGGTGACCGACTCTTTAACTACCGGATTTACTAAATCCTAACAATCTCCCCCTAAGGGAGGTCAGCTCAATTTACATTGATTACAAACAGATATTACATTTTAGATGTTCTTGGATTCTTGTTTAAGTTCTTTGCTCTGTTTCCCGTAGTCTTTAATTCTTCATGTTCCGCATGTTTTGTTGTTTCAAGTGGAGGTCTTTAACTGATCTACGTGATGGTGAGTTCTGAGCCAGCTTTGAGATCATCAGCCACATCAAATCTCTGACTTATCCTTTATTGTTGTATTGCCATTATGTGAAGTTGTGACTTTCAGACCGACATGCTCACATTTTGGATCATGATATCTTCTCATCAGAGTAGCGGAAGCTTTTGTTGATTCATGATATTTGTATCAGAGTAGCTGAAGCATGGATTGAAAATATCAGAGCCAGTTGATGAAGATATGCACTTATCATGATTTCTTTATATGTGAATGTGATGTGTGCGCATGCGGTTATGGATTGACTCCTCAATTCTGGTCAGCTGCAACCTTCGGGTGTTCCTGCATACAACAGTAAGCAATAAAGCGCATGAAAGTGTCTTTGATCACTTTCGTTGAATTGAGGTACACGGCCCACGGTTCCCCGTTGATCAGTACAAGTACTGCATGTGATCAGGTATAATTCAGAAGAATCTCCTTGACAGGGTTTCGCAGCTGCTCTAGCCGTTCTCAAACCGGAACGTCTCAAAGAAGACAACATGGAGTGAGTGAACCAGCGAATTGAGATTCACTGATTGATGAAAATGATTTGAAAACAATCGTGTATTGCTTAATATAAAGGGTTTTACAATACAACAAAGGTTTTATGGAAAATCAATTATCAATCATAAATACCCTTTTAATTTTGAAAACATAATACACAGTCGACGTGCTAAAGAAAAGAATTTTGAGCACAACGACCAGTTTTTCAAAGGTATCCGTCAACCCATTTTCCTGGACCAGGATTGATTCAATAATGAATCGCCCCATTGATAAAGTCCAGATGTCACAAATTAGTCTTGGCAATACCACAAGGATAAAGCGTAGGACTCTCAAAATATATTCTCACATTCCACATTGAGTGAAATTGTGAGTCTTCATTAATTGTGTCCTAATCAGATTTATTGATGATCTCGTGGCTCTAGACTCAATTGTGCACATTTGGTTTCCTTTGTCGGAGACTAAGGAGATGGTCTCCTTCTTCAATATCAACAATCTTTAAGAGAAAGTCGATAGATTATGTAGGTTCCCCGTGAGAATGAAATAAGCCCTTTTAAGAGGAACTTGAGTGGATTGGAAAGTTTAGTGCAGTGCGTCACTGGGTCCATGACGTCTTGTCTTCAATACTGGCGTTACCTTGGTAACCACCAGTAGCATTTGTATTGAACCCGGTTTCTGCCCTAAGGTTGAATAAATGGAGGGCTATTTCTTTTCACCCTTTTCACATTCAATTCTTTTTCATTCTTCAACCCCTTCAGTGCTTACCGAGACTTCATAACTAGAACCTTGTCGGGTTTATTCCAGTACTAGCTCTGTCTCAGTCCGCACTCTTCCCGTATTCTCATTTTTCTCCTTTTTTCATCATACCTAAGGACTTCTACACTATCTAGTGGATTGTCCCTGGGTAGATCCCTCCGACACTGGCGGGATCGTGGGAACGAATACCTAACCTAACCATCCTTATATCTCCATGCATAAAGTAAAATTGGTCGGTCTTTTGGTATTGTTCCTCCGCCTCGAAACCAATTGATAACCATTTGAAAATCAATCAAGGTACTTGTGATATAAAATCAAAGTATTTTGTACCTTAATTGTTTTTGATATTTTAGAAATGCTCCCCCTCAACATGTGCTTCAAGTATTAGAAATTATTTTAGCACACGGAGGCAAGAGGACTTTTGAAATCTTAGATTAAGGATTAAAGATCCAATCTTTGATTAACATTTTCTAAAATGATCATCATCACTTCCTGATCAAATCTAGTATTTTAAACACTTTGGATAAATCAATTTTGGGAAGGATGAGGTTTTCTTATGATTGCTCCCCCTCAATATGTGCATCGAGATTCGAAAGAGTTTTGCACATATTAGAGGGAACCTGCACTTTGAGACAAATCAATCACGATTCGATTCCTTTTGGTTTAAGATAAATGCTCTCCCTTAACATGTGCATGGAAATTTTGAAATCGTTTGGCACATGTCGAATTATCACTTGTCGAATTATCAGTTTATATCCAATTTAAATCACAAATTCTCCCCTGATCACTATTTTCAAATCCTTTGAGATTTGTGATCTCTATTGATTTAAATAAGTTTTGAAAACTTTTGAGGAGAATTCTGACTTGCTTTTGAAAAACATTTTAACTGCTAAGGATCAGATTTTGAGACTTTAAACTCCGTTGTACAAACATGCATAAATATCTTTTGAAAACATAACATTAGCCAAGGTCTGGATTCAATTGTACAAAACAAATTTCTTTTTGATTATCCAAAAGTAGACCTTGCTCGTTTACTTGCCAATTGTTTGAAAAATAACCTTTTTGATTTGATTGAAATCATTCTCCCCCTCAATCAATGACATAAGTTGTTATTTGAGAGATAGAGATTTTGACAAATGATAAGTCCAGATGATTTTCAAAAATAGAGTCCGAGTTATTTTCAAAGCAATTTTGTTTTCATTAGATGACAAATATTTTTCAGAAGAATTTTTGAAGGAAAAATATTTGGATGGAAACATTTTTCTTTTTGGCGACAAGTGTTCCAACTTATGTTTTAGAATCAGAGCATGAAGTTTCAAAATAAGATAAAGCATGGCTCTGTTCTTTCTTTTAAAAACGGGTTACTGCCTGAAATGACAATAAACCATCATTTTTCTCCATCCCATTTTTTTTATTTATTTTTTATTTTTTTATTACTTTGATTCGAACTTCATCTAAAGACCTGTGTCATTATTGAATTACATATCAAAGTCCGTAGATGTTATCGAACCAGGAAAAATAACAAAAATTTTTGGAATTTTTCAAGATTTTCTAATTTTTATGGATTTTGAAAATTTTATATTTTCTATTTTCTTTTTGTTTGTTTTATAATTTTGTATTTTGCTTTTTGATAAGATATATACAAAGAACAGATAGAGACAAACACCTTTACTCCTCGTCTTCCTCTTGATGACGTTTGAGTGTTTCTGGTTGAAGGCTCTTCAAGCCAAGACGTGGAAGAATAAAATCAAATTGTTCTCTAGAAAGAGCTTTGGTGAAGATTTTTTTTTTTCTTAAAGGTAAATATTATTAAGAAAGGAGCCAACAAAGGGCAAGAACAAACAAGCACAAAGCACTAACAACTGTTAGGACACTTCCCTAACTAGCTATGCTAAGGCTAAACGCCAAATGGCCAAAGATGATATCCACAACAAACATAACCAAAGAAACAAATACATAAAAACAGAATACAAAAGAAACCAACAACAAAGACTTCTATACTCCTATAGCATACTCTGGATCCATAAAATAGAATGGGACCAACCAAACTATTTTATTCCACCACCATATACTATAAGACATATAGAGTTATAATAAGCTGGTACATCTTCAAACATAGAACAACCCATCTCATCTAAGGCCAAAACATCATCCAACTGAAATCTGCAATCAGAAACAGAGGAGTGCCAAAGTAGCAGCCTAGAGGAGATCACCTCCTTAAAAAACCTATTCCAAGCAAAACCACAAGGGAAAAAACTTAGAATAGGAAAAAGAGTGTAACCCTCCCCTAGACCTCCCCAATCAGATCTTCTCCTGTCACGAAGCATCTTTAGCATCCTAAGCATACCAAACAGCTCTCCATAGTATGTAGAGGTACTGAAAATGCTCCACCAACCTGTAACATAACATTTCTGCATCCACCAACTAAAACAGATAACACTTAGAACATTAGAACAACTCATAATCATAATCATAGGATTCCAGATTCTATTACAAGCCCAGAATCCAAACCCCATAGACCACCACCCACACCAGCTTACAAACTTAAAACTACCCATCATCAATATTCTCTTTAAGCAGTTCTTCCACCATTCTTCTATAATACACATTCTTATCAATCTTCGAGTCCCATATCCTAGCAGCCTCCACAGTATTGGAATTAATATTAAGCTTTAATCCCAACAACTTCATTCTAACAGTCCCCACAATTATTTTAAACAAACTATCCTCATCTCTAAACTCCTTCTTAAAGCACCTAGAATTTCTTTCCTGCCACACAAAATAAACACAAGCTCCCCATACCAACCTCTGAATAATACTCCAAACAGTGTTATTAGCTGATTTATTGGAAATGTAAGAAACAATACTAGCCCATTCATTAGAAATACCATCCATTTTAGCCATAGGTTTTAACCTGTTCCACAACCCCTTAGCAAAAGGACATAAGAAGAAAAGATGTCTATGCGTCTCACTATCCTGATTACATAAATGGCAAGTCATGCTCTGGATATCCATCCACTTAGACAGTCTATCAAGAGTTTTCAACCTACCCTTAATAGCAACCCATAAAATAAAAGCATGCCTCGGTATACAT
The DNA here is from genome assembly GCA_019973895.1 of Chrysanthemum seticuspe. Lineage (NCBI taxonomy): Eukaryota > Viridiplantae > Streptophyta > Magnoliopsida > Asterales > Asteraceae > Chrysanthemum > Chrysanthemum seticuspe. The sequence goes on along the minus strand of BPTQ01000008.1, from coordinate 327,122,029 downwards.
TGATTATACCAAACATGTCTATACCAAATAACCTTGGGGCATTCATTACTTACAGCATACCAAACTTCTTTAACAGAAAAATCTTTAACCTTACCCTTTTTATCCACCCACACAGTCCTATCCTCCACATCAGCATCCAACTTAGGAACAGGAATATCAGTCACTTCTCTAAATCTATCCTCCCACTCAATAGGCCACATCCATTCATCATCTTGAATCATGTCCACCACTTTCACTTTAAGGCCCATATTAGCTTGTTCAAGAATTCTATGACTAACTAATCTACTTAAAGGACCATTGTGATGCCATTTATCAAACCAAACATTACATTCCTTTCCATTACCAAGTTTAACCTGAACAAAATTTTTGATCTTGTCTCTTAAATCCAATAACTGCTTCCAACACCAAGAATAACCTCTATTCAACTCAACATCCCACATACTTCTACCTTTTAACCAATAAATATTAACCCATTTGACCCATATAGAATCTTTTCTACTCACAATATTCCAGATATGTTTCGCCATCAAAGTTTCATTCCACAACTTAACAGGTTTAAGCCCTAAACCCCCCTGTTCTTTTGGCTTGCAAACCTCTTTCCATGAAACACTAGTCATACTCCTAATATTACTACCTCTATTCCAAAGGAAATTTTTAAACAGTCTATCAATCTGCTTACATATACTAGCAGGTAACAAAAATAGCGAAGACCAATAAACTTGTAAAGAGTACAAAATAGAAGAGATAAGCTGTAACCTGCCAGCAAATGATAGATCAAAGTTTCTCCAGTTGTGAATCCTCTTCTTGATCATCTCAACCAATGGCTTGCAATCCATATCAGATAACCTTTTGGAGACCATTGGAACACCCAAATACTTGATAGGTAGCACTCCTTCATTAAACGGCATCACCATCTTGATATTAGCCACAACATGATCAGCCACATTACCAAAGAAAGCTTCACTCTTGGTCATACTAGGGTGGAGCCCAGAACTCATACAGAACTCATCCAAACCTCTCCTCAGAACAGAGGCAGAAATTAAATCTCCGTGACAAAGCATAAGTAAGTCATCCGCAAAGCACATATTTGTGATTTTTAGCTCCTTGCACCCCCAATGATATTTAAACCCCTTTTCAACCTTAACATGTCTCTGGATCATCAAATTCAACACCTCCATAACTAAAGTAAATAGATAAGGTGACATCGGATCCCCTTGTCTTAACCCTCTACCCGCCTTAAAGAAACCATTTGGCTCACCATTAATGCACACAGAAAACGAAGCAGTGGTTAGACAGACCATAATCCAATGCACCATAACCGGATGGAAGCCAAATTGTTTTAAAATGAACTCAAGAAACTGCCAATTCACGGTGTCATATGCCTTTTGTATGTCAATCTTAAAAGCACATCTACTAGATCCCCCCCAAGTTTTCCAATTATAACCCCTCATAAGCTCTTGTGTTAGCAAAATATTATCACAAATCTGTCTTCCTGGAATAAACGCACTTTGGTACTCCCCTACCAGCCCACTCAAAACCACCTTAATCCTATTAGTTATTATCTTACTAATAGTTTTATAAACTACATTACAACAGCTTATAGGCCTATAATCACTGACTTTCTTAGGCGCAATGATTTTAGGAATTAAAGATATAACAGAAGCATTAACCTCACCAAGCAATTTCCCATTAGCGAAGAACTCCTTAACTGCAGCACAAGTATCTTCCCCCACTACACTCCAAGCACTTTTAAAAAACTTGGATGTATAGCCATCAGGACCAGATGCCTTGTTATCATCAATATCAAACAGTGCAGATTTAATTTCTTCATCAGTCACCTTCTTTATCAATTCAACAGCAACATCAGGACTTAACTTGGTAATAAAAAGAGAATCCGGGTCTTCAATAGGAAACTCCACCTCACTAGCACCAAAGAACCCTTCAAAATGATTCACAAATTTGCCCACCATATCATCCCCATGATAAGCAATCCCATTTTCATCATACACCACCTCTATCCTACTTTTAACAATTCTGTTTTTCACCATATTATGAAAGTACGCACTATTAAAATCCCCCTCCTTTAACCACTCAATCTTCGCCTTTTGTATCAAAAGCAACTCTTCATCCAAAACAGCTTGCTTATAAGCATGAGCATAAACAGCTTCTTCCTCTCTAAGCATCACATTAGAAGGGTCATTCCTCAAAGCAACTTTCACACTATCCAACTCCTCTTTCAGTTTTGCTACCTTATCACTAACATTACCATTCTTTTTATTCAAGTTCCTCATATGTTTTTTCAGAAACTTCAACCTTTTAGCTAAAACATACATAGCATACCCTTTAACCGGCACCTTCCAATTATCTCTAACAGTATCAATGAACTCCTTCTTAGTCGTAAGATAATTCAAAAACCTAAACGCTCTATTTTTCTTACCCTTCTCATCAGGCATCATCAACACAGCTGGAGTATGATCAGAACTAGCAAATGCCATAAAATTAGCAAAGCATTCAGAATACTCACTCACAAATTTGTCATTACCCATAATTCTATCTAATTTCTTACGAACACCACTATTTGGATCTCTCCTTTTTTGAGCCCAAGTAAAAAGCAACCCAGTAATCTTGATATCCTCAATATTTATACTATCCACACAATCTCTAAAATCCTGTACACCAAATGTTTTAATCCCCAGACCACTAGAGTGCTCAGAATAATCCAAAATCACATTAAAATCACCAATCAGAACCCAAGGAAAAGCACCAGCAACACCATAATGCTCCCTCAAATTCTTCCAAAGAGTTCTCCTATCTTTAACATTAGTCTCCCCATACACAAAAGAGACATACATCTCCTTGTTTTTACTTATTCTCCTAACCAAAAAGTGCATCACCTGGCTATTTTGAGCTAACAATTGGACAGAAAAGATGTTTTGATCCCATCCCACAGCAATCCTACACCCCTTAGGACTGTCAACAGAGTTAGAAACCCAACTCCAATTACCAAAAACATCATTACAAACTTTATTCACAGCCTTTTTACGTAACTGTGATTCAATAATACCAAACATACTAATACCATTCTTACTAATGAAATTTTTAACCTCTGTTTGTCTAAGGGCACTACACATCCCTTGGACATTCCATGAAGCAATTTTTATCACCATTAATTAAGAGAAGATGAAGATGCAACATTACCTTGCATCTGAGAACAGTCACCTTCCATATCCTTTGAAACCATATTCCTAGCCATGAATCTTGCAGTGCCATTTGTATCCTCTGCAACTTCATTTTTAATACCTTCCATAACATCCTCATAAAACTGGTCTTGCATCATCTTATCCACCTTATGACCCATAATAGACTCACAATGGTGCACCATATCCTCAGTCCAGTTCTCCATAATAGCCTCAGTAAGCTCTTGATCAGACATACAAAACAACTCTACTTCAGCAATCTGTTTTTCCTTCACCCACTGTGCTATTTTGGTTAACTCATTCCTATAAATATCATCATATACCTTCATAAAAGCTTGGTTTTGAGTAATATCATTTCCCTTCATTAACTCCACACTCTTCTTCTCAGCTTCATCTTTAGCAATCATTGCCACATTTCTATTCCCATATACTATATCCTTTTGCAGTTTTGAAATTCTCCCCTTTAGCTCATTAATCTTACTCTCCTTAGCCTTTGCCGCCTTCAATTCCTCCCAAAACACAACCAAATCATCAGACCATTTGCTCCTATCCTCATCAGACATATCCATACCCAACATACATGCCATATCAATCTTCTTCTTCATATCCTCCCACTCCTGACTTCCTTTTTCTATTTTCTCATTACCCAGAACATCAAATTTATTACTTGTTTTAATGACCTCCTTTACCACCTTCTTAGTCTTCTTATCACCAATTATACCAACATTCTTTTTCTGTACCTCATTATCACCCCCATTCATCTTGTTTCCCGTCACACTTTCATCTAATTTCTTCTCAACAGTGGCTACAACAGGAACACTTCTATTATTCATGTTATTATTAAAACCACCTCTACCATTCATTCCACCCCTACCCTGCATACCTCCTCTACCTCTGCCATTATAACCACCCCTCACACCATATCCATTCCCATTACCCTGACCACCATAAGACCTGCTTGTACTAGCTGCATACTTATCATTCTTCCTCACCTCTTGCCATACTTCCTTTTCCTTATTCTTTTCACCATTATTAGCAACTTTAGGAGCTTTAACTGCCTCTTCCTTAGCCAACTCTTCTTCAGTCCAAACTCTAACCTTAAATACTCTATAATCATGCCCAAATACCTTACAATGAGTGCACAACGGTGGCTTCCAATCATATCCAACCCTCAAACTCATAGACTTACCCAACTTGTTATAACAGATCTCAACAGAATCAACCAACTCTCTAGATGCATCAACTTCAACAAGCACCCTAGCAAAACTAGCTCTACCATAAGCCCTTGAGCACATTGACGTAGTGATCCTATCCATAATGATTGGGTTACCTACACTGCTTGCAATCCTGCTAATACCATCAGCATTCCATGCTTCAAGAGGAACATTATAAATCTTAACCCATATTGGTACTTTAGTTGGCTCCGGCTTCTCCATACAAAGACCTGCTTCCCATTTCTGAACAAAAAACGGCTTCCCATCTACCAACCAAGGACCATTTTCAAGTACATAATTCATACCCTCATCAGATTTAAACTTAATAAAGTGAAGCCCACACTCATTCACTATTATCTCATCAACCTGGTATGACCTCCACATCCTCCTCAAGTGCCCTGAAATCTCCCTATAACTCATATTAACACCAACAAAGTAACCAACCAATGTCAAAAACCAATTCTTACTTCCTTCCTCAATGACTGGATCCATGTCCACCACTCTCCTGCCAAACTCATTCACCCTCAATGGTATTGCAGACAACTTATTTCCTAGCCCACCAATAGAACCTTGAAAAGCATTAACAAAGGACATTGGCTTTTTACCATTGTTACGATCCAACATCTCAGTATCCTTATCATTACCATTTTCCCCTTTACTATCACTACCCTTACCAACAACTTCATTCAAGCTAGGCCACTTAGTACCCCCACTATTACCACTCCCATTAGACTCATTCACATTACTCCTAGAACTACCACTTTCATTCACATTACCCTTCAAACTATTATTAGCATTCTCAGAAACAAAATTACTAGCATTCAAATTAGGTTTAGCACTAGCATTTTCAAAATTCTTAACCAAACTATCAACCATACCATTACCTTTGTTGTTATCCACACCAACTTGAGCCTTCCCCTGCTCCCCACCTTCACCACTGATAACCCCTTCATCTCCTTTCACCTGCTTTCCACTGACCTTCTCACTACCCACATTCACCTCATCCTGTACCTCAACTTCCTCATCACACTCATCAGTTTCTTCCCCTTCAAACTCCACATCCTCCATATCCTTCATAGACTCTCTAAGCTTGGTGTTACCTTTCTTTGACCCCTTCTTAAACACACCTCCAACAGACTTAGCAACATTAATCCCATGTTTCACAGACAACTTAGCATCATTACTTGAGCTTCTAGTAGCTCTTTTAGGTCTAATCACTTCATCTGATGGCCTAGGTGGCATCAGGTTAGGGTTTATTGCAATAGGTTCTTTCATGATTGAATTAGAGTGGAAATGAACACGAAATGATGTGGTGAATCTACATAATCAAACGTTTGATTATCAGAAATGGATTTGTGGGAGGATACGATGAACAGAGGTTTTTGAGTTTATTTGTAACGGTCAAGTAAATGAATTAAATGTGAAGATCTAATGGTGGGAAATTGGGGATTTTTATATGTTTAGATAGATCATGAACAGTAGAATCATTATCAAAAAACAATAATAAAATTCAATGGATGGATTAAAAATAGATGATGAATTACTTAATAAAATTGCTTAGGGTTTTTAGAGAGAGAAAGTGTGTGCGTTTTCGATGATATAATTTCCGTAGTATTTGCTTTGGTGAAGATGCCTGCTAACTGATATTCAGTTCTCACGAAGTAGAGCTCAACCACACCTTTTTCAACTTGTTCCCTGATGAAGTGATGTCGAATGTCAATGTGCTTTGCTCTTGAGTGTTGAACATTGTTGCAGCAGAGAGCAATAGCACTTTTGTTATCACAATACAAAGCCATAGTCAGATAATTAGGATCTCATCCATAAGATTTGAGCACAACAAGATGACATGGCTATGTATTCAGCCTCTGTAGAGGATATAGAAGTACTCATTTGTTTCTTTGAAGGCCAGCTCACTAGCTTATCACCCAAAAATTGAGCACCTCCTGACGTGCTTCGACGTGTATCTTGACACCCTGCATTGTCAGCATCTGCATAGGCCGTTAGTGACATATCGGTGTCCTTCGGGTACCAAAGTCCCATGTTAATGGTTCCTTGGAGATACCGAAAGACCCGTTTAACCGCTTCAAGGTGCTTTTTGGTAGGCTTAGCTTGATATCTAGCACACATGCATACAGCGAATAGAATGTCTGGTCTACTGGTTGTGAGGTACATCAGGGATCCAATCATACTTCGATATTTCGTTTGATCAACCATGATCCCTGAGTGGTCCTCATCCAGTTTAGTACGCTCCACCATGGAAGTGTCAACAGGGTCACAAGAATCAAATCCAAATTTCTTTAAAATTTCATTTGCATATTTAGATTGATTAATGAAAATGCCTCGGGGACTTTGAGAAATTTGTAATCCAAAGAAAAATGACATTTGTCCCATCATTGACATTTGAAATTTGGAGCCCATCTCCTTTGAAAAACGGTCACATTCATTAGGTTCAGTCGTGGCAAAGATAATATCATCAACATAGATTTGAACATGAATTAAGTGTTTGCCTGACTTTCTGGTGAACAATGTCGGATCAACTGCTCCTTTGCTGAATCCATTTGATAGAAGAAACTTTGATAGCGTATCGTACCATGCCCTAGGAGCTTGCTTCAAACCATAAAGGGCCTTCTTCAAGCGATAGACATGAGTAGGATGCTCTGTATTCACAAAACCTTCAGGTTGACTGACGTATACAACCTCTTTCAGATCTCCATTAAGAAACGCAGTCTTCACATCCATCTGATAGACCACCATGTTCTTACTAGCAGCATTAGCTAAAAAGATTCTGATTGCCTCGATATGTGCAACAGGAGCAAATGATTCTTCAAATTCATAACCCTCCTCTTGACGGTATCCTTTTTCAACTAGTCTAGCCTTGTTCTTTAGCACATCACCATCCTCATCAAGTTTTACTTTGAAAATCCATTTGAGAGCAATGATCATAGCACAGTCAGGAGCATGTACTAATTCCCATACATCTAGTTGATCGAACTCATGAATTTCTTCTTGTATTGCATTAAACCAGCTGTCCTCAGTCATTGCTGTCTTAACATCTTTTGGTTCGACTTTAGATAGTACGGAATTGAAGAAGCACCATAAGGCATCGGTTGCAAGTTGTTTACGAGTGGATACTAGACGAGAGGGATTCCCAATGATATTGTCTAATGGATGGTCATGTGTCCATTTTTTAAGGTGCTCGTGTGGTTGTTGTTGAGGAACTAAAGTAGTAGAGTTTGGATCCCCTGATGAAGATGGTTCTGATGATGGATCAGGGGCAAATATGTTTTCAAATGGAGCATCTTCAGGAGTGGCAAAAGGATTATCTCCATCATAATTAGCAGCTACATTTCCATGATGTACTGTTGAAGATTAAGGACTTGAGGATGATGATGAGTGATCTGCAGTTAGCGTTTCTTGAGACAGGGACATTGAAATAGATGGATTGTCTGTGTTGATTAGATTAGAAATCGCCACTGTTGATGGAGTAGATTTTTCATTTTCATGAGGTTCATAGTATTCATCAAACATTGGATCAAACAATTTCTTCAAATCATCTCCAGATGGAGGTACATATGGAACTGCAGGTGAGGGATTCTGTACAAGAGAAGAACTGATGGGACTACTTGATAAATGTTGAGATGCGGGTCCAGAACTAGATTGTCCAGGAGCCATTCAGACAGCTCATCGAACGTGACTTGAATTGTTTCCATGATATCTCAGGTTCTTTTATTGTAGATTTGGTAACCCTTCCGGTTTGGTGCATAACCAACAAAAACTCCAATGTCTGCCTTAGCTCTCAACTTTCCTAAATCTTGACCATCATTCGTTGGATAGCATAAAGCACCGAACACACGAAGGAAAGAAAGATCAGGTTTTCGGCTGTAAACAAGTTCGTAATGAGTTTTTCCATGAGAGGTGTGAATAAGGGAACGGTTTTGGGTGTAGCAAGCAGTGGGAATGGCTTCAGCCCAGAGAAACATTGGAACCTTTGAGTAGATCAGCATAGTCCTTGTAGCTTCGACAAGAGTCCGATTTCTTCTTTCAACTACACCGTTATGTTGAGGAGTACGTGGAACACTTCTTTGATGGTTGATTCCAATGCTTTCATAAAACTGACTCAGTTCTTTGTTAACAAACTCAGTTCCATTGTCTGTTCGAATAATTCTGACTGTTTTATTAAGTCGAACCTGCAGCTGTTTAATAAGTTTGATGACGACATCTGGAGTTTCATCCTTTGACCTCAAAAACTTAACCCAAGTAAACCGAGAGTAGTCATCAACCATGACTAACACATATTTCTTCCCGTTTATAGTTTGCACTATCATGGGTCCGCACAAATCCATGTGAAGAGTATGAAGAACTTCCATAACTGAGTTTGCAGGTTTGGGTTTATGGGCATATTTCTTGCTTTTTCCCAATTGGCATGCTGAACAAAGATGATCTTTTTCATACTTCAATCTGGGTAAGCCTCTTACGAGGTCCTTTCTAGAAAGATCATTTATGGTTCCGAAGTTCAAGTGATTGAGACGACGATGCCATAACCATGACTTTGGTTTAGAAGCCTTTGACAACAAGCAGATTGGAGAAGACTTCATCATATCTTCGATAGAGATGGTGTACAAGTTTGTTCCACGTGTTCCTTTTAAAAGTTCCACACCATCTAGTTCTTTAACGAAACAAGTATGTTTTCTAAAGGCCACTTCTAGATCAGAATCACATAATTGACCGACAGAAAACAAATTATGACCAAGACCTTCAACATAATATACCCTGGAAATTACACTATCTCCAACAACATAATCTCCGTAACCTATAATTGCCCCAAAGTGGTCGTTCCCGAATCTAACAGTCCCGATGAATTTACTCACGAAGTTCATGAGCCCCGAGCGATCTCCAGTCATATGCTTGGAACAGCCTGAGTCCAAATACCACAGAACGATTTGTACGACCGGCAGTTGAACATAGACAAGTATGGATGACTGGACAATTTGGATCCCCATGCGAGAATGGGTTCCACTTGGTTAGTAAACGATATTGGAACACCCACATCAGAAACAGAATCAATGATATCATTAGAGGTAGATGTAGAGCTAGTAGTGTCATTAGATCTGTTCAAAGTGTGTTCACTTCTTAAAGGTATCACTCTACCAGTGGGCATCCATTTCCTAACAGGCATTATTCTAGATAATTTAGGGCACAACTCATTTAGATTGAATTTACGACCAGTAGGTATCCATTGATAACTTACATTGCTAAATTTTCTTCCTGTTGGTTTCCACTATTTTCTAACCTTCTTCCACCTTGGTTTTCTGTCATCCTTAACCTGTTTTCTAATGTTAGCATTTTTGACTCGAGATTTAACAGCATTACTCAAATCATTCGCAACACATTCATGATTCATACCAGAAACCAAACATTCATTACATGTTTTGCAAGTAGTAGCAGAATTCGAATTAATTACAGTACGCTTATAGCTAATACTATAATCAACACGATTCGTCTTATTCAACACAAACTTATTGTCCCTAGGGTGGTCTTCTACTTTCTTCCATTGATCACTCTTAGCTTACGAGGTCCTATCTTGCTTTGTATTGCCTGAAGGCTTTGACCCGCTTGCCTTAGTGTCACTGAGTACTCCTGTAGAGGGAACGATGGGAACATTAGTTGGTTTTACTACTTTCTGCATTCCTGGTCTAGAAGTGATGGGATCTGAAGTACTAGGAGGCACATCAAAAGTCACTTGCTTGAATTTCGACATGGAACAAGGCATATAAAGGGTCACATGCTTGACTTTAGGCATAGAACAAGGCATAACAACTCTATCTTTCCTGGTATCAGGTTTAGGACATATTTCAATTAAGCATTCTAAAAGTTCCTAAGATCGTTCGGCATATAAGCATGCATGCCCAATAGCATTATCAAGTGGTTTCTCTATCTTATCCTCTTCAACAATCTCACGAAGACATTCTAGACTATCCTTAAGATACGAGAAATATGTTTTAATTGCAAGACCATTGTTCCTAAGATGAGGGGGAATATACTTCACAGACATAGCATATTTAGTACAAGTAGGCACCTTTGGTGCAACATTCTCACCATTGGTGATTGGCATTTTCCCTTTTTACCTGACTCTTCAGATTCTCAATTTCATTTTGCAAAGAAGTTATCTTTTTGTTGTTTTTGTCACGAGTGACCTTAATTGATTCATATAACTCTTTGAAATGTTGTTTAACTTTTTCATTTTCAGCTTGAAAAGCCTCATTTTCCTATTGTAGTGTATTAATTATGTTTTGAAGATGAAAGTTTTGAGAATTCTGAGAATCTAAAGGAGGAGGCACTTGGGAGCCAATCATATCATTCTTTTCACTCTTTAGTTGTGAAATTTGAGTTTTCAATCTTTTGATCGTGTTACAATGAGCTCGAATCTGTTCATCACGTTTGCTAATTTCAAAAACTGCATCAAACTCAGGAGCATCCGAGGATGTCTTGACATTTGAGGTTTTAACATTTTCTTTGAGATGTTGATATTTTAATTGCAAATCAAGATGTTCAACTTCCAATTTAGAAAAATGTTTGACCAAGTTGTCATGATCATCCTGTTCTATTTTCTCATGTAATTTTGAATTTGTGGTTTCAAGCTCAATGACACGATCATGGGAAACTTTCAAAGCAACAGACAATTCATGAAATTGAGAAGCAGTAATAGAATAATTTGTAACAGTGTAGAATACATCTTGAGCAACGCATCTAGAGATCAAATTATCATTTAAGATATGCAGATTCTTCCTCTCAATCTCATTACTTTTAAGCTTACGTTCATAATCTTTGACCTCAATTTCCATTTCATTAAACATTCTTCTCATGTCTTTAACCTCGATATCTATGGCCTTTTGAAGAGATTCAAATTGTTCTTTTAGTTGTTTAAAGAAAGGCATAACCTCAGTTAAATAACATTCTTTAGTTTGCTCAAAACCCCTTTCCCCTTCTGTAATCCCTGTTGGAGTGATTCTCTTCTTACATGTTTTCTCAAAGTCAACAAATAGTTGGTAAACTACATATAAGCTGACTAAGGTTTTGCTTTGTGTGGGAAGAGTTCTAGGCACAAAATGCATAGGTTTATTTGGAGGATACACAGTAGCTGGAGGAAATTTCCTACAAGGGGGATTCTTTTCAACAAGATCATCTGCTTTTTGCTTTTCCATATCTTTCTTTCAGAACACTTGTTCAGGGGTCAGCTGGGTCTGAGGTCTAAATTTGTTAAAGGCAATCCAGTTTTCCTTAGCATAATTTTGTGTTTTAAAGGTGATGTTATGCTTTGTGCACCAAGGATCTTTTAGTTTATTATTCATTTTCTCCCTAGAGGCATCTTCTAATTCTCTATCCTCATCAGTGCACTCTACACATGATAGCTTTTGTCTAGGCTTAAGAATCTCATTACTATCATAGACCACCTTTTGAGCAGCTTTTGCAATTTTACCATACTCAGGATTGGGTTCCTCTACCAGGGGAACACTATGTTTATCGCTTAAAACTCTATGCTTAGTGATCATGTGAGCAGTCTGAATGGTGTTCCCTTGTACGTACAGTTTGTTTTCAAGTTTGTTTTTCAAAGTTTTTAGGTTAGAAAAATCATTTAAAAGTTTTGATTCCTTAGCATTAAATTCCTGTTTAAGCACTTTTACATTTTCTTGAAGTTCTTGCTTTTGCGTAACAGTTTTATTAAGCTTTTCTTGTAAGGAGTTCAATTCTTGTTTTAACATTTCTTCCTTAAAATTACTTTTTCTAATAATTGTACGTATTTGGTTATCCATCTCCTGCTCACGGGTGGTTAATTCAAACTTAGCACGCTGTTCATATATGGCAACTTGTTCCTTATAGGCATTCAGTTCAGAGGTTATGGAATCATCAGGGGCACTTGCAGTGTACTCATCAAAAATATAGTCATCATTGACTGCAAAAGATGCATCACTTGGTACAATTTCACTTCCATCTTGCTTCACATATTGATCATATGGGACAACATTGCTATTACCCATATTTTCAATATCTAATTCAATAATTCTGTTGATTGTACTTTGTCATGTATCTTTTTCACATCAACCTCATCGTATAGTTTTAATACCTCTGATATGATTGATTCCTTGGAGGGACTGGCTTGTTGTGATGAAGGAGTCTTTGGAGAGACCATTGGTGAGATACTAGCCATGAAGATGGTCTGGGCAGTTGGTTCATCATCAATATCTGAGTCGAATGCATCACAGTCTACAACTTGAAATGCATTGGGATTGTTCTGACCCATACCCTGCACTGGCTGTTTATCCACATCAGCATCATAAGTTTTGGCATTTCCCTCGGCAAGGAATAGCAATTCTTCTTCATTCAACATAGCTCCACTGTCTTGACCTTGCACCAGCAGCATCTTGTCCCTGAAGTACTCTGCATTTTGTGGACGTTTTGGAAGAGTGTAGTTCCTTGCGATGTGTCCTTCTCCACCACAGTTGTAGCACTTGATTGGCTTTCCTTGACCCTGAGCCATGTTCCTTCCACGATTCTGATTACCCACATATCCTCCACCAAGACCAGCATTCCCATATCCAGCACCTACATTCCCATATCCAGCACCAACATTCCCTTGCTCATTATGTGGAAGGTATTCATTCTGTCTTCCTTGCACATTTTGCACCACTACCTTTCCGTCTTTAACCGTAGCATGATTGTGAAGATTGGATGCAGTTCTGAGGTGATTGTTAGTGTGTGGGGTGAAGTTCAAGTTCTTCTTGACCATTAAAGCCAGTTGATTGACAAGCTGTTCCATGAATGTGTCTGAATCTGGAGGCTTATACCCTGGATCCGGAATGCGTTTGTGATTACCATTTCTAGTAGGTATGACTTGAGATGCTTTGGTAGTTATTCCCACATTTGTGTAGAATGCAGTTGAATCATTCGAAGAGCTTGCATTTCCAGTATTGTTGTTAAACTTTTCCAGAATCATTCGTTCAAATGCAGCATGCTTCTAATTTTGGAGCAGATAAGCATACAATTGCTCATAATTGGTGTTCCTCAAACCTTTGTTTAGCTTGACTGCAGTGACAAATTTGTGCCATTCGGGATTCATGTTGTTCACAAACTTTGAATTGAGCTGAATATTTGGCATTGTCATTTTGATATTCCTCATTTCATTCACCGGCTTATGGAATCTCACATGATATTCAGTAACGCTTTCGCCTGGATTCATCTTAAAGTTCTCAAAGTCATCATGCAGCTGAGACTCTCTATCTTCCTTGGTTAGTTCTGATCCAGAGAGAAGCATCTTGACATTATCCAAAACAGGTTTAGCCTCAGTGTTGTGATTGATTAGCTTGTAAATATCCTTGGGTAAACCTTGAAGTATGATGTTTGAGGCTCTGATGTTTGCATGGTATCTATTCTTCTCCTTATCATCCAGCTCATCATACGTCTTTGGTCTATCTAATACCAATACAACTGAACCATCAGCAGCGGTTTCAAGGATATCTCTGGTAGTTTCAATTTGATATGGTCCTTCATCAATTGACTTGAGGATGTTAACCCCATTTTCCTTTCCTAAGCAATACAGTCTGATTCTTTGAGCCCACGAGTCATAGTCGGTTCTATCCAGCATGGGAGGACGAGTGTCGGATCCTGCCGCTTGAACATCATCAGCAACGGAAGAAGTGATTGTTGACATGATTACAGATTTCACGGGATTTTACTACTCTTTGATTAAACCGGGAAATAGATTCTTTCACGGGATTTTACTAAATCAAGAGAAAACCGTAAAATGTAACACGAAGAAACGACAAGTTTCAATAGACAAAACGCACAATTGACAAATCGCACCTTCAGTCAAATCGCACTTTCAGACAAATCGCGTTTTCAGACAAATCGCACCTTCAGTCAAATCGCATCTTCAGACAAATCGCACCTTTAGTCAAATCGCGCCCTAGACAAATCGCACCTTGATTAACAAATCGCTTAAACGACAAATCGCTTAAGTTGACAAAACGCTTAGCAGACAAATCGCATAACACTCAAATCGCATAAACTGACAAATCGCATAGTACACAAGTACACCCACTACTTCCACTACTTTGTCCTTTCTTGTCATTTTGTCTCAATAGACAAATCGCATAATAGACAAGTCGCTTCACAGAAAGTGACAAATCGCACTCTGAATATGACAAATCGCTTCAATAAACGATCATAAAAGGGACAAATCGCATAGACTTTGAGACAAATTGCATAGAAGAAAATTAGTACCAGACACAAATCGCATAGAAGAAACTTTCAAAAACACCACTTATCAATCCAAAAACAACCCAACCACGATGATTCAAGCCTTCGAAACCAAAACCTAAAAACTTATAATAATTCTAAACACAAAAGTACTATCAAAATTCAAACTTTAACATAAGAAATGATCCAAATGATGCTAACTACTCTAAACTCATTCAAACCCAAAAACCTTATGAAAACCACTAGAAATCCAAGAACATGAAAGATGAATGATCAAACCATGGCTCTTGATACCATTCGTAACATATTGGTTTTCATAAACACATAACAAATCAAGTATATGGGCCGTATGGAATAAGTTCTAGAGAGAGAAAGTGGAAGAGTTTTGGGAACTTAGTGAGGCAAAGAAAAATGATATTATGAAGCTCCAACGATATTATGAAGCTCCAACCCTTTGCCTTGCAAGGCAAAGGGTATTTATAGTTACAAGCTTAGACGCCCTCCTTCGGGCTGTGGATCAGGCATACAGTGGGTAAAGACCCGTCCGTCCTCCACGGTGTTACTTATCAAACTACTAACTAACACTAAATGACTACGACTACGAGCTTTCTAATGATTACATATACTTGAGGTGACCGACTCTTTAACTACCGGATTTACTAAATCCTAACATCTACTATAAATAGAGATCATGAAATCTGCATGAAAACACACGGAAAACTTGAACACTTGGATGTGCAAGTGTTATTGATTTGTGCCTAATTCAACAACAAACATTTGGTCTTATCCAAAGTAGATATTTGTGAAACTCAGGCATTAATGTCGAATAGTTTACTTTGAAAAGTGTTAACATGATTCCAAGTGTCCGGTAACCATTTATTGGTACATTGTTTGCTATTGATTATCTTACCTTGTTGGGAGCCGTTAAATCAACCAACACAATAGTGGTAGCAATGAGGATCGAACTGGTGGTCTCACTGGTTAGCAATGGCGAGTAGGTGATGAAGTGTGTTTGCGTCGTCTAACTATTAGTAATATGACTTATGTAACTCAAGTCATTTGTTTAAGTGGTATGTGAATTGTCCGAGAGGTTGTTCTCGTGTTGTAAACATGTGTCAAACTTATTGCGTGATAGGTTGTCGAAGGGTGTGAAAAAACTGTTGTTTAAAAATAAAATAAAAATATATGATTTTTGTAGGGAAATTTATGTGCCATCTAGTCATTTTCTATAATTTTCTTATAACAGTCCTATTACATTTTCTATCCATTTCTTAGAATATTATTTCATCTAAACCCGTGTCATTTTATATCCATTTCTTAGAATATTATCTCATCAGGGAGAGATTTCTAGCCCCCAAAAGCAGGCTCTTAACTGTTGGAATTATATAACATGACTAATCATAAATATAAACAATAAACATCAAGTACACATGCGGAAGCGTATAGGAAAGATTAACGAATAGTTAATTAACATAAACAAGAATATGCGTACATTTCTTGATTCTAGCCGAACAAGAATCAATTCCACAAAACTAGCAATTGGATGAACCCTAATTAGGGTTTATAGGATTATGTGAATTAGCCCTTACCTTTTTGTAATTCAATCCAAGAATACTAACAATAATGTGTTAGTACCACTTTCTTGTACACACGTACTATACCGAATTAAAGGAATGCTAGTTTTAATCAAACAAATAACTTGAGTTTGGAAAAAGTAAGGGATCGACTCCCTATGATGTTAGTTGACCGGTTTTAGCAAAACACACATAAAACAAATTTTAGGTTTAGCTAATGAGTACAAGAGATGCAAAACACAAGACCCCTAGCCTTGTATATATACTTAACTAAACTTGGAGAACAAGTTGAGTTGGAGATGGGTTGGGTTTTCCTTGTGGCCGATCGGATAGAGTATCCCACAAGGGATTCCGGAACCTTCCCAATATTAATTTGCATTCTAGTCCTTTTCAATTACATTTAACGACCGTTAGTCCATTACAACTAATTACTTAACGTCCGTTATAATTATTTCGTTTAATTAATAAATAAATATAACTATTACATTTATTTATTAACTTTAATTCTCATACGCAAAGTGTGCAATCTCGTGGTCTCGATTTCGATCCTAACACACGTCTATTAATTTATTGTCCATTAAACCAACAGCTCCCACTTGGACATATCTTAATAGTGTGATCACATTGGTTAACGTCTAGCAACACTTCGATGCCTCTAGTACAACTCGAGCAAGGCTCCTGGAAAACCTTTTAATGATTTCTCATTATTATTATCCTTTTGTTTCTAATACCATGTTAAATAAAGACATGGAATTAAGTCATTCTTTATTCAACTAGTCTGTTTCTCGTTATAAGTGATTGAGCAAGATTACCAAATCTTCTGAACATATTCAGGGGAGATCTTTGGGCGTGGCCACGCAAACATCTTGCAACCCTACGAGGGGCCCAACAGTATTAAACTCCAAATAAATTTGAAGGAACAAATTCTATCTTGACTACGAGAATAACCCACAAACTTTGCAGCACTTCAGGAAACAACCCTTATGACTACCAGTTACGTATAGCGTTAAGTTGTTCCATAGAAGTGCACTACATTCATGACACTTATCTGGTATCTCAAGTCTGAGGATAACTATTCATGATTTACTTAATAACAATATCCATAAAGTAAAATCATGTAGTTGGGATAAGTCCTATATTCAATTCGAATATCATCTGAAATTTGTATGTTTTCTCCTCAATATACTTTTAAGTATATTCTACCAAATCACTCAGATTTGTCTTAATTTAACGATACTCCCATATCATTAATTGACAACGGACAATTTTAGAATAAATAAATTTATTCACAGATTAAACATGCAAATATATGATACAATATATTATAAAATCAAACATACCAAGTATTTGATTTATTATAACAATTGTTTAACATCCCTAATCCAAATACCAAATAGATCAATGCATGAAAATTCCAGTTGATGAATTATGCCTTAAGTAATGACAATCATACTTGTTGACAAGGCATAAATCAACCAACTTGATCTATCGTAATTTTGAGAATACTTATTTCAAGAATTCAATAAGTGAAGTTCTTGTATGTGTGCATTCACCAATCCACATAATAATTCATAAAGTGTGTGACATCCTCTATCACCATTTTTATGACAATTTAAACTTTCAAACATTTTAAAGTTTAAAGTATTCTTATTCTTTTAATGTATAATGCAATTGCTATCTTAGTAGCACAACTAGTTCACGTGGCTATTAACAAGGATGAAATCCTACCATGACTAGTATTGAGTGTCATCTCAATTAAACCAGCATCATTGTATACAAACAACAATATGCTCATTAAAACTCCGTAAACTTTAATATCTTATTGTGTAATGTTTGATGTCTTCCAAACTTTCAAGTTTGAAGCTGATGACAATTTGCAAAACAATTGACATATTGTTCATCCAGAGAATCTAGGAGCAATTCCAGGCTGAGGATGTAATTCTATTAGAATATTCATTACACAAATTATCTAATAACTTTTAGTTAGATATCAATGTTGTCAAATCACTTCTTATTCAAGAATGATATAACAATTTTAATACACAACATGATGTACATGATGAATCTCCAGTTCAAACTTAGATTTCATTTATGTTCTATCTTGTCAAAAGATATTTATCCATTTCCCAAATGATATATCATGTTTTATTATAATCATTTATTTTACTGCACATGTTTATTAATAATAAACATATATTTCAAGGTTGTATGTTTTAATTCTTAAATCTTATAAGTGAAGTTTCATTCCAATCTAAGACTTAACATTTAACTTACAAGGAATGTTACTTCATATATGTTATACAACATATAAGATTTAAAACCTTAACATAATACTCACACTAGCTTTCAGGAATACTTAAAATTTATCTTATTTCAATTATAAATCAAAACTAGGATTTAATAATTAAACATAAGAATAATTTCATAGATGCATGCATTTATCCATTCATGAATTATTGCACTTCGTACACTTCCAATGATTATAGGAATTCAAAAAACCTTTCGATTACTTACCGTCCTCGCTCAAGTAATTTTCAAGAAAGAGTTTTGATATTCCATTGTCATATTAATGAAAACAAGTATGACCATTATCATCTTTATATATTTAATGTGTCTAGAAAAGAATATTCAATCATAATTAATTGCTTAAGTATGATTAATAATCTTGTCATAAAACATGCATTAAATATGTGTACAATTTTGTCCATATGATTTCTACACAGAGATTTAAACCACTAGAGTTTTTCATCTCTTTGAAAAAACTCATCTTCATTCTCTAGTCTAACTATTAAGATAAACCAAATTTCCAAAATTGATTATCTTTATGGACAGCATCTTTAACATTCATAGTATGAGTAATTTACCCAATTCAATATTTGGTAATTCATCATAATGATTATCAGGTTTACTATAATCCTGTAACTCATATTTCTCAGCATATAAGTCAAATATCTGAGACATCCTTGCAGATCTATGAATGAAAATTCCATCATCTTGAGGTTAACATTTCATATCTAGCCTCATCATGATATTTACTAGTGTATTTAAGAAGATTATGTATCTTGTAATTTTATCTTTCAAGATAAAAAAAACTCCCACTTGCCTTTTATAATATATAGACTATCTATATATACTTAGCAATTAGAGCAAAACTACATTGTTCTCTTTTTGGGACATTACAAATACACATTGATAATTTCTGACTTTTGTTTGTTAATAACTTATTCATAAGTAGTTTAACAAATTCAGAATCTTCAATTTTAAAACTTAATGTGGTTCATCACATTCCATAATGAAATGGTGTTTTATTAATCTTCTAGGTTGGAGTCATATTGAGTATATTCAATCCATACTCAATTTTCTAACCTTGTTACTTTTTAAGAAAGAAGTTATGGTTATCTTGAATCAAACAAATCAAATAGAGTTTGATTCTCCTAACTGAACATACCGTCAACTTGTGGTATTCATTAGAATTAATATTGTAAGACAATCTAACAATATACAAGATAAACATATTCCTTTTGGCTTACCTATTTACCAACTAAGTCAACTTAATGGTATAATAGACTTTACAAGCCAATTGCATGCTTTATAACACAAGTACTTTTTAACCAAGTCACTTCATATCCATGTCTCATCAAGAAACATAAACTTTTATAATCCCATTATACGTTATAAATCATTGATCAACTCAATGACTCCTTGTATATGTCTTAATTAAAAAACATAACAAGTTAACGTCTTACTTTATTATAAGTCTTAAAAGACTTTATGTTTATGTCTCTACAATGAATCATAAACATGTTTAACTAAAGTAATTATGAACACAACTCTTGGTTTCAATAGTAATTTCAAGATAATTTATTTACTTCACAATAATGTAGGACTACATTAATTTTAATTTATGTCATTCCAAAATACATAAATAAACAAATTGAAGTAGTATTAGATTACTTCATTTATTTATGTCATTCTAGTAATACATAGATATCTAATTTGAAGTAGTCTTATATATCATTTTTACACAAGTTCTAAATATTTGTCTAATTTAGAAACTGCAAATATGTCCATGCAAGGTCTGACTTCACATAGAGATTTACTTTGTTGTTGCAATCTCGCCAAGTTCTCACATGACGTAAATTGCAACACCAAATGTTTCTTGAATTAGATATGTTCAAGTTATATTAGAACGTTAGTCTCTTACCTTGCAGTCAAGAGAATCCGTTAAATCATATACCTATATGTTGTACCTTTCACACAATATAGATTTCTCCCACTTGTGCATGGAACAACATCATGTAGCAGATAAACAACACGACATATGTTTGTTTATGTGACTAATATGATTGTGTCATTGATATTAGCATAACTAGTAGATGTAGAACCACTTCATTGTCTAACAAGGAAACGTACATGACTATCCTTGAAAACATAAGTGTCTACAAGTGGAAAATAATTATCTTAAGACATTCTAGAGATAATCTGGGTTACTACCAAGATGACAAAGCTTGTAACTCCCACTGAATTAGAGATCATTACATTAATTCCTTATTCAGTTAATAAGAACAATACTCCCACTGGATTTGACAACATTGTAAGTGTTTCATTAACCAGTGAAAGAAAATAGTGTTCTATTCACTTCCCTACACCCTTGAGAAAGTCCATACATAACAATTACTTATGTACTAAAAGAGTGTATTCTACTATGTAGATGCTGAACTATCCATCAATGCTATTAACTTGAAAAATTGGGCATGCAATTTCTTTCTTAATAGTTCTACTATTCCAACAATTGTAAGTAGTACTTTTTAAATGGTCAAAACAAAACAACTAGATAAAATATGCTAGTTTGTCTGTTACCAATTATACAGTAATTAGTCTAGCTTCTAATTTTAATAACTCAGAAAATATGCAATTTTCTTAACTATTAAAATTTGCTTACGAGTTATGTATTTAGAATTTAGACAATTCTAATTGTCCTATCATACCTTTCTTCATTCATGAAAAAGAATATGATTGAATCTCACTCTTTCTTATGAAAAAAGCACTAGTTTTATTCTTTTAGTAAAGTTGACTCTACCAAAAACCCTTACAGGTATAGATCAATTTACCAATACATGAATAACCTTTGTTTATGGTTTAATGTTGCATTAATACATTTAAAGAATTTTCAAAATTCAATTTTAGTATTTTTGATAATTAAACTTTTCAAGAAAATAAAATACCCAAAGTAATATTCATATAACCATAGAATTTTCTCGAAAACTAGGAACCAAATTATCATAGTTTCATTACATCAGTTGATCTGCTAGTAACGAAAGCGTATAATAAGGTAATCTGTCGAACAATAATTGGCAAAAAATTTCCAATTCCTAGATCATTATGGGATTTATATTTTCCAACGCTATTGCAAATATAAACATGTTTCATCCCATCTTATGCCTTGAGTCCAGTTCTCACTTCCTACTCAATTTAAGTGTCTAACTTAAAGAACTGCAAATATGTCCATGTAAGGTCTGACTTTACATAGAGATTTACCTGTCCATCACAATCTCGCCAAGTACTGTCATGACGTAAATTGCAACTTCAAGTGTTCCTTTTAATTAGATGGCATATAACTTAATTTATAAGGGTACTAGTTTTGATTTTATGTGGTCAAATCAAATATGTACAAAGATGTCATGCATTAATCTTGTAGCATAAATTTAATAAAAAACTTTTTATTACCAATTCATAAAGATCAAATTATCAAAGTGTTGATTGAGGTATTGGGTTCACCAATCAAGGAATTTAGCTTTAATTATCACCCATTATACCGTACTTTTGCATAAGTGTAAACACTTAGTGTTTCGGGTAATTACCACCGAAGTGGCGCATGGAATTAAAACTAATTCGCCCTTAAGATGATTTTGTACATTTTATGGCTTACTTGGTAGCTCCAATTTGACTCGCAAGCAAGCGGAGAGTTTGGTCAGCGCTGAAGCAATAACCTCCCTCTTTAGGGTCACAATATTAATGCGCTCCCCTCCTAATACTTCCCACACAATCCGTCAAATTGGGTGAGCCGTTCAGACCATTTGTACCAAAATCATCAATCAATTAAACTATTGAAAACTTAACTCTTCAAAACAAATCAAATTTCATCATTGTTTAGTCCGTATTATTTTTCTATTCAAAATTTACCCTTTGCTTAAAACTGTCTAACATAATAAAAAAACGAGTAACAAATAAAAAATAAACAACTAAAAAACAATGCGCACATAATAAACAATTTATACGTGAAAACAAGTAGCCACATGCAACTTATTCGATAAAACCCTATTAATAATCAATGTCTAGGTTAATTAATGTATATATTAATTAGGGCTTTCACTCTCTCAATTGAAAGTGAGCCACATACATCGACGAATCGATTGCGTAAACCCATAATTAATAATATACCAAATTGCACATAATTGATTCATTAATGTATATAATTGGAGTTGTCCCCAATTCAAGATTTATCATAAATATACATGTGTATAAAACTTAACAATTAATATTAGCATAACCAATCTTAACAATTAAATATATATATTGACAATAATCAATGCCAAACATGCACGTTTTCATAGATTTAACATAACAATTTATTCACGTTGTCACAAGATCGCATACAATTCCATGTCACATAACAATTATTTACGAATTAATTCACGTAACATATATACAATTCTAGGTTTAGATATCAATTAACAAAACAATTTTATAAACCCTAAAAAAAATTTATAAAAATCGACTAAAAAAAATTAGGTCGACATAAAAAAATTTTAAAAACCAATTAGGGCAAAAGCCCTAACCATAAAATTAGGGTTTACATAATAATAACCAAACCCTAGAATTAATCATATCAAACACAATACAATATCCGTTTTTTACGTGTTTAGTAATTAATTACTCATTAAACAAAGCTCGTGATGCCACTGTTGGAATTATATAACATGACTAATCATAAATATAAACAATAAACATCAAGTACACATGCGGAAGCGTATAGGAAAGATTAACGAATAGTTAATTAACATAAACAAGAATATGCGTACCTTTCTTGATTCTAGCCGAACAAGAATCAATTCCACAAAACTAGCAATTGGATGAACCCTAATTAGGGTTTATAGGATTATGTGAATTACCCCTTACCTTTTTGTAATTCAATCCAATAATACTAACAATAATGTGTTAGTACCACTTTCTTGTACACACGTACTATACCGAATTAAAGGAATGCTAGTTTTAATCAAACAAATAACTTGAGTTTGGAAAAAGTAAGGGATCGACTCCCTATGATGTTAGTCGACCGGTTTTAGCAAAACACACGCAAAACAAATTTTAGGTTTAGCTAATGACTACAAGAGATGCAAAACACAAGACCCCTAGCCTTGTATATATACTTAACTAAACTTGGAGAACAAGTTGAGTTGGAGATGGGTTGGGTTTTCCTTGTGGCCGATCGGATAGAGTATCCCACAAGGGATTCCGGAACCTTCCCAATATTAATTTGCATTCTAGTCCTTTCCAATTACATTTAACGACCGTTAGTCCATTACAACTAATTACTTAACGTCCGTTATAATTATTTCGTTTAATTAATAAATAAATATAACTATTACATTTATTTATTAACTTTAATTCTCATACGCAAAGTGTGCAATCTCGTGATCTCGAGTTCGATCCTAACATACGTCTATTAATTTATTGTCCATTAAACCAACATTAAGTACAAGTTTAGCTTATATCTCAAGGATAACTCGTATCGTAAGTACTACGTAGTTGATAGTTTCTATAAAGTAGCACACCATTGATAACACACGTAGAGTTCCACCATCATTATTTATGTATATACTTCCATTTAGAAACCAAATGCGCTCTTTTGACGCTAACCTTCACTGCTGCCATGCATATATGTGCACAACAATTTATAAGTAAGAAAGGCAAAGAAAACTTTTAAATGTTAAGTACGGTAGCAGCTGAATTAAATTAGGACGCTGAAGAACTAGTAGGTAATGCGACTAATGAGGCATAGATGCCATCCTTGATATTAATGAGTTTCTCGTGTTTCCCTTTCTCTGCAATTACTCCATTTTTTACGACAGCAATAACATCTGATCCCCGGATCGTCGATAGCCTGTGAGCCACCACAATGGTCGTTCTGTGTAGCATAACTTGGTCAAGTGCATCTTGTACCACTTTCTCAGATTCAGCATCCAGAGCGCTTGTCGCCTCATCCAGTAACAATATCTTTGGAGCTTTTATGATTGCTCTTGCTATTGCCACTCTTTGTTTTTGCCCTCCCGACAATTGCGTTCCTCTTTCCCCGACATTCGTGTCATACCCCTATATTCACATACAAATGTTTAAATTTCATAGATAGTTATTATTTCGCCACATAAATGTTTTTGCTATGGACAAGAAAAGGATATTGTGGATAATTTGGAGTATATACTGATTCATATTTGTACATGAGAACTATAGACGTATTATTATATGATGCATATATAGTACGCCTAATAAGAACAAAGTGGATAAATTACGGTAGCAATACCTGTTGTAGGCCACTGATGAATGTATGGGCGTTTGCAAGTTCTGCTGCTGCTAACACTTCAGCCTCAGTGGCATTGCCTCCCTTCCCATATGCAATGTTGGCACGTATCGTGTCATTAAACAAGACCGGCTCTTGGCTCACTAGACCCATCTGCTGCCTTAACCACTTCACTTTAAGCTTTTGGATATCAACTCCATCAAGCGTTATCTGGCCTGAATTAACATCATAGAACCGTTGCAGCAGAGAAACGACCGTCGACTTTCCACTACCACTTTCTCCAACAATAGCTACCGTCTTCATACGTAAATATAAAATTTACTTAAAACATAGAGCCATAAATTTGTACCAAAATATATTCCTTTTTCAGATTTCATAGTTTTTGTTATTGATATTTGGGTGAAGTTTAATTATGTCCTAGTATCATTCCTCATATGTTTAATGTGACATTCATACACAAGAACCACATCACTTATATTAATTCTTGAGTGCTTTTTTAATCTTGATATAATCTTAACTGAATTCTAATGATTAGGAGAAGTTGAAACATAAAAGAGGGTACCTGGCCAGAACGAATGTGCAAACAAAGGTCCCTGAAGATTAGAATGTCAGGTCTAGAAGGATACTTAAAACCAACATGGCTAAACTTGATATCTCCATTAACATTTGTTAACGTGGTTCCAGACTCGTCGGTATAATCTATTTCCGGTTTCTGGTCAATAAGGGCAAATACAGAAGCAGCAGCAGTTTTGGCTTTTCCAGTGTCTGGAAAAAAGGATCCTGATTGAGACACAGCCTGGGCTGCCATACTCAACCCCAAGAAGACCTTTAAATAGCAAAAAATAATTTACAACAAATTAGACAGTCAACGGTCAAGACTAAAAATGAAACAGCTCAAATGGGTCGATGGTGGCCCAAAATCAGAAATTTCATATTTATCCAAAACATGTTATAAAAGCATTGTACATTATGCATTCAAAGGTTGTAATACCGGCCTCTTTGAACATTTTAAACTGGATTCTTTGTCCATTTTTATAGGTGTGTCAAGAATCAAACTAGAATAGTATTAACAAAAATTTTACTCTTCAAATATTATTTACTACCAATCGGAATTTTTCTGGCTTCACCTGTTATTGATATAGTTATATACTCGTTTTGACCCACTCAGTTTAACAAAAGTACCTGGAAAACTTTTGGGAATGTAGTCTTTCCTGCTTCAACAAGACGAGCTCCAACATAAAAGCTGATTGCGTAAACTATAAATAGTAAAAACATGGATGAGCCAAAACCAGCACCACTCACTAAACCATGTTTGATTCCTGCTCTTCGAGGGCCTTCACATTTGTTTTCATATAGCTTTATCACTTTATCTTCGGCACAAAATGAAGCAACTGTTCTAATGCTTCTTACTGCATCACTCGCAACTTGACTTGCATCCTCATATAGTTTCTGAAAGCAACATTTTATTATTAAAAAATAATAATAATAATAAAAAAAAAAAAAAAAAAAATTGCATACATCTTAACTTTGCCTTCTGCAACCAAACAACAGATTTATATTGTAGACACAAAGTTTATGTAATCATATTTAAAACATTAATTAGTTATGTTAAAAATGAAAATTTGGACAGTAGTGTTTGCACTTGTACCAAAAGTTGTTTTGACACTTTACTCAACCCGCCCATTTTACCACCTCGACATTCCTATCAAACAGTACTCCGTTTAACTGCAAAGTATACATGATTATGACTTAATTTTTTATTTTTCACTAAGATAAGATAAAAATGGAATATGTAGCTCACCTTTGTATCAGCACTGAATCCACTAACTAATCTCAACTGAAGATATCCATTCAATACTATCAATGGTAACAATAATATAACTATAATAGCCAACTGCCAGTTCCCCACAAACGCGATGATTAAACCACAAACTGCTGTTGCTGTGTTCTGAACAATTAACGAAAGATTATCCCCTACCAAACCTCTAACAGATGCTGCATCTGCAGAAAGCCTGGCCCCAATTACAGCACTTGAATTTTCTGTCTTGTCGAACCAACTTATCTCCATCCTAACTACTTTCTCAAAACATTTTAATCGGATTCTTGATATCAACTTACATCCTGCCACACTAAAAAAGTAGGTCCTAAAGGGGGTTGCTATCAAACTCACTAAACCAAGTATAAGAAACATTAAAGCCCAGAACTCTGAATCCTTGTGAAGCTCATGAGCTGGCTTACTGAAAGAGTTTATAACCAATGCTAGAAGACACCCAAATATAGGGAGAATTGCACCATTGATTACCGCAGCTATAGAACCCAACAGTAATACTGGAATTTCTAGCTTGTTCATATAAGCTAAACGAACAAGCAGTGAATGTGAGGCAGTTGAAGTCGTGTAAGAATCCTTTTTATAATCAGGTTTCGGTTCCTCAAAACTATTGATGGAAAAGGAACGGCGACTACTGTTAGTAAGATCAGATGGTCCTCGACTTATAATAGAACTATTGTGACCTGAATGACTTCCAGCAGTCGCATTAAATTCTTGATCACAACCACCTTCTTGTTTTTCTGAGTACTTGCAGTGTTCTTGTAACCGTATAAGCTGGGAGTATGCACCTTCAGGATTTTGTAATAGATCCGAATGTGAACCTGTTTGATTGATTGGAATCACGTATTAACTCATGTTGGATTAGATATTCCAATTTGGCACATACTAATCAAACCCTCAAAAACAGTTAATAGTCTTATTCAGGTTATACACTTTCTCAACGAAGGGTGTCTACTGTTCTCAAGGAAGTGAAAAAGTTTCCAGTGAGAACAATATAATTTCATGAGAACACTTTAAGGTACCTTTATATGTTGTGTTAACTATATGTTGTCGTAATAATGGTTAAGGTACGCTTATATTCTGCTGAAGTTACAGACTGTAACATAATATAGTGTAATCTTAACGTCACATATTTTCGTGAACCTGGAGGTAAAAAGTTCTCACCTGATTTCAGAGGAATTTATTTTAGAAAAGGCAAAGAAGAAAAGAGAAAGACCTTGCTCGACAATCTTGCCATTTTGAATTACAACAATTACTTCAGACTTTTTTATTGTGGTCAAGCGATGGGCTACAATAATAGTAGTTCGGTTAAGCATAATTCTATCAAGTGCCTCTTGAACAACCCTTTCGGATTCTGTATCAAGAGCACTTGTAGCTTCATCAAGTAGTAAAATTTTCGGGTCTTTCAAGATTGCTCTGGCTATTGCAATTCTCTGCTTCTGTCCTCCAGACATATGAGTTCCATGATCACCAACCATCGTATCTAGTCCCTAAATGGGAATGAGAAGAAACTAATGAGCAAGATAATCTCGCATATAATAAGTGAAGGTGGAAAAATGAGCAGTTTGTGAAAACAATATATTATTGTTATTGGCCAGATAAGGTTTGGGTTGACGCGTTTGTCAAGTTATTACTAAAATAATATTTCAAACATTTTATGCATTTCATCGCAAGAAAGTATAGGCATATCACAGATCACCTTTACATACGTAGAAAAACAAATGAATATGAGATTTAACCTGGGGGAATTGGTCTATAAATTTGGCAGCATTCGCTAGCTCAGAAGCTGCTTTGATTTCATCAAGTGTTGCACCATCTTTCCCATAGGCAATATTATCTTTAATGCTGGAACTAAACAAAACAGGTTCCTGGCTAACTAGACTGATCTTGCCTCTAAGCCATCTCAGTTGGTAGTCTTTGATATTGATACCATCAATAAGAACTTCACCTTCTTGAGGGTCATAAAACCGCTCTATGAGGCTGACTACGGTTGATTTCCCACTTCCACTATGTCCAACTAATGCTGTGGTTGTGCCTTGTGGCATTGCAAGAGAAAACGAATTAAGGACGTTCTCATCTGGTCTAGCTGGATAGCTGAAAGTAATATCTCGGAGTTCAATATCCCCACGAATATCATACGGTTTCTGACCAATCGTGTCATACGGATCTATTGTTGGCTTTCTATCTATTACCTGGAATAGCTTAAAAGCTGCAACTTTTCCCGAGGTAAATGCACTCAAGCATGGTGAAGCCTGCCCTAAGGAACTGATTAAAACAAGAAAATCATCAAAATCACTGATAAAGAAACCAGCCCGAAGATCCTGATCCATTAATAGAATGACCCTTTTTAACCATATTAATGTTTTAGTTTCTTTGACTAGCAAGATTTATCAAAACACACTACTATAATATACAGTATTAATATTACTGTTACAACTTCAAACGCTATTTTCCTAAAACTAGAAAGAGCCTCCCAGTTTGACACGTGTCCCTTTCTTTTTCCCTCCCTTTTCCTCAAACTTGCACCACGTATGATGAACATCATGTTGGTTTGCGCTCGTTAACATACTCATTTAATTTATACGGCTAAAAAATGGTTTGCGCTCGTTAACACTCATTTATACGGCTAAAAAATGTGTGATATAAGGGCACACACTCAAGGGGGGAGCCAGAAATTTTTTCTTGAAGGGGCACACTTTGATAATTTTTAGAAACTACACTACAACAAATTGGTACTTGAGGGGCAAAATTACAAAAAAATTGAGATATTTTAGAAAATTTACACTACAATTTTTTTCGCAAGGGGGCACATGACCCTTGTGACCCCCCTTAAATCCGCCCATGCACACACGTATACACGAATAACACGTTTATTATACATTTAATATATACTAGAAGGGTACCCGCGTAATACGGCGGCGGGTACCCGGTGACTAGTTTTATGACGAACAAATATTTTTCATTTTAAATCTTCCTTATTTTGCATGTCCCAAATACTTTATAACGTAATAGATATATGTTTTTTAAAAGTAGAACGTCTAAATTATTAATAGTGTAATAGTTAGCACTTTTATCTTTTAAATTTTAGCATTAAATTAGTGGTTTTAAGTTTAGTGAGTTTTTCTTATAAATAATTCTATTAAAATATATCATTATTGTTAGGGTTACTATATGGTTTAAATGAAACTTAAATTTTAAAATTTTATATTAATTTTCTAATTTTTATTTTATAGTAATGTTTTTTGATTCAAAAGTTTAAGACTTCATTTTATAAAAAGTCTAAAATGCTTTATAATTTAATATAGATATGTTTTGTATATTTATTAAATGTATAATATGTTTCACGAAATGCATTTAACGACCGTTAATTTCCGTTAGATGTTTTAAAACTAATTATATACTCGTTAAACGAAAGAGAGGGACTTAAGTGTCAACAAACCAAACCCTCATCCTTCTTCTCTCTTGGTCGGCCGATTAGAAGGTTCAACGGAGGGGGGGGGGGGGGGGGGGGGGTGTTGGTTGTCGGTTTGTGAAAGTTGAGGAGGTGGAAGACAAGGCTTGGAGAACAAGTTTAGTGGGTATTTAAACACCACTTGGTCTCACTTTTTGGTCGATCCACAAAAAACCGAAATTTAATCAATTACGACATTTAATCAATTACGGCGTAACTCTATCACAAAATGTATACCGAAATTTAAACATAGGTTACGGCATAAACATGGCTTCGAGGTTACGCCGTAGTTTAGCAACAACTACACTGTTCGGCCTTGAAGCTTGTCCGTATCAATCTATATGTGATCCAATTAAACGAAGAGAGCTTGACACCGTTAAGAATTAACGCCTTGGAAGACCGTTTGGAGGAGAAGGAGATCTCATTTTGAAATATCCAAAGAACCCAAAGAATTTTTCGAAGTTTGAACAACAACGTCAAAGGGGATCCAATGGATGGCTATATGGTTTACTTTATCGGCTAAATAGACGGCATTTGTAACAATACCTTAAGGTAAGTTTGTTAACTAGAATATAATATATGATATGCAATTTCTATTGTAGTTTTTTAGGTACTCGTAGTTTCTAACTTTTTACCCGATTAGTTAACAACCTTTTTTTTTTTTTTAACTTGGGGTAAAAAAAAATAAACTTGGCCAACTTCTGCCTAGCAGAGCGGAGATGTTACCACATGCGAGAGGTATCAGGTTCGAGTCTTTCTGTGGAGAGTTTTCCTCCTGGGCGGGATCTGTGGTGGTTCTGCCTCATAGATGCGTCGATTCGAGGCTGACAAGGACTACCTTCTGGGTAAGTACTATGGAATCGAATCACTTGAGAAAAGTTCAATGTAGATTCATTATTCTCTAAAGATCCAATAAACCAATCATTGTCATCCATTTTTTGATCAAAAAAAAACGTTCACCTTTTTTAAAAAAAATAAATATCACACAACCGTTAATTGTTACGCAAAACGAATCATACCATTGCGACGAGAATCAAATCATCTTTCTACATACGGGCAATTGAATATACTTTCGACGATTTTTTTTTTGATTTTTTTCTCAGTTACGCCCGGAAAAATCACATGTGATTTGTCATACAAATCACTTGTATTTTTTCATACGTAACTGGAAAAAAAACGAAAAAAATTTCGTCGAAAGTATATCGAAGTGACCGTCTACTGAAAGATAAAAAAATACTCGTCGCGATGGTGCATTTTTTTTCATTTGACGATTTACCGTTTGCAAGATATTTAATTTTTAAAAAAGAGGTGAAAAGTGGGTTTTTTTTTTATGAAAAAGTGAGTACCTAGAGTTGATTCATTGAATCTTTAGATAATTTTAGTTGTACATTGATCTCAACTCAACTATAGTATTTTACTAACTCGTCGTAAAAATAAATAAATAAATAAAAATTTAACTTGTGCCACACATACAAAAATTTTCTGTATCCGCCCCACTTGGCAGGGACACCTTATTATAAACTGTGTAGAGAATAGGATTTCCCTCCATGATCGTGACTCTATTTATAATAACTGATAAGGATTTAAAACGTACATTTTTAAGGTATCATTTAAGCCCTTAATTTCCCACTTTTATATCCGTTACTGCTTAATTTCGTTCCTTTTCACTTTTTAGGTCTCTTGGAAGCAAAATGCTGGAATGATGCATATTTGGACGAAAATGAGTGAATATATGAAGAAAATGGCTAAGTCAAGATCGAAGACACTCAAGCTGCTAAAATTGAACCTAACGGCGTCCCAATCAAAGGGCGACGCCGTCCCTTTATAGGAATTAAAATCTCAGACGGCTCAGTAGACTTTTTTCTAAAATACACCTGACGGCTTCAGGCTTTGAAGAGGAAGGGCGTCACGAAGACTTTTCATCTCAGACGGCCTAGATCCAGAATCAGACGACGTCCCTACTGAAGCCCGACGACGTCATAATTACAACGTGACGCCGTCCCAACGATTACTTGGCCAAGACGAAAACCCTAATGACGGAGATCTGACGGCGTCCCACCTATAAGGCGACGCCATCGCAAGTGTAAAATTATATATAGAAATCGAATTTTCAGAATTTTAAAGAGGTAGACTTGTTGAGTAAAAACCCTAAACGTTTGTAGTCCAACTTGGACAGTATCTTAGGGTTCCCAAACCCTATTTTACATCAAGATAAGTGTTTATTCCATTGATTTAATTATGTCTTCCATTGAATGTGTGTATGCTTGCGTGTTTAACATGTCCGGCTAAATTTCTTGTGTGTTTGCTTAGATCTATGAAACCTAGTTATTAATTATTGATTGGTTGTCTCTTATCTTAATTGTAATTGGCCTAGGAGTGCAATTAGGCTATCGTTGTGTTTAAATGCTTGAGTAATCTTTGTGAACCTTAGTTTATGAATCACTTAGCGGATTTTGTAGTTTAAACATCCAAAGATAACCTTAAAGTTAGTTTATGATTAATCTAGAGGATTTCGTATGCAATAACCTTAAGGTAGTCTCAAAGAGTTAGGGAAAAAGGCACACCATACGACCTTAGAAAACACAACGCGTTAAGAATAAGGACGTGACAATTCAACCATTAATAAAAGATAACTATGGAGTAATAGTATCTAGGTAAACACATTTTTAATCATCATACGAGCACACATCAATAGACATAAGACTACCCATAGTTTAGATAATTAGATAGTAGAAGTAATCGGTAGAAGTGCCACCCCCCAAATCCAAACCCCGAGATTTTACCCTTAGCTTTCTAAAAAAATATATAAAAAGATAAAAAAGAATCTTCCTCAACCTTAACCTTAGCGTAGTACACTTCTCACTAGCATTCCTATTCCCCTAGAGAACGATATCAATACCCGAGGCTTACCTAATACTACACTACAATGATTAGGTTCACTGCCTAGGGTGTTGAAAAACTTGCTCGAAGAAAAGGAAGTTTCATTTGACCCCGAACGCGCCTTGTACGCGCATCAATAACCTTATCACTTTTAAAACGATTGTCTATATATCCACCCCCAAACTAAGTGGTGATGTGTGTGATCCATATGTATGAAGGTGAGTAGAATAAAAACCACTTACAATGAACTCCATAAAATAGCGATCGTGATGTTTATGACTTGTCCTCCGGTATATCCTTTTTCTATAATCATTTTGCCACCAAACCATATAGCCAAAGAGTAGCAACTGAATAGACAAAACATAAACATGCCGTTACCAAGTCCAGCAACAAAACCCTCTTGCACCCCAGCCTTGTAAGCTCTCCTAAGAGACTTGTTATACTCTACAATAGCTTGATTCTCCCCTGTGAATGATGCAACCTACATCTTTTATGAAAATCAATACTCCATAATATACAGGGACGGAACTAGGGCGGGTCCCGCAGTGTCATGGAACCTCGATAGACTTATGTTTTGTAGTGTTAATTTTTGTAAAATATTGAGTTTTTAAAAATGCATCCGGTCCCAATGAATTACGTTCGTAGTTTTTGTTAAAAAATTTCCTTATACTACAACGAAAACAATTGTGGCCTCAGTCACTTTTAGCTTTGGTTCCATCCCTGATAATATTGTAATTCACAAAGCATAAAACGACCAAGTATCTTTCACGTACAGTTTTGATAGAGCTAATTGTCTGTTCAACTACAGTTGCTCCAACTGAATACGCAGCTTGGCTTTTTGACATTAGCTTTGTCACCATCACAGTCATGATGCTAGCCGAGATCACAGTAGGAGGAATTGTAGATAATAACACAAGGGAAAGAAGCCATCCCTCTGAAAATGCTATCACGAATCCTCCAAAAAATGATGATATAAGTTGTATGAATGTTCCAACCTGAAAGTGAAAACAGGATAACTTCATTAGTTTTACCGTAAAACCAGTTGTACCGATACATAAAAAGAATGTGACTACATTTTATAAAGAGTAAATTACACCGTTCGTCTCTGTGGTTTAGGTCAAATTCATATCTGAGGCCCTGTCATTTTTTCTTTCATGAATGGTCCTTATTTTGAAACTATGTAACATTGTTTGTCCTTATCCTTAAAGATCGTTAAATAATTCCCTTAAAACCCTTCATGTGCGATGCACATGAGGTTATAATGGTCTGTTACTCTTTTTTTTCAAGCTTAGTCTTAAGGGTCCGTTTGGTTAGATTTGAAATTGGAAATATGATATTTGGTATGCAAAAGTGGGCCTGGAGGTTTGGGCAGAATGCTAAATATTAGACGTACACCAATCCATAGCAAATAGCCAGGGTTACAACTTTTGTGCAGCCACCTTTTGTCTTTTATCAAAAAAAGTAGCCCCCCAGCGTTTCACAACCTCTCATTCTAAGTTACAATTTATTTTAGGGCAAATGGTCTAAAAATGCATCCAACTTGCCACCTTTTACTTTTGTAGGCATCAAACTTTTTTTTACTAAAGTATTCAAATACTTTCTTAATCTTGCTATTGTAGCCACAAATCTGACGTGGCATAATCTGATCAAGATTTAATTACATAAATTTACATTAATCGTCCCTGTGGCTCTAAAAAATTACACCATTCATCCTTGAGTCAATTACATTAAGAGAAAACTGCGAAAAATGTCCTTAAACTTTGTGAAAATTGCGAAAGTTGTCCTCGAAAAAAAATTGCAAATAGTGTCCCTAAACTTTCAATTTTTTGCAAGTAATGTCCTTTCCGCGTTACTGTAGTTGCAAATTTTGTTTTTGGACTGACGATCGTTAGGAAATCTCGTTAAATGTCGTGTGAAATGACTGTTTTACCCTCCTTTTATTCAATTATCGCAAAACCACGCTTCTCCTTTCTTTCCCGCACCTATGCAAAATTACTTATTCATCCTCCAAACCTTGAGGGAAAAAATTCACGATACAAATTTTTTATAAAACTGCTTCATTTGGGGCTGACACAAACATAAACACATCGTTCCTAACGTCTAACATATACAAACATAAACCCTAATTGGTTGTTTAGCCTGCACAAACCTTATTTTTTTTAACATGGATGGTGGTCAAACTGGAAGCGGGAATGGGGTTGTGGTAAAGAAAAACAGATGGAGAGGGAGGCCTATTTAACATGGTCCACTACCCGCGCCTTCGGTTGCATCCCCTAACCCGAGTACACCCACGCCACAACAGGAGGGGAAGCCCTGTTGGTAGTGAAAGTATGCAACGGGTATTTGGTGTTGGTAAGTTTATGTTGTTTATTTAGTTCCTTTATGTGTTAAAAATTGGCTTAGTTTGATTTTGGTAATTATACTTGATTGTGAGGGGTTAACACTAGTGTCTAGTTGCTTGTGTTAAGTGATCACATCTAGTCTTGGTGAATGGTTAACAAGTATAGTCTTGGTTCATGTTTCATGTGGGAATTAGTGATCACATCTAGTCTTGTTGGCTATCTTTATAGATGACAAGGAAAATGCGAAGAGCATTTGTGATCGTATGGAAAACAGGATTTCAAAACTTGAACATGATTTATATAGGGCAAAAATCATGAAAGGTTAATTAGTTCAACCTCTTATGATGTAATGTAGATACTATTATTTGAGTTTGTATTACAGTTTTGCTATCTTGAATAATCTTTGCAGATATCAAATACAAGGTTGGGCTTAAACTGATTGAATGTTTGGCGAATGATGAAGAAGTATGGTGTAACCTGAGCAATAACTTTAATGATAAATTATTGGATCAGATGAAAGCAAGATATGGGCCATACAAAACCATCACAGAGGAAAATGTAGATGAATTTCTTGATGAACAGTTTATGAGGACAAGGATTGAAATGATAGGTAGAAGTATTCAACCTTTTAAAAGGGTGTTTGGAAAAGCAAATAAGTCTTATTTATTTCATTTTGGCCATCTTTATGAGGACAAGGGAAAGGCAAAAGTGACTGCAGAGCTTCTTGATGAGCTGTTTATCAGCAGAAAGAAGGAAACGCTATAAGGTAAATATATTCAAGCTCTTAAAGGGGTGTTTGGAAGTGAATATTACAGCTTATAGATGTTATTGATTTTAAGTACTGTTCTTATAAGTGAATATTACAGCTTGTTTTACAGTTTGCTATTTGTTGTATAATCTTTGCAGTTTTGGATTTTGGTACTTTCAGCACTTATTTGGAAGCTGATGATAAATAGAGGAAGGCAAGGCCAGATGAGGTTACCAGTGAGCAGAGGAAGGCAAGGCCTCTGAGTGTAATCGGCTTCGTCATTGGCCTAAGAGCAAAGTTGAAAGAACCAGCTCCCAAAAGAGGTTCTAAGTGTTGTTCATTGCATTCTAAAAAGAGAAACTAAATGCAGGATAATGGTCCTTGTTTTGTGTTGTCCTTGGTTTGTAATACGATATTTTAAGACCTTTTTAGTTAAGCTATGTAGGACATGTTTATGTATTTGGTTTCGTTAATATTTTAAGACATCCTTTTGCTTGTAAGACAGTTTAGGGGGTGTTTGGATTTATCCATTTTGACTTTTAAAAGTCAACATATACCAAATACGTGTTGTGATCACAGAATGAACACTCTATCCATTCCAAAAACATTACAACAACAATATGGTTACTAATTTTTCTTCTATTTGAATATGCAATGTATGGGTTATTTGTATTTACCATTTTTTACTTTTAAAAGTCAACATTTACCAAAACCTATCCGTTCAATGGTCATAATTAATTCACCAATCTAATTTGCGTTCCCAATGCACGCCTTTATTTCACTGGCTTAACTTCCGAAACACACCTCCGATTTATCACTATACACACTCCCCCAAATACACATACTCTTAAGATAAGCTCAAATCCCCCATTTCCTTAACCATGAACATGTCTCATTGTGATATTGACCTCGCGGTTGTGTGTAACTCCTTTGTGCTAACAGAAATTATGCTTGGCCATTACCAGATAGAGAT
Source organism: Chrysanthemum seticuspe (assembly GCA_019973895.1). NCBI lineage: Eukaryota > Viridiplantae > Streptophyta > Magnoliopsida > Asterales > Asteraceae > Chrysanthemum > Chrysanthemum seticuspe. The sequence goes on along the minus strand of BPTQ01000008.1, from coordinate 327,084,990 downwards.
TCTTCAAGACATGCAGCAGACACACGATTTGGAGAACAAGTCCCAAAAGATTACTCATAGGGTCGATCGTAGGGGGAGCTGATTGTTCAACTTCGAAACTTTTCACGTTCGAGAAATGCAAGGGACAATACAAAGAAGCTTAGGAGACTCCAGACTATTGATTTGAGTAAGGCGAGGGCGTTGATGAGGATGGTCAGTCAAATTCACGACAAGATTCTTAAGAAGATTGAGTTTGCTGTGAGGCAGAGGTTTACGTGAGGGGGTAGGTTGATGGAGGTTGGGTTGGGTTTCTTTTATTTATGATGAACGTAGGTACTAAGTAGGGGTGGTGGACTTAGGGTTATTTTGTCATTGTTTACCCTGTCTTAAAATTTTAAAAATATGGTTATGGTTAATGAATGAAATAGGTCGTTTGATCCAGATTTTCATTGTAGAATGTGTTCAAAGAATTGGCCTGCTGAATGGTACCTATCCCCTCCTGGTTTGCTGCTATATCCAGAGTTGTTTGGATTTACCCATGTTGACTTTTAAATAGATACCAAAAAATGAACTTGACAGTTTTGCAGCTTGATTATACAGTTTGCAGGTTGTTTATAGAGTGTTTGGATTTACCCATTTTGCTAACTAAATAGGTCCTTGCATTGTCATAACATAATAAATACAATATACCAGTTAAGTTACATATATTATCAAATAGAACATAACATGAATAGGTGGTAGATCACTTGTTCAATGACTTGCAGGTGATTCGCTTGGTGTATGACATGCAAGTTGTTCACTTGGTCTTTGACTTGCAGGTGGTTCACTTGGCATTTGACTTGCAAGTGGTTCACTTTCTTCATCACTAATGTCACTGGGTTGGGTAGAACTACAATCATGAATTTCATGAAGTCTTGTTATAGTCCCACTTCCACCCCCTATACTCACTGAACCACCACCTCTAGTAGATGCTGCAACATGTAGGCCAACTACACCACCACCTCTACCAGCTGTAGTTGTGTTTTCCCTTCTGACATCTACACCTCCAACACCACCTGCAGTAACACCACTATCAGTAGTGTTTTCCCCTTCCGTAAAGATGCATTGGACAACAATACCACATGATTTCTCTATTAGGCGGACGCCTTGCATCAAAGGTCAATCCAACCATGTTTTCTCTTTTCAACCAACAGTCAATGCATATCATTTGACAACCATTTTCTTCAAGCATGGTGAAACTTCTTTGATGTGATAAAGAAATGAATACCAGTTGGTAGGAGATTTACTTTTAAGAGTAACACACACTCTTTCTAGCCTAGCTTCAATTAACTTTTGTGTAGTCAAATATAGGGTCGGGCTACTTTGAAATAAACCCGTTTGACTTTCTTTGTATGAGGTAAATGAGCATTAACTTCCCACATTTAAGCACAAAACTACCCATTTAACCAGCTTTATTTACTTCTCACAATCTCACAAAAACATACCAATCTCATATCATCAACCTTGTTCATCAAACTCATTCAAACTCTCAGCTCACCATGGATGCACAATCCAGAAAGTTAGCAACAAACACTCACAACCATACGGTCCATTACCTACTGAAAGTGGAACACATCTTTAGTATTCAACTATATGTTTATTACATTAAAGTCGTTTTAATTTGTGGCATGCAACTGTTAAACACAATCTAATTATGTTTGGAACTGCATTTTGTATATGCAGCATTACTTTGACTTCTAAAAGTCAACATAGACTTTAGTTACAACTTAATCAGAATCGGAAAATGAATCAGATACATATACAACCCAAGTTCCCAATCTTCCTCTCGTTCTTTCCTAAGTCTCTCCTCCTCCTCTTTGTTTAGCACTTGCTTCTTCTGCCAGTGTTTGTAACAATGCTTTTTCGTCTAATCTCATTTCATGTTCCTGTTCCTCAAGATATCCACCATCCAGCCACTGTTGTTCAACCCGTTCTTCTTCTACTAACAATTCTATTATTTCTTCTTCGTCTAACATTCCCCCACCAGCTACCCCACTCCCATTCCCATAAAGTGCATCCTTGTGGAAAACCTTAACTACGTTTTTCTTGTAATATTAAGATAATGGAGTGAATGGAGTGATCGATTAGGAGAAAACACTCAAACGTTATGAAGAATCACAACAGCTCCTACAGTAATATCCTTTCCATAAGCCCCCTCCTTGTTAATGATTTTGTGATGTATTGCACCAGGTATTGAACCTGATAGATCTTTGAGAGTTGCTGTAAGATCGCCAAGGGCATTTGGAGTACACGACTTGATTATTGCAACAACTTGATCAACTTTACCATTATTGATAAAGCTCTTGATATCACCTAAACATCCAAACACAACCCCCCATTAGCATTCACAAACTCAACCGCGCTAAACCATGGCCCACGTGAAAAATCCTCATCCTCACCCACATCCTCAACAACTTTCCTAATATACTTTTGTGTCGAAATTACACACTCATGCTCACCTTCGGTAATATCTGCTTGTTTATGACGCTTAGCCAATTGAACAATACAAGCAGGACCGGGTATTATCCTAGCCACCTTTTCTGGGCTGTGTGATGAATGTAGGTTTTCCAAGGTGGGGGTATTATCGGATTTTTCCATTTCGTTTTGAAGAAGTATAATCGATTATGTGTGATTTTGTGTTTCAGAAATTGTGTTTGTCAATCAGGGGTTATAAATACTGAAATGGTGTTTGAGAAATTTGATTGTGTTTGGCGGGAAAGAAAGGAGAAAGGTGGTTTTGCGATAATTGAAGAAAAGGAGGGTAAAATAGTCATTTCGCATAGCATTTAACGAGATTTCCTAACGATCGTTAGTCCAAAAATAAAATTTGCAACTACAGTAACGCTGAAAGGACATTACTTGTAAAAAATTGAAAGTTTAGGGACACTATTTACAATTTTTTTTCAAAAACAACTTTCGCAATTTTCGCAAAGTTTTGAGACATTTTTCGCAGTTTTCTCTTACATTAGTAATTTACACTTCCCTCTCAAGAAATAATTAGATCATTCCAACCACTTTCTTTTTCCTCTTCGCTGCGACCATCGTCACCGGCAGTCATCCAACTTAACATAATTGCCGATTACAATATGATGTGTGAAAGTTGGGTTTGATTCCAGATTTAACAAGCAAAATTTTAATGAATAGTAAATATAGGGTTTGTAAGCAACCCAGAATTAGGGCTCGATTAATGAATGGTGAATCTAGGGTTTGTAAGCAACCCAGAATTAAGGCTCGATTTTGGTAAAATTGCTTTTCTTTTACATGTTGATATCAGCTTATATATGCTTATTTCATGGCTAATTTTATTTATTTCATGTTATTAATTGTTTCATGCTTATATTATGCTTTACTATTACATAGTAAAGTTTCATGCTTATATTCTGTATCAAGAACAGTCCACACCGGAAGATGTAGAACTTGCACACCTTCTTAGACAGTTAAAAGAAAAATGTCGAGGAGTATTAAAGCTTGTGGAGTCCTTCCAGTACAAGACTTCAGAAAATGTGTTCAACACAGGTTTGTCCGAGATAACAGGGCCATTTGTTTTTCAATTACTCGAGATGTGATAAATCAAGTGATTTGGTTCTTAGACCTTAGATTGAGAATAACACTATCAAATATGCCATCATAACACTTTGCTACAAAATTCTATGAAATAAGCTAATACACTTATCTGATATTTTAACATCACAGATCAGAAACCGATGCTTTACCTGATTTTTTTGCTTGATATATAGAAGTAGCTTGGATTTTTGATAATTTAATTTAGCGCAATTTAAGACAATGTTGTGCTTATTTCTTTCTCAATGTGTAAGATTACCATTCAATAAGAAAAAATATTATGTATTCAATACTCTGTCATTAATTAGACTATACACTTTCAGGCACTCCCCTTACTTTTGAACATGAAAACGTACTAAGAAAGTCGGAGAGGAGTATGTCACTAGTCATACGTTGTTTATGATTTCTGTTTGACAAAAGTAAAACATTAAATATACATGATTCTGCTTTTATTCAAAAACTGTACTTCCCAGAAACAATATGGTTGTGGATGCATATGCAGTTATGACGTATATGCCCCAAGACTTTCGAGGTACACTAATTAGACAGCAGAGAGAACGCTCAGAGAAGAATAAGAGAGCTGAAGTAGACGCTTTAGTCAACTTTGGTGGAAGCATACATGAACGATATGCACTGCTATGGCAACATCAAATGGAGCGGTAAGACACTTGGTTCCTTGTTCTTGGGCAACATATAAAAAATCGTACTATGTTTCTATTCACTCAGCCGATAGGTAGTCTGGTTTCTGGTATTGTTTTTTCTAATACAAAATTTTGTCCAGGAGAAGACAATTAGCTCAGCTTGGTTCTGTTGCAGGTGTCTATAAGACCGTTGTGAAATACTTAGTAGGTGTGCCGCAGGTATGTGATTGGCTATCTAAAGGGCTAACATTTCACAACTCTGTGCTTGTACTTTGTTTGATGCTAATGTGTATTTAATTTCAGCATTATGGTTTTAAATCTGTTGAGTGTTTCTGCCATGTCGCTCAATCACTTGTGTGAACTCATTTTACGTAACATAATAATTTTGAAACCATAAATTACTCATTGTGATCCTAAAGCTTTTGAGGCTCTCTTAAGGCTACTAGTGTAGTAGATATTTCCATATGCACATGCATGACTCACATTCTTACTTGCTGCAGGTTCTATTGGATTTTGTTAGGCAGATAAAATGATGATCAAGGGTAATTTATGTTTCACAAAATTTTAACTATACAATTTTGGATGAGTTTTTTCTTTTTTGTCCTCATACAAAAAGATGATTTTTTCTAGGCTAAGCTAAAGTTCCTTATATATTTAGGCCAATGGAGGAACAGCGGCATCGGTATGGACCACCTATGTATGCCCTTACAAAAATGGTGCTCAATATTCACCTTTTTCTTTCTTTGTCATGGTGGCATTATGAAGATGTTAAATTGTGAGCATTTTGGTGTTTCTAATTTTAGCAATCAGTGTTACAGTAGTTTATAAGGCAAACTGTTGTTCTGATTTTCTATGTTGGTTGATTTTAATTATCTCTACTGAGCAGCCAGAAGCATCAACTGTCTATCCTAGAAGAAGCAGTCAATGTCTACGCGTCTGAGTTGGAAAGATTCCTCAGTTTCATTGGGTACTGATTCCACTTCCCACTACTAATGGTTTAATTATGTAGATTACGATTGTGTTTGTTGATAAAAGATGTGGCTTTTCCTTGTACTATTCATCCGAAGCTTCCTGTTGCATATTAGAGCCATATGGACCTTTTATGTAATTGACTCAAAGACGAATGGTGTAATTTTTTAGAGCCTTAGGGACGATTAATGTAAATTTACGTAATTAACTCTTGATCAGATTATGCCACGCCAGATTTGTTGCTACAATAGCAAGATTAAAAAAGTATTAAAAAAAAGTTTGATACTTACAAAATTAAAAAGTAACAAGTTGGATGTCTTTTTAAACCATTTTGTATATTCTTAAAATAATAATATTAAATCATTTTTATATTTTTTCTCTCCTATTTTTTTCTTCTTCTTAAATCCAAATCCTAATTCTAATCCAAATCAAAATCCCTTAACAAACCGACCCTAAAACTTTTAAACACTCCTTTCTCCACAACACAAAGTCACAAACCTTTTCTCTACACTTGATTTACCGGTCGGTCACCCTTCCACCACTTATCAACCACAACCGCTAGCCTTATAGTCGGCCACACCTCCTCTGTCTTTTTGTTTCAGATTTGTTAGCACCTACAAAACACAGTCCACCAGTTGTCTTGTTGCGGATCCTCCGTTCTACCACCACCAGTCACATCCACAAAATCAACCACCGCCGATCGAATTCTTCAGATCTATTTTGTGATTCTTGTTCGAAAACCCTAACCCCCAAATTTATAGGGTTTTTTTTTTTTTCATATTGAAAACGTATGTCATTTTCTCACAAGCAATATTGAGTATATGTTCTGATTGCATATAATGAGAACATGGTCACTCTTTGTTTTTCGAACAGAAGGTTGTAGAACAAAGCCTCTTGAATTTGTAAAGCTATTCAAGCCTATGGTGTTGCTTCCTATATTTTTGAGAAGTTAATGTAGATCCAGATTTAATAATGGGGTGGTTTTGATGTTTGCTGGTTATTTCTTACTACCTCCGTCCCATATTTATTGACTGTCATGTTTGACTTTTTAAAATTTTTTTTTGTCGACTTCGACTTTAAATATTTTTGTTTGTGCTATATAATATTTGATGAAAGTTATATCAATGAAAACACATTTAAACCCTCATTCTATTCTTATATTTTGCATCAAGTATTATATAACACAAATAAAAATATTCAAAGTCAAAGTTGAAAGAAAAAAACTTTGAAAAGTCAAACTAGACAGTTAATATGGGACGGAGGGAGTATAATTTTGTTGACCTTTATACATATCACATATGTACACTTACATGAAAATCAATAATATTTGGGTTTTTCTAACTTGCGCCCTAAGTCACAAGTTAAGCACACCGAAAATACACAGGGACCTACTGGAAAGTACGCAGAGATCCACATAAAAGTACAGACAAGTATTCTTTTATGTAAATCCCTGTGTACATTCGGTGTACTTTTTGTGTGCTTAACTTGTGCCCTTAGGACACAAGTTAGAAAAACCCATAATATTTTTATCTTTACTTATAATTTATTAAGTTATTTCTTTTAACTTTCACAAAATTTAAAAATAATATATCTAAGCTGCATATTAATTTTATTTTTACATAATTTAATATATAAAATTATTTTCTCTTTTTTACATCAAAATCAAATCCAAGTCCTTATACAAATCCAAATCTAAATTTAAATTTTAAACTCACCAACAAACCAGACACTCAGACAGGCTCTTAAATGATTGTACTAGGTATGGATTGTGAATTTTTGTAATTAATTTATTTTATTATTAACAATGATATATAAAAACAATATAAATTCATATTCATAGATACGATAAAGATTTATAGGTGAAAAGTAACTTACGACAAATAAATTTTGTTAAGGGGGCAATAAAAAAAATTAAAATGCCATGTAACGAAAAGACAAAAGATGGAAGTAGAGTCAAAGAAGAAAAGACTGAAAAACCCCTCACGTAAGCAATATGTAAGTTGCATTAATCGACAAAGATAAGAGAGTTAGAGATAAGGACAAATGGTTTAACTATAACCGCATATTTGAGATGCATCGACTTGAATTATATGCATCTCTATTCATTTAAATGCATCACAATTAGTTTCGAAAGTGATTTTGAAGTTAAAACGACGCAAAGTAGTACTAGCAACAAATTTGACTCGCAGAGGACGAAAAATACATACGATTTGTGTAATTTGATGAAATGCATCTAATATATGTATATGCATCTAATTTTTAGCTAGAAAATATATTGTGATGCATCTAAAAGATTAGGGATGCATTTAAATCAAATCGATGCATCTCTAATGTGTAGTTATAGTTATTTCTCATTATTCTTATTTTAAGTATTCTTCTCATTTGATCCTTAGTCCAAATGGTTTTACATAGTTTTAAAATAAGGATAATTCATGAAAAAAAAAAAAGGAATCAGGGACTCAGGAAAGGATTCCGCATAAGGTTGAGATCTATTGCAAAGTGGATAAAATTAAAAAGTGTAGAAAGCCATTCATAATGTGACACGTGTCCCCCACTTTAAATTATACATAAAATCCGCTTAGGGGTAATATGGTCTTTTGACCCATTTTTTTCTTTTCCACCTCAAATTTCAAACGCACATATCTCTTAAACCACAAACTTTTAGAAAAAACCGATTTCACCATAATTTTTAAAATTCGATTCTCTTTAATTTGGTATAAATCTTTTTAATTATTTTGAAACTTTTTTTTTGACATATTCATTAGGTCATGATTTTTTTAATGTTTTTGCTATATTCGATCTTATTTTTTTATCTTAAAAATTGCCGAATCATAAAATACTTAAAACACAAAAGTTTTAGATTTTGATTCACTCTTTACCCAGGAATTTGAATCACTCAAATCCGATATGATACGAGTGAGATATCGCACGTTAAAGATGACGTTTTAGTCATATTTGTTGCACACAAGGTGTTTGATGAAATGTCTAGCTTAGATTTTTAGTGTTAAAATTGAGCTAAATGAACTAATTTTTGTCCCACAACGCATCATTAATCATTTTATGAATGTAAAACTCAAAAAGTGATGTTTTTTAATAGTTAAAGTTTTTAACTATTAAAACTCATGAACCAAACTGATGAACCAAACTAAAACTAATGAACCAAACCAAACTGATGAACTGATAACCCAAACCAAAACTGATGAACCAAACCAAACATAGTGTGACACGTGTCCCCCACTTTAAATTATACATAAAATCCGCCTAGGGGTAATATGGTCTTTTGACCCATTTTTTCTTTTCCACCACAAATTTCAAACGCACATCTCTTAAACCACAAACTTTTAGAAAAAACCGATTTCACCATAATTTTTAAAATTCGATTCTCTTTAATTTGGTATAAATCTTTTTAATTATTTTGAAACTTTTTTTTTGACATATTCATTGGGTCATGATTTTTTTAATGTTTTTGCTATATTCGATCTTATTTTTTACCTTAAAAATTGCCGAATCATAAAGTACTTAAAGCACAAAAGTTTTAGATTTTGATTCACTCTTTACCCAGGAATTTGAATCACTCAAATCCGATATGATATGAGTGAGATATCGCACGCTAAAGATGACGTTTTAGTCATATTTGTTGCACACAAGGTGTTTGATGAAATGTCTAGCTTAGATTTTTAGTGTTAAAATTGAGCTAAATGAACTAATTTTTGTCCCACAACGCATCATTAATCATTTTATTAATGTAAAACTCAAAAAGTGATGTTTTTTAATAGTTAAAGTTTTTAACTATTAAAACTGATAAACCAAACTGATGAACTGATGAACCAAACCAAAACTGATGAACCAAACCAAACTGATGAACTGATGAACCAAACCAAAACTGATGAACCAAATCAAACATAGTTCATCAGTTTATTTTGGTTCATCAATCATAGTTTCAGCTTAACATGTTGGTGTTTGTTTTGTTTTGTTCATCAGTTTATTTTGGTTTATCAATCATAGTTTCAGTTTTGGTTTGGTTTGTCAGTTTTGGTTTGGTTCATCAGTTTTTTGTTTGGTTCATCAGTTTGGTTTGGTTCATCAATCATAGTTTCAGTTTTGGTTTGGTTCATCAGTTTTGGTTTGGTTCATCAGTTTTTGGTTTGGTTCATCAGTTTGGTTTGGTTCATCAATCATAGTTTCAGTTTTGGTTTGGTTCATCAGTTTTAGTTTGGTTCATCAGTTTTTGGTTTGGTTCATCAGTTTGGTAGGTTCATCAGTTTTGATTTTATGCTTTTTTTTAAACAGTTTGGTTTGGTTCATCAGTTTTGGTTTGGTTCATCAGTTCATTAGTTTGGTTCATCAGTTTTAATAGTTAAAAACAATAACTATTAAAAAAACATCACTTTTTGAATCTTACATTAATAAAATGATTAATGATGCGTTGTGGGACAAAAATTAGTGCATTTAGCACAACTTTAACGCTAAAAATCTAAGCTAGATATTTCATCAAACACCTTGTATGCAACAAATATGAGTAAAACACCATCTTTAACGTGTGATATCTTACCCATATGACATCGTATTTGAGTGATTTAAATTTCTGGGTAAAGAGTGAACAAAAATCTATAACTTTCATGTTTTAAGTTTTTCACGATTCGACATTTATGAAGGTAAAAAATAGGGCCGAAAATGCCAAAAAAATCAAGAAAATCAAGAACTATTTGATATGTAAAAAAAAAGTTCGAAATATTTATCAAGATTTATACCAAATTAAAGAGAATCGAATTTTAAAAATTATGGTTAAATCGGTTTTTCGTAAAAGTTTATCGTTTGAAAGTTATTTGGGTTTGAAATTTGGAGTGGAATATAAAAAACGGGTAAAATGACAAAAATAGCCCCTAACCGAATTTAATAAGAAAAAAATGAGGTAGTGAATGGGTACACTTGTCACATTGTAAGTGGCTTTCTAGCATTTTTAATTTTCTTTACTTTGTAAAGGATCGCATCTCTTTGGCATAAACCACATATACGAACGGTGTAATTTACTCTTTTATAAACTATATAGTTTCTAGTTTTAGAAATATATAGCTACATTCTTTGAATGTGAAAGAGGCTACGTTTAAGTATAAAAAAACAACAGCTAAGATTTTCTTCGAAGAGTGTCATAATTGAGTGTGATTGTAATAGTACCTTTTCACCTATAGCATTCTGGATAATAACTGTATCACCAGACATACGTTCAACAATTTCTCCGATCTTGCTTTCCTGATCAAAGAATCCTACATCTTGTCTCAGTATTTTTTTTAAGTATAAACTTCTGATTCGAGCAGCCTGCCTCTCCCCCGTCACCATCCAGCAAGCCACCTCTACACATTATAAAGTAAGGTTCATAATTAGTAGAGGTGGTAATTTACACATAAGAATGAGTTTATATGGTTTTAGCTTAATTACATGTGTTTAAATCATGTATTTAAAAAATGATTAGTTTATATTTGGAAACGTTTTAAACTAAGGAAAGCTTAAACAACACCCATAGGGTTGCTGTTAGCAAAACCCAATTTTTAAACGGCTTACTCTTATTAAGAGAAACAAATTCTAGCATTTTTTGGGATATGAGATCAAATGCTCAAATAGATAAAATCTGAAAGTTAATTTAAAATGGGTCAACTGGTTCGTTGAGTGTTGTCCAAAGTGTATCTTAAGGCGTAAACCTCCTATATCATATAATTTATTAAACTCGATATATTATCAAAATACTAATTATTTTTAACCATATTTAACACACCAGTTATTCCTAATTAGAACTATTTAAAGTGTCAGCAGAAAGTTATTTGCTTTAACCGATTACACGAGCCCCACTTTTTGCTACCTTTATTTGTTACTTCCTCGGCAAAAATTATTTGTTCACCTTTCTTTTTTGTTAAAGTGTAATCAATTAGTTAAAGTTAACATTCTCGTTCTAAGTAAGAAATAAAAGATAATAATGATATTTTTTGTTCGAAGACATTTATTTTTAGACGGGTGAAGTATATGTTAGAAATATAAAAATCAGTCCTAACAACCTTTTTTGGTATATTAACTTTAAAAGTTGAAATGTACGAACAAGCATACCAAATTATCTGTGCTAAATCTATTTGAATGAAAAATAATGTAAACTTTAGCTAATACTTCAGGCAAATAACGTTTCTAGACACTTTTAAATGTATAGGATTAATTTAGTTTATCCTTTGATAAACTATTATACATTTTAGGTGTTGAATGTTTTCTGCTATTTCCTGATTACCATTTACATACTTTTATGGATTTTTTTTTATAGAAAAACAAATATTCATGAGAAATGTAGCAAAGATTCAACAAAAGAAACCACTAAGAATTCCAGATAGAGATCATTATTGGATAAAAAAGTTGTAAATAAAGTTTTTCTAAAGGTACATAGTTTTGATGATTTGTGCATTAAATTTTTTTAAACAACCATTTTAAGCATCAATTTTTCATTAACTTTTTGCATCAAAATTTTCTTCATCAAAATATAAAAAGTTAAAAATGTCTTTTTCGCGAAATTTTTAACTTTTCATATTTTGATGCAAAATAATTTTTTTATGGAGAAAGTCAAAAAAGGATTGATGTAAAAACGAATTTCCGTTGCACAAATTGTCAATTTTTACAAATTTTTGTGCACAAATGTTTATTTTATTATTTTATTTCTTTCACAATTTGTTATTATATCAATTTTTAGAAAAACTTCCTTCACAACTTTTTTATCCACTTACATTCTCTATCTTGTGAAATGTTTTAAACAAATTATGAGAACAAGAGAGAGGGTCGGGTATGGACTTTTGATTTTCTTGTGGATATACGGACGTATTTGTGTTGTCCATCTCTTGGACCATAAATCTTAACTCAATAAGATATGCATATCAGCTATGCATTTAAACCAAAATGCAGGCAACAAGAAAAATAAAATAAATAAAATAAAAAATAAATAAATAAATAAATAAAAACTGCAAAACTTGCTTATTTTTGGTCTACTTTGTTTTCAAAATTTTTGAAGCACTCTAATTTTTTTTCCATGTTTTCAGATCATAATCCTCGGTTTGAAAAATGAAATATTTTAACATTTGATTTTAATGTGAATAATATAGTTGTCAGGATCCCGATCCTGATCTTAGGATCTTACGATTTTACGATACTGCAAAGCAAAAACGATCCGGATCCTACATAGGATCTTTGCAAGCTTAAGATCTCATAGGATCCCGATCTTGACCATACGATCTAATCCGATCCGATCTTACTTTTCTTGGATTACAAACTAAAAAACTACAAATTTATGGGTTGTTTGTTTGTAGAATTCAAAAAACAACATGTTAATCTTTTTAAACATTTTATAATCATAATTTAGGACAACGTTTATGTGAAACATTCATAGTATTTTGTGGTTATAATATATTAGAATTTGTAGATTTTGTATAAAATTACATAAACTATTAAGAAATAACATTAGAGTAGGATCTTAAGATCCCGATCCGATTTTACGATCACGATCTTGCAAAAACGAAAACGATCTTGGGTAGGATCCCGATCTTGACAACCTTAATTAATTACATTGAATTTTAGTGTCAATGTTTTGAAAAATAAAATGAATAACATTTATCTTCATTGTTTAAATGTTCTATAAAGTTACATTTAACTATGATTTTAGTAAAATAGAAACACTAAAAAAAATCTAAAAACAAACCAGATATAAAGAAATGTAAAATCGCTGAAACATTTTTGTAAAAACAAATTATCCTAACAGTTGAAATGCATTGAGAAGTTTACATTAAACTGTGATTTTAGTGAAAAAAAAAATCTAACAAATTTTTTGACAAGAACCTTCAAAAAAATAACGAGTAATAATCGCTAAAAATTCAATGTGTTTTTTTTATCTTCACGGTAAAAATTCACTCTGACATTGCCATAGAAAATTAAAATTTATGGTTTATTCTGAAATTTTTTACATGAAATTAGATATAAAAGAATTTGTTCTTCATAGTGAAACGTACTGTAGATTGTACGTTAAATAGTGATTTTTGTCAAAATAGAACTAGACAAGATAGTAGAAATAAAATAAATATAATCGCAGGAAAAAAAAAAAAAAAAAAAAAAAACATTTTCCTTTTAATTATGAACTGTAATTTTAAGTGTCAACTATGATTTTATTCAATAAAATGAAAAATTCACTACGTAGTAAAGGTAAAATAAGTAAGAATGGCTGAATTTCAAATTTCCAATGGTTTGCAGGAACTGTAGTAGTCAAACAAGCATTTTGTTTAAGAAGCTTACGAAAAAATGTTGCAACGCCAGCTCCCAAAGCCAAGTAGACATATTTAAGGGATACCTGAAAAAAATAAATAAATAAATAAAAACATTTCAAAATTAAAGGAGCCCTAATGCAGTTGTTGATTTGTCATATAAAGTATTGAGTCACTAGAAACATAAATACATAGGAATCAAGCATTACAACATGTCCTTTCCACATATATATATATTTTTTTTAAAGGTGAATTTCTTATAAAGTGCTTCGTGTCGCGGATCGACAGCGGGAGGTCTAGACTACATTGTCTAAACCGGATCCGCGCTAGAGAGCTCCCTCGAAGCGGAAATGCCTATTTCAAATACTCGATGGGGGGAAAACCCCCTATTAATCCGCCCGAAGGCACGACAATTAATAGGGGTAAACCCTTGCCTTTTCCAAGATTCGAACATGGGGTTACCAGGCCCAAACCCCTTCATTAAAGGACTACCTTGAAAGAACTCAAGACCTCCCTCCCCAAAAGCCCCTAAGAACTCCAAGGTGGCCAACTGAACTCAAGACCTCCTTTCCACATACTTTAATGTTTCATTTACACGCTTTTAGAATGTGTAAAATTTATTAGTTTATTTGCATATATAAATGTGTAAAACTCTGTTTACATTTATACAGAATTTTAAAATAATAAGATTTTTTACATTTACACATGTGATTAATAAAAAGTCACGCTATTAAGTTTGGAGAAATTTAAAATTGGTATACACTTAAAAACGTGAAAATCAATTGTCGGATCTAACTTACTCATGCAAGAGTAAGTTTGGAGAGAATGAGCGAGAAAAATCTTTTCCACACATTTAAGCGTGAACAAATTTAAAATTTTTCACCAAACTTTTTCTTCTAACAATATTGAATGTGAGGTTAAGATAATTGTTTATATATCTTCATATGTTGGATCGATTATTATGTATGTGGTTATGAAGTTTTAAAGAGTGAAAGAGTGTTAGAGAGAAGGAGATCGAGAACTTGGTGACCTCAAAAGATAGGAAATTTTAGAGAAAATTCAAGTAGGATGATTTTGAAAAGTTGTTGTATTTATATGATGATTGTGAAAACTTGTTCTAATTATAGGATGGTCAGCATATTATACATTATACTAAATGTGACTTTTGCGTTCCGTTCAATAACAAGTGTTACGGGGTTTTTATTTTCCTAATCTCTTTCCCTATTGGTGGATCATTTGTAATTGATAGGTAGTGGGACACAAGGCTCAAAGTGATTGGCTGAAAAATGAAAGTGGGCAAACAGACACTGTTCATCCGTTCCGTAACTCAACTGTAGTAACAACTGTTACCCCGTTATTTCACTGTTCCAACCATTGTAGCAGCCCCGTTGCGGGGGCTACTGTACCGTAATGATTCCCGTGATCTTTTTTTTGTGACTGTCAATATTTCTACCACAATCCCATTAACAAAAACACACACACACAAGCAAAAACAAGGTACCATAATTAACTCTTTCATCCACAAGAATATGTGGCTCACCAACATCAACCTCATCTCTCCCTCAACCCCCTTTTCGAAAACCGTGGAACAAAATTGGACGATTCCAAATCACAGGTATGCTTCTTTTTTTCTTTTTTTTTTTCTTTTTTTTTTAAATATTGATTAAATTGAAATTTGGGTAACGAGATTGGGGTTTAATTAAGTTGGAATTTGATGTGTTTGGGTTTGGTTGTCTTTAATTTTGTAGGTCAGTCACAACCCACTGGCTGAAACAAGGGTTGGAATAAAGGTTCAAATTAATGGTATGTTGTCGATTATGTGTCTATTTTATAATTTCTTTTAATTTTCAGTTTCTATAACATTTAGTATTCAGAATCATATAACCGTTCTAGCATGGAAACATTGCCAAATGTATAAAAGTACTAATGATGATAATAAGGTTCAACTCAAGTGTATTTATTGTGGTAAAATGTTTAAATGTGGTGGTATTCATCGGATTAAGGAACATTTAGTTGGTCAAAAAGGTATCGCCTCTAGCTGTTTACGCATTCACCTCGATGTTAGGTTGTTAATGCAAGAGAGCTTAAACGACATTGCTGTTAAGAAAAAGAAGAAGCAAAAGTTAGCTGAGGATATTAGTAGTTTTCATAATGTTAATGAGTTTGGTTTGAATAATGGTAATGAAGATGTTGTTGTGGTTCCTGTTACGGTTAATGAGAGTGTTGAGATTGAGGCGAGTGTGAGTAATAGTAAGAGAATGAAGAAAGAGGGGAGAGTGAGAAAAGGTTTAGGGTCGAGTGCGTTAGTTGTTGCTGATGATGTTTTTGATGATGATATGAGAAGGGTGAGAGTGAATGTGAATCATCAAGTTAGTTTAGCCATTGGGCGGTTTTTGTTTGATGTTGGTGTATCGTTAGATGCTGTGAATTCTGTGCATTTTCAGCCTATGATTGATGGGACTTGGGGGAAGAGCGGTTGTTCTATTTTGGCTGATGAATGTGGAGCGGAAAATGCTAAAGTGTTTTTGAATTTTTCGGTTATATTGTCCTGAAGGGTTGATGTTTTTGAGGTCTGTAACTGGAACTGATATTTTGGAACTATGGCGTTCATTGATTGGTTGTTAGGAATGATGCAATTAATCGTGAATGTATGTTTTGATGTTGTTAGGTGACACAAAAGAAACTATCTAAAAACCAGTGAAGTTAGACAAACGAAACCAAAATATAATAAATGTGATTAAATAGATAACGAAACGTCAGTTGCATCCTTTTTTCTGTCTTTGGCAGTTAGCGAGGCTTTGTATACACACTGACTTTGGTTTTGAGATATGGCTAATAGATAAAGTATATAAGTGTTTGGAGTTTGAACTAAAATTGTAACTAAATATTTAATTTTGGTTTTACTTTTAACTACTTTATAAATTTACTATTACAATCCAGATCTCAATTTAGATTTGGTTTTCACTTTTTATTGTTTTTTGTTGTGCATGATAGTTTTGCATAAGGTTTTGACAAAGTTTAGAAGGGCGGGGTTGGTGCGAACACCTGTGGAATGTTGGATGGTGACCAGAAGAACTAGCAACCAAAAAAGAAGTTGATCCATGCCTAAGATATAAAGCGAATCATGGTATATTTATAGAGTGCAAGGGTTTGTAGGTTAGGCCAAACATGGCGTAAACTTTCATCTGTTTTCACATATTCATCTGTATGTTCCTGTGCCGTATTTGAATGTTGATTAGTGTTACGTATGATAACAGTATAACTGGTTGTGATTAATCTGAATAGGTTCAGTTAAAACCAATAATGTCCGCGTCTTGGCAGGGCAACATTTTGAAGCTGCAGCCATGGCGAACGTGTCTTATCTTTACGTTCGTTAATTGTCTGACCCTCATTGTTACAGTTTGGCTATTATACGTAATGGTAACGCGCGTTCATAATGAGTATGGGATTCTGTTACTTATGTTTTGTGTGCTTCTGTGTGTGATATCTACACTAACACAGCAAGTTCGGTTTCTCTGCCTTTGTTCTGAAACGACAGAAAAAGGCGTCATCTTAAACGCCCTTTAGTATTATGTATGATTAAGGCGATGATGAAAAACTTTTTGCATATGCATTTACCGAGCACCGTGGGTCAAAACTGCACATGTTTTTTACTTACAGTCTCGAAAAATTCTGCAATCATTTGTAGTCGGATTTAGTATTAAAATAGTAATTTAGACTTTTTAAATCTACCGTATGATTTGTAGGTTCTATTCAAGGCTGTTGGATAATGGGTCAAAACTGCACAACTTTTTTACTTACGGTCATCATATCTTTTGATTTTCAGGGTCGTGGTTCGGTTGACGATTTTGTTCATGTGGCTCTACGACTACACTACTTGGAACTTTTCAGATTGTATGATCTGGTAGGAGGTGAAAAACTTCAGCATCTTGATGTAGGTCTTAAAACGGCATATCGGCTGTTACCGTGATTTTTTATTTATTTATTTATTTATTATTATTTTTTATTTAATTTTTCTGTCAATCAACCAGAAAATTTAGTGGGTGATGATGTGTGTTAGACCTACTTTACGTATTAAAAAATGTGATAAAACATGAACTGTGTTATTTTATAGGTTTCACGTTTGCATATTATGGTTTATAGTTGATCTTATAAGTGAATTTTTGTTTTATGGTGTTTAAAAATATGCAAAAACGAATATGTGATACGGTTGAATACATTCTTCATTTTTCAATAAATGCTTCTTACAATACTCCCGCAGCAACGCGCGGGTTACCCCACTCGTTCCCTTCTAAATGTGAGATTTTTAATTGATTAACATTTTCAACCCCACAATTTGCTTCCCACTTAATTAGAGCAGTTGGTATGTTGCCCTAGGTTAAAGTTTAACCTCCTGCCACGTCAGCGCCACATCTGCTTTAACATTTCACCTTAACTCAAAAAAAAAAAAAAAACACACCCTTTATCATAACATTCCCAAGGTTAAACCTTAACTCACCAACAATTTACAAAAACAACCCCTCATTTAGAGGGGTGAAATGATTTTTTTTTTTTTTTTTTTTTAATTCTAAGCTTAACGCCCCGTTATTGTGCTAACGTGCATTCTTCGACCTAGGCTTAACGCCCAAGATGGTGTGGGTAATGGGCATTAACGCCCCTATGTTAAACCATAACGCTCGTTTGAGCGTTAATATACCAACTGCTCTTATACTACTCCACCCACTTCTTTTTATTTTGATTATATCTTTTCTTTTGTGCGCGTCACAAATCATTAATAGAATCATAATTAATTAACTGACTCTTTGGCCATCTAAATAATTGCATGCTTGCATGTGTTTTGTGTTAGATAATGAAAACCACATGCTGTAATATTTTGATTACATGTTTGTATATTTATACTACTTATAATGCACGAAAGTACATCACTCTTAATTTTAAGACGTACAAGAAATTAAGCATGATTTACAACACTTTAATGCACCAAATGTGACATATTTTTGATTCGTAGATTGATTGAGGGATTGGTTTGTATATACATTCGTTATGCTTCTTTAGTTACGTTTGTGTACTGGAAGTGTCCTTACATTCGATTGTTAGTAATTTTTCTTGCTTAAAAAATGAAAACAAACCATGGTGCATGTGATGCGCGTGTGTTTAGTTTAGATTTTTAGTTTAGGCTAGACGGAATAGATACATTTTCGCCCGTGAGTTGTGCCAGTGAGGCACTCACGCTTGCCCCCTATAATAGACTCACGCGTGAGTTGTGTGTATTTGCGTGACTCACTCACGCCCGTGAGTGATAAAACAACGAAGCCCCACATAAAAAAAAAAAAATCAAACACTTTATTTTCTTATAAACCTGCAACTTATCTTCATTTTTATACAAATTCTTCACCATTTCTGCGTGCTCTTTTTGCGCCAGATTTGAGTTGTGTGTAATACGTTTACATTTACGTTTTTATTTAATATGAATGAATTAAATAAAAAAGATGATGTGGAGTGAGTGGGTTTGGTGTGGTGAGTGAGTGTTAAAACGGGTGGTGAGTGAGTGGTAAAGTATGAGAGAGAAAGCTGAGGTGGCGCTGACGTGGAGTGAGTGAGTATTGTTATTATTCCGTTTAG
The DNA here is from genome assembly GCA_019973895.1 of Chrysanthemum seticuspe. NCBI lineage: Eukaryota > Viridiplantae > Streptophyta > Magnoliopsida > Asterales > Asteraceae > Chrysanthemum > Chrysanthemum seticuspe. The sequence goes on along the minus strand of BPTQ01000008.1, from coordinate 327,065,903 downwards.
CCTTAGGTGCAAGATTAAGGTTAAGTGGTGCTGCTTTTATTAGTACATGTTTTGTTTACTATAGTCTACTAACTTATTTGTTTGAAATAGATCTAGAGTTTAATGAAACTGAACCAAACACTGCACATGTACATGACTAATGAAAAAGTTAATATAGGTGTTGTTTTTGCTGTTAAAATAGGTTATTTGGTTGATGTTTTTGCTTTTAAAGTAGAGGCAATTTGGTTGTTAATTTACCTGTAGAAAATGGCTTCTTGGTTGTTGCTATTTCATAAAATCGTGGTGTTGTTGGACTTTTAAAAGTTATGTTTGTATAACCATTTTGGCTTATTTTGGTTTCAGAAAGTTCTTGAAAGCCTAAGTGGGACACATGCTTACATTTTCGGCCACACGAAACGGTCCACTTCACAACCTAAAATATACTCATCTGTACTTGTATAATGCACAAAACGGTCCACTTCACAACCTAATAATCTTGTAAATATATTCATAGTTTTTTTTTTGTTTTCTAGGTTTTATAGAGAACATTTTTGGTTTGGTATCGTGAGTTTTTTTGTTTTGCGAATGGTGGAATAGACAACGGTTCAAATCTTACTTTTTATTGCTCTTATCGTCTCAGTGTGCACATGTGTTTTTGAGTGTGCATATGTGTTTTTACAGCTGTGAATTTGAAACCTTCAATGTATATGTGTTTTTACAGTTTCATGAACTTGTTTCTTTTGTTTAATTTCAGTCGTTATGAAAGGATTGTGCATATATGTTTTGTTAGTTGTTATGATTAAATAATTTCTCTATTATTTGTTTGTGATTACAGGTTCGAGTATAATGAACAATATTAAGAATGCACATACATATATATAAGGGCATATGGTCGAACTCAACTGCACATATGCATACAAAGAGATCGAGAGTGGCCAATGAGGAAAAACACATGTGCACAAGGATTAAAAACACATGTGTAGATTTCATGGGTTTTTGAACAAGACGAGGAATACATGCGCACGCTTAAAAGATGAATCAACTATTAAAGATATTGTATTATGCAAATGTGCACGCTTCATATATATATATATATATATATATATATATATATATAGGATAAAGATCAAATAAAAAGACAAATATCCGTAAAAAGATAAAAAGATTTTTTTTTTAAAAAAAGTTCTCGAATAATTCTCAAAAATTCTACAAGATCAGGTATGATGGTGCATGAAAAAGTTGTGAAAAACTTTTTTCTAAAAGTGGATATTTTTTCCGAAAAAAAATTATAAAAAAACACGTTTGCGCATTAAATCGTTTTTTTGTGCATTAAAAATTGGTTTTTGCACCTAACTTCTTTTGACTTTTTCATCAAAATAACATTGCGTATCTAATTAAAACAAGTTGAAAATTTTGTGCATCAAAATTTTTTTGCGCATCAAAATTCGTTTTTTGTGCATTAAAAAAAACCTATCAAAACTCAAAATTATAAAAAAAGTTTTCACAAAAGTTTTATGCACCAACATAACCGATCTTGTGGAATTTTCAGAGAATTTTTTTTAAAAAAATAATCTTTTTATTCTTTTTACGGATATTTGTCTTTTTATTTTAACTTTACCCTATATATATATATATATATATATATATATATATATATATATATATATATATATATATATATATATATATATATATATATATGGTGAGGTTCAGGTGCAGATTTTTTAAATTCGTGCAGATGTGCGAATAGATCTGGACCGCCCATTTCAGATCTGATATTGACTTTTTGTAAAAAAGTCAAGATCTGCGCTAACCTTCACGATACCAATTGACTATGTAAAAGATTTTTTTAATTTTTTTCCTTTTGAGCGATCCTTACTATTGCTATCTTCTTTCATTTTTTTATTTTTTCAGATTTTTATGAGCACTTTTTTGTTTTTTGATTATGAGACCTACCGTGATATTAACGATATTATGAGACTTACCGTGATATTAACGACTTTACTTAAAAAGTTACTTTGATATTAATAAAAAAATTAATATCAATGATTTTTTTTATTACGATATTTAGAAAAGTTACGGTGATATTAAGAAAATTAACGTTGATATTAAATAACATGTAAAAAGTAACTGTGATATTAACAATTTTACTTAAAAAGTTACTTTGATATTAGTAAAAAAATAATATCACTGCTTTTTTTTATTACGATATTAAGAAAAGCTACGGTGATATTAAAAAATTAACTTTGATATTAAAAAAACATGTAAAAAGTAACTGTGATATTAACAATTTTACTTAAAAAGTTACTTTGATATTAGAAAAAAACTTAATATCATTGCTAGTTTGGTTAGTACTGCTAGCCTTAATTAGTACTGCTAGCCTTAGTTAGTTAGTACTGCTAGTTTTAGTTAGTACTGCTAGCCTTAGTTAGTTAGTACTGCTAGTCTTAGTTAGTATTGCTATTAAGAAAGATTGATAACTACGATGATATTAACAAAATCCATAATATCATTATACCTTTTAATCATGAAAATGCTTTTTTTTTCTGATTTTTTTAGCGATTCTTAATAAATTGTTGTCCTCTTTATTTTTTTATTTTTTTTCAGATTTTTTTGAATTATTATTTTTTGAATGTTACTGTGATATTATCCACACCATCCCTACTTAAAATCTAATCCGCACCTGATCCGGACCCTATATATATATATATATATATATATATATATATATATATATATATATATATATATATATATATATATGGGTAAAGTTAAAATAAAAAGACAAATATCCGTAAAAAGAATAATTTTTTTTTTATTTTTTAAAAATTCTCCAAAAATTCCACAAGACCGGGTATGTTGGTGTATAAAACTTTTGTGAAAACTTTTTTTTTATAATTTTGAATTTTGATACGCTTTTTTTAATGCATAAAAAATGAATTTTGATGCGCAAAAAAATTTTGATGCACAAAATTTTCAACGTGTTTTAGTTAGATGCGCAATGTTATTTTGATGAAAAAAGTCAAAAGAAGTTGGGTGCAAAAACCAATTTTTGATGCACAAAAAAACGATTTAATGCGCAAACGTATTTTTTCATAATTTTTTTTCGGAAAAAATATCCACTTTTAGAAAAAAGTTTTTCACAACTTGTTCATGCACCATCATACCCGATATTGTGGAATTTTTGAGGAATTTTTCGAGAATTTTTTCTGAAAAAAAAACTTTTTATCTTTTTACGGATATTTGTCTTTTTATATATATATATATGATATGATGTAGGTACCTTAGAAACTTGATGAACAATGGCCTTGTCGTCTGTGGTCTGTGAATATGAATCAATCAGCTCCCCGAATATTAATGTTTGCATAGGTATGCTGATCCCACTTCCAATCGCACTAATTGCTCCCATGAACATAAGAAGATAGTCAGTTGAGTCAGCAAATGCAAAAAGCTTGTAATATGGGACAACATCTTCAGTTGCTTCTGTCTTCCCCTCAGCCGAGACTTTTGGTTTTGATGACATATCTGGAGCTTCTTCTGTTATCTAAGCTTGTTTCATGTCTGTGAGTTTATGTTTCACTTCACCAATATGATAATTAGGAAACCATACATTTTTAAGATTTATATATCAAGGATGTTGGATTATTATCAACTTTTTTCTTACGAGAGATTCCTCAAATTTGTTTTTTTTTCCTGAAAGACAGATACCTCTACCTCTAAACTTGTTTTCTTTCCAACGTTGGAGTCATCATTAGAAAACAAATATGTGATACTTATTTAATCATACCTAATCCTCAATAATGTATATTAGATTAAATAAATAAATAACGTATATTAGATTAAATAAATAAGATCAGGTTCTTCACAAGTTGGCATCTTCTTAATGGCTGTATTATTATTGAAACAAGTATATTAGAGCTCGACTTCGGCTCGTGTATAATTATAAATCTGGAGCTCGTTTCGAGCTTCATATTTTTATCTTGAGCTAAAGGTTGTGAAAATTTTCACAAGCTCAGACTCGACTAGTTCGTATGAGGCATAAATGAAATAAAGGTAAAATCAAACTTGGCTTGTTAAGCACACTAAGCTCGAGCTCGTTTATATATAGCTATACGTATACAATATATCACTACCAGAAAATGGACTTTCAGCGACAGAATTTTCGACGGATATTTATCCGTCGCTAATTACCGACCATATTCCTTCAAAACAGCGACGTCTGTGCTCTTCCGACTGACTTGTGACGGATTTCCAAGAGATTCGACTGTTGTCGGAAATCCGTCAGTAATTTACATAACTTACCGTCGAATTTCCGACGCCATTCCGACATCCATTTTTATTCGTCTCTAATCCGTTGGAAATGTTTTAATTCCTAAAGATTTTTTATTTTTTAATATTTCCGTCGGAAATCTGTCGGTAAAAATAATATTTCCGACAAATTTCCGACGGAAATATTAAAATTTACCCGGGGAGGGTGTTCCAGCCAATTGACACCTTTTTGTGGATTTATTATATAAACATAATATATTAAACTATGTTGCCTCGTGTTTCAAGTCAATTATGCTTACCCTTAACCATTTTCCCATTGATTACACTATTCGATATAATTTCTTTTAGTTTCTAAGCTTATATTGTATGTGCCGTCAACACATAACAAGCTTGTAAAGCCATTAAGTAAACGTTGTTAATACTAATGTATTCAATCAAATCAACTTACGAGTACTAGTTATAATGTAATAGTGTTAAACCGTTATTTGCTCTAAATTTGCTAATTGTTACATTATTTGGCTAGAACTATAAAAACAATATAGAGGAATTTATTTTTTCTCTTAAAATCGAATGTTTTTGTAACACTTTCTTTCTTGTGGAAAAATTGATATGTTTTACTTTATTTTTTCTCGATTCTCACACGATATATGACGTTTTTCTACTTATCACAAGCTCTTTTTTCTCTTGCTATTTTGGTTGCTTACTTACTTTTTTGTTATTTGCGCGTGTATTAATTTTCTCGCCTCCCATAACCCAAATTTTTAGCTCAGCCACTTCGTATTAGTATAATTTTATTTCAAGTTACAAGAAGATAGTATCATACATTAAACTTTCACATATATTCCCAATCCCATTTAATACAAACTTTACATATTCCAGCATTACCATTTTTTAACCATTATTCCCTGTTCCCATCTATTCCCAGATCCTTTTCACTTTCCCTCCCATTGAAACAAATCATTTCCTCTTTTCAGAGATCACAAAAGTTAGCTAACTTGAACTCATTAATAAAAATGGCGACTAACAGCAATCTACCCCGAAGAATCATCAAGGTTACAATTAAAACACTTTCATCTTATTATTTATTAATTCAAAACCCTAATTTTTTTTCTAACTTTTTTTCAGGAAACACATCGATTGCTCAGTGAACCAGGTGAGCTTCAATTCTGTTACTTAAGTTCTTAATTCATGTTGATCGGATATTTATTTATAGTTTAAACTTGTGAATTATGATTTATAGTGTTATATAGTATAGACTGGTGTGAATTGATGAATTCTGGTGTTAATTGATCGGATATATTTCTGGTGTTAATTGATGAGTCGAAAGAAATGAATTATGTTTTTAATTGATGTGTCGTTATCTAATTAATGTTGGATATGATGTTTATTAATTGTTTAAGCGCGTGATTTTTATTGATAGAGTTGTTTGTTTGCGGATTAGTATGGATTTGTGACTGTTAGGTACGTAGAGATACATTTCGATGTGATCGTAAGCGACAAGTCGAAAGTGATGAATTCTGTTAGTTTAGGTGTTATTTGATTAATGTTGATTCACTTGATTGGATGCGTATTTACAATTTAAACTAATTAATAGAGTTTATATATGTTGTGGATTGCGATGAATTTGTGGTAGAATGAGATTATTAGTTAGGCCGAGATGCGTTTCTATGTTATTGATGATGATAATGAGGAACGGATAATAGTAGTTGTATAGTTGTTCAATTGTCAAAGATGAACCATAAGCGACGAGTTTTGTTTAGTTTAACTCATTAATGTTGATCGGATGTTTCTTTACGGTTAGACTTGTGATTATTATTGATAGAGTTGTTTGTTTGCGGATTAGTATGATAATGATGATGTTGTAGTTGAACGAGGTTGTTAGGTAAGTAAAGGTACATTTCAATGTGATTAGATGATGATTATGAGTAATTGTATCGTTTAACAATTGTAAGAGGTATTTTTTTTAAGAAAAAGATTAATTTGTAGCGTAAAGGGATCGTTAGGTTTGTAAAGACGCAGTTTTTTTAAGAATAAACATAAGCTTTTGTTATATGTGAGAGGAATATGTTCCTGTAATGTAGTTTAACTGTTATGGTGATGTAGATAATGCAGAATTTGGTTGTAGCCGAATTTGGTTGCATACATACGTACATATATGTACAGACGTGTATCGGTTTCGCCATAGGATGCATCGATATTTTCACTATTTTGGTCGTTTTCAGAGTTTGTGCGCTAAGTTGTTGAAAATGAACATGCTTTGTCTATTGGGTGCTAAACTATTTTTTAATGCTCTGTATATACATAATATAGATAGATAGATAGTCCAAGCTTAAGGGGAAATTAGTCGAGATACATTTGGACTGGTAAATCTATGTTCAGTGAGAGTATTTGTAATTTCGTATTTGTCAATTTCAAGAGTAAACTCTACAATTATTAATGAGGATTGATGGGATCAGATTTAATTTGCAGGCCTAGGTTGGAAATCTTTTCAACTTTCAGGCCTAGGCTGGACATCTTTTTAAATGCCAATCCAAATGGATCTACATTGATGAACAAACACTTGACGAAATGACTTGTGCTGAGTATTAATTTATCTGAAAATAATGAACTCAGTTTATCTGATCATCTTTCTGATGAGGGCGAAGTTAATTATTCCGATCATTCTTTGAATGATTAGTACGTACTTCATTTAATTTTGTTTACCACTGATGCAATATGCTGTCTGCAGTCTATTTATATGTAAATGACTTGTGCTGATTATCAGATGTGACATGTATAAATGCATTTTGCTAATTTTTATTATTTGGACATGTTATGCAAGAATCATGGCTAGAGATAACGATAGCAGAGGTACGGTAAGGGCAGAAGCGGATATAGAGGTATCACTCGCACTAGTAGTACAGAGGATGTGACTCGTCTTCTGGTGCAATTCTGACTCCAACCTATTTGTTTTTCTATATTCTGGTTTATGGTTTGGTTTGGTTTGGTTTGTGAAGATGGGTTGATTGAATTTTGTAGGTGGAGATCAAAGAAGCATGGAAGGTTAAGGCGAAACGAGATCCTACTGTACTTCCTAAGGGAAAGACGCAAGCAAAGTAAGTCTATGGTTTCATTCATTATGTAGCAAATTTGTTAGGAGGGACTAGGGATAAGATCGACGGGTTGATTTGGTTTGGGTAACGGGTCAAAATGGGTTTGAAATGAAACGTGTGTATTCAATGATGGATTAAGTACTTCATCAGTGAACATTATTTCTCAATTTTTCATATTAATCATAGGATGCTGTTGAGGCTGCTATGATAGAGAAACATGGACCAAACACTAGTGATCATCCACCCGACGACTTTGATGTATGGGAAGAGGCTACCGGGGGGAAGAAGAAAGGTAATTTAGTTGGGTTGGGTACAAGAGGTGATCCGAGGGTCATGGTGACCCGTACTGCCGTACATCAGCAACATCAAGTTCGAGTTCCACATCTAGCGAACGGGTATGCTTAATTATTGAAGTACATAATTAAAATAGTTGGTCCACAGAAAGTATATATAGGGAAAAAAATCACTATGAGCACATAAAGATATCATAGATTCATAGGGTAATATCTTTGAGTAATTGATTGTCGCTTTGAATGGTTGCAATATTGCGTATCTGCATGCATGATATTTTGGTATGGTTTACTCTTGGATTCTAGCATTTATTTAAGATGAAAGTTTTAGGCCAGTACAATAATAACTAATATCTGTGAGAGATGTATATATGGTACGAGTGATCTCAGGCCTTTAGAAGGATATACACAAAAATATAAAAGTGCATACAAACGTTGGCATCTAGCCTTGCTATTTAGTTATGTAGCGAATGACCAGCACCAGGACTGTGGCCATGTTCTGTACTAGACAGATCAATCTTGTTTTGGTACAAGATTGTGAGGAGGCTTGAGTCCGTATGAGCTGCTAGTCTCATGGCTCGATCGGGGTCTGGACAGGCTAGATAAGAATTTAGTTATAAGGCAGGACATGCTTCTTGTATGTCTCCTGTTTGCCTAGCCCATTTTACATCTCCTTCTGTTATACCCAATGATCCGAGTACTAGCCATATGACATGCATTTCGTATTATTCTGTTGACATGTTAGATATGTAGAATGTTTGTAGGGTGAATAGGTTATGAAATGTAAAGTTTGGTTTAGTTTAGTTTAGGATCCAGGATTCGACTTTCCTTTTTGTGACTGAATCAATAAAGTCAGGTCATTGAATCTTTAGTTTTAGTGATTTAGGTAGAGGCTGAGATTGAGAAGTAATATTGCTTGATCATGGCCACTGAAAGGTTTTGTTTGACTTCTGATGAGAAATTACTTGTCTTACTCTTGTTGCGTCTTCCCCTGTTATTCCTACGTTACTTCAAAGATACAGGTGGTTGTAAAGCAGCTTAAAAACTACTAGCAATTAAGCACATATCTCTCATATTGGCCGACATACACTAGGCTGGCTAAATAGTCATGACTTCACTATAACCAGTTATTCTGATGTTACGGCTTTAGTTGTGTCCCACCCGCAGTCTCTGTTGAGATTTTGATAACTAACAGATAATTTGATGTGTTTCGATGTTGCATTTCATAACATCACCCCTGCTCGTTGCTGCAGGCTGATGCTTTAAAAAAGGTGCTTGAAGCAAAGGAAGTACCATCTATGTTGACAAAATGGTAAGGGCTATGTTGACCCCTAAACGCCTTTTTTCATTGTTTTTAAGTTTTCAATAGATAGTTAATGAGTAACATATGTCTACAGAAACTAAAAGATAACAGTAAGAATCTGGCATGTGAATTAATTTTGTAGGTCTAATGCATAAAAGATACATCTTGGGCCACTTTTTGTCCTTTTGACCCGTTCTTATTTGCTAACCGTTTACGTCAATGTATATGAGATCGAACATGACCCATATTAGTCTATTCACCAGTAATCAGTTCTGATTGTGTGCATCTTGTTTGCTATTTGCCTTGTTAACTCGCATGACATGCTAAACTTGTTCTTGTTGTTGTTGTTGTTGTTGTTGTTTTTTTTTCTTCTTCTTGTTGCAGGGTGTACGATCAGATGCCTGAGCCAAGGTGAGTGATTTCAATGGGAAGCTGTGCAAATGGAGGTGGTTATTATCAGGTACTCATACTCTGTTGTTAGGGGTTGTGATAGGATTGTCCAAGTCGACATCTATGTTCCTGGTTGCCCACCAACAGCCGAAGCTCTCTTATACGGTCTTCTTCAGCTACAAAAGAAGATCAACAGGCGTAAGGACGTGGACCAAGTGAGATGCATTCTGCTTATGGGAATCGAATAAGTTGTGTTTATTGGTGCTAATACATAGAAATGATTGGCATAACTGCATGACTAAGGTTGTGTTTGGTTCACCGAATTTCGTGGGTTCTTATGGTTTTTGTATTTCAAATACAATGTAATATTGCGTTTGGCTGTAAAAGAAGTTGAATTTAAAACACCATAGAAGTCAAAATGTGGCGTTGTAGAGCATTGGGTAAGGTAACGCGTAGGTGTGTTAAACCTTCACTCTTATTTTTAAGCATGGAAATATGTTTTAAGCTTTCTAATAGGACTTAATATAATGCAGGTACAAACTTTGCAAGTGATAATAAGAAGATTGCAAGAGGACAACACACAAATGAGAGCACATGTCCTAACGCACATGCAACAACGAGAATTGGAGGTGAATGCTCGTGAACAAGCTCGAGAGAGAGCATGGCAACAAAGGATGAATGACATTAACTTAGTCTTAAAGAAGTTTATGGATTCCCGTCCCGATCCTTAGTTGGATAACAGCATATCATTTGAATACTTGATTAAATACTCTAGTTTCATCTTGAATGTTTTAAATGCTTCGGATTTGATTTTGATTTGACTATAACTTTTGTGATTTGAATGTTAAATCATTTGTATTTAATTTTGAATTATCCATTTTGTTTATTAGCTCTTTTTAGTTTTGAATTATCCATTTTGTTTATTAGCTCTTTTTAGTTTTTATAGATACAAGTTTATAAATGTGAGCTTTAATGAGAGAAATCATTTGTATTTTTGTGACGGAACTGTGACGGTTTATTGCCTACTCTTTTCCGACGGATCTCTAACGGAATTGTTTCCGACGATTTTCCGAGAAAAAGTATACCGACAGAGTTCCGACGGATAGTAATTACCGACAGAGTTCTTACGTGTTTTTTCAGTCGCTGTCTCCAACAGATTTCCGACGGATAGTAATTACCGACCAGGATTCACAGACGGCCTATTTCGGTCACAAATCTGTTGGAAACAACTGTTACCGACAAATTTCCGACGGATAAAACTGTCGCTAAAGACATGTTATGTAGTAGTGTAGATACGTGCATATTTATGAGGCTCGTTTAGGCTCATGAGAATAACCGATCTTTGTATGTAAAGCTCGGGCTTGAGCTCGATCATTAAATGAGCCCAAACATATGATCGCGCTCGAGCTCGTTTACGTTCAGCTCGTTCGAGTTTTTTACTGACTGATCCAGAACTTTTCATCAGTCGTTCGACTCGTTGTATAACATTAAGGAACTAGTTCAAGAAGCACAGTTTCGGTGGCTAAGGCCAACAGAGGTGATGTTTATACTGCATAACTATGAAGAAACACAGCTAAACCACGAGCCCCCTCTAAAGCCGCCCTAGATTTAGCCCTCACATTGTTAGAGTGTTTATACATAGAGAAAAGTCTATACAATATAAATTGTTCTCCGTAACTATCACTAAATTGTTGGTTTAATGGACATAAAATAATATATGTGTGTTAGGATCGAACTCGAGATCACGAGATTGCACACTTTACGTATGAGAATTAAAGATTAATAATTAATATAAAATGCTATGTTAATTATTAAATAAACACAAAACATAACGACCGTTAGTATTTAACGGAATAATGACTAACGATTGTTAGACGAATAAAAGGAAAGTATTGTATATGTATTATTTAAGAGAACAAGAAGGATCTAGAACCCCTTGTGGGTTAAGGATCGACCGGCCATGGGTAAGGGGAAGCCCAAACCCAACCTAACTTGTTCCCTAAGTTTTCTAATCCTATAAATACAAAACAAAGGATTCATTGTTGACAACTCTTGTACACACAATTAATCTTAGGTTTTGGTTTCTCTCCTTTGGTTCTTAAACTCGGCCGAACACCCTTATGAATAAGGGTTTCGACTTTTGTTTTGTTAAAACAAATTGTTTTGTGTTTTTCTTAAACTAGCATTTACTTTAATTTGTTAATAGTACGTGTGTACAAGAACGTGATACAATCACACTATTGATTGTATCTTGGATTGGATTACAAAAGGGTAAGGGGTAATTCTAATAATCCACATAAACCCTAATTAGGGTTCATCTTTATTGAAGAGTTGCTTGGATTGATTCTTGTTTAGCTAGAATCAAAAGGTACGCATACTATTTATGTTTTAGTTAATTAATTATTCAGTATATGCTCTTTATGCTTCTGCATGTGTACTTGATGTTTATTGTTTATATTTATGATTAGTCATGTAATATAATTCCAACAATGGTATCAGAGACTTGTTTAATGAGTAATTAATTACTAAACACGTAAAAACGGATATTGTATTGTGTTTGATATGATGATTCTAGGGTTTTGGTTATGATTATGTAAACCCTAATTTTAGGGTTAGGGCTTTTGCCCTAATTTGTTTTAAAAAATATTTTTTTTAGTCGACCCATTATTTTTTTAGGTCGATCCCTAAATTTTTTTAGTCGACTTGTTTAAATTTTTTTTAGGGTTTATAAAAATTGTTTTGTTAATCGATATCTAAACCTAGAATTATATATATATATATGTTACGTGAATTAATTCGTGAATAATTGTTATGTGACATGTAATTGTATGCGATCTTGTGACTTACTTGAATAAATGTTATGTTATATCCATGATGATACATGCATGTTCGTCATGGATGATTGCTTGAATTATTAATTGTTAAGTTATTTTATACACATGTTTAATTGTTTTGATAAATCTTGAATTGAGAAATACCTCAATAAAATTAATGAATCATTTATGTGCTATATGGTATATGTTTAACTATGGTTTACGCAATCGATTCGTCGATGTATGTGGTTCACTTGCCTTAGTGAGTGAGAGCCTTAGTTAACATATACATAATTTAACCTAGAATTGATTATTAGTAGGTTTTATCAAATAAGTTGCATGTGTCTACTTGTTTACGCATATTAATTGTTAGTTATGTGCGCATTGTTTTAGTTGTTTATTTTTTATTTTGTTACTTGTATGTTTATTTTTTGTATGACAAGTTTTTAAGTAAAGGGTAATTTCATGAATAGAAAAATAAATTGGACTAAACAATAGTGAAATTTGATTGGTTTTTGAAGAGTTAAATTTTCAAGAGTTTAATTGAGTGATGAGTTTTGTACCAATAGTGAGAACGGCTCATCCAATTTTGACAAACTATAAGAGGGGTATAAGGAGGGGAGCGCATTAAATTGTGACCCGAAAGAAGGAGGTTATTGCTTTGCGCTGACCAAATTCTCCGCTTCTTTGTGCGTCAAATTGGAGTTACCAAGTAGGCTATTTTATGTACAAAATCATCTTAAGGGCGAATTAGCTTTGATTCCATGCGCCACTTTTGTGGTAATTATCCGAAGTACTAAGTCTTTAGACTAACTACGATATAATGGACGATAATTAAAGGTAAATTCCTTGATTGGCGAAACCAATAACTCAATCAAAACTTTGTTAATTTAATCTTTATGAATTGGTTAAGGGTAAAAGCCATAAAATAACAACGTACTTTCTAAAATTTACCGAGTTGAAACACATAATTTTTTATTAACATATATACCCACGTACTTTCGAATTTTGTTCCGACTTCACCCATATGAACGATTTATATTAATATAATATTATATTAAATAATATTATTTTATTACAATATGGGTAAAGTCGGAACAAAATTTGAAAGTACATGGGTGTATATGTTAATAAAAAAGTATGTGTTTCAACTCGGTAAATTTTAGAAAGTACGTTGTTATTTTATGGCTTTTAGCCATTGGTTAATAAAAATGTTTTTTATTAAAATTTATGCTACAAGATGAATGCATGACATCTTTGTACATATTTGATTTGACACCATAAATCAAAACTAGTACCCTTTTAAAATTAAGTTAGTGCCATCTAGTTAAAGGAACACTCGAAGTTGCAATTTGCGTCATGTGGGAACTTGGCGAGATTGTGATGGAAAGGTAAATCTTCATGTGAAGTCAGACCTTGCATGGACACATTTGTAGTTCTTTAAGTTAGACGACTTAAATTGAGTAGTAAGTGAGAACGGACTCAAGGCACGAGATGGGGATAAAACATGTTTACATTTGCAATGTTGTTGGTAATGTAAATCCCATAATGATCTAGGAATTGGAAAAGGTTTGCCAATTATTGTTTGACAGATTACCTTATTATGTGCTTTTGTTACTAGCAGATCAACTGATGTAATGGAACTATGATAATTTGGATCCTAGTTTTCGAGAAAATTCTATGGTTATATGAATATTACCTTGGGTATTTTATTTTCTTGAAAAGTTTAGTTATCGAAAATACTAATATTGAATTTTGCTAATTCTTTAAATGTATTAATGCAACATTAAACCGTAAATGTGGGTTATTCTTGCATTGGTAAATTGATCTACACCTGTAAGGGTTTTTGGTAGAGTCAACTTTACTAAAAGAATAAACCTAGTCCTTTTTTCATGAGAAAAGAGTGAGATTCAATCCTATTCCTTTTCATGAATGAGAAAGGTATGATAGGAAAATTAGAATGATCTAAATTCGAAATACATAACTCATAAGCAAATTTTAATAGTTAAGAAAATTGCACATTTTCTGAGTTATTAAATTAGAAGCTAGACTAATATACTGCAAAATTGGTAAAAGACAAACTAGTATCTAGTTGTTATGTTTTGACCATTTAAAGGTACTACATACATTTGTTGGAATGGTAGAACTATTAAAGAAGAAATTGCATGCCCAATTTTTGAAGTTAATAGCATTGATGGATAATACATCATTTACATAGTAGAATACACTCTTTTAGTACATAAGTAATTGTTATGTATGGACTTTCTCAAAGGTGTAGGAAAGTAAATAGTACACTATTTTCTTTCACTGGTGTCACACCTCCAAATTACCTGTTTTGCAGCGGAATGGAATTCCTGGGGGTTGACTGTCATAGCATCACAATCACAGTTATATTGAACGACCTAAAGTGTCGTTTGAAAAATACATCGTTTGATTTAATAAAATAATCAGAGTTTACAAAGTATAGGTCCCATATGAAAATCAACTTGTGCGGAAATAAGTTTGTTACAATTCAAACGATGTTTCAAAGTTTATAAAACCCAAGTGAGACGCGTCATCTCCGCGACTCTATGATATGTCCACATGCATGCCATGAAGTGAATGCCTTAGATACCTGAGATAAAACATGCTTAAAACTGTCAACACAAAGGTTGAGTGAAATCCATAGGTTTAATTAATTCGTTTGAACACAATATTCGTAGTGTGAGTTACGTTGTTCCACACTCATCGTTGAAAACAAAACAGCATTTATTTCACTAAGTTCATGACAACCAAAGCGTAAACCTCGTACCAATAGAAATTGGTAAAATCGTTTCATCGCAGCCCTAATATGGTAAACTTGCCAATTTACCTTAATGATTCAAATATAGTGCGTTCGATTTCCCCTAACTGGGTCAATAAGAACGGGAGTGTTAATTCCAATAGGCCTATTCACAATATTCGCGCTCACTCGCAAGTGACTAATGGTGCATGATGTAGGGACTTCAAACATGGCAATTGATTACTTAGTGACAATAAAACATTTGGATATAGCATACAGTTCAAAGCATTTGTGTTCGATTAAAAATGTAGCATGTATCTCCCCCAAGAGTTTGTAAAACAATTAAGTAATAGAAAGTGGGGCTATGAACTCACTTGGTACAATGATGCGATGACAAAAGTGAGTACACTGAAATGATGCGCAATCTCTAACTGCGACCTATTATGAATGATATGATATATAATAAGTCATGATGTAATGTTATGCATGCAATTCGGATGATATTTATACCACTTATGAATTTTTTTGAAAATAATACTTTTCGTCGAAAAATAATGTCATTGAAATTTCCATGAAAGTGACTAAAACGGCCTCCAAAATCTAGTCGTAAAATGGTGCACGTCGAGCGTTAGGAAACAAACTCAACAGTTTTGGGAAGTTCGTATGATTATCTCAAAGTTTTAGTGTTTAAGTTTCCATCCTAGAGGTCTCGAACATAAGGAAAAATAGAGGTTAAGTATGGTACTTATGCCCCAAAATATAGTTTAAGGATGGTTTTCCGGAAAAGTTTGAGTAAACGTATTTAATTCATTACAACTCCGCTAATCAAACGGTCGGACATTTTGGAAAATATGCTAGGCGATCTTACTTTTACTAGAAGACATCACTTTTATAAGAAAATGTACTCCATTTTTGTTCTCCAAATTTTGTTCTCCATTTTTAGTTCTCCAAACTTTTAGTTCTCCAAAATATAGTTCTCCAATTGTTTGTTCTCCAAACTTTTTGTATCAAAGTAACTTATATATTTTCGATAAATCGACACATTTTATAACGCCTAAGCTTCATTTTTGACTCGTACAAAATAGACATAACATGTTGAAATTTCCAGAAAATTATATTTTTCGTCGCCAACGTGAAAAATTCATAACTTCTTCGTTATAGCTCCGTTTTAATCCATTCAAGCGGCCACGGTTTCGTTTTAAAGTATATTTTCTAAATATCTTGGCCAAAATTTTTTACCTACTGTCGGATTTTCCAGATTTTGAAAATAAGGACAGACCCTTTTGCAAACTTGTCGAAATGAGTTTTTCTCGCGCCAAACCTATTCTAACCCATTCAAAACAACTCCGAAGCTATTCTAATCCTACCATACACCTTCTTAGGGTGTCATGGTTTCCTAGACATCACCAAAAATAATATATAACAAGGAGTAATTTATAGGATGGATTATTTATATATAACACTTAAAAACCTTAAAAAGTGGTATAAACATCACATAACTTGCATGTTTTACTTGTGCATAATAAAAATGATCATAGAAATGAATATGAAAAATAATGATATGTATGAAATGCTTACTAGTGATTGATGAGGTTTATGAGAACAATGGATTTTTCCTAATCACCCTAGGTTTATATTTCAAAACCTATACAAGAAGTGATACTAGTGTGTAAATAAACTTTGTCTTGAAAATTTGGATGAAATACTCTTGGTCCTTGGTGGTTGCCGGTTTTGGAGAGGAGACAAGAGAGCAAAGTTTGATCTTTATTTTTGCAAATGTATGAAATGAATATGTTAATTAGTATTATACTCATACACTTGAGATATTTTGTAAAAGTTTGATGACTAATCCCCCTTGTGTCGACAAGGGGGTATATTCATTTAAGATTATATATATATATATATATATATTTTTTAATATGTACAAGTATAATTACTTGTAAGTTACTTGAAGTTAAATGATAACTTGTAGACACATTTGAGTATATAGGGTAGCGTTAGATAAAAATAAATTTTTACGGGTCAAGATAAAATATATTTAGGTCATAAAAATTATAAAAATACATTTCTTACTAGAATTGAGTGAATAAATATTTATCGAGTTGAATTTACGAAAACCGTCGTAATTATATAAATTTAACAATTTATATACAAAATAAATTTAAAACACTGGTTAAACTCATAATATTATTTTTATAAACTTAATATGAGTATAAAAATATATCGGGATAATTTTTGGAAGTAATGGATCAATTGTTCAAAATAATTAATCACGCGATAACGTTTATTTAATAAAAGTTATACGTTTAATGAAAAATGCAAAACCATGCATGAACTAATATGATGACAATGATGTTGTTAGGAATTAGAAATTCCAGGTATTAAAGAGTCGGTCACCTCAAGTATATGTAATCGTTAGAAAGCTCGCAGTCGTAGTTCATTTAAGTCAAGTAGTATTTAGTTAAGTAACACCGTGGAGGACGGACGGGTCTTTACCCACTGTATGCCTGATCCACAGCCCGTTGAGTGGCGTTTTATTGTAAGACTATAAATACTCTCTACCTTCCAAGGTAGAGAGTTGGAGCTCATAATAAGATTTTCTTTCTCTCACTAAAGTTCCCTAAACCTCTAACTTTCTCTCTCTAAAACTCATCTTCTATACGCCTATGTTTGATTGTGTTATGATGTGTATGTGAAAACTAATATCTTACAATTGGTATCAGAGCCATGGTTAGATCATATCTTGCACATCTTTGGATTTTTAGTGGTTTTTAGGTGGTTTTTGAGTTTGAAAAAGTTTAGTGGTTTGTGCATCATTTGGTTGATTTCTTGTGTTAAAGCTTGGATTTTGTTAGTACTTTTATGTTTAGAATCATCACAAGTGTTTAGGTTTTCATTTGGTAAGCTTGAATCATCTTGGTTGGGTTGTTTTTGGATTGAAAAGTGATGTTTATGTGGTTTTTCTTGCTAGCGACTTGATATACGGATCTCTTTCTTCGTAGCGACTTGCTTCACAATTTTGTAGCGAGTTACAGTTTTGGAGCTAGCGACTTAGACCTAGCGATTAACAGTACAAGTAGTGGACTCTCCACTACGGGTAGCGACTTGGTGGTAGCGACTTGGTCTGTAGCGAGTTGCTCTTTAGCGACTTGAATCTTTAGCGACTTGAGTAGCGAATTGCTGCCAAAATTTTGCTAGCGACTTAAGGCTTAGCGAGTTACTACTTAGCGACTTGCATTTGTCTAGCGACTTGGGACTTTAGCGACTTGGGGGTGTAGCGAATTAGGTGTTAGCGACTTGGTGCATTATCTTCTAGCGACTTGGGTGATTGTTTACGGTTTTCTCTTGATTTAGTAAAATCCCGTGAAAGAATCTATTTCCCGGTTTAATCATAGAGTTATAAAATCCCGTATAATCTGTTAACATGTCTACCAACGTTCCTACTATCATCTCCACTGTTGCCGAGGATGTTCAAGCAGCTGGTTCAGATACTCGTCCACCCATGCTTGACAGAACTGACTACGATTCTTGGGCTCAACGAATCAGATTGTACTGCCTTGGAAAGGAAAATGGTGTCAATATTCTCAAATCCATTGATGAAGGACCGTATCGAGTTGAGACGACTAGAGATATACTTGATACTAATGAAGAAGGAACTCCTATTTACGGAATGGACAGACCTAAAATATATGATGAGCTTGATGATAAGGAGAAAAAGAGATTCGATGCAGATATCAGGGCTTCTAACATTGTTCTTCAAGGTCTTCCTAAAGACATCTACAAGCTGATCAATCACAACACCGAAGCAAAGGCAGTATGGGATAATGTCAAGATGCTTCTCTCAGGTTCTGAATTAACTATGGAAGACAGAGAATCACAACTCTATGACGAATTTGAACACTTCAAGATGAAACCAGATGAGAGTGTCTATGAGTACTATGTGAGATTTCATAAGTTGGTGAATGATATGAGGAACATCAGAATGACTATGCCTAACATTCAGCTGAACTCAAAATTTGTGAACAACATGAATCCCGAATGGCACAAGTTTGTCACCTCTGTGAAGCTCACTAAAGGATTGAAGAATACAAACTATGAGCAACTCTATGCCTTCCTCCTTCAGAATGAGAGACATGCTATGTTTGAAAAAATGATTCTTAATCAGTTTAAAACCAACCAGGGAGAGTCAAGCTCGTCTAATGACTCAACTGCCTTCTACTCAAACATCGGAATCACAACCAAAGCCTTACAAGTCATACCCTTGGGTAATGGTAATCACAAACTCATTCCTGATCCTATGTTCAAACAAGCTGATGCTGATGCACACGTGGGTAACTTCATTAATCAACTAGCTCTTCTGATTAGTCAAAACATGAATTCTCTCCCACAAACCAACAACAACCTCAGAACAACATCTAACCCACACAATCAAGCTACTGTTAAAGATGGGAGGATCGTGGTGCAACCAGTTCAGGAAAGACAGTATGATCAGGGAAGAGGTGGAGCTGGTAGAGGTTATGTTGGTAATCATAATCGAGGAAGGAATGGTAATCAAGGTCAAGCTAAGCCGATCAAATGTTATAACTGTGGTGGTGAGGGACACATTGCAAGGAACTGCACATCTCCAAAGCGTCCACAGAATGCTGATTACTTCAGAGATAAGATGCTGCTTGTACAAGCTCAGGATAATGGTGCTGCTTTGGATGAAGAGGAATTGCTGTTTCTAGCTGAGGGCAATGCCAAGACCTATGATGCAGATGTGGATGAGCAGCCTATTCAGGAGATAGGTCACAATCATCAGAATGCCTTTCAAGTCGCTGATTGTGATGCATACGACTCTGATGTGGATGATGGACCTACTGCACACACAATCTTTATGGCTAGCATTTCTCCAATGGTTTCTCCCAAGGTCTCCTCTTCACCACAAGCTGGCCCATCCAAAGACAAACTCATCTCAGAGGTACTAAAACTATACGATGATGCTGATGTGCAAAAGATGCATGACAAAGTACTATCAACTGAAACTATTGAATCAAATATTGAAAATATGGGTAATATCAATGTTGTCCCATATGATCAATATGTGAAACAAAGTGAAAGTGAAGTTGTACCAAGTGATGCATCTCCTGCAGTCAACAATGACTATATTTTTGATGAATACACTGCCTGTGCCCCTGATGATTCTGTAATTTCTGAACTAAATGCCTATAAAGAACGTGTTGCTATTTATGAACAACGTGCAAAATTTGAGTTGACCACTCGTGAGCAGGAAATGGATGACCAAGTGCGTACAGTCATTAGAAAAAGTAATTTTAGAGAAGAAGTATTGAAACAAGAATTAAATTCCTTGCAAGAAAAGCTTTCTAAAACAGCTAAGCAAAAACAAGAACTTCAAGAAAATGTGAAAATGCTTAAGCAAGAATTTAATGCAAAGGAATCAAAACTCTTGAGAGACTTTTCTAATCTGAAAACTTTGAAAAACAAACTTGAAAACAAGTTGTACATACAAGGAAACACCATTCAGACTGCTCACATGATTACTAAGCATAGAGTTCTAAGCGATAAGCATAGTGTTCCCATTATAGATAAACCCAACCCTGAGTACGGAAAGATAGCAAAAGCAGCTCAAAGTGTGATCTATGATGGCAATGAGATTCTTAAACCTAGACAAAAACCTAGTTGCGTTGAGTGCACAGAGGATGATAAGAAACTAGATGAAATCACTAGGGAGAAGATGAATAAGAAACTAAATGATCCTAAATGCAAAGAGAAAAAAGTAATTATCACTCCTCATGACTACAAGAAGGAAAACTGGATTTCCTTGAACAAGTTTAAGCCTCAGACATTGTTGACTCCCGAACAAGTCTTCTGGAAAATGGATTTAGATAAGCAGAAAGCTGAAAATATTGTTGAAACAAACCCTCCCCTTTGGAAAATGCCTAGAGCGACTGTGTATCCTCCTAATACACCAATGCATCTTGTTCCTAGAACAATTGCCACTAAAAGCAAGACCTTAATTAGCCAATACGTTATATTTCAACTATTTGTTGATTTTGAGAAAACTTGCAAGAAAAGGATCACACCCACTGGTATAACTGAAGGAGAAAGGGGTTTTGAACAAATGAAAGAATGTTATTTAACTGAGGTCATGCCTTTCTTTAAACTTCTAAAAGATCACTTTGAGAGTCTTAAAAAGGGGATAGAAACTGATATTAAGGGAATGGAAAAGGAATTTGATGCAATGATTGTTGAAGTTAGTGACTATGAGCGTGCACTAAAATATAATGAGATTGAGAGGAAGAACCTGCATACATTAAATGAGACTCTTATTACTGAATGTGTTGCTCAAGATGTGTTTTTCACTGCTTCAAATTGCTCTATTAATGCTTCCCAATTTCATGAACTATCTGTTGCCCTGAAAGTCTCCCATGATCGTGTCATTGAGCTTGAAAAAACTAATTCTAAACTAAACGAGAAAATTGAACTGGATGATCACGACAATTTGGTTAAACATTTTTCTAAACTAGAGGTTGAGCATTTTAATTTACAACTAAAATATCAACATCTTAAAGAAAATGTCAAAACTTCAAATATCAAGACATCCTCAGATGCTCCAGAGTTTGATGCAGTTTTTCAAATTAACAAACGTGATGAACATATTCAAGCTCATTGCAACACGATCAGAAAGTTGAAAGCCCAAATCTCTCAATTAAAGGGTCAAACGAACAATATGACAGGCTCCCAAATGCCTCCTCCTTTAGACTCTCAGAATTCTCAAACGTTTCATCTTCACAACCTAGTAAATGCATTACAAAAAGAAAATGAAAGTTTTCTAGAAGAAAATGAAAAAGTTAAACGTCATTTCAATGAGTTATTTGAATCAATAAAGGTCACTCGTAACAAAAAAAACGAACAAATAGCTTCATTGCAAAAGTAAATTGAGAATCTGAAGAGTCAGGTAAAAGGGAAAATGCCTATGACCAATGGGGAGAATGGTGTATCAAAGGTTCACTCTTGTAATAAATATGCTTTGTCTGTGAAATATGTCCCTCCTCATCTCAGGAACAACAAACTTGCTGTTCAAACATACTTCTCATCCCTTAAGGATTGCCTAGAATGTCTGCGTGAGATTGTTGAAGAGGATAAGTTAGAGAAACCTCATGATAATTCAATTGGACATGCATGCTTATATGCCAAACGATCTCAAGAAATCTTAGAATGCTTGATCACAATATGCCCAAAGTCATTAGGTGAGAGAGTTAATCCTTTGATTCCATGCTCGATGCCTAATGCCAAGTATGATATTCATTCGATTCCCAATGTTTTGAATGTGAACCGTAGTGTGCCTTTAAGTAGTTCAGATTCCAGATCTGTCAATGCTAAGAAAGAGAACTCAAGTGTGCCTTCTAGGAGTACAAATATCAGTACTTCTAGTTTCAAGAAAGTGAACCTTAGTGTGCCTGCATGTAGTTCAGATCCCAACACATCTAAACAGGTGATGCAAAGAGTAGTAAAACCAACTAATGTTCCCATTCCCTCTACAGGAGTAATCAGTGACATTAAAGGGAGCAGGTCAAAGTCTCAAGACAATACAAGGAATGATAGGACCTCGCAAGCTAAGAATGTGCACTGGAAAAGAGTAGAAGAACAATCTAGGAACTTTAAGTTTGAATCGAATAAAACGAATCGTGTTGATTCTAGTATTAGCCATAGGCGTACTGTAATTAATTCGAATTCTGATACTATTTGCAAACCTTGTATTGATGTCTGCTTGAATTCTGTCTCTAATCATGAATGTGGTGTTAATGTTCTGCCTAATGATGTTAATTATCCAGTTAATATTGTTAATGCTAAAATTCATGCTAAGAAGGCTAAAAGGCAAAAACGAAAGAAAGTTAGAAAACAGTGGAAACCCACAGGAAGAACATTCAGTAAAATAGGCTATTATTGGATACCTGTTGGTCATAAGACTAATCAGATAATGCCCACTAGAAAATGGATGCCTACTGGTAGAACTATTCCCTTAAGAAGTGATCACACTGTGAACAGGGCTAATACAGACACTAGTACTGCATCTATTCACAATGATTCCATTGCCTCATTTTCTGATATGAATGCTTCTATTTCTGATGTGGGTGTTCCAACCATTGTTACTAACCAAATGGAACCCATTCTTGCATGGGGATCCCAATTATCCAGTTATCCATTCTTGTCTGTGTTCAACTGCAGATCATTCAAATCGTTTTGTGGTACCTGGACTCAGGCTGTTCCAAGCATATGACTGGCGACCGGTCACGGCTCATGAACTTCGTGAGCAAATTCATCGGGACTGTTAGATTCGGGAATGATCATTTCGGTGCTATTATGGGTTATGGAGACTATGTTGTTGGCAAAAGTGTTATCTCCAGAGTTTACTATGTAGAAGGTCTTGGTCACAACTTGTTCTCTGTTGGTCAATTCTGCGATTCGGATCTAGAAGTAGCCTTCAAAAAACATACCTGCTTCGTTAGAGAACTTGATGGTAAGGAACTTTTAAGAGGTTCACGTGGTTCAAATCTATACACCATATCCATCGAAGATATGATGAAGTCTTCTCCAATTTGCTTGCTGTCAAAGGCTTCTAAAACAAAGTCATGGTTATGGCATCGTCGTCTCAATCATCTGAACTTCGACACCATCAATGATCTCACCAGGAAGGACTTAGTTGTAGGTTTACCTAGACTCAAGTACGAAAAGGATCATCTTTGTTCAGCATGTCAATTGGGAAAAAGCAAGAAGTATGCCCACAAACCCAAACCTACTAACTCTGTCACAGAAGTTCTTCATATGATTCATATGGATTTATGTGGACCAATGAGGGTGCAGAATATCTTTGGGAAGAAATATGTGTTAGTTGTGGTTGATGATTACTCTAGATTCACCTGGGTCAAGTTCTTAAGGACAAAGGATGAAACTCCTGATATCATCATCAAACTCATCAAACAGCTGCAGGTTCGACTTAACAAAACCGTCAGAATTATCAGAACAGACAATGGAACTGAGTTTGTCAACAAACAACTTAGTGAATTCTATGAAAGCGTTGGAATCAGCCATCAAAGAAGTGTTCCACGAACTCCTCAACAGAACGGTGTAGTTGAAAGACGAAATCGAACTCTTGTTGAAGCCGCTAGAACAATGCTGATTTACTCAAAGGTTCCAATGTTTCTCTGGGCTGAAGCAATTGCCACTGCATGCTACACACAAAATCGTTCCCTGATTCACACTGTTCATGGAAAAACTCCATATGAACTTGTCCACAACAGAAAACCTAATCTCTCTTTCCTTCGTATGTTTGGTGCATTGTGTTATCCAACTAATGAGGGTCAAGACTTAGGCAAACTTAGGGCTAAAGCTGACATTGGAGTATTTGTAGGATATGCACCAAACAAAAAGGGATACCGAATCTACAACAAAAGAACCCGAAATATCATGGAAACAATTCACGTTACGTTTGATGAGCTGACCGGTCAAATGGCTCCTGGACACTCCAGTTCAGGACCCGCACTTCAAAACAGTCCCATTGGTTCATCCCTTGTTCCAAACTCCTCTCAAGAAACTCCATATGTACCTCTATCTGAAGATGATTTAAAGAAATTGTTTGATCCTATGTTTGATGAACTTTATGATCCAAGTACTAATGAGGTGTTGATCCCTACAACAGAGGCTGCTCATATTCCTGTGAATGAAGTCAATCCCTCAGTCTCAATATCTTTAAGTCAAGAAGCGCCTACTGCTGATCCTTCTGTCTCATCAACAAATCATCATTCTTCAAATGTACATCATGGAACTGTTTCTGGCATCAATGATGAAGTTAATCCCTTTGCTACTCCTGAAGATGCTCCATTTGAAAACATATTTGCTCCTGAATCATCATCAGAACCATCTTCTTCAGGAGACCTCGACTCTGCTACCTCAGTCCCTCAACAACTGCCACATGAACACCTTAGAAAATGGACTCACGATCATCCACTAGAAAATATAATTGGAAATCCCTCTCGTCCTGTATCAACACGGAAACAACTTGCAACCGATGCCTTATGGTGCTTCTTCAACTCCGTACTATCTAAGATCGAACCAAAAGATGTTAAAACCGCCATGAATGAAGATAGCTGGTTCAATGCCATGCAAGATGAAATTCATGAGTTTGATCGACTTGATGTATGGGAGTTAGTACCTGCTCCAGACTGTGCTATGATTATTGCTCTTAAATGGATCTTCAAAGTGAAACTTGATGAGCATGGTGATGTGTTGAAGAACAAGGCTCGATTAGTTGCTAAAGGATACCGTCAAGAGGAGGGTATTGACTTTGAAGAATCTTTTGCTCCAGTTACTCGAATCGAGGCAATTAGAATCTTTCTGGCTAATGCTGCTAGTAAGAACATGGTAGTCTATCAGATGGATGTGAAGACGGCATTTCTGAACGGAGATCTTAAAGAAGTCGTCTACGTCAGCCAACCTGAAGGATTTGTGAATCAAGAGCATCCTACTCACGTTTATCGTTTGAAGAAGGCTCTTTACGGTTTAAAGCAAGCTCCAAGGGCATGGTATGATACACTGTCAAAGTTTCTTCTATCTACCGGATTTAGCAAAGGAGCAGTTGATCCTACATTGTTCACCAGGAAGTCAGGCAAACATTTAATTCATGTTCAAATTTATGTTGATGATATTATTTTTGCCTCGACAGACCCAATGGAATGTGATCGTTTTTCAAATGAAATGAGTTCAAATTTCAAATGTCAATGATGGGACAAATGTCATTTTTCTTGGGATTACAAATTTCACAAAGTCCTAGAGGCATTTTCTTAAATCAATCTAAATATGCAACCGAGATCTTAAAGAAATTTAGATTTGATTCAAGTGACCCTGTTGACACCCCCATGATTGATCGAACCAAACTAGATGAGGACCACTCAGGGATCATGATTGACCAAACGAAATATCGTAGTATGATTGGATCCCTGATGTACCTCACTGCTAGTAGACCAGACATCTTGTTCGCTGTTTGCATGTGTGCTAGATACCAGGCTAAGCCTACTAAAAAGCACCTTGAAGCAGTTAAACGGGTCTTTCGGTATCTCCAAGGAACCATCAATATGGGTCTTTGGTACCCGAAGGACACCGGTATGTCGCTAACAGCCTATGCAGATGTTGATCATGCAGGGTGTCAAGATACTCGTCGAAGTACATCTGGAGGTGCTCAGTTTTTGGGTGATAAGCTTGTGAACTGGTCTTCAAAGTAGCAAATGAGTACTTCTATTTCCTCTACAGAGGCTGAATACATAGCCATGTCATCCTGTTGTGCTCAAATCTTATGGATGAGATCTCAATTATCTGACTATGGCTTTGAATTCAACAAAATTCCTCTGTACTGTGATAATAAAAGTGCTATTGCTCTCTCATGCAACAACGTACAACACTCAAGAGCAAAGCACATCGACATTCGACATCATTTCATCAGGGAACAAGTGGAAAAAGGTGTGGTGGAACTCTATTTTGTGAGGTCTGAATATCAGTTAGCAGACATCTTCACCAAAGCTCTTCCAAGAGAACGTTTTGAGTTTATTCTTCCACGACTTGGCTTGAAAAGCCTTCAACCAGAAACACTCAAACGTCTTCAGGAGGAAGACGAGGAGTAAAGGTCTATCTTCATCTATCTCTTGTATATATCTATTCGAAAAACAAAATACAAAACTATAAAAGCTTCAAAAATCAAATAGAAAAATATAAAACTTTCAAAATCCATAAAAATTTGAAAAATTCAAAAAATCTTCAAAAAATATTGTCATTTTTGTCATGTCTTTCTCGATTCGATAATATCTACGGTCTTTGTGCTGTCATTCAAAGAATGACACGGGACTTTAGATATTGTTCGAATTTTTATTTAAAAAAAAAAAAAAAAAAAAAAAATTTTGGGAGAAAGAGAAACAATGGTTTATTGTCATTTCAGGCAGTAACCGCTTTTCAAAGAAAGAACAGAGCCATACTTTATCATGTTTTTCCATAAATTCAATGCTCTGATTCTATAAACATTTATCTGCTGAAAACTAACTGCTTTGAAAAATAACTCGGTCCCTATTTTTGATAATCATCAGGACTTATTTGTCAAAATCTCTATCTCTCAATCAACAACCTATGTCATTGATTGGGGGGGAGAATGATTTCAATTAAATTAAAAAGTTATTTGGCATTAAATTGTTTTCAAAAGATATTCATGCATGTTTTATCAATGGAGTTTAAAGTCTTAAAATCCGATCCTTATCAGTTAAAACGCTTTCATAATCAAGTCACAATTCTCCTTAAAAGCTTTCAAAATCAATTTAAATCTATAAGAGATCACAAATCTCAAATGATTTGATAATTGTGATCGGGGGAGAATTTGTGATTTAAATTGGACTTAAACTGAGGATTCGGTAAATGGTTTTACAAGGATGTACATGTTATCCTCCCCGCATGTGACAAACGATTTCAAAATTTCCATTCACATGTTGAGGGGGAGCATCTATCTTACACCTATGACTTGAAACGTGATCATTTTTCTCAATGTGCAGGTTTCCTCTATTATGTGCAAAATTCTTTTCAAACTTAGATGCACATATTGAGGGGGAGCAAAATCATGAAAACCTCATCCTTCCCCAAAATGCTCTATCTACTTGATTTGATGTGGGAAGTGATGTTGATATCTTTTAGAAAATGGTAATCAAAGAAGTAAATTCTTCCTCTTGCCTCCGTGTGCAAAACGATTTCAAACATTTGATGCACATGTTGAGGGGGAGCACTTGTTCTAAAAATATCAAAAACAATTCAGGTACAAAATGTTTTGATAATATATCACAAGTATCTGGATTGATTTTCAAATGGTTTTCAATTGGTTCCAATGGCAGATGAACAATACCAAATTGACCGACTAACTTTACTTTATGTACGGTGATATAAGGATGATAAGGTTAGGTATGTGTTCCCATGATTCGCCAGAACCGGAGGGATCTACCCAGGGACAATCCACTAGTTAGTGTAGAAGTCCTTAGGTATGATGATAAAAGGAGAAAAGTGAGATATGGGAAGAGTGCGGACTGATATAGAGCAAGTACTGGAACAAACCCAACAAGGTTCTTGCTATGAAGTCTCGGTAAGCACTGAAGGGGTTGAAGAATTAAAAAGAATTGAATGAGAAAAGGGTGAAAACAAATAGCCCTCCATATATTCAACCTTAGGGCAGATACCGGGTTCAATTCATATGCTACTGATGGTAACATCGGTATTGAAGACAAGACGTCATGGACCCAGTGACGCACTGCACTTCAACTTTCCAAACCACTCAAGTTCCTCTTAAAAGGACTTGTTTCATTTTCACGGGGAACCGACATTATCTATCAACTTTCTCTTAGAGATTGTTGATATTGAAGAAGGAGACCCTCTCCCTAGTCTCCGGCACAGGAACCAAATATGCACAAAATTGAGTCTAGAGCCACGAGATCATCAATAAATCTCATTAGGACACTTTCAATGAAGACTCTCTGCTTCACACAATGTGGAAAGAGAGATTATATCTTGAGTCCTACGCATTATCCTTGTGGTATTGCCAGAACATCTGAGTGATATGCATACATATTCACAATGAAGATGGAAAACCTTCTGGAGCCAACATCAAACAAGCTCCTGGTAGGTGGCATGTGAGATCTATTCATTAGATCAACCATGTGACAACTGAACAGAAACAATGGGGCGATTCAAGTCTTGAATCAATCCTGGTTCAGGTTATGGATTGACGGATACCTTTGAAAAACCGGTCTTTGTGCTTAACAACTCTTTCCTTTAGCACATCGACCGTGTACTCATTTTTCAAACCAAAAGGTGTTTTTTATGATTGATAATTGATTTTCAATAAAACCTTCGTTGTATTTCAAAAACAATTTCTATTGAGCAATACATGATTGTTTTTCAAATCTCTTTTCATCAATCAGTGGACTTAAAATTCGCTGGTTCACTCACTCCGTGTTGTCTTCTTTGAGATGTTCCGGTTTGAGAACAGCTAGAGCAGCTGCGAAACCCTGTCAAGGAAATTCTTCGGAATTATACCTGATCACAGGCAGTACATGTACTGATCAACGGGGAACCGTGGGCCGTGTACCTCAATTCAACGAAAGTGATCAAAGACACTTTCGTGCGATTTATTGCTAACTGTTGTATGCAGGTACACCCGACGTTTGCAGCTGATCAGAATGAAGCGGTCAATCCATAGCCGCATGCTCACTTAACACATTCATCTCAAAATAAATCATGATTAGTGCATCAATGACTCTGATATTTTCACTCCATGCTTCTGCTACGCTGCTGCCAATTTCATGAATCAACTAAAGCTTCCGCTACTCTGATGAGAAGATATCATGATCCAGAATGTGAGCATGTCGGTCCTATAGTCACAACATCACATATTACCAGCACCACAAAGGATGTCTCAGAGATTTTTGATAGCTGATGATCTCAAAAGCTGGCTCAAATTTATTATCACGTGGATCAGTAAAAGACCTCCACTTGGAGTAACCAAACATGCAATGTGAAGAATTAATGACTACGAGCTTAGGAGCAAGGGACTACATCAAGAATGCAAGAACAATTGTTAATGTAATATCTATTTGTATTCAATGTAATTTTAGTACATGATTGAGGTGACCTCCCTTAGGGGGAGATTGTTAGGAATTAGAAATTCCAGGTATTAAAGAGTCGGTCACCTCAAGTATATGTAATCGTTAGAAAGCTCGTAGTCGTAGTTCATTTAAGTCAAGTAGTATTTAGTTAAGTAACACCGTGGAGGACGGACGGGTCTTTACCCACTGTATGCCTGATCCACAGCCCGTTGAGTGGCGTTTTATTGTAAGACTATAAATACTCTCTACCTTCCAAGGTAGAGAGTTGGAGCTCATAATAAGATTTTGTTTCTCTCACTAAAGTTCCCTAAACCTCTAACTTTCTCTCTCTAAAACTCATCTTCTATACGCCTATGTTTGATTGTGTTATGATGTGTATGTGAAAACTAATATCTTACAGATGTTAATGAAATGTAGACTAAACTAGTCTATATGAAATGTCCTGAATGATTGTTCATGAATTCGCAGCTAAACCACTAAGGTTACGTGAATTTGATACTCGTAAACCTAGTTTACGATAAACGATGAAATAGTGAAGCATGAATAATGATTTGAGAATGACCTGAAAGTACGAGTTGTCACAACTGGGCAATGAAACACTTAAAATGTTGTCAAATCCAGTGGGAGTAGTGTGTTCTTATTACTGAATAAGGAATTAATGTAATGATCTCTAAGTCAGTGGGAGATACAAGCTTTGTCATCTTGGTAGTAACCTAGATTATCTCTAGAATGTCTTAAGATAATTACTTTCCACTTGTAGACACTTATGTTTTTAAGGATAGTCATGTACGTTTCCTTACTAGACAATGAAGTGGTTCTACATCTACTAGTTATGCTAATATCAATGACACAATCATATTGGTCACATAAACAAACATATGTCGTGTTGTTTATCTGCTACATGATGTTGTTCCATGCACAAGTGGGAAAAATCTTTATTGTGTGCAAGGTACAACACATAGAAATATGATTTAACGGATTCTCTTGACTGCAAGGTAAGAGACTAACGTTCTAATATGACTTATACATATCTAATTCAAGAAACACTTGGTGTTGCAATTTACGTTATGTGAGAGCTTAGCTAGATAGCAACAACAAGGTAAATCTCCATGTTACGTGGGATCATATCTGGAATAAATTTACAGTTTCTAAATTAGACAAGTATTTAGAATATGTGTCAAGATGATATATATAAGACTACTTCAAACTAAATATTTATGTATTATTAGAATGACATAAATAAATGAAGTAATCTATGCATTATTCTTAATTATTATATATAAAAATATATATAATTAAGATATAAATAAAAAGATTCGTTGTTTTTTAACCGGCTGTTCTTCTTTGTCAACTTCAAATTTGTATATTTATGAATTTTGGAATGACATAAACAAATGAAGAAATAATGTAGTCCTATATTATTGTGAAGTAATAAATTAACTAGAAATTACTATTAAAACCATGAGGTGGTGTTCATAATTACTTTAGTTAAATATGTTCATGATTCATTGTAAAGACATAAACATGAAGTCTTTTAAGACTTATAATAAAGTAAGACGTTAACTTGTTATGTTTTTTAATTAAGACATATACAAGAAGTCATTGGGTTGATCAATGATTTATAACGTATAATGGGATTATAATAGTTTATGTCTTCTTGATGAGACATAGATATGAAGTGACTTGGTCAAAGAGCACTTGTGTTATAGAGCATGCAATTGGCTTGGAAAGTTTATTATACCATTAAGTTGAATTAGTTGGTAAATACGTAAGCCAAAAGGAATATGTTTATCTTAAATATTGTTAGATTGTCTTACAATATTAATTCTAATGAATACCACAAGTTAATGGTATGTTCAGTTAGGTGAATCAAACTCTATCTGATTTAAGATAACCATAACTTCTTTCTTAAAAGTAATCAATGTTAGAAAATTGAGCATGGATTGGATATACTCAAATAAGACTCCAATCTAGAAGATTAATAAAACACCATTTTATTATGGAATGTGATGAATCACATTAAGTTTTAAAATTGAAGTTCTGAATTGTTAAACTTCTTGTGAAGAGTGATTATTAACAAACTAAAGTCAGGAACTGTCAATGTGTATTTGTAAAGTCCCAAAGAGAGAACAATGTAGTTTTGCTCTACTTGCTAAGTATATATAGATAGTCTATATATTACAAAAGGCAAGTGAGAGTTTTTTTTATCTTGAGAGATAAAATTACAAGATACATAATCTTCTAAAAACACTAGTGAATGTCATGATGAGGTTAGACATGTAAATGTTAAACCGCAAAAATATGATGGAATTCTCACTCATAGATATCTCAAATATTTGATTGATATGCTGTGAAATATGAGTTACAGGATTATGGTAAACATGATAATCATTATGATGTATTACCAAATATTGAATTGGGTAAATTACTCATTCTATGAATGTTAAAGATGCGGTCCATAAAGATAATCAATTTTTGGAAACTTGGTTTATCTTAATAGTTAGACTAGAGAATGAAGATGAGTTTCTTCAAAGAGATAGAAAACCCTAGTGGTCTAAATCTTTGTGTAGAAATCATATGGACAATATTGTACACAAGTTTAATGCTTGTCTTATGACAAGATTATTAATCATACTTAAGCAATTAATTGTGATTGAATATTCTTTCCTACGCAACATTAAATATATAAAGATGATTACTGTCATACTTATTTTCATTAATATGACAAATGAATATCAAAACTCTCTCTTGATAAATTACTTGAGCGAGGACGGTAAGTAATCGAAAGGATTTTTGAATTCACATAATCTTTGGAAGTGTACAAAGTGCAATAATCCATGAATTGATAAATGCATGCATCTATGAAATTATTCTTGTGTTTAATTATTAAATCCTGGTTTTGATTTATAATTGAAATAAGATAAATTTGAAGTATTCCTGAAAGCTAGTGGGAGTATTATGTTAAGTTTTTTAAATCTTATATGTTGTATAACATATGTTGGATAGTAATATTCCATCTAAGCTAAATGTTAAGTTTTAGATTGGAATGAAACTTTACTTGAAAGATTTAAGAATTAAAACATACAACCTTGGAATATATGTTTATTGTTAATAAACATGTGCAGTAAAATAAATGATTCTAATTAAACGTGATATATCATTTGGGAAATGGATACATATCTTTTGACAAGATAGAATATGAATGAAATCTAAGTTTGACCTGTAGATTCATCATGTACATCATGTTGTGTATTAAAATTGTTGTATCATTCTTGAATGAGAGATGATTTGACAACATTGATATCTAACTAAAAGTTATTAGATAACTTGTGTAATGAATATTCTAATAGAATTACATCCTTAGCCTGGAATTGCTCCTAGATTCTATGGATGAACAATATGTCAATTGTTGTGGAAATTGTCATCGGCTACAAACTTGAAAGTTTGGAAGACATCAAACATTACACAATAAGATATTAAAGTTTACGGAGTTTTAATGAGCATATTGTTGTTTGTATACAATGATGCTGGTTTAATTGAGATGGCATTCAATACTACTCATGGTAGGATTACATCATTGTTAATGGCCATGTGAACTAGTTGTGCTACTAAGAGCACATTTGCATTATACATTAAAGAATAAGAATACTTTAAAACTTTAAAAATGTTTGAAAGTTTAATTGTCATAAATTTGTGATAGAGGATGTCACACACTTTATGAATTATTATGTGGATTGGTGAATGCATACATACAAGAACTTCACTAATTGAATTCTTGAAATAAGTATTCTCAAAATTACGATAGATCAAGTTGGTTGATTTATGCCTTATCCACAAGTATGATTGTCATTACATGAGGCATAATTCATCAACTGGAATTTTCATGCATTGATCTATTTAGTATTTGGATAAGGGATGTAAAACAATTATTATAATAAATTAAGATACTTGGTATGTTTGATTTTATAATATATTGTATCCTAAATTTGCATGTTTAATCCGTTAATAATTTATTTATTCTAAATCGTCCGTTGTCAATTAATGATATAGGAGTATCATTAAAATTAAGACAAATCTGAGTGATTTGGTAGAATATACTAAAAGGTATATTGATGAGAAAGCGTACCAATTTCAGATGATATTCAATGAATTGAATATAGGACTTATCCCAACTACATGATTTTACTTTATGGATATTGTTATTAAGTAAATCATGAATAGTTATCCTCAGACTTGAGATACCAGATAAGTGTCATGAATGTAGTGCACTTCTGTGGAACAACTTAACGCTATACGTAACTGGTAGTCATAAGGGTTGTTTCCAGAAGTGTTACATAGTTTGTGAGTTATTCTTGTAGTCAAGATAGATTTTGTTCCTTCAAATTTATTTTGGAGTTTAATACTGCTGGGCCCCTCGTAGGGTTGACAAGATGTTTGCGTGGCCACGCCCAAGATCTCCCCTGAATATGTTCAGAAGATTTGGTAATCTTGCTTAATCACTAATAACGAGAAACATAATAGTTGAATAAAGAATGAATTAGATCCATATCTTTATTTAACATGGTATTAGAAACAAAAGGATAATAATAATGATGAATCATTAAAAGGTTTTTCCAGGAGACCTTACTCGAGTTGTACTAGAGGCATCGAAGTGTTGCTAGACGCTAACCGATGTGATCACACTATTAAGATATGTCCAAGTGGGAGCTGTTGGTTTAATGGACATAAAATAATAGATGTGTGTTAAGATCGAACTCGAGATTACGGGATTGCACACTTTACGTATGAGAATTAAAGATTAATAATTAATATAAAATGTTATGTTAATTATTAAATAAACACAATACATAACGACCGTTAGTATTTAACGGAATAATGACTAACGATTGTTAGACGAATAAAAGGAAAGTATTGTATATGGATTATTTAAGAGAACAAGAAGGATCTAGAACCTCTTGTGGGTTAAGGATCGACCGGCCATGGGTAAGGGGAAGCCCAAACCCAACCTAACTTGTTCCCTAAGTTTTCTAATCCTATAAATACAAAACCAAAGATTCATTGTTGACAACTATTGTACACACAATTAATCTTGGGTTTTGGTTTCTCTTCTTTGGTTCTTAAACTCGGCCAAACACCCTTATGAATAAGGGTTTCGAATTTTGTTTTGTTAAAACAAATAATTTTGTGTTTTTCTTAAACTAGCATTTACTTTAATTCGTTAATAGTACGTGTGTACAAGAACGTGATACAATCACACTATTGATTGTATCTTGGATTGAATTACAAAAGGGTAAGGGGTAATTCTAATAATCCACATAAACCCTAATTAGGGTTCATGTTTATTGAAGAGTTGCTTGGATTGATTCTTGTTTAGCTAGAATCAAAAGGTACGCATACTATTTATGTTTTAGTTAATTAAATATTCATTATATGTTCTTTACGCTTCCGCATGTGTACTTGATGTTTATTGTTTATATTTATGATTAGTCATGTAATATAATTCCAACATATATGATTTAAAATCATTTCTATTAATTCTATTTTTACTTTTTTTGAATGGCAACTTATATTATCAAGCAAACAAATGCAACAAAAAGGAGAGCCAAATCTACAATCAAGCTAATCATAGCAAAATGACCCTCACAACCAAAATAAACCAACAAGAGCGCACCCAACAAATGGGGTAAAACCTAACCCAACAGAATTGACAGACCCACGAGAAATACCTGTCAAAACACTACCAAGACACTAGCACAATATTGGAACTAACCTACTGTGAAGTCCCAGGTACCACTGAAGCGCGCACCACGATAAAAGAGGACTTGATACAAACTAAACCCACGACAAACAAAGTAGGTAATTAAATACATGTATTATACAGATTTTGCAGCTGACCCAAGGAGACCTAAACTTAACAGAAGCTAATCACCCAAATTAATTTTGCGGCCGACATTTTTTTGGATCCGAAAGCCAATGTTGCTAATCTGTTTCTTTTTTCTTTCTTGATCTTCTCACGATCCACTCGAAACTTTTTAGTTGAATATACTGAATAATTTTATTTATATCAAAACTTTCCCATTTAAAACCCGCGTATTTATCACTTTCCAAATGAAGTACCCGGAAGTCCATAGAACCGCTTGCCAAAGATGAACCGAAAGGTTAGGAGTAACAACCTTCCCATTGGAAGAAATTCCCTAATAGAGAAGGCATTAACACTCCCAACCTTCCACCGCATAAAAGTCTTTTCTCACACGCTCCTTGCAAACTTACACATCACCAAGCTATGATTACATGATTCCACCACATTATTACAACATGGACAAAGGATTGAATCCAAATCCATGCCTCTCTTATCTAGCTCTTCTCGGACCGACAATCTACCTTTCAATGCTCTCCAAACAAAGATGTTAACTTTCTTAGGCACACACTTATTCCACAAGGTCTCTTGTCCACCACTCTCAATCCTTAGCGTCTTCTCATCCACCATTTTGACAAGGCTTTAACCGTGAAATCCTCATCATCTTGAAGCAAACATTTCGAACGATCCCTAAAATTATTATAAATCACGACATTTTGCAATAAATCAATTAGATCCTCAAAATCCCTAAACACCCTCCCCCTAACCTCTCTAACCCACTCTCATTCCCAACACCACTCGTCATTCACCTACTTCCCTTTATCCGCCACCTTACCCTCCTTCCTCCTATCTAAATGATACAACCTAGAAAACCTATCACATACTCCAACGTCACCTATCCACCTATCTACCCAAAACCCAATGTCCATACCATTCCGCACCACACCTTTGAAAGACAACACAAAATCTATATCTATCCCTTCCAACTCCGCACTAATCTTGACAATTTCCTGCCACCCCCCATTATTCACGTCCTCCCTGTTAATACAAATAATGTCAAAAACTTTATTTGCATTTTTTGATCTCTATAAGTTTTGATAATCACAAAATATAAAAACACGTTACGTAAAAATACAACTTGATAAGTTTTTAATCGAGAAAATTCGTTTCGACCACGTTTCGACTACAACATCACTTAAGGTATGTACAGATAGAATACCAACTTAGTTAAGTGATCAAAGAAGTTATTTTTCTTCAAACCTCACATTTCTAGGTGACAAAACATTTTTACAAATATATTTTGTAATTATAAAGAAATGTTTTAATAAGAAAAATAGATTTGAATTTCAAAATCTCCAACAGCTAATTTTCCCGCCCAAACCAGATAAATTTTTTACTAGATGATTTTTCACCACATCAGGAAAAAAATAGGAGCGTATGTTGGGACAGTCCCGTAAACATGGTGACGGTCCCTTATATATATGGGACCGTCCAAGGTTTAAGGGATCGTCCCCCGCTTCTCCTGGTGCCTATAAATACTGCACTGTTTCTTCAGAAAAATCAACCCTCTTTGCACAAAAATATAATGTTCTTTTCTTTCCTCCTCTTTGATCACTATAACTTGTTGATATGTATTTATAAGTGATCCAGTTTCCCTCTACATCAAAGTGCAAGAGAAGAATGCTCGTATTCGACAAGAAACGAAGTGTTATAGATTAGGCATCACACACACGTAACTAGTGTTATGATTCTCTTCTCATCTAAACTCTCATTATACTCATTCTTGTATATTTGTATATCCGACTTGTGTGCGAGTCGAGATTAGTTGTGTTAGGATTGGACAAAGTGTATGTCCATGAAGTGTTGTATGTAGATTAGGACGTGGCGTGAGTCTGTGTATTGGTGTGTGAAGATTAGGACTTGGTGTGAGTTCGTGTATTGGTTTGTGAAGATTAGGACTTGGTGTAAGTCCGTGTATTGGTGTGTGAAGACTAGGACTAGGTGGGGTTCGTGTGAAGACTTGGATTGCGTGCAAATTCAAGTAGACGAGGTGAAAGTCCGTGAAGTGTGTGAAGACTTGGATTGTGTGAAAGTCCAAGTGGACGAGGTGAACGTCCATGTGAAGACTTGGATTGTGTGTCAATCCAAGTGGATGAGGTGTACGTCCGTGTAGTGATGTGTGTTGTTATTGGTTCTAGCTAGGATTAAGACTCGACATTCCGCTTAGTTTCGTAAATTGGTGTAAGCGTTGGTGTACGGTTTTCTCCGCCTAAAGGGAGTTTGTTGACATAGTGATTGTGAACTCTCGAGTTTGATACTCGAGGAGTGGAGTAGGGCGAAGAGTGAGCTTCGTGCAGAACCAATATAAATCTTCGTGTCTTGGTTCGATCTTTCCATCTCTTTATCTTTCTTTCTTCCATACATTATTGTGTCTTTATATTGTTGATTGATATCACATAACTTCGAATCAAACAATTTTCAGAAAAATAACAAAAAGTTTCAAAAGATTTAAAACATAATTTCAAAATGGTGAAACTATTCAACCCCCCTTCTAGTTTCTACAATTGGTATCAGAGCCAGGTTTCTCAAGATCTTTAAAGTATACTGTACCTTAAAGCTGGAATCGATCTATGGAGTCTGGAAGAATTCTAGAAGAACAATCTTTAAAAGAACCACCATTTTTCGAAAACAATAATTTTATTCATTGGAAAATTATATTCGAAAATTATGTGAAATCAATACATCAAGTTCAAGATCTTTGGCATGTTATTTCAATTGGTGATTTTCAACCAACGAAAATTAAGTTTGAAAATCAAAGTAGTGATTTTAAAAGAAAACTTTTCAAAAATATCGAAGCCAAAATATTGATTTACAAAGCTTTACCGAAAAATGAATATGAAAGAATTTTCATGTGTCAAACGGCAAATGATCTTTGGAAAAATATTTTAATCATTCATCAAGGAAGTAATCGAGTCAAAGATAAAAAATTTGATCTTGAACAAATATATGAACAATTCGTCTTTTCTAAGGACGAATCTATAGATAACACTTTTGCTAGGTTCAATACTATTGCTACTTCTTTAAATGTTTTTTATGAAGGAAATGCCATCAAGAATCATACAAGAAATGTTCAAGGAAAACTCATTCAAGAAGCTTGGAGTGATACTGATGAAGAAGACAACGACTATAACGAAAACGATGTATGTCAAATGGTTGGAACTTCAAGTGAGGTACATTCCAAAACCAAACATTTTTGTTATGACACATTCCTTATAGAATTTTCCATATTATAAAATGATTTTAAACACATGTGCAACATGAGTCTAAAAACATTACCGGAAAATGAGTCTTCAAAATATTTTAAGAATAATTTTGAAAAAGAAATATTTTTAGAAGATAAAATGTCTAGACTTGAAAGTGGTATAGAAATTGACCTAGAATATAAAATGCGTCAAGATAACAA
Source organism: Chrysanthemum seticuspe (assembly GCA_019973895.1). NCBI lineage: Eukaryota > Viridiplantae > Streptophyta > Magnoliopsida > Asterales > Asteraceae > Chrysanthemum > Chrysanthemum seticuspe. Next base: position 327,027,002 of record BPTQ01000008.1, on the reverse strand, counting down.
AATTAAAAGTGAGAAACTTAAAAAAAAGCTAACAGGTTAGCTAAATATGAAAAGAGTTCTCGTTCTCTTAAAAACCTATTAAATAGTCAAAAGGCATTCGAAGATAGAAAAAGTATAGATTTTAGTTCATGTGAGGCATCCAAAAATGAAACAAAACAAATTAAATTTGTGAAACCTCTGGGAAATCAACCTTCTACTGACGGTCCCACAAAGAGGCAGACGGTCCCGAAAAAGTAAAGGACCGTCGTCCATTTACAGGACCATCTGACTTTAAGTCAACAGAAGTCAAACCTGTTTGCTTATCAAAATTTAATTTGGATCTCGTATAAAAAATATCTATTTTTAAACAATACCTAATTATCTATAACTAGCATGATCATACAATGCTTTTGAAACTTTGAAAAATATTCGACAAGGTTACTCACCTTAAAAACGTGCCTTCGATATCAACATCCCCACAAAGGATGTTCAATACTAACCACTTTGGACCCATGAAATAATGGGGACCATATTCTTTTTGAGTGTGATTAAATCTTAGTAGATAAGCTTGGAAAGTTACTTGAATACATTTGATGGAAAGAATCACTGTCTATGCTTTCTTCACACGACGGATAACTCTAAGTTATTCAAAGCATGCATCACACATAACTTCTCTCATGGTAATGTATCTTTAGGATGTATCATTGGCCAATGTACGCTTTCTAAAAATCATGATAGCCTTACGTGTAACTTACTTGATAGTAACCTAGGATGTGATAATTAGTCAACTGAAATTCTATGCGCATCAATCCTATCTGTAGAAAATGAAATTTAGGAAATTGAACTCTCTGCCTAAATGTATATTCCCAAGAGGAACTATGTGAATGTTTAAATATAATTGTCTTGCACATGTCCTTGGGCTCAAAACTCACAAAGAAGAAGAAGGTGAGTCAGTGGAAATTAGATAGTGTTAGGTGCCTTGTTGTACCTAAAATGGCAAGTTGACTCAATATGATATCTAGTGTTTGCTTCTAAGCACACTTTTGAGAGGAATTTCTCTAAATGGTTAATTGTATTTTTCAATGCAATTAAAGGCACTATGTATTTAGGATTATTATCCTAAGAGCAATGACATATAAATTACAATATATGTCATCTCTGATTATTGAGAAAGTGTGAGGAAGCTTTAGCAATATTTTTTCGATAACCCTTGGTTTTCGAGAGACAAATTTTCTATTGATATAACCACATTCAAAGCCGAATGCGTAATCGCCGGAAAGGCACGTCTATCAATCATTATGGATGACCTAAACTCTTAACAACCTAGTCAACATTCTCAAGGACGACTCTACAAATGAAGACACGATTGAACTTAGTAGAACCCAATGCAAATCTCGCATTTGAAATACTCCTCTTCTATTTCTCTTGTTCTACCTCTACTTCTATCCCAAGTGAGAAGTCTTATACAATTCAAAACACCCATTCCCGTCATTCATTTGTAGGTGTCTTGGTCACTTAAAATACGTCATATCAATTTCTCTCTTCTAATCTCAACTTCTCTCCAACTCTCAAGTATCTCATCCCAAGTGTCGTCTTCTATCTCTTCTATATTTCTTCTGTTTCGATTCCATTCCAACACTCACCCTTGAGTCATCCCAACGTGTCATGGATATTTAAATCCGTCTCCTCATTCTCTCTGGAGTCTCGATCCTCTCTCAACTATCATTTTCTTATCTCATTAGTTCGTATCATCTCAACTACTTGATTCTAAGTATCTATATCGTTTCTTTCTCTTCATATAACCCAAAAATTAAAATTGAACACATCACAATCAAAGATTGTCAATTAATCTTCCATTGACATCATCAATTGAACGTAACAAAAACATAATTATGCATTGTTAATACATCTAAAAAACGTTATGGGTCGAATTCTTCAAAAATGATTTGTTAAGCAAAAATGAATAAAGAAGCATATGGATTAAAACATAGGTGTAATATGTTAGAATCATGTCATTATGTCTCTTCAATACTTTCACATGTTTGATCATGAGTTCACCAAAGAATACACACCTAAAATTTCACTAGAGTCAAGTCCTTCGTCAAGTCATAATAAAACTTTTCGTAATCTAGAATATCGTTACTTTCATGAAGGTTGAGTAGTTGAGTCATCCTCCTCAAATTATGATTACATTGTCAAAATATTTGGTTCCATAGGATTTGATTGTCCTCATTTTATTCTAAAATTCTATAGTCAAGTCAAGCTTGTACGTAATAAGAATCCCCCTGTCTATCCAGTTCTCCATACAAAAGCAAAATATGTCTCTCACTCTTGATCAATTTGCTCAAATTCTTGATCTTCTGAGTCATGGGCAATGTGCCTACACCGAGGGATGGTCACTTAAAACCCTCAGGAGTCACCTAGAAATGTCCTGTCCATATCACACATTCATAACCATTCCTAACTTGTCTCTATAATCATATGCATGCCTTCAAATTCCTCAGTGTTAATACAAATACACTGTAAAAGCGTTTATTTATATTTTACGATCTCTCTATGTTTTATTGATAACAATCGTAAAATCATTTTATCAAAATAAATAAAATACGTAAGTTTTAAGCCAATAAGTTTTCTAACTTACTTTCCTAAATAAATCATCAAACACATTTTTATAAAACAAGTACAAGTTACTTACATTTTTATAAAATACATAGTAGCTAAACATGTGAAGTCTTGGACTATCCATAAACCCAAAACCCATGACCCATGGAGCTTGAACCATAACCCATTGCATGACATCATGCATGACATCAATAATGGGTAAAACCCATGACCCATGACTCAAAGTCCATAACCCATGACCCAAGATGACTTTGACATTAGGCATGACATCACCTATCCATGGACCATAACCCATAACCCAAAACCATGGTTTGTAACCCAAAATTCAAACTTGTATTACCAGATAGCTGGATCCCTAGGCTAATACTGGTCGGATCCTTTTGGGAAGGGATTCGCCGGATCTGGGTGAACAGTGATCAGTTTGCCTATAAATAGTGAGCCATTTCTTCCTTGTTTCTCACCCCTATCTAATATATCTTGTTGGGAATTAAATTTAAGTTGATATGACAAAATACATGAAAGATAAAGGACTATTGAAGACAAGGGACCTATTTGTTAAAATAGTATTTATTAAATAGTCTCTAGTAGTATTTGTAACCCTAACTCTCTAGCTTATAAAGAGAGGCAGGGAATAGGTTATTAGTAGATCTAGAAAACACAGAACTCTCCCAATGAGAGTCTAGACACACCAAAAAAAGCGTGTGTATATTAGTTTATTAGTTTATGTATTAGTTTTATATAGTGAATAAAAGAAAACCTTTGAAGTAACTTTGATTTTTTTGTTGTTATTCCGCTGTGCAAATCATTGTTACAATATCCTAGATGGGCTTAAACGATCATTTACAATTGGTATCAGAGCGGGTGGTTCTCGATATCTATGATCAACAAGGTTTATTTTTGTTATTTTTATGAAGAAATGATGGGGCAAAGTTCTGTTCTTTGGGGCCTGATCAAGAAGTCAACGAAAGAAATGAGGTAACCTTGTACCAATTAATATTACCTTGTACAAACAATTGGCTTTCTCAATTAATGATAATACGTGGGTCAGTCAAGTGTTTTTGGAATTGAATATTCACATGAATCGTGTATATTATTAATTATGATTCGGATGTGGGGCTGCTATCCATTTATATTGTTGTTCTTTTCATTAATACTGGTCGTCCACACAAGTACCATTCGATTGGTGAGCAAGTACTGGTTGACTTATTAATATTGGTAGCTAAAGATTGGTACTGTTCTGTTCGTGAAATTAATACTGTTCGAGATCGTGGGTCAGTGCTACTCTAAAGGTCACGTGATGGATAAAGTTTTTTTATATACATCATGATTGGTGGCCATTAATTCGCATCCTTATGTTAGTACTGGTCTCGTGATATCTAGTATTGGTCCCTTGCATTATTTTATTCGATCAAATACTGGATTGGTACATGGGATGGTGGCCATTGAATTGAACGGCAGAATTGATATATGGGTCGATCATGTGCAAGTGATCACGTGGGTAATTTAATGTTCATCGCATGATGATAATGACAGTTTAAGTCTGGTAGCATTTAATGAATTAATTCCACACGACAAAATTTTGTACTGGTCTCACATTCAACTCATTTTGCTTGTTGTAAGTTAATACTGGTTATGTGTTTGGTTGTTCTGCCCAACGAAGTTAATCCTGGTCGAGCATACAAGTTAATACTGGTAATTATGAGTTAATCTGCTTGACTAAGGGTTAATTCTGGTCGTCTGAAGTTAATACTGTTAGTTAATTACTAGTCTTGGTGAGTTGACTTTTTATTCAATGATGAACCCTAGTAATTATCATGCTTTCGGCTTGACAACACACAGATTGGGATTTTATTTGTTCTTAAACGGTTTCTAATGGCTCATTCTTATTTGATAAATTGATTACGAAGAAAGGTTTTTATCATCTATTTGACGATGAAGTGAAGTTTCTTGGATGCGTGTTTTATTATACCTTTTAGCAGGAGGTAACTTGTTCGTACGTTCATGTTGTGGCTAAGCCTTGGTAAATCTAGGAAGTAGAGTTTGCTATCACTTAAAGGAGTTACGTTGTAGTGCTCAGTGTCTCATTGAAGATGAGGATTATATCAAGAGGTCGAGGTCTACTCATATAGCATCAGGTATGAGTTCATAGTCACATGGTTAGTACAAGACATAAGACGCGAGTTTGGGATATTCTACTTCAGCATCAAGTTGGTAATACTTAGTTTTCTTCATTAGTGATCATTACATGGAGCCTACAGATTTGAAGAATCAAGAAGATGGTTAACATATGGGTTTCAGGGGAAGCTTATTAATTAAATGTTTAACCATCTACATGGGGAAGGTTTTTATTACTAATTGTTGATATTTGTACTATTGGTTCGGATTTCTTTTGCCTTAATTTCGTTTTTAGTGCAGAAAACTTCATGGAGGGTATCTTGAGGCATTGGAAAGATGGATTAGTCGTATGATATTGGTTCGTGGTTTTGAAGATCAAAGTTTCTTATATTCGCGGTTTCTCCTAGTAGATTATGACAAAAAAGGGAAGAAGTACTTGGAAGCTGCAACTTGAAGATTCTTGGTGATTGCATATTTAAGGGGAAGTTTGTTTATCTTTCATCATACTAACTTTAGGGGAAGTTTGTGGTTATTGGTTTTGTCATTATCAACTAGGGGAAGATTGTTGGGAATTATATTTAAGTTGATATGACAAAATACATGAAAGATAAAGGACTATTGAAGACAAGGGACCTATTCGTTAAAATAGTATTTATTATATAGTCCCTAGTAGTATTTGAAACCCTAGATCTCTAGCTTATAAAGAGAGGCAGGGAATAGGTTATTAGTAGATCTAGAAAACATAGAACTCTCCCAATGAGTGTCTAGACACACCAAAAAAAGTGTGTGTATATTAGTTTATTAGTTTATGTATTAGTTTTATATAGTGAATAAAAGAAAACCTTTGAAGTAACTTTGATTTTTGTGTTGTTATTTCGCTGTGCAAATTGTTACAATATCCTAGATGGGCTTAAACGATCATTTACATATCTTCTCTCCTACTGATATATCTCTCCAACCTCTGATCTATAAAAATAATTCTTGTAGCTTTCTTTCTCTTGTGTTTCTCAAGGTACTTAGTACAAAGACGAGATCACGCCTTCTTACATACGAGCCATTCTTCTCTCCAAGTTGCTCGGATTTTACATCACCTCAAGACCACTGAGTTGTTTCTTGTTGTTGATACTTCTTCTTGTATTTCTAAAGTAGTTGTGATAGTTGTGTTGTTGCGTTGGATTGGTTCTTCCGTGTACAAAACTCGGTATTTAGCTTAGTACCAGAAAAAGTGTAAGCTAAGTTGTGAGGTTTCTCCACCGGTTGAAGGAGCTTGTTGACATAGTGTTTACGAACTCTCGAGTTGGGTACTCGGGGAGTGGAGTAGGGCAAGGAAGGTGTCCTTGTAGCTGAACCACTAGAAATCATATTGTCTGTTAGGATTTAGTAAATCCATAAGTAAAAGACTCGGTCACCTCGAGTATTTGTTAGCATTAGAAATATCGTAGTCTTAGACGTTTAGTTATTAGAAGTAGTTAGTTAAGTAACACCGTGGAGGACGGATGGGTCTTTACCCACTGTATACCTGATCCACATCCCGTAGAAGGCGTATTTTGTAAAAACTATAAATACCCTCTACCCCCAAGGTAGAGGATTGGAGCTTCATAATACACATTTACTTTCTCTCTCTAGAAGTTCCCTACTTTTACTTTCTCTCTCTAAAACCTCTCTCTATATTCGATCCATACATATATACTTTTGGGTTTTTATGATAACCAATCTCTTACAATTGGTATCAGAGCACGCTGTTCATAGATGGCAACTTGATCCTTATATATATTTAGCTTAGGGGTCAGGGAGTCATCAGGCACATATTCAGTGTACTCATTAAACACATATTCATCATTAATGGCAGAAGATGAACCACTTGGTACAACAAGACTTTCATTGTGCTTCACATATTGCTCATATGGGATAACATTGCTATTTCCCATATTTACAATATCTGACTCAACGACTTCTGTTGGTTGTACTTTGTTGGGCATCTTTTGCACATCAACCACATCATATAGCTTTAGTACCTCTGATATGACCGAAGCATTGGAGGGACCAGCTTGTTGAGGTGATGTAACCATGGGAGAAATATTAGCCATAAAAATAGTCTGTGCCGTTGGTTCATCATCAACATCAGAGTCAAAGGCATCACAGTCAGCAACCTGGAAGATGTTGGGATTGTTCTGTGCCAAATCATACACTGGTTGTTCATCCACGTCAGCATCAAACGTGTTGGCATTCCCCTCAGCAAGAAACAACAGCTCCTCCTCATTCAACACTGCTCCACTATCTTGTTCCTGGATTAGCAACATCTTATCCCTGAAGTACTCAGCATTTTGTGGACGCTTAGGTTGAGTGCAGTTCCTAGCAATATGTCCAACACCACCACAATTGTAACACTTAATCTGTTTGCCTTGACCTTGAACCACTATCCCTCCTCTGTTCTGAGCCCCCACCTCAACTTTTGTCACCTGGACCAATTAGTTCATGTCTTGTACAGAATCCTATGCCTGCATCTCCTTATGTACCTATATCAGAAGAAGATTTGAAGATTCTATTTGATCCTATGTTTGATGAATACTTTGAGCCAACAACTGATGATACTCCTGCACCATCTGCTGCTGCTACTCCTGCTCCATCCAATCTGAATGGTCCATCGGTGTCTATTTCCATAACACAAGAAGCTCCATCTGCTGACCATTCACCATCATCATTGAATCCTCAATCGTCTTCAGTACATCAAGGAAATGCAGTTGATAATTCTTTTGGAGATAACCCCTTTACTACTCCCGAAGATGCTCTATTTGAGAATATATTTGCCCGTTAACCTACTCCTGAGGCATCTTCACCTGGGGATCCAAACTTTGCTACTTCAGTTCCTTATCCTCAACTACATGAACATCTCAGAAAATGGACACATGATCATCCATTGGATAACATCATTGGGAATCCTTCTCGTCCGGTATCTACAAGAAAGCAACTTGCCACTGATGCCTTATGGTGCTTCTTCAACTCTATACGATCCAAGATCGAACCAAAAGATGTCAAGACTGCAATATTTGAGGACAGCTGGTTTAATGCTATGCAAGAGGAAATTCACTAGTTCGATCGACTTGATGTATGGGGATTAGTGCCACCTCCAGATTGTGCTATGATTATCGCTCTCAAGTGGATCTTCAAGGTGAAAATTGTTAAGCATGGTGACGTTTTGAAGAATAAGGCGAGACTTGTTGCTAAAGGATATCGAAAAGAGGAGGGTATTGACTTTGAGGAATCATTTGCTCCGGTTGCACGAATTGAGGCTATCAGAATCTTCCTTGCTAATGCTGCCAGCAAGAATATGATAGTCTACCAAATGGATGTAAAGACTGCTTTCTTTAACGGCGATCTCAAAGAAGTGGACTATGTCAGTCAACCGGAAGGATTTGTGAATCCCGATAATCCTACCCATGTCTACCGCTTGAAAAAGGCCATCTACGGATTGAAGCAGGCTCCTAGGACATGGTATGATAATTTGTCAAAGTTCCTTTTGGCTAATGGATTCTACAAAGGCGCTGTTGATCCTACACTGTTCACTCAGAAATCAGGCAAACATTTAATTCATGTTCAAATATATGTTGATGATATTATCTTTGCCTCGACTGACCCAAATGAATGTGACCATTTTTCTAAAGAGATGGGTTCTAAATTTCAAATGTCAATGATGGGACAAATTTCATTTTTCTTATGTTTACAAATTTCTCAAAGTCCCGGAGGCATTTTCATAAACCAATCTAAATATGCTAATGAAATATTAAAGAAATTTGGATTTGATTCTTGTGACCCTATTGACACTCCCATGGTGGAGAGAACAAAATTGGATGAGGACCACTCTAGGATCCCGGTTGATTAAACTAAATTTCGTAGTATGATTGGATCCTTGATGTATCTCATTGTCAGTAGACCTGATATTCTGTTCGCTATATGCATGTGTGCTCGCTACCAGGCTAAGCCTACTAAGAAGCACCTTGAAGCGGTTAAACGGGTCTTTCGGTATCTCCAAAGAACCATTAACAAGGGTTTTTGGTATCCGAAGGACACCGCCATGGCACTAACAGCCTATGCAGATGCTGACCATGCAGGGTGTCAAGATACTCGTCGAAGTACGTAGTAGGTGCTCAATTTTTGGGTGATAAATTAGTGAGTTGGTCATCAAAAAAGCAAATGAGTACTTCTATATCTTCTACAGAGGCTGAATACATTGCCATGTCATCATGTTGTGCTCAAATCTTATGGATAAGATTCCAACTATCTGACTATGGCTTTGTATTCAACAAAATTCATCTGTACTGTGACAACAAAAGTGCCATCGCTCTCTGCTGCAACAATGTCCAACACTCAAGATCAAAGCACATTGACATTCGACATCACTTCATCAGGGAACAAGTAGAGAAAGGTGTGGTTGAACTCTACTTTGTAAGGACCGAGTATCAGTTGGCAGACATCTTCACCAAAGCTCTTCCAAGAGATCGGTTTCAGTTGATCCTCTCGCGACTCGACATGAAGAGTCTGCAGCCGGAAACACTCAAACGTCTTCAGGAAGAGAATGAGAGTAAAGGAGTTTCTTCACCAATTCTTTGTATATATTTTTCAAAAAGCAAAATACAAAAATATAAAACCAAGAAAAACCCATACAAATTTGAAAAATCAGAAAATTCCAAAAATATTGTTTTTCTCAAGGCATGTCTTCTGATATCGATAACATCTACAGTCCTAGAAATGTCATTCAATAATGACACGAGTCTTTAGATGAAGCTCGAGCAGAAGTTCAAAATGTTTTCAAAACATGCCTAAAATGGCTCACAGTCATTTCAGACTGTGACCCGCTCTTCAAAATAATGGCTTACAGTTATTTCAGACTGTAACCCGCGTTTTCAATAAAGGAAAGTGCTGCGCAAAATCAATTTTTTATAAATATCGAGCACTTATCCTAAAACAAAATCAGGAAAGCACGTCGCCAAAAAGACGGCTGTTCCTACACAAATGTTTTTCATTCTAAGATTCTTTAGAAAAATATTTGTTTTCTCATGGTGTAACATTGTTTGAAAATGAATCAGAATAAAAATTTTGAAAATCAATCGGACTCAATATTTCATAAATTTTTATCACTAAATCAATGACTAGGGTCATCGATTGAGAGGGAGAGTGATTTCAAATTTCATATTTTCATACGATATTTCAACAAACGAGTCCATTTGTACATTATAAAGTAGTGAATAAAGTTTTGATGTTATGTGTCAGTGTATGATCTTTCGTTATATTCAAAGATCTATCAAAATGAAAATTTTCTTTTACTCAAAGATCTCTCTAAAATTATTGTTAATACAAATAAACCGTAAAAACGTTTATTAATATTTTGCGATCTCTTTGTGTTTTGTTGATAACAAATATAATGTTATCTTAAGTACAATCATAAGGATACATGTTATTTTTGTAAAGCATTTACATATAGCCATTTAATACAAATTGTTGTGATAAATCATTTGTTGTAATAGTTTATTAGGATGGGTAAAAATCATAACCCATGGATCATATCCATAACCCATGGTATTGACCCATACCCACTTGACTAGATACATTGTACTCATTAGATACATTGTATCTAAAAGAATACCCATGGACCAACCCATAACCCATGACCCATGACCCATAACCAAAAAACCCATGGGCAAAGAGGAGCGTCCCACGGATCCCTAGGATTACACTAGACGGATCCCGTGTGGGAGGGATCCGTGAGATCCGGGGAACAGTGACAAGTTTTGCCTATAAATAGAGAGCCATTTCTTCATTCTAACTCACCCCTCTTCTTACTAATTCTCTCATATACTCTCATTCTCTTCTAACAAAAGATCACTTGATCTAGAGAGTACTTCTTTCTTTATTTCTTTAGTGATTCTCATATAGGTCCTTCTCTAAGGCGAGATCACGAGCATTCTACAAGTCATCCAAGCAAGGGGTCCTTGATTGATTTGTTCCTCCACAAGATTTCTGTAGCAAAGATCTTGTATTTGATATTTCACATATCTGTTGTGTAATAGTCGTGTTGGTTTGGTCCACTGTGTTACGGACTTGGTATTTAGCTTTGTACTGGAAAAAGGTGTAAGCAACGTTGTGAAGGCTTCTTCACCAAGTTGAAGGAGTTTGTTGACATAGTGCTTGAACTCTCGAGTAGGTGACTCGGGGAGTGGAGTACGGCAAGGAAGGTGTCCTTGTAGCCGAACCACTATAAATCGGTTGTGTCATTTCTATCCCTTGCTATACTTTATTTACTTGCTTTATCATTAGATCTATACTTTCTTTACATCCATACGATTTCACATAATATCGAATCTAAAGTTTTTGAAACTAACTTAAAATCGGCAAAACTATTCAACCCCCCCTTCTAGTTTTCCACAATTGGCATCAAGAGCTAAGTTTATAAAGTTTTAAAGTAAACCGTATTTTAAAAACTTTTCGATCACTATGGGTTCTGAAAATTACAAGGAAGGGCAATCTATGCAACGACCACCACTACTTGAAACTAATGGTTTTATATATTGGAAAAATAGATTCGAAACGTATGTGAAGTATAAAGATATTGATCTTTGGTACATTATTGTTGAAGGCGATTTTGAGGCTACCTCAAAAGATGATAAAGGAAATTTAGTTAACATACCTCATGATAAACAAAACGATGAAATGAAGAAAAAGCTTTCTAAAAATAGTGAAGCTAAAATGGTTTTGTATAATGCTTTACCCAAAAAGGAGTTCGAAAGAATTTCTATGCTTAAAACCTCTAAAGAAATTTGGAATTCTTTAGTTGTAACTCATCAAGGTAATCAACAAGTTAAAAATAATAAAATTGATTTATTTGTTCAACAATATGAACAATTTTCAATATTGGATGAGGAAACTATAGATCATTCATTTGCTAATTTTAATACTATTATTACATCTTTACAAGCACTTGATGAATCTTTTTCTCGCCGTAACCATGTTAGGAGATATCTAAGGGCACTTCCATCCAAGTGGAGATCCAAGGTGACGGCGATCAAATAGTCAAAATATTTGACAATCCTTACCCTTGATGAGCTCATAGGCAACTTAAAAGTCTACGAGCTTGTCCTTGCTAAAGATTCCGAAGCCTCAAAGGTGAAAGAGAAACACAAATCTCTTGCCCTTAAAGCCAAAAAGGCTTCAAGCGATGAAGAGAACTCCTCTTCGGATAGTGACGACGAGGAGTATGCTATGGCGGTAAGTGACTTTAAAAAGTTCTTTAGAAGGAAGGGAAGATACGTCAAACAACCGTATGACGACAAGAAAGGATTCCGGAAAAGCAAAGAGGAAGAGAAGCCAAGGGATGATCGTGCTTGTTTTAAATGTGGGGACCCAAACCACTTTATTAGTAAGTGTCCCAAATGGGATGATCAAAAGGCGTTCGTGAGCGGCACGTGGGGAATGAGCGACGAGGAGGACGAAGAAATTTGTCTCATGGCAAATGACGAGTTATGTCACGAATACTATAGTAGCTCATCACTAGATGACGACTCATTGCGTAATGAATATGACAAACTTTGCAATATTAGCTTAAAACTAATTAACAAAAATAAGCTTTTAAAAAGTCAAAACCAACGTTTAGATAAAGAAGTCATAGAATTAATAGCAAAATTGAAACGTCTAGAAAAGGGTAAAATAGCAAGTGGTGAATGTGAACTTTGTGTTCAACTTCAAACACTAGTTGATCAACTAGATTCTAAAATTGCTAGAATGAGTACGAATACTTTAGATATGATATTAGATAGTGTTAAAACCGGAAACAACCAAAAAGGTTTAGGTATTCAACAACTTGATCCATCAACTAGTGAAAACAAAGAAACACAATTTGTTAAGGCACTAGAAAAACAAGCCACTATTGTGGCGGATCCCACGTATCCTATAAAAAGAGAACCGGCTATTGTTCAGCCAGGGATCCGTGGGTCTGCTGTAGCAAACAGTGGTAATAACATAGCTTCCTCATCTCGAACTGATTTTGTCATTGTTAATAAGAAGAAACCAACTCATTTTACCACTAGACAACCACCTCCAAATTATAATCCTATTTTTGCAAGAAACAAAGCTCCATCTTTTTCGAAACCTAATTGATGAGTGTGCAAATACTCATCATTTTTGTACCATTTAAACTGCAAAAACATCTGAAAACACTCAGAAATGCATCAAAATGATGAAAATATCACAAATAAGTGTTTTATGTGTTTTAAATGCAAAAATACCAAAAACAGGTGAAAAACGTATCAAGTTTGCATAATTGGCAGTTTTAGTCCCCCAAGTTTCAAAAGTTGTCAAAAATAGTCCATGGTAAATCAAAATAAAGAAAAATGTCATTTAAGGTCCATGGGATTCAAAAGTTGTCAAAACAAACCCTTCAAAGTTAAAAATTGCATAATTACAACTTTGGTCCCTTAACTTTAAAAATTGTCATAAAAGGTCCTTGGATATTTAAAAATGGAAAATAATCAAATATGGTCCTTGTACTATTAAAGTTTGTCAAGTTTGGTCCTTGTGTTAACATTGGAAAAAGTTCAGTTTTGGTCCCTCAAGTTTGCAGAATTTACAACAATGGTCCTTGTGTATTAAACAAACCAAACGGACTCTTTTATTAATCCAACCCAAAACCAAATCCAATCCCTTAACCCAGCTGGCCCAACTCCAAGCCCAATCCCCCGTTATTAATATCACTCGGTCAAACCAAGTCAACCGCGCCAAAACCAGAGACACTGTACATCTCCTTCACCATCACCTGTTAAACCAAAACCAGAGCTGGTTTTTCCACCTTTTCACCTTTCCACCTCACCCTAACAGCTGTTTAACAACCCCCTTCCACCTCCACATCCACCAAATTACATTAAATGCAAAAACCTGCTCAAGACTTTTTTCCCGCCAAATTGACAAATGGCGAATTTGATGATCTGGAAGGATCCAATGGTTGGAAATAGGTGGGAATGACTCAGAGGTCGACACAAAGATCAATGAGATCATTATAAAGAAGAATGGTGCTATGTGAAGAACAATCTAGAGTAATTTTTTTAGTTTATGTCGTTTTAGCTTAATTTTAAATTCCAGTGTATGTTTTAGCTTTCAAGCTTTGTATTTCAAGTTTTTAGTTGTAGGATCGTTATTTTATTGTGTTGATGATTCGGGTGGTCTTGGATGATCAAAATACATGTTTGCCATAGTTAGAGAGTTAGTAGAGAGAGAGGGTGTTCTTGCTAGAGGTTTACATAAAGTATGGAATATTAGATTGAATGAGAAGCACCACCCCTTCCATCCATGGAAGGGGTATTTATACTTACAAACATAACGACCTCCCATCGGCCTGTGGATCAGGTATACGGTGGGTAAAGACCCGTCCTTCCTCCACGGTGTTACACTACGCTAAACTACACTACTAAATAACTAATAAACTACTAAACAACTAAAATAACGACACGTCTACGAGCTAACTTATGCTAGATCATAATTGGGGTGACCGACACTTTAACATGGAATTTTCTAATTCCTAACAATCTCCCCCTAAGGGAGGTCACCCCATGAAATACATTTTGCTTCCTAGCATTCTATCTTTGACTTCGTTCTTGAGCTCGTAGACTTCAATTCTTCAATTCTGCAATCTTTGTGCTTAAGCAGTGATTCTTCCAAGTCCGCATAGATTAGTACTTTAAGTGGAGGCCTTTGAACTGATCCACATCTTTGATGATCTTCGAGCTTTCATTGAGATCATCAGCCACAGTAAATCTCTGGATCACCCTTTATTGTGTTGCCATAATGTGAAGTTGTGACTTTCGGACCGACATGCTCACACTTTTGAATCATGACATCTTTCCATCAGAGTAGCGGAAGCCTTACTGGTTCATGATATTTGCAGCAGCGTAGCAGAAGCATAGTATAAAAATATCAGAACCAGGTTATGTAGATATGCACCAGTCATGATTTCTTCAATTAAGTGTGGTTGCTGTGAACATGCGGCTTTGGATTGACTCCTCAATTCTGATCAGCTGCAATCGTCGGGGTGTACCTACATACGACAGTTAGCAATAAAGCGCACGAAAGTGTCTTTGATCACTTTCGTTGAATTGAGGTACACGGCCCACGGTTCCCCGTTGATCAGTACAAGTACTGCCTGTGATCAGGTAGGATTCCTAAGAATCTCCTTGACAGGGTTTCGCAGCTGTTCTAGCTGTTCTCAAACCGGAACGTCTCAAAGAAGACAACACGGAGTGAGTGAACCAGCGAATTGATATTCACTGATTGATGAAAAATGATATGAAAACAATCGCGTATTGATTTAAGAAAGAGTTTTGCAATACGACGAAGGTTTTATGAGAAAGATCAATTTTTCAAACAAAATACTTTTTGTATTAGAGAATGAGTACACATTCGACGTGCTAGCGAAAAGAAGAGATTCGCACATCGAACGTTTTTTCTAAAAGTATTTTTCAATCAGAGATACTTTTTGAATTTGAAATGAATACACATTCGACGTGCTAGAGAAAAGAAGGTTTGCACATCGAACGGTTTTTCCAAAAGTATTCGTCAATTCCATTCCTGGAACAAGGTTGATTCACGAGTGAATCGCCCCATCGTTTCTGTCCAGTTGTCACAAGCTTGATCTTACGAGAAGATCTCACATGTCACCCACCAAGAGCTTGTTTGATGTTGGCTCTAGAAGGATTTCCATCTTCATCGTGAATATTTTCATATCACTCGGATGTACTGGCAATACCACAAGGATAATGCGTAGGACTCTTAATATATTCTTACTTTCCACATTGTGTGAAACAGCAAGTCTTCAAGAATTTAGTGTCCTAATGAGATATTGTGGATGATCTCTTGGCTCTAGACTCAATAGTGCACATTTGGTTCCTGTGCCGGAGACTAGGGAGAGGGTCTCCTTCTTCAATATCAACAATCTCTAAGAGAAAGTCGATAGATAATGTCGGTTCCCCGTGAGAATGAGACAAGCCCTTTTAAGAGGAACTTGAGTGGCTTGGGAAGTTTAGTGCAGTGCGTCACTGGGTCCATGACGTCTTGTCTTCAATACCAGTGTTACCTTAGTAACCACCAGTAGCATATGTATTGAACCCGGTTACTGCCCTAAGGTTGAATTATTGGAGGGCTATTTCTTTTCACCCTTTTCACATTAATTTCTTTTTCATTCTTCAACCCCTTCAGTGCTTACCGAGACTTCATTACTAGAACCTTGTTGGGTTTATTCCAGTACTAGCTCTATCTCAGTCGGCACTCTTCCCATATTCTCATTTTTCTCCTTTTTTTCAATATACCTAAGGACTCAACATTATCTAGTGGATTGTCCCTGGGTAGATCCCTCCGGTTCTGGCGGATCGTGGGAACTAATACCTAACTTCACCATCCTTATAACTCCATACATAAAGTAAAATGGTCGGTCTTTTGGTACAGTTCATTCTTCCTTGAAAACAATTGAAAAATCATTTGGAAAAACAATCAAGGTACTTGTGATACGAGATCAAAGCATTTTGCACCTTAATAGTTTTGATCATTTAGAAAACCTCCCCCTCAACATGTGCATATGATTTAGAAATTATTTATCACATGGAGGCAAGAGGACTTTGAAATATTTTCTTTGATCACAATTTTCATATAAAAAGCCATTTGATTTTCTTGGTAAATTCTCCCCCTCAATATGTGCATAGGATAAGAGAAATCATTTTAACACATAGAGGCAAGAGTTCTTTTGAAGCACATCCACGAACACAAAAGCCATTTAAGAAACCATTCGCTCCCCCTCAATATGTGCTTCGAGATTCGAAAGCGTTTAGCACATATAAGAGAGCAACTTGCACATTTGAATCAAAACGGTCACCTTTTATCAAATTTCATTATTAAATCACAAATTCTCCCCCGATTAAAAATATCAAACCCTTTGAGATTTTGGATCCCAAGTGATTTAATAAGGTTTAGAAAAACATGGGAGAAAATGTGCCTGATTTAAAAACTCGTCTCGTTTTTGGATAAATCCTCCTCCTCAACATGTGCATTGTATATTTGAAGTCATTTGACACATGGAGGCAGGAGTGCCTTTAAAGGACTAAAACCAATTTCATTTAAACAGATTTGAGATTTAAATCACGATCTCTACCCCGATCAGAAATATCAAACCATTTGAGATTTGTGATTCCAACTGATTTAAATCATTTAGAAAAATTTGGGGAAAGACGTGGCAAGATTCAATTTTGAAAGATGACAGATAAGGACCATTTTAAGACATTAAAGATTGTTAGTGTCAGGTATGATAGTTTTTAAGAGATCTTTTAGTAAAATAAAACAATTTCACAATCAAACAAGAACAGAAAAAATTTCATTTTGAAAAACCTTAATTCTAAAGAAAAAATCATACCATGACATAACATTAAATCTTTAGATCACCACTTATATTGTACAAAGCGGAACTTTTGTGAAGAAATATCGTTTGAAAATATTTTATTTTAAATCATTCTCCCCCTCAATCCATGACCGTAGTCGATAATTGAGTGACTAAAGTTTTGATAAAATGAAGTCCGGTGATTTTCAAAATTAAGTCCAATTAATTTTCAAAACAATATTTTCCATTTTCAAAACAATTTAATCAAATTATTGAAAATTGTTTAAAAATGGTATCCTGCACAAAGATACGTTAGGTGGTTGAGAAGCTTCCGTTGTTGCTGTAGGGCTTGGAAGAAAACCGTCTGCAGATGCAGTGAGACTTCTTCTTACGTTGCATTTGGAATGCCAACTGAGGTCAAATTAAGCTCCGTTTCTTCAATCACTTAGAAGAAAACCATCTGCTGATGCAGTGAGACCTCTTATGTTGCATTTATGCAAACTTTCCATTGAAGTCAAATTAAGCTCCGTTTCTTCATTTGTCAACCCAAGATATAGTTACCCTTTCCTTTCGGTATCCAATCATCTTCAATAGTGGGATCCGGATCGGGAACATTCTTATATACCAATGTACCTGCATATGTTAGTGAACACACATACAAATATATGGTGGTCGACAACACCCATACAGCAATCGACTAATAAAAGTCAATCCAACATATCAATCAGATCATGTAAGGTATGGGAATAATGTGTTTCTCAAACTCTAATCATCTAAACCTAACAATCATATCCTAGAAACCTAGTCCTTCAACATAGGCAATTATATTTTTTCGGATAAGCACGTAGGATAATTAAGAAAGTCCGTTAGATGATATAAATTTGAAAACATTCTCCCCCTCAATCAATGACTTATTTTCTGAAAAGATTAAAAGAGCTGAAGTCATTGATTGAGTTTTCAATTTTCACAAAAACTCTGAATCTGATAGATTTACAAACAACTCATTTACCACCATTTTAGAAAACAACAAATATTTTTCTGAAGAATTTATAGACGGAAAAATATTTGAGTAGGAACAGCAGTCCTTCGACATACTTTCCTCATTTGTTTTTAGGATAAGTGCACGAAATATTTGAAAAATTGGATTAGCGCAACACTTTCCTTCCTTTAAAAGAACGGGTTGCTATCTGAAATAATAGCAAGCCATAGTTTAAAGCACGGGTTACAGTCAGAAGTAACTGCAAGCCATTATTTGAAGCCCGGGTTACAGTCTGAAATAACTGTAAGCCACATTTTGAGACATGTTTAGAAAAGAATATTTACACCTCCTACTCGAACTTCATCTATGGTCCCGTGCCATTATTGAATGACATTTCTAAGACCGTAGATGTTATCGATACCAGAAGACATGTCTTAGAAAAACAATATTTTTGGTCTTTTTCAAATTTTCTGATTTTTATGGCTTTTTGAAAATTTTATATTTTTCTATTTTGTTTTGTTGGTTTTATATTTTTCTATTTTCTTTTCGTTGGTTTTATATTTTTGTATTTTGTTTTTCGAATAAATATTTACAAGGATAGAATAGATGATATAGTTAAAGAAGATGATGATACGAGTACCGAGATAAGGATATCGAGCAGCCCCGTTGTAGAAGATAGAAGTCATCATCCCTTAAACATTCACCACCAAAGCTTCCAGGGCTCCAGAATAGAAGATAGAACATGAGCCTTTGAGAAAGAGAGACTTTGGCAGCTTCCCCCCAAACCGAAAATCCTTTAGCTGAGCAGATTCAAAGCTTTCTTTCAAGCTTCTATTAGCCAGGTGCACAAAGAAGCACACCATTATCATCGAACTTGCTGCTCCTTTTAAGAATAATCACCGTGATTCTTCGTTCGAGGTTATATCATCCAATAGAACACCAGCAACGTTTCATCCCACACTTAAATAATCTTCTCAAATTTCTTTTCCACTGAAGTCTGAAGCAATCCATTCCAAAAAGGTGTCAAGAGACCACTTCCCCCAAGTAGTTGAATTGATGCAGTCAATCTCTTAGACTAGAGCTCACGAACCCGAATACACATACCCGAAGACAAAGAAACTTATACCATCGAAGTAGCAGATTAAGTCCAATAGCCAAAGAATAACCCCGATGTATACTTTTCTCTCCCCTGAAGAAAGTGTATGAAGCTCAAGAACCCGAAGTACCCGAATGCCCAAAGAGAGAATAACCGATAACATTGAAGAAGCAGGCCGAATCACTGATTATCTCTGCGGGTGACAATCTCTACGGATGTCAACACCGGAATAAGTGATTATATCTCTGAATCACAGATTAAGCCCTCAGGTAAAACAGCTGAGCATCCCCAATGTACACAATCTCTATCCCCTGATGATTGTGATAAAATCAAAATCATCACACACTTGTGTACCTCTTTCATCTTCAGAAACTAACTCTTCCATCTCTTCCCCCACGTCGTTGGAATAATAACACAAAAGCCTTCATGAGTAAAACCTTGAGTTTCTCTGCGGTCATGACATTTGTTTTACCGGGATATCTTCAATCACTTAGAAGAGTTAAGTTCATCAAGTTTACTCGTCATGAGTCAAACCTTGAGTTTCTCTGCGGTAATAACATTTGTCTTCCCGGGATATCTTCAATTACTTAGAAGAATTAAGTTCATCAAGTTTACTCACTTTGTGTTTATATGTGAGTCTCCTTTCTCCTTGCTGGTTTTGACACTTCAGAATCAGCAACTCATTGTAAGCCCGTATACTAGAAATTTGTTGAGAAGAACACTTGAACTCTTGTGGGAATCAACTTGCTAAAGTACATTGTGAGCAAATCTAATTGGGGATTAAATCTGACATATCACTTTCCCCCAATTAGTGCTCTCACCTAAACTGACAATGCCCGGGATATGAAGAAGTCTTTGGATAATCAAATGCAACTCGTCTTTAGTCTTCTAACATGCAGCAGAAAAATGTAGAACAGACTGTAGACTCGACCTTCTTCAATATTGTCCAGTTGGGGAATAGATAGTTAACATCTTCAACTCACACCAAGAAGCATCCCACCAAAAAGCATCCCAATTAACTTACATCTTGCAAATCCCCTTAACTAAAATCCCTCCCAATCAAACAAGAACAGAAAGATGTTCATCAAGGAAATCAGCAATCAGGCCGCAACAAACACACAAGATGGTAACACCAAACTACAAATCACATCAAACAAGAACAGATAGATTGTTCGGAATCATCATGTTGATGTATACGTGAAGCATTAACCGGAAGCACTTTGTCGATAAACTCATCAATCCGAGTGAAGATGTCAACCAACGGCTCTTAGAAGAGAAAAACTCCATGTGAAGATGACCCGATAAAAAGAAGCTCGGTTCTTACATGAGTTTAGAGCCGTATGACCATTTAATTTCTCAAATATCAATCAACAATGCAAAAAATTCACACTTCTTCTCCCCCTCAAGAATTGCATACGGAGTTGCCATTCTTGATTAAATAAGTGAAAATCATCCGAATGTTCTATTCACACTTCTCTCCCGCAAAATAAGCACATGATGTCGCCATCTTCATTATAATCGAGCAAGCAGAATGAGAAAACAATCAGTGGTAGCCCGGTTCACTTGATGACTGAAGCGCATGGAAAAAGCATGAAGCATGTTGATGAGAATGGTCATAATTGAGAAGATTTCTCTTCTTCCGAAGATAATGCGCACTGAGGCGTACACATTTCTTTTCTTTAGGGAAAGAGGCTTGAACTGTTGTGTTCAAACATCATAATGTTGAAGTACGAGGCCTGAACTGATGTGAACAGACGTCATAAGAAGATTTCTCTTCTTTTGAAGATAAAGCAAACTGAAACGTACACTTTTCTTTTCTTTAGAGTACGAGGCATGAACTGTTGTGTTCATACGTCATTATCCCTCTCTTTTCAATCTCTTTTGGCAAAACATGTAATCAACCCATTATCATTCAGTAGGCTCTTTGTCGTGACAGCTGATGGAGAAAACACAATATGATGAATTTGACCCTGAAGTAAACTACCCCGAACTCGTGACTTAAACTTGCACATATGTAACAAAGAGCGGTGCTGATTTCCATTAGCATCTCTAAGTACTCTCTATGTACTCTATACTCTTCAACCAACCAACCATCAAGTATAAGACGTACATTACCTCTTGAAAATCCACAATTGAATGTGACACTGAGCACTACAACGTAACTCCTTAAAGTGATAGTTATTTTTGTGGCAAACAGAGCCCAATTCCCCCACGTGGTAAAAGGAAAAGACTCCCAAAAATAACTAGATTTCCAAGTCTTTGTTTTTTTTTTTTGATAATAAGCTCGAACAAGGATCATGAAGAATCTTCATCTAACCATCCCCGATACCTTCAGATACTAAGTACACTCGCCCGTGATATTTCACTTCAACCTCAAATAAATAATACTGAATTAACGCCGTTGTCACATCTTCTTGTTAAAAGCTCAAATCTAGCCTTCTTTGACATTTAAACGAACACTGATAATGGTTTCATCCCGACCATGGTTAAAAGCACGTAACCCCGTAAAACCAAGTAATAACCAAACTGCCATGACGAATATCCAAACACACATCCAATTCATGAAGTACACCCTTTTATCTCTTCTTCGAAACATAAACCGTAGCACAAGCATCAAATAAGATCCCGAAATACACTTTCCTTTCTCCAAGATGGTTCCATCATTACGGGATTTTACAACTCTAAGATTTAAACCGAGAAATAGTTTCTTTCGCGGGATTTTACAAAACCAAGAATAAACCGTAAGATAGATCCGGAAATGCACCTTACTATTATTAGGATGTTTCCATTGTTACGGGATTTTACAAGTCTATGATTTAAACCGAGAAATAGGTTCTTTCGCGGGATTTTACAAAATCAAGACAAAACCGTAAACAATGTCAGCTTGAATGTGTTATGACAACTTTGGTTTCGGTGAATATCTGTTTTTAGGGGAACATGCAGTGGTTCATCAACAATTCTTCTCCATCATCAACAATTCTTAACCCATATGTAGACAAGATCACAAACCATACAAAGTCAAGTAGTATACACTACTTCCCCCTGGAGGTTCTTTCGTAAAACATCAAAGTACACGTTTCTCCCCCATGATGGTTTCGAACTTTTGGAAGCATCATTAACGTGTACAATCATTTGCACGAAAAGTTCTAGTCATAAGCAAACATCTCGAAAAAGCATGAGTGACACTGAAGATTCTTGAACAATTTTGCTTAGACTGTGAAGTGTCATTGACATTCTGAGGCGTCGAATATCTCATGGGAATTGCTAAAATTGAACGTCCTTTGATTCACCGGCTAATAGTAATGACCACATATTTCGCGTCAATAATACCGTACAAGACTCCGTAGTCATTTATCACTTTTTTTTTGTTGCTCAAGCCGTGAATTTATGTATCCTCGTGAAATTTTATCATAACCAACATACCACTCATCCGATATAAAAAATTGTATCCAATCCTTTTGTAACACAAACGTTGGAAGACAAAATTTATTAGCATCTATTAATCTCAAATAAGAGAAACAAATGTATGAAGCAAATAGTTTCCGGATATATACTCAGTCCACCTCAGCCCAATAAACACGAGTTAGATACTCGGCCCAAGTTCTACACTTCACATGTGAATGAGACATAGGCCCAATACTCGAACCATTAAACCCGATCCAAGAAAAATTTTGATATCCGGTTGATATAAAAGTCTGGAACCCTAATTAATCTCATTTTAACCCTAACAGTCACCTAATAATACGCCTCCATCAAACTCTCTCCAAATCAGATCTGGAAAAAGAAAAACCCAACTCAATCTTCATCAAAAATCCTATCAACACTAGCCAAGCTAATCCCAACATCTAAACCGAACATGAAAACAATCATATTAATGCCTTCATCGAACCACAAACAAACCTCCTTTCGATCATCAACCATCAAAACATACGAACGAAGACACACAACAAAAAAAAACGCCCTTCTTTCTTCTTGATTTGCACGGATGAAGAACCAATTAATCTTCAAGATCTTTAGATAGAGGTCTCGGGTAGGTTTTTATTTCTTGTTTTTGTTCATGTGATTGATAAAACGAACCAAGATAAAGGAAATAACACTCTTGTTATCTTCCTTTTCATTAATTTTCGGATAAGTACATGAGGGTTTGATGATTAACGAACCAGGAAAAAGGGAACTAAGAATGTTTTGTTTTCTCTTTTTTCGTTTTATGTTCGGATATAAAACCAGTGAGGCATAGCTTCAACAAAACAGATCGATGATGGTTTAAATTGTTTTTCGTGATTAAAGACCTTCAAGTCTAGTTCATACATTGAGTATCACGAAACAAATAGACTGAGATCTTGTAGATATGATGTTTGATGGTGAATATTAGGATAAGGATAGGTACGGATGTATACTGAGGTAAACGATTAGTGGAGTTGATTATTTGTGTCAAGTTAAGTCATGAGTCTAGTACATCTATGAAATATCAGTCATGAGTCTTTGAGTCAAGTGACAACTCGCTTGACCATTCAATAATGGCAAGTCGCTAAATAGACGCAAGTCGCTACGCAAGTTGCTACGACTAAGTCGCTACGACTAAGTCGCTACGACTAAGTCGCTAGCTGCAGTTGACTAAATAGTCAACATGCTTTGAGTACACAAATAACAGGAAAGTCGCTAGCTTATTTTTCTGTTGACAACTCGCTAGTTAGACGACTTGTAAAGACAAGTCGCCACCAGTATAGTCACAAGTAGTACAACTCGCTAGGATGAATAAAATCATTTCCGACGAGCTTTTCCGACTGCTTTTCCGGCCAGCTTCAAATAAACCCAGAAAAGTTTTATAAAAAGCATTCATATTACCCATTTAGACCACGAAAACTGCTATTGGTAACAACAAAAATACGGATGAAACTTTAATAAGTTTGAATATTTTGACCAAGCAGACACAGACACCAAGACAGACCACATGACGGTTTTAATATTTTGACTAAACAGATACCAAGACAGACATGACAGTTTTAATATTTAGACCAAAAAAGGATGATACAAAAATGAGGACATGTATAAACTGTATAACACATTAACCGACAGTTTATCAACATGAACCAAAAAAATCACAAACAACAACTATGGTACGGACCACACAAATCAAAGATGACACAATAAACCTTGGCTCTTGATACCAATTGTAGGATCGTTATTTTATTGTGTTGATGATTCGGGTGGTCTTGGATGATCAAAATACATGTTTGCCATAGTTAGAGAGTTAGTAGAGAGAGAGGGTGTTCTTGCTAGAGGTTTACACAAAGTATGGAATATTAGATTGAATGAGAAGCACCACCCCTTCCATCCATGGAAGGGGTATTTATACTTACAAACATAACGACCTCCTATCGGCCTGTGGATCAGGTATACAGTGGGTAAAGACCCGTCCTTCCTCCACGGTGTTACACTACGCTAAACTACGCTACTAAATAACTAATAAACTACTAAACAACTAAAATAACGACACGTCTACGAGCTAACTTATGCTAGATCATAATTGGGGTGACCGACACTTTAACATGGAATTTTCTAATTCCTAACATTAGTGTACAATAAAGCTTTTGTGAACATCAATTACAGTTTTAAGTCTCAATTTCAGTTTATGCAATTTTACTTGTTCAAATTCTTAAAATGTTAATGTTGTTGTTAGTTGTTGTTATGAACTGAGTAAGCTCACATAAGCTCCTAGATAGCTTGTTTAAGCTATTAGAAACCCTTAAAATCAGTTTAGAAGCAAAAAGAAAAAAATACCAAAAATACCAAAAAAATTAGATAAAAATAAAAAATCAATGGTGAAGGTTATCAAGAAGCTGGAGCAGGGTAGATTTTGGATTGCCTTGGGTTTAGAGCTTCTTGGGAAGCTGTAGGTTATGTTTTCAGTCCTTGGATCTCAGTTTTGAGCTTGGAAGCCACTTGTAAGCTTAATTCTTGATTTTGGCAATTCACTGTAGAACTACTTATCATTGCTTATCTCTGTGTTCTTTGTGCTTATTTGGTGTGTGTTAGTGATATTATTGCTTAATATAGCCTGCTTGTTCATCAGTTATTGTAGTAGCTTTGTTTTCTATTTTTCACTAAGTAAAACTGCATAATAGTAATTTATAGGCTTTAGTTGTAATTGTTAGTGTTTATGTGTTTAATTCAGCTTATTATATCATTAGATGATTGTATGAATCAGTTTTATGGTTTAAATCACTCATTTGCTTTGAAAATCTTCAAAACAGTTAAGTAAAAGGGTGTTTGGTTTTGATTTGTTAACTGTGTTAAAGGGTATTCAAGACAGTGTTCTTGTTTGATACATGTCACACTTGGTCTAAATAACTCAAACATACAAGAAAAACCAGTGCTTGTTTGTTCAAAAGTCAAAATACTCTTTAATCTCACACCATTAGTTAACTGTTAGGATTTAAAGAGTAAAAATCGTCATAGTTGCTTAAAACTTGTTAACATAGCTTAATCTCATCTTATTATAGCTTAATATAACATAATCAGTAAGTAGAACCAATCTAAAGTTCATATTAGTCAACATATTAGTGTAATATAAAAAGTCAAAATTTCCATTTGGTCAGTTTTTAAATAAAATAGATAATTTTATATAGGGTTTAATTTTGAGTTTCAAAATTTGAGCTTTTGGGATATTAAAATATAGCTGCTCATCTTTATCTCAGTATTTTTTATATTTTCTAGATAGCTTATTTAACAGCTTATTTTTTAGCTTCTTTTGAACCCTTTTTCAAAAAGATGCCCTGTGCACAGTTTTACTAGCCTTTTTCACAAGCTCATAAAAAGCTTCTTAGTGAACCATAGCTTGTGAATTTTGGTTCTTTGGAAAGCTAACCTAGCTGTCTTGAGGATCCAAGCTTAATATTTCACTTTCTAGCTTATTTAATAGGGCTGCAAGTAGCTTGTACTTTGTCCCATTTCTGTGTTACATAAGTACTCAGTGTAATCAAGTCATTTTCATAAGCTCACACAGAGCTTAATAGTGGGTCTTACCTTGTGTACTTTGGCTTTTTGGAAAGCCCACCAACCCAGCTTGTTGACTCAAGGCTTATTTTTGACCTTGGAGCTTTTGCTCTTAGCTTAAATTGGTCTTGAAAATCCTTGCAGGACTGTTTGGTTAGTAGGATTAGTACAAGTGCTTATTTGCTTATTATAGCTCATCAGTGTGCTTATTTGTGTCTTTTAGCTTAATATAAGTAGCTTTAGCTTGTTTATAGCTTATTTCAACTTTGGTTCTAGCTTGTAAGCTTATTTGAGCTAAAAATCATCAAAATAAGCTCATAAGCTTAACTGTCTAAATCATAAGCTCATAAACTGCTTATTTTTAAGTTTTAAAATTTTTGTTTTCATTAAAGTTACTTATTTTCAGTAGTTAAATAGTTTTCAAAAAGAAAAATCACAAAAACATCATTTTAAAAATAGTGATAGCATTTATTTAATAGAAATTAGCTTTTTAATTTTTCTTTTCAGCTTATTATTAAGCAATTTCAGTTTTTATAATTTTCTTAGCTTTCTGTCACCATAGGATATTTATAGAAAAAATTTCATAATTTTCTTAGTTTGTTTAGTATTTATTAGAATTTAAAATAGTTAAAAAGTATTAAATAATTAATAATAAATAAATAAAAAAGCATAAAAAATATCTTTTCAGTTTTAAAATTACTTTTATAATATTTTAGATTTTTCTAAGTTAAAATTTCATTTTTCCAGGTTAATTTTGTATTTTCTTGTATTTAAGTGTATTTTAAATAGTAATTAATTAATAATAAATAGATAAAAAGTGTAATAAATATATTTTTAGTTTTAAAATAAGTTTTATAATATTTTAGATTTTTCTAAATCATAATTTTATTTTTCTAGCTTTATTTCATATTTTATTATATTTTAGGGTATTATTAAATAGTTAAAAATAGTTTTTAATTAATAATAATTAGATAAATAGTTATAAAAATAATTTTCTTTTTCTAAAAATTTTCTTTTATTATTAGGATTGTAAAAATATCATTTTCATATTTGTAGGCCTTTTATTTCTTAAATCTCACGTTTTATTTTGTACGTTTACGTAGTTTAATAAACGTACGTATTTACGTTTGTTTAAATCTGATTGTTGTGCTTTACAATTCTGTATCCAAATACAATTCCAATCAATCAGTAGTGTAATTACCAAGCAAAATCCTTACTGATCATTATCCTTATTGATCATTCGACATCTGAACGTTTTTAAGCACCATTAATCCTCCGTGGGACTTAACGACCCGGGAATCCACTATATTCCAAGGGAAATTGCATTGGTTTTAGACTGTTTGAATTTTATTACGGTTGACCATTCACAAGTGGTTGACTTGTGTAATAAACTTGACGGTTGGGATCCAGTCAAATTTTGGCGCCGCTGCCGGGGAGGCTGTAAGCGTGTTTTAAGCATTTTCAGACCCATACTTGCACATATACCACCTTTTGTAAACAGTTTTCTTTTGTAAAGTTATCAAAAAGTTCATTAACACTTTTCCTAAAGTGTTAACAACACCAAAAAAATATAAAACAACAAAACAATCGTAACGTTTTCTATCTTGTATTTTCTTTAAGGTGATTCTTAAAGAGGTACGATTTGGTTAAACGAGACGATACCAAAAATATTGTCCAAAAGTTTTTAAACCCTTAGCACAAATCCATACCTACGTCTTTTCAGTGGTACTTAATAAATACATAAAAATCAACCACCGCAAACCAAGGCAGAACACCTACCAACTGGGGGTGTGAACATTAATAAGTTCCCAATCTTACAGATCAAAACTTGCCTTTGTGTCCTTGTGATTTGGTGTACCTTTTTCAAAGAAGCCATTTCATTTGTGATTATTGGTTTAAGTTCACTTGTCGTTTTGCCTCGCATTTGTTTTTGAAAACTGATTTTTATATTTAGTGCATGCGCACTCGTTCTTCCAGCTCTACAAGTCCACTTTCTGAGCTTGCAAGTATTCCACGTAAACGTAGAGGACGTTCTGCTCCCTCAGCCGTGACTGAGGAACGTCTAGCACCACCACCCCCTGTCGTAATGGCAGAAGATAAACTGATGAATGAGCTTCTCCAAGCACCCATCGAGGGTTACGGAGATGCCATTGTTGTCCCAGCCATCGTGGCTGATACCTTCGAGCTCAAAACCGGGTTGCTTAATCTGGTAACCCAAAGCCAATTTTATGGTTTTGAGCGGGACGACCCTCATGCACATATTCGATGGTTCAACAAGATTGCATCGACCATCAAATACAAGAATGTCCCACATGAAGCAATTAAGCTTCTTCTGTTCCCATTCTCTCTAGAGGGACAAGCCCGAAATTGGCTTGAGAAACAACCCCTCGTTCCATTGAGACATGGGAGGATTTAGTCACTAAGTTTGTTAATGAATTCTATCCTCCATCCCGAACTACAAATCTTAAGAATGAGATAATGAAATTCACTCAAAGATTTGATGAATCA
Source organism: Chrysanthemum seticuspe (assembly GCA_019973895.1). Classification (NCBI taxonomy): domain Eukaryota; kingdom Viridiplantae; phylum Streptophyta; class Magnoliopsida; order Asterales; family Asteraceae; genus Chrysanthemum; species Chrysanthemum seticuspe. Next base: position 326,998,304 of record BPTQ01000008.1, on the reverse strand, counting down.
TTCGGTGAGGCATGGGATCGTTACAAAGAGTTGCTCCGAAAGTGTCCGCATCATGGTTTTACCGAGTTAATGCAAATGGATACTTTCTACAATGGTCTGAACCAAACTAACCAAGACTCCTTAAATGCCTCCGCGGGAGGTAATTTCCTGAGCAAGACCACAAAAGAAGCCTTGCAAATCATAGAAAACAAGTCCCAGGTCCGCCCTTTCCGAACAAAGACATATCAGTCTCATTCTAATGCTGGACCTTCTACTTCATCTCACGTGAGTACATCTAGCACCGATGCTAAGCTTGACAAACTCACTGATGCTGTTCAGGCTTTGGTTCTTGCTAACCAAAAGAAAGTCACTTTCACACAGACACCATCACATGGTGAAGTAAAGAAAGTTGAGGTCTGTGTTACTTGTGGTGGCCCTCATGCATACTACAACTGTATTGCCACCGATGGTAGTCCGTTTGAAGCCAATGCTATATCCGGTACTTCACATCAAGGAGGTAATCAATACCGTCCTCAAAATGAACCAAACTACCGTGCACCTAGCAGTATGACACCACCTGGTTTTCCTCCTGTGCAAAACCATGGCAATCAAAATCGCTTTGGACCAAATCAAGGTTTCCAACATCAAGGAAACTTTAATCAAAACAATTTCAATCGAGGGAATCAATTTCATGGGAATGTGAATCCTAATCAAGGAAATTTTCAAAATCAAGGCCCTAATCCGAACATTAGAGGCCAGAATTTTCCTAATCAAATTCAAGCCATTGTTCCAACTGGACCATCATCTGATGAGCTATTGAAGCAATTCATGAAATCCCAAGATGAAATGAACAGGTTGTTGGTTAGCCAAATTTCTGACATTAAGAAATCTTTAAATGATCAACCCTCGGGCTCAGGAAAACTTCCGAGCAACACGATCGCTAACCCGAGGGGCGACGCAAAGGCGATCACAACCAGAAGTGGTGTATCATACGATGGAACCGCTATTCCTACTACCTCTTCTTCTTCTCTCCCAAAGGTAGTAGAAAGTGAACCTAAGACGCAAAATGGACCTTCGACTCCAATGCCTCCTCCACCAGGAGCAATAAGTCAAGTTACCAAGGATACAACGGACAAGGTGCATTTCTCAAGCCCACGAAGTACCGCACACGTACCACCTTCGGTAGTCCAAGCTTTAAGTCCGGAATCCGAAGTTCCTAAGACAAATTCTGAGCCAGAAATGACTTCCGTCCAGACTCAAAAGTCTAGTCAACTTCCTTACCCATCAAGATTGCATGATGAGAAGCTCAAAGACAAAACCAAAGAGCAAATGGAAAAATTTTTCCAAATTTTCAATGAACTGCACTTTGATATAAGCTTCGTTGATGCTCTCGTTCTAATGCCCAAATTTGCATCCACGCTTAAAGGCTTACTGAGCAACAAAGATAAGTTATCTGAGATGGCTAAAACCCCTCTCAATGAGCAATGCTCTGCGGTCCTTCTCAAGAAGCTTCCCAAAAAGCTTGAAGACCCCGGCAGGTTTTTAATCCCGTGTGATTTCTTGAGGATGGTTCAATGCTCCGCCTTGGCCGATCTTGGCGCTAGCATTAACCTCATGCCACTCTCAGTATGGAAGAAACTGTCTCTTCCTAAACTTACATCTACTTGTATGACACTCGAGCTAGCGGACTGTACCATAACTCGTCCACTTGGGATAGCCGAGGATGTCGTGGTAAAAGTAGGAAAGTTTCACTTTCCTACTGACTTTGTTGTAGTAGACTTTGATGCAGATCCTAGAGTTCCCCTCATCTTAGGGAGAGCTTTCTTGAGAACGAGCCGTGCTCTAATTGATTTATTTGCTGAAGAGTTGACCATACGGGTTGACAACGAAGAACTCACGTTTAATATCAACCAGAACTCCAAACCTCTATCCAAACATAGTGTTGCCACAATTGATCAAAAATCTGAAAGAATCAATGCAACACTCTCAAATTTCACGGTTAAGAGGAGTCACCAAAAACGTGCTGAGCTAAAAGCTTTGAAAATCAACCCTGGTTCAAACAAATGGTTTGAAAGTTGTACCAAGGAAGTCAAGAGTATTCTTGATGACGATGATCTAGAATCGGAGACTTTATCGGAAGTGGTGGAAATTGCTAGCTCTAAGAGCACACCACTTGTCCCACCTTTGGAATCAGTTTATCGTATCGAGTTTGTTAACTCTGTGGATGAAATTGAATTCTCTTCAAATGATCCATCATCCATTTCATCTCCAGATCCAATTGTTTCCGACTATTCCATTTCTTCTCTCACATCGGATGAGGAAGATGATAACTTTTGGAATGAAGTCGATGCTTTTCTAAATGATGAGTTAATTCCAACAGGGGTTGATGATACTTACTTGGATTCAGAAGGGGACATCCTTTTTCTTGAAAGTTTATTAAACGAAGAATCGTCCCCAACCCTCCCTCCCGGACATCTTATTGACAATCACCATACAAGCTTCAAGTTTAAGCTTAAAAATGTCAAAAATGGTGATTTGCTTCTTACTGATGAGGAATGGACATGCATTGTGATGTACATCTTTATTCCATTCTTCACAAATGGTGTGGTTGCTCTTTCCCTTTTCTCCTTCGGGAATGAGGACACCATCTTTGACCCCGGTATCATCCTTTATAGTTTCTACTATTAACAATACCGCGGTTGTATCTCGTCGGTGTGGAACTTTCTGATATTCATATGTTTATTAAACACTGTGAACGAAAGTCCGATCGAGATTGGTTTTCCACTTTGCTTTCCCCATGAACCAATGAATGCGGGGATCGAGTCAAGCTAGCGACTCGATAATCAAAAACAGTAGCACACCACATGGGTTTTCACCCGTGAGTACCACCCTAGTGTGGGGGAGTTGCCCCCCGCTATTGTATATAAGTTTTCTATTAAAAAAAAAAAAGTGTATATATCAAAAATAAAATAATGGCCGTAGTATTTCCCTTTTACATTCTATGTTTCGGCATAACCGCCGGTACTTTGAATATTGAGGGCAATATTCATTTCTAGTGTGGGGGGGAATTCTCACGAATTTTATCATGTAATTATTCCACCCAATTCCCCCATTTTTGGCCAAAATTTTTTTTGGAGTAAGTGTTTTGCACTTACTCAGCTTACGGTTATCAGTCCGCCATGTCTAATAAACTAAAGGATTGGCTAATCCAGGAGCAAACGGCTCTTGGTAAAGATATCTCAAATCCGTTGACGGCTTGCAATTTACCCAAAATTGTATGGTGTTCAGCTCACCATATCTTTAATTAGTAAAGAGTTGGCTAGCCCGCAAGTTTATGGCTTGTGGTAAAGGCAGTTGGAAAGCCATAATTGGTAATCGGCTCACCAAAGATAATATTGATAATTTATCTAAGAGTTGGCTAGTCCAGAAGCAAACGGCTTCTGGTAAAGACAAATCAAATCCGTTTACAGCTTATGATTTGCTCAAAATCATTTGGTTATCATTGTGCCAAGGTTCTTACTTGAACTGAAACAATTGGCTACTCCAGAAGTAATGGCTTTTGGTAAAGAGATGAAATCCATTAAGTTTTTTCAAAAGATTGCTAGGGACTAGCAATATCTTAGTGTGGGGGATTGATGAGTGTGCAAATACTCATCATTTTTGTACCATTTAAACTGCAAAAACATCTGAAAACACTCAGAAATGCATCAAAATGATGAAAATATCACAAATAAGTGTTTTATGTGTTTTAAATGCAAAAATACCAAAAACAGGTGAAAAACGTATCAAGTTTGCATAATTGGCAGTTTTAGTCCCCCAAGTTTCAAAAGTTGTCAAAAATAGTCCCTGGTAAATCAAAATAAAGAAAAATGTCATTTAAGGTCCATGGGATTCAAAAGTTGTCAAAACAAACCCTTCAAAGTTAAAAATTGCATAATTACAACTTTGGTCCCTTAACTTTGAAAATTGTCATAAAAGGTCCTTGGATATTTAAAAATGGAAAATAATCAAATATGGTCCTTGTACTATTAAAGTTTGTCAAGTTTGGTCCTTGTGTTAACATTGGAAAAAGTTCAGTTTTGGTCCCTCAAGTTTGCAGAATTTACAACAATGGTCCTTGTGTATTAAACAAACCAAACGGACTCTTTTATTAATCCAACCCAAAACCAAATCCAATCCCTTAACCCAGCTGGCCCAACTCCAAGCCCAATCCCCCGTTATTAATATCACTCGGTCAAACCAAGTCAACCGCGCCAAAACTAGAGACACTGTACATCTCCTTCACCATCACCTGTTAAACCAAAACCAGAGCTGGTTTTTCCACCTTTTCACCTTTCCACCTCACCCTAACAGCTGTTTAACAACCCCCCTTCCACCTCCACATCCACCAAATTACATTAAATGCAAAAACCTGCTCAAGACTTTTTTCCCGCCAAATTGACAAATGGCGAATTTGATGATCTGGAAGGATCCAATGGTTGGAAATAGGTGGGAATGACTCAGAGGTCGACACAAAGATCAATGAGATCATTATAAAGAAGAATGGTGCTATGTGAAGAACAATCTAGAGTAATTTTTTTAGTTTATGTCGTTTTAGCTTAATTTTAAATTCCAGTGTATGTTTTATCTTTCAAGCTTTGTATTTCAAGTTTTTAGTGTACAATAAAGCTTTTGTGAACATCAATTACAGTTTTAAGTCTCAATTTCAGTTTATGCAATTTTACTTGTTCAAATTCTTAAAATGTTAATGTTGTTGTTAGTTGTTGTTATGAACTGAGTAAGCTCACATAAGCTCCTAGATAGCTTGTTTAAGCTATTAGAAACCCTTAAAATCAGTTTAGAAGCAAAAAGAAAAAAATACCAAAAATACCAAAAAAATTAGATAAAAATAAAAAATCAATGGTGAAGGTTATCAAGAAGCTGGAGCAGGGTAGATTTTGGATTGCCTTGGGTTTAGAGCTTCTTGGGAAGCTGTAGGTTATGTTTTCAGTCCTTGGATCTCAGTTTTGAGCTTGGAAGCCACTTGTAAGCTTAATTCTTGATTTTGGCAATTCACTGTAGAACTGCTTATCATTGCTTATCTCTGTGTTCTATGTGCTTATTTGGTGTGTGTTAGTGATATTATTGCTTAATATAGCCTGCTTGTTCATCAGTTATTGTAGTAGCTTTGTTTTCTATTTTTCACTAAGTAAAACTGCATAATAGTAATTTATAGGCTTTAGTTGTAATTGTTAGTGTTTATGTGTTTAATTCAGCTTATTATATCATTAGATGATTGTATGAATCAGTTTTATGGTTTAAATCACTCATTTGCTTTGAAAATCTTCAAAACAGTTAAGTAAAAGGGTGTTTGGTTTTGATTTGTTAACTGTGTTAAAGGGTATTCAAGACAGTGTTGTTGTTTGATACATGTCACACTTGGGCTAAATAACTCAAACATACAAGAAAAACCAGTGCTTGTTTGTTCAAAAGTCAAAATACTCTTTAATCTCACACCATTAGTTAACTGTTAGGATTTAAAGAGTAAAAATCATCATAGTTGCTTAAAACTTGTTAACATAGCTTAATCTCATCTTATTATAGCTTAATATAACATAATCAGTAAGTAGAACCAATCTAAAGTTCATATTAGTCAACATATTAGTGTAATATAAAAAGTCAAAATTTCCATTTGGTCAGTTTTTAAATAAAATAGATAATTTTATATAGGGTTTAATTTTGAGTTTCAAAATTTGAGCTTTTGGGATATTAAAATATAGCTGCTCATCTTTATCTCAGTATTTTTTGTATTTTCTAGATAGCTTATTTAACAGCTTATTTTTTAGCTTCTTTTGAACCCTTTTTCAAAAAGATGCCCTATGCACAGTTTTACTAGCCTTTTTCACAAGCTCATAAAAAGCTTCTTAGTGAACCATAGCTTGTGAATTTTGGTTCTTTGGAAAGCTAACCTAGCTGTCTTGAGGATCCAAGCTTAATATTTCACTTTCTAGCTTATTTAATAGGGCTGCAAGTAGCTTGTACTTTGTCCCATTTTTGTGTTACATAAGTACTCAGTGTAATCAAGTCATTTTCATAAGCTCACACAGAGCTTAATAGTGGGTCTTACCTTGTGTACTTTGGCTTTTTGGAAAGCCCACCATCCCAGCTTGTTGACTCAAGGCTTATTTTTGACCTTGGAGCTTTTGCTCTTAGCTTAAATTGGTCTTGAAAATCCTTGCAGGACTGTTTGGTTAGTAGGATTAGTACAAGTGCTTATTTGCTTATTATAGCTTATCAGTGTGCTTATTTGTGTCTTTTAGCTTAATATAAGTAGCTTTAGCTTGTTTATAGCTTATTTCAACTTTGGTTCTAGCTTGTAAGCTTATTTGAGCTAAAAATCATCAAAATAAGCTCATAAGCTTAACTGTCTAAATCATAAGCTCATAAACTGCTTATTTTTAAGTTTTAAAATTTTTGTTTTCATTAAAGTTACTTATTTTCAGTAGTTAAATAGTTTTCAAAAAGAAAAATCACAAAAACATCATTTTAAAAATAGTGATAGCATTTATTTAATAGAAATTAGCTTTTTAATTTTTCTTTTCAGCTTATTATTAAGCAATTTCAGTTTTTATAATTTTCTTAGCTTTCTGTCACCATAGGATATTTATAGAAAAAATTTCATAATTTTCTTAGTTTGTTTAGTATTTATTAGAATTTAAAATAGTTAAAAAGTATTAAATAATTAATAATAAATAAATAAAAAAGCATAAAAATATCTTTTCAGTTTTAAAATTAGTTTTATAATATTTTAGATTTTTCTAAGTTAAAATTTCGTTTTTCCAGGTTAATTTTGTATTTTCTTGTATTTAAGTGTATTTTAAATAGTAATTAATTAATAATAAATAGATAAAAAGTGTAATAAATATATTTTTAGTTTTAAAATAAGTTTTATAATATTTTAGATTTTTCTAAATCATAATTTTATTTTTCTAGTTTTATTTCATATTTTATTATATTTTAGGGTATTATTAAATTGTTAAAAATAGTTTTTAATTAATAATAATTAGATAAATAGTTATAAAAATAATTTTATTTTTCTAAAAATTTTCTTTTATTATTAGGATTGTAAAAATATCATTTTCATATTTGTAGGCCTTTTATTTCTTAAATCTCACGTTTTATTTTGTACGTTTACGTAGTTTAATAAACGTACGTATTTACGTTTGTTTAAATCTGATTGTTGTGCTTTACAATTCTGTATCCAAATACAATTCCAATCAATCAGTAGTGTAATTACCAAACAAAATCCTTACTGATCATTATCCTTAGTGATCATTCGACATCTGAACGTTTTTAAGCACCATTAATCCTCCGTGGGACTTAACGACCCGGGAATCCACTATATTCCAAGGGAAATTGCATTGGTTTTAGACAGTTTGAATTTTATTACGGTTGACCATTCACAAGTGGTTGACTTGTGTAATAAACTTGACGGTTGAGATCCAATCATCCATCTAGGAGACCTAATAACGTTTACCCAAGAAGTAACCATTAGATGGGATGGAACCCAAATATGCAAAGTGGTTTTACTTTTCAAAACTTTGCACCATGGAATGCATATTCACCTTATCCATACATGTTGTTGGGATATGAAAGTGCTGAAGAATGACAAAGTACTGGAAGAAGTCAAAGTACTGCTAAAGAAAAAGTCAAAGTACTGCTGTCGAAGTCAAAGTACTGCAAAGCTAAAGAACTGCTATATTCGTTTATGGAAAGCTTTATTATTCTAGAATATTCTTTGTTTAGATTACTTGTCGTACAAGGTTACAAATTGTAAACCGACTAGGGTTATCCTTGAGCCTATAAAAGGACCCCTAGATTGGCATTAGAGATACGTGCATTATTAGAGTTTTAGAGAGTTCGATATTAGTGTTTTAGAGTTGTTTAAGAATCTGTATAACTAGTAGATTCAGAGTTATTAATAAAATCGTTGAAAGTTAAAGTTATATTCTTCTTAGCTTTGTTAACTAAATTCCGCATACTTAATAGAGTTTGCTCAGTGTTTCATTGTTAATAACTTAGGATTTATCCGAGGTTGTTAAACCCTTAACAAGCTATATAGTTAGTTTGGTTAGAGTACATCGATCCAACAAGTGGTATCAGAGCTTGTGTGGAAACTCTGACTAAGAAGAAACCCTAAAACCTAGTTAACAACAAAAACCTAAAGATGTCGACTGAAGCTGTTCCACCCCCATCCATCACGTCACTCAGAATACCAATCATTAAGAAGGGAGAATACGACCTATGGAGCATGAAGATGAGGCAGTACATTGCAATTACAGACCATGCACTATGGAATGTAATTGTCAATGGTAATGAAGTCGTTCCAGAACCTATTGATGTTCCTAGACAACCCAAAGCACCTAAGGCTGTCTTACCACCAGCTACAATTAGGAATCAAGAGAAGGCTCTCAACATACTCTTGTCTGCTATTCCAGATGGTCATCTACTCAAGTTCCATGATGCTAAAGATGCAAAGCAACTCTAGGCTGCTCTCAAGACAAGGTTTGGAGGTAATGATGCTTCCAAGAAGATGCACAGAAATCTGTTGAAGCAGCAATTTGAAACATTCACTGTTGGAGAAAGAGAAGGCCTTGATGCTGCTTATGACAGATTCCAAAATCTACTTAGTATGCTGGAGTTATACAAAGCAGAGGTTTCAGTTGAAGATGCAAATCTGAAGTTCTTAAGGAGTTTGCCATCTTCATGGCATGTGATTGCTACAATGATCAGAGGACAACCTGGTTTGGATGTCATGGACTTTGATGATCTTTACAATCATCTGAAGGTGTATGAGCATGAGATGAATGGCCAAACTAGTTCAAAATGTCACAATATTGCCTTTTTGTCTTCTGAAAAGAGAGGCAGTACTTCCACTAAAAGTACTGCTTCTCCTACTCAAAGTACTGTTGCTCAAAGTACTGTTGCCTAATCAACCCCCACCTTTGCTCAGCAAGACACACCATCAAACACCATCCACTCAGATGAAGTCGTATGCTCTTTCTTTGCACAGCAAGCTACCTTACCTGTTACTTATGAAGAAGATCTATCACAGATTGAAGAGGATGCTCTTGAAGAACTTGATATCAGGTGGCAAGTTGCTATGATCACTGCAAGGATCAAGAAGTTTATGAAGAAGACAGGAAGAGGCATTGACTTCAAGCCAAAACAGGGAATCACTTTTGACAAATCCAAGATTGAATGCTTCAATTGTCAAAAGACCGGACATTTTGCAAAGGAATGCAGGTTTGCTAAATATCAATCAAACAGGATGACTGAGAAACCAAAGCTAGAGCTCAAAGAAATTCCTATTACTGAAACAAAAGCTTTGGTTGCTCAAGAGAATCTATCAGAGGTTGACTGGAGTGCTGAGTTTGATGATGAACCAGTAACCTATTGTATGGTAGCTGTGGAGGAATCAGTAGAAGAGTTTGATTGGAGCACAACTTTTGATGAGGAACCTGGACATGCTGCTTTGGAATCCACAGATGGTCTAGGAAGTTTTGATTGGAGCATGGAGAGTGAAGATGAACCTGTTCTACTTGCTATGATGGCTACTTCACCAAGTTCACCCCTATCTCTGAGGTATGCTCTAAGTGTCATGACTTTTATCAAAAAGTACTTAATAGTTATGTGACTGAAAGAGATAACTGTATAAGGGCTAGGTCTGAGGTAGCAGGTTATCAAATTACTTTAGAGTCTATAGAAGCCAAAATAATAACATATGAAAATAATGAAATGGCTTGGGCAGAAAAGTATGAACAACAAGATTATCAGTTAAAATTAAGTGAATGTAAATTAAATTGTAAATCTCTGATATTGAAAAGCTTACTAAGGAAAGAGATGAACTGTTAGCAAAGTTTGATGCCTGGAAAGAATCTGGTCTTTCTCATGTTACTTATGTTCAAAAACATAGAAGAGCTTACATTAGAACTGGCATAGGTTTTGGTTTGGACTTTAATAACATAGAAGAAAACCCATCTAGTGATAATGATGACCTTGATTTTGAGGATATAACCACTAGTGATGATGAACTCATTAATTATGTAGACACATCTAGTAATGAGGAATCAGTCAGTGAAACACCTCCTGAGTTTAAGAAAGACAATGGTTATCATGCAGTTCCTCATCCCACTGGAAGTTTTCAACCCCTTAGGCCTGATGTTTCTCGCTTTGGAGTAGACAATCTAGAGTTTAGGAAAAAGATTATTGGTCAATCTAGGTCTGAAACCCCAAAAGAAACTGTTGAAAACCCTAAGGATAATGATGTTAAAAGTCACGCAGTAACTTCAACTCAAAGTACTGCTACATGTTCAGCAGTACCTTTAGGAAAATCTTTTCAAAATACTGCTAAACCTTTTTGGGATAACTTTGGTCAAAACAGTTTTAATCATTCACCTAGAAGACAAAATAGTTTTGGTCATAGACATAGAGGAAGAAATTTTGTGAGTATGGGTCAAAAATTGTGTTTTGTTTGTTATAGTCCTGATCATCTGATTAAGCACTGTGACTTTCACTCAGAGTACCTAAGCAAATTTCCAAAGAACAGAACTGCCAACCATAGCCCTAGAGAGAATAAACCAGTCTGGAATCATTCACATAGGGTTAACCATAGCAACTTTTCACAAGACTATAGGTACCCTCACCAGAGAAGACCTTTTTCAAAACCACCAGTACCTTCAAATACTTTTCAAAGAACTCAAGTAGTACCTTCTCAAAGTACTGCTAGATTTTCAGACAATCAAGGTTATGTAAACACTTTTTGGAATGGAAAGCCTAGGAGATCAAATTATTATCAATCTAGAAGGCATTACAACTCCAAAAGAGTAGCTAAGTCAAAGGACTCTACACCAGCAGTTAAAACTAAATGGGTTAAGAAAGAAAGTACTGATGAGGAACAAACAGTACTTTCAACAAGTACTGGTGAAACATAGATTTTTGATAAAGATGATTTTGTGGAAAAAGAACAGGAGATTTTTGTTGAAAAAGAAAGTTTTGCTGAAAATCCACCACAAGTTTTAAAACAAAAGATAATGCTTGATTCTGTCTACAAAAACTGTGAAGGTTACATACTCAAGGAATTTGAGTATGTTACTCCACAAGGGGAACACAAGTCAGTAATGGCTTGGGTTCATAAAAGACACTAACTCTTTTATCTTTGTGCAGGGCAACCCAGAAGAGGAGCTTAAAGATCATCTAATTGTGGATAGTGGTTGCTCTGGAAGCATGACAGGAGACAAGGAGATTCTGTTATATTTTAGATCTTATTGTGGAGGAAGAGTTGCATTTGGGAATGATCCTAATGGAGGAAGAATCACTGGAAAAGGAACCATCAAAGCAGGGCGTATAGATTTTGAGAATGTTAGATATGTGAAGGAGCTCAAGTTCAACCTTTTGTCAGTCTCTCAAATCTGTGATAAAAAGCACCCTGTGTTATTCACTGACACAGAATGTCTCATCCTTTCCCCTGAATTCAAGCCTGTTGATGATAACTTGGTAGTCCTTAGAGTACCAAGAACCAATGATGTGTACAGTCTGGATATGAAGAGTCTTCACTCTTCAGGAAGAGCCACATGTTTAGTGGCAAAAGAAACATCTGAAGAAGCACATCAGTGGCATAGAAGATTGGGCCATGTAAATTTCAAGAATATCAACAAATTGGTCAAAGAAAATTTAGTTAGAGGTTTACCTTTAAAGACTTACAAGAATGATCACTCATGTTTGGCGTGCAAGAAGGGTAAACAACACAAAGCTTCATGCAAGAAGCTTGAGGAAAGAACTATTAGAGAACCTTTGGAGCTGTTACACATGGATTTGTTTGGACCTGTCTCTGTTGCAAGTATAAACAAGAAAAAGTACTGCTTGGTTGTGACAAATGATTGCAGTAGATTCAGTTGGTCATTTTTCTTGGGATTTAAAGATGATACTTTTGATACTATTCATAATCTAATAATAGCACTTGAAAACCAATTGAGACTCAAGCTTAGAGGTATTAGATGTGATAATGGGTCTGAATTCAAGAACAAGCTTATGGATGAATTTTGTGCCAACAAAGGGATCAAGAGGGAGTTCATCATTGCAAGAACACTTCAGCAGAATGGTGTTGCAGAGAGAAAGAATAGAACTTTGATTGAAGCAGCCAGAACAATGCTTGCAGATTCACAATTACCTATTCAATTCTGGGCTGAAGCTGTAAGTACTGCTTGCTATGTGCTTAACAGAGTATCAGTCACCAAACCTCAGATGAAGACACCTTATGAGTTGCTGATGGGAAACAAACCCAACATTCGTTTTATGAAGCCTTTTTGGATGCCCTCTAACAATTCTAAATACAATTGATAATCTGGGAAAGTTTGATGGCAAGTCAGAAGAAGGATATTTATTGGGATATTGTACCAACAACAAGGGATTTAGAGTGTACAATAGAGTCACCAAGAAGGTTCAGGATTGTATTCATGTTGGATTTTTAGAAGATCAAGAAAATCAGAAGGGTAAAGGTCGTGATTGGATGTTTGATCTTGAGGTTTTGACTCCTTCTATGAACTATGTACCTGTTAAAGAAGAAAATCAACCTGTACACAATGGAGACGATTTACAGTATGTTGTTCATGGAGTCCATATTAGACCTGATGCTGTTCCTGATGAAGAACCCATACCTGTTGACCCAAAGAAAAGTACTGTTGAACCACAATCCTCACTGTCTGCTGAGGATCAAGCTATTCAAGAGGAACTTTATCAGATGCTTTTTCAAGATGTAGTAGCACATTCTTATAATGATGATCAAAGAAGAGCTTATGAAGAATCAAAGAAAAAGAACAAGCCTGCAGAGTTCTCTCACAGTACTTTAGATCACAGTACTTTGGGTGACAGTACTTTCGATCAAAGTACTGCTGCACCTGTTGACAACACTTTGGATGATTTGGATGATCCTACCATGCCTGGCTTAGAAGATACTAATGATGAGTATGATAATGAAGGTATTTTCTCAGATTCCAATGAAGATGCTGATTTCACTAATTTGGGTGATAATTATGAAGTTCCATAGACTCCTACCTTAAAAATTCATAAAGATCATCCTACTGGTCAAATCATTGGACCTTCTACTCATGGAGTGCTCACAAGAACCAAAGCTAAGGGTTTTTCTACACCTCATAATGCTTTACTTAGCTTTGTCTATAAACAGAACAAGCTGAATCATAAGGATCATCAAACATGCATGTTTACTTGTTTTATCTCTCAAGAAGAACCCAAGAATATTGCTCAAGCATTAACTAAAGAGAGTTGGGTTGAAGCTATGCAAGAAGAACTTCTTCAATTCAAACTTCAAGAAGTTTGGGTACTGTGTGAACTACCAGATGGAAAGAAAGTCATTGGTACAAGATGGGTGTTTAGAGTCAAGAGAGATGAAAGAGGAAATGTCATCAAGAACAAGGCAAGGTTAGTAGCTCAAGGCTACAGACAAGAAGAAGGAGTAGATTATGATGAAGTATTTGCTCCTGTAGCAAGGATTGAAGCCATTAGAATATTCCTTGCTTTTGCATCATATATGGGACTTCAGGTTTATCAGATGGATGTCAAGAGTGCCTTTTTATATGGCAAGATTACAGAGGAGGTGTATGTTAAACAACCTCCTGGTTTTGAAGATCCTGCACATCCAAACAAAGTCTACAAGGTGGTTAAGGCTCTTTATGGCCTTCATCAAGCACCTAGAGCTTGGTATGAGAGGCTCTCTACTTTCTTATTGCAACATGGTTACAGGAGGGGAGCCATTGACAAGACTTTGTTTATCAAGAGAGACAAGAAGGATATCATGTTGGTTCAAGTATATGTTGATGATATCATATTTGGAGCTACCAAACAGTCCATGGTTAAGGAGTTTGAGAAGCTGATGCAGAATGAATTTCAAATGAGTTCAATGGGTGAGTTAACTTTCTTTTTGGGACTTCAAGTTAAGCAGTCAAAGGAGGGAATTTTCATAAGTCAAGACAAGTATGTATCTGACATACTTAAGAAGTTCAATTTTGATGCTATGAAACCAGTTACTACACCTATTAAATCTATCAACTCATTGGGCAAGGATGAAGATGGACAACCTGTTGAAGTCAAGTTGTACAGATCCATGATTGGATGTCTTATGTACCTCACTGCATCTAGGCCTGATATTATGTTTGCTGTTTGTCTATGTGCAAGATATCAAGTCTCACCTAAGGTCTCCCATATGAATGCAGTGAAACGGATTTTTAGTTATTTGAAACAACAACCTAAGTTGGGGTTGTGGTATCCAAAGGATTCACCTTTTCACTTAGAAGCTTTTTCAGATAGTGATTATGCAGGTGATAACTATGATAGAAGATCAACCACTGGAGGATGCCAATATCTTGGAAAAAGATTAGTCTCATGGAAATGTAAGAAGCAAACTATTGCAGCAACATCCTCTACTGAAGCAGAATATGTGGCTGCTGCAAGCTGTTGTGGACAAGTTTTGTGGATGCATAATCAACTCTTGGACTATGGTTTCAACTTCAAGAATACTCCTATCAACATTGATAATGAGAGTACAATTTGCATTGTGAAGAATCCAGTTTATCACTCCAAGACCAAGCACATTCAGATTAGGCATCACTTCATCAGAGATTGTTATGAACACAGGCTCATTAATGTTGTTAAGGTTCACACAGATGATAATGTAGCTGATTTACTCACCAAAGGCTTTGATGTTTCAAGATTCAATCATTTGGTGGTAAGCGTTTGCATGATTAATTACTGAGCTACATTTGAGGAGAGGACTATTTAGTATAAGTATAGTCCTATGCATTGCTTGAGGGGAGGCGATCTCATGTTTATTTGAAGTATTTGCTATTGTAAAGAGGAGAATGGGAAAGTACTGCTTTTTGGTTATATGAAAGTATTGCTTTGGAAAGTACTGCACACGTGGAAATAACTGTTTGTCTTATCAAAGTACTGTTCCAACGGTAATATTGAGGGGTAAACTTCACTAACGGTAACTTTGTTATTAAGGGCTGTGATTTTTTATATCTCACCTATAAATAACTGCTCTCCGAATTTCCCTCTCATCTTTATACCTTATAATCTTTTCCATATTTCTCTCTCTTTCACCTATTTTATTCATCAAATCACTTTCTCTATAAACAAATCATCAATGGCAAATTGCAATACAGTTTCGAAACACAACATGGTGGCGAATTTAGAGAAAACTGAAGCTAATGTCATCTTCCATGACATCATTGATTTTCTCACTGGATCTCCGATTAGTTATGCAATTTTAGTGGAACCTGATATAATTGAGCCATGGATTCAACAGTTTTGGGCAACTGCTAGGGCTCATATGGAGAATGATGATTCGTATATTCAAGCTAAACTTGCTAGGAGGATAGTGAAGGTTTCTGAAGCTTCAATTCGTGAAGATTTACTGTTTGATGATGAAGAAGGGGTTGTTCATTTTGATAAGCAATTGATTTGGGATACATTCAGAGACATTGGGTATGAAGGGTTCTTAACTGAACAAACTTTCAAGAAACCCTTATTTAGTCGACAATGGAAGTATTTGGTTCATGTATTGCTTCATTGTATTAGTGCTAAAAGTACATCATGGGAGCAATTTGGTTCTAACATAGCATCTGCTATAGTGGGATTGGCTACAAATCGAATTTTCAATTTTTCAAGGCTAATTCTAGATGGAATGTTATCTCATATTTCTCATGGATCACGATGGTTGATGTATCCAAGATTTATTCAAGTGTTCCTGAATAAAAAACTTGCTGATATACCAAAGCCTACAAGTCTTCTACCTGTTGTGGTACAACCAGCCAAGATTTTCACATTTATGGCTAAGAAAAGTGATCTCTTTACTAGAAGGAACACTCCATTAACCGCTTCAATGATGGAGGTTGTTCAAGCAGTAAGAGATGAGGCTGCAGAGAGTGATGACAAAGAAGGTACTGCTTCAACACAAGGTACTGCTTCTCAAGGTACTGCATCACAGGGTACTGCATCTCAAGCTACTGCTTCACAAGGTGCTGAAGTTCAAACAGATACTACAGTTTCTCCTCTACCATCTCCACAAGTTTCTGCTCATAATTCTCAACATGAAGAACACCAACCATCTGGAGGAGATGAAGAAGATGTGGCACCTGATGGTACAGTTCTCAACACTTATGCTTTATCAAGAGCATTGACTAGATTGAAGAAATCTTTTGAAGAACAGGCTACACAGATTAAGCAGTTGAAGCTTAAGTTTAGAAGATTCAAGAAATTTGTCTGGCCACTGGTTCAACATCATCGCTTATGGGTCAAGTCTCAAAGAAATCAAGGCAGGCCAGTTAGGCAATTTAAGAAGACCCCCAAAGGCAAAACGGTTCAACAACAATCTTCATTCCAATTGGGGAGGAAATTGGAAGATAAGAATTTGAATAAAGAAGCTGAACCTCAAGGTACTGATGTTCAACCTCAAGGTACTGAAGAGCAAGTCAATATTGAAAGTACTGAGGAAGAAAGCACTAGAGTTCAAAGTACTGATGATCTAGGTACTACTGATCAAAGTACTGCTCTTCAAGGAACTTACAGGCAAGAGTTAATTACACCAAGGTTGTTAGATTTTGAAGAGGAAGCTGGTCCTTCAACTGTTATATATGAAGAGGAAGCTGGTCCTTCAACAGTCATACCATAAAAGGAAGCTGATACACCCAAACCAATACACACTGCAAGTGATGATGAAACTATTGCTGAGATATTGTATGATTTGTCAAAACCAAGGGGTGTTAGCATTCCAGGAGTTACAGAAGAAACAACCACAAGCTTCTCAACCTTCTATAGATCCAAAAGATAAAGGAAAAGGTAAATTGATTGAAACAAAGAAGAAAAAGAAGCTTACCTTGGCAGATATAAGAGCAATTGAAGTTGCTAGGAATGAGGAAGCAGCTAGAAAGGTACAAGCTGAATTGAATGCTGAAGTTGCTATAGAAGAAGCTAAGGATAAAGAAGCAGCTAAGAAATTACAAGAAGAATTGAATGCTGAAGCTGCTGTACCATTAAAGACACCTATTCCTTTTTCTGCTCTACCAAGAAGACCAAATCGTGCTAAGGAAAGAAATGCAATGATGGCTTATTTAAAAGGTCAAGGGTATATTGGATTGCAGAAGTTGAATTATGTTGAGATGAAACAGTTGTATGAAGCTGTTAGAGAAGCTTATCAGAAGAATGTTGATAGTATCAAAGATTTTAAAGATGATGATGCTTAGAAAGAAGATGATAGAAAAGGAAGCTTAAAAAGAAAAAGAACAACTGAAGTTGAAGATGCACAACCATCAAAGAAGATTGAATTACGATATGATACTGATGATGAACTAAGAAATTACTTAAGAGTAGTAGAATTTGAGTATTCTAAAGATGATGCAGAAAAGAAGACAGAAAAGAAGAAGAAAAAGTCTCCAATAACTACTTTTGAAGTTGTAGAATCAAAGGATGGAAATTATCTGATGTTTCATAGAGAAGATGAAAGCTTCAGAGTGTTTAATATGCTATGGGATTTATTGCACATAATAGATAGAGAGGATTTATTTCATTTATATCATTTAGTGCAAGAATATTTTGAACACATTCCATCAGAAGGAGTTGGTTTAATCTTGCTTGGAGATCTCACAACTATTTGGGAAACTGAAGAATCAAGCACTGATGAGATTTGGAAAAACCAAGAAGATTGGGAGATTATCAGCTGGAGATTCTTTGAAGAATCTGGAGTACATGTTCTGGAGTTAAAAGATGGGACTATGATTCACATGTTAGCAGACAGAAGATATCCGCTTACATCAGATCTTATGAGGAGAATGCTAGAGCATGGTATGGAAGTTGAAGAAGATAATGAAACTGCTCTTATGGTCATCAAATTGTTTATCAAATGGACAACTATGGCTGATGATGATGAATAACTGGTATGAATCTTTATTGAATAAATTATTTTTGAAATATCAGTACTTTATTCAAAGTACTGCTGATCAAACAGTACTTTCATCAAAGTACTGCTTGCAGCTTTAAACCAGTTAATGATTTTGAAAGAAAACTTTTGTTAAGTGATAAATATTTTGAAACAAAGGTTAAAAGAAATAAATGGTTTTTGAGATGGTAACAACAATAGGTTATCAATCCACCATGGTTACAAAAGGATTGGCTAATCCATGAGCAAACGGCTCTGGTAAAGATATCTCAAATCCGTTTTATAGTTAACAACTTGCTAATAAGTTGTATGGTAATCAACTCACCATATCAGTAATTGTGAAGAGTTGGCTAGCCCACAAGAAAATGGCTTGTGGTAAAGGCTGTGGAAAAACCATTATATGGTAATTAGTTCACCATGGATGAATGTTAGGATTTAGTAAATCCAGTTATTAAAGAGTCGGTCGCCTCAAGTATATGTAATTGTTAGAAAGCTCGTAGTCGTAGATTATTTAATGTTTAGTAGTATTTAGTTAAGTAACACCGTGGAGGACGGACGGGTCATTACCCACTGTATGCCTGATCCACAGCCCGTAGGTGGAGATTTGTGTAAGACTATAAATACTCTCTACCTCCCAAGGTAGAGAGTTGGAGCTCATAATAATACTTTTACTTTCTCTCACTAAGTTCCCAAACCTCTAACTCTTTCTCTCTCTAAAACCTCATCTTATACGCCTCTTTTGATTATGGTTTGATGTGTTTGTGAAATCCAATATGTTACAAATGGTATCAAGAGCCATGGTTTGATCATCTCTCTTTCATATCCTTGGATTTCTAGTGGTTTTTAGATGGTTTTTGAGATTGAAAAAGTTTAGTGGTTTTTGCATCATTTGGATCATTTCTAGTGTTAAAGTTTGAATTTTGGGTGTACTTTTGTGTTTTGAATCATTGTAAGTGCTTGGGTTCTGATTTGGTAAGCTTGAATCACTGTGGTTGAGCTTGTTTTGGATTGAAAAGTGTGTTTTTGAAGTTTTTCTTGCTAGCGACTTGGTTCTCGTAGTGTTTTTCATCGTAGCGACTTGCTTCAGTAAAAGGTAGCGAGTTGTAGTGTTAATTGTTAGCGATTTGGTCCTAGAGACTTGTCTATTGAGACAAGCCGACAAACAGTACAACTTAGTGGATTCTCCACTACGGCTAGCGACTTGGTGAAGTTAGCGACTTGCTTTCAATTTTGTTAGCGACTTGTACTTAGTATTCTTAGCGACTTGGTGTTAGCGACTTGGATCTTAGCGAGTTGTTCATTAGCAACTTGACTGTGTCTTAGCGACTTGGCATTATAGCGACTTGTGTCTAGCGACTTGGTGCTTAGCGACTTGATTTCATAATACTTAGCGACTTGGTGCTTAGCAACTTGGTTCAAGGATTCTTAGCGACTTGGTTGATCTTTTGTTTGTAATACGGTTTTCTCTTGATTTAGTAAAATCCCGTGAAAGAATCTATTTCCCGGTTTAATCATAGAGTTATAAAATTCCGTATAATCTGTAAACATGTCTACCAACGTACCTACAATCATCTCTACTGTAGCTGAGGACGTTCAAGCAGCTGGTTCAGACACTCGTCCACCCATGCTTGACAGAACTGACTATGACTCATGGGCTCAACGAATTAGGTTGTATTGTCTTGGAAAGGAAAATGGAGTCAACATTCTCAAGTCTATTGATGAAAGACCGTATCAGATTAAGACTACAAGAGACATAATTGATACTGCTGCAGATGGAACTATGATCTTTGGATTGGACAGACCAAAGACGTATGATGAGCTCAGTGATAAGGAGAAAAAGAGATTCGATGCTGATCTCAGGGCTTCAAACATTATACTTCAAGGATTTCCAAAAGATGTCTACAAGCTTATCAATCACAACACTGAAGCCAAGGCTGTTTGGGATAATGTCAAGATGCTTCTCTCGGGTTCTGAATTAACTAAGGAAGACATAGAATCACAGCTGTATGATGAATTTGAGCACTTCAAGATGAAACCAGAAGAGAGTATCTATGAATATTACGTGAGATTCCACAAACTTGTGAATGATATGAGGAATATCAAAATGACTATGCCAAATATTCAGCTGAACTCAAAGTTTGTGAACAACATGAATCCCGAATGGCATAAGTTTGTCACCTCTGTGAGGCTAACAAAAGGATTGAAGAACACCAACTATGAGCAACTGTATGCCTTCCTCCTTCAAAATGAGAGACATGCTATGTTTGAAAAAAGGATTCTTGAACAGTTCAAAACCAACCAGGGAGAAACTAGTTCCTCAAATGATTCAACAGCTTTTTACACAAATGTGGGAATTACCACCAAAGCTTCTCAAGTAATACCCACGGGTAATGGTAATCACAAACTCATTCCTGATCCAATTTTCAAACAAGCTGATGCTGATGCAGTCATGGGACACTTCATCAATCAACTGGTTCTTATGGTTAAACAAAACTTGACCCTGAATCCACATACCAACAGTCTTCACACTAACAATGAGATCAGAACTGCATCCAATCTACATAATCATGCTGTTGTCACAGATGGAAGAGTTATGGTGCAACCAGTTCAAGGAAGACAATATGAACAGGGAAGAGGAGGAGGTTATGTTGGAAATCAGAATCGGGGAAGGAATGGTAATCAAGGTCAAGCTAAGCCAATTAAGTGCTTCAACTGTGGTGGTGATGGACATATAGCAAGGAACTGCACATCTCCAAAACGTCCTCAAAATGCAGAGTATTTCAGAGACAAGATGTTACTTGTGCAAGCTCAGGATAATGGTGCTGTTTTGGATGAAGAGGAGTTGCTGTTTCTTACTGAGGGCAATGCCAAGACATATGATGCTGATGTGGATGAGCAACCAATTCAGGAGATAGGTCACAATCATCAGAATACCTTTCAAGTCGCTGACTGTGATGCATACGACTCTGACGTCGATGATGAACCTACTGCACAGACAATTTTCATGGCTAGCGTTTCCCCAATGGTCTCTCCAAAGGTCTCACCATCACAGCAAGCTGGTCTATCCAAAGAATCAATCATCTCAGAGGTATTAAAACTATATGATGATGTTGATCAGCAAAAGATGCATGATAAAGTGCAATCACAGGAAACTTGTGACTCAGATATTGCTAATATGGGTAATAATAATATTGTCCCATATGATCAATATGTGATCCAAAGTGAGAGTGTGATTGAACCTAGTGATGCATCTTCTGCAGTCAATGATGACTATGTGTTTGATGAATACACTGCATGTGCCCCTGATGATTCTGTTACCTCTGAACTGAATGCCTATAAAGAACAAGTTGCTATTTATGAACAACGTGCTAAGTTTGAGTTAACTACCCGTGAGCAGGAAATGGATGACCAAATGCGTACAATTATTAGAAAAAGTAATTTTAGAGAAGAAGTTTTAAAACAAGAGTTAAACACCTTACATGAAAAGCTTTCTAAATCTGCTAAGCAAAAACAAGAACTTCAAGAAAATGTTAAAATGCTTAAGCAAGAATTCAATGCTAAGGAATCAAAACTTTTGAATGATTTTTCTAATCTAAAAACTTTGAAAAACAAACTTGAAAATAAGTTGTACATACAAGGAAATACCATCCAGACTGCTCACTTGATCACTAAGCATAGAGTCTTGAGCGATAAGCATAGCATTCCCCTTGTTGAGGAACCTAATCCTGAGGTAGTTAAAAAGGCTAGAGCTGCTCATAAGGTACTATATGATGGTAATGAGATTCTTAAGCCTAGGCAAACACCATCATGTGTTGGAAGCATGGAAGAGGATAGAAAATTAAATGTTGCCTCTAGGGAGAAAATGGATAAGAAGCTTAACGATCATGTGTGTAAAAAGGATAACATAACGATAAAACCCCATGATTACACTAAGGAAAATTGGATATCCTTAAACAAGTTTAAGCCTCAGACTCTATTAACCCCTGAACAAGTGCTCTGGAAAAAGGATATAGATATGCAGAAAGCTGAAAATCTTGTTGCAAAAAACACTCCCTTTAGGAAAATGCCTGCAACTACTTTGTATCCTCCTAATACACCAATGCATCTAGTTCCTAGATTGATTGCCACTAATAGCAAAACCTTAATCAGCCTGTATGTTGTTTATCAACTATTCGTTGATTTTGAGGAGACATGTAAGAAGAGAATCACACCTACAGGGATAACTGAGGGGGAAATGGGTTTTGAGCAAACTAAAGAATGTTATTTAACAGAGGTCATGCCTTTCTTTAAACAATTAAAAGGTCAATTTGAGAGTCTTCAAAAAGGAATAAATTCTAATATTAAAGAAATGGAAAAGGAATTTGATGCAATGATAGTTGAGGTCAATGATTATGAACAGGAACTCAAATATAATGAAGTTGAAAGGAAGAACTTGCATATCTTATAT
Source organism: Chrysanthemum seticuspe (assembly GCA_019973895.1). NCBI lineage: Eukaryota > Viridiplantae > Streptophyta > Magnoliopsida > Asterales > Asteraceae > Chrysanthemum > Chrysanthemum seticuspe. The sequence goes on along the minus strand of BPTQ01000008.1, from coordinate 326,975,889 downwards.
GAGAATTTGATTTCGAGTTGTGTTGCTCAAGATGTGTTTTATACTGTTACTAAGCACTCTATTACTGCTTCTCGATTTCATGAATTATCTATTGCATTGAAAGTCTCCCATGATCGTGTCATTGAGCTTGAAAACAAAAACTCAGAACTAAATGAGAAAATTGATCAGGATGATCACGATAATTTGGTAAAACATCTTTCTAAACTAGAAGTTGAACATTTTGATTTGCAACTAAAATATCAACATCTTAAAGAAAATCTCAAAACCTCAAATATCAAGACATCCTCAGATGTTCCAGAGTTTTATTCAATTTTTCAGATAAACAAACGTGACGAACAGATTCAAGCTCATTGTAACACGATCAGAAAGTTGAAAGCCCAAATTTCACAATTGAAGGGTGAAAAGAACAATGTGACTGGCTCCCAAATGCCTCCTCCTTTAGATTCTCAGTATTCTCAAACTTTTCATCTTCAAAACTTGGTTAATGTTTTACAAAAGGAAAACGAGAGTTTTCTAGAAGAAAATGAAAAAGTTAAACGACACTTTAAAGAGTTATATGATTCAATGAAAGTCACTCGTGACAAGAACAACGAAAAAATAACATCTTTACAAAAAGAAATTGAGAATTTGAGGAGTCAGGAAAAAGGGAAACTGCCTCTTGTCTTTAATGAGAATGTTGCATCAAAGTCATCCTCAGACTGCAAATATACTGTGACTGTTAAATACATTCCTCCTCATCTTAGGAATAATGAACTTGTGTTTCATAACTATTTTTCTCACCTTAAGGATAGTCTAGAATGTCTTCGTGAGATTGTGGAAGAGGATTTCATAAATAAGCCGCTTGATTGTGAAATCAGGTTTGCTTGCATTCAGGCCAAACGATCTCAGGAGCTGCTAGAATGTTTAATAGCAACATGTCCTAAATCCTTAGGTGCGAAAGGTAAAGCTGTGATGCCCTGTTCAATGCCTAGTGCCAAGCATACAAACCATTCTATACCCAGTATTAAGAAAGTGAACTTTAATGTGCCTTCAAGTAGTTCAGATCCCTGCACATCTAGTTCAGGAATGCAAAAAGTAGATCAACCAACTAATGTTCCCATAATTCCCTCTACAGGAGTAATCAATGACATAAAAGAAAGCAGGTCAAAGCCTCCAGGCAATACCAAGAAAGATAGGACCTCACAAGCTAAGAATGTGCACTGGAAAAGAGTAGAAGATCACCCTAGGAATATTATGTTTGAGTTGAATAAAATGAATCGTGTTGATTCTAGTATTAGCTATAAGCGTACTGTAATTAATTCAAATTCTGCTACTATCCGCAAACCATGTAATGATGACTGCTTGATTTCTGTTACTAATCATGAATGTGGTGTGAATGATTTGTCTCATGCTGTCAAATGCCCAGTTAAAACTGTTAATGTTAGAAATCAAGCTAAGAAGACTAAAAGGCAAAGGCGAAAGAAAGTTAGAAAACAGTGGAAACCCACAGGAAGGAAATTTAGTAATATAGGTTATCAATGGATACCTACTGGCCGTAAGAGTAATGAGCTGTGCCCTAAATTTGCTAAGTCAATGCCCACTAAAAAATGGATGCCTACTGGTAGAACTATTCCCTTAAGAAGTGAACATACTTTGAATAGGTCAAATACGGACACTAGCACTGCACCTATTTCTGATGATTCCATTGTTTCTACTTCTGATGTGGGTGTTCCAATCACTGTTACTAACCAAATGGAACCCATTCTTGCATGGGGATCCCAATTATCCAGTTATCCATTCTTGTCTGTGTTCAACTGCAGATAGTTCAAATCGTTCTGTGGTACCTGGACTCAGGCTGTTCCAAGCATATGACTGGAGATCGTTCGCGGCTCATGAACTTCGTGAGTAAATTCATCAGGACTGTTAGATTCGGGAACGACCATTTTGGAGCAATTATGGGTTTTGGAGATTATGTGGTTGGTAAAAGTGTAATCTCCAGGGTATACTATGTGGAAGGTCTTGGTCATAACTTGTTCTCTGTTGGTCAGTTCTGTGATTCCGATCTAGAAGTGGCTTTTAGAAAACATACTTGTTTCGTTAGAGAACTTGATGGTGTGGAATTATTAAGAGGTACTCGTGGTTCTAACCTATACACCATCTCTATCGAAGACATGATGAAGTCTTCTCCAATCTGCTTCCTGTCAAAGGCTTCTAAAACAAAGTCATGGTTATGGCATCGTCGTCTCAATCACTTGAACTTCGGCACCATTAATAACCTTTCCAGAAAGGATCTTGTCAGAGGCTTACCCAGATTAAAATATGAAAAAGATCATCTTTGTTCAGCTTGCCAATTGGGAAAAAGCACGAAATATGCCCACAAACCAAAACCCACAAACTCAGTAATGGAAGTTCTTCATACCCTTCATATGGATCTGTGCGGACCAATGAGAGTGCAAATGATAAATGGGAAGAAATACATTCTAGTAGTTGTTGATGACTACTCTCGATTTACTTGGGTAAAGTTTTTGAGGACAAAGGATGAAACTCCATATGTCATCATCAAACTTATCAAACAGCTTCAGGTTCGACTCAACAATACTGTTAGAATTGTTCGAACAGACAATGGCACAGAGTTTGTTAACAAAGACTTAATTCAGTTTTATGAAAGTGTTGGAATCAGTCATCAAAGAAGTGTTCCACGAACTCCTCAACAGAACGGTGTAGTTGAAAGACGAAATCGAACTCTTGTGGAAGCCGCAAGAACAATGCTAATTTATTCAAAGATTCCAATGTTTCTATGGGCTGAAGCCATTGCCACTGCTTGCTACACCCAAAATTGTTCCTTTATACACACCTCTCATGGAAAAACTCCATATGAACTTGTCCATAAACGAAAACCTGATCTATCCTACCTTCGTGTGTTTGGTGCTTTATGCTATCCAATAAATGACAGTCAAGATTTAGGTAAATTAAGAGCTAAGGCGGACATTGGAGTTTTTGTAGGTTATGCATCAAACAAGAAGGGTTATCGAATCTACAACAAAAGAAATCGAGATATCATGGAAACTATTCACGTCACGTTCGATGAGCTGACCGGGCAAATGGCTCCAGGACAATCCAGTTCTGGACCCGCATCTCAACCTTCATCAAGTAGTCCTATCAGTTCTACTCTTGTTTCTAATCCCTCTCCAGCAACTCCTTATGTACCTCCATCAGAAGATGATTTAAAGAAATTGTTTGATCCAATGTTTGATGAACACTATGAGCCAAATGCTAATGAAATGTCAATTCCATCAACAGAGGCTGCTCCTATCCCTGTCAATGAAGTCAACCCTTCAGTTTCAATATCATTAAGTCAGGAAGCGCCTGCTGCTGATCACTCTGTCTCATCAACAAATCATCAATCATCGAATGTACATCATGGAATTGTTTCCGGCACCCATGATGAAGTTAATCCCTTTGCTACTCCCGAAGATGCACCATTTGAAAACATATTTGCTCCTGAATCATCATCAGAACCATCTTCATCAGGAGATATCGACTCTGCTACGTCAGTTCCTCAACAACAACCACATTAACACCTTAGAAAATGGACACATGATCATCCATTGGACAACATCATTGGAAACCCCTCTCGTCCAGTATCCACACGGAAACAACTCGCAACCGATGCCTTATGGTGCTTCTTCAACTCCGTACTCTCTAAGGTCGAACCAAAAGATGTTAAAACTGCCATGAATGAAGACAGCTGGTTCAATGCCATGCAAGAAGAAATTCACGAGTTTGATCGACTAGATGTATGGGAATTAGTACCTGCTCCAAATTTTGCTATGATCATTGCTCTAAAGTGGATCTTCAAAGTGAAACTTGATGAGCATGGTGATGTTTTAAAGAACAAGGCTCGAATGGTTGCAAAAGGATACCGTCAAGAGGAGGGTATTGACTTTGAAGAATCATTTGCTCCAGTTGCTCGTATCGAGGCAATCAGAATCTTCTTAGCTAATGCTGCAAGTAAGAACATGGTGGTTTATCAGATGGATGTAAAGACGGCTTTTCTTAACGGAGATCTTAAAGAAGTCGTATACGTCAGCCAACCTGAAGGTTTTGTGAATCCAGAGCATCCTACACACGTCTATCGTTTGAAGAAGGCTCTTTACGGTTTGAAGCAAGCTCCAAGGGCATGGTATGATACGCTATCAAAGTTTCTTCTATCTACTAGATTCAGCAAAGGAGCAGTTGATCCGACATTGTACACCAGAAAGTCAGGAAAACATTTAATTCATGTTCAAATATATGTTGATGATATTATCTTTGCCTCGACTGACCCCAATGAATGTGACCGTTTTTCAAATGAAATGGGTTCTAAATTTCAAATGTCAATGATGGGACAAGTGTCATTTTTCTTGGGATTACAAATTTCACAAAGTCCCGGAGGCATTTTTATAAATCAATCTAAATATGCAAATGAGATTTTAAAGAAATTTGGATTTGATTCTAGTGGCCCTGTTGACACTCCCATGATAGAGCGTACTAAACTAGATGAGGACCACTCAGGGATCATGGTAGACCAAACGAAATATCGTAGTATGATCGGATCCCTGATGTACCTCACAGCCAGTAGACCAAACATTCTGTTCGCTGTTTGCATGTGTGCTAGATATCAGGCCAAGCCTACTAAAAAGCACCTTGAAGCGGTTAAAAGGGTCTTTCGGTATCTCCAAGGAACCATTAACATGGGTCTTTGGTATCCGAAGGACACTGGTATGTCACTAACGGCCTATGCAGATGCTGATCATGCAGGGTGTCAAGATACACGTCGAAGTATGTCTGGAGGTGCTCAGTTTTTGGGTGATAAGCTTGTGAGTTGGTCTTCAAAGAAACAAATAAGTACTTATATTTCCTCTACAGAGGCTGAATACATAGCCATGTCATATTGTTGTGCTCAAATCCTATGGATGAGATCCCAATTATCTGACTATGGCTTTGAATTCAACAAAATTCCTCTGTACTGTGATAATAAAAGTGCTATTGCTCTCTCATGCAACAACGTTCAACACTCAAGAGCAAAGCACATCGACATTCGACATCATTTCATCAGGGAGCAAGTAGAAAACAGTGTGGTGGAACTCTATTTTGTGAGGACTGAATACCAATTAGCAGACATCTTCACCAAAGCTCTTTCTAGAGAACGTTTTGAGTTTATCCTCCCACGAATTGGTCTAAAGAGTCTTCAACCGGAAACACTCAAACGTCTTCAAGAGGACGACGAGGAGTAAAGGTCTTTATTTATCCATCTCTTGTAAATAGTTATTCGAAAAGCAAAATACAAAATTTCAAAACCTTCAAAAAGCAAATAGAAAAATATAAAACTTTCAAAAATCCATAAAAAATTGAAAAATCTTGAAAAATTAAAAAAAAAAAAAAAAAAAATTGTCATTTTGTCATGTTTTTCTCGATTCGAAAATATCTACGGTCTTTGTGATGTCATTCAAAGAATGACACGGGACTTTAGATATTGTTCGAATGTTCTTAAAAAAAAAAAAATTGGGAGAAAGTGAAACTATGGTTTATTGTCATTTCAGGCAGTAACCCATTTTTCAAAGAAAGAACAGAGCCATGCTTTATCTTGTTTTTCAAATCTCATGCTCTGATTCTATAAACAATTACTTACTATCTAATGAAAACTAATTGCTTGGAAAAATAACTCGGACTCTATTTTTGAAAATCATCTGGACTTAATGTTTGTCAAAATATCTATCTCTCAATCAACAACTTATGTCATTGATTGAGGGGGAGAATGATTTCAATTAAATCAAAAGGTTATTTTTCATACAATTGTTTTCAAAAGATAATCATGCATGTTTAATCAATGGAGTTTAAAGTCTCAAAATCCGATCCTTACCAGTTAAAATGTTTTCATAATCAAGTCACAATTCTCCTCAAAAGCTTTCAAAAATCAATTTAAATCTACAGAGATCACAAATCTCAAATGATTTGAAAATTGTGTTCGGGGGAGAATTTGTGATTTAAATTGGATTTAAACTGTTAATTCGATAAATGGCTTCATAAGTGTTTAGCTAGCTTTCCTCCCCACATGCGCCAAACGATTTCAAATTTTCCATGCACATGTTGAGGGGGAGCATCTCTTTAAACCACAAAGAATTGAAATGTGATTGATTTGTATCTAAGTGCAGGTTCCTTCTAATATGTTCAAAACTCTTTCAAACCTCGAGGCACATATTGAGGGGGAGCAAACTTATAAAAACCTCATCCTTCCCCAATATGCTTTATCTACTTGATTTAATCAGAGAAGTGATGTTGATATCTTTTAGAAAATGGTAATTAATGAAGTTAATCCTTCCTCTTGCCTCCGTGTGCTAAAACGATTTCAAATACATGATGCACATGTTAAGGGGGAGCTCTTTTTCTAAAAATATAAAAAACAATTCAGGTACAAAATGCTTTGATAATATATCACATGTATCTGGATTGATTTTCAAATGGTTTTCAATTGGTTCCAATGGCAGATGAACAATACCAAATAGACCGACCAAATTTACTTTATGTATGGTGATATAAGGATGATGAGGTTAGGTATTAGTTCCCACGATCCGCCAGAACCGGAGGGATCTACCCAGGGACAATTCACTAGATAGTGTAGAAGTCCTTAGGTATGATGAAAAAAGGAGAAAAGTGAGACATGGGAAGAGTACGGACTGAGATAGAGCTAGAACTGGAATAAACCCAACAAGGTTCTAGTAATGAAGTCTCGGTAAGCACTGAAGGGGTTGAAGAATGAAAAAGAATTGAATGTAAAAAAGGGGTGAAAAGAAATAGCCCTCCATTTATTCAACCTTAGGGCAGAAACCGGGTGCAATTCATATGCTACTGGTGGTTACCAAGGTAACATCGGTATTGAAGACAAGACGTCATGGACCCAGTGACGCACTGCACTTCAAACTTCCCAAGCTACTCAAGTTCCTCTTAAAAGGACTTGTTTCATTCTCACGAGGAACCGACATTATCTATCGACTTTCTCTTAGAGATTGTTGATATTGAAGAAGGAGACCCTCTCCCTAGTCTCCGGCATAGGAACCAAATGTGCACAATTGAGTCTAGAGCCACAAGATCATCAATAAATCTCATTAGGACACTGTCTATGAAGACTCTCTGTTTCACAAAATGTGGAAAGAGAGATTACATCTTATGAGTCCTACGCATTATCCTTGTGGTATTGCCAGAACATCTGAGTGATATGCAAACATATTCACAATGAGGATGGAAAGCCTTCTGGAGCCAACATCAAACAAGCTCCTGGTGGGTGGCATGTGATATCTATCCAATTGATCAACCATGTGACAACTGAACAGAAACAATGGGGTGATTCAATCTTTTGAATCAACCCTGGTTCAGGTTATGGATTGACAGATACCTTTGAAAAACCAGTCGTTGTGCTTAAAAACTCTTTTCTTTAGCACATCGACCGTGTACCAATATTTCAAAATAAAAGGTGTTTATGATTGATAATTGATATTTAGTAAAATCTTCGTTGCATTGCAAAAACAATTTTCATTGAGCAATACACGATTGTTTCTAAAATCTCTTTTCATCAATCAGTGAATCTTTATTCGCTGGTTCACTCGCTCCGTGTTGTCTTCTTTGAGACGTTCCGGTTTGAGAACAGCTAGAGCAGCTGCGAAACCCTGTCAAGGAAATTCTTCGGAATTTTACCTGATCACAGGCAGTACTTGTACTGATCAACGGGGAACCGTGGGCCATGTACCTCAATTCAACAAAAGTGATCAAAGAAACTTTCGTGCGCTTTATTGCTAACTCTTGTATGCAGGTACGCCCGACATTTGCAGCTGATCAGAATGAAGCGGTCAATTCATAGCCGCATGCTCACACAACACATTCATTTCTAAAGAAATCATGATTAGTGCATCAATGACTCTGATATTTTCTCTCCATGCTTCTGCTACGCTGATGCCAATATCATGAATCAACGAAAGCTTCCGCTACTCTGATAAGAAGAAATCATGATCCAGAATGTGAGCATGTCGGTCCAAATGTCACAACATCACATAATACCAACACCACAATGGAAGAGTCAGAGATTTATGTTAGCTGATGATCTCAAAGCTGGCTCAAAACTCATTATCACGTGGATCAGTAAAAGACCTCCACTTGGATTAACCAAACATGCAAAAATGAAGAATCAATAACTACGAGCTTCAGAGCAAAGAATATTAACAAGAATCCAAGAACAATCTTATTGTAATGTATGTTTGTATTCAATGTATTTTTGAGGTGGCCTCCCTTAGGGGGAGATTGTTAGGATTTAGTAAATCCAGTTATTAAAGAGTCGGTCACCTCAAGTATATGTAATCGTTAGAAAGCTCGTAGTCGTAGATTATTTAATGTTTAGTAGTATTTAGTTAAGTAACACCGTGGAGGACGGACGGGTCTTTACCCACTGTATGCCTGATCCACAACCCGTAGGTGGCGATTTGTGTAAGACTATAAATACTCTATACCTCCCAAGGTAGAGAGTTGGAGCTCATAATAATACTTTTACTTTCTCTCACTAAGTTCCCAAACCTCTAACTCTTTCTCTCTCTAAAACCTCATCTTATACGCCTCTTTTGATTATGGTTTGATGTGTTTGTGAAATCCAATATGTTACAATGAAAGAACTAACTAGTCCAAAAGGGTACAGCTTTTGGTAAATGTTGGGATATGAAAGTGCTGAAGATATGAAAGTACTGAAGATATGAAAGTACTGTAAGCTACAAATAACTGGAAGAAGTCAAATAGTCAAAGTACTGTTAAAGACAGAGTCAAAGTACTGCAAGATAAAGTCAAAGTACTGCTAGAACAAAAGAACTGTTATATTCGTTTATGGAAAGAATTGTATTCCATGTTTAGATTACTTGTCGTACAAGGTTATCAATTGTAAACCGACTAGGATATCCTTGAGCCTATAAAAGGACTCCTAGATTGGCATTAGAGGTACGATTTCAGAAAAATAGTTTTAGAGTTTACGAATTAGTGTTTTAGAGAAAAGTTCGATTATCTTAGAGTTGTATTAGAGTATCTGCATAATAAGCAGATTTAGAGTTTATAATAAAGTTATTCTTCTTAGCTTTGTTAAGTAAATTCCACGTACTTGATAAAGATTGCTCAGTGTTTCTTTGTTAATAACTTAGGATTTATCCGAGGTTATTAAACCTTAACAAGCTAGTTAAGTTAGTTTGATTAAAGTATATCGATCCAACAAGTGGTATCAGAGCTTGTGTGGAAACTCTGACTAGGAAGAAACCCTACTTCAACAATATTCAAGATGTCGACTGAAGCTGTTCCACCACCCTCAATCACCTCACTCAGAATTCCAATAATCAAGAAGGGAGAATATGATCTCTGGTGCATGAAGATGAGGCAGTATATTGCCATTACAGACCATGCTTTATGGAATGTAATTGTGAATGGGAATGAAGTAGTTTCAGATCCCATTGTTGTTCCTGGACAACCTACAGCACCAAAGGCAGTCTTACCAGCAGCAACCCTAAGGAATCAAGAGAAGGCTCTAAACATTCTCTTGTCTGCCATTCCAGATGGTCATCTTCTCAAGTTTCATGATGCTAAGCAGCTCTGGGCTGCTCTCAAGACCAGATTTGGAGGGAATGAAGCCTCTAAGAAGATGCACAGAAACTTGCTGAAACAACAGTTTGAAACTTTCACAGTAGGAGAAAGAGAGAGTCTTGATGCTGCATATGATAGGTTTCAGAATCTCCTCAACATGTTGGAGTTATACAAGGCACAAGTATCAGTTGAGGATGCTAATTTGAAGTTTCTAAGGAGTTTGCCATCTACATGGCATGTGATTGCTACTATGATCAGAGGACAACAAGGATTGGATGTTATGGACTTTGATGATCTCTATCATCAACTGAAGGTGTATGAACATGAGATGAGTGGTCAACCAAATTCCAAATCTCATAGTATTGCTTTTCTATCATCTGAAAAGAAGAACAGTACTTCCAAAAGTACTGCTTCTCCTCAAAGTACTGTTTCTCAAAGTACTGCTGTTTACAATCCCTCATCATCTGCTCAGCAGGCCCCACCATCTACCACTTTGCACTCAGATGAAGTTGTGTGCTCCTTCTTTGCACAACAAGCAAGCTTACCTGTCACTTATGAAGAGGATCTAGCACAGATTGAAGAAGATGCACTTGAAGAAATTGATATCAGGTGGCAAGTTGCTATGATCACTGCAAGGATCAAAAAGTACATGAAGAAGACAGGCAAAAGTATTGATTTCAAACCAAAACAAGGAATAACTTTTGACAAATCTAAAATTGAATGCTTCAATTGTCAAAAGACTGGTCACTTTGCAAGGGAGTGCAGGTTTGCTAAGTATCAAGCAAACAGAACTTCTGAGAAGCCTAAACTTGAGCTCAAGGAAATTCCAATAACTGAAACAAAGGCTTTGGTTGCTCAAGAGAAGTTATCAGAAGTTGACTGGAGTGAAGAATTTGATGATGAACCGGTGACTTACTGTATGGTAGCAGTGGAAGATGCAGTTGAAGACACAGTGGAAGCATTGGACTGGAGCATTGCTTTTGATGAAGAATCTGAACATTCTGCTTTGGAATCTGATGATGGCTTTGGAGGATTTGATTGGAGCAAAGAAAGTGAAGATGATCCTGTTCTTCTTGCTATGGTGGCTACTTCACCAACTCAGTCTCCTATCTCTGAGGTATGCTCAAACTGTTATGAGTTTTATCTAAAACTGCTTAACAATTATGTGATTGAAAGAGATAATTGTATTAGGGCTAGGTCTGAGGTAGCAGGTTATCAAATCACTTTAGAGTCTATAGAAGCTAAAATCATAACACATGAAAATAATGAAATGGCTTGGGCTGAAAAGTATGAACAACAGGATTACCAGTTAAAACTTAGTGAATGGAAACTAAACTGTAAAATTGCTGAAATTGAGAAATTAACTAAGGAAAGAGATGATTTGTTAGCTAAGTTTGCTGCTTGGGGAGAGTCTGGCTTGTCCCATGTTGCTTATGTTGAAAAACAGATAAGGGCTTACATTAGAACAGGCTTAGGATTTGGAATAGACTTTAGTAACATAGATGAAAACCAAACTAGTGATCAGGATGATGGTGTTTTTGAGGACATAACCACTAGTGATGATGAGCTCATTAACTATGTAGATTCATCTAGTAATGAGGGCTCAGTAAGTGAACCACCTCCTGAATATAAGAAAGACAATGGTTATCATGCTGTTCCTCATCCTATTAGTCATCAACCCTCTAGGCCTGATGTTTCTCGTTATGGAGTAGACAGTCTAGAGTTTAGGAAGAAGCTTGTTGCTCAATCTAGGTCTGAGAAACCCAAAGAAACTGTTGAAAATAATGTTCAAAATCAAGCAGTACCTTTAAACCAAAGTACTGCTCAACAAGCAGTACCTTCTGCAAAACCTTTTCAAAACTGTACTGCTAAACCTTTTTGGGATAATTTTGGTCAAAACAGATTTTATCAGTCATCAAGAAGGCAAAATAATTTTGGGCATAGACATAGAAGAAATCACTTTGGTCATATGGGTCAAAAACTGTGTTTTGTGTGTTATAGTCCTACTCACTTAATCAAAGATTGTGACAAACACTCAGAATATCTAAGCAAGTTTCCAAGGAATAAGTCAACCAACCAGAAACCTAGAGAGCACAAACCAGTTTGGACTAATTCACATAGGGTTAATCACAGAAACTTCACACCAGATCATAGATACCCACATCAGAGAAGACCTTCAGTATCTCACAGTACTTTCCAAAGTACTGCTCAGAAACAAGGTACTGAAAACCCTACTTGGGATAGGAATTCTAGGAGATCTCACTATCAACCTAGAAGGTATCACAATTCATATAGGGGATCTAGATCACAGGAACCACCTGTTAAAACTGAATGGATTAAAAGGGAAAGTACTGCTGAGGGACATACAGTACGTTCAACAAAAAGTGAATCAGATGTTTTTGTGACACAGAAAATGCTAAAAATCTGGTGAAAGAGATTTATGTTAAAAAACCAGAGAGTTTTGAAAATCCACATGCTAAAAATCATAAGATAATTTTGGATCATCATTTGAAAGATAGTGGGAATTACATACTCAAAGAATTTGAGTTTGTAACTCCTCAAGGGGAACACAAGTCAGTAATGGCTTGGGTTCCTAAAAGTTTCTAACTTTTTTCTTTGTGTGCAGGGCAACCCAGAAGAGGAGCTTAAAGATCATCTTATTGTGGATAGTGGTTGCTCTGGAAGTATGACAGGCGATAAAGAGATCCTGTCTGATTTTAGAAATATTAGTGGAGGAAAAGTTGCATTTGGGAATGATCCCAATGGAGGAAGGATTACTGGGAAAGGAACAATTAAAGCTGGAAGAATCGATTTTGAGAATGTCAGATATGTGAAGGAGCTAAAGTTCAACTTGTTGTCAGTCTCTCAAATTTGTGATAAAAAGCATCCTGTGTTATTCACTGACACAGAATGTCTCATCCTTTCTTCTGACTTCAAACCTGTTGATGATGACTTGGTAGTACTTAGAGTACCAAGGACAAATGATGTGTATAGTTTAGACATGAAGAGTCTACATTCCTATGGAAGAGCCACATGTTTGGTGGCTAAAGCAACATCTGAAGAGGTACATCAATGACATAGAAGACTGGGCCATGTTAATTTCAAGAACATCAACAAACTAGTCAAAGGCAATTTAGTTAGAGGTTTACCTTCAAAGACTTACAAGAATGATCAATCATGTTTGGCATGCAAGAAGGGTAAACAACACAAAGCTTCCTGCAAGAAGCTTGAGGAAAAAACTATTAGAGAACCATTGGAGCTGTTACATATGGATTTATTTGGACCTGTCTCTGTGGCAAGTTTAAATAAGAAGAAGTACTGTTTGGTTATTACTGATGATTGTAGTAGATTCAGTTGGGTTTTCTTTTTGGGCTTTAAAGATGATACTTTTGATGCTATTCAGACTCTAATTATAGCACTTGAAAACCAATTAAGACTCAAGGTTAGCGGTATTAGATGCGACAATGGAACTGAATTCAAGAACAAGCTTATGGATGACTTTTGTGCTAATAAAGGCATAAAGAGGGAGTTTAGTATTGCTAGAACACCACAGCAAAATGGTGTTGCAGAGAGGAAGAATAGGACTTTGATTGAAGCAGCTAGGACAATGCTAGCAAATTCCCATCTCCCTATTCAATTTTGGGCAGAAGCTGTAAGTACTGCATGCTATGTACTCAACAGGGTCTCTGTCACCAAACCACAGATGAAGACACCCTATGAATTGCTGATGAGCAATAAACCCAACATTCGTTTCATGAAGCCTTTTGGATGTCCTCTTACTATATTGAACACCATTGATACTCTGGGGAAGTTTGATGGTAAGTCTGAAGAAGGTTACTTATTGGGATATTGCACTAACAGTAAAGGCTTTAGAGTATACAACAGAGTTACTAAGAAGATTCAAGATTGTCTTCATGTTGAGTTTTTAGAAGATCAAGACAATGAGAAAGGTAAAGGTCCTGATTGGATGTTTGATCTTGAGATTTTATCTCCTTCGATGAATTATGTTCCTGTTAGAGAAGAAAATCAACCTTTGCACAATGAAGAAGATATTCAATATGTTGTTCATGATGTTCATATTAGACCTGATGCTGTTCCTGATAAAGATCCTGTAAGTCCAAAACAAAGTACTGCTGTTCCTAAACAAAGTACTGATTCTCCAAACCAAAGTACTGTTGCACCACAATCCTCATTATCTGCAGAGGATCAATCTATTCAAGAGGAACTTAATCAGATGCTTCTTCAAGATGTTTTAGCACATTCTTACACTGATGAACAAAGGAGAGCTTATGAAGAGGCAAAGAAGAAGAACAAGACTGCAGAGTACTCTCACAGTACTTTCGACAGTACTTTCGACCAAAGTACTGCTGCAACTGTTGACAGTACTTTAAATGATTTGGATGATCCTACCATGCCTGGGTTAGAAGAAACTGATGATGAGCTTGAAGATGAAGGTATTTTCACAGATTCCAATGAAGGTGTTGATTATACTAACTTGGATGATACATATGAAGTTCCACAGTCTCCTATTTTACGGATTCATAAGAATCATCCAACTGATCAAATCATTGGTCCTTCTATTTCTGGAGTTATGACAAGACACAAAGCTAAGGGTTTCACAAAACCTCACAATGCTTTACTTAGCTTTGTGTATAAACAAAACAGGCTGAATCATAAGGACCATCAAACCTGCTTATTTACTTGTTTCATCTCTCAAGAGGAACCCAAGAATATTGCTCAAGCTTTGACTAAAGAAAGCTGGGTTAAAGCTATGCAGGAAGAACTTCTTCAATTTAAACTTCAAGAAGTTTGGGTTTTATGTGATCTTCCAGATGGGAAGAGAGTTATTGGAACCAGATGGGTTTTTAGAGTCAAAAGAGATGAAAGAGGGAATGTTATCAAAAACAAGGCAAGGTTAGTTGCTCAGGGTTATAGACAGGAGGAAGGGGTAGATTATGATGAGGTATTTGCTCCTGTAGCAAGGATTGAAGCAATTAGAATATTTCTTGCTTTTGCTTCATTTATGGGTTTTCAGGTATACCAGATGGATGTCAAGAGTGCCTTTCTATATGGTACTATTACAGAAGAGGTGTATGTGAAACAACCTCCAGGTTTTGAAGATCCTAAACACCCAAACAAAGTCTATAAGGTGGTTAAGGCTCTTTATGGTCTTCATCAGGCACCTAGAGCTTGGTATGAGAGGCTCTCTACATTCTTACTGCAACATGGATACAGGAGGGGAGCTATAGACAAGACTTTGTTTATCAAGAGAGACAAGAAGGATATCATGTTAGTTCAAGTGTATGTTGATGATATCATCTTTGGGGCTACCAAACAGTCCTTGGTTAAGGAGTTTGAGCAGCTGATGCAGAAGGAATTTCAAATGAGTTCAATGGGAGAGTTAACTTTCTTTTTAGGACTTCAGGTTAAGCAGTCAAAGGAAGGAATTTTCATTAGCCAAGACAAGTATGTTACAGACATACTTAAGAAGTTTAATTTTGATGATATGAAGGCTGTTACTACACCTATTAAATCTATCAATTCATTGGGCAAAGATGAAGATGGACAGCCTGTTGAAGTCAAGTTATACAGATCTATGATTGGCTCTCTTATGTATCTTACTGCATCAAGGCCTGATATCATGTTTGCAGTTTGTTTATGTGCAAGATATCAAGTCTCACCAAAGATCTCTCACATGAATGCAGTAAAAAGAATTTTCTGTTATTTGAAACAACAACCTAAGTTGGGGTTGTGGTATCCTAAAGAGTCACCTTTTCACTTAGAAGCTTTTTCAGATAGTGACTATGCAGGTGATAATTATGATAGAAGATCCACAACTGGTGGATGCCAATATCTTGGAAGAAGGTTAGTCTCCTGGCAATGCAAAAAGCAGACAATTGCAGCAACATCATCTACTGAAGCTGAATATGTAGCTGCTGCAAGTTGTTGTGGTCAAGTTTTGTGGATGCATAATCAACTCTTGGACTATGGGTTCAATTTCAAAAATACTCCTATCAATATTGATAATGAGAGTACAATTTGTATTGTGAAGAATCCTGTGTATCATTCCAAGACAAAGCATATTCAGATTAGGCATCACTTTATCAGAGATTGCTATGAGCATAGGCTCATTAATGTGGTTAAAGTTCACATGGATGACAATGTAGCTGATTTACTCACAAAAGGTTTTGATGTGTCACGATTCAATCACTTGGTCGTGAGCATTGGAATGATTAACTACTAAGCTATGTTTAAGGGGAGGACTATAAGGTGTTAGGTATAGTCCTGTGTATTGCTTGAGGGGAGGATGCTCGTTTATACTTAGTTTATATGAAGGTATTTGGCAAAGTACTGTTTTTCCTGAAAGTACTGCTTGGAAAGTACTGCTTGGGAAAGTACTGCTTATGTGGAAAGTACTGTTTGTCGTATTAAAGTACTGTTCCAACGGTAATATTGATGGGTAATTGATAGTAACGGTAACTTTGTTATTATAGGCTGTGATTTTTCAAATCCATTAGAAGGGATTTACTTAACAAAGCCAAGAAGAATAACTTTATTATAAACTCTAAATCTGCAACACTGAGCAATCTTTATCAAGTACGCGGAATTTACTTAACAAAGCTAAGAAGAATAACTTTATTATAAACTCTAAATCTGCTTATTATGCAGATACTCTAATACAACTCTAAGATAATCGAACTTTTCTCTAAAACACTAATTCGTAAACTCTAAAACTCTTTTTCTGAAATCGTACCTCTAATGCCAATCTAGGAGTCCTTTTATAGGCTCAAGGATATCCTAGTCGGTTTGCAATTGATAACCTTGTACGACAAGTAATCTAAACATGGAATACAATTCTTTCCATAAACGAATATAACAGTTCCTTGTTAAGATCGTTGTAAGCTCTTAAACGAGGTCTAATATTATATCTAGGAACACATAATAACGAAAGCGGAATATTCAATAAGAATTAACGTTATAATGAACAAGGTTTTTCATTATCATAAACTAACTAAACAATAATAAAGATCAAAGACTTGATCTTTAACACTAACTAACTAAACCACTAAACCCTAGGCGTTTTCCCAATCCCTACGCCTAGGTTCCCACACACACACACCTTTAGATGTCTACATCTTGTACGTATTCTAAAACTAATGACCCTATGTCTCTTTATATACTAGAGACATCTAGGGTTTACAAGAGGAATCATAATACAATTAGGAAACAATACAATTAGGAAACTAAATATTCTTTTAAGCATATCTTCTAGAATCTTCCAAATCCTCCATCTTTTTGTAGTTTCCTTTCTTGTCACTTTAAGTCCTTCATGTTTCATTCTTCTTGTTTTGTATCATCAAATCTATAATAGACCCAACAATCTTCCCCTATTTGATGATGACAAAACAAACACAGTTCTTGTACGAACTTCCCTAGACGAAGTAGCAGAAGTTGAGATCATTAAATCTCACCATGAATGAAACACTCTTATCTTCCATGCTTCCCCTTGACTTGAACATGTCACTCAAACATCTCTTCCCCTTTTTGTTATTATCCAAATAGGGAACGTATGCAAATAATGATCTTGACCACCACGAACCAATATCATACTTCCAATCTAAGACTTCCATTGCTTCAAATCGCCCACCATTACGCACCATAGGAAAAATGGATCCAAAACAGTAGAAAACTTCAACTAGTAATAGTAATAATGATCAACAATAGTAAAAATCAAAAACTTCCCCTTGAGTGATGCATGTAGATGGTTAAACATTTAACAATAAGCTTCTCCTAAAAACCATATGTTTACCATCTTCTTGATTCTTCAAAATCTGTAGGCTTTATGTAATGATCACTTGTGAAGAAAACCAAATATAACAAACTTGATGAAGAAGTAGAATTTCCCAAACTTGTGTCTTAAATCTTTTACTATCCACGGAACTCCATACTTATACGAACCAATAAATATAAGTAGACCGCAATCCCTTGAAAAGAATCCTCAACTAGTATGAGACACTGAGCACTACAATGTAACTCCTTTAAGTGATAGCCAATGTGTGCATAGAGCATCATAAGAAAAATCACACATTGCTAGATTCAACAAGCTAGATGATAAGAATACAAACCAAGTAATTCCACTTCACCTTCAAATAAGTGATAAATAATCCTCTTCGTAATCAATTCTTCAATAAATCTCCAAAACGAGCCTTTTTAAATCCTTTTAAGAACATAAATTTCTTCCTGTGTGTGTGAACCAAACAACCATTCTGTGTGTGTGTCTTCCGACAACTAAAAATCCAAATCTGTCAAAGTATGTGTGTCGACTTCCCCTTAATTCCAAATCAATCCTATTAGCAACACTTTTTCTGCCCCAAAGCCGTCACAAAGCTGCTGTTAGCGACACATAATCTGTCACAAATTCGTCACCAACCTGTCACTATTGCAAGCAGTGACACTTTTTCTGTCGCTGTACTGTCGCAAAACTAAACGCAGTACTTTGCGCCAAGCAGTACTTTCGAAAACTCCAGGCAGTACTTTGATCAATTTCTGTCCACTGTCCAATCTCATGCCTCTAAATTCCAAAAGTAATTTTAGCAACTAAGCTTAGCCTAATAATGCACCAATCAAAAGTCCTTGTTGATCAACATAACAGATCCAAGTTAATATGCCATCGATATGATGGCAAAATTACCACCGACCCATGATGTTTTTATAAACCAATCAGAGATGAAGACTCCATCGTCTAATTCAATAGGTAACTACCAATCAGAACTCTTAATATAACATCAGTAGCATGCCAAAAATATGTATTACTTGTGGATCCCATTAAAAAACCGAATATAACTTTAATTGTGTGAGGGGGTAAATAAAAATACACCATGATCTTCATTGTAAATCGACTACACACGCATGACCTTTATTGTCATCACCGACCCACTATCACATTAGCAAAATTTATTCCACCGACCAACTTATAACTAAAGTACGAGGTTTCAATTTAATGAATCAGCCAATCAGTGTGTAATAATGTGAAGGTACCGTGTGAATGACGACAGAAAAAAATATTAATAACAGTTACCATGTTATGTCTCCACACAAAAACAATTAGATCGGTACCAGATAAAGAACTTCGACCCATATTTTCTTCATTAACATCGACATCAAAAACCTTAAATAAACCCGAAAAATCCGAACACTAACCAATCATACATCAAAGTACTATTTCAGCAGTACTTTGAAAGTCCATCAGCAGCCAACTTCGACGCTTTATAACTTTCGACTCAGACCTCCAATTAAAGATCCATTCGGTGGAAAGTTAGATTAGCATATAGAGAATGTCCACCTAAAATTTCGTCCCGATCCAACGGTTAACGAAAAAGTTATCGCCGTTCAAAACAGTGCTGTATAAAAATACAAAAATTTTGAGCTCCGAATTTTTCGTCTTTTTCATCATTCTTCGACACATAAAACCTTGTAATCCTAGATATCACGAGCCCCAGGCTCTGATACCACTTGTTAAGATCGTTGTAAGCTCTTAGACGAGGTCTAATATTATATCTAGGAACACATAATAACGAAAGCGGAATATTCAATAAGAATTAACGTTATAATGAACAAGGTTTTTCATTATCATAAACTAACTAAACAATAATAAAGATCAAAGACTTGATCTTTAACACTAACTAACTAAACCACTAAACCCTAGGCGTTTTCCCAATCCCTACGCCTAGGTTCCCACACACACACCTTTAGACGTCTACATCTTGTACGTATTCTAAAACTAATGACCCTATGTCTCTTTATATACTAGAGACATCTAGGGTTTACAAGAGGAATCATAATACAATTAGGAAACAATACAATTAGGAAACTAAATATTCTTTTAAGCATATCTTCTAGAAGCTTCCAAATCCTCCATCTTTTTGTAGTTTCCTTTCTTGTCACTTTAAGTCCTTCATGTTTCATTCTTCTTGTTTTGTATCATCAAATCTATAATAGACCCAACAGTAAAGACAAATCAAATCTGTTGATAGCTGATGATTTGCTAAAAATCATATGGTTATCAATGTACCATGGTCTTACACACCAAAACATTTGGCTACTCCAGAGTTAATGGCTTTGGTAAAGAGACATCAAAATCCATTAAATTTTCAATGATTCACCTCTCACAGGAGTTTACACACCTGGAAGTGATGAGAATAGATTGCAACTTAAATTGAATTAATGTACAAATTGTCATATGTTGATGTGTTGCTGAAAAGATGGAGCTTGCTGAATGATGCTGTAAAAGAATTATTTCTAAAGAATACTTTGATAATGCTGATATAAGCACAGAGAATACAAAGATACATTCTAAAGACAAAGACACAATCTTTCCTTGAAGATGGAGAAGTTAAAGATAAATTTACAAAGGAACTTGAAGTCAAGCAAGTAGAATTCAAGTTAGGGGAGGATTGTTGGGATATGAAAGTGCTGAAGAATGAAAGAGTACTGGAAGAAGTCAAAGTAATGCTAAAGAAAAAGTCAAAGTACTGCTGTCGAAGTCAAAGTACTGCAAAGCTAAAGAACTGCTATATTCGTTTATGGAAAGCTTTATTATTCTAGAATATTCTTTGTTTAGATTACTTGTCGTACAAGGTTACAAATTGTAAACCGACTAGGGTTATCCTTTAGCCTATAAAAGGACCCCTAGATTGGCATTAGAGATACGTGCATTATTAGAGTTTTAGAGAGTTCGATATTAGTGTTTTAGAGTTGTTTAAGAATCTGTATAACTAGCAGATTCAGAGTTATTAATAAAATCGTTGAAAGTTAAAGTTATATTCTTCTTAGCTTTGTTAAGTAAATTCCGCATACTTAATAGAGTTTGCTCAGTGTTTCATTGTTAATAACTTAGGATTTATCCGAGGTTGTTAAACCCTTAACAAGCTATATAGTTAATCGAGTCTTAATTAGACCAATTTTAGGTAAAACTCCATACGAGTTACTCCAAGGCAAAAAGCCTACGTTAGATCACTTTAGAGTCTTTGGTAGCAAATGTTTTCTTCTTAACACTAAAGATTACCTTACAAAATTTGATCCTAAATCAACCGAAGGTATCTTTCTAGGTTACTCTCCAAATAGCAAAGCTTACATCATATTAAATAAAGAAACAATGAAGGTAGAAGAGTCATTAAATGTAAAATTTGATGAAAGTTCACCCAAACCCTCTCCACCTCTTGTCGATGACGAGATTGTAGAAAGTGAAGCTATAATATGAAAAGAAAAAGATAAATGAAGAAGAAGAATCTTTAAATGATGAACTCATAAATATTAAAGAGTCCAAAGATCACCCCGTAGATAAGGTCATAGGAAAGCTAAAGGAAAGAACCTTAAGGTCTCAAGTTTAAAACCAAAGTAGCCTATTTTGTTTTGTTTCAACCATAGAACCTAAGAATACCCAAGAAGCCATAAAAGATGAAAGTTGGGTAATGGCTATGCAAGAAGAATTAAATCAATTTGTGTCTAATGATGTTTGGATACTTGTCCCTCCACCTAGTAATCAAACCATAATAGGAACCAAATGGGTTTATAAAAACAAGTTAGATGCAAACGGAGTAGTGTCTAGAAACAAGGCTAGACTTGTTGCCCAAGGGTATAACCAACAAGAAGGAATAGACTTTGATGAGACCTATGCCCCCGTGGCTAGATTAGAGTCTATAAGAATACTTCTTGCTTATGCTTGTGCTAATGATCTAAAGCTTTATTGTCACACCCCCAAATTACCTGTTTTGCAGCGGAATGGAATTCCTGGGGATTGACTGTCATAGCATCACAATCACAGTTATAATGAACGACCTAAGGTGTCGTTTGGAAAACACATCGTTTGATTTAATAAAACAATCAGAGTTTACAAAGTATAGGTCCCAAATGAAAATCAACTTGTGCGGAAATAAGTTTGTTACAATTCAAACGATGTTTTAAAGTGCATAAATCCCATGAGAGACGCGTCGTCACCACGACTCTATGATAAGTCCACATGCATGCCATGAAGTGTATGCCTTAGATACCTGAGATAAAACATGCTAAAAGTGTCAACACAAAGGTTGAGTGAGTTCATAGAGTTTGTGTTGAAATGTAAAGACTTTCAAAATCGTTTATGCAGCAAAGGCATTGTAAATCCACTCAGTTCCAAGTTCCGCCCATACAAAACTTGCAACTTGTGTGTTCACAACCCACTGCCAAAAGGTGCATAGTTTATGTTCAAGCGCATGATGTCAAATGAATTCACATAATAGTGCATGACTTAATGTATCAACAGTTACTTGACATAATTATACCAAGACATTTAGTTCCAATGATTATACCAAGACATTTAGCTCAATGATAATGCCAAGACATTTAGTTCCGTGATAATACCAAGACATTTAGTTCCATGATAATACCAAGACATTTAGTTCCATGATTTATGATATAGAATATGACTAAACATTCAGTTCAGATAAACATATAGTTTGCAATTAATCATGATTGTCATAGAAATAGTTGAGCATGTATCTCCCCCAAAAGTAATTCAAAACAATTAAAAGAGTAGGGGCTATGACTCACTTGATGAAATGATGCGAAGACAAAAGTGAGTACACTGAAATGTAGCGTGAATCTCTAACTGCGACCTATTATGAATGATATGATATATAATAAGTCATGATGTAATGCTATGCATGCAATTCAGATGACATTTATACCACTTATGAATTTTTGAAAACAATACTTCTCGTCGAAATATAATCTTTTAACGTCTTGACCATTTTTAAATTACTTTACATGATTTACGTTGAAATGATATCCTACGATAATCATTTAGTGATTATTGTGAAATTATAACTTTTCGTCGTAAAATAATGTCGTTGGAAATTTCATGGAAGTGACTAAAACGGCCTCGAAAAGCTAGTCGTAAAATGGTGCACGTCAAGTGTTAGGAAACAAACTCAACGGTTTTGGGAAGCTTGTATCATCATCTCAAAGTTTTAGTGTTTAAGTTTTCATCCTAGAGGTCTCGATCATGGAGAAAAATATAGGTTAAGTATGGCACCTTTGTCCAAAATATTGTTTAAGAGTGGTTTTTAGCAAAGTTGAAGTAACCGTATTTAATTCATTGTAACTCCGCTTGACAAACGGTTGGACATTTTGGAAAATATGCTTAGCGAACTTACTTTTACTAGAAGACATCACTTTATAAAAAGTTCTACGTCAATGTTAAAAATAGCCTTCACTATGGTCACTTGTTTACCGTAACACTTGTTTAATAGAAATATAATAGTTTTTCTTATATAATAAAGTTACGGCAATTTTGTGTAAACGTGTATAATTTAATCGTTACAAATCCGTTTTCTACGTATTATATATCCTCGGAATCGTGATAATATATACTAATATATTTTTGATAAGTCGACACTTTTTATAACGCTTAAGACTCATTTTTGTCTCGTAAAAAGTCGAGATTACGTGCTGAATTTTCTGAAACAATTATTATTCGTCGCCAAACTTGAAAAATTCATATCTTCTTCGTTATAGCTCCGTTTTAATCCGTTCAAGCGGCCACGGTTTCGTTTTAAAGTATATTTTCCAAATATCTAGGCCAAAAATTTTTATTCACTGTCGAGATTTCCAGATTTCGAAAATAAAGACAGACCCCTTTTTAAAACTTGTCGAAATGAGTTTTTCTCGCGCCAAACCTATTCTAACCCATTCAAAACAACTCCGAAGCTATTCTAATCCTACCATACACCTTCTTAGGGTGTCATGGGTTCCTAGACATCGCCAAGAGTGATATATTACAAGGGATAATTATAGGATGACATAAATATATATAAGTCTTAAAAACAATGTAAAAGTGGTACAAACATCATAAGACTTGCATGTTTTCTCAATAATGATGAAATGAATATGAGAATGAATATGAAATAAGATGATGAAAATAAAAAGCTTACAAGTAATCTTGATGAGGTTAATAGAGCAAAGGGTTTAATCCTAAAACACCCTAGGTTTTTATTGCAAAACCTTTACAACAAGTGATACTAGATTGTTAAAACCTTGTCTTGAAAAATTTTGAGATGATCTTCCTTGGATCCTTGTGGCTGCCGTTTTTTTTTTGGAGAGGAAGAAAGGAAAAAGAGAAGACTTTTTACTTTGTGAAATGAGGTGAATGAGTTGTATGAATTATTGCTTGGACATATTATAATTTATTTGCAAGACAAGTTCCTAAATTTAAGGAGAGTTGATGGGGCTTGACTAGTTTATTTATTATTATTATATATATATATATATATATATATATATATATATATATATATATATATATATATATATATATATATATATATATATATATATATTTTAAGTAGTAATGTAAAGGAAATGTGTTCTTGTAAGTATAATTAAGTAATTAAGTGTACATTTAGGCTTGTAAAATAGCGTCAACTAGAAATAAATTTTAACGGTTCAAAATAAAACATATTGAAGTCATAAAATTTATAAAAATACATTTCTTGCAAAATTTGAGTGAAATAATAATTATCGTGTAGTTTTTAAGAAAATCGTTATAATAATATGAATTTAACAATTTATATACAAAATAAATTTAAAACACTGGGTAAACTCAAAATATTATTTTTATAAACTAAAAGTAAGTATAAAAATATATCGGAATAATTTTTGGAAGTATCGGATTAAATGTTCAAAATAATAAATTACGCGATAGCGTTTATTTAATATGAAAATTACACGTTAGACGTGAAATGCAAAACCATGCATGAATTACTATGATGATAATGATGCCAATGAAATGTAGACTAAACCTAGTCTATATGAGGTGTCCTTGATGATTGTTCATGAATTCGCAGCTAAACCATTAAGGTTACGCGAATTTGATACTCGTAAACCCAGTTTACGATAAATGATGAAATAGTGAAACTTGAGAAATGACCTAAAATTGCGAGTTGTCACATTTATCAAATGGATGTCAAAAGTTCTTTTCTAAATGGTTTTATTAATGAAGAAGTATATGTAGCTCAACCTCCGGGCTTCATCGATTTTGAAAAACCTAAACATGTGTATAAGTTAAAGAAAGCCCTTTACGGTCTTAAACAAGCTCCAAAAGCTTGGTATGATAGACTCAAGTCATTCTTTATCAAACACAACTATACCATGGGGTTAGTTGACAACACACTTTTTACTAAGAAAAGAGAGTCACATATAATCATAGTTCAAATATATGTAGATGATATTATATTCGGATCCACTTGTCAAGACATGCGTGATGATTTCTCTAAAGTCATGCATGACGAGTTCGAGATGAGTATGATGGGAGAACTTAGTTTCTTTCTTGGTCTACAAATTAAACAAGTAGAAGATGGTATCTTCTTTAATCAATCTAAATACATAAAAGAGATGTTAAAGAAATTCGGTTTAGAAGAGTCAAAACCAATTAGGACACCAATGTCATCCAACACCAAACTCATAAAAGATGAAGACGGCGAATCCGTTGATAATACTAAATATCGTGGCATGATTGGTAGTCTTCTCTACCTCACGGCTAGTAGGCCGGATATCATGTTTAGTGTTTGATTATGTGCTAGGTTTCAAGAAGACCCTAAAACATCACACCTAGAAGCCTAAAAAAAATATTTAGATACATTAAGGGTACAACACAATTAGGATTATGGTATCCTAAGGGCACGGGAGTAGAAACAATTGTATATGCAGATTCTGACCATGCAGGTGATTATGTTGACCGAAAAAGTACAAGTGGGGTATGTACTTTTATGGGATGTTGGTTAACATCTTGGTTTTAAAAGAAACAAACGGCATTAGCAATATCAACAACCGAAGCCGAATACGTCTCCGCCGGCAAAGCATGCCAACAAGCACTATGGATGAAACAAGCGTTAGTTGACTACGACATTCATCTAAGTGACATAGCCATTCTATGTGACAAAAAGGGTGCCATCGATCTAAGCAAGAATCTGGTATTACATTCTCGCACAAAGCATATAGAGATTCGTCATCACTTCTTAAGAGACAATGTTCAAAAGAGGAACATCTCTATTGAGAAGGTAGCATCCGAAGACAACATAGCCGACGTCCTAACCAAACCGTTGAAGCAGGAACAATTCAACCTCCTTCGTCTTGGTCTTGGTCTCATGGAACAATCGTCGTAATTTACTTTTTAACTCTACAAAGTATGTAAACACTAGCCTTCTTCTTTCTGAGTCTAGGATCTCTATTTCACGCACAACTCACAAACAATACGGGAATTTTCAAAACCCAAGATAAGTTTTTCACTTATAACTCATAGTTTTTCTTATTTTCTTTCAAAATAAGTACAAGTTACAAACAAATAATTACATACACATATTCTTTTCAAAGGATAAAACGATTTTTATTCGCACATAGAAACCTCTTTTTGAAACGTTTTCTAAAAATGATACCTCTTCCCGTATCAATTTCACAAAAGCAATTTCTCACGTATAGGACAAATTGCTTTTTCATTATTAATACAAAGTAAAAATCCGTTTTCATTGCATCTCATGTCTTTTGAATGCTAAAGAGAACACATAACTAATATGTCTTTTCGGGTACGTTCATTTAATCAACAATGAATTAGGAGCACTCGGGTTATCTCACATAATAGTATGCTTTTTCACTTCTAGTTTATTTTTCTTTTCTTTTTAGGAGCCGAGATAACCGCAACTCCAAATAGTTTGCATATAGGCACACACTAGGCAAAAATGTTTCCATAAGGAAAATTTTGTGCTGCCTGAATCACCAGTCCCATGGATCCCAGCCTTAATGCTGGACGGATCCCTCAAAGGAAGGATCCGTGGGATCTGTGAGACAGAAGCTAGTTTTATCTTCTATTTTTCTCACTTTGGATGAAAACTCCAATATTTTTTCATTTTTTTGGAGTATGTTCTTTAATGCTTGTGTTCTCATGATCACATGCCTTAAATTCATATCTAATCATTAGATTTTAATCCACATTTTGGGTCAAGCATTCATTACAATGCATTGTTTTTCTATATATAGGACTCCCAAAATGCTTGCATATTCATCTCATGTTTACAAACAAACAACACCATGTCATCCAAAAGATCTTACAACTTAGATGAATCACCTAGTACAAACAATCCTCTTCATGAAATCCAAACTTTTGTACTCCCACCTTCCAAAATACCACAATCAAACTCTAGGATATCCGCACGGATTAGCATCCGGCCTTGTTGCTTTGCAAAACCATCATCGAATGGCTCATCATCAACAAATAACTCACCACAAATGCTTCCAATATAGCACCTCCTTCATCACCAACAAGTACACCAACTTCATCACCTAAAGTCACTCTTTTGGAACTCCTTACGACTCCAACAAGATCTCAACAACCAAAACAAAAAGAAATAGCCTTTTTGACACCTCCCACTTCTCCAAACACAATATTCAATGACCTTGAAACATCACCACCCTTAGCTCCCATTAAGCTACAAGAACATCTAGGTTCTTTTCCACCACCACTTCTAAACATTCCGATCTTTGATTCGTATTTTCCTATTTTTCCACCACATCTTCCGCAACTCACAAATCAAAACAACCCGGAAAACTTCCGCATTCATTACTCACATCACTTACATTGTGAACATTGACAATCCACTAGGGAAATTGCAATAGAAGTTAGGGAAGAAATGCGATTCATACTCAACCTTATTCTTGATCGCATCAATACCATTACTCATCAAAACCTCCATCCATAATCTTATGCAAGCATGGAAGGAATCATTATTACTATTATTACCTCATTCTTGTTCTTAATTTTACATGCTTGTATGTGGCATAAATACCACTACATTTTGTTGTTTTATTACACGACCTTGTTTACATACCTTGGCTCCCAATCTTGATTCTCGTCAATCACAAGATTATTTAAGCATGTTACTAACCATTCTCTTTGTAGGATTTTTTTATTTTTCTCCACTTGACGCCCCAAACTAGGGGGAGCTACCGTCAAGGGGGAGTAAGTGATACGTGGACTATTTTTCCACATTTTATTTCTTCGATGGGTTAACTTTTTGTTTCGACAAAAAGGGGGAGAAGAAGTAAAACTTAGGGGCTTTGAAAACATACATCTATTCTTAAGTTTTACTCATCATAACATTATGTTTTGTCATCAACAAAAAGGGGGAGATTGTTAATACAAATAAACCGTAAAAACGTTTATTAATATTTTGCGATCTCTTTGTGTTTTGCTGATAACAAATATAATGTTATCTTAAGTACAATTATAAGGATACATGTTATTTTTGTAAAGAATTTACATATATCCATTTAATACAAATTGTTGTGATAAATCATTTGTTGTAATAGTTTATTAGGATGGGTAAAAATCACAACCCATGGATCATATTCATAACCCATGGTATTGACCCATACCCACTTGACTAGATACATTGTACTCATTAGATACATTGTATTTAAAAGAATACCCATGGACCAACCCATAACCCATGACCTATGACCCATAACATAAAAACCCATGGGCAAAGAGGAGCGTCCCACGGATCCCTAGGATTACACTAGACGGATCCCTTGTGGGAGGGATCCGTAGGATCCGGGGAACAGTGGCAAGTTTTGCCTATAAATAGAGAGCCATTTCTTCATTCTAACTCACCCTTCTCCTTACTAATTCTCTCATATACTCTCATTCTCTTCTAACAAAAGATCACTTGATCTATAGAGTACTTCTTTTTTTCTTTCTTTAGTGATTCTCATATAGGTCCTTCTCTAAGGCGAGATCACGAGCATTCTACAAGTCATCCAAGCAAGGGGTCCTTGATTGATTTGTTTCTTCACAAGGTTTCTGTAGCAAAGATCTTGTATTTGATATTTCACATATTGGTTGTGTAATAGTCGTGTTGGTTTGGTCTACCATGTTACGGACTCGGTATCTAGCTTTGTACCGGAAAAAGGTGTAAGCAACGTTGTGAAGGCTTCTCCGCCAAGTTTAAGGAGTTTGTTGACATAGTGCTTGAACTCTCGAGTAGGTGACTCGGGGAGTGGAGTAGGGCAAGGAAGGTTTCCTTGTAGCCGAACCACTATGAATCGGTTGTGTCATTTCTATCCCTTGCTTTACTTTATTTACTTGCTTTATTGTTAGATCTATACTTTCTCTACATCCATACGATTTCACATAATATCGAATCTAAAGTTTTTGAAACTAACTTAAAATCGGCAAAACTATTCAACCCTCCCTTCTAGTTTTCCACAATTATCATACCTGACACTAACAATCTCCCTCATAAATTGAGGGGGAGCGTTAAAATGTTTCTTATCAGTAAATATTAAAATAGTACCACATCTTTCCCCAAATTTTTCTAAATTATTTAAATCAATTAGGATCACAAATCTCAAAAGGTTTGAAATTTTTGATCGGGGGAGAGATTGTGATTTGAATATCAAGTCTGATAAAATGGTGATTGTTTAAGACTCAAACAAGCACTCCTACCTCTATGCGCTAAACGTTTTCACGTCGTATAATTTGAGTATCTCAGTTATGACAGAATCTGAGGTGTTTGACATGACGATGCACATGTTGAGGGGGAGCATTTATAAAAGATAAAAAACAACTGGGGTACAAATGCTTTAATTTTATATCACAATTACCTGGATTGGTTTTTCAAATTGATTTTCAATTGGTTTCAAGGCAGAAAGAACTGTACCACAAGACCGACCATTTTATTTAATGCATTGGAGATATAAGGATGGTAAGGTTAGGTATTAGTTCCCATGATTCCGCCAGAGCCGGAGGGATCTACCCAGGGACAATCCACTAGATAGTGTAGAAGTCCTTAGGTATGATGAAAAAAGGAGAAAAGTGAGAATAAGGGAAGAGTGCCGACTGAGATAGAGCTAGGACTGGAACAAACCAAACAAGGTTCTAGTAATGAAGTCTCGGTAAACACCGAAGGTGTTGAAGAATGAAAAAGAAACGAAAAGTGAAAGGGTGAAAAGAAATAGCCCTCCAATAATTCAACCTTAGTGCAGAAACCAGGTTTCAATACACATGCTACTGGTGGTTAATAAGGTAACGCCGGTATTGGAGACAAGACGTCATCGACCCAGTGACGCACTACACTAAACTTCCCAGCTACTCAAGTTCTCATAAAAGAAATTGTTTCATTCTCATGGGGAGCTGACATAATCTATCGACTTTCTCTTAGAGATTGTTGATATTGAAAAAGGAGACCCTCTCCCTAGTCTCCGCATAGGAAAACCAAAGTGCACTATTGAGTCTTGAGCCAAGAGATCATCAATAAATCACATTAGGACACAATTTCATGAAGACTTGTTGTTTCACACAATGTGAAAAGTAAGAATATATATATTGAGAGTCCTACGCATTATCCTTGTGGTATTGCCAGAATATCCGAGTGATACTTAAAGTATTCACAATAAAGATGGAAATCCTTCTAGAGCCAACATCAAACAAACTCTTGGGGCGATTCACTCTTGAATCAACCTTGTTCCAGGAAATGGATTGACAAATACTTTTGAAAAAACCTTTCGATGTGCTCTACAATTCCTTTTTCTAGCACATCGACTGCGCGTTAATTTTTCAAAACAAAAGTATTTATGATTGAAACTTGATTTTTCTCATAAAACATTCGTCGTATTGCAAAATCTCTCTCTTCAGGAATACGCGATTGTTTTTCAAATCAATTGATCATCAATCAGTGAATCTCAATTCACTGGTTCACTCACTCCGTGTTGTCTACTTTGGGACGCTCCGGTTTGAGAACGGCTAGCTCAAGCTGCGAAACCCTGTCAAGGAGATTCTTTGGAATTCTACCTGATCACAAGCAGTATTTATACTGATCAACGGGGAACCGTGGTTCTTGCAACCCTATTCAACGAAAGTGAACAAAGACACTTTCTTGTGTTTTATTGCTAACTCTTGTTTGCAGGAACATATAACGGTTGCAGCTGATAGAAACTGAGATGTCAATCCATAACCACATGCTCACACTTCACACTCACATTCAAAAGAAATCATGATAATCTAAAGACCTAAAGCAATGCTTCCGCAACTCTGATGCACAATATCATGATCCAACAAAGTGTGAGCATGTTGGTCCAGAAGTCACAATATCACATGGAGGCGATACAACAAAGGATGATCCAGAGATTTACTGTAGCTGATGATCTCAAAGAAAGCTCAAAGATCACCGAGTCATGGAACATTCAAAGACCTCCACTGGAAGTACAAAGTATGCAGAATTTGAAGAATCAAAGACTACGAGCTACAGATCTAAACTATGTAATAGAATGCTAGATTTCAAAATGTATTCTCTATATGTAAATGAGGTGACCTACCTTAGGGGGAGATTGTTAGGATTTAGTTAATCCATAAGTAAAAGACTCGGTCACCTCGAGTATTTGTTATCATTAGAAAGCTCGTAGTCTTAGACTTTTAGTTATTAGAAGTAGTTAGTTAAGTATCACTGTGGAGGACGGACGGGTCTTTACCCACTGTATACCTGATCCACAGCCCGTAGGAGGCGTATTTTTTAAAAACTATAAATACCCTCTACCCTCCAAGGTAGAGGGTTGGAGCTTCATAATACACATTTACTTTCTCTCTCTAGAAGTTCCCTACTTTCACTTTCTCTCTCTAAAACCTCTCTCTATATTCGATCCATACATATATAATTTTGTGTGTTTAAGATAACCAATCTCTTACAGTGTCGCACTTCTATCCCTTTTATCTCTTTACTTTTATCGTACTTATTTCCTTTCTTATTAACTTGCATTATCTATACACAACATCCAAAGGTTTCACATACCGATCTAAAGTTTTATAAACTAAATTTAAATCAGTAAAAACTATTCAACCCCCTTATAGTTTTCCACAATTGGTATCAGAACAGGTTTTATAAAAAGTTTTTAAGTAAATTTTATTTTAAAACTTTTTCGATCAAATGGATTTTGAAAACTACAAAAAAGGGAAATCTATGCAAAGAAAACCACTCTTTGAAGCTAATGGCTTTATATATTGGAAAAATTGATTTGAAACATATGTGAAATCTAAAGATATTGATCTTTGGAATATTATTGTTGATTGGAATTATGTGCCGGTATTTGAGAGTATCTCTATCGACAAAAATGAGGTTGGGTCTTCGAATCTTAAAGATGAACAAAATAAAATGCTTTCCAAAAATAATGAGACAAAAATAGTTTTATATAATGCTTTACCTAAGAAAGAATATGAAATAATTTTTATGCATAAAACCGTTAAAGATATTTGTAATTTCTTGGTAATTACTCATCAAGGAAACAGACAAGTTCAAAATAACAAAATCGATTTATTTGCTCAACAATAAGAGCAATACTCAATATCGGATGATGAAAGTATTGATAATGCATTCGAAAATTTTAATACTATTATTACTTCACTATTAGCACTTGATGAAACTTTTTCCAAGCGTAATCATGTCAGGAGATTCTTAAAGGCACTTCCGGCTAAATGGAGACCGAAGGTAACGGTGATAGAAGAATCAAAGGATTTGACAATTCTCACTCTTGACGAGCTCATTGGAAACCTCAAAGTCTATGAAGTTGTTTTAGCAAAAGACTCCAAGGTCTCAAAAGAAAAGAAGGAGAAATACAAGTCACTAGCCTTAAAAGCTAAAAAGGAGTCTAGTGATGAAGACACCTCATCATCGGATACTGATGATGAAGAGTATGCCATGGCCGTTAGAGACTTTAAAAAGTTCTTTAGAAGAAGAAGAAGATTTGTAAAACAACTTTACGATGATAAGAAAGGCTTCCGAAAGTTTAAAGAAGACAAGAAGGGAAAGGATGACCGAAAGTGTTTCAAATGCGGTGATCCAAATCACTTTATTAGTGATTACCCCAAGCACTCTAGTGGAGAGCAAAAGGTGTTCATTAGTGGCTCGTGGCACCCAAGTGAAGCGGAGAAAGATGAGATTTGTCTCATGGCCAAAGACTCTAATGAAACCAAATAATCCTGATATTTAAGTGTCAATTTCCCCTATTATGCTCATTATTTGTATTGTTTATATGGATATATGCTTTGATTTCTTTATATTTCGTTTCCAGGTTATAAATGAGCATAGGAACTGAAGAGACACGGAATTGGAAAAGAACTTACAAAGATACACATTTTAGTATCCTGACTGAGAAGAGGTTACATCATAATTACACTCTCCACTTACGTCGTAGCTATGAACTCAAACATAAAGACCAAGTCAACGTTTACTATGGATTACGGCGTAACTACCACATTACGTTACGCCGTAATATTCTGAAGACTTAGAGATTTTTATGGCTAAGAAGGTTACACCGTAACCAATGTACGAGGTTATGGCGTAAAAAGGGAACATAACGTGACTTATGATATTGATGAGATTTCGATGTAACCAAAGAATGAAGATTATGGCATATATGAAACCCTAGGTGATTATACCCATTTTAGTTACGCCGTAAATGTCTATTTTTGGATAAGATTGTGGATGATTACATTAGTTACGTTGTAACTACAACTCAAGGTTACGCCGTAGCTATGTCGGGCCTATAAATACCAACCCTATTTCCAGCATTTTACATATCCTTTTCACCACAAAACACCAGAGAGCGAAGTAGGGTTCCACAAGGGAGATCTACAACAGCATACGTAGCCATTTCCAAGGGAGAAATCACACGATAACATCAATAAGTTTTAGCGATTATTATTTCATTTACATTTGCGATTCCATGTCTTTCACTTTCATGCAAAACATTGAATCTTGTGTTTTTATTAATATGATCGGCTAAGCACCTTTGGTGCTAGCCTAGTTATGATTCCTTTCATGTCTTGATTATGTTTTCATGCTTTTATTATTGCTTCTAGTGTGTACATGCATAGTTTTTTGATAGATCCTCTAGGTTCGGTAGTTCTGAAGACCGGTTATACATCTTGCACTAAGATAATTGACCATAGGACCTTAGTGTGATTGGTTGCGAGGATTGACAACCCTTGTGTGCAAATTGACCATAAGATCACTCTCCGGGTTGAATGAACTTAAGAAGTTAGATGTGTGGCCTAAGTTCCGACCGGCCATGCCACACAAAGAAATAATCTAGCATGTAGTGGCACTTAATGACTCAAACTAGTCTACCATACTTTCGCTTACTACAGAGGAAAGCGCCTTTGGTTTCGGAAAGGATTCTAGGGAGATAGGCTAGGAAAATTGACCATAGGAGTCTAGTGATACTTATGCCCCACTTGAAGCGATAGAAGGCTTATTAGAATACATAGTCATTGCTTGATAGGATGAATAATTAGGCTAGCACACTTTTTCCCTACTGCATTCAAATCTATTTAATTTCTGATTTTCATTTATGTTATTAGTTTAATTAATCAAACAAATCAAAACCCCCTTTAAAACGTGATATTAGACTTAAATTGGGATCTTAGCACATAGCTCTTGGGACGAACTCGGCTTTACCGAATACTACACTACACACGACCGGGTACACTGCCCGTTAGTGAATAAGGTAGACCATAGGTAGACGAGACCATTATAAATATTAAAACTTGGTCAAAAATCCTGCATCAAGTTTCTGGCGCCACTACCGGGGAGCTATATTTGGATTTTTGTTTAAGTCTTTATTTTAATATTTTTGTTTTTCTTTCATTTTTATTTTAATTTCAGGAATCATGGAAATGGTGGACATTGATACGCTTACTCTGGAGAAGTACCTTGCTATGACTAGGGAAGAGCAAGGGCTGGGTCTTGTGAGGTCGGATATTGGAGCAGATGTCCATTTTGAGATTAAGAACCAGTTCATGAGGGAGTTACGTGCAAATCCCTTTTCTGGAAACAAGACTAAAGATGCTTACGAGCATGTGGAAAATGTCTTGTACATCGTGAGCCTCTTCAACATCCCAGGTGTTTCTCACGATGATATCATGCTCCGAGTGTTTCCGTTGACACTCACTGGAGCCGCTAAAAGATAGGTTGATAGGTTGCTCGCTGGAACCATCAACACGTGGGATCTCCTTAAGAGAGTTTTTATCCAACTCTATTACCCTCCTTCTAAGATGGCAAAGCAACTAGAAGAGATCCATAATTTCAGACAAGAAGGGAACAAAACATTGTACCAAGCTTGGGATAGGTACATTGACCTTCTCTACAGGTGCCCAACTCATGACCTTAACAACCAGCAGAAGGTCAACCTATTCTACAAGGGAATTAACATCGCAACGAGGCAAATGCTCGATTCTCAGGGGCCGATCCTTGGAATGACTCCAACTCTAGCCCTTGAGGCTATTCAAAACATGGCTGACCACTCACAAAAGTGGCATAATGGAGACAACAGCAGGAACATGGGCGTAAGTTTGGATGGGATCGCCTTGATTACTATCAAACTTGAAAGTCTTGGCAGGGACATGAAGAAACTAAAGGAAAATGTGCATGCTATACAAGTAGGATGCGACACTTGCGGAGGAGCTCTGTTAATACAAATAAACCGTAAAAACGTTTATTAATATTTTGCGATCTCTTTGTGTTTTGTTGATAACAAATATAATGTTATCTTAAGTAAAATTATAAGGATACATGTTACTTTTGTAAAGCCTTTACATATAGCCATTTAAATACAAATTAGTGTAATAAATCATTTGTTGTAATAGTTTATTAGGATGGGTAAAATTCACAACCCATGGATAATATCCATAACTCATGGTATTGACCCATACCCATTTGACTAGGTGCATTGCACTCAAAAGATACATTGTATCTAGTAAAAGACCCATGGACCAACCCATAACCCATGACCCATGACCCATAACCAAAAAACCCATGGGCAAAGAGGAGCGTCCCACGGATCCCTAGGATTACACTAGACGGATCCCTTGTGGGAGGGATCCGTGGGATCCGGGGAACAGTGGCAAGTTTTGCCTATAAATAGAGAGCCATTTCTTCATTCTAACTCACCCCTCTTCTTACTAATTCTCTCATATACTCTCATTCTTTTGTAACAAAAGAACTCTTGATCTAGAGAGTACTTCTTTCTTTCTTTCTTTAGTGATTCTCATATAGGTCCTTCTCTAAGGCGAGATCACGAGCATTCTACAAGTCATCCAAGAAAGGGGTCCTTGATTGATTTGTTCCTCCGCAAGATTTCTGTAGCGAAGATCTTGTATTTGATATTTCACATATTTGTTGTGTAATAGTCGTGTTGGTTTGGTCCACCGTGTTACGGACTCGGTATCTAGCTTTGTACCGGAAAAAGGTGTAAGCAACGTTGTGAAAGCTTCTCCGCCAAGTTGAAGGAGTTTTTTGACATAGTGCTTGAACTCTCGAGTAGGTGACTCGGGGAGTGGTGTAGGGCAAGGAAGGTGTCCTTGTAGCCGAACCACTATAAATTGGTTGTGTCATTTCTATCCCTTGCTTTACTTTATTTAATTGCTTTATCATTAGATCTATACTTTCTCTACATCCATACGATTTCACATAATATCGAATCTAAAGTTTTTGAGACTAACTTAAAATCGGCAAAACTATTCAACCCTCCCTTCTAGTTTTCCACAATTATCATACCTGACACTAACAATCTCCCTCATAAATTGAGGAGTATGCTATGGCGGTAAGGGACTTTAAAAAGTTCTTTAGAAGGAAGGGAAGATACGTCAAACAACCGTATGACGACAAGAAAGGATTCCGGAAAAGCAAAGAGGACGAGAAGCCAAGGGATGATCGTGCTTGCTTTAAATGTGGGGACCCAAACCACTTTATTAGTAAGTGTCCCAAACGGGATGATCAAAAGGCGTTCGTGAGCGGCACGTGGGGAATGAGCAACGAAGAGGACGAAGAAATTTGTCTCATGGAAAATGACGAGGTGTGCTTAAAGGTCGACCTAGACCCGGATGAATGGGTCAAGGATAGCGGGTGCACGAGGCACATGACCGGCAATAAAGATCTATTCTCCACATATGAATCCTTCAATGGAGGTAATGTGGTGTTTGGAAATAGCAAAAGTAAAATCATCGATAAAGGTATGATTTCTAAAAAATCTCTAACCATTAACGATGTGTGTCACGTAGAAAACCTAAACTTTAATCTCTTAAGTATAGGACAAATTTGTGATAAAAAGTGCAACATACTTTTTACCGAAACCGGTAGTAGGATATTAAAAAATGGCATAACCATAGGAAGAGGAATTAGGAAACATGGAGTCTATGTCATTAAAATCGGTAATGAACCTAAAGACAAACTTTGTCTTACCTCTATGGATGATACTTCGACCTTATGGCATCAAAGATTGGGTCAAGCCAATATGCGACTTCTTCAATCGCTATCATCCAAAGATCTAGTAAGAGATCTACCCAAGTTAAAATATGAACATCACTTTTGTGATGCTTGTAATGTAGGAAAACAAGTTCATTCTAGTCACAAAGCTAAAAACATGGTGTCAACAACTAAGTGTCTAGAATTACTACACATGGATTTATTTGGTCCATCCGCTATCCAAAGTTATGGAGGCAACTACTACACTTTGGTCATAGTGGATGATTACTCTAGGTACACATGGACAAAATTCTTAAAGAACAAAATGGAAACGTTTAATTATTTTGAAATTTTAAGCAAGAAAATCCAAAGACAACTAGGAAGTCCTATAGTATCTATTAGAACGGATCATGGTAGGGAATTCGATAATGAAGTGAAATTTGGAGCCTTTTGTGACGCTAATGGTATTACTCGCAACTTCTCGGCTCCGCGCACTCTACAATCGAATGGGGTAGTTGAAAGAAAGAATAGAACCCTACAAGAAATGAGCGCACCATGCTTAATGAGCAATCCATACCTCAAAAGTTTTGGTGCAATGCTGTTGATACTTCAACGTACATACTTAATCGAGTCTTAATTAGACCAATCTTAGGTAAAACTCCATACGAGTTACTCCGAGGCAAAAAGCCAACGTTAGATCACTTTAGAGTCTTTGGTAGCAAATGTTTTCTTCTTAACACTAAAGATTACCTTACAAAATTTGATCCTAAATCAACCGAAGGTATCTTTCTTGGCTACTCTCCAAATAGCAAAGCTTACGTCATATTAAATAAAGAAACAATGAAGGTAGAAGAGTCATTAAATATAAAATTTGATGAAAGACCACCCAAACCCTCTCCACCTCTTGTCGATGACGAGATTGTAGAAAGTGAAGCTATAGTAATAAAGAAAAAGATAAATGACGAAGAAGAACCTTTAAGTGATGAAGTTATAAATATTAAAGAGTCCAAAGATGACCCCGTAGATAAGGTCATAGGAAATTTAAACGAAAGAACATTAAGGTATCAAGTTCAAAATCAAAGTAGCTTATTTTGTTTTGTTTCAACCATAGAACCTAAGAATACACAAGAAGCCATAAAAGATGAAAGTTGGGTAATAGCTATGCAAGAAGAATTAAATCAAGTTGTTTCTAATGATGTTTGGACACTTGTCCCTCCACCTAGTAATCAAACCATAATAGGAACCAAATGGGTTTATAAAAACAAATTAGATGCAAACGGAGTAGTGTCTAGAAACAAGGCTAGACTCGTTGCCCAAGGGTATAACCAACAAGAAGGAATAGACTTTGATGAGACCTATGCCCCCGTGGCTAGATTAGAGTCTATAAGAATACTTCTTGCTTATGCTTGTGCTAATGATCTAAAGCTTTATCAAATGGATGTCAAAAGTGCTTTTCTAAATGGTTTCATTAATGAAGAAGTATATGTAGCTCAACCTCCGGGCTTCATCGATTTTGAAAAACCTAAACATGTGTATAAGCTAAAGAAAGCCCTTTACGGTCTTAAACATGCTCCAAAAGCTTGGTATGATAGACTCAAGTCATTCTTAATATAACACAACTATACCATGGGATTAGTTGACAACACACTTTTTACTAAGAAAAGAGAGTCACATATAATCAAAGTTCAAATATATGTAGATGATATTATATTCGGATCCACTTGTCAAGACATGTGTGATGATTTCTCTAAAATCATGCATGACGAGTTCGAGATGAGTATGATGGGAGAACTTAGTTTCTTTCTTGGTCTACAAATCAAACAAGTAGAAGATGGTATCTTCTTTAATCAATCTAAATACATAAAAGAGATGTTAAAGAAATTCGGTATAGAAGAGTCGAAACCAATTAGGACACCAATGTCATCCGACACCAAACTCACAAAAGATGAAGACGGCGAATCCGTCGATAATACTAAGTATCGTGGCATGATTGGTAGTCTTCTCTACCTCACGGCAAGTAGGCCGGATATCATGTTTAGTATTTGTCTATGTGCTAGGTTTCAAGAAGACCCTAAAACATCACACCTAGAAGCCGTAAAAAGAATATTTAGATACATTAAGGGTACAACACAATTAGGATTATGGTATCCTAAAGGCACGGGAGTAGAAACAATTGTATATGTAGATTCTGACCATGCAGGTGATTATGTTGACCGAAAAAGTACAAGTGGGGTATGTACTTTTATGGGATGTTGTTTAACATCTTGGTTTTCAAAGAAACAAACGGCATTAGCAATATCAACAACCGAAGCCGAATACGTCTCCGCTGGCAAAGCATGCCAACAAGCACTATGGATGAAACAAGCGTTAGTTGACTACGACATTCATATAAGTGACATAGCCATTCTATGTGACAACAAGGGTGCCATAGATCTAAGCAAGAATCCGGTATTACATTCTCGCACAAAGCATATAGAGATTCGTCATCACTTCTTAAGAGACAATGTTCAAAAGGGGAACATCTCTATTGAGAAGGTAGCGTCCGAAGACAACATAGCCGACGTCCTCACCAAACCGTTGAAGCGGGAACAATTCAACCTA
The DNA here is from genome assembly GCA_019973895.1 of Chrysanthemum seticuspe. Classification (NCBI taxonomy): domain Eukaryota; kingdom Viridiplantae; phylum Streptophyta; class Magnoliopsida; order Asterales; family Asteraceae; genus Chrysanthemum; species Chrysanthemum seticuspe. The sequence goes on along the minus strand of BPTQ01000008.1, from coordinate 326,936,347 downwards.
CTTCGTCTTGGTCTTGGTCTCATGGAACAAATGTCGTAATTTATTTCCTTTTACTCTACAAGGTATGTAAACACTAGCCTTCTTCTTTCTGAGTCTAGGATCTCTATTTCACGCACAACTCACAAACAATATGGGAATTTTCAAAACCCAAGATAAGTTTTTACTTATAACTCATAGTTTTTCTTATTTTCTTTCAAAAATAAGTATAAGTTTCAAACACATAATTACATACACATCTTCTTTTCAAAGGATAAAACTATTTTTATTCGCACATAGAAACCTCTTTTTGTAACGTTTTCTAAAAAATTATACCTCTTCCCGTATCAATTTCACAAAAGCAATTTCTCACGTCTAGGACAAAGCGCTTTTTCACTATTAATGCAAAGTAAAAACCCGTATTCGTTGCATCTTATGGTTTTTGAATGCTAAAGGAGATACATAACTAATATGTATTTTTGGGTACATTCATTTAAGCAACAATGAATTAGGAGCACTCGGGTTATCTCACATAATAGTATGCCTTTTTCACTTCTAGTTTATTTTTCTTTTCTTCTTAGGAGTCGAGATAACCGCAACTCCAAATAGTTTGCATATAGGCACACAATAGGCACAAATGTTTCCAAAAGGAAAATTTTGAGCTGCCTGTATCACCAGTACCATGGATCCTAGCCTTAATGCTGGACGGATCCCTCAAGGGAAGGATCCGTGGGATCCGTGAGACAGAAGCTAGTTTTATCTTCTATTTTTTCCCACTTTGGATGAAAACTCCATTTTTCTCATTTTTTTGGAGTATGATCTTTAATGCTTGTGTTCTCATGATCACATGCCTTAAATTCATATCTAATCATTAGATTTTAATTCACATTTTGGGTCAAGCATTCATTACAATGCATTGTTTTTCTATATATAGGACTCCCAAAATGCTTGCATATTCATCTCATCTTCACAAACAAACAACTCCATGTCATCCAAAAGATCTTACAACTTAGATGAATCACCTAGTACAAACAATCAACTTCGTGAAACCCAAACCTTTGTACTTCCACCTTCCAAAATACCACAATCAAACTCTATGATATCCGCACGGATTAGCATCCGGCCTTGTTGCTTAGCAAAACCATCATCAAATGCCTCATCACCATCAAATAACTCACCACAAGATGCTTCCATTATAGCACCTCCTTCATCACCAACAAGTACACCAACTTCATCACCTAAAGTCACTCTTTTGGAACTCCTTACGACTCCAACAAGATCTCAACAACCAAAACAAAAAGAAATAGCCTTTTTGACACCTCCCACTTCTCCAAAAACAATATTCAATGACCTTGAAACATCACCACCCTTAGCTCCCATTAAACTACAAGAACATCTAGGTTATTTCCCACTACCACTTCCAAACATTCCGGACTTTGATCCGTATTTTCCTATTTTTGCACCACATCTTCCGCAACTCTCAAATCAAAACAACCCGGAAAACTTCCGCACTCATTACCCACACCAATTATATTGTGAACATTGCCAATCCACTAAGGAAATTGCAATAGAAGTTAGGGAAGAAATGCGATTCATACTCAACCTCATCCTTGATCGCATCAATACCATTACTCATCAAAACCTCCATCCATAACCTTATGCAAGCATGGACGGAATCATTATTACTATTTTCTATTTTTAGTACTTTTCTTTTGAGTCATTTTCAAGAACAAGTCTTGTTCTTATTTTTACATGCTTGTAGGTGGCATAAATACCACTACACTTTGTTGTTTTATTACAAGGCCTTGTTTACATACCTTGGCTCCCAATCTTGATTCTCGTCAATCACAAGAGTATTTAAGCATGTTACTAACCTTTCTCTTTGTAGGATTTTTTCTCTCTCACTTGACGCCCCAAACAAGGGGGAGTAGGTGATACGTGGACTATTTTTCCACATTTTATTTCTTCGATGGGTTAACATTTTGTTTCAACAAAAAGGGGGAGAAGAAGTAAAACTTAGGGCTTTCAAAACATACATCTATTCTTAAGTTTTACTCATCATAACATTATGCTTTGTCATCAACAAAAAGAGGGAGATTGTTAATACAAATAAACCATAAAAACGTTTATTAATATTTTGCGATCTCTTTGTGTTTTGTTGATAACAAATATAATGTTATCTTAAGTAAAATTATAAGGATACATGTTACTTTTGTAAAGCATTTACATATAGCCATTTAAATACAAATTAGTGTAATAAATCATTTGTTGTAAGTAGTTTATTAGGATGGGTAAAATTCACAACCCATGGATAATATCCATAACCCATGGTATTGACCCATACCCTTTTGACTAGGTGCATTGCACTCAAAAGATACATTGTATCTAGTAAAAGACCCATGGACCAACCCATAACCCATGACCCATGACCCATAACCAAAAAACCCATGGGCAAAGAGGAGCGTCCCACGGATCCCTAGGATTACACTAGACGGATCCCTTGTGGGAGGGATCCGTGGGATCCGGGGAACAGTGGCAAGTTTTGCCTATAAATAGAGAGCCATTTTCTCATTCTAACTCACCCCTCTTCTTACTAATTCTCTCATATACTCTCATTCTCTTCTAACAAAAGATCACTTGATCTAGAGAGTACTTCTTTCTTTCTTTCTTTAGTGATTCTCATATAGGTCCTTATCTAAGGCGAGATCACGAGCATTCTACAAGTCTTCCAAGCAAGGGGTCCTTGATTGATTTGTTCCTCCGCAAGATTTCTGTAGCAAAGATCTTGTATTTGATATTTCACATATTTGTTGTGTAATAGTCGTGTTGGTTTGGTCCACCGTGTTACGGACTCGGTATCTAGCTTTGTACCGGAAAAAGGTGTAAGCAACGTTGTGAAGGCTTCTCCGCCAAGTTGAAGGAGTTTGTTGACATAGTGCTTGAACTCTCGAGTAGGTGACTCGGGGAGTGGAGTAGGGCAAGGAAGGTGTCATTTCTATCCCTTGCTTTACTTTATTTAATTTCTTTATCATTAGATCTATACTTTCTCTACATCCATACGATTTCACATAATATCGAATCTAAAGTTTTTGAAACTAACTTAAAATCGGCAAAACTATTCAACCCCTCTTCTAGTTTTCTACAAGCTCATCTAGCCAGAGACTGCCCATTGGATGAGGAAGACAAGATGAGTGAAGAGGTTAAATATAGCGAAGCTAAGAGGCCTTTTCAAGGAGATTACGGTAATGGGGATAGATACAGGGTTGGACCGCCAGGGTACCACTCTAAAGTGGAAAACCGACCTCCTTATAGGGAAAAGATGTCCACCCTTGAGGAGTCCATTTACAAATACCTGGATGAATCTGCTAAAAGGATAATTGAAAGGGAAAATTGGTTCAATAGTTTTCAGGAAGGGACTATAGCAAATCTCAAAACCCATGATGAGACCTTTAGGAATCTTGAGGCAAAAGTTGGGTTGTTAACAAGTGATGTTCAAAAGCAAGACATGAGAGAAAACACTGGAGCTTGCAAAGCTATATTCACCAATGACGGACAACCACTCTATACCCCTTTCAGGTATTTAGAAGAAGAGATTAATTATTTTTCTAACTTGTCTAAGCAGGATGAATATGTGAACGAGGATGAGGAAATGAACTTGCTGAAACCTTCTTCTGACGAGAAAAATTTGCTCAAGGAGGAACCAACTCAAGTGGAAGAAGAGATTAGATTGAACAAGTGTTGTTCAGCTATTGTTTAGAATCAACTACCCCCAAAGGAGAAAGACCCAGGAAGTTTCCTTCTTCCGTGTTCTATTGATAACTTAGGTGTAAAAATGCTTTAGCAGAACTTGGGGCTACTATTAGTATAATGCCATTCTATATGTGCAAAAGACTGAAATTAGGTCCCCTAAAACCGATTTTTATGACCATAGAAATGGCTGACCGAACTGTTAGTATCCCTAAGGGCATCTTGGAAAACGTTTTGGTTAAGATTAATAAATTCACTTTTCCAGTGGACTTTGTCATTCTAGATATGGAAGAGGACCTAGAAACACTTTTAATTCTAGGAATACCTCTCCTTGCTACTGCACGCGCCATAATTAATGTTTTCAACAAACGCATTTCTCTTAAAATGGATAATAGGGAGCTCGTTTTCAAAATGGATGAGAGGGGGAAATGTCATCTAATAGAGACTGTGTGTGTCATTAAGAAAGATAAATCTAATAATGACCAGAATCTTAATAGTAACCTTGCACACGAGCACTTTACTACTAATCATGTCAATGCTGTGAGTATGGTTTTGCAAGAAACTAATGTTGGAATAAGCAACAGAGGAGAGTTATGTCGTAACTCAAACTCTAAATTACGGCGCAACCATGAACCAGATTTGGAGAGAACCGCCAACACATGGGTACATCATAAAGGAACTGACGACATTCTTGAGAAGATCAAGAAGAGATACCATTGGTGTGAGGCTATACCTGTTGACAATGAAAGATGGCACGACTTATAGGCCTCCTGTAACCCAAATGTTGATATTTGTGATGGTGGGGGCGATAAAGTAAGGATGAGAAATAACAAGCATACGTGGTCTTCCACAAATGACAAGGAGAGAAAGAACCTTGAATGGAAACGTACTATACCATTCGACGAGTGGGTACGAACTGTATATGGTAAGGTTGATAATGAAGCAAATATGAGCATTTGGGAGGACCAGAACCGCATTCACAACAGTGAAACCCCCATCATAAATGATGAACCTGAAGCGCAAAGTGAACCACTCTCGAATAATGAAGTTATTGATGACTGTACAATTGACGCAAATAAAAAGGGGAATAATGAACGGAAGCATTGATGTGAGAAAATAAGGACTGAAGGCGAAGTGTTTTGGGCTTCTTGTGACCCTGTTGACGAAGATTGTGATGAGGGAAGTAACATGGTAAGAGTTGGGGATGATGATCTTTTATGGACCTCAACAAACGACGATGAAAGAAGCGAACTATCATGGCTTTACAAGTTAGGATTTGATGATTTGATCATGATAAAGTACGGAAAAGTGACTGTTTCCACTAAAGAAAAGATTTGGAAGGGGTGCATGAAAAAATACTATCCAAGCGAGGACGAGAATCCTAATGATGAGAGTGACGAAAATAAAAAAGATTACAAAACTAGAAGGGGAGAAGAGAAAGAGTGTTGTAAGCGTAAGCTTGTTGAAGATACGCTTGATGACAATTAGTTTAAGGGTACGGAATTTGATGACGATGATTTATATGGAATCATGGATTATCTTGATTTACAAGGTCATGACGGGTTCACAGATCCAGATGATGAAGCTTACGAGCATCGAAGATGTAAACTTCTGGGTATTCCTTACAAGTGACCTCCATCAATTGTAGCAGAGACATTTGAAATTACTAGGTATCACTTGGGACCGGATGAAAAGTTTTCCAAGGTACGGAATATTGAAAGGAAAGAGTTTCTTCGTACTGCTCTAAACGTTGCACGGGTAAGGCACAATCTGATGAGAGAGATGAACGAGCTTGGTCAAGTTCATCGACAACCATGATGACCTGCGAATTTGAGTCTAACTTAAATGTAGGTTCCCAAATATGTAAACTAAGACAAGTATTCTTGTGAGAGAAAGTCTAGAGAGAGAAAGAGATGAGAGGATTCATCATAAACATAATAAGAGAAGTTTAGTATTATCAAATGAATCAACCAAGGCACAAGAGTGCCCTTACATGAGTATATATAGTTGTTAGGAATTAGAAAATTCCAGTGTTGAAAGAGTCGGTCACCCCAACTATTATCTAGCATAAGTTAGCTCGTAGATTGGTCATTAGTTACGGTTTATGTAGTTAGTTAGTAGCGTAAAATAGTTAAGTAACACCGTGGAAGAAGGTCGGGTCTTTACCCACTGTATCCCTGATCCACAGGCCGTCAGGAGGTCGTTTAGTTTGTAACCTATAAATACCCTCTACCTTGCAAGGTAGAGGGTTGGATGTTCTTTTGGTAATCTAATATTCCACAAGTTTCTCTCACTAGAATGTCCCACTCTTTCTCTCTCTAAAACCATCTATGTGCTTATTGTGTTAATGTTATGATGTGTATGTGAAAAGTTAATATCTAACAATTGGTATCAAGAGCCATGGTTTGATCATATCTTGCACATCTTTGGATTTATAGTGGTTTTTTAGGTGGTTTTTGAGTTTGAAAAGGTTTAGTGGTTTTTGCATCATTTGGTTGATTTCGTGTGTTAAAGGTTGAATTTTGTTGGTACTTTTGTGTTTAGAATCATCAAAAGTGTTTAGGTTTTCATTTGGTAAGCTTGAATCATCTTGGTTGGGTTGTTTTTGGATTGAAAAGTGATGTTTATATGGTTTTTCATGGTAGCGAGTTAGTTCACGGATAAGTTTTCTTCGTAGCGACTTGCTTCACAAAATTGTAGCGAGTTACAGCGTTAAATCTAGCGAGTTAGATCTAGCGACTTAAAGTACAAGTAGTGGACTCTCCACTACGGGTAGCGACTTGTGGTAGCGATTTGGTCTGTAGCGAGTTGCTCTTTAGCGACTTGCATTGTTGGCGACTTGAGTAGCGAATTACTGCTGAATTTTTGCTAGCGACTTGAGTGTTAGCGAGTTACCACCTAGCGACTTACATCTAGCTAGCGGATTGGAAAGCTAGCGAATTAGCGTGGTGGCGAATTAGTGTTGACGACTTGGTGTAGTACTTTCTAGCGACTTGGATTTAGTACTATTTAGTTGGTAGCGAATTGATTCTAAATTCTCTAGAGACTTGGGGAGTAATTCATAATAACACAATGTCAGTCATCACGGATTCCTTAATCACCAAAGTACTTGCTCTCTATGACACAGCACAGAATAGTGAAACTGAATGCCCATCTGAAGGCCTCACACTTAATGACTCAGTATCGATCAATCAGAACAACTCAAATAAGTCACACTTAATATCTTCAGATGATACTAAGAATGTGGAATGCACTAGTGAGCCGTTTCAACATCTCAGTCAGCTTCTCAAATTACTCTTATCAACAACCATGGATCGAACAAGTTGTGCCATCCTTCGTCAGGACTTTCCCACTTTAACAAGAGATGTTTTGCTTAACCTAGAACGACTGAGGTTTCAAATTACCAAAGAAAAGCTCTCAACTGATGATTCTCATGCTGCTCTCCAAACCATCTTCAACCAATTTCAGCCACTTACCCAGGAAGAATACTCCTTAGATTTTGATATTACTATGACTGGAATGTCTTTCAAGAAGCACACGGGAATGGAAATTCATGAGTTCAGAAACTCATTTATTCAACTCATGAGTAATATGGAAACATACATCGAGGAAGCTGCAAAAGAGAATAACATGCTGAAGGAATTAAATGAGTGTCAAGAGTGTCCATGGAACAATGATGACGTGTCATGCTTCATTCCAGTTGAACCAGCAGAAGACACTGATAGCAGAATCTCAGTTGTGATGGAAAAGGATGAAGAAAACAACGTTGATCTCAAATTCTCAGAGTCAGAAAAGGTATCAATCAACAAGGTACACTTATCTGATCACACTAATTCTCACAAAAAGGTACATGACTCTTACCCTGAACAAAACAATGTGGAATCAATCTTTGTCTTGTCTGAATCTAATGCAAGTAACATGATTGAAAAAAGGGTATATGATGAGCTTTCAAACAAATTTTCAATTCTTGAAAAACACTGTATCTCTTTGCAAATTGAAATACAACATAAGGATGAAATGCGTTATGCAAAAAAACAGTGTAGTAATCTGGAACTTCCAGAATTTAGAGAATTTTTTGAAATTAATCAGTTAAAATCCCAGATTCAGGACAAAGATTCGACCATAAGAAATCTGAAATCTCTTCTTTCAGAAGCCCAGATATATGACTGTCATGAGATGAGTGATACACTAGAATCTAGGAATTCTGAACTAGCTCTATGTGTGTCCAACCTTCTAAGAGAAAATGAGCATTTAAGAAAGAACCTTGAGGAATCAAACTCTAAATTAGTCAATCAATCTAATCTCTTGATGAAAGATATTGATGACCTCAAAGCACAAATTCAGAACAAGAGCTTCAATATTGTTGCCCTAAAAAATGAGCTCAGGAAGTATGCTGGAAATAGTATGAACACTAAGTTTGCAAAACCTTCAACTTTGGGAAAGTCAACGGTTTAGAACCACTTGAAACGAACAGTTATTAAACAACCTAATGCCTTTAGGTCTGAAAGAGCTAAACCATTGAAATCGAAGCTTACATCCCAAGTTGATAACAAGTCTGTTTTGTCAAAACCAGTCACTTCATTGCCTAGTTCAGATATGATGAATCCCAAGAATAGGACTAATGAACATCATCCACAAATCAAAAATGATATAAGCTTAACTAGGTACCATGCAAAACATAGTCTGACAGATCAATCCCCTGAGAAATTCTCTAATCACAAAAAGACAAATAGTCAAAACAAGGGTGTGCACTCATTTAGTTCATCTCACTGTGGCTTCAAATGGATTCCCACTGGCAGATTATTTAAGTATACAGGACTTAAACAAACTTACATTCCTAAATCATGCCTCAAGTGGATTCCCACAGGTAAACTTTTCAAGATTGTAGAACCTAATAGGATCCCCATTAATGATACGTTTGGATTATACTGTGTTGAATCTAAATGTGAGACTAAACATGTCACTAACCCCTTTATGAACAAGTCTACATGTGCTTCAAGTACAATGTGCTCTCAGTCTTTTTCAGGTACAATGCTCAACTCAATCAGGAACTTCATGACTTGGTTCCCCTCAGATATGAACATAGCTCATTCAGGAGCTATAGCTTGCCAGAATTGATGTACTTCTTACCTTGACTCCTATTCATCTTGAATCAGGACTCGTTCTCCCATGTTTGTGTATAAATCAATTTAATTAAAAAAAAAAAAAAAAAAAAAAAAAAAATTGAGACAATAAGAAATTTATCATTTTTTTTATATCATCTACTCCTTTCAAAACTTTATCATTTTTTTTTTCATTTTTTATCTAATAATGAATATACTCCTTGTTATCGATAACATCTACGGTCCTAGAAATGTCATTCAATAATGGCACGGGTTCATAGATGAAGTTCGAACAATTGATATATTCTTGGTAGTATAATGGGATTGGTTAATATCAATCAATGCTCTTTGATGACATTGATTGAGGGGGAGATTGGTTTTATATACCATTGGCTTCTGTGCTGGTTATGATGCTTGTTTATTTGTATGTTGTGGTGGTTTCCTGCTTGTGTGACTAACTGATTATACTTTTGAAATATCTGGGAAAGGGTTTCTCCCTGTTATAGGCTATGATTGTATCTTGCTCAGGAGTTTGTCAGTGTGTGCTTTCTTTGTAACTGCCTATGTGTTGAAATGTTGAATTGATTCATGATGATCTGTGTAATAATCAATGCTAGAGATGTTGTCTTATCCGTGTTAGCATATTATTACCTCTCATTAGTTAATACCATAGGGACAAAACTTGTCATATAGTGAAAGTTATGCTACACTAGCGACTTACCCTACCTCACGTTAAAACCACAAGGACCAATTGTGTCATATCACCTTAGTTACTTGGTATACCCCTAGCGTATTACCCCATAGCGTGTTACCATTTTTTTCTTCTTCTCTTTCTCTCTCATTTTATCTTCTCATCTTAGCGACCTAGCAAAAGGTTTGACGCGTTTCCCCTATCTTTGCTCTCTTAAGTTTTTGTGTCTAGTGTCTAACTTATATTCATATCCAGATTCTCTCGTTCTCGTGTGGTGTGATTACTTGACTCTCTCGCTTAGGTTCGATTTTCTATGATAATATATGTTTGTTGCTTATACAATGATTGAACGTGTTAAGTGTTTGGAATTTATTTGTTTGGATTATATTGGTTGGATACATTGATGGATGATTATAATGGATTGGACTGATGGGTTGGGTTAGGAATGTTCTTGGTGGCGAGTTAGATTGTTCTTGGTAGCGACTTAGTATGAATGTTCTTCATGGCGAGTTAGAGCTCTACATAGCGAATACGTCTCCGCAGCGAATTAGTTCACTAATTTCCAGCGACTTGGTTAGCGAGTTAGTAACTAGCGACTTGTATTTACAAGTTAGCGAATTAATAACCTAGCGACTTAGTTAACCACTTTGTAGCGACTTGGCTTAGTTACTGTACATGGCGACTTGACTTTACGAGCTAGCGAATTATCCTAGCGACTTGGTTAGCGAGTTAGCAGATAGCGACTTGTATTTACAAGTTAGCGAATTTGTTACCTAGCGACTTAGTTGTCTACTTTGTAGCGACTTGGTTTAAGTTTTATTCATGGCAACTTGGTCTTACATGTTAGCGAATTAGTTTAGCGACTTAGAGAGCTAATCCTTTTATGACTTGTCCGTGGCTCTAGATGACGACTTGTTTTTACAAGTTTATAACAGTGTTCATGATTGAGAATTAGTCTTAGGGTCAAGGATGTTTAAAATATTCAAAGTTGTTGCTAAAAATGATTTCGCTCTCACTACTCCTAGGATCTCCTAATTCGACTTGTTGAATCAACTTACTCTATGTAAACTGTTATAACATCTCTGTTTAGGCAAAAGGTACTTGGGTTCTCTCACGACTGCCAAATGTTTCTTTTTGCCTCATACATATGTGTTATATCACTTTTACATGTGTATCTTGGCTCATGTCATGATCACGTTGTTATGCACTCTTTTGCCCTTTAAATCCCTTATAAGCTCGTCATGTAATCATTTTTCTATATGTATGTTCTTCATTGATATATCTCAACTATGTATGTTATCATATAGTTGAAAGGTGTTATACAGTTGCAATCTTTGCCACTCTATCTGTCTCCATATGTGTTAGGAAATTCTTCAGTGTTACTACCTCCTTGTCATAAGGGTGCTCTCAATGCTGTCTCACTTACTATGTATCATCTAACCTGTTCCCATCTATTACTGTTGATTGTATGATTACTCAGAACATCAATGGCAAGTTCAATCCCAGAAAAGAGCGCTACCCCATCGGGATCATCCGGAATTCTCTCAGACGATGAAATCCTTCCCAAAAGTCAATGGGCTGCTATTGGTAAAAGCAACTGTTATGTGGACCTACAAAAGCTCCAACAAAATCCGATACTCAAAGTTTCAATTCACATCCTCAAAAACACTAACTTCTTCGGAGCTATTACCAAGCAATGCTCAATTCCTGCCATCTACATTCAACAATTCTGGAACACCGTTCAATGGAATAAAATCACAGCACGATACTCTTGCAAGCTGGATAATATGGAGTTCTCTATTGATTCTGATATTCTGAGTAAGGCTCTTGGAATCACACCATGTGACCCTGACGTTCGTTCTGAATCTCCGCCTGGTGCTGACGATCTGATCGTATTTCTAATTGGGTTGGGCTATCAGAACAGTATTTCAAGAGCATCTGACATCATCACCGGACACATGTATCAACCCTGGAGAGCTATTACAACCATTCTGAACTTATGCTTATCTGGGAAAACTTCAGGGTTCGATAAAGTGAGAATTCCTATCTTGCAAATCCTATGGGGAATCGTTAACAGGGTTGATGTGAATGTCTCAGATCGTATTTGGGAAGAATTCTTGTTATCAATGAACACATTCATATCTGATAGAACCTATTTCCTGAACAATGTTCAAGGACGAAAGAAACAGAACAAACTTGTAATTCCCAGCATCAGATTTTCTAAGCTTGTTATCCAGTATTTGCAACAAATTCACAACTTCTCTCCTAGGTCTGAATCGACTCTACACAAAGCAGATGATGAATTTGTTTTAGGAAACCTGAAATATGTTCCTAGAGGCTCGGATAAAGAAGTGTTTGGATTGCCAATTCCTGATTGTCTTCTCACAGAAGATATCAAAAGGAAGGACTACTTCAAGCAATACATGAAAAGAGCAACCAAACTCTCTGCTGATGTCACACCCACTCCTTCACAACCCACTGCTCCCAAGACCACCTCTGACTCTAAAGCATCCTATGCCTCTCTTCCTAAAAAGAGACGTGAAAGATCTCATCAGTCAGAATCTTCATCCAAAAAGCATAAAGAAAAGAAGAAGAAAGTGGAAAAGGAAATTGATGAGAACACTGAGGTGCCAAGGAATACCTTCAGGTTAACTGATGAAGATGATGCTGATCTGCAACTTGGAATTCAGCAAAGCCTTGAAGGTCAGAATGTGAAAGCTCCAGTAGGTGGTGTTGTGTTAAGAGAACCCGCTCAACTACCTCAACAAACAAACCCAATTACACTTAACAAGGGAAAAGGAGTTGCAAGTGTTGAAACTGAACAAGCTGCTCACATGCTGTTAAATATCTCATCATCACCATCAAGCACCACAAATCCATATGAGCTGAAGAGAAGAACAGATTCATCTCATGCAAAAGAACAATCTGGAGTGGTCAAGGGCTCGCAGGAGAACCTTGAGACAAGATCTGATGAGACCTTGAAGATGGATGAACCAAATGTGTCTACTAACTCTCTATCCTCACTTAAGGATCTCGATGCAAACTTCTCGTTTGGAGACCAATTCATTAATGACAAACCCCTAGATACTGCACAATCCATGTATAATGTCAGCATTCACCAAGACACGTCAACCATTCCTCCAATGTCTGCTTCTTCATTATCAACTGTACTTCCACCTCCCATACCAACTGAATCAACTGTTCAAACACCACCAACATCGTCACCAACTCCTGATCCTGTCATTATAGTTGCGGATGTGGATGCTCCACCGGCTTCTCCTCCACAGATTCTCACCTCTGATCAACTACTGGATAAAGCTATTAAAAGGATAGAAGCACTGGAAAGGCAACTTCCTAAATCTGTTGATTCTCTGGTGGATCGTGTCCATAGATTGGAGCACCTCAACTTCACTGAAGCAGTTACTGATGCTATTGAAGGAGAAGTCAAGGATGCCGTGGAATGGGCAATGGAGGCTCCACTTCTCAGACGATTCAAGGACCTCCCCATCTCCGATATGAGAGCAGCCCTGTGTGAAAGGATGTATGAGGCTGAAGAGGACAAGCATGAGGTTCACAGTAAACTTTATGAGGCACTTGAAGAATCCATCAAGTTCGACAATTATGAGCAATTTAAGATTGAAGTCAGAGAAAAGGAAGCTAAAAAGAAAAGGAGAACAAGTGTAATGGAAGCATTGATAAAGGATCGCAAAGATCCACCTCCTCCCCCACCACCAACGGGGGGAGCTAGAACTTCTGGATCTGGTAATCCTTCTACTACAACCAACACACCTCCATCACAACCACCATCATCACCGCCGAAATCTTCCAGTCAATCAGATCCAACAAAAGAGCAGAGTAATCAGAAAAAATCTGCTGCCTGGACGACGGTTGATTCAAGGTTCACATCCACGTCCACCTTCATTCCTGATGATCAAATGGTTAACGAAGAATCTCAGGTCATGGCTGACTCCGAACCAGATGAAGATGATGCATCAACAAAGCATATTCCTAAACCCTCAGAAGACTGGTTTGATTCTTACTTGGCTGGGAATCGCACTAGCACATCCAGAGTTGCACCTTCAAGAGACACTATCCTAAGCTGCATCATGGAAGATAGACCTCCTACTCCAGAACCCACATGGACCATTCCAGAGTCTGACTCTATGATTCCTGACAACAATTGGGCATCAGTTATCACGAATAATTATGAAGTTCCAGCTGAAGACTCTCTTCTGCACTACACTGGTGATATGGGAAGTTTTATTAAATGGTTTTGTGAGCGGAAGAGTATCTCATCCATATCTCCAAGAGATCTTGAAGGACAAGCTTACGAAATTGTCAAAGTCTTCCATTCTGATGCAAATCATCTTCAATATCAGATGGAAGAATGCCATAAGATGCTGAATGACCAAGTCAGTGAGCAAATCAGTCGCTTCAATGTCAACAAATCTCTTCCTCTTGGTGGTGAGCCTGGTCAGATAACCATTCAGGCTGAATTCTTCTTCAATCACGACTTGGACTATCTGTGTGCTCGCTCTGCTGAAAGAAGGCCTGCTCTATCAATATCAAAGATGAAAGCTGCAACCTACTCTGATCAGGGGCTAGAACAGATGGTCCCTGATCAATTCTGGGCAAATAAAGAACAAAAGTATGATATTGCAGCTTCTTATGGTATTTCCCACTGGTGGTTCAAAAAGAAGAAATTCTACATTGAAAGACATGGTGCTGATAAAAGACGCCATGATGTCAGATCAAAACAGCAAATCTTAAGCGTTGTCAGTGTAGAGATCTTCCCGATCTATGGATATGAGTACTTGATGAAGATTGTCCTTAAAAGAGCTGACCTCAAAGTGTATACCATTGAAGAGAACGACTTCAAACATCTTCTGCCAAATGATTTCGAAGATCTCTATCTTTTAAATCTTCAAGGACACCTTGAGTACTTACCTGTTCGTGAGAAAAAGGCCCTGTCTGCAGCTGTCACTCTTTGGATCAGGGGCTTAGTTATTCGGAAACGAGTTGAGGACCTTCAGCTTGGCATTGAAAGCTACCAAACCAGGGTCAACCTCACAAGTCCTCAATGGAATGCAGCTGGGCATGAATTTCATCGAGAATACAAAGTTCTTGACACTCCTAGAGCCGTCATCTTCACCGACAGATATGGATCGCGGATGCTTATGCGTCTATGTGAACTCTACAAGTTTAGTGATGGTACGCTCAAAATGGTCGAAGAAGAACTTGACACCAGAGTGAAAGAAGCCAAACTTGATATGAGATCTTGGGTTAAAACTACTTTCTGGACTGATGATGACGTGAAGAGATGTGAACATTTCATTGCTGCAATCAGACGAAGACTCAAGACACGAAGGATCTTCCGCAGTCTTGAAAGCTTTGTTGGTGGAAGGCTCCGTGATGGTCACTACAAACTTCTTCAGAGAACTGAATGAAGACTTCTTCGGAATACCGTTTATGTTTTGTTAACTTTGTGTAATATGTGGTGTAACAAATATGAACAACTGTAATTCATGTAATAGTGCTAGGATTTGTACTATGGTTTCCCCTTTTGAAAAGGGGAAACATATGTGTTGTCTTTTTTCTTTATCATATAAAATCGAACACATTTTTCTCCTACAAATATTTTACCTCATACTTATTTAAATCACTTGAGATCCAAAATCTCAAAGGATTTAAGATTTTTGATCGGGGGAGAAAATGTGATATAAATATGAAAGATAGTAAAAGATAAGATGACCAATTTTTGTGCAAACTTCTCCCTTATATGTGCTAAACAATTTTTCGAATCTCGAAGCATATATTAAGGGGGAGAACTCTCTTTGTAAATTCAAGTCATCAGGGTACACCACACTTTAAATATTTTAAAGTACCTTGATCACATGGCTTCTAATCCTTTGATGATAAAAGGTTCCCTCTAGTATGTGCAAAACTCTTTTCAAACACGAGGCACATATTGAGGGGGAGCAAATTTATGGAAACCTCATCCTTCCCGGAAATGCTATACCCACTTGATCTGTTGAGGGAAGTGATGTTGATATCTTTTAGAAAATGGTAATCAAAAGAAGTTAATTCTTTCTCTTGCCTCCGTGTGCAAAACATTTTCAAATACTTGATGCACATGCTGAGGGGGAGTTCTCATTCTAAAAATATCAAAAACAATTCAGGTACAAAAAGCTTTGATAATATATCACAAGTATCTGAATTGATTTTCAAATGGTTTTCAATTGGATCCAATGGCAGATGAACAATACCAAATTGACCTACCAACTTTACTTTATGTACGGTGATACAAGGATGATAAGGTTAGGTATTTGTTCCCATGATCCGCCAGAACCGGAGGGATCTACCCAGGGACAATCCACTAGTTAGTGTAGAAGTCCTTAGGTATGATGATAAAAGGAGAAAAATGAGATAAGGGAAGAGTGCGGACTAAGACTGAGCTAGTACTGGAATAAACCCAACAAGGTTCTAGCTATGAAGTCTCGGTAAGCACTGAAGGGGTTGAAGAATTAAAAAGAATTGAATGAGAAAAGGGTGAAAACAAATAGCCCTCCATTTATTCAACCTTAGGGCAGAAACCGGGTTCTATTCATATACTACTGATGGACCCAGTGACGCACTGCACTTCAACTTTCCAAACCACTCAAGTTCCTCTTAAAAGGGCTTGTTTCATTCTCACGGGGAACCGACATTATCTATCGACTTTCTCTTAGAGATGGTTGATATTGAAGAAGGAGACCATCTCCCTAGTCTCCGGCACAGGATCCAAATATGCACAAATTGAGTCTAGAGCCACGAGATCATCAATAAATCTCATTAGGACACTTTCAATGAAGACTCTCTGTTTCACACAATGTGGAAAGAGAGATTATATCTTGAGTCCTACGCATTATCCTTGTGGTATTGCCAGAACATCTGAGTGATGTGTTTACACACTCACAATGAAGATGGAAAGCCTTCTGGAGCCAACATCAAACAAGCTCCTGGTAGGTGGCATGTGAGATCTATTATATGGATCAACCATGTGACAACTGAACAGAAACAATGGGGCGATTCAATTTCTTGAATCAATCCTGGTTCAGGTTAGGAATTGACGGATACCTTTGAAAAACCGGTCGTTGTGCTTAAAAACTTTTTCTTTAGCACATCGACTGTGTACTAATTTTTCAAACCAAAAGGTATTTTTATGATTGATAATTGACTTTCAATAAAACCTTCGTTGTATTGCAAAAACAATTTCTATTGAGCAATACACGATTGTTGTTCAAATCTTTTTCATCAATCAGTGGACTTAAAATTCGCTGGTTCACTCACTCCGTGTTGTCTTCTTTGAGACGTTCCGGTTTGAGAACAGCTAGAACAGCTGCGAAACCCTGTCAAGGTGATTCTTAGGAATCCTACCTGATCACAGGCAGTACTTGTACTGATTAACGGGGAACCGTGGGCCGTGTACCTCAATTCAACGAAAGTGATCAAAGACACTTTCGTGCGATTTATTGCTAACTGTTGTATGCAGGTACACCCGACGTTTGCAGCTGATCAGAATGAAGCGGTCAATCCATAGCCGCATGCTCACTTTACACATTCATCTCAAAAGAAATCATGATTAGTGCATCAATGACTCTGATATTTTCACACCAAGCGTCTGCTACGCTGCTGCCAATATCATGATTCAACAAAAGCTTCCGCTACTCTGATGAGAAGATTTCATGATCCAGAATGTGAGCATGTCGGTCCTAAAGTCACTACATCACATAATACCAACTCCACAAAGG
Source organism: Chrysanthemum seticuspe (assembly GCA_019973895.1). Lineage (NCBI taxonomy): Eukaryota > Viridiplantae > Streptophyta > Magnoliopsida > Asterales > Asteraceae > Chrysanthemum > Chrysanthemum seticuspe. Next base: position 326,919,041 of record BPTQ01000008.1, on the reverse strand, counting down.
ATGTGTCAGAGATTGTTGATTGCTGATGATCTCAAAAGCTGGCTCATATTTACTATCTCATGAATCAGAAATGGACCTCCAATTTAAAGTACAAATCTTTGCAGTCTTTGAAGTTGCTCCACCTATGCACTAAGCGTACGATGTTGATGTATGAAAGACTACGAGCTCAAGAACAATGTCAAGACTAGAATGCTAGGATTTGAAATGTAAAATATGGGGTGACCTCCCTTAGGGGGAGATTGTTAGGAATTAGAAAATTCCAGTGTTGAAAGAGTCGGCCACCCCAACTATTATCTAGCATAAGTTAGCTCGTAGATTGGTCATTAGTTACAGTTTATGTAGTTAGTTAGTAGCGTAAAATAGTTAAGTAACACCGTGGAAGAAGGTCGGGTCTTTACCCACTGTATCCCTGATCCACAGGCCGTCAGGAGGTCGTTTAGTTTGTAACCTATAAATACCCTCTACCTTGCAAGGTAGAGGGTTGGATGTTCTTTTGGTAATCTAATATTCCACAAGTTTCTCTCACTAGAATGTCCCACTCTTTCTCTCTCTAAAACCATCTATGTGCTTATTGTGTTAATGTTATGATGTGTATGTGAAAAGTTAATATCTAACAATAGTTCTTAGCTAGGGAAATGCCCCATATAAGGCTTTCAAGAAGAATCCTAAGGCCCATGGGCTTACTACATAGACCTTAAGTTAATTACATACATATAAGCCCATAATTAAGACAACCTATTACATAAACTAATGACCGACACTTTATAATGATTACACGTAATCCCAACAATCTATCCCTAACGGTTGGTCATCATGGTTCTTCATTTTGTAGGTTGTCTGACGTCTTTTTTTCTTCGTCATTCTTAGCTGATGATGTCTTAAGTCTTTTCCATTCTTTTTTCTTTGTTCTTGTTGTTGCTGTTGTGATCTTATGGTGTTGTCTGGCATTCATCAACGTCTTAGTTTCTGGTGTCTTTACGTATTTTTCGACCATTGATAACATCAAATAGTCCTGAATATTAAGTGTCAATTTCCCCTGTTTTCCACTTTCAGGTAAATTACGAGCATTGGAGCTAAAGAGACGCGGAAATGGAAACATTACTAAAGATTTATAACAGTATGCTTATTTTGAAGAAGTTACGGCGTAACTCATCTCTCACATTACGCCGTAACTATTGCGTGACCCAAAAGTCCAACTTATCAAGAGGTTAGGGCGTAACTCTTCCCAAAGGTTACGACGTAACTCCATTAGGTCAAAAGAGGTTCCACGCCGCTGATACTTACGCCGTAACTACTGCATCACTTACGACGTAACCGAGTTTATTGAAGACTACGGCGTAACCACTTATTAGGTTACGCCGTAACTAGCAGATCTAGTGCATTTACGAAGAAATAGAAGGTTACGGCGTAACTCCTCTATTGGTTACGCCGTAACCCAGACCTGGCCTATAAATACCCCAGGAATTCCAGCATTTCAAAGCATCCCATTCCACACACAACACTCTGAGAACATGGGAAAAAGCTCAAGGCAGGTCTAGGGAAGCATACGGAGCTGTTTCCAAGGGAGAAGTCACACCATTACGATAAGCTTTAGCGTTTATTATTTCTTTTACTTTCAATTCATGTATTTCGTACCTTTGAATATTGAATTGATTTGCATGATTAATATGAGTGGCTAAGCACCCTTTGGTGCTAGCCTAGTTATGATTTCTTAATTGTTTTGTTTGCGTTTACCTTTACTTCCGTACAATTATTTCTAAGTGTATGCATACATAGTTCTTTGGTAGTCACCCTTGGTTCGGTAGTTTTGAATGGCGATAGAGGCCAATTGCCTAGGAGATATGACCAACTGACCCTAGGTGAGCGGACTGAGACGGGAAGGGTAAGATATGACCAACTGACGACCCTTTCTACTTGTGCGATTTGACCAACTGATCACCTATCGTGTGGATGAATTTAAGAATTGGGGGGTGTAGTGTCTAAGTTCCTAACGGCCGGGCACTCACTATTTAGAATCTAGCATGTAGCGGTACTTAATGACTCGGCTTAGGGGACCAGAAACAACAGGACTTATGACGGTGCGCCTGATTTCTCCTGTGGTGGCATCTTTGCTGATAGGTTAGGGCGAATTGACCAAATGCTGTCCTCTCGAATTTGACCCCACCTGAAGTAATTGGAAGTAGGTAGACGTAGACATAACTAGCTAGGAGGATTAACTAGGTTAGCACCACTATTCCTCTATTGATTTCCCTTTACCATTTATTTGCTTTTATATTCTGCATTAGTAGTTTAATTAATTAAATACCTATCAAAACCATTATAATTCTGTGACAATTAGACTTAGTAATAATCCAACACACATAGCTCTTGGGACGACCTCGGCTTTACCATTTACTACACTACACACGACCGGGTATACTGCCCGTTAGTGCATTAGGGTAGACCATAGGTATAGCGAGACACTATAAATATTAAGACCTGGTCAGTAAAACCTGCATCAAGTTTTTGGCGCCGCTGCCGGGGAGCTATTTTAGGATTTCATATTAAGTCTGTTTTTTTTATTTTTTTCGGATAATGTCAGGATACAAGACTCGCAACTCTAGGCCCTTTCTGGCTACCCCATTTGTTGACCCGGAAAAGCAATTTCGAAAAAGGAAGATCTATTCTCCAGTTCCTATTCACAACATCTTCTCATTTTACGAATCAGACCAGTCGGACACAGAACTAGAGGTCATCAATGAAAATAATATCAATGACCTAACCATGGAGCAGTATTTGGACCGACCAAATAATAACTGCCAACGAAGCTTCACTAAGGATTCTCCTACTGAAAAATACTCCATCCCAGATCATATTATTCGAGAGTTACATGAGCTTAACTTTTCTGGAGACGAAGATGAGGACGTTCAGGATCACGTAGATGAAGTTCTCCACTTATCCTCTCTTTTCAATGTTAGGGGTACTCCAAGTTATTCAGTCACGGTTGGTCATCATGGTTCTTCATTTTGTAGGTTGTCTGACGTCTTTTTTTCTTCGTCATTCTTAGCTGATGACGTCTTAAGTCTTTTCCATTCTTTTTTCTTTCTTCTTGTTGTTGCTGTTGTGATCTTATGGTGTTGTCTGCCATTCATCAACGTCTTAGTTTCTGGTGTCTTTACGTATTTTTCGACCATTGATAACATCAAATAGTCCTGAATATTAAGTGTCAATTTTCCCCAATAATGCTCGTTATTTATATCATTTATATGGATTTACGCTTGTTTTCCATTTTTTTCCACTTTCAGGTAAATTACGAGCATTGGAGCTAAAGAGACGCGGAAATGGAAACATTACTAAAGATTTATCACAGTATGCTTATTTTGAAGAAGTTACAGCGTAACTCGTCTCTCACATTACGCCGTAACTATTGCGTGACCCAAAAGTCCAACTTATCAAGAGGTTACGGCGTAACTCTTCCCAAAGGTTACGACGTAACTCCATTAGGTCAAAAGAGGTTCCACGCCGCTGATACTTACGCCGTAACTACTGCATCACTTACGACGTAACCGAGTTTATTGAAGACTACGGCGTAACCACTTATTAGGTTACGCCGTAACTAGCAGATCTAGTGCATTTACGAAGAAATAGAAGGTTACGGCGTAACTCCTCTATTGGTTACGCCGTAACCCAGACCTGGCCTATAAATACCCCAGGAATTCCAGCATTTCAAAGCATCCCATTCCACACACAACACTCTGAGAACGTGGGAAAAAGCTCAAGGCAGGTCTAGGGAAGCATACGGAGCTGTTTCCAAGGGAGAAGTCACACCATTACGATAAGCTTTAGCGTTTATTATTTCTTTTACTTTCAATTCATGTATTTCGTACCTTTGAATATTGAATTGATTTTTGTGATTAATATGAGCAGCTAAGCACCCTTTGGTGCTAGCCTAGTTATGATTCCTTAATTGTTTTGTTTGCGTTTACCTTTACTTCCGTACAATTATTTCTAAGTGTATGCATGCATAGTTCTTTGGTAGTCACCCTTGGTTCGGTAGTTTTGAATGGCGATAAAGGCCAATTGCCTAGGAGATATGACCAACTGACCCTAGGTGAGCGGACTGAGATGGGAAGGGTAAGATATGACCAACTGACGACCCTTTCTACTTGTGCGATTTGACCAACTGATCACCTATCGTTTGGATGAACTTAAGAATTGGGGGGTGTAGTGTCTAAGTTCCTAACGGCCGGGCACTCACTATTTAAAATCTAGCATGTAGCGGTACTTAATGACTCGGCTTAGGGGACCAGGAACAACAAGACTTATGACGGTGCACCTGATTTATCCTGTGGTGGCATCTTTGCTGATAGGTTAGGGCGAATTGACCAAATGATGTCCTCTCGAATTTGACCCCACCTGAAGTAATTGGAAGTAGGTAGACGTAGACATAACTAGCTAGGAGGATTAACTAGGTTAGCACCACTATTCCTCTATTGATTTCCCTTTATCATTTATTTGCTTTTATATTCTGCATTAGTAGTTTAATAAATTAAATACCTATCGAAACCATTATAATTCTTTGACAATTAGACTTAGTAATAATCCAACACACATAGCTCTTGGGACGACCTCGGCTTTACCATTTACTACACTACACACGACCGGGTACACTGCCCGTTAGTGCATTAGGGTAGACCATAGGTATAGCGAGACACTATAAATATTAAGACCTGGTCAGGATCAAAGACTATATTCTAGGCGTTTACAACTTACTACGCCATCGACCACATACACACACACACCTTTGTCTGATGTTTACAATGTTTTACACACACTAATATACGAACCCAAATAATTCCACTTCATCTTCAAATATGTGATAAACGCCTTTCTTCGTAATCAATTATGGCAATAAGAACGAGCCATGAACCTGTTAAGAACAAAAATCCACGCACGTACTGTACAAGAGTACTAAAAATGTACTAAGAGTACTAAAAATGTACTAAGAGTATTAACTTCTACTAAAAGTATTAACTTTGAAAGCTAAGAGTATTAACTTCCAAAGCCAAGAGTATTAACTTTTTAAAGCTAGAAGTATTAACTCTTTGTAGGATCTTAAATCTATCAACCTTATCACAAACCCACTTAATAACCACAAGTATCACCACGTGAAACCACGCTACTCGTAGAACACGTTCAACCCAAACACAAACATATGCGTAAATAAAGAAGGAAAAATTAAGATGTTGGTGACTTGATGTTTATAAAACCGTGTATGTTGTGAGAGAAAGATGAACACAATAAGTTGTATATTCCAAAGAAAACACACACACACACACATTCAAGCACACCCCTCAAATGACCATTTGAGGGGTATTTATAGTACAAGATTCAAGTTGCCCTAAAAGGCTTTCCATGGGCTTTCGTGGACTTGGATTGGGCTTGGGATGCTTAGGCTAATACACGGCTAGCATAGCATAACTTGTAACCAATTAGCTTAGCCCAGTCCACGAGCCCGTTGACTATTCTATCACGATATCTAACACACGATACAAAGTTACTAAAAGTGAATGACCATCACTTCTAATAAAAATAATCAAGGCTAACAATCTTCCCCTAAGGGGTGGTCATTCAAAAGATGCTCCACTTGAATAGGTCTTTACTTTCCATGAGCATGAACTTTGTGTGTAGATTTAGAATAGTCTTAATTCTTTGTTCCTTCATGCTTTGTGATCTGATAATGGTGTTGTCTGCTGTTTTCAACTTCGTTGGTTAGGTGTCTCCACGTCTTTCTCCACCATGCTCACACTTCTTTGGCGATGAATTGCAATGAAGTGAAGTTCTCTAGTCTTTAAACTTTATAGATTCAAAGAATCATCTTTTACATTGATTTGCCTTTTTGAGAGAACTTTAGATGGGTTGTTGTTGGTATGAGCATGAGGCGAATCTGCACGATCATTCCAGCTCTGGTGCTTCCATAAGAAGAAAACATCAAAATTGGTTAGCAATAAACAGATTCCGTCACTTACAAGTTTGAATTTCGAGGGTGTTAACAGCATAGTGTGAAAACACATCTCTAGTTCTTACAAAGGCCGTTCCTGAACTGGAGTCCCACAAGTAGGATAACACGATATACTGAAGTACATCTACAGTTCAGATGAGTCGCTGAGGTACACCTAAGCATCACCTCACGACTGTAGACCGTTTGAGACACACTAAGCGTAATCGACGGGGAGTTACCGAAGTGACCTGCTGTCAGGGCTGCTTGATGTTGACCCTGGCAGGAGTTTCCATTCAATCATTAAAGATCACAGAAGTGAAACTTCTCATAAATGTTCTGGCAGATTGCTAAGATCTACGTAGGACTCTAGAATGTATCACTTGTGTCCTTATTGATGAACCACAAGCGATGAATTGTCAAGTGTTCCTATGAGATCTTTTGATGAATCTTGTGGCTCTAGACTCTATTAGTGCGTTTTGGTTTTCCTTAGCGGAGACTAGGGAGATGGTCTCCTTCTTCAATACCAACGATCTCTAAGAGAAAGTCGATAGATTATGCAGGGTTCCCAGTGAGAATGAAACAAATCTTTTTAAGATGAATTGAGTGGCTAGAAGGTTTAGTGCAGTGCGCCACTGGGTCTATGACGTCTTGTCTTCAATACCAGTGTCATCTAGTGACAACCAGTAGCATATGTATTGAACCCGGTTTCTGCCCTAAGGTTGAATATGGAGGGCTATTTCTTTTCACCCTTTTTCCTTTCATTTCTTTTTAATTCTTTAACCCCTTCTTTCTCCTTTCTCACTTTACTCCTTTTTTCAATCATACCTGAGGACTTCTAATACTAACTATGGGTAGTATCCTTGGGTAGATCCCTCCGGCTCTGGCGGATCATAGGACGAATATTCCTATCCTTAGACACCTTATAACTCCATGTCTGTCCTATATTGCCATGAAAACCATTTTTCTTGAAAATCTCCAAGGTGTTTATGATTATCAAAAACTTTTTGTTAACACCTTGAGAGTTTTGAGTTTTCAGAAACACTCCCCCTTCACATGTGCTTATAGGTTTTAACAGAAATCTGCACATAGAGGGAAGAGTTCGCATATTTTGAATTGATCGGCTCATGATAGACAATTCCCCACGAGACACGGTTACGTTGCCTAGTTGAAGAGTTCCATTGTTAGTTTTTAGGTGACAACTAGCTCTAATAACTAACTTGAAGTTGTAAACACTCCTTGAAAAGGAGGTTAGACCCATGAAGGTTCATGTTTATCACAAGTTTCTCGAGATGGTACATTTACTGACTTTGATTCCCGTCAATTCATTGGTTCCGACTGAGTCGAGCTCATTTTGAGATTGAAACACCGATCATAAAACTTTTTCGATCACATTTTAATCACGTCTCCTCCCCCTCAAAAATAGCATACTCGTGATATTTTTGATATCAATGGATGAAACAACATTTAGAAACTTTGGGGAGAGACAAACGGATTTGATTTAAGCATGAATTTGGAACATTTTAGTTTTATACTCCCCCTTTAATAAAGCATGATCAATTAAAGGGTTTTAGAGAGAGTTATCTTGAGCACAAAATATTTTGAAAGATTTTGAAAATCTTTTTGAAAAATCTTGAATAGGTGCGCAAGATGATGATGATTTCTCACCATTTTTAAATGTAGTGCACTGAAGCGTACACTAGTGATTTTCTTTAAAAACACGAGTTTTGATTTGAGAATAATAAAAAGTCATCATTTTGGTCCGGGTTTCGTACTGAAATATACGAAAGCCATGTTTGAAGAAATTTTTGAGAAACGACATGTTTTAGAAAACATTTAAAGAACTCTCGCTCAAGCATCTGTACATGCCCGTATCATTGTTGAATGACATTTCTAGATACGTACAGAATATCGATTATACAAGAGACATGTCGTGAGAAGAATATTTTTGGATTTTTGATTTTATATTGTTTTTGTATTTTGAAAGTTTTATATTTTTATATTTTGATTTTGTTGGTTTTTCAAATTTTGTATTTTGTTTTTCAAAAATATTTACAGTGAAGCGTTTTTTGGAAAAAATTTTCAAGAAGATTCGAGAAGACGTTCTAACTCCTCAGGGGTTAGGCTTCGCATTCCAAGTCGTCGAACCAAATCGTTAAACCTTTCTTTTGGAAGGGCTTTAGTAAATAGATCGGCGAGTTGGTAATCCGTCTTCACGAAGAATAATTCAACAGTACCATTTTTGACGTACTCTTTGATGAAGTGATAGCGGACTCTGATATGCTTAGTCTTTGTGTGATGAACAGGATTGCATGAGATGGCTATGGCACTTTTCGAGTCACAATACATAGGTATTTTATCGAAAGTAAAACCATAATCTGTGAGTTGTGTTCTCATCCATAGAACTTGAGCACAACACGCAGATAGAGACACATACTCTGCTTCAGCGGTTGATAGTGCGGTGCAATCTTGTTTCTTTGAAGACCAGCTGACTAGCTTTTCACCCAAGAATTATGCTCCACCAGATGTACTTTTTGCTATAACTTGATCACCTGCGTGGTCCGCATCTGAAAAAGCAATTAGATCAAATCCGGATTCCTTCGGATACCAAAGTCCCATGTGAATGGATGTCTTCAGGTACCGAAAGATCCTTTTAACCTCTTTGAGGTGCAGTTCGGTAGGCTTTGCCTGAAACCGTGCTAATAAGCAAACAGCAAAATGAATATCTGGTCGACTAGCAGTGAGGTACATGAGAGAACCAATCATGCTCCGATATTTCTTCGGATCAATAGGTTTCCCAAACAAATCGGCTCCAATTTTTGGTGAAGATACCATTGGTGTTCCGACCGAGTCACAGTTATCCATACCATGATTTTTCAAAATCTCAGTTGTGTATTTAGCTTGATTTATAAAAATTCCACGAGGGGACTGATGAATTTTTAAACCAAGAAAGAATTTTAGTTCCCCCATCATGGACATTTCAAATTTGCTTTTCATGAGATTTTCAAAATGTTTTGAAAGATTCGGATTAGTGGACCCAAAGATGATGTCGTCCACATAAATCTGAACAATCAAAATGTCGTTTTTTCATTTTTGTGTAAACAAGGTAGGATCAACTGTTCCTTTGGTGAAATTGTTTTTGGTAAGGAAAGAGGACAGTTCGTCATACCACGCTCTCGGAGCTTGTTTCAAACCATAGACTGCCTTTTTGAGTTTGTAGACGTAGTCTGGATGTTCCATGTCAATGAAGCCTTCTGGCTGACTCACGTACACTTCTTCTTTCAGAGTTCCATTCAAGAACGCGGTCTTAATGTCCATCTGATAAACCGTGATGTTTTTGTGAGCTGCATAGGCCAAGAATATCCTGACTGCCTCAAGTCTAGAATGACTATTCAAAGTCTATCCCTTCCTCTTGTCTGTATCCTTTGGCTACAAGACGAGCTTTGTTGCGAATAACAGTCATCTCTTCATCCCTTTTGTTTTTCCATAACCATTTGAGATCGATGACGCGAACGTCAATTGGTCTAGGAACCATATCCCAAGAGTTATGTAGACGGTATTGGAGAAGTTCCTCCTGCATCTCTTCTATCCATGCGGGTTCTGCCATTGCCTCGCGAATGTTCTTTGGTTCTATATTGCTAATCGAGCAAAGGTAAATGCATAAGTCGCAATCGGTGGCAAGTTGGCGTCTTGTCTGAATTGGCCGTGAAGGTTCACCAATAACTTGTTCTATTGGGTGGTCTTTTGTCCACTTTAGAGTAGACGGGTACCATTGGTTGACTGTATGCGAGTTAGATGGTTCTCGTAGGCATGAAGATGATTCAGCTGATTCCGTAGCAAACGGGTTTTCAAATAAGTCTTCATCTAACGTTGCATCGTTTTGGTTTTGCTCATCAACTATTTGTAGAACGGGTGCAAGAACTGTAGTAGATGTAGATGATGTTGATGGAGTTGGTGCATTGGTTTCGACCGTTGTAGATGCATCTTCTGTTGGTTGTGGTGGAGGATGATTTTGAGTGGGTGCAGCGGAATGATGATTTGATGCATTTGTCGCAGTTCCACCATAGTATTCATCGAACATTAACTCAAAGAAATTATCCCATTCTTGTTCTTTAGGTTTTTCAAACGAAGTTGATTGAGCTCTTTGATGTACGAGTCCTGAACTGCTGTGTTTAGAAGTCTGCGGGTTTAGTGCGGGTTCTAGAGCGAGTCTCTCAGAAGCCATCTGTGAAAGTTCATCAAATTTCACATTCATCGTCTCCATGATCCTCCTAGTTCTCCTGTTATACACCCTGAATGCCGTCGAGTTATCTGAATATCCAATGAAGATTCCAATATCACCTTTAGCTTTTAGTTTTCCAAGATCGTCTCTGTCATTCGTAGGATAGCACAAAGCGCCAAATACGTGAAGGTAAGAGATATTAGGTTTTCTGTTGTTCACAAGCTCATATGGGGTTTTATTGAATCTTGGATGGATTAGGGATCGGTTCTGAGTGAAACAGGCAGTGGCAACAGCATCAGCCCATAGAAATAACGGTGCACTAGAATAAATTAGCATTGTGCGAGCAGCTTCCACAAGAGTTCGATTTCTTCTTTCAACTACCCCATTCTGCTGTGGAGTTCTAACAACTGATGTCTGATGTGTAATTCCAACATCTTCAAGATAGGTTCTTAACTCCTGATTTGTGAATTCTGTGCCGTTGTCTGTTCTTACAACCCTTACTGGAGTTTGAAGAAGTACTTGAATGCGTTTTAGAAAGGTGATGATGATGCCTGGTGCTTCGTCTTTTGATCTCAGAAACTTGACCCATGTATATCTTGAATAATCATCGACGATTACAAGAATATACTTTTTCCCATTAATGCTTTCAACTCTCATTGGGCCACATAAATCCATGTGCAACATATGCAACTTTTCTTCCGAACTAGGTACGGATTTGGGTTTATATGATGCTCTTTTGCTTTTTCCTTGTTCGCATGATGGACATAAATGATCCTTGGTGTATTTGAACTTTGGAAGTCCGTTGACGATGTTGTCTTTGGCAATTTTGTTGATGGTGTCGAAATTGAGATGTGATAAACGTCTGTGCCACAACCAGGACTGTGTTCCAGATGCGCGTGTCATAAGACATATTGGTGATGAAGAGGCCATTTGGTTTATGCCGATAGCATACAAGTTTATATCACGATTCCCAGTTAAGAGATCAGTGCCATCCAAGTTTCTAACGAAGCAAGCATTTTTCCTAAAAGCAACCTCTAAATCTGCATCACAGAACTGCCCGACCGAAAACAAATTATGTCCCAACCCTTCGACATAGTAAACCCGAGAGATAAAATAATTTCCAAAAGGTAGATCTCCATAACCCATGATAGCTGCTACATGATCATTTCCGAAACGTACGGTTCCCATGAATTTCCAGACGAAATTGATCAGCAGCTTCAGATTCCCGGTCATGTGCGTGGAGCAACCCGAGTCGACGATCCAAAGACATATTTCGATAATCTGCCAATAACAGAAGAAGAAGATTTTGGAAACCGTTTTGATTTTGGTTCCTTTGGGTTAGAGGTAAAATCATGATCACACTCAAAGAAGTTTTCTACCGTGAATTCTGGTTTATCACTCATTGTTCCATTCTGGAGTGTGAAAGTTCTACCCGTTGGTTTCCAAATGTCATTCCTAAAGTAAGCACTATGCTTCTTATCAGTAGTGTAAAGCCTAAGTTTTGCAACTAGTCTTTCTACTCGTTTAGCATTAGATCTTTTTGGAACGTTCTTCTTAACAGGCTTAACATTCTCATTCTTAGAAACACACTCATCATGAACATTAGGTAAAGATTTCTTGCAAGTTACAGAAATAGATTCAACACATTCATTAAACTTATGTTAGCCTTGATTATTTTTATTAGAAGTGATGGTCATTCACGATTAGGAACTTTGTAATGTGTGTTAGATATCGTGATAGAATAGTCAACGGGCTCGTGGATTGGGCTAAGCTAATTGGGCATTAGTTAAGTTAAGCTAGCCTTGTCTAGTTCGTGTAACCCAAGCCCAATCCAAGTCCATCTCAAGGCCCATGGCCAAGCCTTAGGGCATCATCCTCTCTTACTATAAATACCCCTCAAGTATGTCATTTGAGGGGTATGCTTGAGTGTGTGTGTGTGTGTGTTTTTCCTTTGAAGCAATATAACATACTATTGTTTTCATCTTTCTCTCTACCTCTCTAAACATATACACGAATTCATATTCAAGTCACCATCTAATCTTCATCTTTTCTTTCTTCTATTCTACGCATACTGATTGTGTTAACGTGCGTATACATATTTGTGATAAGGTATACGTGATAAAAGGTCATAACAATTGGTATCAATCGCCTAACAATGGTTTAGGAGTGTTTGTGTTCGTTTTGGAAGTTTTGGTACTGTTCGTATAAGCTCTCGTTTTACATAGTTGTCACGCTTAAAGCTTTCATTTTTTCACCAAAAAATTCAAGATTCTTGTGGTTTAAGGTTTATTTGGTGTTAAAGTTTTAGTTTTTCGCAAAAAGTTTCGAGCTTTACGGGTTTAGATACGTTTTTTAAACTCATTTTGGTTCATTGGTCATTTCTACTCGTAACTTTTCTAAGCACTTTGGGTGAAAAAGGTCAACATTTTTGGGTTATTCGAGTGTTTTTAAGGATATCTGTGCAAGCGAAATTGTTTGAATCGTTGGAAATTTTTTACGAGTAGGTCAAAACCCTATTTCTACTCGTAAGAAAGTCAACTACGCATAAGGTTCTACTCATAACTTTTTGGTGCAGATTCTTCGAGCTTAAACGGTGACTTAGTGCTTCCCTCATTTGGATAAGTGTGTGGAACACTTCGACTTTTGGATATCTCTTACACTGTGATAGTGTAAAGGATTTTTGGGCAAAACCCTAAACTTACGCCTAAGCTTAGACTTACGCGTGGAACACTTTACGCTTAAGTATTTTCTTACGCCTAAGCTTGTCTTACGCATAACTAAATCTTACGCATAAGTTTTTCTACTCGTAACTTTGAACTTACGCATAAGCTTTCTACGCCTAAGGAATCCTACGCCTAAGATCCTACGCTTAAGCTACCTACGCATAAGATCCTACGCCTAAGCCTCGTCTACTCGTAACTTCCTCTTCCTACGCCTAAGCTCTTCAAAAAAAATAATAAAAAAAAAAAAAAAAAATCAAAGAGTTTTTTGGCGGGAAAACTTGAGTAAAATTTAATTTTTCGAGGAGACTAAACGTTCAATTTTTACGCGAAATTCAAATTTTGGTATAACTTGGAAATTTTTGGTAAAAAATTCAAATTTTTGGGCCTAAATTCAAATTTTTTCGGTAAAATTTGGCGTCAAAATTGTCATAACTCAAATTTTTCATACACCCTTAAATTGATTTTTATAGTGAATTTCAAATTTTGGGCGAAATTTTTTTAAGAACCAAGGTTACGAGTACGACTTTCAGAAAAAACTCAACCAAGCTTAATCTTCATCAAACACAACTCCTTTATCGTTGAATCGATCCTACATCAACTTTATCATCACATACCTTCATCAATGGCAACTGACAAAGATCGTCTCAAAACTGCTTTCACAAATGCTATTGCTGGATTCGCCAATACATGGTTTTCAGAGTTTAATACGCAGTTTGCTCAACCATCTATGCATATGAGTCAAGAAGGACACATGGTTGATGTTATTGGGAATCAGATGCAATATGCAGGGCAGTATGTTGGACATCAAGGGGGTCAGATTTTGAATCATAATATGGGACATCAGAATATGGGATATCAAAATGGGAATAACTGCTTTATGACTTCTGCTCAGAATGCTACTTCCGAACCTCAAAGTCATGATTCAGGATATTCAGCGTGCAGTGTCCAACCAAGGATATCATCTAAAAAGCTCAGGTACATGCAGATGATAGCCGAGAAAGAAGAGTCGGGAATTGAGTTGACTGATAAGGAATACGAATTCATGAATCCAGGACGGACAGATAAAGCAAACTCCTGTCATACAGTCAACCAGCAGGACACAACATCAAGTGGTACTTTTGATACAACTCCTGTATACGACACATATTCACTCAATGAGGTACCAAATTCGTTTACTCATGAGAAGCCACATTCTGTGTCTCCCGAACCTTATTATGACACATATGTGGGGGAGCAAGTTAATAGTAATGTTAACTCTGAAACTCCATATATGGATCCTAATGGAGGTCAAGTTGCACAGAATGGTGCTAATGATGAGGAAACACGTGCTTACTTTGAAACATTAATTAATAATTGCGGTATTGAGATTGAGAAAGTCCAAAAGGTCAATCGCGAGGTTAAGGCCGCGAATAAGAAATTGACCGCTGAGCTTGAGAGTTACAAGGAGAACGCAAAAGCCTTCGAATTTCATAAAAACAAAGAATCAGAATTAGAAATTGGTTATCGAAATTTGGTTTCTAAAGAACAACTTTTGCAAATCAAGTATAACACACTTGATGTGAATTTGAACTTAAAAATTAAATCTTTAAACAAGGAAATTTCTGATTTAAATAACCAACTTTCTAAACAAAAACAAATGCTTTCTAATCTTGAAAAAGAGAAGAAGCAGTTGATTACTGATTTTTCAAAACGAGAAGATTCTCTTCTTGATGAAATTCTTGATAAAAATGAGAAAATCCAAACTTTGGAAAATTTGCTTCTTAAAACGGGTCACTCTGCTCAAACAATCAAGATGCTTTCTAATCAAGTAAATCCGCGTTTTCATACTAACAACAGAAGGCACTTGGTAACGACCCTTCTTCGTTCCTCAAGAAAGCTCAGAAACCTCAGAATGTGTTAAACAATGGAAATGTTTTGCATAAACCCATAACTGTTCGTGATTCTCTGGAAACGTTGGAACTATCTGAGGAGAGTAGATCAAAAATGAAACAAAAGAATCCGGAAATCAAACCTATTGATTATAACAAATGGAACAAAATTAACGGAATTACTTTTGTTAATCAAAAAGAAAAGTCAAAGTTCTCCATCACAACAAGTGTTTCAAACAAAGAGTCAACACCTGCTTCAAAATCTGTTTCAAAACCAGTTGTTGTCTCAAATTCTCTTTCGAACATTGAAAAAATGTCTTCAAACAATCCTTTTAACACAAGTGATGCGAGAAGTATTTTAGACAATGTGAAAACTAGAATTGTGGATCTTCAAGACACTGTTAAAACTAAAACCACTATTACACCTAACAACTGGTTCTCTAGTTTTGACATCGAACAAAGAAAGTTTTTTAAACTCAAATTGCCCCTCAGCTGATTGGCATCAGTGCGAGGGTAATTCATTTTGAACAAGCGTTTTTGAAAGAAACAGCTGACTTTGTCAAGGACCATAAATCCCTGGTAAAGCAAGCTAATGAAAGTGTTGAACACATCAAACTTTTGGAAAATTTGAATGATTCTCTCTTCGAAGATGTTATGACTACTGATATTATGTCCATCATTTTGCAAACATATTCTGTTGAAGATCATGAAAGACTCCAGTCTGAGACCTCCGCAATTGTTTCAAAATATGAAAATGCTCTTGAAAAACTTGAAAAAGAAAACGTGTCCTATTTTAAACAACTTGATCGAAAATCTGAGGAATGGAAGTATGACAAACTGTCGTATGAGCGTGCCTACAAGGACATGCAAGAGCAAAATGATCTTTTGAGAGTTCAGCTGGAAAGTCTAAAAGGAAAGGCTGTGGATACTAAGATTGCAAAACCATTGACTGAGGAGAAAACAAATGTTCCAAAACCGGTTTTCAAACCTAAAATGTCTATTTATCAGTTTCCTCCAAAAGTCAATGAGAAAAATGATTTTTCAAAAACAGTCACTCCACAGACTTTGCCTATCAAAAAACGAATTATCAAAGGTTTTGAAAAACCTGTTTTTGATAAAGAAAAGGTGATTACTCATGGCATTTCTAGGAATAGTACACGGAATATGACCGCAAATCCAGTTAAAGAATCTGTTGGTTCTAACAACATGGTCAACAATCACTATCTAGAAGAAGCTAGGAAAAAGGCACAGACTAGAAAAGACGGAATTCTAGGTGCAACATCTAGGGTGATGAATTCTACAAGATTTCAAGGCACTGCTAGTAGTAGTAAACCATTACCTAGGAACACTCTGCGAAAGACTAGGGATTGGCTTGCATCTAAGAGTAGTTGCGCAAAAGAAAATGCTATGCCCTTAGAAAACAACACTAGGAATTCTAAGTCTTTTTCGAACAAGAATCAGTTTCCAAAAGACTGTAGTGACAAAGTTAAAGCTGCTGTTTTAAACAAGAATGTGTCTTTTCAGCTAATCATGATGCATGTGCCTCACTATATCTCAAGAAAGATAATTCTCGTGCCAAGGCACAATCCACTAAGACACCAAATAGAAACAAGCCCGTTGATAAAATGTCAAACAAAAAGAAACCTAATAGGTGGATCTCTTCAGGACGTAGTTTTTCCAAAAATGAGTCTTCCGCTGCATCTGATAAGAAAACAACTCCTAGATCTTACCTTAGGTGGATACCCACGGGCAAAGTTTTCAACAAAATAGGTCTTAGATGGATTCCCACAAGAAAGATTTTTGATACTTGCTCCAACACAGATAATAGTGAAACTCATCAAGATAAGGAAGTCAAAACCACTAAAACCGTTGATAGTGATCACCCTCACCGTGAGGAATCTTGTACTTCTAACACTGTTATTTGTGAAAACTCTTCTTCTTTGGCTGCAGGTGAATCAAATATCTCTGAACCCAGCTCTTCAGAGGGTTCCAATTCTGTAAAATCTTCTTCTTCATTTTCTCTATCTTCTATTTTTGATTTTCCATTTCTTTTATAAAACCAACAAAAGCAAAATACAAAAATAGAAAATTTTCAAAAAATACAAAAACATTATAAACTTTCAAAAATCCAAAAATATTCTTCTCACGACATGTCTCTCGTATAATCGATATTCTGTACGTTTCTAGAAATGTCATTCAATAATGATACGGGCATGTACAGATGCTTGAGCGAGAGTTCTTTAATTGTTTTCTAAAACATGTCGTTTCTCAAAATTTCTTCATAACAATGGCTTTCGTATACTTCAGTACGAAACCCGGACTTCAAATTAATGGCTTTCGTATACTTCAGTACGAAACCCCGACTTCAATTTAATGGCTTCTGAACACATCAGTTCAGGACCCGCGCTTCACAGAAAGGAAAGTGCTTATCAAAATCAAAGGTTTTAAATATTTTTTTCAAGCGCTTTTCCTAAAAACAATGGCTTGTAAGTATTTCCGCTTGCAACCCGATCTTTAAAGAAAGGAAAGGGCTACGCAAAATCGATTTTCATAAATATCACGCACTTATCCTAAATCAAATGAAGATAATTTTTCTCTAAATATCTTCAAAAGATTTTTAAAATCTTCATCTTGCGTACCATTGATTCGAAAGTTTTCAAAAAGATTTTTCAAAATATCTCACATTTGGTACCAAGATAACTCCCTCTAAACCCTTAATTGATTCTAAATTTTCTGTATGAAAAGTATGCTTTCTTTAAGGGGGAGTATAAAAGAAAAATTGTTCCAAAATTCATGCTAAATCAGTTTCTCTCCAAATGCTTTTTGAAAAACATATCTTTTAATCAATTGTGTTTCAAAAACATCATGGATATGCTATTTTTAAGGGGGAGAAAACGTGATTAAAATGTGATCAAAATGTTTAATGATCGTTGTTTGAATCTCAAAAGAGCTCGACTCAGTCGTAACCAATGAATTGATGAGAAATCAAAGTCAGGAAATGTACCATTTCGAGAAACTTTCTATGGACTTGACCAGGACGGGTAATAATTTCAAGCTAGTTCACTAGTGATGTAAACGTGTCTCGAATCGGTCTTGTTCATTTAAAGTCGATCAATTCAAAAGTGCAAACTCTACCCTCACTGTGAAGATTTAAGTTAAAACAATATAAGCACATGTGAAGGGGGAGTGTTTCTGAAAATATAAAACTTTCAAGGCGTTAACAAAATCATGTTTTATAATCATAAACACTTTGAGAGATTTTCAAGAAAAAGGTTTTCATGGCAACATAGGAATAGTTATGGAGTTATAAGGTGACTAAGGATAGGAAATCCGTCCTATGATCCGCCAGAGCCGGAGGGATCTACCCAAGGACATCACCAATAGTTTAGAACTAGAAGTCCTTAGGTATGATTGAAAAAAGGAGTAATGTGAGAAAGGAGAAAGAAGGGGTTGAAGAATTAAAAAGAAATGTAATGAAAAAGGGTGAAAAGAAATAGCCCTCCATATTCAACCTTAGGGCAGAAACCGGGTTCAATACATATGCTACTTGTTGTCACTAGATGACACTGGTATTGAAGACAAAGACGTCATGGACCCAGTGACGCACTGCACTAAACCTTCTAGCCACTC
Organism: Chrysanthemum seticuspe; assembly: GCA_019973895.1. Lineage (NCBI taxonomy): Eukaryota > Viridiplantae > Streptophyta > Magnoliopsida > Asterales > Asteraceae > Chrysanthemum > Chrysanthemum seticuspe. The sequence goes on along the minus strand of BPTQ01000008.1, from coordinate 326,900,621 downwards.
AATTCCTCTTAAAAGGATTTGTTTCATTCTCACTGGGAACCCTACATAATCTATCGACTTTCTCTTAGAGATCGTTGGTATTGAAGAAGGAGACCCTCTCCCTAGTCTCCGCTCAGGAAAACCAAAATGCACTTATTGAGTCTAGAGCCACGAGATTCATCAAAAGATCTCATAGGAACACTTGACATGACATCGCTTGTTGTTCATCAATAAGGACACAAGTGATATATTCTAGAGTCCTACGCAGATCTTAGCAATCTGCCAGAACATTTATGAGAAGTTTCACATCTGTGATCTTCAGTGATTGAATGGAAACTCCTGCCAGGGTCAACATCAAGCAGCCCTGACAGCAGGTCACTTCGGTAACTCCTCGTGGATTACGCTTAGTGTGTCTCAAACGGTCTACAGTCGTGGGGTGATGCTTCGGTGTACCTCAGCGACTCATCTGAACTGTAGGTGTATTTCGGTACATCGCGTTATCTCACTTGTGGGACTCCAGTTCAGGAACGGCCCTTGTAAGAATTAGAGACGTGTTTTCACACTATGCTGTTAACACCCTCGAAATTCAAACCTGTAAGTGCCGGAATCCGCTTATTACTAACCTGTTTTATGTTTTCCTTCTTATGGAAGCTCCGGAGCGGATGGATCGTGCAGACTCGCCACATGCTCATACCAACAAAACATGAAAGTTCTCATCAAAATCAAAGGCAACTCAAAGTCAAAGATGATTCTTCGTCAATGTCAAAGAATCTACAAAGTTTAAAGACTCGAGAACTTCATCATTGGAAACTCAAAGTCAAATAGAAGTGTGAGCATGGTGGAGAAAGGCGTGGAGACACCTAACCAACGAAGTTGACAACGGCAGACAACCACATTATCTGATCATAAAGCATGAAGGAGCAAAGAATCAAGACTATTCTATATCTACTCACAAAGTTCAAGCTCAAAAAGATTAAAGACCTATTCAAGTGGAGCATCTTTTGAATGACCACCCCTTAGGGGGAGATTGTTAGCCTTGATTATTTTTATTAGAAGTGATGGTCATTCACGATTAGGAACTTTGTAATGTGTGTTAGATATCGTGATAGAATAGTCAACGGGCTCGTGGATTGGGCTAAGCTAATTGGGCATTAGTTAAGTTAAGCTAGCCTTGTCTAGTTCGTGTAACCCAAGCTAATCCAAGTCCATCTCAAGGCCCATGGCCAAGCCTTAGGGCATCATCCTCTCTTACTATAAATACCCCTCAAGTATGTCATTTGAGGGGTGTGCTTGAGTGTGTGTGTGTGTGTTTTTCCTTTGAAGCAATATAACATACTATTGTTTTCATCTTTCTCTCTACCTCTCTAAACATATACACGAATTCATATTCAAGTCACCATCTAATCTTCATCTTTTCTTTCTTCTATTCTACGCATACTGATTGTGTTAACGTGGGTATACATATTTGTGATAAGGTATACGTGATAAAAGGTCATAACAACTTAACAGATTTCTTAGGTTCAGTACATTCAGATGAAATGTTTTTCTTATTCGAAAGCGGTAAATTCCTAGGGTGTTCTTCTACTTTCTTCTCTTTATTCAAGCTACTACTCTTAGAGGCACGCGAGACTCTATTGTTCCTTGTATTGCTCTTAGGCTTTAGTCTGCTGCTCCTAGAGGTGCTTTCTAGTCCTGTAGAAGGTGAGGTACACGCATTAGGATTCACATTTTTCTCAAGAGAAGTGGTTTCAGCTATCCTAGTCTCTTTAGAGTGCTTATCTAAACTTATGTCGTTTGTTCCATATGGTTTAGATGTGGAGGCAGACGCATTAGTGGTACTCATCTTAAAAAGGCCAGGAGCTAAAACTTTTGGATTCTCAATAACCGCTTTTCCTTTTTCCACATTTTGTTTAGGTAGGGCAGGTGGAGTGACTGGTTTTGATGAAACATTTTTCACATTGACTTTTGGAGGAGGCATAGAAACAGACATTTTTGGTTTGACAACCGGTTTGGGAACATTTGCCGTCTCCTCAGTCATTGGTTTTTTAATCACAGGCTCCACTGCATTTCCTTTTTGACATTCCAGCTGAGCCCTCAAAAGATCATTTTTCGCTTTCATGTCATTGTAGGCACGCTCATACGACAATTTGTCATACTTGCATTCCTCAGTTTTTCGATCGAGTTGTTTAAAATATGAGACATTTTCTTTTTCAAGTTTTTCAAGAGCTTTTTCATATTTTGAAACAATTTTGGAGGTCTCAGACTGGAGTCGTTCATGATCTTCAACAGAATATGTTTGCAAAATAATGTACATAATATCAGTAGTCAGAACATCTTCGAAGAGAGAATCATTTAGATTTTCCAAAACTTTGATGTGTTCAACGCTTTCATTAGCTTGCTTTACCAGGGATTTATGGTCCTTGACAAAGTCGGCTGTTTCTTTCAAAAAAGCTTGTTCAAAATGAATTACCCATGAGTTGATGTTATTCAGCTGAGGGGCAATTTGAGTTCCAAAAAACTTTTTGTTTTCATTATCAAAACTATTAAACCAGATGTTTGTTGTAATATTGGTTTTAGTTTTAACAGTTTCTTGGAGATCCGCAATTCTAGTTTTCACATTTTCTAAAATACTTCTCGCATCACTTGTGTTAAAAGGATTGTTTGAAGACATTTTTTCAATGTTCGAAAGAGATTTTGAGACATCAACTGGTTTTGAAACTGATTTTGGAACAGGTGTTGACACTTTGTTTGAAACACTTGGAGTGATGGAAAATGTTGACTTTTCATTTTGAGACACAAAAGTAATTCCATTAAGTTGGTTCCATTTGTGATAATCGATTGGTTTTAGATCTGGATTCTTTTGTTTCATTTTTAATCTACTCTCCTCAGATAGTTCTAACGTTTCAAGAGAATCATGAACAGATATAGGTTCATGTAAATCTTTTCCATTGTTCACAACATTCCGTTGTTTCTGAGCTTTCTTGAGAAAACAGGGATGGGAGTTACCAAGAGCCATTTTTTGTGATGTATGAAAATACGGATTTGTTTGATTAATCAGTATATTTGAGGATATAGCTGAATGACCCGTTTTAACAAGCAAATTATCCAATTTTTTGATCTTCTCATTTTTTTCAAGAATTTCATCAAGAAGAGAATCTTCTCATTTTGAAAAATCAGTAATCAACTGTTTCTTCTCTTTTTCAAGATCAGAAAACTTTGCTATTTGTTTAGAAAGTTGGTCATTTAGATCAGAAATTTCCTTGTTTAAAGATTTTATTTTCAAGTTCAAATTCACATCAAGTGTGTCATACTTGAGTTGCAATTCTTTTTCTCTTAAAACAGAATCTCGATAACCAATTTCCAATTCTGATACTTTGTTTGTATGAAATTCAAAAGCTTTGGCGTTCTCCTTGTAACTCTCAAGCTCAGCGGTCAATTTAGCATTCGCGGCCTTAACTTCGCGATTGACCGTTCTAACTTTCTCAACTTCAATGCCACAGATATTGATTAATGATTCAAAATAAGCACGTGTTTCCTCATCAGTCTCAGTATTTTGTGCCACACAGCCTCCACTAGGATCCACATCTGGAGTTTCAGAGTTAGTATTGCTACAACTCGGATGGTCCAGGTATGTATCATAAGTAGGTGCTGGAATCACATAATGTTGTTCGTCATGAGTAAACACATCAAATATGACATTGTTATTGCATGGATCAATGATTGGTACCTCAGATACTGCGTTGGCATCATAGACAGGAGGTGCGTCAGAGTCAGTGTCGTACTTAGTCTCCTGAAGATTTGCCATGAAGATGCAATTTGCATTGAGTTCCTCGAGGTCTTCCAAATCATCCATAATAGCCATAAAGTCATGTTCCTCAGCATTCAACTGAAGGCCTGCGTTTTCCTTTTGTACCAACAAGATAGCTTTCTGAAGATACGCAAGATCCTTCTTTTTCGGCTTAGTAGGACAATTCCTTGCCATGTGACCTACTCCTTGACAGTTGTAACACTTAATCTAATTACCTTGATTCACATTTCCATAATTCCCAACGACTGGAGCTGCAACATACCCATTCTGATTACCCACTGCTCTATTCCCAACATTCTATCCAATCTGATTTCCAACATTCTGACCCATCTGATTACCCTGATACGGAACCGCCTGATTACCCATACGAAATCCAGTAGCATATCCCTGCTGATTCCCAATAACTCCAACCATTTGTCCTTGATGACCCATATTCACTCCCGGTTGAGCAATTTGCCTGTTGCGAGTGTTTGATGATATCCTTTGGTTGTTGTTAGTAGGTGTGGAATAGCGACCTATGAATACTTTACTCAAGAGAGAGAGTACTTGGGACATAGCGTCTTCTTGATCAGTTTCGAGATCAGTGATTCCTTGTTCCTGGTATTGTGGATACTGTTGTTGAATGACTTGTTGTTCTTGTGGATAGAATTGTTGTTGAGGGAAAACAACTTATGGTTGTGGAATGTATTGTTGCAAGTTGTTGTTAGTAGAAGATGATGAAACTTGTTGTTGTGTATTCACTGTATATTGAGTCTTTGCAAGTAGTGCCAATGGATCATGATTCTTTGCCAATCTTTATTTTCGAACTTCATTCACTTCAGCTTGGTTTTGTTTCAGAAAGTCGTTTAGTTGATGAAAGTTCACCTGATGTAAGTCTTTTGATTGGTTGACAATAGTGACATATCGTCCCCATTCTTCTGGAAGATTGTTCAGGAACTTGACGTTTTGAACGATAGTTCTGGGTGCTAACTTGTTTCTGATGAGCTCATTCATCAAGGTACAAAACCTTCCATAGTAGGATTCAATGGATTCTCCTGGAGTTGAAGTGAAGTTTTCCCATTCAGTTAGCAGCTTGTTCTCCATGTCTTGTTGACCAATTTATGTTCCATGACAAAGCCGTCTAACACGTTCCCACATATCGAAAGCAGTTTCACAACTGTCTACAGCAGCAAAGATATCTCTAGGTAAACCTAGTTGAACAATATGAATTGCCATTTCATCTGCATCGACTTGTTTCTGATCCTCTTCAGTGTATTCTGATTCGTTTTGAACACGAGAAGATGGTGGGATGGGAGGTGTTGCATCAGGATTTCCAAGAGTTTGGACTTGTCGAGGCTGGAAGGGTCCATGCGTAATGGATTTAATCATGAGTTTTCCATTAGGTTTGGTCTTGATGTAACGAAGCATACGACTTGTCCATTGAAGATAACCACCTTTTTCCAACATAGGAGGACGGTTTTCGGCACCGGCTGCATGAATATCTTGTTGAGTAGCCATTGATGAAGGTATGTTATGATTAAAGTTGATGTAGGATCGATTCAACGATAAAAGAGATGAGGTTGATGATATCCTTTGGTTTGTTGTAGATGTTCAAGGTTTTGCTAAGTATCTTACTCGTAAGACTGGTTCTTATGCGTAGAAGTGATTGCTTATCCGTAGGATGCTTATGCGTAGGATCTTATGCGTAGGATTCCTTATGCGTAAAGAGCTTAGGCGTAGGATTCTTAGGCTTAGACCTTATGCGTAAACCTTAGGTTAAACGTAAGTCTTATGCGTAAACCTTAAGTGTAGAAGTAGAGAATTTTACGCGTAGGAGTTAACTTATGCGTAGGATGCTTACTCGTAAGCTTTTTGCTTATGGGTAAGAGTTGGTTTAAAACCAAAAATCCTTTACACTGTCACAGCGTAAAAGATATCTGAAAGTCAAAGTGTTTCACACACTTATCCAAGTGAGGAAAGCACTGAGTCACCTTTGTTGCACGAAGATCCGTTACCAAAAAGTTATGCGTAGAAAGTTATGCGTAGAAATAGGGTTTTGACTTTCTTACGCGTAAGATTAGGGTTTTGACTTACGCGTAAAAAATTTCTAAGGATTCAACCGATTTCTGTTGCACGAATAGCTTCCAAAACACTTAAATAGCAAGAAAGATTTGACCAAAATCACCCAAATAGCTTTTTGTGCTTACGCGTAGAAATGAACACCGAACCAAAACTATGTTAAAAACAATGTAAAACACATAAAGCTTCGAACTTTTTGCCAAAACTAGAATCTTTAACACTATATAAACCTTAGACCATAAGAATCTTGAAGATTTAAGTGCAAAAATAAAAGTTTTATGCGTTACCACTTGAGAACGAAACTACGCGTAACAACAACAAATAAAACTTCAACCAAAACTCTTAAATCATTGTTAGGCGAATGATACCAATTGTAGGACCTTAAATCTATCAACCTTATCACAAACCCACTTAATAACCACAAGTATCACCACGTGAAACCACGCTACTCGTAGAACACGTTCAACCCAAACACAAACATATGCGTAAATAAAGAAGGAAAAATTAAGATGTTGGTGACTTGATGTTTATAAAACCATGTATGTTGTGAGAGAAAGATGAACACAATAAGTTGTATATTCCAAAGAAAACACACACACACACACACTTTCAAGCACACCCCTCAAATGACCATTTGAGGGGTATTTATAGTACAAGATTCAAGTTGCCCTAAAAGGCTTTCCATGGGCTTTCGTGGACTTTGATTGGGCTTGGGATGCTTAGGCTTATACACGGCTAGCATAGCATAACTTGTAACCAATTAGCTTAGCCCAGTCCACGAGCCCGTTGACTATTCTATCACGATATCTAACACACGATACAAAGTTACTAAAAGTGAATGACCATCACTTCTAATAAAAATAATCAAGGCTAACACTCTTCGTAACCAAATCACGATTAACATGCTTCCCCTCAAATCTAAATAGTGTGTGTCATCCAATTCAACCAAATCTGTCATCTCGAAAACGCATCCGAGAACCAATAACCATGCCCATAACAATATATGACTTCTCCTTACTTCTTGTAACTCATGCCCATGAAACTGCCTTCATACCATTCAATGAATACGAGGATAGCAAGTAAATTTGTACAATCAATGAGCAGCCACCGACCATTTGATAGAAGTCAATAATATCATGCGTACTGCCTTTAAGCACATATTTGAGACCCACGTGTGATCATGCAACCAATGATCTTTAATCTACTTCATGGTCCTCTTTTATGATATACGCTTCACCAAAGTGGACCAACCAATAGCAGTAGAAACTATTATAAGAGAATAATAATTGTGTTGGCAGTACAAACCTATGAATCTCCTATTAGATCTCGACACTGCTAACACCTAATTAGGGTTTTCAATACGCCACAGCAAAAAGTGTGAGACCATTATATTACAGCAGCAACCATTCAAAAATCTTGCATAAACCCTAATTGTGTCCAGCAAAGAAGTCCATACGTGGGTTGTACTTCTGAATCTGGAACTGCTCATGCTAATAATATTCAATATAGCACTTCACCCTAAAAATCAAATCTTCTTCAAAGCAGCTTTCTTCCAAGAATTATAGAGCATCAAAAGAATTAAGAGATATATTAGGGTTCATTATCAGTTAAAAACTTATTCACCATGACTAATATAACTCTTTTAACCATCAAAAAGAATTTTAATGCACAAAGAAACCCTAAAAATTCGAATTACCAAAGTGTGTCTGCAGTAGTTTTCTAGCCCTTATAACTTTCTATCAGAGGCTCAGATCAACGATCCCTCCGGTGGAAACCTTCCTTGATATACCAAGAACTTCCAGTCCAAAATTCGTCCCGATCCAACGGTTAAAGAAAAAGTTATGACTGTTTGAAAACAGCCCTGCAGAAACATTACGAAAATTTTCCAAATTCGAAATTTTCTTCTTCTTCAAGAAACCTTGCAAAATCCCAGATATCAAGAGCAACCCGCTCTGATACCACTTGTTAAAATCCATGCTCGAGGTTGTTTAGACCTTATCTAGGATTATCAATAAAGAACAGTAACAATGATAAACATATATAGAACGCAGCGGAATAATCAAACTATCATTGTTATTATTGAGGTTTCTTCGTCATCATCTCTAACAACTACATACAAACACCACAGCCCCAATACTACGTGATCAAGGTAGTACGGTTACCTAACTATAACAGGATCAAAGACCTTGGGGCTAACCAACACAAACACTATAGTCTAGGCGTTTACAACTTACTACGCCCTAGACCACACACACACCTTTGTCTGATGTTTACATTGTTTTACACACACTAATACACGTTCCCTACCTCTCTTTGTATAACTAGAGAGTTAGGGTTACAAAGGGATAAGAATAAATATTACAGACAAATCTTCCTAACATAATAAACATATTCTGTAATCTTTTCTTGTCTTTGAAGTTTTCCCTTTTGTCATAATATGTCCTCCATGTTTCACATGTTTTGCATTATCAACTCAAATATTAAACCCAACAGATATTTGGTGAGAACTTTCTTATGATATGATGTTGGTATGAGCATGTGGAGATGGAGTGCTATTGATGATAGTGGTGGTAGAGATAGTCTATCCTGGAACTTTGGATCTCCAATCCTGCATGTAAACAATTAGCAAAAAAGTTCCCGACGTAAGAGTTCAGATATTTCGTACAGGTACATCCCAGATCGCTAGCACGCTCTTTGACGAATCTCAGATCGGATACTCACTGGCATGTCCCCGTACTCAATATCTTTATTCTGTCATTGTGAGCCGCTGGAGTATACCGAGGTATCACTCCATGAATGTAGACCGTTTGAAACCATCGCGAACACTAAGCGTAACCCAAAAGGGATTACCGAAGTGACCTGCTATCAGGGCTGTTTGATGTTGACCCATGCAGGAGTTTCCATTCAATCACTGAGGATCACATAGGTAAATCCTCACATAAATGATCTGGCAGATTGCTAGGATCCGCATAGGACTCTAAAATATATCACTTATGTTCTTATTGTTTGAACATCAAGTGTAGAAATGTTTAGGGTTCCTAAGAGATCGTTTGATGAATCTCGTGGCTCTAGACTCGATTAGTGCGCTTTAGTTTTAATAGTCGGAGACTGGAGCGGTGTCTTCTGTTTCAATATCAACACATCTCGTAGTGATAGGTCGATAGATTATGCAGGGTTCCCCGTGAGAATGAAACAAGTCCTTTTGAGAGAGCTTGAGTGGCTATAAGGTTAAGTGCAGTGAGTTACTGGATCCATGACGTCTTTATCTTCAATATCGGCGTCATCTTAGTGACAACCAGTAGCATATGAATCGAACCGGATTTCTGCCCTAAGTTGAACATATGGAGGGATATTTCTTTTCAACCTTTTCTTTAACTTTTCTTTTTAATTCTTCAACTCCTTCTTTATCCTTTTCTCATATTCTCCTTTTTTCAATCATACCTAAGGACTTCTAGTACTAACTATAGGTATTGTCCTTGGGTAGATCCTGTGGAAAACTAGAAGGGGGGGGGGTTGAATAGTTTTGCCAATTTTAGATTAGTTTCAAAAACTTTAGATTCAATCTTATGTGAATTGGTATGGATGGATAGAAAGTATAAAGCAATAAGTAATGTAAATAATGAAAACTAGTAAAGAAAAGGATAGAAAGTAATGACACAACCGAGTTATAGTAGTTTGGCTACAAGGACACCTTCCTTGCCCTACTCCAGTCCCCGAGTCACCTACTTGAGAGTTCAAGCACTATGTCAACAAGCTCCTTCAACACGGCGGAGAAGCCTCACAACGTCGCTTACACTTTTTCCGGTACAAAGCTAAATACCGAGTCCTTTACACGGCGGACCAAACCAACACAACTATAACACAACAACTATGTGAAATATGAAAAACAAGATCTTGCTACAGAAATCTTGCAGAGGAACAAATCAATCAAGGACCCCTTGCTTGAATGACTTGAAGTATCTCGTGATCTCGCCTTTGTGAAGGACCTATATGAGAATCACAACAAAAGAAAAAAGAACTATGTTGGGTTCAGTAAATACCCAAACCCCTTAATCTAGGATTTGAATAGAAAATAGCCCAAGTATTTAATCCGTTAACACAAACAGGTCACTGAGTGCATAGTCTCTCAGTGAGTCGTCTTCAGGATACTCAGTAAGAGGCAAAGAAGAAGTCTCTCCACTCAGTAAGGCGGAACTTAAAGGGTAAAGACTGAGTCAAGAAGAAGATGATGGATTCAGTGAGTGATGACAATAACTCACTGAATCCCTAAGATTCCTCTCCAACTTCTTACACTGAAGACAAACTGAAGTAGAAGACTGAAGAATGTAAAGACTGAAGAAAGAGCGGGACAAGGCGGGAAAGGTTGAATCAGATAAGACGAAGTCCTTATCAACCAAAGTCAACTTTCCCTGAATGGCAAAACATCAGGCTCAGTGTCATCACTGAATTTAGGAAAGTAGTCTTGTCTCTTACCTAGAATAGTCTTTGTAAACAGAGACAAAATACATCTGTATTTTGTCTTCTGTATGATGTCAGTTTGTCACTTAGGAAAGAGTCAAATATCATACATGTATAAATAGCATAAGAGATGGAGTGAAAAGGTTAAGCTTGTGAATTGTAAAAACACATACACGCAAGCCATCTTTTCACTCCTCCAAATACAACTTAGTTCCTGAGATAGCTCAGTGAGCTCTAAGAGTTGTGCTCAGACATAGCCTGAGCTTAGAGAGGAATCACCCAACTTTGTCATTTCAATCCCAAGTACTATTCCGCAAGTACTTGGGTAACGTATTCTTTGTTGAATTATTTCTAATAAGAATATGATGTTGAAAATTACTTAGTGTGTTTTCTTTATGTTAATTTCAGTCATTGTTCACTTTTAACTTGTTTTATAAACTTGAACTGTTTTAAACGATAGTGAACGGGGAACAACAAGTGGTATCAGAGCAAGGCTAATTATAAAACTCGTTTTTAGGCCGCTCTAAAAGTTTTTAAATTAGGATCCTAAATGGCTGAAATTGATGTACCCCAACTAGTCGATAAAAAGGGTGGAGCTTATTCAGCTGTTGCCCCTAGACTTGAAGTTGGCAAATTCAACAAATGGAAAAAGCGAATGCTTTGCTATTTGATTGGGATGGAACCTTATTATGTCAAGTGCATAAATGAAGGTCCATTTGTCCCAAAGAATGCTGAAGGGTTGCCCAAACCTGAAGCTCAGTGGACCCAGGATGAAAGGAGAGTGGTCAACCAGGACCAAAGACTCAAAAGTATCATAATATCTTGTCTTCCTGACGATATTATGGAGTCTGTTATAAGCTGTAGCACTGCTAAGCAAACCTGGGATGACCTAGTTCATAGTCATGAAGGACCATCTGATACCAAGGAAAACAGGATAATGGACCTGAAACTTGAGTATAACACCTTCAGGGCTAAGGACTCAGAAACTCTCTCTCAAACTTACACCAGATACAAAACTCTTTTAAATGAACTTTCAAATGATGGTGTAAATTTGTCTAAGCATGAAATCAATGTTGGTTTTGTAAACAGTCTCCCTGAGAAATGGTTGAATTTCTCTCAGGGACTCAGGAATGCTAATCATATCCAAAATCTTGAGCTTCCTGAAATTTATGGGAAATTTGTCTATGAGGAAAACCTCATCAACAGACGATACCCTGACTTGAAGAAGTCTCAGGAAGTCAAGAAGTCCCTGACCACTACCTCATCACCAATATCAACTGCTTTCTTTTCTAACAATGTAGTTTAAGATTTCCAAGAAAACTCAGATGATGAGCCTGATGAGAGATCAAGTGAGGAGTACCTAAGTGACCTGAATGCTGAATTTCAGGAAAGGGCACTCCTCGCTAACTCTCGAAGGTTTATAAAAAGAAACAAAGGTTTTTCAACTGCTAAAGCAACTGAAGACACTGAATGCTACAAGTGTCATAAAAGAGGCCATTTTGCAAAAGACTGTTTTTCAAAAACAATTTCTGAACCCTCTTACAAACCATCAGGATCTAATCAGTCTTCAGGCTTTAGCAAATTTCAACCTAAAATCTATCAGTCTCATCAAAATGTTCAAAACAAATCTGATCTTAACAAAACCATTGATTATGAAGCTAAGTATAAGAAAGCAAAAGCTAAGCTTGCATTGCTTGAGGCCAGTCCCTCAGAAACAACAAAAACTGTTCCATCTGTGCAGGGTAAGAACAAAGGCCTTGTTGCTGAAACCTTTGACTGGGATGAAGAGCCAATCTCATCGGATGATGAAATGGTACATGTCAGTGCTCTAATGGCTCTCTCAGAAGAAGACAAGCTAGCTGTAGGGAAGAGTCATGCTAGGAACGGGGAATGGGTCAACATCACAATGAAGAAGGTAAACACTTTACTTTCTATGGATGACGACTCTGATTGGCAGTCTGATATGAATTATCTAAATGTTGACCTTAAGTTTGTAGAAGAGCAAAGACTGAATCTTTTTTCTAAGTACAACAAGTTAAGTTTTGAATTGAATAAGTGTAGGGATGAATTGCTTATTTTAAAACAAGCTAAGCTTGAGGCTGTCACTTTGCAAATTCAAAACACTGAACTAGTTAAAAGAAATCAGAATCTTCAAGATGAACTTAAAAAGGCAAATGATATTCTTAAGAGTTGGACTGCTAAGAATCCCAGGGTCTTTGATGCTGTGGGAGCCCCCAGTAGCAGCAAGAAGAGAGTCATAGGTGAAGATCATCTCCCTGACTCTCTTAACAAAGACCAGTCTCCTAAGCCATTTGTGTCTGGTGGCATGATTACAAGTATGTTGGCTGATTCAAATTCCAGTGAATGGATTGAACGAGTTAATCCTGAGAGTAAGCTTCCAAACTTCGATTCTGGAAGGATTCTAGAGCCTGAAAGTCAAGCTCTAAAGAGCATGCTTGGACTCCCTGATGTGCCCAGTGGTACTGAACACATCTCTGAGTCTGAAGCAGAATCTCAAGCACCGCTTCCACCACTGAAATCTCTTCAGGGTGCTGCTCCAAGCTCTGAGCTTACTCCACTACAATTCAATCCTCATTCACCAAAAGAAAGGTCTGGACGTGGTAGAACCATCCTTCAAAGACAAGCAAAACTAATCCAACAAGAGTCTACTCCTGCTGAGACTTCATCATCCTCTGTCCCCACTGAAGCTGACCAAATCCAGCAACTGACTGAACTTGTGAGGAAGCTTACTGAAAAAATGGAATCCATTGAAAAGGTCCCTGAACCAATCAAGGAAACAAAGTCAGCTTCCTCCAGTTCCTCTAAGTCTAAGTCAACCTCCAAAAACAAACAAAAGTGTGAGCTGTGTCATTACACCACCCATACCACTGACAACTGCTATAGAATCCTTTTTTGCATGATCTGCAAAAAGGATGATCACAGGACTGCAGATCATATACAGTATGTCAGTCAAGCAAACTATACCAAAGTTGGTCATCAGTATGCTTCATCCTCCAAAACTGCTCCAAAGAATAGAGCAAAACCTTTTCCTCTCTGCCCTCACTGTGGGTTCAATGATCATCATCAGGATGATTGTCTCATGAATACATGCTGTGATATATGCGGTAATCCAGCTCATGAGACATCCCAACATGACAGTATCATTCATGCAAGGAGAAATTCCAAACAACCCAGAGTCACTGAGTCATCCTCAGCCTCTAAATGCAAAACCTGTGGTAGCACCTTGCACACAACCACTGACCATGAGTCGATTACAAATTTCAAAGAGACTTTGAGATCCAAGCCCACTAGTAAGTGGGTCACGAAGAGAAACTAATTCAGTTTACTACTTGTGCAGAGACATGCCAGGGAGCCTATTTGGCATCTAGACAGTGGATGCTCAAGAAGCATGACTGGTGTGAAGGAATATCTGCACAAGTATGTAAAGGAACCAGGGCCCAAGGTAGTATTTGGTGATAACTCATCATGTCCCACTGAAGGTTATGGTTCAGTAAACTGCAATGGAATAGTTTTCTCTAGAATAGCCTATGTCAATGGTCTCAAATACAATCTCATCAGTGTCAGTCAACTATGTGATGCAAAATTCATTGTATAATTCAATGATAAACAAGGTACCATTTTTAATGCCAACAAGGAAGTTGTGTTGATAGCTCCTAGGAGAGATGATGTTTATGTGCTTGACATGTCAACTCTCTCCCAAGATGGAACTTGTCTCTTTGCTAAAGCCACTGAAACTATCAACTGGCTGTGGCATAAGAGACTCTCACACTTGAACTTCAAAAACCTCAACAACTTGGCAAAACAAAACAAGGTCCTTGGCTTACCATCACTGGTCTTTGCAAAAGACAAACCATGCTCTGCCTGTGAAAAGGGTAAACACCACAGAGCATCATTCAAAACCAAACAAAATTTCTCCATCAAAAGCTGCCTTCACCTCCTGCACATGGATCTCTTTGGACCTGTCAGTCCCAGATCAATCCAGCATGAGAAGTATACACTTGTCATTGTTGATGAATTCTCAAGATACACTTGGGTATACTTTCTTTCAAAAAAGAGTCAGGCAGCTGATGCAATAATGTCATTCATCAGGAAGATTGAAAACCAGAATGACATTACTGTCAAACAAATCCGAACTGACAATGGCACTGAGTTCAGAAATCAAGAACTTGAGAGTTTCTGTGATGAAAAAGGAATTTCTCAAAATTTCTCATCTCCTTATACCCCTGAACAAAATGGGGTTGCTGAAAGGAAAAACAGAACTCTCATTGAGGCTGCTAGAACTATGTTAAATGGCTCAGCCCTCTCAAAACATTTCTGGACTGAAGCAGTCAAAACTGCCTGTTACACCCAAAATAGGTCAATCATTGTCAAAAGACATAATAAAACCCCATATGAGATCTTCAAAGGTAGACTTCCAGACATCAGCTATTTTCATGTGTTTGGATGTCCTGTGTTCATTCACAACCACAAGGATCATCTAGGCAAGTTTGATGCAAAAGCGGATGATGGATACTTTTTAGGCTACTCACTGATCTCCAAAGCCTTCAGGGTTTTTAACACAAGGAGACAACAAGTTGAGGAAACCTTTCATGTCACCTTTGATGAAAGTACTGAAAGCATCAGGTTCACCAACACCTCAGTGGAGGAAATAGGAATTGATAACTCATCAAGATATCCTCCTGATGAGTACAACACTGAACTCAATTCCTCATATCAAGCTGATGCTGACATCTCATATTATGTCTTACCCCACAACCTACCCCAACCAACCATCAATGAATTCATTGATAATCAGTCTGTCCCTACTGGGATGAGTAACAATGATCCGAATGATCAGGAACCTATAACTCATGATCCTCATGACATCTCAACAGATATTCTAAATGATCCTGTGGCTCTAGAACCTGAACTCACATCTGAACTCCCAGTGACATCTTCAAGCTCAGATCCCAGACCACAAAGTAAGTGGACTAGATCTCAGGACATTGAGCTTGAAAACATCATTGGTGAACCCACTGAGGGCATGCTCACTCGAAGCATGGCTGCTAGTCTAACTGCAGCTTCAGTCAATGAATGTCTATATGCTGATTACCTATCAGACATTGAACCCAAAAGTGTCACTGAAGCTCTAAAACACCCAAGCTGGGTTCAGGCTATGCAAGATGAATTGCAACAGTTTGATAAAAACAAGGTCATGACCTTGATCAAATGTCCTCAGGATGTAGTAGTCATAGGAATGAAGTGGGTTTTCAGAAACAAGACTGATGAAAACGGCACTGTCATTAAAAACAAAGCCAGACTTGTAGACAAAGGATACAGTCAACAAGAAGGCATTGACTATGATGAGACATTTGCTCCTGTTGCAAGAATGGAAGCCATCAGGATCTTCCTTGCATATGCAACATACATGAACTTCAGGGTCTACCAAATGGATGTTAAAAGTGCATTCTTAAATGGTGATCTCAAGGAAGATGTGTATGTTCAGCAACCTCCAGGCTTTGAGAGTAGTGAATTCCCTGACTATGTCTGCAAGCTTGACAAAGCCCTTTATGGACTTAAACAAGCTCCCAGGGCATGGTATGAAACTCTCTCAGCCTTCCTGATACAAAACAAGTTTGTCAGAGGAAAGATAGACAACACACTGTTTGTCTATAGAACCCAACATGATGTGATACTAGTCCAAGTGTATGTTGATGATATCATCTTTGGCTCAACAAACTACAAACTTTGCAAACAGTTTGAAAAACTGATGACAAAGAAGTTTGAAATGAGCATGATGGGGGAACTCACTTACTTTCTTGGACTTCAAATCAGGCAAACTGATAAAGGTATATCCATCAGTCAAGAGAAATACACCAGAAATCTCTTGAAGAAATATGAGATATTTGACTATGCCTCAGTGAAGACACCAATGGTTCCACCTAACAACCTTGGACCTGATCTCACTGGCAAATCAGTCAATCAAACTCATTTCAGAGGGATTGTTGGCTCACTGATGTATCTAACCGCTACTAGACCAGACATACAATTCTCAGTCTGTTTAATAGCAAGATATCAGTCCAATCCCAAAGAATCCCACCTCACTGCAGCCAAAAGAATACTCAGGTACCTGAAAGGAACCCCAAACCTTGGACTATATTATCCAATATGCTCAGGGTTTGATCTCAAGGGTTACTCTGATTCTGATTATGCTGGCTGCAACATGGACAGAAAAAGTACCTCAGGGTCCTGTCAATTTCTTGGAGGAAAACTGGTGTGTTGGAGTGCAAAGAAGCAACAATCAGTGGCTATGTCCTCAGCTGAAGCTTGTTAGGAATTAGAAATTCCCGGTATTAAAGATTCGGTCACCTCAAGTATATGTAATCGTTAGAAAGCTCGTAGTCGTAGTAATTCTTAAGTTAGGTAGTATTTAGTTAAGTAACACCGTGGAGGACGGACGGGTCTTTACCCACTGTATGCCTGATCCACAGCCCGATGTGTGGCGATTTATGTAAGACTATAAATACTCTCTACCTCCCAAGGTAGAGAGTTGGAGCTCATAATAATATCTTTCACTTTCTCTCACTAAGTTCCCTAAACCTCTAACTTTCTCTCTCTAGAATTCCATCTATATGCTACTTTGTGTTATGGTTTGATGTGTATGTGAAAAGTTATATCTTACAATTGGTATCAGAGAGCCATGGTTAGATCATATCTTGCACATCTTTGGATTTATAGTGGTTTTTAGGTGGTTTTTGAGTTTGAAAAAGTTTAGTGGTTTTTGCATCATTTGGGTGATTTCTTGTGTTAAAGTTTGAATTTTGTTGGTACTTTTATGTTTAGAATCATCACAAGTGTTTAGGTTTTCATTTGGTAAGCTTGAATCATCTTGGTTGGGTTGTTTTTGGATTGAAAAGTGATGTTTATATGGTTTTTCAAGCTAGCGACTTAGCTCACGGAGTATTTTCTTGGTAGCGACTTGCTTCACATTTTTGTAGCGACTTACAGTGTTGGAGCTAGCGAGTTAGATCTAGCGAGTTAAAGTACAAGTAGTGGACTCTCCACTACGAGTAGCGACTTGGTGGTAGCGACTTGGTCTGTAGCGAGTTGCTCTTTAGCGACTTGTATCTCTAGCGACTTGTGTAGCGAATTGCTTCCAAAATTTGGCTAGCGACTTGGTCTGTAGCGAGTTACTACTTAGCGACTTGCTTTCTGTCTAGCGACTTGGGATTCTAGCGACTTAGCTGTCTAGCGAATTAAGAGTTAGCGACTTAGTGCATTATTTTCTAGCGACTTAGTGCATTATCTTCTAGCGACTTAGTGCATAATCTTCTAGCGACTTGAGTGATTGTTTACGGTATTCTCTTGATTTAGTAAAATCCCGTGAAAGAATCTATTTCCCGGTTTAATCATAGAGTTATAAAATCCCGTATAATCTGTTAACATGTCTACCAACGTCCCTACTGTCATCTCCACTGTTGCCGAGGATGTACAAGCAGCTGGCTCAGATACTCGTCCACCCATGCTTGACAGAACTGACTACGATTCTTGGGCTCAACGAATCAGATTGTATTGCCTTGGAAAGGAAAATGGTGTCAACATTCTCAAATCCATTGATGAAGGACCATATCGAGTTGAGACAACTAGAGACATACTAGATACTAATGAAGATGGTACTCCTGTTTACGGAATGGACAGACCTAAGATGTATGATGAGCTTGATGATAAGGAGAAAAAGAGATTCGATGCAGATATCAGGGCTTCAAAAATTGTTCTTCAAGGTCTTCCTAAAGACATCTACAAGCTGATCAATCATAACACTGAAGCAAAGTCAGTTTGGGATAATGTTAAGATGCTTCTCTCAGGTTCAGAATTAACTATGGAAGACAGAGAATCCCAACTCAATGACGAATTTGAGCACTTCAAGATGAAACCAGATGAGAGTGTCTATGAGTACTATGTGAGATTTCATAAGTTAGTGAATGACATGAGGAACATCAGAATGACTATGCCTAACATTCAGCTAAACTCAAAATTTGTGAACAATATGAATCCCAAATGGCACAAGTTTGTCACCTCTGTGAAACTCACTAAAGGATTGAAGGATACAAACTATGAGCAACTCTATGCCTTCCTCCTTCAGAATGAGAGACATGCCATGTTTGAAAAGAAGATTCTTGATCAGTTCAAAGGTCAGGGAGAAACAAGGTCTACAAATGATTCAACTGCCTTCTTCACAGATGATGGGACTTCCACCAATGCTTCTCATGTTGCACCCATGAATGATGATAATCACAAACCCATTTCTGATCCAAGGTTCAAGCAACCTGATGAAAATGCTTTCATGGAACATTTCATCACTCAACTAACACTCATGGTTAAAGAGAACAGGACACTTTCACCTCACACCAATAAACTCCACACCTGCAATGAGATCCGAACCGCCTCCAATCTTCACAACCATGCTCTGATCAGAGATGGGAAAATTATGGGGCAACCAGTTCAGGAAAGACAGTATGATCAGAGAAGAGGTGGAGCTGGGAGAGGTTATGTTGGCAACCAGTATCGAGGAAGAAATGGTAACCAAGGTCAAGCTAAGCCAATCAAATGCTATAACTGTGGTGGTGAAGGACACATTGCAAGGAACTGCACATCTCCAAAGCGTCCACAGAATGCTGATTACTTCAGAGATAAGATGTTGCTGGCACAAGCTCAGGACAATGGTGCTGCGTTGGATGAAGAGGAATTGCTGTTTCTTGCTGAGGGCAATGCCAAGACCTATGATGCAGATGTGGATGAGCAGCCTATTCAGGAGATAGGTCACAATCATCAGAATGCCTTTCAAGTCGCTGACTGTGATGCATACGACTCTGATGTAGATGATGGACCTACTGCACACACAATCTTTATGGCTAGCATCTCTCCAATGGTTTCTCCCAAGATCTCTTCTTCACCACAAGCTGGCCTATCCAAGGACAAACTTATCTCAGAGGTATTAAAACTATACGATGATGCTGATGTGCAACAGATGCATGACAAAGTACAATCAACTGAAACTTTTGAATCAAATGTTGAAAACATGGGTAATAACAATATTGTCCCATACGATCAATACGTGAAACAAAGTGAAAGTGAAGTTGTACCAAGTAATGCATCTTCTGCAGTCAACAATGACTATGTCTTTGATGAATACACTGCATGTTCTCCTGATGATTCCTTAATTTCTGAACTAAATGCCTATAAGGAACGTGTTGCTATTTATGAACAACGTGCAAAATTTGAGTTGACCACTCGTGAGCAGGAAATGGATGTCCAAGTGAGTACAGTAATTAGAAAAAGTAAGTTTAGAGAAGAAGTATTGAAACAAGAATTAAATTCCTTGCAAGAAAAACTTTCTAAAACAGCTAAACAAAAACAAGAACTTCAAGAAAATGTGAAAATGCTTAAGCAAGAATTTAATGCAAAGGAATCAAAACTCTTGAGAGATTTTTCTAATCTGAAAACTTTGAAAAACAAACTTGAAAACAAGTTGTACATACAAGGAAACACCATTCAGACTGCTCACATGGTCACCAAACATCGAGTCTTAAGCGATAAGCATAGCATTCCCCTTGTTGAGGAACCGAATCCAGAGGTAATTAAAAAGGCTAGAAATGCTCATAAGGTGCTTTATGATGGTGATGAAATCCTTAAGCCAAGGCAGAAACCTAGTTGCGTTGAGTGCACTGAGGAAGATAAGAAATCAAATGAAATCACTAGGGAAAAGATGAATAAGAAACAAAACGACCCCAAATGCAAAGAGAAAAACATAATTATCACTCCTCATGATTACAAGAAGGAAAACTGGATTTCCTTGAACAAGTTTAAGCCTCAGACTTTGTTGACTCCCGAACAAGTCTTCTGGAAAAAGGATTTAGATAAGCAGAAAGCGGAAAATATTGTTGAAACAAACCCTCCCCTTAGGAAAATGCCTAGAGCGACTGTGTATCCTCCTAATACACCAATGCATCTTGTACCTAGAACAATTGCCACTAAAAGCAAGACATTAATTAGTCAATACGTTATATTTCAACTATTTGTTGATTTTGAGAAAACTTGCAAGAAAAGGATCACACCCACAGGTATAACTGAAGGAGAAAGGGGTTTTGAACAAATGAAAGAATGTTATTTAACTGAGATCATGCCCTTCTTTAAACTTCTAAAGGATCACTTTGAGAGTCTTAAAAAAGGGATAGAAACTGATATTAAGGGAATGGAAAAGGAATTTGATGCAATGGTTGTTGAAGTTAGTGACTACGAGCGTGCACTGAAATATAATGAGATTGAGAGAAAGAACCTGCATACATTAAATGAGAATCTTATTACTGAATGTGTTGCTCAAGATGTGTTTTTCACTGCTTCAAATTCTCTATTAATGCTTCCAAATTTCATGAATTATCTGTGGCCCTGAAAGTCTCCCATGATCGTGTCATTGAGCTTGAAAAAACTAATTCTAAACTAAATGAGAAAATTGAACTGGATGATCACGACAATTTCGTTAAACATTTTTCTAAACTAGAAGTTGAGCATTTTAATTTACAACTAAAATATCAACATCTTAAAGAAAATGTCAAAACTTCAAATGTCAAGACATCTTCAGATGCTCCAGAGTTTGATACAGTTTTTCAAATTAACAAACGTGATGAACAGATTCAAGCTCAGTGCAACACGATCAGAAAGTTGAAAGCCCAAATCTCTCAATTAAAGGGTCAAACAAACAATATGACAGGCTCCCAAATGCCTCCTTCTTTAGATTCTCAGAATTCTCAAACGTTTCATCTTCAAAACCTAGTAAATGCTTTACAAAAGGAAAACGAAAGTTTCCTAGAAGAAAATGAAAAGGTTAAACGTCATTTCAATGAGTTATTTGAATCAATTAAAGTCTCTCGTAACAAAAACAACGAACAAATAGCTTCATTGCAAAAGGAAATTGAGAATCTGAAGAGTCAGGTAAAAGGGAAAATGCCAATGACCAATGGGGAGAATGTTGTATCTAAGGTTCACTCTGGTAATAAATATGCTTTATCTGTGACATATGTCCCCCCTCATCTAAGGAACAACAAACTTGCCATTCAAACATATTTCTCATCCCTTAAGGATTGCTTAGAATGCCTGCGTGAGATTGTTGAAGAGGATAAGCTAGAGAAACCTCATGATAATGCAATTGGACATGCATGCTTATATGCCAAACGATCTCAAGAAATCTTAGAATGCTTGATCACAATATGCCCTAAGACATTAGGTGAGAGAGTTAACCCTTTGATTCCATGCTCAATGCCTAAGGCCAAATATGATATGCACTCGATTCCCAATGTTTTGAATGTGAGCCGTAGTGTACCCTTGAGTAGTTCAGATTCTAGATCTGTCAATGCTAGGAAAGAGAACTCAAATGTGCCTTCTAGGAGTACTAATCTCAGTACCTCTAGTGTTAAGAAAGTGAACCTTAGTGCACCTGCATGTAGTTCAGATCCCAGCATATCTAAACAGGTGGTGCAAAGAGCAGTAAAACAAACTAATGTTCCCATTCCCTCTACAGGAGTAATCAGTGACATTAAAGGGAGCAGGTCAAAGTCTCAAGACAATACAAGGAATGATAGGACCTCGCAAGCTAAGAATGTGCACTGGAAAAGAGTAGAAGAACAATCTAGGAACCTTAAGTTTGAATCGAATAAAACGAATCGTGTTGATTCTAGTATTAGCCATAGGCGTACTGTAATTAATTCGAATTCTGATACTACTTGCAAACCTTGTACTGATGACTGCTTGAATTCTGTTTCTAATCATGAATGTGGTGTCAATGTTTTGCCTAATGATGTTAATTGTCCAGTTAATATTGTTAATGCTTAAATTCATGCTAAAAGGGCTAAAAGGCAAAAGCGAAAGAAAGTTAGAAAACAATGGAAACCCACAGGAAGAACATTCAGCAGAATAGGCTTTTATTGGATACCTGTTGGTCATAAGACTAATCAGATAATGCCCACTAGAAAATGGATGCCTACTGGTAGAACTATTCCCTTAAGAAGTGGTCACACTGTAAACAGGGCTAATACAGACACTAGTATTGCATCTATTCACAATGATTCCATTACCTCACTTTCTGATATGAATGCTTCTATTTCTGATGTGGGTGGTCCAACCATTGTAACTAACCAAATGGAACCCATTCTTGCATGGGGATCCCAATTATCCAGTTATCCATTCTTGTCTGTGTTCAACTGTAGATCGTTCAAATCGTTCTGTGGTACCTGGACTCAGGCTGTTCCAAGCATATGACTGGAGACCGGTCGCGGCTCATGAACTTCGTGAGCAAATTCATCGGGACTGTTAGATTTGGTAATGATCATTTCGGTGCTATTATGGGTTATGGAGATTATGTTGTTGGTGATAGTGTCATCTCTAGAGTGTATTATGTGGAAGGTTTAGGTCACAATCTATTCTCTGTTGGTCAATTCTGTGATTCTGATCTAGAAGTAGCCTTCAGAAAGCATACCTGCTTTGTTAGAGATCTTAATGGTAAGGAACTGTTGAAAGGAACTCGTGGCTCAAACCTTTACACCATCTCTATCGATGACATGATGAGAGCCTCTCCAATCTGCTTGTTATCTAAGGCATCAAAAACAAAGTCATGGTTATGGCATCGTCGTCTCAATCACTTGAACTTCGGCACCATCAACGATCTTTCCAGAAAGGACTTAGTTGTAGGTTTACCTAGACTAAAGTATGAAAAAGATCATCTTTGTTCAGCATGTCAATTGGGAAAAAGCAAGAAGTATGCCCATAAACCCAAACCTACTAACTCTGTCACAGAAGTTCTTCATATGATTCATATGGATTTATGTGGACCAATGAGGGTGCAGAATATCTTTGGGAATAAATATGTGTTAGTTGTGGTTGATGATTACTCTAGATTCACCTGGGTCAAGTTCTTAAGGACAAAGGATGAAACTCCTGATATCATCATCAAACTCATCAAACAGCTGCAGGTTCGACTAAACAAAACTGTCAGAATTATCAGAACAGACAATGGAACTGAGTTTGTCAACAAACAACTTAGTGAATTCTATGAAAGCGTTGGAATCAGCCATCAAAGAAGTGTTCCACGAACCCCTCAACAGAACGGTGTAGTTGAAAGACGAAATCGTACTCTTGTTGAAGCTGCTAGAACAATGCTGATCTACTCAAAGGTTCCAATGTTTCTCTGGGCTGAAGCAATTGCCACTGCATGCTACACACAAAATCGTTCCCTGATTCACACTATTCATGGAAAAACTCCATATGAACTTGTCCACAACAGAAAACCTAATCTATCTTTCCTTCGTGTGTTTGGTGCATTGTGCTATCCAACTAATGAGGGTCAAGACTTAGGCAAACTTAGGGCCAAAGCTGACATTGGAGTATTTGTAGGATATGCATCAAACAAAAAGGGATACCGAATCTACAACAAAAGAACCCGAAATATCATGGAAACAATTCACGTTACGTTTGATGAGCTGACCGGTCAAATGGCTCCTGGACACTCCAGCTCAGGACCCGCACTTCAAAACAGTCCCATTGGTTCATCCCTTGTTCCAAACTCCTCTCAAGAAACTCCATATGTACCTCCATCAGAAGATGATGTAAAGAAATTGTTTGATCCTATGTTTGATGAACTGTATGATTCAACTACTAATGAGGTAATGATTCCTACAACAGAGGATGCTCATATTCCAGTGAATGAAGTCAATCCCTCAGTCTCAATATCTTTAAGTCAAGAAGCACCCGCTGCTGATCCTTCAGTCTCATCAACAAATCATCATTCTTCAAATGTACATCATGGAAATGTTTCTGGCATCAATGATGAAGTTAATCCCTTTGCTACTCCTGAAGATGCTCCATTTGAAAACATATTTGCTACTCCTGAATCATCATCAGAACCATCTTCTTCAGGAGACATCGACTCAGCTACCTCAGTTCCTCAACAATTGCCACATGAACACCTCAGAAAATGGACTCACGATCATCCATTAGACAACATCATTGGAAATCCCTCTCGTCCTGTATCAACCCGGAAACAACTCGCAACCGATGCCTTATGGTGCTTCTTCAACTCCGTACTATCTAAGATCGAACCAAAAGATGTTAAAACTGCTATGAATGAAGATAGCTGGTTCAATGCCATGCAAGATGAAATTCATGAGTTTGATCGTCTTGATGTATGGGAGCTTGTACCTGATCCAGACTGTGCTATGATTATAGCTCTAAAATGGATCTTCAAAGTAAAACTTGATGAGCATGGTGATGTGTTGAAGAACAAGGCTCGATTAGTTGCTAAAGGATATCGTCAAGAGGAGGGTATAGACTTTGAAGAATCTTTTGCTCCAGTTGCTCGAATCGAGGCAATCAGAATCTTTCTGGCTAATGCTGCTAGTAAGAACATGGTAGTTTATCAGATGGATGTAAAGACGGCATTTCTGAACGGAGACCTTAAAGAAGTCGTCTACGTCAGCAAACCTGAAGGATTTGTGAATCAAGAGCATCCTACTCACGTTTATCGTTTGAAGAAGGCTCTTTACGGTTTAAAACAAGCTCCAAGGGCGTGGTATGATACACTGTCAAAGTTTCTTCTATCAACCGGATTCATCAAAGGAGCAGTTGATCCTACATTGTTCACCAGGAAGTCAGGCAAACATTTAATTCACGTTCAAATTTATGTTGATGATATTATTTTTGCCTCGACAGACCCAATGGAATGTGATCGGTTTTCAAATGAAATGAGTTCAAAGTTTCAAATGTCAATGATGGGACAAATGTCATTTTTCTTGGGATTACAAATTTCACAAAGTCCCGGAGGCATTTTCATAAATCAATCTAAATATGCAACAGAGATTTTAAAGAAATTTGGATTTGATTCATGTGACCCGGTTGACACCCCCATGATTGACCGAACCAAACTAGATGAGGACCTCTCAGGGATCATGATTGACCAAACTAAATATCGAAGTATGATTGGATCCCTGATGTATCTCACTGCTAGTAGACCAGACATCTTGTTCGCTGTTTGCATGTGTGCTAGATACCAGGCTAAGCCTACTAAAAAGCACCTTGAAGCAGTTAAACGGGTCTTTCGGTATCTCCAAGGAACCATCAATATGGGACTATGGTACCCGAAGGACACCGGTATGTCACTAACGGCCTATGCAGATGCTGATCATGCAGGTTGTCAAGATACACGTCGAAGTACGTCAGGAGGTGCTCAGTTTTTGGGTGATAAGCTTGTGAGATGGTCTTCAAAGAAGCAAATGAGTACTTCTATTTCCTCTACAGAGGCTGAATACATAGCCATGTCATCTTGTTGTGCTCAAATCTTATGGATGAGATCTCAATTATCTGACTATGGCTTTGAATTCAACAAAATCCCTCTGTACTGTGATAATAAAAGTGCTATTGCTCTCTCATGAAACAACGTTCAACACTCAAGAGCAAAGCATATCGACATTCGACATCACTTCATCAGGGAACAAGTGGAAAAAGGTGTGGTGGAACTATACTTTGTGAGGTCTGAATATCAGTTAGCAGACATCTTCACCAAAGCTCTTCCAAGAGAACGTTTTGAGTTTATTCTTCCACGACTTGGCTTGAAAAGCCTTCAACCAGAAACTCTCAAACGTCTTCAGGAGGAAGACGAGGAGTAAAGGTCTATCTTCATCTATCTCTTGTATATATCTATTCGAAAAACAAAATACAAAATTATAAAACCTTCAAAAATCAAATAGAAAAATATAAATCTTTCAAAATCCATAAAAATTTGAAAAATTCGAAAAATCTTCAAAAAAATATTGTCATTTTGTCATGTTTCTCTCGATTCGATAATATCTACGGTCTTGGTGTTGTCATTCAAAGAATGACACGGGACTTTAGATGTTGTTCGAATTTTTATAAATAAAAAAAAATAAAAAAATAAAAAAAAAAAAAAAAAAAAAAATTTGAAAAAAAAAATTGAAAAATCAAAAAATATTTTTGGGAGAAAGAGAAACAATGGTTTATTGTCATTTCAGGCAGTAACCCGCTTTTAAAAGAAAGAACAGAGCCATGTTTTACCATGTTTTCAAATTCTATGCTCTGATTCTATAAACATTTATCTGCTGAAAACCAAATGCTTTGAAAAATAACTCGGTCTCTATTTTTGATAATCATCAGGACTTATTTGTCAAAATCTCTATCTCTCAATCAACAACCTATGTCATTGATTGAGGGGGAGAATGATTTCAATTAAATTAAAAAGTTATTTGGCATTAAATTGTTTTCAAAAGATATAAATGCATGTTTTATCAACGGAGTGTAAAGTCTTAAAATCCGATCTTTATCAGTTCAAACGCTTTCACAATCAAGTCACAATTCTCCTTAAAAGCTTTCAAAATCAATTTAAATCTATACGAGATCACAAATCTCAAATGTTTTGATAATTGTGATCGGGGGAGAATGTGTGATTTAAATTGGATTTAAACTGATAATTCGGTATATGGTTTCACATGAATGTACATGCTGTCCTTCCCACATGTGACAAACGATTTCAAATTTTCAATGCACATGTTGAGGGGGAGCATCTATCTTAAACCTATGATTTGAAACGTGATCATTCATCTCTATGTGCAGGTTCCTTCTAGTATGTGCAAAACTCTTTTCTAATCTCGAGGCACATATTGAGGGGGAGCAAATTTATGGAAATCTCATCCTTCCCGGAAATGCTATATCTACTTGATTTGATGTGGGAAGTGATGTTGATATCTTTTAGAAAATGGTAATCAAAGAAGTTGATTCTTTCTCTTGCCTCCGTGTGCAAAACATTTTCAAATACCTGATGCACATGTTGAGGGGGAGTTCTCGTTCTAAAAATATCAAAAACAATTCAGGTACAAAATGCTTTGATAATATATCACAAGTATCTGAATTGATTTTCAAATGGTTTTCAATTGGATCCAATGGCAGACGAACAATACCAAATAGACCGACCAACTTTACTTTATGTACGGTGATATAAGGATGATAAGGTTAGGTATGTGTTCCCATGATCCGCCAGAACCGGAGGGATCTACCCAGGGACAATCCACTAGTTAGTGTAGAAGTCCTTAGGTATGATGATAAAAGGAGAAAAATGAGAAATGGGAAGAGTGCGGACTAAGACTGAGCTAGTACTGGAATAAACCCAACAAGGTTCTAGCTATGAAGTCTCGGTAAGCACTGAAGGGGTTGAAGAATGAAAAAGAATTGAATGAGAAAAGGGTGAAAACAAATAGCCCTCCATTTATTCAACCTTAGGGCAGAAACCGGGTTCAATTCATATGCTACTGATGGTAACATCGGTATTGAAGACAAGACGTCATGGACCCAGTGACGCACTGCACTTCAAATTTCCAAACCACTCAAGTTCATCTTAAAAGGGCTTGTTTCATTCTCACGGGGAACCGACATTATCTATCGACTTTCTCTTAGAGATGGTTGATATTGAAGAAGGAGACCCTCTCCCTAGTCTCCGGCATAGGATCCAAATATGCACAAATTGAGTCTAGAGCCACGAGATCATCAATAAATCTCATTAGGACACTTTCAATGAAGACTCTGTTGGATCGATATACTTTAATCAAACTAAACTAGCTTGTTAAGGTTTAATAACTTCGGATAAATCCTAAGTTATTAACAAAGAAACACTGAGCAATCTTTATTAAGTACGCGGAATTTACTTAACAAAGCTAAGAAGAAAACTTTATTAACAAACTCTAAATCTGCTTATTATGCAGATACTCTAATACAACTCTAAGATATTCGAACTTTTCTCTAAACTCTTAATTCGTAAACTCTAAAACTCTTTTTCTGAAATCGTACCTCTAATGCCAATCTAGGAGTCCTTTTATAGGCTCAAGGATATCCTAGTCGGTTTACAATTGATAACCTTGTACGACAAGTAATCTAAACATGGAATACAATACTTTCCATAAACTAATATAACAGATCTTCTGTCCTAGCAGTACTTTGACTTCACCTTGCAGTACTTTGACTTTGTCTTTAGCAGTACGTTGACTATTTGACTTCTTCCAGTACTTTGCAGCTTACAGTACTTTCATATCTTCAGTACTTTGATGTCTTCAGTACTTTCATATCCCAACAATCCTCCCCTAACTTGAATTCTACTTGCTTGACTTCAAGTTCCTTTGTGAATATATCTTTAACAACTTCATCTTTAAAATGGATTGTTCTTTAGTCTTTGGATTATATCTCTGTAGAATCTGTGCTTTTGTCAAAGTATCTCTTAGAATTGTTTTCTTCACAGCAGCATTCAGCAATCTCCATCTTTTCAGCAACATATGACAATGTGTACAATAGTTTAAATTTAAGTTGCATACTATTCTCATCACATCTAAGTGAATCATTGAAAATTCAATGGATTTAGAACTCTTTACCAAAGCCATTATCTTTGGAGTAGCCAAATGTTTTGGTGTGTAAGACCATGGTACATTGATAACCATATGATTTTTAGCAAACCACCAGCTATCAACAGATTTGTTTTGTCTTTACCAAAAGCTGTACCCTTCTGGACTAGTTAGTTCTTTTATCTAATGGTGAACTAATTACCAATAATGGTTTTTCCACTGCCTTTACCACAAGCCATTTCTTGTGGGCTAGCCAACTCTTCACATTACTGATATGGTGAGTTGATAACCATCCAACTTATTAGCAAGTTGTCAACTAAAAAACGGATTTGATATATCTTTACCAGAGCCGTTTGCTCATGGATTAGTCAATCCTTTTGTAACCATGGTGGATTGATAACCTATTGATGTTATCATCACAAAAACCATTTATTCAACCTTTACTTCAAAAATATTTATTATTTAGCAAAAAGGTTCATCTAAAATTCATTTAACTGGTTAATTCAGCAAACAGTACTTTGATGAAAGTACTGTCTGACTAGCAGTACTTTGAATAAAAGTACTGATATATCAAAAAAATATTTATTCAAAATCATACCAGTTATAGATCATTCTCAGCAATGGTAGTCCAGTCTATAAGCAAATTGATAACCATGCAAGCAATTTCATCAGCCTCTTCTACTTCCAATCCATGCTCTAGCATTCTTCTCATGAGCTCAACTGTAAGAGGGTATCTTCTTTCTGCAAACATGTGTATCATTGTTCCATTTTCTAGCTCCAAAACATGAACTCCAGATTCTTCAAAGAATCTCCAGCAAACTATCTCCCAGTTTTCTTGATCCTTCCAAATATCATCAGTACTCTTTTCATCAGTTTCCCACATGGTTATGAGATCCCCTTGTAAAACCAATCCAATCCCTTCTAATGAATTTTCTTCAAAATAAGTTTTCACAGCATGATATAAGTAGAATAGATCTACTCTGTCAATGATATGCAGCAAATCCCATAGCCTTTTAAAAACTCTGAAACTTTTATCTTCTTTGTGAAAAACCATGTAATCTCCATTCTTAGATTTCTCAACTTTGAAAGCACTGATCTTTGATCTGTTCATCTTCATGTCATTATCTTCATCTGTATAATCAAAATCTACCACTCTGAGATAATTCTTCAATTCATCACTAGTCTCAGATCTTAATTCAACCTTCTCTTTCTTTGAAAACTGAACATCTGTAGCTTCAGTTCTTCTTTTTCTCTTTAAGCTTTTCTTCCTTTCAGCTTCAGTCCAAAAAGATTCTTCTCTAAAATCTTTAATGCCTGCAACATCTTTCTTATAAGCTTCTCTCTCAGCATCATATAACCTCTTCATATCCACATAATTTAGCTTCTGCAATCCTTTAAATCCTCTGCTTTTTAAGTATGCCATCATTGCATTCCTTTCTTTAGCCAAATTAGGTCTTCGAGACATGAATCTAACAGGTGTTGGAGACTGTAAAGGTTCAGCAGCTTCAGCATCCAATTCATCTTGCACTTTTTGAGCTGCTTCTCTATTTAAAGCTTCTTGAGCTTCTTGTTCTTCTCTATCTTTAGCATCTAATTCTTCTTGAACTTTTCTAGCTGCAGCTTCATTCCTTGCAACTTCAAATGCTCTAATTTCTGCCAAAGTAAACTTCTTTTTCTTAACTTCAACCAAAACACCTTTTCCCTTGTCTTTTGGATCAATTTCAGGTTGATCAGTTCTTGGTTGTTCTTCTTCTTGTGCTTCTCTAATAGTAACACCTCCTCTTGGTTGTGACAGATCAAGAATTGTAGCAACTAATTCATCATCACTTGGTGAATGAATAGGTTTAAATCTAGGTTCCTCCTCTTCCTCTATAACAATTGTAGAAGGACCAGCTTCTTCTTCAAAATTCAAAACCCTCGGAGTTATTGGTGTTATAATCTCTGGCCTAGATGTATCATGAAACTCAGTACTTTGATGTTCAGTACTTTGATCATCAGTACCTTGAACATTAGTACCTTGATTATCAGTACCTTGAACTTGTACTTCTTTTTCTTGTTCCTCTGAAATAATCTTTTCTGCAGAGCTTATAGAGTCTTTCTTCTTTGTAGTATCTTCTTCAGATTCTTTTGTCTTCATAACATCTTCTTTTGTCTTCATAACATCTTCTTTCAAATTTTCTTTGTCAAAATTCCTCCCCAAGTTGACAGAAGATGATTTAGGAACCGTCTTTCTTTTCAATTCCTTACGAAGTGCTTTTCGACGTTTATTCTCCTCCTTTACCCATAAGTTGAAACCTTGAATATAGGGTTTAACAAAATTTCGTAACCAGAAGTAGTTGCGCTTCAACTTCTTAATTGTTTTAGCTTGACGCTCAACAGTCTTGTTCAACCTAGCAAGCGCCTTTGTCAAAGCATAGTTATCCATAGTTAAACCTTCACGAGGTATAGAATGAGCAGCACCTTGAACTTGCGAATGTTCCTCTGAACCAGAAACAAATGGTTGAGGAGATTGAGTAGGTGTTCTCTCAATCTCTGCTTGAACCTCAGGACTTGGAGAAACATCACCCTGTAAAGATGCAGTACCTTCACGAGAAGCAGTACTTGCAGATGCAGTACCTTGTGAGGCAGCACTTTGTGAAGCAGTACCCTGTGCAGAAGCAGTACCTTCACTTTCTTCATCCTCTTCAGCACGTACAGCTTGAACAACTTCCATCATGGAAGTAGTTAAGGGAATATCTCCACCTCTGAACAAATCACTGCGCCTAGCCATGAATGTATAGATTTTGGCTTGTTGCACAATAACAGGTAGTAAAGCAGCAGGTTTAGGAATATCAGCCAATTGCTTGTTTAGAAAAACCTGTATAAATCTTGGGTACATCAACCAAGGTGCTCCAGATGATATATGCGATAGCATCCCATCCAAAATAAGTCGTGAAAAGTTAAATATTCTGTCCGTAGCTAAACCAACCACTGCAGATGCAATATTTGAACCAAACTGCTCCCAAGAAGTGCTTTTAGAACTTATGCAATGGAGCAAGACATGGATCAAAAACTTCCATTGAGGACAGAATAAGGCCTTCTTAAAAGTTTGTTCAGTCAAAGAACCTTCATAACCCAGATTGCTAAAAGTATCCCAAATCAATTGCTTGTCAAATCTAATAGCCCCATCTTCATCTTCAAATAATAAATCTGCACGAATAGAGGCTTCTGTGATCTTGATAGTGCGACCAGCAACAGTTGATCTAATATAGTATTCATCCTCCTCCATATTGTCTCTAGCATTAGCCCAAAATTCTTGAATCCATGGTTCAATTATATCCGGCTCCACTAAAAGAGCATAACTAATAGGCGACCCAGTAAGATAATCAATGATATCATAAAACGCCATATTTGCCTCGGTCTTATCCAAATTAGCCACCATATTGTGCTTCGAAACAGTTAAACGATTCACCATTGTTGAAAGAGTGAGCACAATAGAAAGATTGTATCGAATAATAAAGAGATGGTAATTGGAAGTTATGTATGGAAAAGATATGTAGTAATAATATGAGAGGGAAAATCGGAAAGTAGTTATTTATAGGTGAGATTTGAAAAATCACAGCCTAAATAACAAAGTTACCGTTATTACCAATTACCCATCAATATTACCGTTGGAACAGTACTTTAATACGACAAACAGTACTTTCCACATAAGCAGTACTTTCCCAAGCAGTACTCTCCCAAGCAGTACTTTCAGGAAATACAGTACTTTGCCAAATGCCTTCATAAAAACTAAGTATAAACTAACATCCTCCCCTCAAGCAATACACAGGACTATATCTAACACCTTATAGTCCTCCCCTTAAACATAGCTTAGTAGTTAATCATTCCAATGCTCACGACCAAGTGATTGAATCGTGACACATCAAAACCTTTGGTAAGTAGATCAGCTACATTGTCATCCGTGTGAACTTTAACCACATTAATGAGCCTATGCTCATAACAGTCTCTGATAAAGTGATGCCGAATCTGAATATGCTTAGTCTTGGAATGATACACAGGATTCTTCACAATACAAATAGTACTCTCATTATCAATATTGATAGGAGTATTCTTAAAGTTGAACCCATAATCCAAGAGTTGATTCTGCATCCACAAAACTTGACCACAACAACTTGCAGCAGCTACATATTCAGCTTCAGTAGATGATGTTGCTGCAATTGTCTGCTTCTTGCATTGCCATGAAACTAACCTTCTTCCAAGATATTGGCATCCACCAGTTGTGGATCTTCTATCATAGTTATCACCTGCATAGTCACTATCTGAAAAAGCTTCTAAGTGAAAAGGTGACTCTTTAGGATACCACAACCCCAACTTAGGTTGTTGTTTCAAATAACAGAATATTCTTTTGACAGCATTCAGGTGAGAGATCTTTGGTGAAACTTGATATCTGGCACATAAACAAACTGCAAACATGATATCAGGCCTTGATGCAGTAAGATACATAAGAGAGCCAATCATAGATCTGTATAACTTGACTTCAACAGGCTGTCCATCTTCATCTTTTCCCAATGAATTGATAGATTTAATAGGTGTAGTAACAGCCTTCATATCAGCAAAATTAAACTTCTTAAGTATATCTGTAACATACTTGTCTTGGCTAATAAAAATCCCTTCCTTGGACTGCTTAACCTGAAGTCCTAAAAAGAATGTTAACTCTCCCATTGAACTCATTTGAAATTCCTTCTGCATCAGCTGCTCAAACTCCTTAACCATAGACTGTTTGGTAGCCCCAAAGATAATATCATCAACATACACTTGAACTAACATGATATCCTTCTTGTCTCTCTTGATAAACAAAGTCTTGTCAATAGCTCCTCTTCTGTATCCATGTTTTAATAAGAATGTAGAGAGCCTCTCATACCAAGCTCTAGGTGCCTGATGAAGACCATATAAAGCCTTAACCACCTTATAGACTTTGTTTGGATGCTTAGGATCTTCAAAACCTGGAGGTTGTTTCACATACACCTCTTCTGTAATAGTGCCATAAAGAAATGCACTCTTGACATCCATCTGATAGACTTGAAAACCCATATACGAAGCAAAAGCAAGAAATATTCTAATTGCTTCAATCCTTGCCACAGGAGCAAATACCTCATCATAATCTACCCCTTCTTCCTGTCTATAACCCTGAGCAACTAACCTTGCCTTGTTCTTGATAACATTGCCTCTTTCATCTCTTTTAACTCTAAAGACCCATCTTGTTCCAATAACTCTCTTCCCATCTGGAAGATCACATAAAACCCAAACCTCTTGAAGTTTAAATTGAAGAAGTTCTTCCTGCATAGCTTCAACCCAGCTCTCTTTAGTCAAAGCTTGAGCAATATTCTTGGGTTCCTCTTGAGAGATGAAACAAGTAAATAAGCAGGTTTGATGGTCCTTATGGTTTAGCCTGTTTTGTTTATACACAAAGCTAAGTAAAGCATTATGAGGTTTTGTGAAACCCTTAGCTTTGTGTCTTGTCATAACTCCAGAAGTAGAAGGACCAATGATTTGATCAGTTGGATGATTCTTATGAATTCGTAAGATTGGAGATTGTGGAACTTCATATGTATCATCTAAGTTAGTATAATCAGCACCTTCATTGGAATTTGTGAAAATACCTTCATCTTCAAGCTCATCATCAGTTTCTTCTAACTCAGGCATGGTAGGATCATCCAAATCATCTAAAGTACTGACAACTGGTGCAGCAGTACTTTGGTTGAAAGTACTGTCCAAAGTACTGTAAGAGTACTCGACAGTCTTGTTCTTCTTTGCCTCTTCATAAGCTCTTCTTTGTTCATCAGTGTAAGAATGTGCTAATACATCTTGAAGAAGCATCTGATTAAGTTCCTCTTGAATAGATTGATCCTCAGCAGATAATGAGGATTGTGGTGCAACAGTACTTTGTTTTGGTGAATCAGTACTTTGCTTAGGAACATCAGTACTTTGTTTTGGACTCATAGGATCTTTATCAGGAATAGCATCAGGTCTAAGATGAATATCATGAACAACATATTGAATATCTTCTTCATTATGCAAAGGTTGATTTTCTTCTCTAACAGGTACATAATTCATTGAAGGAGATAAAATCTCAAGATCAAACATCCAATCAGGACCCTTCCCTTTCTCATTGTCTTGATCCTCTAAAAACTCAACATGAAGACAGTCTTGAATCTTCTTAGTAACTCTGTTGTAGACTCTAAATCCTTTACTGTTAGTGCAATATCCCAATAAGTAGCCTTCTTCAGACTTGCCATCAAACTTTCCTAGATTATCAATGGTGTTCAAAATAGTAAGAGGGCATCCAAAAGGCTTCATAAAACGAATGTTGGGTTTATTGCCCATCAGCAATTCATAGGGTGTCTTCATCTGTGGTTTTGTGACAGAAACCCTGTTGAGTACATAACATGCAGTACTTACAGCTTCTGCCCAAAATTGAATAGGGAGATGAGAATCAGCTAACATGGTCCTTGCAGCTTCAATCAAGGTTCTATTTTTCCTCTCTGCAACACCATTTTGCTGTGGTGTTCTAGCAATACTAAACTCCCTTTTTATGCCTTTATTTGCACAAAAGTCATCCATAGGTTTGTTCTTGAATTCAGTTCCATTATCACATCTAATACCTCTAACCTTGAGTCTTAATTGGTTTTCTAGTGCTATTATAAGAGTTTGAATAGCATCAAAGGTATCATCCTTAAAGCCCAAAAAGAAAACCCAACTGAATCTACTACAATCATCAGTAACAACCAAACAGTACTTCTTTTTATTTAAACTTGCCACAGAGACAGGTCCAAATAAATCCATGTGTAATAGCTCCAATGATTCTCTAATATTCCTTTCATCAAGCTTCTTGCAGGAAGCTTTGTGTTGTTTACCCTTCTTGCATGCCAAACAGGATTGATCATTCCTGTAAGTCTTTGAAGGTAAACCTCTAACTAAATTTCCTTTGACCAATTTGTTGATGTTCTTTAAATTCACATGGCCCAATCTTCTATGCCATTGATGTGCCTCTTCAGATGTTGCTTTAGCCACCAGGCATGTGGCTCTTCCATAAGAATGTAGACTCTTCATGTCTAAACTATACACATCATTTGTCCTTGGTACTCTAAGTACTACCAAGTCATCATCAACAGGTTTGAAGTCAGAAGAAAGGATAAGACATTCTGTGTCAGTGAATAACACAGGATGCTTTTTATCACAAATTTGAGAGACTGACAACAAGTTGAACTTCAGCTCCTTCACATATCTGACATTCTCAAAATCAATTCTCCCAGCTTTAATTGTTCCTTTCCCTGTAATCCTTCCTCCATTGGGATCATTCCCAAATGCAACTTTACCTCCACTAATACTTCTAAAATCAGACAGGATCTCTTTATCACCTGTCATACTTCCAGAGCAACCACTATCCACAATAAGATGATCTTTAAGCTCCTCTTCTGGGTTGCCCTACACATAAAGAAAAGAGTTAGTAACTTTTAGGAACCCAAGCCATTACTGACTTGTGTTCCCCTTGAGAAGTTACAAACTCAAATTCTTTGAGTATGTAATTCTCACTATCTCTCAGATTATGATCCAAAATTATCTTTTGATGTTTAGCATGTGGATTTTCAAAACTCTCTGGTTTTTCAACATAAATTCCTTTCATCAGATTGTTAGCATTTTCTTTTGACACAAAAACATCTGATTCACTTTTTGTTGAACGTAGTGTATGTCTCCCAGCAGTTCTTTCCCTTTTAACCCATTCAGTTTTAACAGGAGGTTCTTGTGATCTAGATCCCCTATATGAACTGTGATAACTTCTAGGTTGATAATGAGTTCTCCTAGAATTTCTATCCCAAGTATGGTTTTCAGTACCTTGTCTCTGAGCAGTACTTTGGAAAGTACTGTGAGATACTGAAGGTCTTCTCTGATGTGGGTATCTATGATTTGGTGAATCGTTGTAAGCTCTTAGACGAGGTCTAATATTATATCTAGGAACACATAATAACGAAAGCGGAATATTCAATAAGAATTAACGTTATAATGAACAAGGTTTTTCATTATCATAAACTAACTAAATAATAATAAAGATCAAAGACTTGATATTTAACACTAACTAACTAAACCACTAAACCCTAGGCGTTTTCCCAATCCCTACGCCTAGGTTCCCACACACACACACCTTTAGACGTCTACATCTTGTACGTCCGTACTAAAACTAATGACCCAATGTCTCTTTATATACTAGAGACATCTAGGGTTTACAAGAGGAATCATAATATAATTAGGAAACAATACAATTAGGAAACTAAATAATATTTTAAGCATATCTTCTAGAATCTTCCAAATCCTCCATCTTTTTGTAGTTTCCCTTCTTGTCACTTTTAGTCCTTCATGTTTCATTCTTCTTGTTTTGTATCATTAAATCTATAATAGACCCAACAATCTTCCCCTATTTGATGATGACAAAACAAACACAATTCTTGTACGAACTTCCCTAGACGAAGTAGCAGAAGTTGAGATAATTAAATCTCACCATGAATGAAACAATCTTCCCCTTGACTTAAACATGTCACTCAAACATCTCTTCCCCTTTTTGTTATCAACAAATAGAGAACATATGCAAACTTGATCTTGACCACCACGAACCAATATCATACTTCCAATCTAAGACTTCCAATGCTTCAAATCGCCCACCATTACGCATCATAAGAAAAAATGGATCCAAAACAGTAGAAAACTTCAACTAGCAGTAGTAATAATGATCAACAGTAGTAAAAATCAAACACTTCCCCTTGAGTGATGCATGTAGATGGTTAAACTTTTAACAATAAGCTTCCCCAAAAAAACATATGTTAACCATCTTCTTGATTCTTCAAAATCTGTAGGCTTTATGTAATGATCACTTGTGAAGAACACCAAATATAACAAACTTGATGAAGAAGTAAAATTTCCCAAACTTGTGTCTTAAATCTTTACTATCCACGGAACTCCATACTTATACGAAGCAAATATAAGTAGACCGCAATCCCTTGAAAAGAATCCTCAACTATATGAGACACTGAGCACTACAATGTAACTCCTTCAAGTGATAGACAATGTGTGCATAGAGCATCATAAGAAAAATCACACATTGCTAGATTCATCAAGCTAGATGATAAGAACACAAATCAAGCAATTCCACTTCACCTTCAAATAAGTGATAAATAATCCTCTTCGTAATCAATTATTCAATGAATCTCCATAACGAGCCTTTTTAAATCCTTTTAAGAACATAAATTTCTTCCTGTGTGTGTGAACAATAACCTCTGTGTGTGTCGTCCAAAAATCATGCTCGACTTCCCCTTAAATCAAAAATATTCTCGTAATAAACCATGAGCAGTACGTTGGGAAGGAGCAGTACTTTCATAAAAATCTGCAGTACTTTCATATAAACTGCAGTACCTTGAAGAAAACGCAGCAGTACTTTGAATTATCATTACCTTCATTGAAGCGCAAGCAGTACTTAAACACCAAGCAGTACTTTAAAAATCATGCAGCAGCAGTACTTTAAAAAATTACCAGTACTTTCAAAAAATTCCAACAGTACGTTTATCTTCAATATGCGGTACTTAAAAAAAATAATTCGAACAGCAGTACTTTCGTAAACTGCAGTACTTTCAAACATATGAGCAGCACTTTCAATTTCAAATCACAAAGCTTCAACCAATAAACCTTAGAGATTAAATAAATATAACCAATTCACCATGTGTACCAATCTCCACGTGATCACTGTTACCTTCTAGACCAATCAAAAACATTATATGAGAACATCACGTGAGCAAATATGAATGAACAATTATGCCAACAGTATACCATGTGAAAGCCAATCATGAGTCCTATACCCCATCTAATTCAATAGCCACCGAGCATTATTATAATGCGAATATCAAAACAATCTCACGCAACCTTAAATAAACCCTTAAAAATTCGAACATAAACCCAAAGTACTGTTCGAGCAGTACTTTGAAAATCCTTCAGCAGCCAACTTCGACATTGAATAACTTTTTATTGTGAGCTCCGATCGAAAATTCCTTCGGTGGAAAGTTAGATTAGTATATAAAGAACATCCACCTAAAATTTCGTTACGATCCAACGGTTAACGAAAAAGTTATCGCCGTTTCAAAACAGTGCTGTATAAAAATACGAAAATTTGAGCTCCGAATTTTTCTTCCTTTTTCATCATTCTTCGACACATAAAACCTTGTAATCCTAGATATCACGAGCCCCAGTCTCTGATACCAATTGTTGGATCGATATACTTTAATCAAACTAAACTAGCTTGTTAAGGTTTAATAACTTCGGATAAATCCTAAGTTATTAACAAAGAAACACTGAGCAATCTTTATTAAGTACGCGGAATTTACTTAACAAAGCTAAGAAGAAAACTTTATTAACAAACTCTAAATCTGCTTATTATGCAGATACTCTAATACAACTCTAAGATATTCGAACTTTTCTCTAAACTCTTAATTCGTAAACTCTAAAACTCTTTTTCTGAAATCGTACCTCTAATGCCAATCTAGGAGTCCTTTTATAGGCTCAAGGATATCCTAGTCGGTTTACAATTGATAACCTTGTACGACAAGTAATCTAAACATGGAATACAATACTTTCCATAAACTAATATAACAGATCTTCTGTCCTAGCAGTACTTTGACTTCACCTTGCAGTACTTTGACTTTGTCTTTAGCAGTACGTTGACTATTTGACTTCTTCCAGTACTTTGCAGCTTACAGTACTTTCATATCTTCAGTACTTTGATGTCTTCAGTACTTTCATATCCCAACAGACTCTCTGTTTCACACAATGTGGAAAGAGAGATTATATCTTGAGTCCTACGCATTATCCTTGTGGTATTGCCAGAACATCTGAGTGATGTGTATACATATTCACAATGAAGATGGAAAGCCTTCTGGAGCCAACATCAAACAAGCTCCTGGTAGGTGGCATGTGAGATCTATTTTATAGATTAACCATGTGACAACTGATCAGAAACAATGGGGCGATTCAATCTCTTGAATCAATCCTGGTTCAGGTTATGGATTGACGGATACCTTTGAAAAACCGGTCTTTGTGCTTAAAAACTCTTTTCTTTAGCACATCAACTGTGTCCTCATTTTTTTTAAACCAAAAGGTATTTTTATGATTGATAATTGATTTTCAATAAAACCTTCGTTGTATTGCAAAAACAATTTCTATTGAGCAATACACGATTGTTTTTCAAATC
Source organism: Chrysanthemum seticuspe (assembly GCA_019973895.1). Classification (NCBI taxonomy): domain Eukaryota; kingdom Viridiplantae; phylum Streptophyta; class Magnoliopsida; order Asterales; family Asteraceae; genus Chrysanthemum; species Chrysanthemum seticuspe. Next base: position 326,860,606 of record BPTQ01000008.1, on the reverse strand, counting down.
TCTTTTCATCAATCAGTGGACTTAAAATTCGCTGGTTCACTCACTCCGTGTTGTCTTCTTTGAGATGTTCCGGTTTGAGAACAGCTAGAACAGCTGCGAAACCCTGTCAAGGAAATTCTTCGGAATTATACCTGATCACAGGCAGTACATGTACTGATCAACGGGGAACCGTGGGCCGTGTACCTCAATTCAACGAAAGTGATCAAAGACACTTTCGTGCGATTTATTGCTAACTGTTGTATGCAGGTACACCCGACGTTTGCAGCTGATCAGAATGAAGCGGTCAATCCATAGCCGCATGCTCACTTAACACATTCAACTCAAAGAAATCATGATTAGTGCATCAATGACTCTGATATTTTCACTCCAAGCTTCTGCTACGCTGCTGCCAATATCATGATTCAACAAATGCTTCCGCTACTCTGATGAGAAGATATCATGATCCAGAATGTGAGCATGTCGGTCCTAAAGTCACAACACCACAAAGGATGTATTAGAGATTTTTTATAGTTGATGATCTCAAAAGATGGCTCAAAATCATTATCACGTGGATCAGTAAAAGACCTCCACTTGGAGTATCCAAACATGCAATGTGAAGAAACAATGACTACGAGCTTAGAAGCAAAGGACTACATCAAGAATGCAAGAACAATTTTAATGTAATATCTAGTTGTATTCAATGTAATTTTGGTACATGATTGAGGTGACCTCCCTTAGGGGGAGATTGTTAGGAATTAGAAATTCCCGGTATTAAAGAGTCGGTCACCTCAAGTATATGTAATCGTTAGAAAGCTCGTAGTCGTAGTAATTCTTAAGTTAGGTAGTATTTAGTTAAGTAACACCGTGGAGGACGGACGGGTCTTTACCCACTGTATGCCTGATCCACAGCCCGATGTGTGGCGATTTATGTAAGACTATAAATACTCTCTACCTCCCAAGGTAGAGAGTTGGAGCTCATAATAATATCTTTCACTTTCTCTCACTAAGTTCCCTAAACCTCTAACTTTCTCTCTCTAGAATTCCATCTATATGCTACTTTGTGTTATGGTTTGATGTGTATGTGAAAAGTTATATCTTACAAAGCTGAATATGTAGCTGCAGCAGGATGCTGTGCCAATGTATTATGGATGAAAAGTCAACTCAGTGACTATGACATCCATTACAAAATGGTGCCTATCTTCTGTGATAACACTAGTGCAATTGCAATCTCCAACAACCCTGTCCTCCACCAAAGAACCAAACACATTGATATCAGATATCACTTCATCAGGGATCACATAATGAAAGGAGACATAGAACTTCATTTCATCCCTACTGAATATCAACTGGCTGATATCTTCACCAAACCCTTGGATGAGCCTACCTTCAGGAGACTGAAAGCTGAATTGGGAATGCTTGACATTGAAAGTCAAGTATTTGAAAACCAATCTCAGTAAGTTCTCTGACATGGTTCATCCTCCCTGAAAATCCAAAATAAACCTCTCACTGAATGAGTAATACTCATTCAGGGTCCCTGACACTTGACAAAGAGCATTGAATGAGTAACTAAATGGTCCAAGTATCAGTTACTTTAATGTCCTAGGTTGGTAACTATGCCAATTTAATAAAGGAATATATGTCTCTTTGTCTTACTGTCATCCCACTTGGCATTTATTGCCTCTCACAAGAAATATCAAATTGATATTTTTTCTCTGCAAAGGTGCACTTTTACTGTGCGCCTCAATTGTTCCCTTGAAAAACGGGATTTTTACTGCGGGTAATGGAGTGGTAGCATTAAATGGGGAATTTCAAAAGTCTTTCAAAAACCTACTCTTAGTTTTTCCATTTGTGCACAAAACACCCCTCTTATCACTCTATAAATACCCTCTTCTTCTACACAAACAACACACACAAATCAATTTCTGCAATTAAACTCTGTCAAAATCTTTTCTCAAATCCAGAAATATTTGTGTGTTCTCAAAACCTTCAAAACCTCTTTTGGAAAACCTTTCTTGTAAACATTTACAAAAGTTTTTCATCACTAACTAGAGAGATCTAAACATCTTTAACTGTTCTTGCCAAACGTTTTTTTAAACCCTAAAAACTTCTTTAAAAGATATGGCTAGAACACAATCTCTCCAGTTTGCTTCTCAGTGGGTAGGGGATCTATCAAACGTTGAATTCAAAACAAACAATGTCATAGGTAATTTTGAATACCCTTAAAATGTCCCAACCTATAAAGACATTGTAAAATTTTTATTCAACTGCCCACTAAAAACGGCCTTTGTAAAGTGTCCCTCAGTGGTGTACCCAAACTACCTCAGGGAGTTTTGGGCAACTGCTAAAGCCTTTGACCCGACACCTTCGACTGATGAGAATAACCTTAGACCACTCAGGGAGTATCTCATCAGGTTCAGTCTTAATGGGGGGCAACAATATACCCTGGATTACAAAACTTTTTGCACTTCAACAGGGTTAGATTACAACAAAGGTGTTTATGTCGCCCATCCTGAACCTTCCACAGTGAAGGATGGGTTAAAACAAATTGTTTTGGATCCCACATTTTTGGACAGGACCCCAGTCACTAAAAGTTCATTCCCCGTGGCTTGGAGGATCCTTTTCACGTTTGTGATTTAGGTCCTCGGCGGGAACCACTCATCCACTGAACAGGTTAACTCTATTCAGTTGATGATGGCATACTGCCTGATGAATGGGGTCACTGTCGACATAGGGGAGATCATTTACAGTGATCTTGTAACGAAGCTACAGAGCAAAACTAGGACGAAGTATATTTCGTATCCTAGGTTTGTCTCTTGTGCTTTACAATCGTTACTGGGTGCCAATTATACTCAGGATGAAAAATTTGGAAATTTACCTGGCATCCTGAGTCCTTCAAACTTTCAAAAGGACCCATCCCTTGTCACACCTATAGAATTGACGGCCCATATGGTTGCTGTAAACAACCAGGAGGGATCAGTGTCTCCAAACCCTGCTCTTAAAAAGAAAAAGGGGAAGTCTCAGACTGGGACTAAGACTAAACCAAAGTCTCAGGGCCCTGAGGCTTCAGGAGCACCGCCGAAGAGGCACAAAAGGCCTGAGACCAAAAAGACACCCACTGACCAGGCAACAACCACCCCCGTGACAACGAAGGACACTGATACATCACAGTCAGTGCCCTTGGTCACACCTACTACTCCCCAAGATCCAGAGGGAAACAAACAACCCGCTGGTAGGGGAGCGCCTTCCACTTTGCCCGGTGATGACATTAGCAAATCAAAGCCTTTGTCTGAGGGCACACTGATCGATCCCAAAGACTCAGGGGAAAACAAACAATCCACTGATAGGGATACAACATTCACTGACTCTGCTAAAGGCACTGGGAAATACCCACCAGTGTCTCAGGGGTCACTGGGGGACAAAGACTCGGAGGGAAAGAAACAACCCGCCGATACGGAACCCAAAACCAATCCTGACTCCCGAGAAGACGCTGGGAAACTCCCACCAGTGTCCGAGGGGTCCACGGGGGACAAAGACTCAGAGGGATCAATACCACCCGCTGATATGGAACCCATTCCCACTCCCTTGTTAACTGTTGCTGAGGTTACTGAGCTGCTAGAATCTGATGATGACTTTGCTGAAAGTGATGAAGAAATCTTATCAGCAGGGGAAGAAGTGGACGCTAAGGTTCAAGCTGAACAAGAGCCTCAGCCTGATCCACAGGCACAGACTGAGTCACCTTTTCTACCTGAAGACAATGACTCAGCCTCATCTTCCAGCTCTGACGAATTCAAAAGATTTGACAATGTTCATCCACTCACTGAATGACAACTGGTTAAGTGGATCAGTAGGGCTTCAAGGAGGTTGTTTTCTGGGGTTACTGAACAATTTTGGGATCAACACACTGAGGCTGCTGCCAGTTACGCTGACCTTAGATCTGATGTGCTCACCTTCAACGAAAATGTTCATGAACACAGAGATCTTATGTACCATCATCTTGTCAACCTGGATGAACACATGGTTAAGTTCCTCAAGCATCTTCAGACAGTTGGGGTTACGATTGATGAAATCAGGGACGCTGTCAAAGAAGACCCAGCGCTCAATGCCAAAGTTCTGGAGGCAACTGAGGCATATGCAAAGAATTCATCCAGGCTCACTGACCTTATAGAGATGCTCAAGTCTGCGAATGTTCAGGGTCTTCAAACTTCAGTTCAGACTCTTCAGACCACCATGGACTCACTAAACACTCAGGTAGCTACCTTGACTCAGGCCTCGTCTTCAATGGCTTGGAATCTTGGTCCACGAATGACTGCCTTGGAGTTATCTCATGCAAACTTGGATGCAAAGGTCACTGGTCTTCAAGCAGATACTTCAGAAATAAAGGCCATGATGACTGAAATCTATCAGGCCTTCAAAGGTCAAGCTGGTCAGTCCCCCTCAGCACCTACTCCAACTCTTGCCCTCACTGACGCTACGGCAACAGTTGAGGGGGAGAATACTGCTGAAGAAACTCCTCTTCACACTGAGGGGGAGCAAACACCACCAGTCTCAGCAGCTCAAACATCATCATCATCAGCACCAGTCTCTGCAGTACCAATCTCATCACTTCCACCTCAAGCAACAACAACAACTACACTGACAGTCTTAACACCAATCATGACAACACCACCTCCCATAATTGCATCATCCTCCTCAGGACAGGACAAGGGCAAAGGCATACTAACAACTACTGAGCCTGAGAGGATTCCCTACAAAATCGGTGACACTGAATACCTCTTCACTCCTCAACAGCTAACCAAACACCTTGCTAAAGAAGAGAGGAAATTGAAAAAAGCTGAGGATGAAAAGAAGACTAAGGAGGCATTGACCAAAGTGATTGCCGAAGAAGCTGAAAATGTGGGAATAGATGCAAGCAAGCTCAAAAAGGGTCAGGCAGGACAGAAGTTCATGGAAGCTCAGGCTGCTCAAATGGCTGCAATGAGAGCTCAGTATGATGAAAAGAGAAAGAAATCTGAAGCTCTCAGGCAAAGCAGAATTAAAGAATATAACTGGACAATGACCAACCGAAGGCTTCCTGAAAAAATCACTGATGTCAAAATCATTCCCAACACCAAACCATTGGCTATGAATGTTTACAGGGGAGATGACAAAAGACACTTTGAGGTTCATGACCCCTTAAAATTCAGTGACTTTGGGATCACTGAACTTGATGAACTTGGTCCAATCATTGAAAAGAAGAAGAATGCGGTGGTCAAGGACCTGATGAAAATGCTCAGTAAAAGATATGAAAGGCTGAGGGAAGCACCAGCCCAACTGAGAATTCAGCCTGCCTTGACTGCACCTCAAGGATCTCAACCACAAGCTTCCACTGGCAAAAGGAAAAGAGTTGATTTCCAACCTGAGATCAAAGTGCCTGGCCTTGAATGCAACAGAGAACTGCCTGAGGGTGTTAATTTTGTGAACTGTCTAGTGATTGAAGAGCCTGAAAGAGGGCTATTCTACATTGATGTCTACGGGAACCCTGCATTTCAAAGGTGGAGTGACATTGATCAGGCTGGAGTAGCTGCAATGATCAGCTATATTCCTGTGGCCTCTCAGATCCAATCCCCAGCAAACGTCAGGTTCTGTCAAGACCTGAACGCTAAGATCAGAGACCATCCTGACAGGGAAACACTCATCACCAAGAAAGTGAAGCTTGAAGCTCTGGGTATCCATCTGGATTGACATCATTTTGTTTTATCTCTTGTACTAGTGATAGGAACTATGTAACCTGATCAATAAACGATGTATGTTTTATTCATTTACTCAGTGTTCCTTATTGTATTCATTAGTACATTCAGTGTAAGAAGAAGCCTCTTGCTCACTTACACTGATCAACCACTTAGGCTATTTGTATATCCAAATAGGGGGAGACTGTTGGGTTCAGTAAATACCCAAACCCCTTAATCTAGGATTTGAATAGAAAATAGCCCAAGTATTTAATCCGTTAACACAAACAGGTCACTGAGTGCATAGTCTCTCAGTGAGTCGTCTTCAGGATACTCAGTAAGAGGCAAAGAAGAAGTCTCTCCACTCAGTAAGGCGGAACTTAAAGGGTAAAGACTGAGTCAAGAAGAAGATGATGGATTCAGTGAGTGATGACAATAACTCACTGAATCCCTAAGATTCCTCTCCAACTTCTTACACTGAAGACAAACTGAAGTAGAAGACTGAAGAATGTAAAGACTGAAGAAAGAGCGGGACAAGGCGGGAAAGGTTGAATCAGATAAGACGAAGTCCTTATCAACCAAAGTCAACTTTCCCTGAATGGCAAAACATCAGGCTCAGTGTCATCACTGAATTTAGGAAAGTAGTCTTGTCTCTTACCTAGAATAGTCTTTGTAAACAGAGACAAAATACATCTGTATTTTGTCTTCTGTATGATGTCAGTTTGTCAGTTAGGAAAGAGTCAAATATCATACATGTATAAATAGCATAAGAGATGGAGTGAAAAGGTTAAGCTTGTGAATTGTAAAAACACATACACGCAAGCCATCTTTTCACTCCTCCAAATACAACTTAGTTCCTGAGATAGCTCAGTGAGCTCTAAGAGTTGTGCTCAGACATAGCCTGAGCTTAGAGAGGAATCACCCAACTTTGTCATTTCAATCCCAAGTACTATTCTGCAAGTACTTGGGTAACGTATTCTTTGTTGAATTATTTCTAATAAGAATATGATGTTGAAAATTACTTAGTGTGTTTTCTTTATGTTAATTTCAGTCATTGTTCACTTTTAACTTGTTTTATAAACTTGAACTGTTTTAAACGATAGTGAACGGGGAACAACAAACTACTAGATAGATCAAGAGATCTGAGATTACAAGAGAGAAGTAATATATGAGAGCGTTTGTAAAAAGAGGGGGTGAGTAACAATGAAGAAATGGCTCACTATTTATAGGAAGAAAATGTCTATTGTTTCCCGGTTCCTACGGATCCCTCTCTTGAGGGATCCGTCCAGTGTAATCCCAGGGATCCGTGGACGCTCCTCCCTATTTGGGTTATGGGTCATGGGTCATGGACTTTGGGTCATAGGTATCCAAATAGATACAATGTATCTAGACATTGTGTCATGGGTTATGGATTAGGTCCATGGGTATGGGTCATGGGTCTTGGATATTACCCATCCTAATAAACTATTGCAACAAATGAATTATTACAACAAATTATGTTAAATGACTATATGTAAATGCTTTACAAAAATAACATGTATCCTTATAATTTTACTTATGATAACTTTATATTTGTTAACAACAAAACACAAAGAGATCGCTAAATATGAATAAACGTTTTTACGGTTTATTTGTATTAACAATCTCCCCCTTTTTGTTGATGACAAAACATAATGTTATGATGAGTAAAACTTAAGATTAGATGTATCTTTTGATAGCATATGTAAGTTTTACTTCTTCTCCCCCTTTTTGTCGAAACAAAAAGCGAACCTAACGAAGAAATAAAGTGTGGAAAAAAATAGTATAATCCACGAAGCACTAACTCCCCCTTGACGATAGCTCCCCATAGAAATGGGCTTCAAGTGAGAAAATATAATACCTACAAAGAAAACGTTAGTAGTAACATGTAATATAATCTTGTATGGGATGAGAAACAAGATGAAGAGCCAAGGTACGTAAACAAAGCCTTGTAATAAAATAACAAAGTGTAGTGGTATATAGGCCACTTACAAAATGTAAAACTAAGAACAAGGTTTGTTCTTGAAAATGACTCAAAAGAAAAAAAATCTAGAAAATAATAGTATTATTCCTTCCATGCTTGCATATGACTAATAATGGAAGTTTTGGTGAGTGATGATGTTGAAGCGATCAAGGATGTGGTTGAGAATGAATCGCATCTCGTCCCTTATTTCCATTGCAGGTTCCTAGTGGATTGAAAATGTTCACAATGTAAATGGTGAGGGTAGTGTGAGTGGATAGTTTGGTAAGTTTGATTTGTGGATGGCGGAATATGTGGTGGAAATGGTGGAAAATATGGATCAAAATCCGGGATGTTGGTGATTGGTGGTGGAAAAGAACCTAGATGTTCTTGTAAGATAATGGGAGCTAAAGGTGGTGAAGTCGCAAGATCATTGTAAAGTGTGTTTGGTGATGTTGGTGGTGTTAAAAATACTAGTTCTTTTGGGTTTAAATTGGAAGCTAGTTGGGTAGATTTGGATGGTAGTAATGGAGCGGGTGGTGGACTAGACACGGGTAGTGGTATTGTTTTCGGAGTCTTAAGAAGTTCTGATAGTGTGATTTGAGTGTTAGATGGAGACTTGGTAGGTGAATGTGGTGGTGAGCTTGTTGGAGATGATGGAGGTGCTACAATGGAATCATTTGGTGGTGAATGAGTAGTTGGTGATGGACTTTTTGATGATGGTTTAGCTAGACAACAAGGCCGGATGCTAATCCGTGCGGTTCTTCTAGATTTGGGTGGTGGTACTACGGAAGGTGGTAGGATGAGGTTTTGGATTTCTTGAAAGGGATTGTTTTCACTAGGTGGTTCATCAATGCTGGAAGCTCTTTTGGATGACATGATGATGATTGTTTGTGAGGTTAAGAGTGATGGATATGCAAGCATTTTGGGAACCTTATTTATAGAGAAAATAGTGCATTGTAATGAATGCTAGACCCAAAATGTGGACTAAAATCTAATGACTAGATATGAATTTAAGGCATGTGATCATGAGAACACAAGCATTAAGTAACATACTCATTAGTGAAAGAGCTAAAATAATGAAAATATGAAGGTTTATAGCCAAAGTGAGAAAAATAGAAGAAAATTTTTGCTTCTGTCCCACGGTTCCCACAGATCCGTTCCTTTAGGGAACCGTCCAGCGTAAAAGCTGGGATCCGTGATACTGGTGATTCCAGGCAGCTCAAAATGTTCCTTTTGGAAACAATGGTGCCTACTGTGTGCCTATATGCAAACCATTTGGAGTTGCGGTTATCTCGACTCCTAAAAAGAGAAAAATAAACGAAGAAGTGAAAAAGCATATTATTATGTGAGATAACCCGAGTGCTCCTTTGAAAGATATGGGATTTCACAAACACACTAAACCATAATCACATGAGGCATACAAGATGTTTAGAGAGAGAAAGTTCTAAAGAGAGAAAGGGAAGAGAGTTGGGAACTATGTGAAACAAAGAAAAATGGTATTGAAGCTCAAACCCTCTACCTTGGGAGGTAGAGGGTATTTATAGTGTCTTACAAATAAATGCCACCTACGGGCTGTCGATTAGGCATACAGTGGGTAAAGACCCGTCCGTCCTCCACGGTGTTACTTAACAAACTACTTAATAACATAACTTGACTACGACCACGAGCTTTCTAACGAATACATATACTTGAGGTGACCGACTCTTTAACGACTGAATTTTCTAATTCCTAACAATCTCCCCCTAAGGGAGGTCACCTCAATTTACAATGAATACAAAAAGATATTACATTAGATTGTTCTAGGATTCTTGATTAAGTTCTTTGCTCAGTAGCTCGTAGTCTTTGATTCTTCATGTTCCGCATGTTTGGATAATTTCAAGTGGAGGTCTTTAACTGATCCACGTGATGATGAGTTTTGAGCCAGCTTTGAGATCATCAGCTTGCATAAATCTCTGACTCTTCCATTGTGGTGTTGACTTTTTGTGATGTGACAGTGGACCGACATGCTCACATTCTGGATCATGATTTCTTCTTATCAGAGTAGCGGAAGCTTTAGTTGATTCATGATATTTGCAGCAGCGTAGCAGAAGCATGGAGTGAGAATATCAGAGTCATTGATGCACTAATCATGATTTCTTTTGAGATGAATATGTTGTATGACCATGCGGCTATGGATTGACCTCTCCATTATGATCAGCTGCAAACGTCGAGTGTACCTGCATACAACAGTTAGCAATAAAGCGCACGAAAGTGTCTTTGATCACTTTCGTTGAATTGAGGTACACGGCCCACGGTTCCCCGTTGATCAGTACAAGTACTGCCTGTGATCAGGTATAATTCCGAAGAATCTCCTTGACAGGGTTTCGCAGCTGTTCTAGCTGTTCTCAACCCGGAACGTCTCAAAGAAGACAACACGGAGTGAGTGAACCAGCGAATTTGAGATTCACTGATTGATGAAAAGAGATTTGAAAACAATCGAGTACTGCTCAAAATTAAGTGTTTTTGCAATACAACGAAGGTTTTAACGAAAATCAATTATCAATCATAAACACCTTTTATTTTTGAAATATTAATACACAGTCGATGTGCTAGAGAAAAGAATTTTTAAGCACAACGACCGGTTTTTCAAAGATATCCGTCAATCCATAACCTGAACCAGGATTGATTCATAAATATGAATCGCCCCATTGTTTCTGTTCAGTTGTCACATGGTTGATCTATAGGATAGATCTCATATGCCACCCACCAGGAGCTTATTTGATGTTGGCTCCAGAAGGCTTTCCATCTTCATTGTGAATATGTTTGCATATCACTCAGATGTTCTGGCAATACCACAAGGATAATGCGTAGGACTCTAAAAGTATGTTCTCTCTTTCCACATTGTGTGAAACAGAGAGTCTTCATAGATTGTGTGTCCTAATGAGATATTGTGGATGATCTCTTGGCTCTAGACTCAATTGTGCACATTTGGTTCCTATGCCGAAGACTAGGGAGAGGGTCTCCTTCGTCAATATCAACAATCTCTAAGAGAAAGTTGATAGATTATGTCGGTTCCCCGTGAGAATGAAACAAGTCCTTTTAAGAGGAACTTGAGTAGCTTGGGAAGTTTTAGTGTAGTGCGTCACTGGGTCCATGACGTCTTGTCTTCAATACCGGCGTTACCTTAGTAACCACTAGTAGCATATGCATTGAACCCGGTTTCTGCCCTAAGGTTGAATTATTAGAGGGCTATTTCTTTTCACCCTTTTCTCATTTCATTTCTTTTTCATTCTTCAACCCCTTCAGTGCTTACCGAGACTTCATTACTAGAACCTTGTTGGGTTTATTCCAGTTCTAGCTCTATCTCATTCGGCACTCTTCCCATATCTCACTTTTCTCCTTATTTCATCATACCTAAGGACTCTACACTATCTAGTGGATTGTCCCTGGGTAGATCCCTCCGGCTCTGGCGGGATCGTGGGAACGAATACCTAACCTAACCATCCTTATATCACCATACATAAAGTAAATTTTGTCGGTCTTTTTGGTATTGTTCATCAGCCATTGGAACCAATTGAAAACCATTTGAAAAACAATCCAAGTACTTGTGCTATATTATCAAAGCATTTTGTACCTGAATTGTTTTTGATATTTTAGAAAACAGCTCCGCCTCAATATGTGCATCATAATTTTTAAATAGTTTTGGCACATGGAGGCAAGAGGACTTGAAAATCTCAGATTAAAAGAACGAAAGATTCGATTCTTTGATCAACAATATATAAAAGATATCAACATCACTTTCCCAATCAAAAGTAGTAATTTTCATACTTTGTTAATAATGTTTTAGGAAAGGATGTGGGTTTCAAAAAGATTTTGCTCCCCCTCAATATGTGCATCGAGATTTGAAAGAGTTTTTGCACATATTAGAGAAAACCTGCACTTTAGAACAAGTTAATCACGTTTCAATCCTTTTTGGTTTAAAATAGATGCTTCCCCTTAACATGTGCATGGAAAATCTTGAAATTGTCTGGCACATGAATGGAGGAGAGTTTGCTAAACACTTATAAAACCAATTATCAAGTTATTAGTTTAACTCCAATTTAAATCACAAATTCTCCCCCGATCACACTTTTCAAATCCTTTGAGATTTGTGATCTCTATTGATTTAAATTAAATTTTGAGAGCTTTTTGAGGAGAATAGTGACTTACTTTTGAAAAAAATACATTTTAACTGATAAGGATCAGATTTTCTGACTTTAAACTCCATTGTTTAAACATGCAAGAGTATCTTTTGAAAACATAACATTAGCAAAGGTTTTGAATCAATTGTATAAAACATTGTTCTTTTTGATTTTCCAAAAAAATAAACCTTGCTCATTTACGTGCCAATTGTTTGAAAAATAACCTTTTTATTTCGATTGAAATCATTCTCCCCCTCAATCAATGACACAGGTTGTTGATTGAGAGATAGAGATTTTGACAGATGATAAGCTCAGGTGTTTTTCAAAAATAATAGAGTACAAGGTATTTTCAAAGCAATTTTTGTTTTCATTAGATGACAAATATTTTTCAGAAGAATCGTTAGACGGAAAAATATTTGGAAAGAAAACATTTGTCTTTTAGGTGACAAACATTTGTTTTAAGAATCAGAGCATGAGATTTGAAAAATAAGATTAAGCATGGCTCTGTTCTTTACTTTTTAAAATGGGTTACTGCCTGAAATGACAATAAACCACCATTTTTCTCCGCCTCATTTTTTCCATTTTTTTTTTCATTTTTTTTTTCATTTTTTTTAAAGCAAAATTATGTACATTCGAAGAACATCTAAAGACCCATGACATTCTTTGAATGTCAACACAAAGTCCGTAGATGATATCGAATAAGGAAAAACATGACAAAAATATATTTTTTTTTTAAGATTTTCTAATATTTATGGATTTTTGAAAATTTTATATTTTTATATTTTCTTTTATGGGTTTTGAAATTTTGTATTTTGCTTTTTGAATAAATATATACAAGAGATAGATGGATAAAGACCTTTACTCCTCGTCTTCCTCTTGAAGACGCTTGAGTGTTTCCGGTTGTAGACTCTTTAGACCAAGTCGTGGAAGGATAAACTCAAAACGTTCTCTAGGAAGAGCTTTGGTGAAGATGTCTGCTAATTGGTATTCAGTCCTCACAAAATAGAGTTCCACCACACCTTTTTCCACTTGTTCCCGAATGAAATGATGTCAAATGTCGATGTGCCTGGATCTTGAATGTTGAACGTTGTTGCAAGAGAGAGCAATGGCACTTTTGTTATCACAATACAGAGGAATTTTGTTGAATTCAAAGCCATAGTCAGATAATTGGGACCTCATCCATAGGATTTGAGCACAACAAGATGACATGGCTATGTATTCAGCCTCTGTAGAGGATATAGAAGTACTCATTTGTTTCTTTGAAGACCAGCTCACAAGATTATCACCTAAAAACTGAGCACCTCCAGACGTACTTCAACGAGTATCTTGACACCCTGCATGATCTGCATCTGCATATGCTGTTAGTGACATACCGGTGTCCTTCGGGTACCAAAGTCCCATGTTGATGGTTCCTTGGAGATACCGAAAGACCCGTTTAATCGCTTCTAGGTGCTTTTTGGTAGGCTTAGCCTGGTATCTAGCACACATGCATACAGCGAACAAAATATCAGGTCTACTGGCTGTGAGGTACATCAGGGATCCAATCATACTTCTATATTTTGTTTGATCTACCATGATCCCTGAGTGGTCCTCATCCAGTTTGGTACGTTCCACCATGGGAGTGTCAACGGTGTCACAATTGTCAAATCCAAATTTCTTTAAAATTTCATTTGCATATTTAGATTGATTAATGAAAATGCCTCCGGGACTTTGTGAAATTTGTAATCCCAAGAAAAATGACATTTGTCCCATCATTGACATTTGAAATTTGGAGCCCATCTCCTTAGAAAAACGGTCACATTCATTGGGGTCAGTAGAGGCAAAAATAATATCATCAACATAGATTTGAACGTGAATTAAATGTTTGCCTGACTTTCTGGTGAACAATGTCGGATCAACTGCTCCTTTGCTGAATCCAGTAGATAGAAGAAAGTTTGATAGCGTATCATACCATGCCCTTGGAGCTTGCTTCAAGCCGTAAAGAGCCTTCTTCAAGGGATAGACATGAGTAGGATGCTCTGGATTCACAAAACCTTCCGGTTGGCTGACGTATACGACTTCTTTAAGATCTCCGTTAAGAAAAGCCGTCTTTACATCCATCTGATAGACAATCATATTCTTACTTGCAGCATTAGCCAGGAAGATTCTGATTGCCTTGATGCGTGCCACTGGAGCAAATGATTCTTCATAGTCAATACCTTCCTCTTGACGGTATCCTTTTGCAACCAATCTAGCCTTGTTCTTTAATACATCGCCATGCTCATCAAGTTTTACTTTGAAGATCCACTTTAGAGCAATGATCATAGCACAGTCCGGAGCATGTACTAATTCCCACACGTCTAGTCGATCAAACTCATGAATTTCTTCTTGCATGGCATTGAACCAGCTGTCTTCATTCATAGCGGTTTTAACATCTTTTGGTTCAACCTTGGATAGTACGGAGTTAAAGAAGCACCATAAGGCATCAGTTGCAAGTTGTTTGCGAGTGGATACAGGACGAGAGGGATTTTCGATGATGTTGTCCAATGGATGATCATGTGTCCATTTTCTAAGGTGTTCATGTGGTTGTTGTTGAAGAACTGAAGTAGCAGAGTCGATTTCTCCTGATGAAGATGGTTCTGATGATGATTCAGGAGCAAATATGTTTTCAAATGTGGCATCTTTAGGAGTAGCAAAGGGATTCTCTCCATCAAGGGTGCCAGAAACAATTTCGTGATGTACACTCGATGATTGATGATTTGTTGATGAGACAGAGTGATCAGCAGTAGGCGCTTCTTGACTTAACGACATAGAAACTGAAGGATTAACTTCATTGACAGAGATAGGAGCAGCCTCTGTTGATGGAATTGACAGATCATTAGCAGTTGGCTCATAGTGTTCATCAAACATAGGATCAAACAGTTTCTTCAAGTCATCTTCTGAAGGAGGTACACAAGGAGTTGCTGGCGAAGAATCGCATACAAGAGTAGAACTGATGGGACTACTTGATGATGCGGGTCTAGAACTGGGTTGTCCTTGAGCCATTGGACCGGTTGTAACAACGCGCATTTTTCGGGTTACTTTTCATATTTTTGAAAATTTACTATTCACATTTACTATTCACATTTACTATTCACTTTCACTATTCATCCCGTAAAATTTTTAATCCACATTCTCGTAAGATAAATTATTTTAGTAATAACCTGAGAGTTCGACCATCGTTAGATCATTTTCGCAAAAGTTATTAAGTAAACATCGTTTTAAAGTTTCGTTTTAGACGGTCCACTGTTTAAACATCACGCGCATAACGAAAATCAACTCTGACAATTTTCCTCGCATCAGATAAATTTTTAGATCACTCATGATTAATTTGAAAATTTTTAAGATTTATTATTTTTATGTTACCAAATAAGCCCAGCGCTGAACAAAACTAAACTTACGTTTTAAACAATTCTACTTACACCCAGGCTTAACGATTCCTGCACTGTGTTTCTAATATGTTTTTGACACTTTTACATTTTTTAGAAAAGTCAAACATATTTCCCTCCTCCTTTGACCATAAAGGAATTAACCTTATACGTTCTACATTTTTGCATAAATCGCGTAACTTTTAAACTTCACAAATAACTGTTAAGTTATCCCACGTATGAAGAAAACCACATTTTAACATCTCATATCACTTTTAGACTAATTTTAGTCTACTCTAAATAAATTCACGGTCGTTTCCCTGAAATTTCGTTCTTTTCCGATAAACTGCGAATTACGCGTTTTTGACCCGTATTTCCAGCTTTAAGCAGCGTTTTTGCACCCAATAAGACTTATCACCCATTTTATATTTTTATATGGAGTATAATGATGAGTTTCATCATTCCTGCAAGTTTCATATTTTTACGATACCCGGTTTTACGTTTTATGGCTTCGGTTAGCATTTAACGGAACCAAAACTCACTCCGTAATCAAGATAATACCAAAACTATCCACCTAAGTCATCTTATCTCTATATGAACGAAATTAGGGAGGGGAGTCATCACCTTGGTGTCAAAATCCTAAGCATGCTTCCTTTAGATCATTTACATGTGTAAATTTAACCATGGTTAGTTTTTAACCCAATATATAGTTAACTAAAATCTTTAGCCTATAAATACCAAGCATAAACCTTCATTTATTCTTGCACCACCCATTCTTAACATCTAAAGTCCTAAACCTAAGGCATTTCTTATAAATCTTGTAAGAATATTCATGTGTTCTTGAAGAAAAACTAGCGTTTGATCCTCGTTCTTGGAAGTTTTCAAGAAAGAGTTGTTATAATCTTCAAATAACTTCAAGTCTCCAAAAAGACGTTGTTATAATCTTCATTTCTTCTTCGGGTTCTCAAGAAAGCGTTGTTATAATCTTCTAATAGCCTCGGGTTTTCGAAGATTGCAAATTCTACGTCGAAGCTCCGCTTATATTTCTTTTTTCCGTAATACTCAAGCATTCTATATTAAGGTAAGTATTTATAAAACTCAAACTTATATAAATACTTATAAACTTTGTTAGTTTATTTATTGTATTTATAAACTCTTAATATATCATAGAATCAAGTAATTAAAATACGTGTTTTACGTATTAAGTGCTACAATAGTAGGGAGCTTCATGTGAGGGGTTTCATTTGAGTAAAATGTATCGACGAGTTGCTGGATTTACGACTTAAAGTGTCCTAGCTCCTCGAACGTTTACTGCATGACCTCTGAATTGTGATGGCCCGAACGGTAGTACGAGTTATACAAACTAAAACCATTTCTATAAACAAACATACAAATACTACATCACGATCAATATAGAGACGTATATAGTTTTGTTATTTCTTTCGCATCATTATTTCAAACCTAAGTCGCAACATCCTATTCTAGGTTGCTCGTAGAAGTTCTCACGGCATATCCATCATTCTCATTATACATTTGCTATCATTTACTTTGAGGTGAGTTCATAGCCCCACATTCTATTACTTATTGTTTTACAAATCCTTGGGGGAGATACATGCTTTATTTTAAACCGAACACATTGCTTTGAAACTATATGTTTATCTGAACTGAATGTTTATTTATGCTAAGTAACAGTATTGCTATACGTGAATTGCATTTATATAATTATGTGCATATATAATTGTATCAAACCAAAGCGGGCTCGAGTATCATATACTTGAGGCTGCCGTATCAAACAAAAGCGGGCTCGAGTATCATATACTTGAGGCAGCCGTATCAAACAAAAGCGGGCTCAAGTATCACAACGTATTGAGGCAGCCGTATCAAACAAAAGCGGGCTCAAGTATCACAACGTATTGAGGCAGCCGTATCAAACAAAAGCGGGCTCAAGTATCACGTATTGAGGCACCCAACATATCTTTGGGTATAGGCACCCAACATATCTTTGGGAATAGGCACCCAACATAACTTTGGGTAGTGGCACCCAGCATAATTTGGTTTCATCATGAGCTTAGTGCAATAATAACTGTTTTGTTTTCAAACCATTGGTGTGAATTTATAACTCACACTACAAACATTATGTGTTCAACTGATTTCCTAAACTCTATGAATTTCACTCAACCTTTGTGTTGACAGTTTTAAGCATGTATTTCAGGTCCATAATGTCGGAAGCTGGCACGGATGAGCAAAGATACTGAAGAAGGCTATAAATTTTATTATCATATGAAAACCCATTTAATGTATTTTGTAAACTTGGAACCATCTGGGACCTCATTTTTGTAAACTCTGATATTTATATAAATCGAATGATAAATCTTTTAAAACGACTCCATTAGAGTACGTTTTCTATTGTTATGACTGTTGTGCCATGAAGTAACACCCAGTTTGAATTCCGCTGCGTATCACGAAATTGGGGATGTTACAGATTGGTATCAGAGCCACAGTTATAGAGAAACGGGTCTAATCGAGACATAAACTATAACTACTTTTTCAAACGAAAACATTTTATAGCCTTCCGTTCTCCGTGCCTTCCATCCTCCAGACGATTATGTGACTTTTAGGCTTTTTAAGCTATATAAACATACTAGTATATTGATATATACACTTGACATAATTTCAATCATAAACAATATACTAAACATATCTGCGTATGCTTATTCTAAGGCATTACGGCATAATCATATTTTCCTAATCTCCCAATCATGCATCTACTCGTGCTTTTTAGGATTACGAAACTTTATCCAAGACATTGTAACTGATTACAATGGTCTTTCCTACTTCCTAGACATTGTGAGATACAATGGTCTCTATTACATTCTCAAACACTGTAAATCCTACAGTGGTCTCTATTACATTCTCAGACACTGTAAATCCTACAGTGGTCTCATTTATTTCTCAAGACATTGTGGGTTACACAATGATCTCTCCATCCTTTCTCAAGACATTGTGAGTTGCACAATGGTCTCAACTACTCCTCAGATATTGTAAGTTATACAATAGTCTCTAAAAATTATCTTATAAATATATTTTCCTAGACACTTCAACATTAGTAACACACATTGAATTCCGGGACGGAATTCCTATTAAGGTGGTGAGACTGTAACAACGCGCATTTTTCGGGTTACTTTTCATATTTTTGAAAATTTACTATTCACATTTACTATTCACATTTACTATTCACTTTCACTATTCATCCCGTAAAATTTTTAATCCACATTCTCGTAAGATAAATTATTTTAGTAATAACCTGAGAGTTCGACCATCGTTAGATCATTTTCGCAAAAGTTATTAAGTAAACATCGTTTTAAAGTTTCGTTTTAGACGGTCCACTGTTTAAACATCACGCGCATAACGAAAATCAACTCTGACAATTTTCCTCGCATCAGATAAATTTTTAGATCACTCATGATTAATTTGAGAATTTTTAAGATTTATTATTTTTATGTTACCAAATAAGCCCAGCGCTGAACAAAACTAAACTTACGTTTTAAACAATTCTACTTACACCCAGGCTTAACGATTCCTGCACTGTGTTTCTAATATGTTTTTGACACTTTTACATTTTTTAGAAAAGTCAAACATATTTCCCTCCTCCTTTGACAATAAAGGAATTAACCTTATACGTTCTACATTTTTGCATAAATCGCGTAACTTTTAAACTTCACAAATAACTGTTAAGTTATCCCACGTATGAAGAAAACCACATTTTAACATCTCATATCACTTTTAGACTAATTTTAGTCTACTCTAAATAAATTCACGGTCGTTTCCCTGAAATTTCGTTCTTTTCCGATAAACTGCGAATTACGCGTTTTTGACCCGTATTTCCAGCTTTAAGCAGCGTTTTTGCACCCAATAAGACTTATCACCCATTTTATATTTTTATATGGAGTATAATGATGAGTTTCATCATTCCTGCAAGTTTCATATTTTTACGATACCCGGTTTTACGTTTTATGGCTTCGGTTAGCATTTAACGGAACCAAAACTCACTCCGTAATCAAGATAATACCAAAACTATCCACCTAAGTCATCTTATCTCTATATGAACGAAATTAGGGAGGGGAGTCATCACCTTGGTGTCAAAATCCTAAGCATGCTTCCTTTAGATCATTTACATGTGTAAATTTAACCATGGTTAGTTTTTAACCCAATATATAGTTAACTAAAATCTTTAGCCTATAAATACCAAGCATAAACCTTCATTTATTCTTGCACCACCCATTCTTAACATCTAAAGTCCTAAACCTAAGGCATTTCTTATAAATCTTGTAAGAATATTCATGTGTTCTTGAAGAAAAACTAGCGTTTGATCCTCGTTCTTGGAAGTTTTCAAGAAAGAGTTGTTATAATCTTCAAATAACTTCAAGTCTCCAAAAAGACGTTGTTATAATCTTCATTTCTTCTTCGGGTTCTCAAGAAAGCGTTGTTATAATCTTCTAATAGCCTCGGGTTTTCGAAGATTGCAAATTCTACGTCGAAGCTCCGCTTATATTTCTTTTTTCCGTAATACTCAAGCATTCTATATTAAGGTAAGTATTTATAAAACTCAAACTTATATAAATACTTATAAACTTTGTTAGTTTATTTATTGTATTTATAAACTCTTAATATATCATAGAATCAAGTAATTAAAATACGTGTTTTACGTATTAAGTGCTACAATAGTAGGGAGCTTCATGTGAGGGGTTTCATTTGAGTAAAATGTATCGACGAGTTGCTGGATTTACGACTTAAAGTGTCCTAGCTCCTCGAACGTTTACTGCATGACCTCTGAATTGTGTTGGCCCGAACGGTAGTACGAGTTATACAAACTAAAACCATTTCTATAAACAAACATACAAATACTACATCACGATCAATATAGAGACGTATATAGTTTTGTTATTTCTTTCGCATCATTATTTCAAACCTAAGTCGCAACATCCTATTCTAGGTTGCTCGTAGAAGTTCTCACGGCATATCCATCATTCTCATTATACATTTGCTATCATTTACTTTGAGGTGAGTTCATAGCCCCACATTCTATTACTTATTGTTTTACAAATCCTTGGGGGAGATACATGCTTTATTTTAAACCGAACACATTGCTTTGAAACTATATGTTTATCTAAACTGAATGTTTATTTATGCTAAGTAACAGTATTGCTATACGTGAATTGCATTTATATAATTATGTGCATATATAATTGTATCAAACCAAAGCGGGCTCGAGTATCATATACTTGAGGCAGCCGTATCAAACAAAAGCGGGCTCGAGTATCATATACTTGAGGCAGCCGTATCAAACAAAAGCGGGCTCAAGTATCACAACGTATTGAGGCAGCCGTATCAAACAAAAGCGGGCTCAAGTATCACAACGTATTGAGGCAGCCGTATCAAACAAAAGCGGGCTCAAGTATCACAACGTAATATACCCTGGAGATAACACTATCACCGACAACATAATCTCCATAACCCATAATTGCACCGAAATGATCGTTCCCGAATCTAACAGTCCCGATGAATTTACTCACGAAGTCCATGAGCCGCGACCGGTCTCCAGTCATATGCTTGGAACAGCCTGAGTCCAGGTACCACAGAACGATTTGAACGATCTGCAATTGAACACAGACAAGAATGGATAACTGGATAATTGGGATCCCCATGCAAGAATGGGTTCCATTTGGTTAGTAACAGTGATTGGAACACCCACATCAGAAATAGAAACAATGGAATCATTAGGGATAGATGCAGTGCTAGTGTCCGTATTAGACCTATTCCAAGTATGTTCACTTCTTAAGGGAATAGTTCTACCAGTAGGCATCCATTTCCTAATGGGCATTGATCTAGATAATTTAGGGCACATCTCATTAAGTTTGAATTTTCGGCCAGTAGGTATCCACTGATAACCTATGTTACTAAATTTCCTCCCTGTGGGTTTCCAATGTTTCCTAACCTTCTTCCTCCATTGCTTTCTAGCCTTCTTAGCTTGATTATTTGCATTAACAATCTTAACAAGGCATTTAACAGCATTAATAAAATCATTCACACCACATTCAAGATTAGTAACAGAAACTACGCAATCATCATTACATGTTTTGCCAAAAGTAGCAGAATTCACATTAATTACAGTACGCTTAGAGCTAACACTAGAATCAACACGATTCGTTTTATTCAAATTCTCCCTAAGGTGATCTTCTACTCTCTTCCACTGAACATTCCTAGCTTGCAAGGTCCTATCAATCTTTGTGTTGCCAGGAGGCTTTGACCCACTTGCTTTAATGTCACTGATTACTCCTGTAGATGGAATTATGAGAACATTAGTTGGTTGAGCTACTTTTTGCATTCCTAAACTAGAAGTGCAGGGATCAGAACGAATTGAAGGCACTCTAAAATTTACTTTCTTAATGCTAGGCATAGAATGGGTTGCAAACTTGGCATTAGGCATAGAACAAGGCATCACAACTTTATCTTTCGCACCTAAGGATTTAGGACAAGTTGCTCTTATACGTTCTAGCAGCTCCTGAGATCGTTTGGCCTGAATGCAAGCAAACCTAATTTCTCTATCAAGTGGCTTATTTATGAAATCCTCTTCTACGATCTCACGAAGACATTCTAGACTATCCTTAAGGTGAGCGAGATAGTTATGAAATGCAAGTTCGTTATTTCTAAGATGAGGAGGAATGTATTTAACAGTCACAGTATATTTGCAGTCTGAGGATGACTTTGATGCAACATTCTCATTAAAGACAAGTGGCACTTTCCCTTTTTCCTGACTCCTCAGATTCTCAATTTCCTTTTGTAAAGACGTTATTATTTCGTTGTTCTTGTCACGAGTGACTTTGATTGAATCATATAACTCTATAAATTGTTGTTTCACCTTTTCATTTTCTTCTAGAAAAGTCTCATTTTCCTTTTGTAAAACATTAACAAAGTTTTGAAGATGAAAGGTCTGAGAATCTAAAGGAGGAGGCATTTGGGAGCCAGTCACATTGTTCTTTTCACCCTTTAATTGTGAAATTTGGGCTTTCAACTTTCTGATCGTGTTACAATGAGCTTGAATATGTTCGTCACGTTTGTTTATCTGAAAAACTGCATCAAACTCTGTAACATCTGAGGATGTCTTGATATTTGAGGTTTTGACATTTTCTTTAAGATGTTGATATTTTAGTTGCAAATCAAAATGTTCAACTTCTAGTTTAGAAAGATGTTTTACCAAATTATCGTGATCATCCTGATGAATTTTCTCATTTAGTTATGAGTTTTTGTTTTCAAGCTCAATGACACGATCATGGGAAACTTTCAATGCAATAGATAATTCATGAAATCGAGAAGCAGTAATAGAGTGCTTAGTAACAGTATAAAACACATCTTGAGCATCACAACTTGAAATCAAATTCTCATTTAAGATATGCAAGTTCTTCATTTCAACTTCATTATATTTGAGTTCCCGTTCATAATCATTGACCTCAACTATCATTGCATCAAATTCCTTTTCCATTTCTTTAATATATGAATTTATTCCTTTTTGAAGACTCTCAAATTGACCTTTTAATTGTTTAAAGAAAGGCATGACCTCAGTTAAATAACAATCTTTAGTTTGCTCAAAACCCCTATCCCCCTCAGTTATCCCTGTAGATGTGATTCTCTTCTTACACGTTTTCTCAAAATCAACAAACAGCTAATAAACAACATACAGGCTGATTAAGGTTTTGCTATTAGTGGCAATAGATCTAGGAACTAAATGCATTGGTGTATTTGGAGGATACACAGTAGCTGCAGGCATTTTCCTAAGGGGAGTGTTAGTTTCAACAAGTACATTAGCTTTTTGTTTATCCATATATTTCTTCCAAAAAATATGTTTTGGGGTTAATTGAGTTTGAGGCTTAAACATGTTAAGGGAGATCCAATTTTCCTTAGTGTAATCATGGGGTTTGATCGTTACGTTTTTCTCTTTACATGCAGGATCGTTAAGTTTCTTATCTATTTTCTCCCTAGATGCATCATCTAATTTTCTATCCTCTTCAGTTCTTCCAATACATGATGGTGTTTGCCTAGGCTTAAGAATCTCATTACCATCATACAGTACCTTATGAGCAGTTCTAGCCTTTTTAACTACCTCGGGATTTGGTTCCTCAACAAGGGGAATGCTATGCTTATCGCTTAAGACTCTATGCTTAGTGATCAAGTGAGCAGTTTGAATGGTATTCCCTTGTACGTACAACTTATTTTCAAGCTTTTTTTTCAAAGTTTTTAGATTGGAAAAATCATTCAAAAGTTTTGATTCCTTAGCATTGAATTCTTGCTTAAGCATTTTAACATTTTCTTGAAGTTCTTGTTTTTGCTTAACAGTTTTAGAAAGCTTTTCTTGTAAGGAGTTTAACTCTTGTTTTAATACTTCTTCTCTAAAATTACTTTTTCTAATAATTGTACGCATTTGGTCATCCATTTCCTGCTCACGGGTGGTTAACTCAAACTTAGCACGTTGTTCATAAATAGCAACTTGTTCTTTATAGGCATTCAGTTCAGAGGTAACATAATCATCAGGGGCACATGCAGTGTATTCGTCAAAAACATAGTCATCATTGACTGCAGAAGATGCATCACTTGGTTCAATCACACTCTCACTTTGGATCATATATTGATCATATGGGACAATATTATTATTACCCAAATTAGCAATATCCGAGTCACAAGTTTCCTGTGTTTGCACTTTATCATGCATCTTTTGCTGATCAATATCATCATATAGTTTTAATACCTCTGAGATGATTGATTCTTTGGATGGACCAGCTTGCTGTGATGATGAGACCTTTGGAGAGACCATTGGAGAAATGCTAGCCATGAAAATTTTTTGTGCAGTAGGTTCATCATCGACGTCAGAGTCGTATGCATCACAGTCAGCGACTTGAAAGGCATTCTGATGATTGTGACCTATCTCCTGAATTGGCTGCTCATCCACATCTGCATCATATGTCTTGGCATTGCCCTCAGTAAGAAACAACAACTCCTCTTCATCCAAAACAGCACCATTATCCTGAGCTTGCACAAGTAACATCTTGTCTCTAAAGTACTCTGCATTTTGAGGACGTTTTGGAGATGTGCAGTTCCTTGCTATATGTCCATCACCACCACAGTTTTAGCACTTAATTGGCTTAGCTTGACCTTGATTTCTATTCCTTCCCCGATTCTGATTTGCAATATAACCTCCACCTACTCCACCTCTTCCCTGTTCATATTGTCTTCCTTGAACTGGTTGCACCATAACTTTTCCATCTCTGACAACAGCATGATTGTATAGATTGGATGCAGTTCTGATCTCATTGTTAGTGTGAAGACTGTTGGTATGTGGATTAAGGGTCAAGTTTTGTTTAACCATAAGAGCCAGTTGATTGATGAAGTGTCCCATGACTGAATCAGCATCAGCTTGCTTGAAACTCGGATCGGGAATGAGTTTGTGATTACCATTACCCGTGGGTATGACTTGAGAGGCTTTGGTCGTAATACCCACATTGGTGTAGAAAGCTGTTGAATCATTTGGTGAGCTTGTTTCTCCTTGGTTGGTTTTGAACTGTTCAAGAATCCTTTTTTCAAACATAGCATGTCTCTCATTCTGAAGAAGGAAGGCATATAGTTGCTCATAGTTGGTGTTCTTTAATCCTTTGGTTAGCTTCACAGAGGTGACAAATTTTTGCCATTCGGGATTCATGTTGTTCACAAACTTTGAATTCAGCTGAATATTTGGCATGGTCATTTTGATATTCCTCATATCATTCACCAGCTTGTGGAATCTCACGTAATATTCATAGATAATTTCTTCTGGTTTCATCTTAAAGTGCTCAAATTCATCATACAGCTGTGATTCTCTGTCTTCCTTAGTTAATTCAGAACCTGAGAGAAGCATCTTTACATTATCCCAAACCGCCTTGGCTTCAGTGTTGTGATTGATAAG
Organism: Chrysanthemum seticuspe; assembly: GCA_019973895.1. Classification (NCBI taxonomy): domain Eukaryota; kingdom Viridiplantae; phylum Streptophyta; class Magnoliopsida; order Asterales; family Asteraceae; genus Chrysanthemum; species Chrysanthemum seticuspe. Next base: position 326,835,404 of record BPTQ01000008.1, on the reverse strand, counting down.
CTTGTAGATATCTTTTGGAAGACCCTGAAGTATAATGTTTGAAGCCCTGATATCAGCATCGAATCTCTTTTTCTCCTTATCACTGAGCTCATCATACGTTTTTGGTCTGTCCAATCCAAAGATCATTGTTCCGTCTACAGCAGTATCAATTATGTCTCTTGTAGTCTTAATCTGATAAGGTCCTTCATCAATTGATTTGAGAATGTTGACCCCATTTTCTTTTCCCAAACAGTACAACCGGATTCGTTGAGCCCATGAGTCATAATCAGTTCTGTCAAGCATAGGTGGACGAGTATCTGATCCAGCTGCTTGAAAGTCCTCAGCTATAGAAGAAACGATAGTAGGTACGATGTTTGACATGATTACAAGTTCTACGGGATTTTACTATTCTTTGATTAAACCGGGAAATTGATTCTTTCAAGGGATTTTACTAAACCAAAAGAACAACCGTAAAAATGTAGCACGAAGAAGTGACAAGTCTCAATAGACAAGTAGCTAAATAGTCAACTCGCTTTGGTATCAACTCGCTAAACAGACAACTCGCTTAAAGAAACAAGTCGCTTAAAACTCAAGTTGCTTAAAGAAACAACTCGCTTAATAGCCAAGTCGCATACAGAGACAACTCGCTTAACCACCAAGTCGCTTAAAATAACTCGCTAGCAGTACAACTCGCTTAATAGCCAATTCTCTTTAGAACTCAAGTCGCTTAAAGAAACAACTCGCTTAGAACCCAAGTCGCATATACCAACTCGCTTCCAATAACAAAGCAACTCGCTTTGTAGAAACACAACTCCGAGACTCAACTCGCTTTGTACAACATTCAAAAACAACCACTTTATCAATCAAAAACAACCAAACCACAATGATTTAAGCCTTCCAATTCAAAACCTAAACACATATGATGATCCTAAACACAAAAGTACAAACAAAGTTTAAACTTTAACACTAGAATTTGTCCAAATGATTCAAACTCTCCTAAACACTTATAACCCCAAAAACCTTATGAAATCCACCAAAACAAAGAGCATGAAAGATGAGTGATCAAACCATGGCTCTTGATACCAAATGAAAGATATGGGATTTCACAAACACACTAAACCATAATCACATGAGGCATACAAGATGTTTAGAGAGAGAAAGTTCTAGAGAGAGAAAGGGAAGGGAGTTGGGAACTATGTGAAACAAAGAAAAATGGTATTGAAGCTCCAACCCTCTACCTTGGGAGGTAGAGGGTATTTATAGTGTCTTACAAATAAACGCCACCTACGGGCTGTGGATCAGGCATACAGTGGGTAAAGACCCGTCCGTCCTCCACGGTGTTACTTTACAAACTACTTAATAACATAACTTGACTACGACCACGAGCTTTCTAACGAATACATATACTTGAGGTGACCGACTCTTTAACGACTGAATTTTCTAATTCCTAACATCCTTAATTCATTTTTGCTTAAATGAATGTACCCGAAAATACATATTAGTTATGTGTTCCCTTTAGCATTCAAAAGACATGAGATGCAATGAAAACGGCTTTTTACTTTGTATTAATAATGAAAAAGGTTTGTCCTAGACGTGAGAATGTTTTTAGGAAAATGATACGGGGAGAAGTATCCTTTTAGAAAGTATTCCGGAAAAGAAAATTTATCTTGAGTTTTGAAAAATCCCCATATTGTTTGCGAGTTGTGTGGGAAGTAGAGATCCTAGACTCAGAAAAGAAGGTAAGGCTAACGTTTACGTACCTTGTAGAATGAGAATCATTTTACGACAATTGTTCCATGAGACCAAGACCAAGACGAAGCAAGTTGAATTGTTCCCGCTTCAACGGTTTGGTGAGGACGTCGGCTATGTTGTCTTCGGATGATACTTTCTCAATAGAAATGTTCCCTTTTGAACATTGTCTCTTAAGAAGTGATGACGGATCTCTATATGCTTGGTACGAGAGTGCAACACCGGATTCTTGCTTAAGTCAATAGCACCTTTATTTTCGCATAAAATGGCTATGTCGCTTAGATGAATGTCGTAGTCAACTAACGCTTGTTTCATCCATAGTGCTTGTTGGCATGCCTTGCCAGCGGAGACATATTCAGCTTCGGTTGTTGAACTGGCCAATGTCATTTGCTTCTTCGAGAACCAAGATGTTAAACAACATCCCATAAAATTACATACACCACTTGTACTCTTTCGATCAATATAATCACCTGCATGGTCAGAGTCCGCATATACAATTGTTTCTACCCCCGTCCCCTTAGGATACCATAATCCTAATTGAGTAGAAATCTTCATGTATCTAAATATTCTTTTGACGGCTTCTAGTTGTGAAGTTTTAGGGTCTTCTTGAAACCTAACACATAGACATACACTAAACATTATATCTGGCCGACTAGCCGTAAGGTAGAGAAGACTACCAATCATGCCACGGTATTTGGTGTTATCAACGGGTTCACCGTCTTCGTCTTTTGTAAGTTTAGTATCGGATGACATTGGTGTTCTTATAGGTTTTGACTCTTCTAAACCAAACTTATTTAGCATTTCTTTTATGTATTTGGATTGATTAAAGAAGATACCATCTTCTAGTTGTTTGATTTGTAGACCAAGAAAGAAAATTAATTCTCCCATGATACTCATTTCAAACTCATCATGCATGATTTTCGAGAAATCATCACACATGTCTTGACAAGTCGATCCGAATATAATATCGTCCACGTAGATTTGAACAATAATTATATGGGATTCCTTTTTCTTTGTGAAAAGTGTATTATCAACTAACCCCATGGTATTGTCGTTTTTGATTAAAAATGATTTGAGTCTATCATACCAAGCCTTTGGGGCTTGTTTAAGACCGTAAAGAGCTTTCTTTAGTTTGTACACGTGGTTAGGTTTTTCGAAATCGATAAAGCCCGGAGGTTGAGCTACGTAGACTTCTTCATTAATAAATTCATTTAGAAAAGCACTTTTAACATCCATTTGAAAAAGCATAAGATCATTAGCACAAGCATAAGCAAGAAGTATTCTTATGGATTCTAATCTAGCTACGGGAGCATAGGTCTCATCAAAGTCTATGCCTTCTTGTTGATTATACCCTTGGGCAACAAGTCTAGCTTTGTTTCTAGACACTACACCGTTTGCATCTAACTTGTTTTTATATACCCATTTAGTTTCGATTATGGCTTGGTTATTAGGTGGAGGGACAAGTGTCCAAACATCGTTAAAAACAAATTGAATTAACTCTTCTTGCATAGCCATTACCCAACTTTCATTTTTTATGACTTCTTGCGTATTTTTAGGTTCTATGGTTGAGACAAAACAAAATAAACTACTTTGGTTTTGGACTTGAAATCTTAATGTTCTTTCATTTAACTTTCCTATAACCTTTTCTATGGGATGTTCATTAGACTTTTTAATATTGATAATTTCATTGTTTAATGGTTCATCTTTATTTATATTTTCCTTGATTTCTATGGCTTCACTTTCGATTATCTCGTCATCGACAAGAGGTTGGGTAGGTTTAGGTAGACTTTCATCAAATTTTACGTTTAAGGATTCTTCAACCTTTATTGTTTCTTTATTTAGTATAACATAAGCTTTACTATTAGGAGAGTAACCTAAGAAGATACCTTCGGTTGATTTAGGATCAAATTTAGTTAGGTAATCTTTAGTGTTGATTAAGAAACATTTACTACCAAAGATTCTAAAGTGTTCTAGCGAAGGCTTTTTTCCTTGAAGTAACTCGTATGGAGTTTTACCTAAAAATGGTCTAATTAGTACACGGTTAAGTATGTAGGTTGATGTGTCGACGGCATTGCACCAAAATTTTTGAGGAATAGATTGCTCATTTCTTGTAAGGTTCTGTAAGATATTAGTTTTCACATACACATCATAACACAATCAAACATAGGCGTATAGAAGATGAGTTTTAGAGAGAGAAAGTTAGAGGTTTAGGGAACTTTAGTGAGAGAAAAAAAATCTTATTATGAGCTCCAACTCTCTACCTTGGAAGGTAGAGAGTATTTATAGTCTTACAATAAAACGCCACTCAACGGGCTGTGGATCAGGCATACAGTGGGTAAAGACCCGTCCGTCCTCCACGGTGTTACTTAACTAAATACTACTTGACTTAAATGAACTACGACTACGAGCTTTCTAACGATTACATATACTTGAGGTGACCGACTCTTTAACACCTGGAATTTCTAATTCCTAACAATCTCCCCCTAAGGGAGGTCACCGCAATCATGTACAAAAATTACATTGAATACAAATAGATATTACATTAACAATTGTTCTTGCATTCTTGATGTAGTCCTTTGATCCTAAGCTCGTAGTCATTAATTCTTCACATTGCATGTTTGGTTACTCCAAGTGGAGGTCTTTTACTGATCCACGTGATAATAAATTTGAGCCAGCTTATGAGATCATCAGCTATCAAAAATCTCTGAGACATCCTTTGTGGTGTTGGTATTATGTGATGTTGTGACTTTAGGACCGACATGCTCACATTCTGGATCATGATATCTTCTCATCAGAGTAGCGGAAGCTTTAGTTGATTCATGATATTGGCAGCAGCGTAGCAGAAGCATGGAGTGAAAATATCAGAGTCATTGATGCACTAATCATGATTTCTTTTGAGATGAATGTGTTAAGTGAGCATGCGGCTATGGATTGACCGCTTCATTCTGATCAGCTTCAAACGTCGGGTGTACCTGCATACAACAGTTAGCAATAAATCGCACGAAAGTGTCTTCGATCACTTTCGTTGAATTGAGGTACACGGCCCACGGTTCCCCGTTGATCAGTACATGTACTGCCTGTGATCAGGTATAATTCCGAAGAATTTCCTTGACAGGGTTTCGCAGCTGCTCTAGCTGTTCTCAAACCGGAACATCTCAAAGAAGACAACACGGAGTGAGTGAACCAGCGAATTTTAAGTCCACTGATTGATGAAAAGAGATTTGAAAAACAATCGTGTATTGCTCAATAGAAATTGTTTTTGCAATACAACGAAGGTTTTATTGAAAATCAATTATCAATCATAAAAACACCTTTTGGTTTGAAAAATGAGTACACGGTCGATGTGCTAAAGAAAAGAGTTGTTAAGCACAAAGACCGGTTTTTCAAAGGTATCCGTCAATCCATAACCTGAACCAGGATTGATTCAAGAGATTGAATCGCCCCATTGTTTCTGTTCAGTTGTCACATGGTTGATCTATATAATAGATCTCACATGCCACCTACCAGGAGCTTGTGTGATGTTGGCTCCAGAAGGTTTTCCATCTTCACTGTGAATATCTTCACATATCACTCGGATGTTCAGGCAAAACCACAAGGATAATGCGTAGGACTCAAGATATAATCTCTCTTTCCACATTGTGTGAAACAGAGAGTCTTCATTGAAAGTGTCCTAATGAGATTTATTGATGATCTCGTGGCTCTAGACTCAATTTGTGCATATTTGGATCCTGTACCGGAGACTAGGGAGAGGGTCTCCTTCTTCAATATCAACAATCTCTAAGAGAAAGTCAATAGATAATGTCGGTTCCCCGTGAGAATGAAACAAGTCCTTTTAAGAGGAACTTGAGTGGTTTGGAAAGTTGAAGTGCAGTGCGTCACTGGGTCCACGACGTCTTGTCTTCAATACCGATGTTACCATCAGTAGCATATGAATTGAACCCGGTTTCTGCCCTAAGGTTGAATAAATGGAGGGCTATTTGTTTTCACCCTTTTCTCATTCAATTCTTTTTAATTCTTCAACCCCTTCAGTGCTTACCGAGACTTCATAGCAAGAACCTTGTTGGGTTTGTTCCAGTACTTGCTCTATCTCAGTCCGCACTCTTCCCATATCTCACTTTTCTCCTTTTATCATCATACCTAAGGACTTCTACACTAACTAGTGGATTGTCCCTGGGTAGATCCCTCCGGTTCTGGCGGATCATGGGAACCAATACCTAACCTTATCATCCTTATATCACCGTACATAAAGTAAAGTTGGTCGTTCTATTTGGTATTGTTCATCTGCCATTGGAATTAATTGAAAACCATTTGAAAATCAATCCAGATACTTGTGATATATCAAAACATTTTGTACCTGAATTGTTTTTGATATTTTTAGAATAAGTGCTCCCCCTCAACATGTGCATCAAATGTTTGAAATCGTTTTGCACACGGAGGCAAGAGGAAGAAATTACTTATTTGATTACCATTTTTCTAAAAGATATCACCATCACTTCCTTGATCAAATCAAGTAGATATAGCATTTCCGGGAAGGATGAGGTTTCCATAAATTTGCTCCCCCTCAATATGTGCCTCGAGGTTTGAAAAGAGTTTTGCACATACTAGAGGGAACCTGCACATTGAGATAAATGATCACGTTTCAAATCATATGTTTAAGATAGATGCTCCCCCTCAACATGTGCATTGAAAATTTGAAATCGTTTGTCACATGTGGGAAGGACAGCATGTACATCCTTATAAAACCATTTACCGAATTATCAGTTTAAATCCAATTTAAATCACACATTCTCCCCCGATCACAATTATCAAATCATTTGAGATTTGTGATCTCTTATAGAGTTAAATTGATTTTGAAAGCTTTTAAGGAGAATTGTGACTTGATTATGAAAGCGTTTTAACTGATAAGGATTGGATTTTAAGACTTTAAACTCCATTGATAAAACATGCATGTATATCTTTTGAAAACGATTTAATGCCAAATAACTTTTTAATTTAATTGAAATCATTCTCCCCCTCAATCAATGACATAGGTTGTTGATTGAGATATTGATATTTTGACAAATAAGTCCAGATGATTATCAAAAATAGAGTCCGAGTTATTTTACATGCATTTAGTTTTCAGCAGATAAATGTTTATAGAATCAGAGCATGGAATTTTGAAAAACATGATAAAGTATGGCTCTGTTCTTTCTTTGAAAAGCGGGTTACAGCCTGAAATGACAGTAAGCCATTGTTTCTCTTTCTCTCAATTTTTTTTTTTTTTTTTTTTTTTTTTAATTAAAAATTCGAACAATATCTAAAGTCCGGTGTCATTCTTTGAATGACAGCACAAAGACCGTAGATATTATCGAATCGAGAAAGACATGACAAAAATGACAATATTTTTTGAAGATTTTTCGAATTTTTCAAATTTTTATGGATTTTGAAGGTTTTTATATTTTTCTATTTGATTTTTGAGGATTTTATAATTTTGTATTTTGTTTTTCGAATAAATATTTACAAGAGATAGATGAAGATAGACCTTTACTCCTCGTCTTCCTCCTGAAGACCTTTGAGTGTTTCTGGTTGAAGGCTTTTCAAGCCAAGTCGTGGAAGAATAAACTGAAAACGTTCTCTAGGAAGAGCTTTGGTGAAGATGTCTGCTAACTGATATTCAGACCTCACAAAATAGAGTTCCACCACACCTTTTTCCACTTGTTCCCTGATGAAATGATGTCGAATGTCGATATGCTTTGCTCTTGAGTGTTGAACGTTGTTGCATGAGAGAGCAATAGCACTTTTATTATCACAGTACAGAGGAATTTTGTTGAATTCAAAGCCATAGTCAGATAATTGAGATCTCATCCATAAGATTTGAGCACAACAGGATGACATGGCTATGTATTCAGCCTCTGTAGAGGAAATAGAAGTACTCATTTGCTTCTTTGAAGACCAGCTCACAAGCTTATCACCCAAAAACTGAGCACCTCCAGATGTACTTCGACGAGTATCTTGACACCCTGCATGATCAACATCTGCATAGGTTGTTAGTGACATGCCGGTGTCCTTCGGGTACCAAAGACCCATATTGATGGTTCCTTGGAGAAACCGAAAGACCCGTTTAACTGCTTCAAGGTGCTTTTTAGTAGGCTTAGCCTGGTATCTAGCACACATGCAAACAGCGAACAAGATGTCTGGTCTACTAGCTGTGAGGTACATCAGGGATCCAATCATACTACGATATTTTGTTTGGTCAATCATGATCCCTGAGTGGTCCTCATCTAGTTTGGTTCGATCAATCATGGGAGTGTCAACAGGGTCACTTGAATCAAATCCAAATTTCTTTAAGATCTCAGTTGCATATTTAGATTGATTTATGAAAATGCCTCCGGGACTTTGCGAAATTTGTAATCCCAAGAAAAATGACATTTGTCCCATCATTGACATTTGAAATTTTGAACTCATTTCATTTGAAAAACGATCACATTCCATTGGGTCTGTGTAGGCAAAAATAATATCATCAACATAAATTTGAACATGAATTAAATGTTTGCCTGACTTCCTGGTGAACAATGTTGGATCAACTGCTCCTTTGCTAAATCCGGTTGATAGAAGAAACTTTGACAGTGTATCATACCATGCCCTTGGAGCTTGCTTTAAACCGTAAAGAGCCTTCTTCAAACGATAAACGTGAGTAGGATGCTCTTGATTCACAAATCCTTCAGGTTGGCTGACGTAGACGACTTCTTTAACATCTCCGTTCAGAAATGCTGTCTTCACATCCATCTGATAGACTACCATGTTCTTACTAGCAGCATTAGCCAGAAAGATTCTGATTTCCTCGATTCGAGCAACTGGAGCAAAAGATTCTTCAAAGTCAATACCCTCCTCTTGATGGTATCCTTTAGCAACTAATCGAGCCTTGTTCTTCAACACATCACCATGCTCATCAAGTTTCAGTTTGAAGATCCATTTAAGAGCAATAATCATAGCACAGTCTGGAGCAGGTACTAACTCCCATACATCAAGTCGATCAAACTCATGAATTTCATCTTGCATGGCATTGAACCAGCTATCTTCATTCATGGCGGTTTTAACATCTTTTGGTTCGATCTTAGATAGTACGGAGTTGAAGAAGCACCATAAGGCATCGGTTGCAAGTTGTTTTCGTGTTGATACAGGACGAGAGGGATTTCCAATTATGTTATCTAGTGGATGATCGTGAGTCCATTTTCTAAGGTGTTCATGTGGCAGTTGTTGAGGGACTGAGGTAGCAGAGTCGATGTCTCCTGAAGAAGATGGTTCTGATGATGATTCAGGAGCAAATATGTTTTCAAATGGAGCATTGATTCGCTCCCAAACAGTCAAGTTTATCATACAAGCTAACCACTTGTGAATGGTCAACCGTAATAAAATTCAAACAGCTCAGAAACAAATGCAATTAAGATCTGGAGAGTATAGTGTTTCCACAGGTCGTTAAGTCCCACGGAGACTTAATGGTGTTTGAACAAATTCAGATGTCGAATAATCACTAAGGATAGTGATCAGTAAGGATTTTGGAATATTTATACCTAAAGAAAAAGTTTGGTAAATTACAGGGGCTTAAATGCAAATTAAAGAAAATTAAAAAGCTAAAATATATTAAATAAATGCTATCACTATTTTTAAAATGATGTTTTTTCTTGATTTATAAAACAAAATAACTTAAATAAACTATTTTAATTAAAACGTAAACTTAAATTATCTAAAAATGTGACTTAAAATGAAAACGTACGTTATGTATAAAAATTACGCGAGTGCGCAAGGAAAAAAGTAAAATTTGTAAAATAAAAGTCCTACGAATGTAAAAACAATTTTCTTACTTACTATATGACAAAAGAAAATTTTAGAAAAAAGATTTATATTTTTTTGACTTTTATATTTTTTTATTATGAATTAAATACTATTTTAAACTAATTAAATGTTTAAAAATACTAAAACTATTCGGAAAAATCTGAAACTTTTTTATAAAATACTTATTAACAATACAATGCTAGGAAAAATACAAAAGTTGAAAAAGCTTGTTTTAATAATCTAGAAATAAGCTAATTAACTCGTATAAGCTAAACTGGAAAACAAAGGGTATATATTAAATTGTGCAAAGTATAACCAGTCAAAGACCCAAGGGCAGATGGTAGTGTGTGTGTGTGGTGAGCTGGGTGGCCAGGGTTCGAATCCCAGCACTGGCTTTTTGCAAACTATTTATTTTTTTGGATTTTTCTATTTGAAACTTATTAAGCACTATGAGATAAGCAAATTTTAAAACTACAACTTTTTATAAAAACTACCAATAAGCTCAGTTTTAGCTTATTTATCTCAACAGTGGGCTAGAATATGAAATAAGCACAAGTATTAAGCTAAAAAGCTAAGAAGCTAATAAATAAGCACAAGGAAACTGGAAATAAGCTAAACAACTGTTAATAAGCTAAAATGAAAACTAAAAAAAAAACAAATTAACTAAGAAATAAGCACAGAATAAGCTTCAAATAAGCACAATGTAAACTGGTTCACAGGACACTTTGTGGTTTTCTAGGCACCTTTAAGCTAAATTTTAAGCACTTAGATAAGCTAGGAAATTAAAATACACACTGGGACTAACAAGTTAACCAAATAAGCTATCCAAAAAGCTAAAGCTTTCACAGTGGAATTCACTGGTGAGCTTATGAGGAGCTTATGAAATAACTTATAAACACTGGATGAACTTTGTACTGTATGAAATGGATTAAACAAAAAGCTAATGGCAGGCTTATTATATAAGCTGCAAAATGAAAAGTAAGAACTGGAATAGAGACACAGCTAGGTGGGCTTTTAAGAAAAACAAAATTCACAAGCTGAAGCTCACTAATAAGCTCTGTGAGAGCTTGAGAAATAGCTTATACAACTGGTGCACAGGGCATTTCTTTGGAAAAGTACTTAAAAGAGACAAGGAGATAAGCAGTTTATAAGCTAAGATTATGTAAACTAAGATTTTTCTAATTAAGTTAAGCAGCTAAACTTTAATATCCCAAAAGCTTATATCCTAAATCTTAATATTATGTCCTATATAAAATTATCCATTTTATTCAAAAACGACTATATTGAAAAGTTTGACTTTTTATCTTACACTAAGACTTTGACTTTTATGAACTTTGGATTGATTTTATGGACTGAACATGTTATTATAAGGTGAAATGAGATTATCTATAGCTATGGTAACAACTTTTAAGCATGTAAAATGAATTTGGCAATCCAAATTCCTAACAGTTACCAAATAAGATGAGATTAAAGCTATTTTGACTTTTTAGCAAACAAGAAATATATTTTATGACTTGATTGAACTAGATTGAACTAATATGACATGAAATAACTACAAACAACATCAAGTATGAGCTGGAATACCAATCTAACAGTAAATCCAAACACCACTTTAGTAAACTGTTTTGAGCTTTTTAGCACTAAAACAAGTTTTTAATCCAAGAAAGCTATTAATTAACTTACATTAACTATATTTAAACAGATTTATGCTAGAATTATCAAGATTATAGCACTTATACTAAGAAATTCAAATTTTAAGGAAATGGCTTACAAATTGGGATTATGCACAAACTAAGAACTAAGAACAAAAGATCACTCCTATATGCTTACCACTAAGCTTCTAAACCAAGAGCATTCCATATATCACCCTGCTTCTGTCTTGATCTTCATTTCCATTGCTTTTTTATTTTTAGCTAATTTTTTTGGTATTTTTGGTAATTTTTGAAATTGTTAAATAAAACTGATTTCTTAAGGTTTCTAAGAGCTTATAAGCTTTGTCAAAAGCTTATATGAGCTTAAGAAGCAATAACAACAACTATTAACAACTTTTGCATATTATGAGAATTTAACCATGGAAATTGACATAAACTGAAATCGTATACAAGAACTGAAATTGAAAGTGAAAATAGGTTTTTATTACACTGGAGTATGATTACAAAACACTTGAAGGTTTAAACATAAACTGGAAAGCTAAAATTTATTAAAACGACATAGAGAAAATTAAAATACACTAGACTTCATCCACATTGCTTCTTATCCACTTTATAATGATCTTTTTCAGCTTTGTGTCGACATCTGAATCTTTCCCACCTCTCTTGAGCCATTGGATCTCTCTAATTCATCATATTCGTCCATGTGGAGTTTTTGGCGCCAAATATCTCTTTAGCAGGTTTTTAGCATTTAAAGAAGTTTGGGAGGATGTGGAGGTGGAGGGGAGTGGGTATACAAGTGGAAAGACAGGTGGAAAGGGTGGAAATGTCAAGTGGAAGAAAATTGCTCTGGTTTCTGGAATTCAGGCTTGGTGAAGGGGATGTACAGTGTACATGGTATTTGGGCGCGTTTGACTTTATTTGACTTTTTGATATTAATAAGGCTGGGGTCAAAATAGGGGGTCACAGGGTTAATTGGCAGGGGTCTTTTGTTTTGGCTGGGCTCAATAATAAAAGGGGGTCCGTTTGGTTTGTTTAATACACAAGGACCATAGATGTAAATTCTGCAAACTTGAGGGACCAAAACTGAACTTTTTCCAATGTTAACACAAGGACCAAACTTGCCATATATGAATAGTACAAGGACCATTTTTGATTATTTTCCATTTTTATAAATCCAAGGACTATTTTTGACATTTTTTAAACTTGAGGGACCTTTTCTGCCATTTGACCAAAGATTCATTCAAGGACCATTTTTGACAATTTAGAATATTTCAGGGACCTTAAATGATAAAACTCCATATTTTTGGATTCCAGGGACTAGATTTGACAACTTTTGAAACTTGGGGGACTAAAACTGCCAATTATGCAAACTTGATATGTTTTTCATCTGATTTTGATATTTTTGCATTTAAAACACATAAAACACTTATTTGTGATATTTTTATCATTTTGATACATTTCTGAGTGTTTTCAGATGTTTTTGCAGTCTAGATGGTACAAAAATGATGAGTATTTAGACACTCATCAATCCCCCACACTAAGATATTGCTAGTCCCTAGCAATCTTTTGAGAAAACTTAATGGATTTGAATCTCTTTACCAAAAGCCATCACTTCTGGAGTAGCCAAATGTTTCAGTTCAAGTAAGAACCTTGGTACAATGATAACCAAATGATTTTTAGCAAATCATAAGCTTTCAAAGGTTTTGATTTGTCTTTACCAGAAGCCGTTTGCTTCTGGACTAGCCAACTCTTAGATAAATTATCAATATTATCTTTGGTGAGCCGATTACCAATTATGGTTTTCCAACTGCCTTTACCACAAGCCATAATCTTGCGGGCTAGCCAACTTTTCACTAATTAAAGATATGGTGAGTTGAACACCATACAATTTTGGGCAAATTGCAAGCCATAAACGGATTTGAGATATCTTTACCAAGAGCCGTTTGCTCCTGGATTAGTCAATCTCTATGTGGGTTAGACATGGCGGACTGATTACCATTTGCTGAGTAAGTGCAAAACACTTACACCAAAAAAAAAATTTTGGCCAAAAACGGGGGAATTGGGTGGTATAATTACATGATAAAATTCGTGAGAATTCCCCCCCACACTAGAAATGAATATTTCCCTCAATATTCAAAGTACCGGCTGTTATGCCGAAACATAGAACGTAAAAGGGAAATATTACGGCCATTATTTTATTTTTGATATATACAGATTTTTTTTTTTTTTTTTTTTTTTTTTTTTTTTTTTTAGAGAGAGAACTTATATACAACAGCGGGAGGAAACTCCCCCACACTAGGGTGGGGCTCAAGGGTGAAAACCCATGTGGTGTGCTACTGTTTTTGATTACCGAGTCGCTAGCTTGACTCGATCCCCGCATTCATTGGTTCATGGGGAAAGTTTGTAGATCCGGGACAACCACAGGTGGAATGTCCTCTCCAAAATAATGCTTTAATCGATGACCATTCACTTTAAAATTTGGACCATCGGGCTGAGATAACTCAATGGTACCATAAGGATAAACCTTAGCAATAGTAAATGGACCAGACCAACGGGACTTTAGCTTTCCCGAGAATATCTTCAATCTTGAATTGAAAAGAAGGACTCGATCACCAACGTTGAACACGCGGTTCTTGATTTTAGAGTCATGAATCTTCTTTGTCTTTTGTTTGTAGATCAAAGAGTTCTCGTATGCTTGATCACGGAGTTCATTTAATTCATTCATTTGAACTTTTATGTGATCACCAGCTGTCTGAATATCGAAGTTTGCATGTTTCAAGGCCCAGTATGCCTTGTGCTCAAGCTCAATCGGAAGATGACATGCCTTTCCGTACACTAGCTTGTATGGAGTACACCCAATGGGTGTTTTATAAGCCGTACGGAAGGCCCAGAGTGCGTCATCTAGTTTATCCGACCAGGATGCACGGTTTTCGCCTACTGTCCTTTCCAAAATTCTTTTAATACCACGGTTGGAAACTCCCACTTGCCCACTTGTTTGGGGGTGGTATGCAGTAGAGAGACGGTCGGTTACACCATACTTTTGCATGACACGATCAAATTGATCATTGCAGAAATGTGTACCACGATCACTGATTATAGCTCGTGGAGTTCCAAACCTAGCAAAAAGAGATTTTAAAAATTTTACAACAACTCGGGCGTCATTGGTAGGTAAAGCTTTCGCTTCAACCCATTTTGACAAATAGTCAACAGCCACAAGTATGTATTTGTTTCCTCGAGATGATGGAAATGGCCCCATAAAGTCAATGCCCAGATGTCAAAAATCTCACAAACTTGAATGGCATTTTGCGGCATTTCATTTCTTTGAGAGATATTTCCGTGACGTTGACAAGCGTCACATGCTTTGACAAATTCGTGGGCATCCTTGTAAATTGTGGGCCAATAAAACCCGGAATCAAACACCTTTTTGGCGGTGTAGTTTGGACTATGATGTCCCCCGGTGGGTCCAGCATGGCAAGCTTTGAGAATGTCAATAGCTTCTTGTCCATAAACACACCGTCGGATGACTTGATCCGCACAGATTTTGAATAAGTAGGGGTCGTCCCAGAAGTAATGTTTAACATCCTTGAAGAATTTGTTCTTCTGTTGGGTCGACATCCCTTTCACTATGAAGTTACCCGCATGGTAATTTGCGAAGTCAGCAAACCATGGGGTAGTAGAGTTTCTACGAAAAGAAACCGCATTGAGTGTCTCGAGAGGAAATGTTTCATTTATTTCCTTTTTCTCGAAAACATCTTGGTGTGGGTTTTCTAATCTGGACAAATGATCAGAAGCCAGGTTCTCAGCTCCTTTTTTATCACGTATAATGATATCAAATTCTTGCAGGAGGAGAACCCAACGAAGTAATCTCGGCTTTGCATCTTGTTTTGCAAAGAGATATTTAAGAGCCGAGTGATCCGTATACACCACGCATTTGGTCAAGATTAAGTATGGCCGAAACTTCTCAAACGCATACACCACGGCTAATAGCTCTTTTTCTGTGGTGGTGTAATGGGTTTGAGCTTCAGTCATAGTCTTACTTGCGTAGTGGATAGGCTGAAAATGCTTGGATCTACGTTGCCCTAAGACTGCACCGATAGCAAAATCACTTGCATCGCACATGAGCTCAAAAGGCAAGTCCCAGTCGGGAGCAACGAGAATGGGTGCTTCAGTAAGCTTTTTCTTTAATGTTTCAAAAGCTTCGATGCACTCGGGTGAGAAGATAAAAGGAGCATCTTTTTCAAGAAGATGGGTCATAGGCCGGGTGATTTTAGAAAAATCTTGTATGAATCTGCGATAGAAACCGGCATGACCTAAAAAACTCCTAATACCTTTAACGGTAGTAGGATGAGGCAATTTAGCAATAACATCGACTTTTGCTCTATCTACCTCAATCCCATTTTTAGAAATCTTATGGCCAAGGACTATGCCTTCTTTGACCATAAAATGGCTCTTCTCCCAATTTAGACAAAGATTGGTGTCTTCACACCTTTGAAGCATTTTTTCTAAATGGGAGAGACATGTTTGAAATGAATCCCCAATGACCGAGAAGTCATCCATAAACACCTCCATTGTTTCCCCGATCATGTCGTGGAATATGGCCATCATACATCGTTGGAACGTGCCAGGAGCGTTACATAAGCCAAAAGGCATACGTCTGTAGGCAAAAGTTCCGTATGGGCAGGTGAATGTGGTCTTTTCTGGATCCTGTGGATCAATGGGAATCTGAAAGTACCCCGAGAAACCATCAAGGAAACAATAGTATTCATTCCCTGCTAATCTCTCAAGCATTTGGTCCATGAAGGGTAGAGGAAAATGGTCTTTACGAGTGGCGTCATTCAACTTGCGATAGTCAATGCAAACACGCCATCCCGTAACCAATCGAGTTGGAATTAACTCGTTTTCTTCATTTGTGACAACAGTTATGCCACCATTTTTAGGAACACAATGAATTGGGCTAACCCAAGGACTATCTGAGTCGGGTAAATTAATCCTGCATCAAGAAGTTTGATAACCTCCTGTTTGATAACATCATGGATTTTTGGATTTACTCTTCTCTGATGTTGAACTGCTGGTTTGAAGTCATCCTCCATCAAGATTTTGTGAGTACAAAATTCAGGGTTGATACCCTTAATGTCGGAGAGTTTCCAAGCAATTGCTTGCTTGTGTGACTTCAAGACCTTTATGAGAGCAGTCTTTTCATCTTTACTCAAATCTCGAGCAATAATGACTGGTAATTTATCATCACCTTCAAGAAATGCATACTCGAGATGAGGTGGTAAGTCCTTAAGTTCGACTTCAGGAAATTCTTCAGTTTTCTCAACTGACTTGACTTCCTTGTTATGAAGCTCGACGGGAGGGAGTGATGATGGATCATCATTAAGCAACTTCTCAATGAGAAGTATGTCCCCCTCGATGTCGGTGGGAGCGTGATCAATTTCCCATGGAACAGAATCACTAGACAAGTAGGCTTCAATCTCTTCCAAGATGAAGTCACTTTCCTCAAACGGAGTGAGAGAAGGAGTAGAATTGGCGATGATGGGTTGAGATGAATGAGTGAAATTATCACTCGAAGAATTATGATCATAACCAAGAATTTCTTGAGAGTACTCTTCAGAAGCAACATCAATGATATCTATTTGGTTAACCGACTCAGAATCATAGTTTGCGGAGTACCTTGAAGTTTGATCAAGGTTAAAGGTGACAGCTTCATTACCAACACGTAATGTGATTTCTTACTCAAATACATCAATGAGAGCACGGCCCGTTCTCAGGAATCCTCGTCCAACAATGAGAGGAACCCGATGATCGGCATCGAAATCAACAACCACAAAGTCAGCTGGAAAATGGAACTTTCCTACTTTCACAAATACGTCCTCGGCAATGCCAAGAGGACGGGATATTGTACGATCTGCAAGCTCGAGAGTCATGCATGTAGGAGTAAGGTCCGGAAGAGAAAGTTTCTTCCATACTGAATAAAGCATCAGATTAATGCTTGCACCAAGATCGGCTAAGGCAAAGCATTCAACCATTCCTGGAAATACACAAGGTAAGAGAAATTTTCCAGGATCTCCAAGTTTCTCGGGAAGCTTCTTCAAGATAACTGCTGAGCAGTTCTCGTTCAGAGGAGTTTTTGCCATTTCAAACAGCTTTTCCTTGTTGCTTAACATGTGTTTGAGAGTTGATGCAAACTTGGGCATCAGCATGATAGCATCCGCAAAGCTTATGTCAAAATGTAGTTCTTGGAAAATTTGAAAAAATTTGTCCATTTGATGACTGGCTTTTTCGCGGAGCTTTTGCTCATTCAAACGTGATGGGTAAGGAATAGAAGATTTGGATTTGGGGTTTTCAACGGGAGCTACTGGAGGTTCAAAAACAACTCCTGGATTGGATTTGGGTTTCGGGACAACTTGAGGATGGACATCGTTGGTACCTCCGTTATTAGTAGGAAGTTCCTTGTCCTTTGTTGCCTCAGGTTCACTTTCCACTACCTTTGGGAGAGAAGAAGAAGAGGTAGTAGGAATAGCGGGTCCATTGTATGAAACACCACTTCTGGTTGTGATCGCCTTTGCATCGCCCCTCGGGTTAGCGATCGTGTTGCTCGGAAGTTTTCCTGAGCCCGAGGGTTGATCATTTAAAGACTTTTTAAGATCAGCGATCTGACTAACCAACAACCTGTTCATTTCATCTTGGGATTTCATGAATTGCTTCAATAACTCATCAGATGATGGTACTGGAGGAACTGGAGGGAAATTTTGAGGTCGGATGTTTTGATTATGACCTTGTTGTTGAAAATTCCCTTGGTTAGGATTCATATTTCCCTGAAATTGATTCCCTCGATTGAAATTGTTTTGATTAAGGTTCCCTTGATGTTGGAAACCTTGATTTGGTCCGGGATAGAAATTACCTTGGTTTTGATAACCTTGGTTCATTCTAGGTTGGTTCTGATTCCGTATTTGTATGTTAGGATTCTGGTTAAAACCGGGTGGTGCCTGATAAGTATTAGCACGGTAGTTTGGTTCATTTTGAGGACGGTATTGATTACCTCCCTGATGTGAAGTACCGGCTATAGCATTGGCTTCAAACGGACTACCGTCGGTGGCAGTACAGTTGTAGTATGCATGAGGGCCACCACAAGTAACGCAGGCCTCGACTTTCTTCACTTCACCATGTGATAGTGTCTGTGTGAAAGTGACTTTCTTTTGGTTAGCAAGAACCAAAGCCTGAACAATATCCGTGAGTTTGTCAATCTTAGCATCGGTGCTAGATGTACTCACGGGAGATGAAGTAGAAGGTCCTGCATTAGACTGAGACTGATATGTCTTTGTTCGGAAAGGGCGGACCTGGGACTTGTTTTCAATGATTTGCAAGGCTTCTTTTGTGGTCTTGCTCAGGAAATTACCTCCCGCGGAGGCATTTAAAGAGTCTTGGTCAGCTTGTCTCAGACCATTGTAGAAAGTATCCATTTGCATTAACTCGGTAAAACCATGATGCGGACACTTGCGGAGCAATTCTTTGTAACGATCCCATGCCTCCCCGAATGATTCATCAAATCTTTGAGAGAATTTCATTATCTCATTCTTAAGACTTGTAGTTCGGGATGGAGGATAGAATTCGTTAACAAACTTAGTGACTAGATCCTCCCATGTCTCAATGGAACGAGGGGGTTGTTTCTCAAGCCAATTCCGGGCTTGTCCCTCTAGAGAAAATGGGAACAGAAGAAGCTTAATTGCTTCATGTGGGACATTCTTGTATTTGATGGTAGATGCAATCTTGTTAAACCATCGAATATATGCATGAGGATCATCCCGCTCAAAACCATAAAATTGGCTTTGGGTTACAAGATTAAGCAACCCGGTTTTGAGCTCGAAGGTATCAGCCACGATGGCTGGGACAATAATGGCATCTCCGTAACCCTCGATGGGTGCTTGGAGAAGCTCATTCATCGGTTTGTCTTCTGCCATTACGACAGGGGGTGGTTGTGTTAGACGTTCCTCAGTCACGGCTGAAGGAGCAGAACGTCCTCTACGTCTACGAGGAATATTTGCAAGCTCAGAAAGTGGACTTGTAGAACTGGAAGAACGAGTGCGCATGCACTAAGTATAAAAATCAATTTTCAAAACAAATGCGAGGCAAAACGACAAGTGAACTTAAACCAATAATCACAAATGAAATGGCTTCTTTGAAAAAGGTACACCAAATCACAAGGACACAAAGGCAAGTTTTAAATCTTTAGTTCGGGAACTTATTAATGGTCACACCCCCAGTTGGTAGGTGTACTGCCTTGGTTTGCGGTGGTTGATTTTTATGTATTTATTAAGTACCACTGAAAAGACGTAGGTATGGATATGTGCTAAAGGTTTAAAAACTTTTGGACAATATTTTTGGTATCGTCTCGTTTAACCAAATCGTATCTCTTTAAGAATCACCTTAAAGGAAACACAAGCTAGAAAACGTTACGATTGTTTTGTTGTTTTATATTTTGTTTGGTGTTGTTAAAACTTTAGGAAAAGTGTTAATGAACTTTTTGATAACTTTACAAAAAACTGTTTACAAAAAGGTGGTATATGTGCAAGAATGGATCTGAAAAATGCTTAAAACACGCTTACAGCCTCCCCGGCAGCGGCGCCAAAATTTGATTCGCTCCCAAACAGTCAAGTTTATCACACAAGCTAACCACTTGTGAATGGTCAACCGTAATAAAATTCAAACAGCTCAGAAACAAATGCAATTAAGATCTGGAGAGTATAGTGTTTCCACAGGTCGTTAAGTCCCACGGAGACTTAATGGTGTTTGAACAAATTCAGATGTCGAATAATCACTAAGGATAGTGATCAGTAAGGATTTTGGAATATTTATACCTAAAGAAAAAGTTTGGTAAATTACAGGGGCTTAAATGCAAATTAAAGAAAATTAAAAAGCTAAAATATATTAAATAAATGCTATCACTATTTTTAAAATGATGTTTTTTCTTGATTTATAAAACAAAATAACTTAAATAAACTATTTTAATTAAAACGTAAACTTAAATTATCTAAAAATGTGACTTAAAATGAAAACGTACGTTATGTATAAAAATTACGCGAGTGCGCAAGGAAAAACGTAAAATTTGTAAAATAAAAGTCCTACGAATGTAAAAACAATTTTCTTACTTACTATATGACAAAAGAAAATTTTAGAAAAAAGATTTATATTTTTTTGACTTTTATATTTTTTATTATGAATTAAATACTATTTAAAACTAATTAAATGTTTAAAAATACTAAAACTATTCGGAAAAATCTGAAACTTTTTTATAAAATACTTATTAACAATACAATGCTAGGAAAAATACAAAAGTTGAAAAAGCTTGTTTTAATAATCTAGAAATAAGCTAATTAACTCGTATAAGCTAAACTGGAAAACAAAGGGTATATATTAAATTGTGCAAAGTATAACCAGTCAAAGACCCAAGGGCAGATGGTAGTGTGTGTGTGTGGTGAGCTGGGTGGCCAGGGTTCGAATCCCAGCACTGGCTTTTTGCAAACTATTTATTTTTTTGGATTTTTCTTTTTGAAACTTATTAAGCACTATGAGATAAGCAAATTTTAAAACTACAACTTTTTATAAAAACTACCAATAAGCTCAGTTTAAGCTTATTTATCTCAACAGTGGGCTAGAATATGAAATAAGCACAAGTATTAAGCTAAGAAGCTAATAAATAAGCACAAGGAAACTGGAAATAAGCTAAACAACTGTTAATAAGCTAAAATGAAAACTAAAAGAAACAAATTAACTAAGAAATAAGCACAGAATAAGCTTCAAATAAGCACAATGTAAACTGGTTCACAGGACACTTTGTGGTTTTCTAGGCACCTTTAAGCTAAATTTTAAGCACTTAGATAAGCTAGGAAATTAAAATACACATTGGGACTAACAAGTTAACCAAATAAGCTATCCAAAAAGCTAAAGCTTTCACAGTGGAATTCACTGGTGAGCTTATGAGGAGCTTATGAAATAACTTATAAACACTGGATGAACTTTGTACTGTATGAAATGGATTAAACAAAAAGCTAATGGCAGGCTTATTATATAAGCTGCAAAATGAAAAGTAAGAACTGGAATAGAGACACAGCTAGGTGGGCTTTTAAGAAAAACAAAATTCACAAGCTGAAGCTCACTAATAAGCTCTGTGAGAGCTTGAGAAATAGCTTATACAACTGGTGCACAGGGCATTTCTTTGGAAAAGTACTTAAAAGAGACAAGGAGATAAGCAGTTTATAAGCTAAGATTATGTAAACTAAGATTTTTCTAATTAAGTTAAGCAGCTAAACTTTAATATCCCAAAAGCTTATATCCTAAATCTTAATATTATGTCCTATATAAAATTATCCATTTTATTCAAAAACGACTATATTGAAAAGTTTGACTTTTTATCTTACACTAAGACTTTGACTTTTATGAACTTTGGATTGATTTTATGGACTGAACATGTTATTATAAGGTGAAATGAGATTATCTATAGCTATGGTAACAACTTTTAAGCATGTAAAATGAATTTGGCAATCCAAATTCCTAACAGTTACCAAATAAGATGAGATTAAAGCTATTTTGACTTTTTAGCAAACAAGAAATATATTTTATGACTTGACTGAACTAGATTGAACTAATATGACATGAAATAACTACAAACAACATCAAGTATGAGCTGGAATACCAATCTAACAGTAAATCCAAACACCACTTTAGTAAACTGTTTTGAGCTTTTTAGCACTAAAACAAGTTTTTAATCCAAGAAAGCTATTAATTAACTTACATTAACTATATTTAAACAGATTTAAGCTAGAATTATCAAGATTATAGCACTTATACTAAGAAATTCAAATTTTAAGGAAATGGCTTACAAATTGGGATTATGCACAAACTGAGAACTAAGAACAAAAGATCACTCCTATATGCTTACCACTAAGCTTCTTAACCAAGAGCATTCCATATATCACCCTGCTTCTGTCTTGATCTTCATTTCCATTGCTTTTTTATTTTTAGCTAATTTTTTTGGTATTTTTGGTAATTTTTGAAATTGTTAAATAAAACTGATTTCTTAAGGTTTCTAAGAGCTTATAAGCTTTGTCAAAAGCTTATATGAGCTTAAGAAGCAATAACAACAACTATTAACAACTTTTGCATATTATGAGAATTTAACCATGGAAATTGACATAAACTGAAATCGTATACAAGAACTGAAATTGAAAGTGAAAATAGGTTTTTATTACACTGGAGTATGATTACAAAACACTTGAAGGTTTAAACATAAACTGGAAAGCTAAAATTTATTAAAACGACATAGAGAAAATTAAAATACACTAGACTTCATCCACATTGCTTCTTATCCACTTTATAATGATCTTTTTCAGCTTTGTGTCGACATCTGAATCTTTCCCACCTCTCTTGAGCCATTGGATCTCTCTAATTCATCATATTCGTCCATGTGGAGTTTTTGGCGCCAAATATCTCTTTAGCAGGTTTTTAGCATTTAAAGAAGTTTGGGAGGATGTGGAGGTGGAGGGGAGTGGGTATACAAGTGGAAAGACAGGTGGAAAGGGTGGAAATGTCAAGTGGAAGAAAACTGCTCTGGTTTCTGGAATTCAGGCTTGGTGAAGGGGATGTACAGTGTACATGGTATTTGGGCGCGTTTGACTTTATTTGACTTTTTGATATTAATAAGGCTGGGGTCAAAATAGGGGGTCACAGGGTTAATTGGCAGGGGTCTTTTGTTTTGGCTGGGCTCAATAATAAAAGGGGGTCCGTTTGGTTTGTTTAATACACAAGGACCATAGATGTAAATTCTGCAAACTTGAGGGACCAAATCTGAACTTTTTCCAATGTTAACACAAGGACCAAACTTGCCATATATGAATAGTACAAGGACCATTTTTGATTATTTTCCATTTTTATAAATCCAAGGACTATTTTTGACATTTTTTAAACTTGAGGGACCTTTTCTGCCATTTGACCAAAGATTCATTCAAGGACCATTTTTGACAATTTAGAATATTTCAGGGACCTTAAATGATAAAACTCCATATTTTTGGATTCCAGGGACTAGATTTGACAACTTTTGAAACTTGGGGGACTAAAACTGCCAATTATGCAAACTTGATATGTTTTTCATCTGATTTTGATATTTTTGCATTTAAAACACATAAAACACTTATTTGTGATATTTTTATCATTTTGATACATTTCTGAGTGTTTTCAGATGTTTTTGCAGTCTAGATGGTACAAAAATGATGAGTATTTAGACACTCATCAAGCATCTTCAGGAGTAGCAAAGGGATTAACTTCATCATTGATACCAGAAACAGTTCCATGATGTACATTTGAAGAATGATGATTTGTTGATGAGACTGAAGGATCAGCAGTAGGCGCTTCTTGGCTTAAAGATATTGAGACTGAGGGATTGAATTCATTCACAGGAATATGAGCAGCCTCTGTTGTAGGGATCGACACCTCATTAGTACTTGGATCATAAAGTTCATCAAACATAGGATCAAACAATTTCTTTAAATCATCTTCAGACGGAGGTACATATGGAGTTTCTTGAGAGGAGTTTGGAACAAGGGATGAACCAATGGGACTGTTTTGAAGTGCGGGTCCTGAGCTGGAGTGTCCAGGAGCCATTTGACCGGTCAGCTCATCAAACGTAACGTGAATTGTTTCCATGATATTTCGGGTTCTTTTTTTGTAGATTCGGTATCCCTTTTTGTTTGGTGCATATCCTACAAATACTCCAATGTCAGCTTTAGCCCTAAGTTTGCCTAAGTCTTGACCCTCATTAATTGGATAACACAATGCACCAAACACACGAAGGAAAGAGAAATTAGGTTTTCTGTTGTGGACAAGTTCATATGGAGTTTTTCCATGAACAGTGTGAATCAGGGAACGATTTTGTGTGTAGCATGCAGTGGCAATTGCTTCAGCCCAGAGAAACATTGGAACCTTTGAGTAAATCAGCATTGTTCTAGCGGCTTCAACAAGAGTTCGATTTCGTCTTTCAACTACACCGTTCTGTTGAGGAGTTCGTGGAACACTTCTTTGATGGCTGATTCCAACGCTTTCATAGAATTCACTAAGTTGTTTGTTGACAAACTCAGTTCCATTGTCTGTTCTGATAATTCTGACGGTTTTGTTAAGTCGAACCTGCAGCTGTTTGATGAGTTTGATGATGATATCAGGAGTTTCATCCTTTGTCCTTAAGAACTTGACCCAGGTAAATCTAGAGTAATCATCAACCACAACTAACACATATTTCTTCCCAAAGATATTCTGCACCCTCATTGGTCCACATAAATCCATATGAATCATATGAAGAACTTCTGTGACAGAGTTAGTAGGTTCGGGTTTATGGGCATACTTCTTGCTTTTTCCCAATTGACATGCTGAACAAAGATGATCCTTTTCGTACTTGAGTCTAGGTAAACCTACAACTAAGTCCTTTCTGGTGAGATCATTGATGGTGCCGAAGTTCAGGTGATTGAGACGACGATGCCATAACCATGACTTTGTTTTAGAAGCCTTTGACAGCAAGCAAATTGGAGAAGACTTCATCATATCTTCGATGGAGATGGTGTATAGATTTGAACCACGTGAACCTCTTAAAAGTTCCTTACCATCAAGTTCTCTAACGAAGCAGGTATGTTTTCTGAAGGCCACTTCTAGATCCGAATCACAGAATTGACCAACAGAGAACAAGTTGTGACCAAGACCTTCTACATAGTAAACTCTGGAGATAACACTTTTGCCTACAACATAGTCTCCATAACCCATAATAGCACCGAAATGATCATTCCCGAATCTAACAGTCTCGATGAATTTGCTCACGAAGTTCATGAGCCGTGACCGGTCGCCAGTCATATGCTTGGAACAGCCTGAGTCCAGGTACCACAGAACGATTTGAACGATCTGCAGTTGAACACAGACAAGAATGGATAACTGGATAATTGGGATCCCCATGCAAGAATGGGTTCCATTTGGTTAGTAACAATGGTTGGAACACCCACATCAGAAATAGAAGCATTCATATCAGAAAATGAGGCAATGGAATCATTGTGAATAGATGTAGTACTAGTGTCTGTATTAGCCCTGTTCACAGTGTGATCACTTCTTAAGGGAATAGTTCTACCAGTAGGCATCCATTTTCTAGTGGGCATTATCTGATTAGTCTTATGACCAACAGGTATCCAATAATAGCCTATTTTACTGAATGTTCTTCCTGTGGGTTTCCACTGTTTTCTAATTTTCTTTCGTTTTTGCCTTTTAGCCTTCTTAGCATGAATTTTAGCATTAACAATATTAACTGGACAATTAACATCATTAGGCAGAACATTAACACCACATTCATGATTAGAGACAGAATTCAAGCAGACATCAATACAAGGTTTGCAAATAGTATCAGAATTCGAATTAATTACAGTACGCCTATGGCTAATACTAGAATCAACACGATTCGTTTTATTCTATTCAAACTTAAAGTTCCTAGATTGTTCTTCTACTCTTTTCCAGTGCACATTCTTAGCTTGCGAGGTCCTATCATTCCTTGTATTGTCTTGAGACTTTTACCTGCTCCCTTTAATGTCACTGATTACTCCTGTAGAGGGAATGGGAACATTAGTTGGTTTTACTACTCTTTGCATCACCTGTTTAGATGTGCTGGGATCTGAACTACATGCAGGCACACTAAGGTTCACTTTCTTGAAACTAGATCTGGAAGGCACACTTGAGTTCTCTTTCTTAGCATTGACAGATCTGGAATCTGAACTACTTAAAGGCACACTACGGTTCACATTCAAAACATTGGGAATCGAATGAATATCATACTTGGCATTAGGCATCGAGCATGGAATCAAAGGATTAACTCTCTCACCTAATGACTTTGGGCATATTGTGATCAAGCATTCTAAGATTTCTTGAGATCGTTTGGCATATAAGCATGCATGTCCAATTGCATTATCATGAGGTTTCTCTAACTTATCCTCTTCAACAATCTCACGCAGACATTCTAGGCAATCCTTAAGGGATGAGAAGTATGTTTGAACAGCAAGTTTGATGTTCCTGAGATGAGGAGGGACATATTTCATAGACAAAGCATATTTATTACAAGAGTGAACCTTTGATACACCATTCTCCCCATTGGTCATAGGCATTTTCCCTTTTACCTGACTCTTCAGATTCTCAATTTCCTTTTGCAATGAAGCTATTTGTTCGTTATTTTTGTTACGAGTGACCTTTATTGATTCAAATAACTCATTGAAATGACGTTTAACCTTTTCATTTTCTTCTAGAAAACTTTCATTTTCTTTTTGTAATGCATTTACTAGGTTTTGAAGATGAAACGTTTGAGAATTCTGAGAGTCTAAAGGAGGAGGCATTTGGGAGCCTGTCATATTGTTCGTTTGACCCTTTAATTGAGAGATTTGGGCTTTCAACTTTCTGATCGTGTTGCAATGAGCTTGAATCTGTTCATCACGTTTGTTAATCTGAAAAACTGCATCAAACTCTGGAGCATCTGAGGATGTCTTGATATTTGAAGTTTTGACATTTTCTTTAAGATGTTGATATTTTAGTTGTAAATTAAAATGCTCAACCTCTAGTTTAGAAAAATGTTTAACCAAATTGTCGTGATCATCCAGTTCAATTTTCTCGTTTAGTTTAGAATTAGTTTTTTCAAGCTCAATGACACGATCATGGGAGACTTTCAGGGCAACAGATAGTTCATGAAATTGGGAAGCATTAATAGAGCAATTTGAAGCAGTGAAAAACACATCTTGAGCAACACATTCAGTAATAAGAGTCTCATTTAATGTATGCAAGTTCTTCCTCTCAATCTCATTATATTTTAGTGCACGCTCATAGTCACTAACTTCAACAATCATTGCATCAAATTCCTTTTCCATTCCCTTAATATCAGTTTCTATCCCCTTTTTAAGACTCTCAAAGTGATCTTTTAGAAGTTTAAAGAAAGGCATGACCTCAGTTAAATAACATTCTTTCATTTGTTCAAAACCCCTTTCTCCTTCAGTTATGCCAGTGGGTGTGATCCTTTTCTTGCAAGTTTTCTCAAAATCAACAAATAGTTGAAATATAACGTATTGGCTAATTAAGGTCTTGCTTTTAGTGGAAATTGTTCTAGGAACAAGATGCATTGGTGTATTAGGAGGATACACAGTCGCTCTAGGCATTTTCCAAAGGGGAGGGTTTGTTTCAATAATATTTTCAGCTTTCTGCTTATCTAAATCCATTTTCCAGAAGACTTGTTCGGGAGTCAACAATGTCTGAGGCTTAAACTTGTTCAAGGAAATCCAGTTTTCCTTCTTGTAGTCATGGGGAGTGATAATAATTTTTTTCTCTTTGCATTTAGGATCATTTAGTTTCTTATTCATTTTCTCCCTAGTGATTTCATCTAATTTCTTATCATCCTCAGTGCACTCAACGCAACTAGGTTTTTGTCTAGGTTTAAGAATCTCATTGCCATCATAGATCACACTTTGAGCTGCTTTTGCTATCTTTCCGTACTCAGGGTTGGGTTTATCTATAATGGGAACACTATGCTTATCGCTTAGAACTCTATGCTTAGTGATCATGTGAGCAGTCTGAATGGTGTTTCCTTGTATGTACAACTTGTTTTCAAGTTTATTTTTCAAAGTTTTCAGATTAGAAAAATCTCTCAATAGTTTTGATTCCTTTGCATTAAATTCTTGCTTAAGCATTTTCACATTTTCTTGAAGTTCTTGTTTTTTCTTAGCCGTTTTAGAAAGCTTTACTTGCAAGGAATTTAACTCTTGTTTCAATACTTCTTCTCTAAAATTACTTTTTCTAATGACTGTACGCACTTGGTCATCCATTTCCTGCTCACGAGTGGTCAACTCAAATTTTGCACGTTGTTCATAAATAGCAACACGTTCTTTATAGGCATTTAGTTCAGAAATTACAGAATCATTAGGGGCACATGCAGTGTATTCATCAAAAACATAGTCATTGTTGACTGCAGAAGATGCATCACTTGGTACAACTTCACTTTCACTTTGTTTCACATATTGATCATATGGGACAATATCGATATTACCCATATTTTCAACATTTGATTCAATAGTTTCAGTTGATAGTACTTTGTCATGCATCTGTTGCACATCAGCATCATCGTATAGTTTTAATACCTCTGAGATGAGTTTGTCTTTGGATGAGCCAGTTTGTGGTGAAGAAGAGACCTTGGGAGAAACCATTGGAGAAATGCTAGCCATAAAAACTGTGTGTGCAGTAGGTCCATCATCCACATCAGAGTCGTATGCATCACAATCAGCGACTTGAAAGGCATTCTGATGATTGTGACCTATCTCCTGAATAGGCTGCTCATCCACATCTGCATCATAGGTCTTGGCATTGCCCTCAGCTAGAAACAGCAATTCCTCTTCATCCAAAGCAGCACCATTATCCTGAGCTTGTACAAGCAGCATCTTATCTCTGAAGTAATCAGCATTCTGTGGACCCTTTGGAGATGTGCAGTTCCTTGCAATGTGTCCCTCACCACCACAGTTATAACATTTGATCGGCTTAGCTTGACCTTGATTACCATTCCTTCCTCGATTCTGATTACCAACATAACCTCTACCAGCTCCACCTCTTCCCTGATCATACTGTCTTTCCTGAACTGGTTGCACCATGATCCTCCCATCTTTAACAGTAGCTTGATTGTGTGGGTTAGATGCTGTTCTGAGGTTGTTGTTGGTTTGTGGGAGAGAATTCATGTTTTGACTAATCAGAAGAGCTAGTTGATTAATGAAGTTACCCACGTGTGCATCAGCATCAGCTTGTTTGAACATAGGATCAGGAATGAGTTTGTGATTACCATTACCCAAGGGTATGACTTGTGAGGCTTTGGTTGTGATTCCGATGTTTGAGTAGAAGGCAGTTGAGTCATTAGACAAGCTTGACTCTCCCTGGTTGGTTTTAAACTGATTAAGAATCATTTTTTCAAACATAGCATGTCTCTCATTCTGAAGGATGAAGGCATAGAGTTGCTCATAGTTTGTATTATTCAATCCTTTAGTGAGCTTCACAGAGGTGACAAACTTGTGCCATTCGGGATTCATGTTGTTCACAAATTTTGAGTTCAGCTGAATGTTAGGCATAGTCATTCTGATGTTCCTCATATCATTCACCAACTTATGAAATCTCACATAGTACTCATAGACACTCTCATCTGGTTTCATCTTGAAGTGTTCAAATTCGTCATAGAGTTGTGATTCTCTGTCTTCCATAGTTAATTCAGAACCTGAGAGAAGCATCTTGACATTATCCCATACTGCCTTTGCTTCGGTGTTGTGATTGATCAGCTTGTAGATGTCTTTAGGAAGACCTTGAAGAACAATGTTAGACGCCCTGATATCTGCATCGAATCTCTTTTTCTCCTTATCATCAAGCTCATCATACATTTTAGGTCTGTCCATTCCGTAAATAGGAGTTCCATCTTCATTAGTATCAAGTATATCTCTAGTCGTCTCAACTCGATACGGTCCTTCATCAATGGATTTGAGAATGTTGACACCATTTTCCTTTCCAAGGCAGTACAATCTGATTCGTTGAGCCCAAGAATCGTAGTCAGTTCTGTCTAGCATGGGTGGACGAGTATCTGAACCAGCTGCTTGAACATCCTCGGCAACAGTGGAGATGATAGTAGGAACGTTGGTAGACATGTTAATAGATTATACGGGATTTTATAACTCTATGATTAAACCGGGAAATAGATTCTTTCACGGGATTTTACTAAATCAAGAGAAAACCGTAAACAATCACCCAAGTCGCTAGAAGATAATGCACCAAGTCGCTAACACCTAATTCGCTACACCCCCAAGTCGCTAAAGTCCCAAGTTGCTAAACAAATGCAAGTCGCTAAGTAGTAAGACAAATGCAAGTCGCTAAGCCTCAAGTCGCTAGCAAAATTTTGGCAGCAATTCGCTACTCAAGTCGCTAAAGATTCAAGTCGCTAAAGAGCAACTCGCTACAGACCAAGTCGCTACCACCAAGTCGCTACCCGTAGTGGAGAGTCCACTACTTGTACTGTTAATCGCTAGGTCTAAGTCGCTAGCTCCAAAAACTGTAACTCGCTACAAAATTGTGAAGCAAGTCGCTACGAAGAAAGAGATCCGTATATCAAGTCGCTAGCAAGAAAAACCACATAAACATCACTTTTCAATCCAAAAACAACCCAACCAAGATGATTCAAGCTTACCAAATGAAAACCTAAACACTTGTGATGATTCTAAACATAAAAGTACTAACAAAATCCAAGCTTTAACACAAGAAATCAACCAAATGATGCACAAACCACTAAACTTCTTCACACTCAAAAACCACCTAAAAACCACTAGAAATCCAAAGATGTGCACGATATGATCTAACCATGGCTCTTGATACCAATTGTAAGATATTAGTTTTCACATACACATCATAACACAATCAAACATAGGCGTATAGAAGATGAGTTTTAGAGAGAGAAAGTTAGAGGTTTAGGGAACTTTAGTGAGAGAAAGAAAATCTTATTATGAACTACAACTCTCTACCTTGGAAGGTAGAGAGTATTTATAGTCTTACAATAAAACGCCACTCAACGGGCTGTGGATCAGGCATACAGTGGGTAAAGACCCGTCCGTCCTCCACGGTGTTACTTAACTAAATACTACTTGACTTAAATGAACTACGACTACGAGCTTTCTAACGATTACATATACTTGAGGTGACCGACTCTTTAACACCTGGAATTTCTAATTCCTAACAGGTTCTATTTTTCCTTTCAACTACCCCATTTGATTGTGGAGTGCGAGGAGCCGAGAAATTGTGACTAATACCATTTGCATCACAAAAAGCTCCAAATTGCACTTCATTATCAAATTCCCTACCATGATCCGTTCTAATAGACACTATAGGACTTCCTAGTTGTCTTTGAATTTTCTTACTTAATATTTCAAAGTAATCGAACGTTTCAGTTTTATTCTTTAAAAATTTAGTCCATGTGTACCTAGAGTAATCATCCACTATAACCAAAGTATAGAAGTTACCTCCATAACTTTGAATAGCGGATGGACCAAATAAATCCATATGAAGTAGTTCTAGAAACTTAGTAGTAGAAACCATATTTTTAGCTTTGTGACTAGCATGGACTTTCTTTCCTATGGTACAAGCATCACAAAAATGATGTTCATATTTTAATTTGGGTAAGTCTCTTACTAGTTCTTTAGATGATAGCGATTGAAGAAGTCGCATATTGGCGTGACCCAATCTTCGATGCCATAAGGTCGAAGTATCATCCATAGAGGTAAGACAAAGTGTGTCTTTTGGTTCATTACCAATTTTAATGACATAGACTCCATTTTTTCTAATGCATCTTCCTATAGTTATACCGTTTTTCAATATTTTACTACCGGTTTCACTAAAAAGTGCGTTGCACTTTTTATCACATATTTGTCCTATACTAAGAAGATTGAAGTTTAGGTTTTCTACGTGACATACGTCGTTAATGGTTAAGGATTTGTGAGAAATTGTACCTTTACCGATGATTTTGCTCTCGCTATTACCGAACACCACATTTCCACCATTGAAGGATTCGTATGTGGAAACCAAGTCTTTGTTACCGGTCATGTGCCTCGTGTACCCGCTATCCTTGATCCATTCATCCGGATCTAGGTCGACCTTTAAGCACACCTAATAAAACAATTAACTTAAAAGTTTGGTCCCCATTGGTTCATGGGTCCATTAGTGTTATACATTTCATTCATGTTAGGCATATATGGAAAAGGTGTGAAAGCATTCCATGACATAAAGTTTTAAAATGGAAAACCGTTTGGTACATTAGGATTCCATCCCATTTGATGGTGGTTACTTCTAGGATAAACATTATTTGGTCTTCTTATAAATGTGTTTGGTTTAGAAAACGATGGACCTTTGTTTCTAAAAAAACTTTGATTTTGTTTTAGTGGAGGTGGTTATTTGACATTTCTAACAGTAACGTGGGTTGGTTTTTTCTTGTTAACAATAAAAAAGTCGGTTCTAGATGATGTAGCTACATTATTTCTACTGTTTGCTGGTACAGACCCACGGATCCCTGGTTTTATACTAGACGGTTCCTTTTTCAAGGGATCCGTGACTACAGTAGCTTGTTTTTCAATTGGTTTGATGAATTGTGTTTCTTTAATCTCGCTAGTTGACGCATTAAGTTACTGTACACCTAAACCCTTTTGATTGTTTCCCGTTTTAACACAATCAAGTATTATATCTAGAGTATTAGTACTCATTCTAACAATCTTGGAATCAAGATTATCAACTAACGTTTGTAGTTGAACACAAATCTTACATTCACCATTGATTCGTGTAGGTTTAGGGTGGTGTGTGTATGGAGAAAACTTACAATATCGATATCAAAAATAACTACAAGGAATGATTTAAAATCCCTTTAGGAAAAAGGATAGTGAATCGAATCCCGTGAGTGATAAGTGATACGGATTAGGAAATTCGAGTCGTGTCCCAACGAGGTGTGAATGGGCAACGTCGTTTAAGGTTCGTTATTAAAATGCTCGATGTTTTGGATTTTTGATTTTGATTTTATCTAAACTACGGGAAATGGGAAAGCATAAAAGGGGAATTACACTACGGGGAATCCTAAATACGCGAATTAAACGTAATAAATGAAACGTAAATAAAATGAAACTACGTCTAATCTAAGTCCTAAATATGATCTAAAATTATTTTTATACTAAAAATGATATTAGAAAATTAACTAAGAATTAAAACTAATTTTTTATGATTTTCTCGAATTTGTTTGAATTAAAAATTAATTAAAACTAATTAAATTGCTAAAAATTATAATTTGAACTAGGAAAAATATGGAAAAATTATTTTTTTGCTTTTTTTATATTTTTATTAATATAGGAAAAATGAAAACTTATTTTTTTGAAGCTTTTCTGAATTATTTGTATTAAAAAGTAATTAAAAAGGATTAAAAACTAGTTTTAATTAAGAAAAATAGTAAACAGTACCAGAAAATTATGAAAAATTCATGGAAATTCTAAAATTATATTCTAAATCTATGAAAAATAAGAGAAGTGATGCAGGTGTGCAAGAAAATGAAGCTGATGTTAAAAGTGCTTAATATTAAGCACTCAAATTAAGCTATAGGCCTCCAAAATTCACCAAATGAACACAACAGCTATAGTATGCTAAAACAACTTAAAAGCAACTAATTCCAACTATCCTAAACCTCTAATGTGCTGATTTAACTAAATTGGCTTATTTGGATTTCTAATGAGAACAACCTATATCCTATCTACTTGCAGCTTAAAAATAAGCTAATCGATAGATCCAAACTTAAGTTCAGAAATTAGAACTTTGAGATTACCAACTAATCTATATTTTTCTGATTTTTTTGTATTTTTGAATAAATTGAGAAATAAGCTGAGATATCTTTGAAATAAGGTAATTATGAATAAGGCAACTCTAATAAGCAAATATAAGTAACATTTAAGAGCTAAACAATGATTTGAGCATAAAAACTGAATTTCATTAACTTGAAAATTGTGATTACAAAGAGAGAGATTACAAAAGCTTATAAACTACTTGAAAACATTAAAATGAAATTAAAACTAATACTATGCTACTGAAAATTAAAGATACTACATATGTGAATGAAGGGCTCTATTTATAGATGAGCCTGAGCTTGTGGAAGAGTCTAGAATCCATCCTCTGTGCTTTCTCTCCTCATATCTCAGCCTTTAGATCATCTCTCCAATATTTCCCATCAATCTGGACCCTTGGATCGTGTACACATGTAGCCTCCACCAATCAGAGATGAGGAATGTAGTGATGTGACACACGGATTGCCAAGCTGGCATCCGTGTGTCTGTCACGTGTCAGAGAAAAGACCATAGTGCCCTTGAATTTGGTTAAT
This sequence comes from Chrysanthemum seticuspe, assembly GCA_019973895.1. Taxonomy (NCBI): domain Eukaryota; kingdom Viridiplantae; phylum Streptophyta; class Magnoliopsida; order Asterales; family Asteraceae; genus Chrysanthemum; species Chrysanthemum seticuspe. The sequence continues at coordinate 326,801,243 of BPTQ01000008.1, read as the reverse complement.
TAAGCTTGATTGTGTCAGGGGTAATTTAGGGTATTTAGGGTTCATGGGTTTTTCTGGGTTTGGGGGGAATTGGGGAAAAAATATTTGGCGCCTTTGGTTTTAGGATTTTTAATAATAATTTGACCGGGGTATAATTGGGTTGACTTGGGTGGGTAAAGTGGATAAACCGGGTATGGGATTGGACCGGTTCAAGATTTGGTGTGGTTGGGCTTTGTATACATATAAGTATTATTTGGGCCAAGGTGTATATGGATTGAGTTTGGACTAGCCTTGTGATCCAAGAGTTAACATAAGGACTAAATATGTAACTTTTGAAATTTCAGGGACCAGTAATGTAAATTCTGAAAATGTAATCCAAGGGCTGATTTTGCCAATTCTCAAATATTGATCATATCTTTCACAAATCATCCTCATAGCATAGAAATCTTCATAGATGCTCAATTCTGACCTTCCGGCTCAGCTTTAGCACTCTTTATCTCTCGTGCTCGGGTTTTTGTCTGATTTGGCTACCTTTTGTGTGTTTTATCATATCCGTACCTGCACATGCATAAACTCAAGAAAACAACAAATATTAGCAATAAACGGCTCTTTCTTGGTTATTTTGAGTCTAATTTGATAAAGAAATTATATGTGTTTTAGCACATATCAACCATCTACTTTCTTCCTCTTTTCTAAACGTTTTAATTTATCTTTTGACTCAATGACTTCCTTTTCTAAACGTTCATTTTTGTTTTTCAAAATCTTATTTTTGTTAATTATTTTTAGACTATGATGTGCCAGGTGTGTACAAGTTTTAAATTTCTAAAAGACGAATTACCAATTTTACCAATAACACATACGAGCAAGTGCACTCGTCCGTTATAGCAAGAAATTATATGTGTTTTAGCACATATCAAAATACCCCAGACTAGACGATTGTCGTGTCCCCACGCAATGCAATCAACTCACGCTTTTAAAACCAAAGATTTCAATCTCTTTCTACTAAACCTATGAAAAGTAGCAAAGATTCCTCAAAAGAGATTAAGAAAGCCTTAATTCTAAAAACGCCCCGTTTACCTTTTATTTCACATATAGATATTACGATTAAGCACATTCCGATTATGAGTGACGGTTTGTTGAACTTTCATGTCGATCAATAACTCCAACATTTTTCAACCGACATTTTAGGATCACGGAGTAGGAAACATAACACAGCGTGAAGTGACCATACGGATAGAATACATCGTCTCTGATTTTTCACAAGTCCCCAAACTAAGCGTAAAATCTAAATCATTGTTAAATATGATTCTAGATGCTAACACTACCCATGGAAGTTACTTTTGTAATTACCTTTTGCTCCCATTTTCCTGTTTTCCTCTAGATTTTTTTTATTTTTGTGAGAAATGAAGCTAAGTCGCTAATTAGTTATCCACATTCCCTCGAAAACCGTTGCACACAAGAATGAGGTCCACATCAAATCCTAATTTCACACGATTTAGGGAGAATATCCTTTTTATGGCGACCGATACAACTCATCTACGAGTCCAGAGACAGAGGCTTTATTTAGACAGCTCCCGGATTCAAAGTTTGGCTTAACACTTATTTCAGCACATTTGCATTTTTGCAATTTAGGCCCTTGGTCTTTTCAACCACTAACTCAACGGGATGACCGTTTTATTAGAAGTCTTATTATGACTTTGGATTTTCCTCAACCTTTTTAGAAGTCCATGACAACAGGGGTACCGTCGGACATAGAAAACTTTTATGGCTTTGGATTTTTCAACTTTAATACATTTGGGCTTTATTTCATGTTAATTTTTGTGCCAAACTCCAAACCCTACGGTGTTTTACACCGCAACACTGACACTACCTCGATGTGTACCCAACTCTCATGGGCAAGGATTCTCTAAAGAAGACAAAGAACTAACTATCGTCAAAAACTGAACATCTTTAATTATTTATTCACATATATGGGGTGAAACAATCTTGTGGGAACAAAAAGCCATAAGTACCTTCGATGGGCTCTAAAGAGAACCAACTACTCCACGCTTAGCATCTAAACTCATAAGTAACTCTATCATTCCTCGATCTCCGCAAATTTAAAATCCCAAATAATGAGATCCGCGGATGCTTAGCCGATAACTTTTAGATTATCTATGGTTAAGGGAACAAGCTAGGGCTCAACACGCCCGGTCAAGTCAGAATTCTATTCCTACTCTCAGCAGCGGAAAGTCAACAAGGTGTCAAAATATATATTAACTTAGCGAATGCTTCGTAAAATAATCTTAAGTCTCGCATATTTAAAATCACTTATTAGAAACTCACAAATTCTTGTTTAAGCTTCGCATATTTAAAATCACTTAGGGAGACATGCAAATCCTTGGCCTTGTGAGCTAGAATCGCATTTTATAGCCTCTTGTCTAAGCAATTAGCAAAGGCTATTTCAAGAAAACGCATATTTAAAGAAACTTCTAAGAAACTCGCGAAGACTTTTCGATCATAGAACTAGCAAAAGCTTACAAAAAATTTTAAATTTTTCTCATTTTTGCACAATTTTTCATTTTCTAAGGAAAAATGGGGTTGCGAGAGTACACGACAGAGAATAAGCAAGTGCGGTCAAATCAAATCGAAGATTACCCACCCCAGACTAAAACGAAACATTGTCCTCAATGTTTAAAAGTAAGGGTATCAACGAAAATCTAAAAGCCGTTTATTAAGTATGCTAAAAGATAAACGTTAGTCGATAAGATTTCGGATATCGGATTTCCATCAGCAACGATCATGAAACTCGAGTGGAGAAAAGACAAACTTTGAGCATGAGAGTCTTCATATCGGGAACATCCTAAACACAACATCACAAACAACCAAACACGAGAAATCGAAGAGGCTAACCCATTCACGTCACTTATTAGAAAATAGAAAGAAGATAGAGATAAGCATGGGGTGCCTCCCATGAAGCACTACTATTTTTGATCACTGAGTCGCTAGCTTGACTCGTCCCCGCATTCATTTATCCTTGAGGCAACAAGCGGGAAGGATACCCGGATCAAAGACGGTATCCTCACTCCGGAGGGAAAGAGAATGGGTGGTTTGGGAGGGAAAGAAATTGTCGGGCTTAAGCACATAAAGGATAACTCCTCCCAAACTCACATAAGGTTTATCAAGAAAGAATGATCCATCATCCGGTGGTTTTGCGGGTGGACGAAGAGATGACGGATCAAAGAGAAATGACTCCATAGAAGAAGGGAACTCATGCTACAAAGAGGTGTTTCTTAAAGGCTCAAACATGAAGGCATCCAAGAGAGGATCCTTTTTCCGGTTAAATTTTGTTTTAAGAATGTCCTCTCCGATGAGTATCCCAGGGTTAAAAATATTTTCCTCGGAGAGGAACGAAATCAATGTGTCATCAACGTGAAAATCCTCAAGAGGAGAGGAATCAATCTCGGATAAAAAATAGTACTGAACTTCTGGATCAACAAGCTTATCAGTCGAAATCTTTGCTTCCTTATCTTTCTTCGGGTAAAACGGATCATCGTATTCTTCATCATCCTCGGAAAAAATTGAATCGGTAGGAGCAAGTTCATCGGTGAACTCCTCACTTTCTTCGTTAAAGAGTTGATTTTCAAAATTTTGAGTATATTCAGAATCAAATTCAAACAAGGGATTTGTGAATGTCGTTTTGAAAGATTCTGGATCGAAAGGTGTCGCAGAACAAGGTTCCAAAATTTCAGAAATCGGAGGTGGGACAAGTGGTGTGCTCTTAGAGCTAGCATTTTCCACCACTACCATTGTAGTCTCCTTTTCTAATTTCTTTTTCCGTTCAGCTTGTATTGTCGACATACTCTTGATCGTAAACCGTGAAAGATCAATTCGAGACGTTTTGGGTTCAACTTTCTCCAACTTTTCAACATCATCCGGAGGAGGGTAAGAAGACGGCTCATTATATAACAATTTCTCAATCAAAAGGATGTCCCCCTCCGGGTCAAAAGTAGCATCATCAATCTTAACGGGAATCGAATCATCATTAAGAACGGCCTCGATCTCTTCCCAAATGGGATCACTTTCCGTAGTGAGAGATAGGAAAGAGTCAGGCATAATCGGATGAGACGGTAAAGTGGAATTGCCACTTTCTTCAGAAAAATCAATCACACCGATGCTATGAATAGAATGATCATCGGGTGGAGGTTTTGACGTTTGCTCAACATAAAACACTATCTTTTCATTTCCTTTTCTTATCGTCAACGTTCCTTGGTAATGATCCATAAGGACTTTCGCGTTTCTCAAGAATGGTCTTCCTAATGTGAGAGGGACTCGGGCGTCAACCTCTATATCAACTACAGCGAAATCCACGGGAAAATGGAATCTATCCACTCATACCATAACATCGTTGACTATACCAACCGTGTGATCAATTGTTCGATTAGCTAATTCGATAGTCATACGAGTCGGTATAAGATTCTTCAATCCAAGCTTCTGATATATCGCAAGAGGCATGAGGCTTATGCTTGCACTCGAATCGGTCAGGGCATTATATTCCTCAATATCATTCAAAGAGCAAGGAAGGAGAAATTTCCCGGGATCACCAAGCTTCTTGGGAGCTTGGTTCGAGGAAGAATTAGACGGTGTAGGCTCCAGTGAAATCTTTGAAATTTGTTCCAATTTCGCTTCATAAATCTCGTCAGCAACTTTCATCAAATCAGTCGTAAGTTTGAACTTGGTTCCCGGAACAACTTTCATTTTGTCGAAACGTGATTGAATAGATTTGCATGGTGAAAGGTTAGAACTTGGCATTTTGACGGAGATAGAAGGAACTTGGGCAACCAGAGGTTGGACGTATTTGGCTTTTCTATTATCAAGAGGAATTATCGGGTCCTTTGTCGCCTCGGTCTTTCGTGCTACACTCCTCACCGGAGAGGAAGTAGTCATCGAGGGCCCATCATCTCGAATGGTTATGGATTTCATCTCTCCCTTCGGGTTTGGAATAGTGTTGCTCGGAAGAGAACCAGAACCCGAGGGTTGACTTATTTGGCACAAAACAGCGTTTAACATATTCTCAAGTTTATTCTGCGAAGCATCCAGCTTTTTGTTCTGAAGTCGAATCTCATTCCTAAACTCATTGCTTTGTCTAGTCAACGAAGATTGAAACTCATTTCTCAAACTTGAAATATGGGTTTGCATGGTTTGGATTGTAGCATTATTGTGCTGAACGTAATTTGTTAATTCATTAGAAGGAAAAGGCAGAGCTTGATAGCTTGAATTTTGATATCCTTGATTGAAATTGACCCTTGGGTCGGGTATTGAGTCGGTGGGGCTTTGTATTGGTTTTGAACATTTGGTCCACGAACTTGATTCTGATTAAAACGAGTTTGATTGTTTGATTGAGAAAATCCCGGAGGTCCCATTTGATTACTAACACGAGGGTTCGTTTCAACTTGAGGATGGTATTGGTTACCTCCAGTTACGGCATTAGCTTCAAAAGGATTACCATCGGTAGCGGTACAATTGTAGTAGGCATGCGAGCCACCACAAGTAGTACAAGTCGATTCCACCGATTTGACTTGAGCGGGTGGAGAAGAATTAATCTTAGCCGTCTTAATCTTAACCAAAGCCTGTATCATATCCGTAAGCTTATCAATCTTAGCATCGGTGCTAGATGTATTTTTGAAAGACGAGGACGATGGTGAAACACTCACTCGGGCAGCAACCGATTTTCTACGTGAGGTACGAACTTTGGATTTATTCTCAATAATCAACAAGGCATCTCTCGTTGATCGGGTCAACAAATTACCACCCGCGGCGGTATTGAGAGAGTCTTGATCAGTCTCATTCAAACCGTTATAAAACGTATCAAGTTGGTGTAATTCCGTAAAACCATGATGGGGACATTGCCTAAGCAAATCTTTAAATCGGTCCCATGCCTCACTAAATGATTCATCAAATCTTTGTGTGAATTTTGTTATTTCATTTTTCAAGTTTGTTGTTTTAGACGGTGGGAAGAATTCGTTCACGAATTTTGACACTAAATTCTCCCATGTGGTTATCGATCTAGGGGTTGTTTTTTGAGCCAAATCCGGGCGGCCCCCTCGAGTGAAAATGGGAAGAGTAGTAGCTTGATAGCCTCTTCCGGTACATTACGATATTTGATCGTGGACGTGAGCTTGTTGAATCGTCGGATATGAGAGTGAGGATCGTCCCTCTCAAATCCGTAAAATTGGCTCGACGATACCAAGTTGATCAAGCCATGTTTAAGCTCAAAGTTATCGGCAACGATTGCCGGGACGACGATAGCTTCTCCATAACCCTCGGTGGGTGCTTGGAGTTGCTCTAGCATGGATCGGTTATCTTCCGCCATTTCGACGATGGGCAGAGTCGGATTAGTTTGAATCTCGGGTTCGACTAATTGAGCACGTCTATTCCGCCTTCTCGTAATTGTAGCAGTTTCACGTATCGGTCTGAGTTATTAAAACGAGTGCGCATGCACTTTCAAAAACCAAGGCAATTAAATGAGAACGGTATTCGAAAACAACAGTGAACTCAAACCAATAATCCCAAGTGAATAAATCACTTCTATAAGACAAGCGCACAAGGGAGCGGAGAAGCTATTAGGTCAGCGCTAAGCTTATTAAAAACCCGCCTCTTTTCAGCCGCAATTTAATGTCAGGCCGTCCTTATACCCCCCACACAGTTTGTTTATCCGATAGAAATAAATCGACTCACAAGCAACACAAAGGCAAGTTTTTCATCTTTAGTTCGGGAACTTACTAATGATAACACCTCAAGTTGAGAGATGTTATATAATTGATGTATTCTTTTTTAGCTCAAAAACAAAAGGGAAAATCTTTTTGTATTTTTAATATGATATATATATATACAAAAGAAAAAGGAAAATATTTTTTATTTTTTTATTTTTATAAAAACAATAACTTCACGAAGGAAGGATCTCGAGTCACTAATCGTCAAACCTTCAACGATATTGTCACGACACAACCTCCCCGGCAGCGGCGCCAAAATTTGATTCGTTTAGGTTTAGGGTGGTGTGTGTATGGAGAAAACTTACAATATCGATATCAAAAATAACCACAAGGAATGATTTAAAATCCCTTTAGGAAAAAGGATAGTGAATCGAATCCCGTGAGTGATAAGTGATACGGATTAGGAAATCCGAGTCGTGTCCCAACGAGGTGTGAATGGGCAACGTCGTTTAAGGTTCGTTATTAAAATGCTCGATGTTTTGGATTTTTGATTTTGATTTTATCTAAACTACGGGAAATGGGAAAGCATAAAAGGGGAATTACACTACGGGGAATCCTAAATACACGAATTAAACGTAATAAATGAAACGTAAATAAAATGAAACTACGTCTAATCTAAGTCCTAAATATGATCTAAAATTATTTTTATTCTAAAAATGATATTAGAAAATTAACTAAGAATTAAAACTAATTTTTTTATGATTTTCTCGAATTTGTTTGAATTAAAAATTAATTAAAACTAATTAAATTGCTAAAAATTATAATTTGAACTAGGAAAAATATGGAAAAATTATTTTTTTGCTTTTTTATATTTTTATTAATATAGGAAAAATGAAAACTTATTTTTTTTGAAGCTTTTCTGAATTATTTGTATTAAAAAGTAATTAAAAAGGATTAAAAACTAGTTTTAATTAAGAAAAATAGTAAACAGTACCAGAAAATTATGAAAAATTCAGGGAAATTCTAAAATTATATTCTGAATCTATGAAAAATAAGAGAAGTGATGCAGGTGTACAAGAAAATGAAACTGATGTTAAAAGTGCTTAATATTAAGCACTCAAATTAAGCTATAGGCCTCCAAAATTCACCAAATGAACACAGCAGCTATAGTATGCTAAAACAACTTAAAAGCAACTAATTCCAACTATACTAAACCTCTAATGTGCTGATTTAACTAAATTGGCTTATTTGGATTTCTAATGAGAACAGCCTATATCCTATCTACTTGCAGCTTAAAAATAAGCTAATCTAGAGATCCAAACTTAAATTCAGAAATTAGAACTTTGAGATTACCAACTAATCTAACTCTAAACCAAATTCTAGACCTTAAGAAGCTAAAGTGAAACCTGCACAAGGACTGCAAGTTGGCTGATCACACTCAGAGCAGGTTGAGTGCTGAGACAGGGCAAAACAACCTATGTTGAAGAGCTTATTAAATGCTGAAAACAGTTTCCAAAAATTTGACAAAAATCAGTTTTATAAACCTGACCAATTGAACTTGTAATTGCCAAAATCTCAAAAGCTTTGGATCAGAATTGCACTCATGAAAAAGCACAAAGTTTTGTAAAAACTACTTTTTTCACTTTTTTGACTTTTTATGACAGATTTGGAAAATTGACTAAAATGAGATTTGATTCACAAAAACAGACTGATTATGATGTTCTATGGTAAAATTAAACTGGATTAAGCTATATTAATGATCCTACTAACAATTTCTAATCTGTGCTATTCTTAAACTCAACTTATGATCAAATTAAAGTAGATTTAAACTAATTTTGACTTTTAAAGATCTAAGGTGCACTTTAAATGACTTAAATGAAAACTACTATCCTAATAGAAACTAGTGTATCAGAATTTAACCACTAGCAATACCTCTAACTCATATTTGAAAGCTAAACCAAACACTACTTAAATCTAACTGAAATGCAAACTTAAACTAACAATCACTAAATCCAAATCAATAACAGCCTACAACTATGATCTAACAACTATATGAGAGCTAATGAATGCAATAATAACAATATAAACTAACAGATGAAACTAATTATGCAGCAAGACAAATAATGATAAAGCAAAGTGAAAACAGTTTTTAACCACTTGTAGGGGTCCAGCCACTATGGCTTGCCATAAATGATCCAAAAACCAATAACCATACACAATTAAGCTGAAACCAATCCAATTTATGATCAGATCAATGAATCAGCCCATATGCCACTTCCCTTGACCAATATTGACTGAATGAGAATTTTTGTTGTGAGTTGCAACTTAAACATAAATAAACCTCCAAAAAGCTATAGAAGAGCTTATGAAGGATTATGAAACAGTAGCTAGCTTATTTAAAGCTTAATGAACATATTTTTTATTTTTCTGATTTTTTTGTATTTTTGAATAAATTGAGAAATAAGCTGAGATATCTTTGAAATAAGGTAATTATGAATAAGGCAAGTCTAATAAGCAAATATAAGTAACATTTAAGAGCTAAACAATGATTTGAGCATAAAAACTGAATTTCATTAACTTGAAAATTGTGATTACAAAGAGAGAGATTACAAAAGCTTATAAACTACTTGAAAACATTAAAATGAAATTAAAACTAATACTATGCTACTAAAAATTAAAGATACTACATCTGTGAATGAAGGGCTCTATTTATAGATGAGCCTGAGCTTGTGGAAGAGTCTAGAATCCATCCTCTGTGCTTTCTCTCCTCATATCTCAGCCTTTTGATCATCTCTCCAATATTTCCTATCAATCTGGACCCTTGGATCGTGTGCACATGTAGCCTCCACCAATCAGAGATGAGGAATGTAGTGATGTGACACATGGATTGCCAAGCTGGCATCCGTGTGTCAGTCACGTGTCAGAGAAAAGACCATAGTGCCCTTGAATTTGGTTAATTAAGCTTGATTGTGTCAGGGGTAATTTAGGGTATTTAGGGTTCATGGGTTTTTCTGGGTTTGGGGGGAATTGGGGAAAAAATATTTGGCGCCTTTGGTTTTAGTATTTTTAATAATAATTTGACCGGGGTATAACTGGGTTGACTTGGGTGGGTAAAGTGGATAAACCGGGTATGGGATTGGACCGGGTCAAGATTTGGTGAGGTTGGGCTTTGTATACATATAAGTATTATTTAGGCCAAGGTATATATGGATTGAGTTTGGACTAGCCTTGTGATCCAAGAGTTAACATAAGGACTAAATATGTAACTTCTAAAATTTCAGGGACCAGTAATGTAAATTCTGAAAATGTAATCCAAGGGCTGATTTTGCCAATTCTCAAATCATGATCATATCTTTCACAAATCATCCTCATAGCATAGAAATCTTCACAGATGCTCAATTCTGACCTTCCGGCTCAGCTTTAGCACTCTTTATCTCTCGTGCTCGGGTTTTTGTCTGATTTGGCTATCTTTTGTGTGTTTTATCATATCCGTACCTGCACATGCATAAACTCAAGAAAACAACAAATATTAGCAATAAACGGCTCTTTCTTGGTTATTTTGGGACTGATTTGATAAAGAAATTATATGTGTTTTAGCACATATCAACCATCTACTTTCTTCCTCTTTTCTAAACGTTTTAATTTATCTTTTAACTGAACGACTTCCTTTTCTAAACGTTCATTTTTGTTTTTCAAAATCTTATTTTTGTTAATTACTTTTAGACTATGATGTGCCAGGTGTGTACAAGTTTTAAATTTGTAAAAGACGAATTACCAATTTTACCAATAACACATACGAGCAAGTGTACTCGTCCGTTATAGCAAGATTATGAAGGTAAGTCGGGATTGTTCGCAGGAATTTGAGTGAATCTGACTAACAAATTTGAATCAACTAAGACAATCCAAAACATATAACAACGAAAATAGATATAATGAAATTCAGATGATTAAAAACTACACTTGCTTAAACTAGTTTCTTATCCTTGATTAGTGTGATTGTGCTAACCTCTTAACATGTTGGTTATGATAATTAGTTGGTGTACTAATCTATTGTTCTTACAAGTTAAACCTTCGTCAAGATTTTAGTTTATAAAAACAAGCATTAAGTTTAACCAATCAATTCAAGATCAATTCAAGTTTCATAAGTTTATTTTCACAAACTTAAACACAAAAACATCCATTTGCTTTATCAAATTGCTTAAGAAATAGTCAATACAAAAGGTAACCGATTATAGACAAAAGGGTACAATTGATTGTCAACAACTAATCTTACTACCTTTTAAATGTTTCCAATCAATCCAACTTGATAATCAAAAAGCGTTCTTATTACAACCACACTTTAGTTCCTTTGTTTAACCAAGAATAATGGGTAAAAACAATCATCCATAGACAAAATGATTATAACTAGTTGAATAACAATAAGTTCTTTCGACCTCTACGATTATTATCAACTAGTCAAACTTGATTGAACAAATGTCACTACGAAACTTTAGCACAGTTGGATCTTAGAATCGACTTGAAATTGAATTAAAACGTGTTAACACAATCACTAACTAATCATATGATAATCAACATCATTTCAGCAAGTGTATAAAGAAACTAGCCACTCATAGCAAACATAAACATAAACTCAGAACTTTGAACATTAGAAAACATGATTAAGAGTCTTACAATGCTTGGAATAAGATTACAAATGGTGAAGTAATGATTCCCAAAGTATTGGGGTAGACTCCTTGGGGTTTCGGCCTCCAAATGTGGAACTTCTGGATCTCCAAACTTTCCTGGACTTCTAAGGATGAATTTGAGAGCCTAAGAGCTTTGTTTGATGAGTAGAGAGAGTTGTATTGAAGTGTGTGTCTCATATGCTCACAAGAGGTCTCTATTTATACTAGTTCCAAGGCCTAGGGTATTAATTGTTGAACTTGGCCTCCAAGGAGTTAGGAAAGGACTAGAATACAACAAGGGAAGGACCTAGAATCGTTTGGATACAAAGGGGAAACTTAATGATGAAGATTTGGCAGAAACAGGATTTCCAACCGGATCGGTCACATGACCAACCGATCCGGTTGGTCTTCTATAAGGGTTCCAACCGTATCGGTTGCGGGTGGAAACCGAACGGTTGGATTGGCGTGTCAGGCAATCTTTGGTCATCTTCCAACCGATCCGGTTGCAATTGCAACTGTCACACCCCTAAATTACCTGTTTTGCAGCGTAATGGAATTCCTGGGGGATGACTGTCATATCATCAAAGTTACAGTTATATCGAACGACCTAAAGTGTCGTTTGGAAAATACATCGTTTGATTTAATAAAACATTCAGAGTTTACAAAAGATAGGTCCCAAATGAAAGTCAACTTGTGCGGAAATAAGTTTGTTACAAGCCAAACGATGTTTTAAAGTTTATAAAACCCAAGTGAGACGCGTCGTCTCCACGACTCTATGATATGTCCATATGCATGCCATGAAGTGAATGCCTTAGATACCTGAGATAAAACATGCTAAAAAGTGTCAACACAAAGGTTGAGTGAGTTCATAGAGTTTATGTTGAAATGAAAAACCTTTAGAAAATATTCATGCAGCAAAGGCATTGTAAATCCACTCGGTTCCAAGTTCCGCCCATACAAAACTTGCAACCTGTGTGTTCACAACCCACTGCCAAAATGTGTATAGTTTATGTTCAAGCACATGATGTCAAATGAATTCACAATAGTACCTAACTCGACGTAGAACAATAGCACTTAATTAATAGGACTAGACTCAATGTATCAGTAGTCAACTGACATAGTACTTTATACGACGTAGAACTATAGCACATAATCGATAGTACCTGACTCAATGTATCAGTAGTCAACTGATTTAGAACGTTATACGACGTAGAACTATAGCACATAAACAATAGTACAACATTCGGATTTGAAACAATGATGATCATGATAGAATTTATCCTTAAAAATATAAAGTACTTATGAAAGTAACTGAAAATAGTTGAGCATGTATCTCCCCCAAAAATAATTCAAAACAATTAAAAGAGTAGGGGCTATGACTCACCTGATGCAACGATAATGATGATACAATGGCAATACTGAAATGAGGCGCAATCTCTAAGCGCGACCTATGATGAATGATATGTTCTATGATAAGTTATGATGTAATGTTATGCATGCAATTCGTATGATATCTATACCACTTGTGAATTTTTGAAAATAATACTTATCGTCGAAAAATAATGTCATTTGATAATTTCATGAAAGTGACTAAACGGCCTTGAAAAGCTATTCGTAAAATGGTGCACATTGAGTGTTAGGAAACAAACTCAACGGTTTTGGAAAGCTTGTATCATTATATTAAAGTTTTAGCATTTAAGTTTTTATCCTAGAGGTCTCGATCATGGAGAAAAATGTAGGTAAAGTATGGTACTTGTGTCCAAAATATCGTTTTTATAAGGTTTCTAACGTTTCCTAATAATTTATAGGTGATACAATAGCATTTGGTAAAGTTTTCAAAGCTCAAACGGACTCGAAAACGCTTAAAAACACCAATTTTATTTCCCATCAGCAATGGGTACTTTGACTTTTTCAGAAAAATCGTCCGTCTTTGACCATGTTTAAATCTCTCATCTTTCACTTTTAAGCTTAAAAATCTCGCGATTAATAGTAAAACATCATTTCGGACAACTTTCGTGTTTTACACTTAAGCCAATTCGGACTCGAAAGGGGTCAAAACCTCGTTTTAAAATCATATCAGCATATATATTTTTACAAGTTGCTGTCAAAAAAAATATAAGTTTCGTTAAACTTTAATTGGCCACAATTTCTTCGTTTTAAGTCCGTTTTCTACGTATTATATGTCCTTAGCTTCGTATCAAAGTATACTAATATATTTTTGATAAAACGACACATTTCGTAAAGCCTAAGCCTCATTTTTGACTCGTACAAATTGGACGTAACATGCTGAATTTTCAGGATTTTATAGTTTTCGTCGTCAAACTTTAAAAATTCATAACTTCTTCGTTATAGCTCCGTTTTAACCCATTCAAGCGGCCACGTTTTCGTTTTAAAGTATATTTTCCAAATATCTAGCCCAAAATAATTTGTCTCCTGTCGGATTTTCCCAGATTTCACAAAACCAACAGACCCTTATATATAGTTGTCGAAATGAGTTTTTCTCGCGCCAAACCTATTCTAACCAATTCAAAACAACTCCGAAGCTATTCTAATCCTACCATACACCTTCTTAGGGTGTCATGGGTTCCTAGACATCACCAAAAGTGATATGTTTCAAGGAGTAATTATAGGATAACATATATGAATTTATATAGTTTATAAACAATTTAAGTGGTACAGACATCATATAACTCGTATGTTTTACTCAAACATGATAATATGAACATAATATGATTATGAAAAATGAATATGAAATGCTTACTTGAATGATGAAGGGATTTTTATTGCAATTACACAATCAACCTAGAGGCTTATATTTCAAAACCTTATGATATATAACTAGTAGAGATTGATAAACACATGAACCTTGAGAAATTATTTTGTTTCTTCTTCTTCTAGCCATGGCCGAATTTTTGGAATGAAGATGGAGAGGTTTTCTTTCATTTTACACCTTGTATTGTGTGTATGTATGTGTTTAGAAATAGAATATAGTTAGTATAATGTACAAATATCTTACATATCATGTATAGGTGTAAAGTAGAGTAGTAAAAACCAATTTGATGACCTTAATGTTAAGGGGGTGGCCGGCCATGGGTAGGGGGGGGGGGTTTGAGGTGTTGTTTTGATTAATAAATGTTTTTAAGTGTAAGAATAAAGTGTAGTGTATAAATATAATTAGGTAATTAGTGTAGCGTTAACTAAAAATAAATTTTAACGGGACAAAATAAAATGTATTGAAGTCATAAAATTATAATAATACATTTCTTACAAAAATTGAGTGAATAAATATTTATCGTGCTGAATTTACAAAAACCGTCGTAAATATTTATACATAACAATTTATATACAAATAAATTGAAAACATCGGGTAGAATAATAATATAATTTTTATGGTCTTAAAATGAGTATAAAAATATATTAGGAATATTTTTGGAAGTGTCGGATCAAATGTTCAAAATAAATGTTTACGCGATAGCGTTTATTTAATAAGAAATTATGCGTTTAATGAAAAATGCAAAACCCATGCATAAATTGATATGAAATGATGTTACTAATGATGTGTAGACTAAATCTAGTCTATATGAAATGTCCTGAAATTACGAGTTGTCACAGCAACCGATCCGGTTGGTCTTCCTGAGTTACGGGAAATCGACTTTTACTTCATTTTGACTTGTAGAACTTGGTTCTTCGATCATCTTGGTCTTCTATGGTACTAGAAATGCTGATTTGTGCTTGACATGCTTTTCTGAAACGGGAATCTTCCAATTGTTGAACATTCCTTTACTTTTCCTTCCGTTTCCCTGCACTTGGTTATAAACACTAGACAAACATCTTTTGATGCGATTAAGCACTGAAATCATACAAATATAACCAAATAACATATACAAAAGCACACATAACGCTACTAAAAACATGTAAAATCTGAGCGTTATCAAATTTGCCCACACTTAAACTTTGCTTGCCCTCAAGCAAATCTAGGAAAAACATCCACTGGTACAAAATTATGATTACGAAAAATATGATGCAAATCTACCATGTACAAGTACAAGAGAAGATTCATCAATTATGCTTTTAAGAGCGAAACTTTCAAGATGTTTGACAATATCCAATGATTTTCTTGCATGATTAACATTTCAAAACACCTCACGAAAAAGGAACGAAATATAATTCACTCAATCACTCAATTTTTAGTGTAGTAACAAGATAAATCACACTCATTGCTCAGACATGATTAGATTATTACCATAAGCTTGTACAAGAAACAAAACTCCACCGACGTGGCGTGAGAACCAAGCAGAAACATCTAAAGAGGATTTTTATTTGGGTTATAATGTTATGGCTTAGGGTTAAGGGTATGGATAAGGCATGGGAATGTTAATGAAATTGGTGTTAAAATAAAAATAAAGTCAAGTCTAATACCCGTGTTGCTAGCTACCAAACAATCCGCAAACCAATAAATGATTATAGCTTCATTTTCTTCGGATTTCCACAACTCTTCGCTTTGATTCGCCATGATAATTTTTCTTCGAACATAGCACATTGGCTTATACATTCATACTTTTTTTTTTTTTTTTTTTTTTTTTTTTTTTTTTTTTAAACTTAAATTCATCCTTGAAATGGCTCACTCAACTAACAAGATGCGGTACTCATAATCATTTGAACAATCTTCTCTTTCCAGGTGACTAGCAACCAACCGTTTAGACATTGACAAGGGTTAGGCTAAGGTTTAAAGTGTAAAATCTTTTTGTATTTTTCTGGATTTATTAAAAACGAAAAGGATGGCTCAGAGGGTGTAACTAGGGGTATCTAGCGCTAAAGATGAGCGCTACAAATGGGTCCATGTAGGTGCTTAACTAGCCGGTGTGGTTAGCTAATATAGCATAATATGAAAAATGGAAGGCCATTTGGGTTGAATCCTAAGGTGTCTCTTTATCACACGAGTTTACTTATACCGCACTAATGCGATCTCACTGCTGTCTGGTAATGATTTACAAGTACAAGTTCTAGAATAAATAAAATCACCGGCACACTCATAGCAATAGATTTAAGCATAAAAGATGTATGTTTTATATGAAATAGGCTTAAATCCTCACAATTTTAGTGGTAAGGGCTATAATTTGTGCTAGCAAATGTTTATCAATCCCAGAATGGATTGCAATATTAATCGGAACACATCTCAAAGTTTCAAATATTACCAGTTTTACTAGTGGTTTGATCCAGTTATTCTAATATATTATCCTCAAAGTTTCAAATAACTAAATTTAAGCTTAAAAACTCTAATTTTCCTATTCACCCCCCCCCCACACTTAAGTTAAACATTTTCCTCAATGTAAAAAACGAACTTCAAAGTATAGAAATTGAGGAAATAGAGATAAAACCAGATATTCCAATGAGCTTGTCAGCTTAATTTTCTTCATCCAAGCGTCCACTGGAGTAATCATTACATGCACAAAATCTTATATACAAACAAAAGAGTTTTATTAAGTTGTGGCACCCCCCCACACTTAAGTTCAACCAAAGGTTTAAACTTTGGGGCGTAACCACAGAAAATCAAATCGGAAACACACGGGTTGCCTCCCGAGAAGCGCTTGTTTTATTAACGAGTCATCAGCCAGACTCGAATCTTCCCGATTTTCATTTGGCCACAGATGCAGCCTTGAACATTTTGAAAAGTTCGGGGATATACATGAATTCTTCACCAGTAGCATCAATATCGTTCCAGATGAACTCAGCAGATGGATTCCAAGGAATACTTTATGGGATTCTTCCTGAAAAAGGTGCTACGAAGGTGATGGTTTCGAATTCAATTTCAGAGGAAACTGTCTCAACTGATATTTCATTCATTTGCTCCTTATCATAGTATAGTTTGATTCGGTGCCCATTAACGATGAAACTTCCACCCTGTTTGTCATAAAGTTCGACATAACCGGATGGATATCCATGTTTAACGATATATGGTCCAAACCATCTTGGTTTTAATTTAGGAGCTTTGAATTTGAATTTCATGTTGAAGAGCAGAACTTTATCTCCAGCTTTTAATTCTTTTCGAACTCTTAGCTTTTTGTCATGATAAGCTTTTGTTCTGGCCTTATACAGTTTAGAATTTTCGTAAGCTGGGAGTCTTAATTCGTCGAGTTTGTGCAATTGCAAGAATCTCTTCTCTCCAGCTATTTTGAGATCGTTGTTATAATTTCTGAGAGCCCACTAAGCACGATGTTCAACTTTGAACGGCAAATGACAAGTTTTTCCATACAGGAGTCTGTAAGGAGTTGTGCCAATAGGAGTTTTATAAGCTGTTCGAAACGCCCACAGAGCATCGTCAAGTTTCTTCGACCACACTGAAGGATTGTCCTTCACTGTTTTTTCGAGTATTCTTTTAAGAGCTCTGTTGGTGTTTTAAACTTGGCCACTGGTTTGTGGATGATAAGCTGTCGCGAATCGATGATGAACTCCATATCTTTTCATGGTTTTCTCCATTTGTTGGTTACAGAAATGGGTTCCTCGATCGCTTATCAAGGCCTTGGGGATTCTATAACAAGCAAAAAGCTTTTTGAGAAAATTAAAGACGACGCGAGCATCGTTCGTTGGTAAAGCTTCAGCTTCTACCTATTTGGACACATAATCTATAGCAACGAGAATGTATTCGTATTTGTAGGATTTAGGAAATGGTCCCATGAAATCTATTCCCCAAATATCGAATATTTCACACACTTGAATGCTTGTCAATGGCATTTCATCTCTGCGTGAAAGGTTGGTGGTTCTTTGGCAAGCATCACAGTTCTGAACAAGTGTATGTGCTTCTTTGAATATTGTTGGCCAATAGAATCCAACATCAAAAACTTTTTTAGCTGTGGTGGAAGGACCATAATGTCCCCCAGTTGGGCCATGATGACATTCGTCAAGAATCTTGCGGGTTTCGGAACCGGAAACACATCTTCAGATCATTCCGTCAGGACACATTTTGAAAAGATATGGTTCTTCCCAAAAGTTTAAGTTCCGAAAAGAATTTGCTCCTTTGAGCGTGAGTTAAACCTTTTCTGAGAATTCCTCCAGCGAGATAGTTTGCAAAGTCAGCAAACCAAGGATCGTCATTTCCATCGACGGTCATGAGGGTTTCATCAGGGAAGTAATCATCGATTTCTTCTTCCTTTAACTCCTCAAGATCTGGATTTTCAAGACGTGATAAATGATCAGCGGCTAGATTCTCTGCTCCTTTCTTATCTTTGATTTCGATGTCAAATTCTTGGAGTAACAGAATCCATCGGATAAGACGCGGTTTAACATCTTGCTTGGTGAACATATATTTGAGTGCCGAGTGATCGGTGAACACAACTGTTTTTGAGAGTGCGAGGTAGGATCGGAATTTGTCGAATGCGAAAACTACGGCCAGTAATTCCTTTTCTGTGACTGTATAATTCTGCTGAGCACTATTTAGTGTCTTGCTAGCAAAATATATGGGCCGAAAGTGTTTTCCTTCTCGTTGGCCTAAGACATCACCAACAGCAAAATCGCTGGCATCGCACATAAGCTCGAAGGGTAGTGACCAATTAGGTGAAACCATGATCGGAGTACTAGTTAGTTGAGATTTCAACGTTTTAAAGGCTTTTATGCAATCAGCATTGAAGTCAAAGATAGAATCTTTCTCAAGAAGTTTTGTCATCGGACGAGATATTTTTGAAAAATCTTTGATAAAGCGGCGATAGAAACCGGCATGTCCTAAAAAACTTCTAACGGCTT
Organism: Chrysanthemum seticuspe; assembly: GCA_019973895.1. Classification (NCBI taxonomy): domain Eukaryota; kingdom Viridiplantae; phylum Streptophyta; class Magnoliopsida; order Asterales; family Asteraceae; genus Chrysanthemum; species Chrysanthemum seticuspe. Next base: position 326,782,171 of record BPTQ01000008.1, on the reverse strand, counting down.
TAACGTTAGTTGGTGGTGGAAGTTTTGTGATAATGTCAATTTTTGCTTTGTCTACTTCCATGCCTGCATTGGAGATCTTGTGGCCAAGCACAATTCCTTATGTCACCATGAAGTGACATTTTTCCCAGTTAAGGACAAGGTGTGCTGTAACACCCCAACCCGACAAGGGTAGAAGTGTCACATTCTGGTGTCATATCAGAACATACAAATAAAATCTTACAAGCGAAAGCCTTAAAGAATAAAGTACCAAGCCATATAGACGAATGACTTACAAGAAAAAAAAATACAAAATCCAATATGTCTATAATAAAATGAAATCTCCAACAATAGCCCAACAAAAATAAATCCAAATAATAAGGTATCTAGGGTTGGTCCACTCAAAAAAAATCCAACTCTCAGCCCATCAAAGCCCATCTTCAGACCTAACACCTGCCGCAGGAAAAGAAATGCGGCTGAGCTTAAAAAGCCCAGTGAACAGATATAACAAAACGAAAGCTAAATAAAATCTGAAATGCGAATTGAAACGAAGGAAACGGATAACAAAGTCACAACGAAATGAGAACAATGAGTCAATGGGGATCCTGCAGAAAACAATTATACAGATATCCAAAGCACATATAACAAGGAGAACGAAGCAAAGCATCGATGACATATAAACAAGTACATACAAACCAGACATACAAGAACTGAAACATACACAACATAGCAGGCGTAGCATCCACACAATATATATGTCATACAATCAATTCAAGAAATATACAAGCCAAACAAATGTCTATAGGAAAAGCGGAAGCAATTAATAATAAGTGAGCATGGCAATTCACACAGGTCAAAACCCTTAGTTGAAACATAATCAGTATCATAACGGCAGTCATACGTAACAAGTAGGAATACAATATGAACACTATAATTAAATGAATTAGGAACATAGCAGGGCAATTAAACAAGTTAACAAGCCAGACGTCATAAGTTGAACCATTTACCCAAGCAAACGGTAGCATAGACAGAAATGTAAACATGGCAGGTCAATCAACAAGCAGATAAGGATACAACGGATATTCATAGTCCACGAGATCAACTAAACGCAGTACACATAATAAACAGACAAAATTATCGATTTCACAAAAGCATGATTACCAGATAAATCAAAGGATCACATAGCAGTAAGATAGCATATCATCAGATGACAACAGGAAATCTTATATCGCATACATACATATCATACAGAGAAATCAGTAGTCGTAAAAACATGAATATCATAATCAATCCAATGACATATAATAACCCGGTACGTGAATGGAACCATAGTATGAAGTAACAGAATTAAAGTGTGACAGATCAATGAAATGGAGTATCTATATCTTGGTAAAAATGAATCATATAAGGGTATTGAGTAATGAACACGTAATACAGATTATGGTGCGTTGGGGAATACAGAAGGTACAATATAGGTTTATCAAAAGTGTAAGGGTTATCAGAAAATCTACCCGAGCCCAGAAACATATCATATCATATCATAAGTAGCCATTGTATTCGGAGGGGTGACCTCGGAATACCATACATAATAGGAGGGGAGACCTCAGTAACAAATGGAGTAGCTAGCTCCCAGAATTGTGAAGACGCGGATTGCACCCGACATCATTCACCAGACAAAGCTCCAATCAGATCAAATCCCTCGAAACATATCAAATCTAGGATGCATCCATACGCCCCCCGGAACATATAATGGCCAAATCATATACATATAGTGAGCTCATAATCATATCAAAATGGGGACGGTGTGCAACATCACTCGTGCACACTGGAGTCATGCCATTGGTGCATCAATGACACGGTCAGGTTACCTTCCTGACTAGGAAACATATTTTGGCTCGGGTATCAAACTGAAGGGTCAGAGCATATTCATATCATAAGGGTTCATAACAAGTTCATATCAGAGTTCATATCAAAGTTCAAAAGTCAAAGGTTCATATCAGATTTCCATAACATAAGTTCATAATCAGAGGTTCATAATCAGATGGTTCATAATCATAATAAACGAATATCATAGCGAACAGAATCATATCCAAGGATTATGTCGGAATCATATCAAAAGAATCATAGCATAAGGAAATCATAGCAAAGGAATATCATAAGTGAAGCAAAGTCAAGGATTGAAAAGTCAGGAGAAATCCCTACTGAAAAGGGATAGAATATCTGTACCTTATTCGAAGCAATCAACAACGAAAGTAAAGTCAATAAAGAAGATCAATCCCGACGCCCGGAACCTATACGAATTAGATAACGTTCTATAAGAATCCGAAACACTTGTTTTAAGACGGCTTTCCATTTTTAGCAAGTTTCCCTTTTTTGTAATCTTTCCATTTTAAGTAACTTTCTATTTTAGGAAACTTTCTATTTTAGGCAGGTTTCTATATTTAGCAGGTTTCCATATTTAGCAGGTTTCCATAATTAGCAAGTTTAGTTACTTATCTCAAGTTAATTTATGAAAATAAGTATTATAATGCTTTTAGGATCATTTATGACAAATTACAAAAGTTTAGGGTTTAGAATGTCAATATTGCAAAGTATAGGGTTAAAAGTGTAAATATAGTAAGTTTACTCATTTTACTCATTTAATCCATTTAGTTAGTATATTAACAAGTTAATCCCTCAAGTTTCATAGTTTACAAAACAACCCCTTCATTTTAATAAATCGACATAAACATTATAAACCCTAGTTTTTAGGTTATGATTAACGAATCCGTTCTAAACCATTTTAGCTCAATTAATACAAGATTACAAGACATCCTTATGATGATACCATTTCAATTCGAGACATCCTTCCACAAATCCATTTTATACGCCCCTTATGAAGATCAAAACACCCTTGTAGATCATTCGTTATTAATTACATTTATCATATACGAACTCATATAATTCATAAGCTTATTAACCCTTAAACAAAACATATATATTTCGACATATGAAGAATCCAAAATCAGTTTCATACTCATTTTTACATGCCTTATTCGAATTACATATATTAATACTCAAGGTTTTACATATTCATGTTTCATTATTTCATGTGATAACATATTAATGATTTTATGTGATATCTTTATATATTACAAGCCCTAGATATCTTCATAGCCACGAATTGGATTAAGAAACAAAGAGGAATAGATTCAAGATGACGATACGTTACCCTTGTAGCGTGTACGAAACAAGAACAAGAATCAAACCACAAAGATCAAACCAAGTCTCCCTTGGCTTATCAAAACCCGCGTACACCTTATAACACCCACGTCCAAGCTCCAATTCGTCCCAAACAAAATCACCACGTCCACAATCGATTACCCACGATCACGAGTCTCCTAGGAACACCTTTGTTTGATTGAATTTTGAATGAAATGATGAAGAAATAATGGTGCCGCCACTATGATGAGAGAAAAGGGAACTTAGGGTTTTCTTGTGTATATTTTGAAATGAAAGGGAATGAGATAAATGAGATTGATTTGAATTGATGTGATGAGTAAATGGGGAGAGGTTAAGGCCGGCCATCAAGGGGGTTTCAAGACCAATTCCAAACTTTCCATTTTATCCTTTCAATCATGTATTTAGTCCTCTTTCAAGTCTAGGTTAGTTATGTACCATTTGGTATGTTTAAAAGTTACTTAGACTATAATTATTTATGTTCATTTGATTTATATCATAAGTTACTTACTTTCATAATGTAAGAATATTAATAATCATATAACTTGTTAAATGATGTTGACGTGTTTCCCGAGTTGGTAAAATTTTAAGTTAGAGGGCAAAATTGTCATTTCACGGGATTTGAGATTTTAGGGTTTTACATGTGCAGCTTCGCATCTTTCGAGCATTTTATCAAGATTGGAAAGACAAGCTTTAAATGAGTTTCCGAAGACTGAAAAGTCATCCATGAAAACTTCCATGGAGGTTTCGAGCATTTCTTGAAATATGGCTATCATACACCTTTGAAAAGTTGCAGGTGCATTACAAAGACCAAAGGGCATACGCCGATATGCGTAGGTTCCAAAAGGACAAGTGAAAGTGGTCTTTTCTTGGTCATTAGGATCGATTGGAATTTGAAAATATCCTGAAAATCCATCGAGGAAACAAAAGAATTTATTTTCTGCTAGTCTTTCAAGCATTTGATCCATGAACGGGAGTGGAAAATGATCTTTTCTGGTGGCTTTGTTTAATTTCCGATAGTCAATACAAATGCGCCAACCAGTGACAGTTCTAGTCGGGACTAGTTCATTCCGTTCATTAGTCACAACCGTCATCCCTCCTTTCTTGGGAACACAGTGAACGGGACTCACCCAAGGACTATCCTCGATTGGGTAAATGATACCAGCATCGAGAAGTTTTATGATTTCCTTTTTAACAACTTCTTTCATGTTGGGATTGAGTCGGCGTTGACGTTCAACAACATGTTTGATCCCATCTTCGAAATTGATTTTGTGTTTGCAGAAATTGGGACTAATTCCTGGGATATCAGATGTTTTCCAAGCGAAAGCTTGTTTGTGATTTTTGAGGACAAAAACTAAACTTTCTTTCTCATTGGCCTCAAGTAATGAAGATATGACTACTGGAAGAAGTGAATTTTCCTCCAAGTAAGCATATTCCAGATGATCAGGGAGAGGTTTGAGCACGAGATCTGTTGGTGGTTCTTCGATAGAGGATTTTATTCTCATCTCGTCATCGAAAGTTATTTCTTCAAAAATTTCTTCCTCCATTTCCTCCTCCTCCGTGTTATCTCCTTCGAACTCTACTTTCATGAAATCATCAAATTCTTTGTCAAAGTCTGTTTCATTGATTTTTTCAGAAGTAGTCATGAATGGATCAGATTCGTTAAGCAATGCATCCAACTCTTCGTCAGTGACTTCATCGATAACATCGATGTTGAAACAAGGGTCGTCACTGGAACGTGGATAGCACATCGCTTTATCGATTAGAAAGGTGATTCGATCTTATCCAACTCCAAGGTCGAGTTCTTTTCCTTTCACTTTAATGATTGCATCAGCGGTATTTAGGAAAGGTCTTCCTAAGATGAGTGGGACTTTACTATCTTCTTCCATTTCTAAGATTACAAAGTCCATGGGAAAAATGAATTTACCGACTTGAACAAGCATATTCTCGGCAATACCAACAGGATATTGATAAGAATGATTTGCTAATCGAATGCTCATTTTTGTTGGTTTAAGGCTGTTGTTGCATAATTTGGAATACAGTGAATAAGGCATCAAATTGATACTTGCGCCAAGATCGGCTAAAGCATCACATTAAATATTATTCCCGAAGGTACATGGAATAAGAAAGCTCCCATGGTCTCTGAGCTTTGGTGGGATTTTGTTTTGAATAATGGCTGAGTATTCTTCGTTAAGGAAAGTAGCTGATATTTGCTCTAGCTTGCTTTTGTTATTAAGAAGTTCTTTCAAGAATTTCTCATAATTGGGCATTCCGGCTAAGACATGAACAAGAGGAACATTGAGTCTAACCTCTTTGATTATTTCAATGAACTTCTTATAACGCTCTTACATTTTTTCTTTCTTAAGGCGTTGAGGATATGGAATTTTTGGTGTGTATGCCTTGACAGATGGGGTGGTTTTCTTTTTGGTGGTTTGAGTTGTGTTGGTTTCCTCAGCTTCATCCTCGCTATCTGGGGTGATAGGAGTATTTTCATTAGGATTTTGTGGTGGATCGTACGAGAGACCACTTCTTGTGAAGACAGCATTGATATGCTCATTTCTCGTTTGTGGTGGATGGTACGTTTTATCATTTGATGGTTTTGGGTTGGATTGGGTGTTACTTGGTAACGAACCAGATGGTCGAGAGGAATGTTGGTCAGAAAATCTGCCAAATTTGTTTTCAAGATCTTGGATGGATGCTTGATGATTTTTCTATCCCTGCTCAACTTTGGCTTTCAGATTAAAAAATTGATTTTTGATGAAATCATTTGCAGATTTTTGACCAGCCACGAATTCTCTCATGGTTTTATCGAATTTGAATTCTTCCATCTTTTTGTCGGAATTTTGTGGTGGCGGATTGTCAGTTCGTGGTTGAGAATCACGGTTGTCATCCCTTGGTCGGCGGTCTTGCCAATTTCCAGAATTTCGACCGTAATAATTACTACGATATCCTCCTCCACGATATCCTCCTTGGACATAATTTGCTTCTCTTTCGTTAGGTCCACCCATAGGCTTATCGTCGCACTCAGACGATGGGTGATTTCCTCCACAATTGTTCCATCCGTCTCGCATTTCCTTCATTTCTTCCTTGATATCTTTGTATTGCGAGTCGATTTTTGAAGTTAAGGCTTCCATTTTCTCCATGTGTTTTGAGGTATCGGTGTTTTCGACAAAAGCAACGGTTTTTCGAAGATGTTTGGTTTTGGAATCTTTAGACCAATCGAGTTTGAGAAGTACTCGATCTTCGAGTAATTGGTGTGCATCGTTAGGAGTCTTATAGAGAAAAATTCCTCCAGCATCAAGGATGCCTTGAGAGATTTCATCTAGTCCACGGTAAAAGATTTGGATAATGGTTCCTTTGGATAATCCATGTCCATGACAACTACGAAGCAAATCCTTCATCCGAAGCCAAGCTTCGACAAGTGATTCGTTGGAATTTTGTGTGAAAGCACGAATTTCTCCCATTAATCGATCAAACATGGCAGGTGGAAAGAATCGGCTTACAAAGGCTTGCCTCATCTCCTCCCAAGTGTTGATAATTCCTGGGGTCAATTCATTGTACCATACTTTAGCATCTCTGGCGAGTGATGATGGAAAAAGTTTGAGTTTGATGGCATTGACATCGGTGTCGCCATAACGGAACATGCCGCAAATTTCGATGAATTCGGCAATGTGCTTATGCGGATCGGCCCGCGCACGGCCTTCGAATTGACGATATTTGATCATGGAAATATGATGACCCTTCACGGTGAAGTTGTCACCAAGGTTGACAGCAACAATAGCACTCCCAGGGGTTGGTGCTACGGCTCGGTTGGTTCCCCACATGGGTTGATCGTCCGCCATGGGAAAAGGTAAATTGGTGAAAGGGTTGTAAATGACTTTGGCTTCTACGAGGTTATCGAATGGTGGGTTTGGTACGCTTGGTACACGATTTTCTAATGGTATGAAAAGTGTTCTTCTTCTTCTACTTCTTCGAATCAAACGTTCGGGATTGGTAAGAGGTGAAATTGGTTCTATTCCCGCTGCACGAGTGTTCATACAATGACCTAGAGAATCCAGGCAATATCTAAACACATGGACAAACAAAGAAAACAGTTTTCTGGACAGAAAAGGGTAACCGGATCTGTTGCAAGGAGCGACCGATCGGTTAGATCAATTTGGTTGGGTTAAAAGCGTAACCGAATCGGTTGTGAGGCAACCGGACCTGTTGAAGCTTCCGAGAATTTTTTTTTTGAATGAATCGACTGATGTGGATCCAAAACTTGCTGAAACACAATCAAATCCCCGGTAACGGCGCCAAAAACTTGATGTGCCAGGTGTGTACAAGTTTTAAATTTGTAAAAGACGAATTACCAATTTTACCAATAACACATACGAGCAAGTGCACTCGTCCGTTATAGCAAGATTATGAAGGTAAGTCGGGATCGTTCGCAGGGATTTGAGTGAATCTGACTAACAAGTTTGAATCAACTAAGACAATCCAAAACATATAACAACGAAAATAGATATAATGAAATTCAGATGATTAAAAACTACACTTGCTTAACCTAGTTTCTTATCCTTGATTAGTGTGATTGTGCTAACCTCTTAACATGTTGGTTATGATAATTAGTTGGTGTACTAATCTATTGTTCTTACAAGTTAAACCTTCGTCAAGATTTTAGTTTATAAAAACAAGCATTAAGTTTAACCAATCAATTCAAGATCAATTCAAGTTTCATAAGTTTATTTTCACAAACTTAAACACAAAAATATCCATATGCTTTATCAAATTGCTTAAGAAATGGTCAATAAAAAAGGTAACCGATTATAGACAAAAGGGTACAATTGATTGTCAACAACTAATCTTACGACCTTTTAGATGTTTCCAATCAATCCAACTTGATAATCAAAAAGCGTTCTTATTACAACCACACTTTAGTTCCTTTGTTTAACCAAGAATAATGGGTAAAAACAATCATCCATAGACAAAATGATTATAACTAGTTGAATAACAATAAGTTCTTTCGACCTCTATGATTATTATCAACTAGTCAAACTTGATTGAACAAATGTCACTACGAAACTTTAGCACAATTGGATCTTAGAATCGACTTGAAATTTAATTAAAACATGTTAACACAATCACTAACTAATCATATGATAATCAACATCATTTCAGCAAGTGTATAAAGAAACTAGCCACTCATAGCAAACATAAACATAAACTCAGAACTTTGAACATTAGAAAACATGATTAAGAGTCTTACAATGCTTGGAATAAGATTACAAATGGTGAAGTAATGATTCCAAAAGTATTGGGGTAGACTCCTTGGGGTTTCGGCCTCCAAATGTGGAACTTCTGGATCTCCAAACTTTCCTGGACTTCTAAGGACGAATTTGAGAGCCTAAGAGCTTTGTTTGATGAGTAGAGAGAGTTGTATTGAAGTGTGTGTCTCATATGCTCACAAGAGGTCTCTATTTATACTAGTTCCAAGGCCTAGGGTATTAATTGCTGAACTTGGCCTCCAAGGAGTTAGGAAGGGACTAGAATACACCATGGGAAGGACCTAGAATCGTTTGGATACAAAGGGGAAACTTAATGACGAAGATTTGGCAGAAACAGGCTTTCCAACCGGATCGGTCACATGACCAACCGATCCGGTTGGTCTTCTACAACGTATCGGTTGCGGGTGGCAACCGAACGGTTGGATTGGCGTCTCAAGCAATCTTTGATCATCTTCCAACTGATCCGGTTGCAATTGCAACCGATCCGGTTGGTCTTCCTAAGTTACGAGAAATCGACTTTTACTTCATTTTGACTTGTAGAACTTGGTTCTTCAATCATCTTGGTCTTCTATGATACTAGAAATGCTGATTTGTGCTTGACATGCTTTACTGAAACGGGAATCTTCCAATTGTTGAACATTCCTTTACTTTTCCTTCCGTTTCCCTGCACTTGGTTATAAACAGTAGACAAACATCTTTTGATGCGATTAAGCACTGAAATCATACAAATATAACCAAATAACATATACAAAAGCACACACAACGCTACTAAAAACATGTACAATCTGAGCGTTATCAAACTAATTTTGCAAAGTTTATCATATTCACGATGAAATGATTCATCATCTAATGATGAGCTACTATAATAAAGAGATTCGGGACATACCTCATTTGAGTCATTTGCCATGAGATAAATTTATTCGTTCTCCTCCTCACTCATTCCCCACGAACCACTTACGAACGCCTTTTGTTCGTCACGTTTGGGACACTCACTAATGAAGTGATTAGGGTCCCCACATTTAAAAGATGCGCGTTCATCCCTTGCCTTCTTGTCGTCTTTTCCTTTCCGGAACCCCTTCTTGTCGTCATATGGTTGCTTGACATATCTTCCTTTTCTTCTAAAGAACTTCTTGAAATCCCTTACCGCCATGGCATATTATTCGTCATCACTTTCTGAAGAAGAGTTTTCTTCATCGCTTGAGACCTTCTTGGCTTTTAAGGCAAGAGATTTGTGATTCTCTTTCTTTTTTTTTGAGGCTTTGGAGTATTTAGCGAGGACAAGCTCATAGAACTTTAGATTGCCTATGAGTTCGTCGAGAGTGAGGATTGACAAGTCTTTGGATTCTTTGATGGCCGTCACCTTTGATCTCCACTTGGATGGAAGCGCCCTTAGATATCTCCTGACATGATTACAACTAGAAAAAGACTCATCAAGTGCTTGTAATGAGGTAATAATAGTATTAAAGTTAGCAAAGGAATTATCTATAATATCCTCATCCGATATTGAAAATTGTTCATATTATTGAACAAATAAATCTATTTTATTGTTTTTAACATGTTGGTTTCCTTGATGAGTTACAACTAAAGAATTCCAAATTTCTTTAGAGGTTTTAAGCATAGAAATTCTTTCGAATTCCTTTTTGGGTAAAGCATTATATAAAACCATTTTAGCTTCACTATTTTTGGAAAGCTTTTTCTTTTGATCGTCGGAGAGGCGATCATGAGGGATGTTTACTTGTTTGTCGGTTTTATCATCTTTTGTAGTGGCTTGAAAGTTACCTTCAACAATTATGTACCAAAGGCCTATATCTTTTGACTTCGCATAAGTTTCGAATCTATTCTTCCAATAAGTAAAACCATTTGTTTCAAGTAGTGGAGGTCGTTGCATAGATTTCCCTTCTTTATAATTTTCAAAACTCATTGTGATCAAAAAGTTTTTAAAATACGATTTACTTTAAAACTTTTGTAAACCTTGCTCTTGATGCCAATTGTGGAAAACTAGAAGGGGGGGGGTTGAATAGTTTTGCCGATTTTAGATTAGTTTCAAAAACTTTAGATTTGATCTTATGTGAATTCGTATGGATGGATAGAAAGTATAAAGCAATAAGTAATGTAAGTAATGAAAACTAGTAAAGTAAATGATAGAAAGTAATAACACAACCGATTTATAGTGGTTCGGCTACAAGGACACCTTCCTTGCCCTACTCCACTCCCCGAGTCACCTACTTGAGAGTTCAAGCACTATGTCAACAAGCTCCTTCAACACAGCGGAGAAGCCTCACAACGTCGCTTACACTTTTTTCGGTACAAAGCTAAATACTAAGTCCTTAACACGGCGGACCAAACCAACACAACTATAACACAACAACTATGTGAAGTATGAAAAATAAGAACTTGCTATAGAAATATTGCGGAGGAACAAATCAATTAAGGACCCCTTGCTTGGATGACTTGTAGTATCTCGTGATCTTGCCTTTGTGAAGGACCTATATGAGAATCAAAACAAAAGAAAGAAGAATGATAACATCAAATAGTCCTAAATATTAAGTGTCAATTTCCCCCGATAATGCTTGTAATTTATATCATTTATATGGATTTACGCTTGTTTTCCATTGTTTTCCACTTTCAGGTAAATTACAAGCATTGGAGCTAAAGAGACGCGGAATTGGAGAAATATCAAAGATTTATCATAGTATGCTGACTTTGAAGAAGTTACGGCGTAACTCATCTCTCACATTACGCCGTAACTAAAGCGTGACTCAGAAAACCAACTCATCAGAAGGTTACGGCGTAACCCTCCCCAAAGACTACGACGTAACTTATTAGGTCAAATGAGGTTTCACGCCGCTGATAAATATGCCGTAACTATTTCATCAACTACGGCGTAACCAAGTAATAATGAAGATACGGCGTAACCACTCATAAGGTTACGCCGTAACCAGCAGATCTAGTGCAAAATACGAAGGAATTGAAGATTACGGCGTAACTCTTATATTAGTTACGCCGTAACCCATATCTGGCCTATAAATACCCCATGATTTCCAGCATTTCAAAGCATCCCATTCCATACACCACAACCAAAGAACGTGGGAAGAAGCCAAAGGCATGTCTAGAGGAGCATACGGAGCTGTCTCCAAGGGAGAAATCACTCCCCTACGATAAGCATTAGCATTTTATCTTTTCTTTACTTTCGATTCATGTATTTCGTAACTTTGAATATTGAATTGATTTGTATGGTTAATATGAGCGGCTAAGCACCTCTTGGTGCTGGCCTAGTTATGATTCCTTAATTGTTTTGTTTGCGTTTACATTACTTCCGTATAATTATTTCTAAGTGTATGCATGCATAGTTTATTGGTAGCTACCCTTGTTTCGGTAGTTTTGAATGGCGGTAAAGGCTAGCTGCTTAGGAGATATGACCAACTGACCCTAAGTGAGTAGATTGAGACGGGAAGGGTAAGATATGACCAACTGACGACCCTTTCTACTTGTGCGATTTGACCAACTGTGTTGAGTCCCAAACCTTGGATCTAGAACACTTAGCTTGCAAACGTGTTAGTTGCCTTGGATGGTTCCAAAACAACAATGAGAAACTTTGTTGTAGATGCACACAAGTATGCAGAATCTACTTGAATGCACTTAGAAGATTAATATAAACACAAATGTAACATCAAACGCTTCAATATTATTAAGCAATAATACGAGTACTCTCCTAGTACTAGGGTTTACAACCTTGAAGCTCTTCTTAGGACGGATAGAATATGATATTATGTTTAACCTAGCTAGGATATCCTTTTATACACTAAGGAGATCCCTTCCAGAGATAACTATGCATTAAGTATATCATATCTTCTATTGAAATAGAAGATATGCTGTTGCAACTCTTACACGACATTCCTAACATAGATCAGTACAAACTCTAACACTATCAGTACTAATATTTCCACTATCAGTACTAACTAGTTAATACTTATCAAATAACACTATCAGTACTAACTCCACTGCAATAAGTATTAACTCCCAAAAACGTATTTCCCAACAATCCTCCCCTAAACTTGTGATTGGGTTTCAGAATCACAAGTTTCTTCAATCTTTGAGGATTCTTCCAAACTCACTTCCTGCTAGGTCTTCCAGCTTGGTCATAGATCTTTATCAGCAACTCCTTAGCCATGTCAACTGCATTACCTATCCTTAGCCATGCTGTCAGCATTTCCAGAAGAGTTCCTAATGCAAGTGGGTAAGTTCTTTCAACCAACATGTAGATGTCTGTCCCATTGCATGTAGTAACCAAGTGAAGTCCACAAGAATCAATCAAAGTCCAAGTTGGTATTTCTTCTCCAGATTGATACTTCCATTGTTCTCCTGCTGAATCTGGCTCCAGATCCTTATCATTGTCTGGATCTCTATTCTTGAACTTTTCTTTGACTAACTCCCACAGCTTGACTGGATCCTCTCTATCAATAGATGCAAACAGACCCACCAGATATAAATAAGCACTTGTCCTTCCTCCTGCTCTGTGAATCCTCCAATGCCTCTTTCCATCTTCAGTATAGATATCCCAGTTGATGATGGGGTATCTGGTATTGATGGGCTCTGAATACAATGCATCTTCTGGAGCTTCAATTAACATCATCTGATTAAGCTCCTCTTCAGTGAGTCCACCTTCATCTTCAGATGCTTTTAGTATTTTGGGTGCAGTTGAGGAACCTCCTACTTCAGATGGTCTTTTGTAACTTGCAATGGGGTCAATAAGTTGTGACCTTTTAGCAAAATCATCATTTGACATAGGTTTGAATGCCAAAAATCTTCTTTGAGTTAAGTCAGCTAGTCTTTGAAGGGTTTCCCAAGGTAACTGATTAAGCTGCTTCAATGTTCTCTTGTCTTCACCTTGATACTTAATGTACTTACAGAGATACATCTTTTGCTGACTTTTGTTTGGAGGTCTTGAGGCCTTTTCAATTTCCCTTTACTGTCTAAATTGACTCTTTCTTCTGGCCAAGATCTCACTGAATAACAGAGCTGCTTCATTAACACTTGTATTCTTATCTTGATACAGCTTCTGTTGTAATTCTTGAGTTGCTTCAACTTTGGCTCTCATGTCATCCCATGTTTTCCAATCTTCTTCAATTTTAGCCATCTTTTTCTTTTCCTTTTCTGCAGCTTCTTTCTGCAATTCTTCCTCCTCCCATTCTGCTGAAATCTTTCTTGCTACCTCTTCATTCAATCTCTCAATCTCTTTCTTCTTCTTTGGTACTTCCACCAATTTACCCTTGCATTTGTCTTTGGGATCAATCTTTGGAGCTGAGGAGGTTGGTGATGGTGGAACACCTCCTTCTTGAATAACCATTCCTTTTTCTTTAGGATTGGGTGCTGCTGACTTGGTCTTCTTCCTTAAGTACACAACAGGTGGCTTCATGTAAGTGGGAGAGATGGGAACTGTTTTCTTCAGGCTCTGAAGTCCCAAGACTGCATGTTTCTCTCTATCTTCTTCATCACTGTCTTCATGTGGAGTGGTAGTGATGATAGTAGCCTCTGTTGTGGTTTCTTGTTGTAATTCAGCAGCTACCTGAAAGATTGGACTTAGTACTGATTGCAGAACACTAGGAGTACTAACCATAGTACTATCAGTACTAACTACAACACTAACAGTACTAACTGGGATAGTACTGATAGTGCATGTAGGAGTAATAAGTACTTCTTTTTCATGTTTGGGGATCTAAACTTCTTCTTCTTCATCAAGAAAAGGACTCTGAATATTTTGAACACCTTGACCACCTTGCCATTGACCAAATTCTCTTCTACTTTGAATGTCAGAACTCCTCCCCTGTTTGGAAGAATCTTCTGTAGATGTGCTAGAAATTCTGAACTTGGTCTTTCTTTTGAGAGATGTGGTGACTCGAGATGCTTCTGTTGTTGGCTTGGAAAGAAGTTTTAGTTGATGCTCTAGCCATTTCATCTTGAGGAGCATCCTGGTATGAAATTTTGCAGCAGCTTTCTTATGTTCATCCAAAACAATCTCCAAGGTGTTAACTTTTCTGCATAGGAACCTGTACAAATTCGTCATTTCATTAAGTGTCAAGCTGTCCTCACCACTTCCAGCTGTGTTACCTGCTGAGAGAGGTGGGTCACTGGGCAATTGAGATGCACTCCCAGGCCTAGCCTGAGCAGATACACCCCCTCATTTTAGCCTTTGCCTGGGTCCACCCTGTGAGGAGTGCTCACTAGGTGTTGGCATGGATTTGGTCTTATTTATGTTACCACTTTCCTCACCAGCTTCTAAGCCTGGATGAGTAGTGGCAGCCCTCACCACTCTATCCCCTCCATCACCTTGGATAGGCTCATCTGGTACAATGTTAGGAGGAGAATGGGTCTCAGCGTTCCCACTCTCCTGTCTGGATTGCCTACTTGTTGATGAAAGTGGTTGAGTAGGAGAGTGTTCAGTATCTGTGGGTGTATGTTGGGAGCCACCTGTGCTTGATGGTCCTTCACCCTCTGAAATAAGCATGGTTGGAAACAAAGGCACTACAACCCCATTATAACCTACTACAGCCCTTAACATATTTGAAAAGACTTTGGTTGTGAGTAGTTTTGAAGGACAAATATTTTTGTGAGGTTGTAGGTTTTGTTTCTGAAGATCCAAAAATATTTGTACAAACCTGGGATACATCAGAAACTTTGTTTTGCTAACTGCATTTTTAAGCATACCCTCAAAAATATAGTTTGAAAAATTAAACACCCTGCCTGTTGCAAGGCAGATCAAGGCTGTGGCTATGTTTGTGGGAAAAGCATCCCATCCAGTCCTTTTGTGACTCAAGCAATGTAGGAGGGTATGGATTAGAAACCTCCATTGTGGGGAAAACTTACTTTTGTGAAAATTGAAAGTGTCATCATGTCTATACCCCATCAATGAGAGTTGTTCAAAACTTTCAGTGCCTAGCAAAGTGTCAATACCTTCAGCATCTCTAAGATGAAGATGTTTTCTTAGAGAGGCTTCAGTAATAACAATTGGTGTGCCATCCACTATACCAATTAACTGTTGTACCCCTTCCTCAGTTGTTGAGGCAATTGCAGTTTGCCAAAACTTTCTGACAGGGGTACATAAGATAGTAGGGTTTAGGAGTAAAGCAAACCTGATGCTGCTTCTGTTTAGAAAAGCTACTATCTCAGTAAATTCATCATGGCCATCTGGCAATTCCAAGCACGCCACCATGTTGTGCTTGTCGACAAAATCAATAGGAGCCATGAATGAAAAGAGTAAGGCTTAGTTATGTGGGATTTAATCGCAAAAGTCTTTAGAGAATTGTGGTTGAAGCAATTGGAAAGTTATGCAATATATAGAGATTTGGACAATTTTGATTGGACAGCCAAGTAATAATTTTTGGTAATAAGTAAAGGGAAACTAATTAGGAAAACCTTATATAAAGAAACCGGCGGTAACCTCCCAATTTCCAAAAGTAATCATTGCATAACTGACTTTTGGAATAAGTACTAACGGCTAGTTCATCAGTACTAACTATGCTTATCAGTACTCACTTATAACCATCAGTATTAACTTGTACCCATCAGTATTATCTCATAATCTGGAAAATATAATACTGAAATTTTGAAGGGATTAAATGTGATGACAGACATTTAATCAAGGTCGGCCTTACATGGCCTCTGGTTTGGTGAAAACCAATGGTTTCAGTGCATAGCACTGCCTGTGATAGATAGTCCCATTAAAAGGGCCTTCCTGACAGGGTTTCCAGCTCGTGGCAGGTGTTGCCTCCAACACAAGTGTTGGATTCACTGTTGCTCGCTGTTCTTTAAGCCAGATGCCCTTAGGCTAGTCAGACTATCTGTAAACAGATAGAATGGCAGAGAGTGGGTTAGTGCAGAATGATCTGACCAACTAAAACCATCAATTCATGTTCAATTTAATCACAAGATGCCAACTAATGCTTTGGCATCACATATTTCATTGTTACAGCAAGTTCCATCATTTGGTGACTTCAGAATGAGCATAAGATAGAGAACCACATGTGCTGTAACACCTAGTCACCAAACCATATCCATACTGCTTGTGTTATACCTGAAAAGTTAGTCCAAAACCAAGAAAACACAATCCAAGAGATTTTATGGACAATCCGTATTAACTTTACACAATCAATTTTAACTGGAAAACATTCAATACTAACCACCAGTTTACAAAACATTACAGAATAGAGAGAGATAAGACATATTATGGATGAAGCATTCCAATACTTGTGACAAAGTACTGAAACCTTCCCAAGTAAAAAGCTTTTGTTAAAAGATCTGGAACATTAAACTCAGTATCAATCCTTTCAACCTGAATAAGTTTCTTTTCATTACAGTTTCTTATAAAGTGATGTCTTATCTCAATATGTTTAGTTTTCGAATGAAAAATTGGATTTCTGATAATACATATAGTATTGTTGTTATCAACATAAATGACAGTGCCCATGAAATTATACCCATAATCAAGCATCTGATTCTGAATCCAGAGAACTTGACCACATCAACTTGCAGCAGCTACATACTCAACCTCAGTTGTAGAGTTTGCCACAATACTCTGCTTCTTGAACTGCCATGAAATCAACCTATCACCAAGAAACTGACATCCTCCAGTGGTTGACTTCCTATCAAGACTTGCCCTAGCATAATCACTGTCAGAGTAAGCTACCAGATCAAGGGGAGAGTCCTTAGGATACCAAAGGCCTAATTGAGCATGGCCTTTCAGATATCTGAAGATTCTTTTAACTGCATGCAAGTGAGAAAGCTTTGGAGAGACTTGGAATCTTGCACATGCACACACTACAAACATAATATCTGGTCTAGAGGTAGTCAAATACATCAATGAACCAATCATTGACATGTAGAGATGCTGATCAACTTCTTCACCATCAGCATCTGGAAGTAGTGGCTTGTTGTGCTCCATAGGAGTACTTGCAATCTTTGTGTTGTCATAGCCAAACTTCACCAAAATCTCCTTGACATATTTATCCTGGCTAATAAATATGCCATTTGTCTTCTGCTTGACCTGTAGCCCAAGAAAGAAGGTGAGTTCTCCCATAGAACTCATCTGAAATCTATCATGCATCAACTGTTCAAACTCTCTGCATAGATCCTGCTTGGTTGAGCCAAAAATGATGTCATCTACATATATCTGTACCAACAGGATATCAGTCTTCACATTCTTGATGAATAGAGTCTGATCAATCTTCCCTCTTCTAAAGCCATTGCCCAACAGATACTTGGCTAAAGTTTCATACCAAGCTCTTGGGGTCTGATGCAGACCATAGAGTGCCTTCTGAACCTTGTAGACTTTGTCTGGAAAGGTTGGATCTTCAAAGCCAGGAGGTTGACAGACATATACCTCCTCCTCAATCTTCCCATAGAGGAAAGTAATATTCACATCCATCTGGTATACTGTGAAGTCTTTAAATGATGCATAGGCCAGGAAAAGTCTGATAGCCTCAATCCTTGCTACTGGAGCAAAGACCTCTTCATAATCAATCCATTCCTGTTGTGTATACCCCTGAGCTACTAGTCTAGCCTTGTTCCTGATTACTACACCCCTTTCATCCTTCTTGTTCCTGAAAACCCATTTAGTGCCAATTGATCTCTTGCCATCAGGAAGATCCACCAGAATCCATACATTTTGAAGTTTAAACTGGAGAAGCTCCTCTTGCATAGCTTCTACCCAGGATTCATCTTCAAGAGCTTTGTAGACTTCATCATCAGAATCTGCATCAGGACCTTGCTTTTCACCTGAAGAAGTGCTTCCAGCAAAGCTCCTCTTGCATAGCTCCTCCCCTGAAGAAGTGCTTCCAGCAAAGCTATCTTTCCAAATAGGCAACAGGATACAGTCATCTTCATCATCAGAATCTGCATCAGGACCTTGCTTTTCACCTGCAACAATGTTAGAATCCACAGAAACAGGCACATAGTTCATAGATTCTGTTAGCATATCAATATCAAAAAGCCATGTTGGTCCCTGTCCCTCTATACTAGGTTTGTCCTCAAGAAACTCTATATCCAGAGTCTCCTCTATCCTTCTGGTTCTAGAATTATAAACCCTAAAGGCTTTACTATTCAATGAGTATCCAACCAGATATCTATTATCAGATTTTCCATCAAACTTACCTAACTGGTCAATGGTATTGAGAATAGAGACATGACACCCAAAAGGTCTAAGAAAGTATAAGGAAGGCTTTCTACCTAGAAACAACTCATAAGGAGTCTTGCCATGAGGCTTCACAACCAGTACCCTGTTCTGAACATAACAAGCAGTATTAACTGCCTCAGCCCAAAATGTAGTGGGTAACTTGGAATCTGCTAACATAGTCCTAGCAGCCTCAACCAATGTCCTATTTCTCCTTTCATCAACCCCATTTTGCTGAGGAGTTCTAGCTACACTGTATTCTCTTTTAATACCCTTAAGTTGATAGAAATTATTCATTACTTGGTTTTTAAACTCTGTGCCATTATCACACCTAATGATTTTAACTTTCTTATCTGTAAGGTTCTCTACTGCAGTTATGTATGTCTTGAGGATTTCACTGGTCTCATCCTTAGTATTCAAAAAGAAAACCCAAGTAAACCTGCTAAAATCATCAGTTACAACCAAACAATACTTCTTAAAATTCATGCTGCTAACATTTGTGGGGCCAGATAAGTCCATGTGCAGCAAATGAAGTGGTTGGGTGATAGAGTTAAAAACTTTAGGCTTACAAGAGGCTCTATGCTGCTTCCCTTTGAGGCAAGCACTACAGGTCTGTTTATTTTCAAATCTTTTTGAAGGTAAACCTCTTACAAGGTTATTTTTAGCTAAAAGATTTATTACCTTAAAGTTCACATTACCTAGCCTTCTATGCCATAACATAGATTCATCCAAAGAAGCTGTAGCAACTAAACATGTAAGGTTATCTTTGGGCACTATGTTCTTCATACTTACACAATACAGATTGCTCTTCCTAGGGAACTTAAGAAGTATCTCATCATCACTAGGCAATTTAAAGTTAGGAGATAACACCAGGCAATCAGTATATGTGAATAGAACAAAATTCTTCTTGTCACATATTTGTGACACACTGAACAGATTGTATTTGAGTTCTTTCACATAGTACACATCTTCAAAGTCCAAATTACCAGTCTTGATTGTGCCTTTACCAGTAATTCTTCCACCTATACCGCCTCCAAAAGAAACATATCCTCCATTTAAATCAATGAAGTCTGAAAGGTAAGATAGATTTCCAGTCATGTGCCTGGAACACCCACTGTCTGAATAGCCAAGATCATCATTATTGTTGGAATGTTCCTGCACACAAAATAAAGGAAATTAGTTCCTTTTGGGGACCCTAGCCATCACTGACTTGGATCTGCCTCGTGCATTAATCTAATCATATTTCTTGAGAGTAATTGATGCACTATTGGGTTGAGTGGTCTTTCTCACCCAACAAGCTGAGGGCTTAACAACATGACCCTTGATTCCCCCAGTATCATTCACCTTTGAACCATTATTTTTCATTTTAGGCTTAAAAGTATTAACTTTTGGCCTCTCAGTATTAAGTTTTGGCTCAAAAGTATTAACATTTTTTCTGTAAAACTTGATCTGTTCATCATAAGAGTTAAAGGTTTGTGCTGAATTAAAGGACCTTGGTGAAGTAGATGATGATTTTGAAAAGTTTCTTTTGGGTCTTTCACCGAATACTCTGGGTTGAGGTCTAGCAGTATTAACTGGCCTTGCATTATTCAAAGATTTTATGCCAGTTTTGAGAAAAACTGCTCTAGGGGTCATGATGGGTTGAGGTCTCATAGGGTGTCTGCATTGAGCCTGCAGATGAGAGAAGCTACCACACACAAAGAGAGATTTATTATACATTACAAATTCATCTCCTAGTTGCTCAGATTTTAACTGGTTCCAGTTTCTCTTGTTACCTCTAGGACCAGATGTCCTGTTTCTATACATCTCCACATATTTAACTGACTTTCTAACAGGTTTGTCAATTGGTCTTACAGGTTTAGAGTCCTGTTCTTGCTTTTGTTCACTAGACTCTACATTTGCCTTAAGGTAATGATTAGTTTTCCTAAAAAACCGTCCCTTTTCTCTCTCAAGCCCTAGGCGATTTTCATGATCCCTAGTATTTCGATTCTTCTAAATTCTAGGGTTTAAATTCTTTCTATCTCAAATCATGTTAATATTATACATAATCCAATTAGGGTTTTGTTTTTTAACCGGTTAGGTTTGGGAAATTATGATAACCTATTTTTCAAAGGGTGGATTCGTTTCATGCCCTAGTGTTGTTTCATTCGTATTGTTTACATTGTTATCATATGATTGCTGGATTCGATTTGAATTCAATGATTGGGAGAGGGCTGATTCTTTGATCTGATTAGGGTTTTAGAGTCTTCTTGATGTTAATAAATCTGATTAGGGGTTATTGATTTCATGAGGGTCGGTTTTTTGGTCTTTCTGGGTTGATCCAAATCCGATTGGGGTTTGGTTGGGGGATCGACTTAGGGTTTCTTTACCAATTTTGGTTTGATTCTCTTTGTTCGAATTTTGGCTGTCTTAGGAGCGTTTGTATTGTTTGTTCATTCTACTTTGGGATGTTCAATTCAATCTCCTAAGTTGCGTCCTATTATGGTTCCCCCTTCCTAATCTTTTTCAATTCAATCTCCTAAATCTAGTCCTTTGTTGCTGGTTCGTGGTTGTCATTGCTGATCCTGATCACTTGTTAGTGTCGAAGTCAGTTGTGTGGTGGTTGTGTTGATCTGCATGGGTTTCATACGTGTTTTTGATCCAAGCTGTGTAGGTCACTGGTCGTGGTGGTTCGATTTCTGTTGAGGATACTAGGGTTTCTTCATACTTGGTCGGGTCACTAGGTTGTTTTGTTGATCTGCATGGGTTTCTTGAAGTCCATTCGGGTTGACAGGTTGTTTGTGGCTGTTTTTCAGCCTTGCTGATGTGCTTGGACCTTTTGCCATCTCCTAGTATTGGTAGGGCAGGTACATCATTGTCGTTGACATGGAAGTTAGTGTAGTACTCGGGAGTCAACTTAGGGTGATTTGAAGATGGAGCTGCTCACTATGGAAGTGGTTCATGGAACCTGGACTTAGTTACATTTAGATTGTTAATTTGAATGTAATTTGTTTTCTATTCTGTTTGTTATCGCAGTTTAGTGTTTGTTGCTGTGATTAGCGGCTTGTTTAGCTTAGTTACATATGTAGATCATATCGCCTATGTAACGGGCAGAGGGCATGGGATGTATGTCCATGTCAATTGTACTTCATTGAATTTTTGGATATATTTACCGGGGTTTTAAGGCCCTTTTACCCAAAAAAAAGACTCTACATTTGCCTTTTTATTTTCAAGTACAGACACCTCAGGTAAGGAGGTATCACTGGCACTTTCAAACACTTCATCAGTCTTTTCAGGGAAAGAACTTTTCATTGTAGGGCCTCGGATAAATGTGGGTTCCTGAAATTCTTCTAATCCAGTGTGTGCTAGGTCTAAACCAGGAGGTGAATGAACACCTTTGAATGATGGTGCTACAGATTTATAACCCATACCTGATTTGGCTTTACCAATTATAGCTTTTTCAAGATATTTATTAACTCTCTCAGAGTTATAATGGTGTGAGTCTTGAAGAGTCTCAATACTTAGTTCTATATTATCTTTAGCTTGCGTGACTTTCTCTAGTTCTTCTTTTAACACACTTATGTTAGTATCTTTAAAAGAAATTTCCCTATTAAGCACAGTAGTTGCATAAGTATATAGAGACTCATTTTCCTTATAATGCTTAACTTGTTTTTCTAAGACTGCTAAACCTCTCTTATGATTTGTTAAGTTATAGCTAGTTTTAGCAAGTTCTTCAGACACATTATCAAACATGGTTTTTAGTTCTGAACAGTTAAGTACCTCAGATACCAAAGCCATGTTGATTGGACTTTCTTCTTCATCAGCCATGAAGCTCTAATCATATCCAGCACCATCAACAGCCACCATTGCTTTAGAAGAAGAGTTATCAGCTTCACTGTGCCTCCCTTTGCTCCTAGGACTTCTGCATTCTCTGGAAAAAAGCCCAAGCTTGCCACAGTTGTAGCATTCAACCTTTCCCTTGTCAAACCCAACAACATCTCCATCATTAATCTTAATCTGCCTTCCAGTTTTCTTCATGAACCTCTTTGCCCTTATGCTGATCAGGGCAATGTTCCATTTGATGTCCATCTCTTCCATGTCATCTTCATGGATTTGTCTCAGATCATCATGAGTGATCTAGGATCCTTGACTCTGTTCAGCTATGAAAGCATAGATTGTACCTTCATTGATGCCTGCGGTAGTGGTTACAGGGCCATCAATATTAACATTCGTACTAGGAGTACTAACATCAAAACTGTCCATATCATTGCTAGTAACGGGGTGAGCCACAAAAGCTATGTTCTGTGACCCAGAACTAGAAGATGCAGCTGCTTTTCTTTTCATGTCTTGTTCAGTCACCTTGAAGCTATTGAACAGATTGTCCAACTTCATGGTTTCAAAATCTGGCTTGTTCTTCCATACAATGACATGAGTGTCCCATTTTGGTGATGGAAGACTTCTAACAAATCTGAGGTTGACATCTTCCTTGGAGAACTCAATATCCAATACTGCCAATTGACTAACAAGTTTTTGAAGCCTATTATAAACTGAGTCAATGGACTCAGTTGCACCAGCAGTGAAGTTCTCAAATTCTTGCTTCAAAAGAGTCTTTTGAGTTTTCTTGGTGACAGAATCTCCACCAAATCTAGTTTCAACGGCTTTTAACAAACTCTGAGCATCTTTTTGTTTGTTGAAGGTGAGTTGATGATCATCAGGTATTGCCATAAGTAAAAGACTTCTAGCCTTGAGATCATTACCTCTTAGAGCTATTTCTTCGTTAGTGATAGGATCACCTCTTTCTTTAGTAATGGCCTTACCAGCAACTTCTTCAGTGACAAGGGATTTGTAAGAGTCTCCATAGAGCACAATGTTCCACAACTTGAAATCAAGTACCAAGAAGTACTGATCTATGCGCATTCTACAGAGTTCATATTCATTTGGCTGCAACTTAGGAACTCTGTTAACAACATTGGATTTGTCAAAATCCATTTCTTCAGTTTTGTCAACACAGGATCTTCTAAAAACAAAGCTTCAGGACACAAGCTCTAATACCACTTGTGGAGTCCCAAACCTTAGATCTAGAACACTTAGCTTGCAAACGTGTTAGTTGCCTTGGATGGTTCCAAAACAACAATGAGAAACTTTGTTGTAGATGCACACAAGTATGCGGAATCTACTTGAATGCACTTAGAAAATTAATATAAACATAGATGTAACACCAAACGCTTCAATATTATTGTAGGACCTTAGATATATCAACCTTATCACTTTAACAAGCAAACCCAACACAAGTATAACACCTTACGCGTATAAAACGTTCAACCCAAAAACACAAATGTAAAGCTTATAACAAAGAAAGAAAAGATGAGATGTTTGGTGACTTGAATGATATAAAATCCGTGTATGATGTGAGACAAGATAAACACAAGATGTTGTATATTCAATAAAGAAAAACACACACACACACACTTTCAAGCACACCCCTCAAATGACCATTTGAGGGGTATTTATAGTACAAGACACATGTTGCCCTAAAGGCTTTCCATGGGCTTGGCTTGGGCTTCGTGGACTTGGATTGGATTACACATAATAAAAGGCTAGCTTAACATAACTATTAGCCATTTAGCTTAGCCCAATCCACGAGCCCGTTGACTATTCTATCACGATATCTAACACACGTTACAAAGTTCCTAATCGTGAATGACCATCACTTTTAATAAAACTATTAAGGCTAACAATCTCCCCCTAAGGGGTGGTCATTCAAACGATGCTCCACTTGATTAGGTCTTTACTTTTCTCGAGCAAGAACTTTGTGTGTAGATATTGAATAGTCTTGATTCTTTGTTCCTGCATGCTTTGTGATCAGATAATGTGGTTGTCTGCCATTGTCAACTTCGTTGGTTAGGTGTCTCCACGTCATTCTCCATTTCTTTCTCCACCATGCTCACACTTCTATTTTTCTTTTGGTTACCAATGATGTAGTTCTGGAGTCTTTAAACTTTGTAGATTCTTTGACATTGACGAAGAATCATCTCCTTTGATTATGATGAGAACTTTCATGTGTTGTTGGTATGAGCATGTGGCGAGTCTGCACGATCCATCCGCTCCGGAGCTTCCATAAGAAGAAAACATAAAAACAGGTTAGTAATAAGCGGATTCCGGCACTTACAAGCTTGAATTTCGAGGGTGTTAACAGCATAGTGTGAAAACACGTCTCTAATTCTCCCAGAGGCCGTTCCTGAACTGGAGTCCCACAAGTGAGATAACACGATATACCGAAGTACATCTACAGTTCAGATGAGTCGCTGAGGTACACCGAAGCATCACCTCACGACTGTAGACCGTTTGAGACACACTAAGCGTACTCCACGGAGAATTACCGAAGTGACCTGCTGTCAGGGCTTCTTGATGTTGACCCTGGCAGGAGTTTCCATTCAATCACTGAAGATCACTGATGTGAAACTTCTCATAAATGTTCTGGCAGATTGCTAAGATCTGCGTAGGACTCTAGAATATATCACTTGTGCCCTTATTGATGAACAACAAGCGATGTCATGTCATGTGTTCCTATGAGATCTTTTGATGAATCTCGTGGCTCTAGACTCAATAAGTGCATTTTGGTTTTCCTGAGTAGAGACTAGGGAGAGGGTCTCCTTCTTCAATACCAACGATCTCTAAGAGAAAGTCGATAGATTATGTAGGGTTCCCAGTGAGAATGAAACAAATCGCTTTTGAGAGGAATTGAGTGGCTAGAAGGTTTAGTGCAGTGCGTCACTGGGTCCATGACGTCTTTGTCTTCAATACCAGTGTCATCTAGTGACAACCAGTAGCAGATGAATTGAACCCGGTTTCTGCTCTAAGGTTGAATATGGAGGGCTATTTCTTTTCACCCTTTCTCATTACATTTCTTTTTGATTCTTCAACCCCTTCTTTCTCCTTTCTCACATTACTCCTTTTTTCGATCATTCCTAAGGACTTCTAGTTCTACACTATTGGTGATGTCCTTGGGTAGATCCCTCCGGCTTTGGCGGATCATAGGACTGATTTCCTATTCTTAGTCACCTTATAACTCCATGACTGTCCTATTGTTGCCATAAAACCGTTTTTCTTCAAAATCTCTCAGAGTGTTTATGATAGAAAACATGTTTGAAACACTCCATGAGTTTTATATTTTCAGAAACACTCCCCCTTCACATGTGCTTATAAGTTTTGACAGAAATCTACACATAAAGGGTAGAGTTCGCACTTTTTGAATTGATCGACTTTAAATAAACAAGACCGATTCGAGACACGTTTACATCACTAGAGAACTAGCTTGAAATTATTACCCATCCTGGTCAAGTCCATAGAAAGTTTCTCGAGATGGTACATGATTCCTCGTCAATTCATTGGTTCCGTCTGAGTCGAGCTCATTTGAGATTCAAACACCGATTTTGATCACATTTTAATCACGTCTCCTCCCCCTCAAAAATAGCATATTCGGGATATTTTTGAAATCAACTGATTAAACAACATTTTAGAATATTTTGGGGAGACAAACGGATTTGATTTAAGCATGAATTTGGAGCATTTTTGTTTTATACTCCCCCTTTAATAAAGCATAATCAATTAAAGGGTTTTAGAGGGAGTTATCTTGAGCACAAAAAATTGCACAATCTTGAAAAGGTGCTCAAGATGATGATGATTTCTCACCATTTTTAAATGTAGTGCACTGAAGCGTACACCTCATTTTTCGATCAAAGCACGAGTTTTGATTTGAAAATAATCAAAAGTCATCATTTCGGTCCGGGTTTCGTACTGATGTATACGAAAGCCATTATTTTGAGAAATTTTGAGAAACGACATGTTTTGGAAAACAATTAAAGAACTCTCGCTCAAGCATCTGTACATGCCCGTATCATTGTTGAATGTCATTTCTAGAAACGTACAGAATATCGATTATACGAGAGACATGTCGTAGAAGAATATTTTTGTATTTTTGATTTTCTATTGTTTTTGTATTTTTGAAAGATTTTATATTTTTATATTTTGCTTTTGTTGGTTTTTCAAATTTTGTATTTTGTTTTTCAAAAATATTTACAGCGAAGCTTTTTGGAAAATCATTTTCAAGAAGATTCGAGAAGACGTTCTAACTCCTCAGGGGTTAGGCTTCGCATTCCAATTCGTCGAACTAAATATTCAAACCTTTCTTTTGGAAGGGCTTTAGTTAATAGATCGGCGAGTTGGTAATCAGTCTTCACGAAGAATAATTCAACAGTACCATTTTCGACGTACTCTTTGATGAAATGATAGCGGACACGGATATGCTTAGTCTTTGAGTGATGAACAGGATTGCATGATATGGCTATGGCACTTTTCGAGTCACAATACATAGGTATTTTATCGAAAGTAAAGCCATAATCTGTGAGTTGTGTTCTCATCCATAGAACTTGAGCACAACACGCAGATAGAGACACATACTCAGCTTCAGCGGTTGACAGTGCAGTGCAATCTTGTTTCTTTGAAGACCAGCTGACTAGCTTTTCACCCAAAAATTGTGCTCCTCCGGATGTACTTTTTGCTGTAACTTGATCACCTGCGTGGTCCGCATCTGAAAAGGAAATTAGATCAAATCCGGATTCCTTCGGATACCAAAGTCCCATGTGAATGGATGTCTTCAGGTACCGAAAGATCCTTTTAACCTCTTTGAGGTGCAGTTCGGTAGGCTTAGCCTGAAACCGTGCTAATAAGCAAACAGCAAAGTGAATATCTGGTCGACTAGCAGTAAGATACATGAGAGAACCAATCATGCTCCGATATTTCTTCGGATCAATAGGTTTCCCAAACAAATCGGCTCCAATTTTTGGTGAAGTTACCATTGGTGTTCCGACCGAATCACAATTGTCCATACCATGATTTTTCAAAATCTCAGTTGTGTATTTAGCTTGATTTATAAAAATTCCACGAGGGGACTGATGTATTTGTAAACCGAGAAAGAATTTTAGTTCCCCCATCATGGACATTTCAAATTTACTTTTCATGAGATTTTCAAAATGTTTTGAAAGTTTCGGATTAGTGGACCCAAAGATGATGTCGTCCACATAAATCTGAACAATCAAAATGTCGTTTTTGCATTTTTGTGTAAACAAGGTAGGATCAACTGTTCCTTTGGTGAAATTGTTTTGGATAAGGAAAGAGGACAGTTCGTCATACCACGCTCTCGGAGCTTGTTTTAAACCATATATAGCCTTTTTGAGTTTGTAGACGTAGTCTGGATGTTCCATGTCTATGAAGCCTTCTGGCTGACTCACGTACACTTCTTCTTTCAGAGTTCCATTCAAGAACGCGGTCTTAATGTCCATCTGATAAACCGTGATGTTTTTGTGAGCTGCGTATGCCAAGAATATCCTGACTGCTTCTAGTCTAGCTACCGGCGCGAATGACTCTTCAAAGTCTATTCCCTCTTCATGTCTGTATCCTTTGGCCACAAGACGAGCTTTGTTGCGAATTACAGTCATTTCTTCATCCCGTTTGTTCTTCCATAACCATTTAAGATCAATGACTCGAACGTCAATGGGTCTTGGAACCTTTTCCCACGAGTCATGTAGACGGTATTGAAGAAGTTCCTCCTGCATTGCTTCTATCCATGCGGGATCTGCCATTGCCTCGCGAATGTTCTTTGGCTCTAGATTGCTAATTGAGCAAAGGTAAATGCACAAGTCGCAGTCTGTGGCAAGTTGGCGTCTCGTCTGAATTGGCCTTGAAGGTTCACCAATTACTTGTTCAATAGGGTGGTCTTTTGTCCACTTTAGAGTAGAAGGATACCGTTGGTTATACGTATGCGAGTTAGATGGTTCTCGTAAGCTTGAAGAAGATTCAGCTGATTCCGTAGCAAACGGGTTTTCAAATAAGTCGTTATCTAACGTTGCATCGTTATGGTTTTGGTTTTGCTCATCAACTGCTGGTAGAACGGGTGCAAGAACTTGAGTAGATGTAGATGATGTTGATGGAGTTGGTGCATTAGTTTCGACCGTTGTAGATGCATCTTCTGTTGGTGGTGGAGGATGATTTTGAGCGGGTGCAGCGGAATGATGGTTTGATGCATTTGTCGAAGTTCCACCATAGTATTCATCGAACATTAACTCAAAGAAATTCTCCCATTCTTGTTCTTTAGGATTGTCAAACGAAGTTGATTGAGCTCTTTGAGGTACGAGTCCTGAACTGATGTGTCCAGAAGTCTGTCGGTTTAGTGCGGGTTCTAGAGCGAGTCTCTCAGAAGCCATTTGTGAAAGTTCGTCAAACTTCACATTCATCGTCTCCATGATTTTCTTTAGCCTTCTGTTATACACCCTGAATGCCCTCGAGTTATCTGAATATCCAATGAAGATTCCAATATCACCTTTAGCTTTCAATTTTCCAAGATCTTCTCTGTCATTCGTAGGATAGCACAAAGCGCCAAACACGTGTAAGTAAGAGATATCTGGTTTTCTGTTGTTCACAAGCTCATATGGGGTTTTATTGAATCTTGGATGGATAAGGGATCGGTTCTGAGTGAAACAAGCAGTGGCAACAGCATCAGCCCATAGAAATAACGGTGCACTAGAATAGATTAGCATTGTGCGAGCAGCTTCCACAAGAGTTCTATTTCTTCTTTCAACTACCCCATTCTGCTGTGGAGTTCTAACAGCTGATGTCTGATGAGTAATTCCAACATCTTCAAAATAAGCTCTTAACTCCTGATTTGTGAATTCAGTGCCGTTGTCAGTTCTTACAACCCTTACTGGAGTTTGCAGAAGTACTTGAATGCGTTTCAGAAAGGTGATGATGATGCCTGGTGCTTCGTCTTTTGATCTCAGAAACTTAACCCATGTATATCTTGAATAATCATCGACGATAACAAGAATATACTTTTTCCCGTTAATGATTTCAACTCTCATTGGGCCACATAAGTCCATGTGCAACATATGCAACTTTGCTTCCGAACTAGGTACGGTTTTGGGTTTATATGATGCTCTTTTGCTTTTTCCTTGTTCGCATGATGGACATAAGTGATCCTTGGTGTATTTGAACTTTGGAAGTCCATTGACGATGTTGTCTTTGGCAAGATTGTTGATGGTGTCAAAATTGAGATGGGATAACCGTCTGTGCCACAACCAGGACTGTGTTCCAGATGCTCGTGTCATAAGACATATTGGTGATGAAGAGGCCATTTGGTTAATGTCGATAGCATACAAGTTTGTATCACGATTCCCAGTTAAGAGATCAGTGCCATCCAAGTTTCTAACGAAGCAAGCATTTCTCCTAAAAGCAACCTCTAAATCTGCATCACAGAACTGCCCGACTGAAAACAAATTGTGTCCCAACCCTTCGACATAGTAAACCCGAGTGATCAAATAATTTCCAAAAGGTAGATCTCCATAACCCATGATAGCTGCTACATGATCATTTCCGAAACGTACGGTTCCCATGAATTTCCAGACGAAATTGATCAGCAGCTTCAGATTCCCGGTCATGTGCTTGGAGCAACCCGAGTCGACGATCCAAAGACAAATTTCGATAACCTGCTAGTTACAGAAAAAGAATATTGTGGAAACCGTTTTGATTTAGGTTCCTTTGGGTTAGAGGTAAAATCCTTATCACACTCAGAGAGGTTTTCTACAGGGGATTCTGGTTTATCACTTATTGTACCATTATGGAGTGTGAAAGTTCTACCTGTGGGTTTCCAAATATCATCCCTAAAGTATACACGTTGGTTCCTGTCAGTAGTGTAAAGCCTAAGTTTTGCAACTAGTCTTCCTACTCGTTTAGCGTAATTACTTTTTGGGACGTTCTTCTTAACAGGCTTATCATTCACATTCTTAGAAACACAATCATCTTGAACATTTAAAGATTTCTTGCAAGTAAAACAAAGAGATTCAACACATTCATTAGACTTAGCAAGTTTCACAGATTCAGTACATTCAGATGAAATGTCTTTCGTATTCAAAGGCTGTAAATTCCTAGGGTGTTCTTCTACTTTCTTCTCTTTATTCAAGCTACTACTCCTAGAGGCAGTCGAGACTCTATTGTTCCTTGTATTGCTCTTAGGATTTAGTCTGCTGCTCCTAGAGGTGCTTTCTAGTCCTGTAGAAGGTGAGGCACACACATTAGGATTCACATTTTTATGAAGGGAGGTGGTTTGAGCTATCCTAGTCTCTTTAGATGTGGAGGCAGACGCATTAGTGGTACTCATCTTAAAAAGGCCAGGTGCTAAAACTTTTGGTTTCTCGATAACCGCTTTTCCCTTATCAACATTTTGTTTAGGCATGACAGGTGGAGTGACTGGTTTTGATGAAACATTTTTCTCATTGACTTTTGGAGGAGGCAAAGAAACAGACATTTTTGGTTTTGAAACCGGTTTGAGAACATTTGCTTTCTCCGCAGTCAATGGTTTTGTAATCACAGTTTCCACTGCCTTTCCCTTTTGACTTTCCAGCTGAGCCCTCAAAAGATCATTTTTAGCTTTCATGTCATTGTAGGCGCGCTCATACGACAATTTGTCATACTTGCATTCCTCAGTTTTTCGATCAAGTTGTTTAAAATATGAGATATTTTCTTTTTCAAGTTTCATAAGAGCTTTTTCATATTTTGAAACAATTTCGGAGGTCTCAGACTGGAGTCTTTCATGATCTTCAACAGAATATGTTTGCAAAATGATGGACATAATATCAGTGGTCAGAACATCTTCGGAGAGAGAGTCATTAAACTTTTCCAAAACTTTGATGTGTTCAACACTTTCATTAGCTTGCTTTACCAGGGATTTATGGTCCTTGACAAAGTCAGTTGTTTCTTTCAAAAACGCTTGTTCAAAATGAATTACCCTTGCACTGATGTTATTCAGCTGAGGGGCAATTTGAGTTTCAAAAAACTTTTTCTGTTCATTATCAAAACTATTAAACCAGATGTTTGTTCTAATATTGGTTTTAGTTTTAACGGTCTCTTGAAGATCTGCAATTCTCGTTTTCACATTTTCCAAAATACTTCTCGCATCACTTGTGTTAAAAGGATTGTTTGAAGACATTTGTTCAATGTTTGAAAGAGATTTGGAGACAACAACTGGTTTTGAAACTGATTTTGAAACTGGTGTTGACACTTTGTTTGAAACACTTGGTGTGGTGGAAAACGTTGACTGTCCTTTTTGAGAAACAAAAGGAAGAACATTAATTTGGTTCCATTTGTTATAATCAATTGGTTTGATTTCCGGATGTTTTTGTTTCATTTTAGATCTACTCTCCTCAGATAGTTCCAACGTTTCAAGAGAATCATGCACAATTATAGGTTCATGCAATGGTTTTCCAGTGTGCAACACATTCTGAGATTTCTGAGCTTTCTTGAGAAACGAAGAAGGGTCATTACCAAGTGCCATCTTATGTGAAGTATGAAAACGTGGATTTACTTGGTTAGAAAGCATCTTGTTTGATTTAGCTGAATGACCCGTTGTAAGAAGCAAATTGTCCAAAGTTTTGATTTTTTCCGTTTTATCAAGAATTTCATCAAGAAGAGAATCTTCTCGTTTTGAAAAATCAGCAATCAATTGTTTCTTCTCTTTTTCAAGAACAGAAAACAGTGCTTTTTGTTTAGAAAGTTAGTCATTTAGATAAGAAATTTCCTTGTTTAAAGATTTTATTTTCAAATTCAGATTCACATCAAGTGTATCGTACTTGAGTTGCAATTGTTTTTCTCTTAAAACAGAATCTCGATAACCAATTTCTAATTCGGATATTTTGTTTGTATGAAATTCATAGGCTTTGGCATGCTCCTTGTAACTCTCAAGCTCAGCGGTCAATTTAGCATTCGCGGCCTTAACTTCGCGATTGACCGTTCTAACTTTCTCAACTTCAATGCCACATTGATTGATTAATGATTCAACATAAGCACGTGTTTCCTCATCAGTCTCAGTATTTTGTGCCACAGAGCCTCCACTAGGATCCACATCTGGAGTTTCAGAGTTAGTATTGCTACAACTCGGATTATCCAGGTATGTATCATAAGTAGGTGCTGGCGTCACAGAATGCTGTTCGTCATGAGTAAACACATCAAATATGACATTGTTATAACATGGATCAATGATTGGTACCTCAGATACGGTATTGGCGTCATAGACAGGAGGTGAGTCTGACTCAGTGTCATACTTAGCTTCCTGAAGATTTGCCATGAAGATGCAATTCGCATTGAGTTCCTCGAGGTCTTCCAATTCATCCACAATAGCGAAAAAGTCATTTTCCTCAGCACTCAACTGTAACCCCGCATCTAGCTTATCTGCTAACAAAGCAGCTTTCCGAAGAAAATCACCATTCTTTTTGTGCGGCTTAGTGGGACAGTTTCTTGCCATGTGACCCACTCCTTGACAGTTGTAACACTTAATCTGATTACCCTGATTCACATTTCCATAATTCCCAACGACTGGAGCTGCAACATTCCCATTCTGATTACCCACTGCTTTATTCCCAACATTCTGTCTCATCTGATTACCCTGATTCGGAACCGCCTGATTACCCATGCGAAATCCAGTAGCATATCCTTGCTGATTCCCAATAACTCCAACCATTTGACCTTGATTACCCATATTCACACCCGGATGTGCAATTTGCCTGTTGCGAGTGTTTGATGATATCCTTTGGTTGTTGTTAGTAGGTGTGGAATAGCGACCTTTGATTACTTGACCCAAGAGAGAAATTATTTGGGACATAGGGTCTTCTTGATCAGATTCGAGATCAGTGTTTCCTTGTTCCTGGTATTGTTGATCTGGATAGAATTGTTGTTGTGGTTGTGGAATGTATTGCTGCAAGTTGTTGTTGTTGGAAGATGATGAAGCTTGTTGTTGTGTATTCACTGGAGGTTGAGTCTTTGCAATGAGTGCCAATGGATCATGATTCTTTGCCAATCTTTCTTGTCTGACTTCATTCGCTTCAGCTTGGTTTTGTTTCAGAAAATCATTCAGTTGATCAAAGTTCACCTGATGAAGGTCTTTTGTTTGGTTGACAATAGTGACATATCGTCCCCATTCTTCTGGTAGATTATTCAGGAACTTGATGTTTTGAACGATAGTTCTGGGTGTCAGCTTGTTTCTGATTAGCTCATTCATCAAAGTGCAAAACCTTCCATAGTAGGATTCAATGGATTCTTGATAAGGTTTTAAAAGGTACCATTTTGAGGGGTCGTTTAAGTCCTTATTTGATCACTTTTGTATCCGTTATTGCTTAATATCGTTCCTTTTCACTTTTTAGGTCTCGTGAAGGCAAAATGCTGGAATGACACTTATTTGGACAGAAAGGCGCGAATATATGAAGAAAATGGCCAAAGTCGAAATCAGACACTCACAGTCGCTGAATGTAGAAGGCGACGGCGTCAGGTTCTATTTGCGACGCCGTCGGAGAATTATTGTGACGGGTCAGAACGCAAAACTCGTGTTTTCAAGAGACGGCGTCTAGTTGTGAAAGAGTAGGCCGTCGCTACTCAGACGGCCTAGATGCGATCCAGACGACGTCAGAAGCTGAAGAGGACGGCGTCACGGACATAAGGTGACGCCGTCGCAAGGTTAACGTGGCCAAGACGAAACCCTAATGGCGGCGACACGACGGCGTCACTAAACATAAGGTGACGCCGTCGCAATTGTAATCTTATATATAGAATCCGAATTTTTCAGTATTTGTGTGGGGAGTCTTTGGAGTAAAAACCTAAAACCGAACCTAAGGTGTCTTGTACAGTATTTTAGGGTTTTTAACCCTATCTTACACCAAGATAAGTCTTTGCTTCATTAATTCAATTATGTCTTTGATTATTTGTGTGTATGCTTGCATGTTCTCCATGTCCGACTAATTTATTTGTGTGTTTGCTTAGGAAGTATGAAACTTAATTATTGAATATTGATTGGTTGTTTCTTATCTTAGTTGACTAATGATCTAGTAATGCGATAGGTCATTCGTTGTGTACTTAATGCTTGATTCATCTTTGTGAACCTTAGAGTATGATTACCTGAGTGATTGTAGGCTAAAACATCCAAAGAGTGCCTTAGAGTAGGAGTCTATAATCTCTACGTGGATTTGTAGACAAGACCCTTTGGTAATTTCAAAGAGTTAGGGAGAAACGCATACCCTACAACTTTAGAAACACAACGCAACTAGGAATAAGACGTGACACTCAACCATCAATAGGAGATAATTAAGGAGTAATACAAACTAAGTAAACACATCTTTAAACTATCATACGAGCACACATTAATTAGACATAGACTCCCACAACCTTAGTTTAGATAATTAGATAATAGTAGAGTAATCGGTAGAAATACCAACCCCCCAAATCCAATACCCGAGATTCGTACTTTTCCATTTTCATAAAATATAAAAAGATAAAAAAATAATCTTCCTCAACCTTAACCTTAGCGTAGTAACTCCCTACTAGCATTCCTATTCCCCTAGAGAACGATATCAATACCCGTGGCTTACCCTAATTACTACACTACAACGATTAGGTTCACTGCCTAGGGTGTTATAAAACTTGCTCGAAGAAAAGGAAGTTTCCTTGACCCCGAACGACGCGTGTAGCGTTATCAAGTTTTTGGCGCCGCTGCCGGGGAATAGAATAGCTAGTTAGTAGTCCACCTCGTTTAGGTTTCTTTGCTTGATTCCTATCAAGTAAAC
Organism: Chrysanthemum seticuspe; assembly: GCA_019973895.1. NCBI lineage: Eukaryota > Viridiplantae > Streptophyta > Magnoliopsida > Asterales > Asteraceae > Chrysanthemum > Chrysanthemum seticuspe. The sequence goes on along the minus strand of BPTQ01000008.1, from coordinate 326,746,907 downwards.
TTTTTTCTCATTTTTAGATTTCTCTTAGTCTATCCCCCTTCTTTGTGCCTTTGTTCGTAAAACTTTTCCATTGACTCTTCCGTTCACCATTATGGAGAACGCGAATCCGCCAAAACTTTCACCCAATCAACGAAATCCACTACATAATCTACCCTTTCCACTCCAAAATGAGATCTTGAGGTTCCAGCAACATCATGATGAATCCTTTCCTGAGGCTTGGACTCGAATTAAATATTTATTGCAAAAAGTCCTTTATCATGGTATTGACTTACTGTTTCCACTGCAATTCTTTTACACTCGTATCGCCCACGAAACCCAAAGGAGGCTTGACTATGTAGCGGATGGGGATATTTGGGGATGTGGTGTTCGACATGCATGGGAAACCTTTGAGATTCACGCCCAATTTAGAAGTGGAACATGGGACCCAAAAAACGAATCTTTAGACCTATTTTCAATTTGGAAACTTCGGTCGGAAAGGTTGTTTAGGAAGGAGATAATTAGAGTTGAGGTACCAAGGTGCATGTCATGGTTAGGCGCTACCACAATACAAAATGAATACATAGGTGATCTTGATAAGATGGAGGATAGAGTAGAAAATCCAACCCCATCGGATAACCCACAAGTCTTACCATCACTTGAGGAACACACATCGCCTATAACTTACCCGGAAGAAGTAGAAGAGACTATAGGAACCCCAATTAGAGAACCTTTGGACCAAACGCCATTAGAGAATGTAGGTTTAGATGCTTGTTGTCATGACCTCTCTCTTAGTCCTAGGGAAGTTCCATATTTTGATGAACCGGAGCCTCACTTAAAAACCTTACCCAATTTTCCGTCTTTAGATGTGAATCTTGGAATTGAATTAGGCCCCAATCCACCCATCAAAATAGATAGTCCGGGTAGTTGCTTGATAAAGGTGGTAGATTCTAGGCCATGTAGAGTAGAAGCCGATATAGGAGTAACCCATGACCTTACACACTTATATCACCCATTCATGGTTGATAACAAGAAACACTATGGGTTTAAACCGGGTTTATTAGGTCAAGATGGATCCTTAACCATGAATCTTTTGAAGTTGGTAGAAAATGATCCATTCTTAGGAGAGAAATTTGATTCTCTCGCTACACCAATAGACTTAGGTAAGGTTATAATGAATAGAGCACACTTCTTTGAGCATATAAATCACCCATCATCCTCTCCTCACGTAGCAAATTTCTACCCTAAGGGTGTGTATCGCTACTATCACCCGCACTTAAACTTAAGTGTAGGGAAAACTTCCCCTTTATCTGTTAAATAAGGGTAGAGTCAGGCTCGTGACTCGAACAAAAACAAGCGCTTCTTGGGAGGCAACCCATGTGTATTTGTTTTTATTTTTATTTGTGTGTCGTATATCTTTTATTGATTGTTTATTCTCATGTTTGAATTTGTAAAAATGCTTTATTTTGTTTTTAACCTCGTCTTAATTGCATATAAAGGTATTTTACATAAGGGATAAGTGTAGGGAGGATTACACACGTTTTCAAAAGAAACGTAAACATGAGAATAACAATTAATTAAAAGATATATATGTTTGTTTGTTCGAGTCAAATGCTTGTATCGAGTCATAATGAATGTTTTGCAGAAATTTTTCCAGATTCTAAAGATGTAAATTTTCCAGAAATTTTTCCAGAAAATCGCAGACCAGTTTTTGTCAGGATAACCTGACGGCGTCAGGATTGAAACCTGACGGCGTCAGGAAGGAGTAAAAACATCAGATTACTTTTTCTCGTTTTCTGAGCTACTTATAAATTTTTGGAATTTTCCAGGTCTTAATTTTCTTAGAAATTCTGTAAACATCCATTCCACAAGCATTATATCCTAGTTTAAATCGAGTCTTATATATATTATTACCGCCGATTTTACGCGAAGGTTTCGTTTGTTTTCTACAAGTGTGCAGGTTTAGTTTGTCAAGAAGAAGTTACATAAGATTGGAAGGAGCTTTTCACGCAATAATTCTTCTTGAAAAGAATTTAACCACCACTTTACACGGATCCTACCGAGCTAATCAGGGGAGTATTAGTTTCTTTCGTTTTTAATTACCTTCTTTTATCATATCTTTGATACTTTCGGGGAACATTGGGGACAATGTTCAGTTTAAGTGTAGGGAGGGAAAATAAAACGGGAACTTTGAAACTATGCTTATCCTTGACTATTTGCTTTGTCCAATTGTGATTGTGTAATAAACCATGAGAAATGTCGGTTAGGGTAATTTTGGCACCAAATTTAAAATTTTTTATGACATATAGGAGTGGGCCATTAGTCTTAACAAAAGCGTCTCACGGATAGGAAGTTGCATGACTAGCACAAAAACCCTTACCACCCAAATTCCACCCAAAATGTGAGGATCGCCCTTAGATTAGTAGGAATTAAAGCATTCATCTTTAATGCTTAGAGTGTGAACCGGTAGTATATTAGATTCTAGAACTTGTTTTGTGATGCATTCCGAGATCGCAAGTGAGGCTACACTTGTGTAGTTAGGAATAACTAAATGATAAGAGGCATTAGGATAAACCCTTGTTTGATACCTGTAATATAATTACTTCTTCCACATCGGTTGAGTAATTCCCCCACACCCTTTGCGTTGTACTCATCTTTAGTACACGATACCCCTAGTTAACCCCTCAGAGCCTATCCTTTTCGCGGTTCTCGTAATATTTCGGTTTTTCCGGAATATCAATGAAGAGCATTGTTTACACCCCACCCCCAAATATACACCCAAATCGCCTTAGCCTACCCCTTATGCACTCACTTTTAGTGCAAATGTTTGTTATCACCCTAAACCCTTAGTTCAATTATCTAGTTACTTGCATGAGTTGCTAAGTCAAGTCATATCCTTTGTATACAGTTTTGGGACGATTGGGATTCATGGGAAAAGTTAAAGTTTATGAAATGACGGGAAGGGAACGTTAAATTCAAATTCCCTTTGTTTGCGTAATAATGTACCCCAAGTGTTTTGATCTTTTCAATTCGGGTCAAATTAGTATTAGAGTAATAAAAACTCAAGTGTAGGGATATGCTTATAAATCCCTAGTATTTTGATGTTATCTTAGAGGATGGTAGAGTAAAAGTGTATGAAAAAAAAAATAAAAAAAAAAAAAAATAAATAAAATCGAAAAAAAAAAATAGAAAAAGAGAAAAGAAAAAAAATAGTGATAAAAAAAAAAAAAAAAAAAAAAAAAAAAAAAAAAAGAAACATACGGGCTACCATCCTACATCTATCTTTTAATTTATGTTTGTTTATTTCAGTTATCTAGAGTTTAGAGTGTCGAGTCTTGGCTTAGCAACGCCATTCTTCATATGCAGTTAACATAAAGATTTTTGACTTACCACCACTAAATAGCCTATCCCACCAAACCCTTATTTCCCTACCGTAAGCCTAACGTTACAACCCTTTAAAGACCTCTTTGATAGTCTTTCCTAGGTGCTTACGCCAAAGCGATGGAGGTTTGATCTATTCTCAAGCCTATGGTAATCTATGTACTAGGACCGGTTAATGAGTGTTTATCTTCCATTTCCTATATTGTTATATTTCATTTATACACCTGAGAGAGATGTGAGTATCCAAACACCCCATGTGAGGTGCTAGTATGTAATTTCCGTGCTTGTTATGACTTTTGCGGGGCTTATATGTGTTGTGGACCGTTTTGAATTAATGCTGAATGACCCCTAACTTATAAATTAATTGGCTAAAAGCACATTTGCTTGAGGACAAGCAAATAACAAGTGTAGGGATATTTGATAAGGTTTTAAAAGGTACCATTTTGAGGGGTCGTTTAAGTCCTTATTTGATCACTTTTGTATCCGTTATTGCTTAATATCGTTCCTTTTCACTTTTTAGGTCTCGTGAAGGCAAAATGCTGGAATGACACTTATTTGGACAGAAAGGCGCGAATATATGAAGAAAATGGCCAAAGTCGAAATCAGACACTCACAGTCGCTGAATGTAGAAGGCGACGGCGTCAGGTTCTATTTGCGACGCCGTCGGAGAATTATTGTGACGGGTCAGAACGCAAAACTCGTGTTTTCAAGAGACGGCGTCTAGTTGTGAAAGAGTAGGCCGTCGCTACTCAGACGGCCTAGATGCGATCCAGACGACGTCAGAAGCTGAAGAGGACGGCGTCACGGACATAAGGTGACGCCGTCGCAAGGTTAACGTGGCCAAGACGAAACCCTAATGGCGGCGACACGACGGCGTCACTAAACATAAGGTGACGCCGTCGCAATTGTAATCTTATATATAGAATCCGAATTTTTCAGTATTTGTGTGGGGAGTCTTTGGAGTAAAAACCTAAAACCGAACCTAAGGTGTCTTGTACAGTATTTTAGGGTTTTTAACCCTATCTTACACCAAGATAAGTCTTTGCTTCATTAATTCAATTATGTCTTTGATTATTTGTGTGTATGCTTGCATGTTCTCCATGTCCGGCTAATTTATTTGTGTGTTTGCTTAGGAAGTATGAAACTTAATTATTGAATATTGATTGGTTGTTTCTTATCTTAGTTGACTAATGATCTAGTAATGCGATAGGTCATTCGTTGTGTACTTAATGCTTGATTCATCTTTGTGAACCTTAGAGTATGATTACCTGAGTGATTGTAGGCTAAAACATCCGAAGAGTGCCTTAGAGTAGGAGTCTATAATCTCTACGTGGATTTGTAGACAAGACCCTTTGGTAATTTCAAAGAGTTAGGGAGAAACGCATACCCTACAACTTTAGAAACACAACGCAACTAGGAATAAGACGTGACACTCAACCATCAATAGGAGATAATTAAGGAGTAATACAAACTAAGTAAACACATCTTTAAACTATCATACGAGCACACATTAATTAGACATAGACTCCCACAACCTTAGTTTAGATAATTAGATAATAGTAGAGTAATCGGTAGAAATACCAACCCCCCAAATCCAATACCCGAGATTCGTACTTTTCCATTTTCATAAAATATAAAAAGATAAAAAAATAATCTTCCTCAACCTTAACCTTAGCGTAGTAACTCCCTACTAGCATTCCTATTCCCCTAGAGAACGATATCAATACCCGTGGCTTACCCTAATTACTACACTACAACGATTAGGTTCACTGCCTAGGGTGTTATAAAACTTGCTCGAAGAAAAGGAAGTTTCCTTGACCCCGAACGACGCGTGTAGCGTTATCAATTCTCCTGGTGTAGATGTGAACTTTTCCCATTCAGTTAGCAACTTGTTCTCCATGTCTTGATGACCAATTTCTGTTCCATGACAAAGTCGTCTAACACGTTCCCACATATCGAAAGCAGTTTCACAACTGTCTACCGCAGCAAAGATGTCTATTGGTAAACCCAGTTGGATAATATGAATTGCCATGTCATCTGCTTCGACTTGTTTCTGATCCTCTGCAGTGTATTCAGATTCGTATTGAAGACGAGAAGATGGTGCGGTGGGAGGTGTTGCATCAGGATTTCCAGGTTCATTAACTTGTCGAGGCTGGAAGGGTCCATCCTGAATGGATTTAATCATGAGTTTGCCATTAGGTTTGGTCTTGATGTAACGGAGCATTCGGCTTGTCCATTGAAGATAACCACCTTTTGCCAACATAGGAGGTCGGTTTTCGGCACCGGCTGCATGAATGTCTTGTTGAGTTGCCATTGATGAAGGTATGATCTGATAAAGTTGATGTAGGATCGATTCAACGATAAAGGAGTTGTGGTTGATGATGATTAAGCTCAGTTGAGGTGTTTCCGAAAGTCGTACTCGTAAACTCGGTTCTTAAAAAAATTTCGCCCAAAATTTGAAATTCACTATAAAAATCAATTCTAAGGTCGTATGAAAAATTTGAGTTATGACAATTTTGACGCAAAATTTGACCCGAAAAATTTGAATTTAGGCCTAAAAATTTGAATTTTTGACCAAAATTTTCACAGTTAAACCAAAATTTGAATCTCGCGTAAAAATTGAACGTTTAGTCTCCTCAAAAATTTAATTTTTACTCAAGTTTTCCCGCCAAAACACAAGTTACGAGTAGAAACTTAGGCGTAAAAATTGATTTTTTTTTTTTTTTTTTAAACTTTATGCGTAGAAAGAGCTTAGGCGTAGAAACACAAGTTACGAGTAGAAACTTAGGCGTAGGATCTTATGCGTAGGATCTTAGGCGTAGGATTCCTTAGGCGTAGGATCTTATGCGTAGGTTTAAAGTTACGAGTAGAAAAAGTTAAGCGTAAGATTTAGCTTATGCGTAAGAAAAACTTAGGCGTAAGAAAAATGCTTATGCGTAAAGTATTCTACGCGTAAGTCGAAACTTATGCGTAAGATTAGGGTTTTGCCCAAAAATCCTTTACACTATCACAGTGTAAGAGATATCCAAAAGTCGAAGTGTTCCACACACTTATCCAAGTGAGGGAAGCACTGAGTCACCGTTAGAGCACGAAAATTCTTCACCAAAAAGTTACGAGTAGAAAACTTATGAGTAGTTGACTTTCTTACGAGTAGAACTAGGGTTTTGACCTACTCGTAAAAAATTTTCAATGATTCAACCGATTTCTCTTGCACAGATATCCTTAAAAACACTCGAATAACCCAAAAATATAGACCTTTTTCACCCAAAGTGCCTAGAAAAGTTACGAGTAGAAATGACCAATAAACAAAAAACGAGCTCAAAACTTAACCAAAACGCGTAAAGCTTCGAACTTTTTGCAAAAAACTGAAACTTTAGCACCAAATAAACCTTAAACCACAAGAATCTTGAATTTTTTAGTGCAAAAATTAAAGCTTTAAGCGTGAAACTTTGAGAACGAAACTACGCGTGTACTACACAAACAAAAACTTCAACCAAACACTCCTAAACCATTGTTAGGCGATTGATACCATTTGTAGGACCTTAGATATATCAACCTTATCACTTTAACAAGCAAACCCAACACAAGTATAACACCTTACGCGTATAAAACGTTCAACCCAAAAACACAAATGTAAAGCTTATAACAAAGAAAGAAAAGATGAGATGTTTGGTGACTTGAATGATATAAAATCCGTGTATGATGTGAGACAAGATAAACACAAGATGTTGTATATTCAATAAAGAAAAACACACACACACACACTTTCAAGCACACCCCTCAAATGACCATTTGAGGGGTATTTATAGTACAAGACACATGTTGCCCTAAAGGCTTTCCATGGGCTTGGCTTGGGCTTCGTGGACTTGGATTGGATTACACATAATAAAAGGCTAGCTTAACATAACTATTAGCCATTTAGCTTAGCCCAATCCACGAGCCCGTTGACTATTCTATCACGATATCTAACACACGTTACAAAGTTCCTAATCGTGAATGACCATCACTTTTAATAAAACTATTAAGGCTAACAATTATTAAGCAATAATACGAGTACTCTCCTAGTACTAGGGTTTACAACCTTGAAGCTCTTCTTAGGACGGCTAGAATATGATGTTATGTTTAACCTAGCTAGGATCTCCTTTTATACACTAAGGAGATCCCTTACAGAGATAACTATGCATTAAGTATATCATATCTTCTATTGAAATAGAAGATATGCTGTTACAACTCTTACACGACATTCCAAACATAGATCAGTACAAACTCTAACACTATCAGTACTAATATTTCCACTATCAATACTAACTAGTTAATACTTATCAAATAACACTATCAGTACTAACTCCACTGCAATAAGTATTAACTCCCAAAAACGTATTTCCCAACAAACTGATCTCTTACCGTTTGGATGAACTTAAGAATTAGGGGGTGAGTGTTTAAGTTGCTAACGCCCGGGCACTCACTATTATAAATCTAGCATGTAGCAGTACTTAATTACTCAGCTTAGGGGACCAGGAACAACAGGACTTAGGAGGGGACACCTGACTTCTCCTGTGGTGGCATCTTTGCTGATAGGTTAGGGCGAATTGACCAAATGTTGTCCTCTAGACTTTTACCCCACCTGAAGTAATTGGAAGTAAGTAGACGTAGACATTACTAGCTAGGAGGAATAACTAGGTTAGCACCACTCTCCTCTATTGATTAAACCTTTGCCTTTATTTGATTTTATATGCTTTAGTAGTTAATTAATTAATTCCTTATCGAAATCATATTAAAATCTGTGACACCTAGACTTAGTAATAATCCAACACACATAGCTCTTGGGACGACCTCGGTTTTACCGAATACTACACTACACACGACCGGGTACACTGTGTTGGATCGATATACTCTGACCAAACTAACTATGTAGCTTGTAAGGGTTTAGCAACCTTGAATAAATTCAAAACTACTAACAATGAAACACTGATATAATTCTATTAAGTATGCGGAATCTACTTTAACAAAGCTAAGAAGAATAACTTTAAACTTCAATGATTAAATTAAAACCAAACTTTGAACCTGCTTATTATACAGATTCACTAACAAATCTAATAGCTAAATAACTCTAAGTTCATTCGTTTCTAATATTCGTATATCTAATGCCAATCTAGGGGTCCTTTTATAGGCATAAGGAATACCCTAGTCGGTTTACAATCCTTGTACAATAAGTAAACTAATTCTAATCTAAGAATATTCTAGAATTACATAATAATCCTTAAACGATTTGCATAGCAGTCCTTTAGCATATCAGTACTTTGACGAGCAGTACTTTGACTTTCTTCATTTAAGCAGTACTTTGACTTTCTTCATTAAGCAGTACTTTGACTTTCAACAGCACTTTGACTTTATATCCCAACAATCCTCCCCTAACTTGAATTCTACTTGCTTGATTTCAAGTTCCTTTGTATTTTTAGCTTCAACATCTTTGTCTTCAAGGAAAGATTGTATCTTTAATTTCAAATACATCTTGTACTCACTGTGTTTGTATTGTCATCATCAAAGTAACCTTTATCAGCAACAGATCTTTTCAGCTACTCAGCAACATATGGCAAAATGTACATCAGATCATAAAGTTTCAAACTATTCTCATCACTTCCAGGTGTGTAAACTCCTGTGAGAGGTGAATCATTGAAAAATAATGGATTTTGATGTCTCTTTACCAAAGCCATTAACTCTGGAGTAGCCAATGTTTAGGTGAAAAACCATGGTACATTGATAACCATATGATTTTTAGCAAATCATCAGCTATCAACAGATTTTTTAAGTCTTTACCAAGAGCCTTTTGCTTTTGGACTAGTTAGTTCTTACTACCATGGTGAACTAATTACCATACAAATGGTTTTTCCACAGCCTTTACCACAAGCCATTTTCTTGTGGGCTAGCCAACTCTTCACTATTACAGATATGGTGAGTTGAAAACCATACAATTTTTAGTAAATTATCAACTAAAAATGGATTTGATAATCACATCAGAGTCGTACCCTCATGATGAGTCAAACTCTTTCTTGTTTATTAAACATGGTGAGTTGATTACCATTTATTGTGTAGTACAAGTACTGACACCAAGTGTTACTCTCAAAACAATTTGTTGTTGTTATCTTGTGCTTAAAAAAGCATTTTGCACTTTACAAAAATTGCTTATTTTTATTAAAAGACTTTACTGGTTTTGTGCTGCATGCAGTACTTTGATAAATTACTGTTTGTTTAGCAGTACTTTGAATAAAGTACTGATTATTCAAAAGATGTATATAATAAAGACCATACCAGTAATTATGCATCATCATCTGCTAAAGTTGTCCATTTGATAAACAACTCAATTACCATAAGAGCTGTTTCATTATCCTGTTCAACTTCCATACCATGATCTAGCATCCTAATCATAAGATTTCTTGTAAGAGGATATCTCCTTTCTGCTAGCATATGAATCATGGTACCATCTTCTAACTCCAATACATGCACTCCTGATTCTTCAAAGAATCTCCAGCTTGTGATTTCCCAATCTTCTTGATTATTCCAGATAGCATCATTGCTTGTTTCTTCTGTCTCCCAGATAGTTGTAAGATCACCCAGCAAGACTAAACCCACTCCAGTTGGTGGAATATGCTCAAAATAATCTTGCACTAGTTGATACAGATGAAACAGATCTTCTCTATCTATCATATGCAGTATGTCCCACAATAAGTTGAATGCTCTAAAACTTTCTTCTTCTCTATGAAACATAAGATAATCTCCTTCCTTTGATTCTACAACTTCAAATGTAGAAATCTTAGACTTCGTCTCTGCAAGTTCTTTAGACTTTGGATGCTCAAAATCAACAACTCTTAGATAGTTCCTCAGCTCATCAACTATATCTATTCTTAGCATAAACTTCTTTGATAGCTGTTCATCATTAGTTGTCCTCTTTCTCTTTGAACTTCTTTTTCTTCCATCCACATTTTGCTTTTCAGAATCAAAAGGAATAATACCATCCAGCTCCTTTTGATAAGACTCTCTAACAGCATCATATAAGTCTTTCATCTCTAGATATTTTAACTTCTGTAAACCTTTATATCCTTGACCCTTTAGATAAGCCATCATGGCATTCCTTTATTTAGCAATACCTTGTGGTCTTCTTGGTAGAACAGTTGGCTTCTTTGGTTTTTCAATTTCAGCATCTAATTCAGCCTGTAACTTTCTAGCAGCTTCTTCATTCTTAGCTTCCTCAATAGATTTTAAGTCTGCCAAAGCAAGCTGTTCAGCCTGTATCTTTCTAGTAGCTTCTTCATTTTGAGCCTCTTGAATAGCTCTTAATTATGCTAAAGTGAGCTTCTTCTTTTTCTTTGGTTCTACCAGGATACCTTTTCCTTTATCTTTTGGATCTAACTGTTGAGAAGAAGTTTGTAAGACTTGAGGTTGTTCAACTCCAGGAATACTAATACCTCTTGGTCTTGACATGTTGAGCATTATTTGAGAAATGGTCTCATCATCACTAGCAGTATGTTCCTCTTGCTCAATCGGTTTAGAAGTACCAGCTTCTTCATGTACAATTGTTGAAGGACCAGCTTCTTCATCAAAATCCAAGGTCCTTGGTGTAATAAGAGTTTGCCTAAAAGTATCTTGAGGAGCAGTACCTTGAACACAAGTACTTTGAGCATCGTTACTTTGAACACCAGTACCTTGAGCATCAGCTTGAACAATTTGCTCAGCTTCTTTATTTGGATCTTCATAAGTTTTAGCATCTGGCTCTTCATCCAAAATCACATGAGGTTCAGCATCTTCATTCAAATTCTCATTCTCCAAATTCCTCCCCAATGTGAATGAAGACTGCTTTTTAGGCTTCTTTCCCTTAGAAACCTTGTTAGGTTTGTGACCAATCCTCTTGTGTGATTTCACCCACAACCTGTGATGTTGAACTAGTGGCCAAAAAAATCTCTTCAGTCTCTTGAACTTATTCTTCAACTTCAATAGCTATGCAGCTTGAACTTCATGATCCTTCTTCAACCTCATTAATTCCCTGGTTAAAGCATAATTATCCAGAACTACTCCTTCAGTAGACATGACTCCCTCATCTCCTCCAGATGTTTGAGACCCATCTGTTGAAGTATAATCATTGGGAGATGATGGTGGATTCACATCTTGTTCTGAATCAGCATGTGCAGTACCTTGCAAAGAAGCAGTACTTTCCCTTGAAGCAGTATGTTGAGAAACTTCATGATCTGGGGATGGAGCAGTATGAGAAGCAGTTCCTTCCCTTGAATCTGAAGGCTCAATATCTTTACTTGAATCAGCTTCATCTCTAACAGCCTGTGCTACTTCCAACATATGAGCATTCAAAGGTGTATTTCTTCCTGAAAACTTATCACTCTTTTAGCCATAAAAGTAAACACCTTTGGAGGAAGTACTACAACAGGTAAAAGGCTTGAAGGTTTAGGTATATCCTTAAGCTTTTTGTTCAGGAATAATTGAACAAATCTAGGATACATCAAGAATGGTGAACCATTAGTGATATGAGAAAGCATACCATCCAAAATCATACGTAAAAAGTTAAAATGTTGATTGGTAGCTAATCCCACTAATGCAGAAGCTATGTTAGAACCAAATTGTTCCCATGAAGTACTTTTGGGACTCAAGCAATGAAGTAAAACATGAACGAGATATTTCCAATGAGGACTAAATAAGGGCTTCCTAAAAGTAGTTTCAGTGAGTGAACCTTCATACCCTATATCTCTAAGTGTATCCTAAAGTACTTGTTTGTCAAAACGAACAACACCTTCTTCATCATGAAACAATAAATCTTCCCTTATTGTAGCTTCAGTAATTCTAACTGTCCTTCCAGCAACCTTAGCTTGAATAAATGATTCATCATCTTGCAAATGAGATCTAGCAGTAGCCAAAAATTGTTGAATCCATGGTTCAATGATGTCAGGATTGATCAGCAGAGCATAATTGATTGAAGACCCAGTAAGGAAATAAATGATATCATGAAAATTGATATTCGATGGTGTCTTGTCCTAATTAGCGACCATGTTGTGCTTACTACAGGTATTACGATTAGCCATTGGTTGTTGGTAGAAGAAATGATGGATCAGCGAAGGTGAATATGATGAGAAAAGTGATGAATGGATGGATAAGTATAAAGATGAGAGTAAAAATCGGTAGGGTAGTTATTTATAGGTAAGATTTAAAAAATCAAAGCCTAATTAATAAAGTTACCGTTGTCGAATTTTACCCCTTATTTATGACCGTTGTAACAGTACTTTGACAAGACAGCAGTGCTTTCCACGTAAGCAGTACTTTCAAAGCAGTACTTTTAGATAAATGCCAAGCAGTACTTTTCCATCCTCTTCTCCACAAAAACAAAAACATCAAAGAACATTGTGTTGCCTCCCCTCGAACAATGCATAGGACTAAACTAAACTAATATAAAGTCCTCCCCTTAAATGTAGCTTAATAATTAATCATACCAATACTCACCACTAAATGATTGAATCTTAAACCATCAAATCCCTTTGTGAGTAGATCAGCTACATTGTCATCTGTGTGGACCTTGACAACATTAATGAGCCTGTGCTCATAACAATCACGAATAAAATGATGCCTAATCTGAATGTGCTTGGTCTTGGAATGATAAACAGGATTCTTGACAATGCAAATGGTACTCTCATTGTCAATGTAGATAGGAGTATTCTTAAAACTTAATCCATAATCCAAGAGTTGATTCTGCATCCACAGTACTTGTCCACAACAACTTGCAGCAGCAACATATTCTGCTTCAGTGGATGATGTTGCTGCAATGGTTTGTTTCTTACATTTCCATGAGACTAATCTTCGTCCAAGATATTGGCATCCTCCAGTGGTTGATCTTCTATCAAAATTATCTCCTGCATAATCACTGTCTGAAAAAGCTTCCATGTGAAAAGGTGAATCTTTAGGATACCACAACCCTAACTTAGGTTGTTGTTTGAGATAACTAAAAATCCTCTTGACTGCATTCATATGAGAGACCTTGGGTGATACTTGATATCTTGCACATAAACAGACAGCAAACATGATATCAGGTCTAGATGCAGTTAAGTACATAAGACAACCAATCATTGATCTGTAAAGTTTGACATCCACAGCTTGTCCATCTTCATCCTTTCCTAATGAGTTTATAGCTTTAATGGGTGTGGTGACTGGCTTGATAGTACTGAAGTTAAACTTTTTAAGAATGTCAGTGACATACTTATCTTGACTAATGAAGATTCCAGCCTTTGATTGTTTAACTTGAAGCCCCAAGAAGAAAGTTAATTCACCCATGGAACTCATTTGAAACTCTTGTTGCATGAGCTGCTCAAACTCTTTCACCATTGACTGTTTTGTAGCTCCAAAGATAATATCATCCACATATACTTGAACAAGCATTATATCCTTTTTGTCTCTCTTGATAAACAAAGTCTTATCAATTGCACCTCTTCTGTAACCATGTTGCAATAGAAAGTGGAGAGTCTTTCATACCAAGCTCTAGGAGCTTGATGAAGGCCATACAGAGCCTTAATAAATTTGTAGACTTTGTTTGGATGTGCAGGATCCTCAAAACCAGGAGGTTGTTTTACATACACTTCCTCTGTAATTTTTCCGTAAAGAAAGGCACTTTTGACATCCATTTGATAAACAGGAAAGCCCATATAAGATGCAAAAGCAAGAAATAATCTTATGGCTTCAATCCTTGCTACAGGAGCAAACACTTCATCGTAGTCCACTCCTTCTTCTTGTCTATATCCTTGTGTAACCAGTCTTTCTTTGTTCTTGATGACATTACCTCTTTCATCTCTCTTAACTCTGAAAACCCATCTTGTACCAATGACTTTCTTTCCATCTGGTAAATCACATAGTATCCAAACATCTTGAAGTTTGAATTGAAGAAGTTCTTCTTGAATGGCTTCAACCCAACTCTCTTTGGCTAATGTTTGAGCTACAGTCTTGGGTTCTTCTTGAGAGATAAAGCAAGTGAATAAGCATGTTTGATGATCCTTATGATTCATCCTGTTTTGTTTATAAACAAAGCTGAGTAAAGCATTATGTTGCTTAGAGAAACCTTTAGCTTTTGTTCTTGTGAGCACTCCTGAAGTAGAAGGTCCAATGATTTGAGCAACAGGATGATCTTTATGAACTCTTAATGTAGGAGTTTGTGGAACTTCAAGATCATCACCCAAATTTGTGAAATCAGGTTCTTCATTGGAAATTGAGAAAATACCTTCATCTCCTAACTCATCATCAGTGTCTTCTAACGCAGGCATGTTTGGATCATTTAAATCATCAGAAGTATTGTTAACTTGTTCAGCAGTATTTTGATCCAAAGTACTGTGATCCAAAGTACTGTGAGAGTAATCTGTAGACTTACCCTTTTTCTTTTATGCTTCATAAGCTCTTCTTTGATCATCTTCATAAGATTTCGCTATTGTTTCTTGAAAAAGCATCCTATTAAGTTCATCTTGAATAGCTTGATCGTCATCAGACAATATGGATTTTGGTTCAGCAGTACTTTTCTCTTTCTCAATAGTTATGGGTTCTTCATCAGGAACAGCATCAGGTCTAATATTGACTCCATGAACAATGTACTGTAAATCTTCTTCTTTGTGATCAACTTGATTTTCCTCTTTGACAGGAACATAGTTCATAGAAGGAGTCAAAACATCAAGATCAAACATCCAATCAGGACCTTTACCTTTTTGATTTTCTTGGTCTTCCAGAAAATCAACATGAAAACAATCTTGAACCTTTTTGGTAACTTTGTTGTACACTCTAAATCCTTTGCTATTGTTACAGTAACACAATAAGTATCCTTCATCTGACTTGCCATCAAATTTTCCCAGAGAGTCAATAGTATTGAGAATAGTCAGAGGACAACCAAAAGGTTTCATAAAACGAATGTTGGGTTTGTTTCCCATAAGCAACTCATAAGGTGTCTTCATCTGAGGTTTAGTGACTGATACTCTATTTAACACATAACAAGCAGTACTTACAACTTCAGCCCAAAATTGAATAGGTAATAAAGAATCTGCAAACATAGTTCTTGCTGCTTCTATCAATGTTCTATTCTTCCTTTCTGCAAAACCATTTTGCTGTGGAGTTCTAGCAATGCTAAACTCCCTCTTAATCCCTTTCTTGGCACAAAATTCATCCATAAACTTGTTTTTTAATTCAGTCCCATTATCACATCTAATAGATCTTACTCTGAGTCTCAATTGATTTTCAAGGGCTATTATAAGATCATGAATAGCATCAAAGGTTTCATCTTTAAATCCCAAGAAAAAGACCCAACTAAATCTACTGCAATCATATGTTACAACTAAGCAGTATTTCTTCTTGTTTAAGCTTGCAACGGAAACAGGTCCAAACAGATCCATGTGCAACAACTCTAAAGGTTCTCTAATAGTTCTCTCCTCAATCTTCTTGCATGAAGCTTTGTGTTGTTTACCCTTCTTGCACGCCAAACATGAATGATCATTCTTGTATGTTTTAGAAGGTAAACCTCTAACTAAATTGCCTTTAACCAACTTATTGATATTCTTGAAATTCACATGTCCTAATCTTCTATGCCATATATGTGCTTCTTCAAGTGTTGCCCTTGCTACTAAACATGTTGCTCTTCCAGTAGAGTTAATATTCTTCAAGTCTAGACTGTACACATCATTGGTTCTTGGTACTCTCAGTGTTACCAAGTGATCATCAACAAGCTTGAACTCAGAGGAAAGAATAAGACATTCCGTGTCAGTGAATAACACAGGGTGCTTCTTGTCACATATCTGAGATACTGACAAAAGGTTGAACTTGAGCTCCTTCACATAACGAACATTCTCAAAATCAATGCGTCTTGCCTTGATGGTTCCTTTCCTAGTAATTCTACCTCCATTAGGATCATTCCCAAAAGCAACTCTTCCTCCAAAATATGATTTAAAATCTGACAGAATCTCCTTGTCTCCTGTCATGCTTCTAGAGCAACCACTATCAACAATCAAATGATCTTTAAGCTCCTCTTCTGGGTTGCCCTGCACAAAGATGAAAGAGTTAGTTTCTTTTAGGAACCCAAGCCATTACTGACTTGTGTTCCCCTTGTGGAGTGACATACTTAAATTCTTTAAGTATGTAATCTCCACTGTTTTTGAAAACATGATCAATTATTTTCTTTTGTTCCAAAACTTGTGTTCGTTTTTCAATAAAAATCTCTTTTTCAACAAAATTCTCTTTTTCTTTTTCAACAAAACTTGCTGAAAGTACTGTTTGTCCCCCATCAGTACTTTCTTTCTTAACCCAGTTGGTTTTAACACTTTGTGTTGAATTCTTTGATCTAGGTGCTCTAATTGAAGTGGAATACCTTCTAGGTTGATAGTAATTGGATCTCCTTGGTCTTCCATTCGAAAAAGTGCTAGCAGTACCTTGATTGGGTGAAAACCTAGCAGTACTTTGAGAAGGTACTACTTGAGAAACTTTTGACTTACCAGTACCTTGAAAAGTATTGCTTGAGGGTACTGGTGATTTTGAAAAAGGTCTTTTCTGGTGAGGGTACCTATAGTCTTTTGAGAAATTACTATGGTTTACCCTATGTGAATGATTCCAAATTGGTTTATTCTCCCTTGGCTTATGGTTGGTAGATGTAGTCTTTGGGAATTTGCTTAAATATTCTGAGTGAAAGTCACAGTCCTTAATCAAATGACCAGGACTATAACAAACAAAACATAATTTTTGACCCATAATCCCAAATTCTCTTCCTTCAGTTCTATGACCAAAACTATCCTGACTTTTTGGTGAATGATTAAAAGATTTTCCAAAATTAGCAGTATTTTAAAAAGTTTTTCTTGAAGGTACTGCTGAATGTCTAGCAGTACTTTGAGATGAAGGTACTGCTTGGTTTGAAAAACTTTAGGAAACCTTTTATCATTGTTGACACACCCTGAACTCTTACCATTATCATCCTTAGGTTTCTCAACTGTTTCTTTTGGGGATTCAGAACTAGATGGACTTGAATTAGATTGACCAGTAAGCTTTTTCCTAAACTCTAAATTGTCTACTCCAAAATAAGAAACATCTGTCCTAAGTGGTTGAAAACTACCAGTGGGTGGAGGAACTGCATTATAACCCTTGTCTTTCTTAAATTCAGGAGGTGTTTTACTAACTGAATCCTCATTACTAGATGTGTTTTCTTCTGAGCTAATGAGTTCATCATCACTAGTTGTTATCAACTCTGAATCAATTTGTTCCTTATCACTAGTTGGGTTCCCTTCTGTACTGCTAAACTCCATACCAAAACCTAGGCCAGTTTTAATATGTGCCCTTTTTTGTTTTTCAACAGAACTAACATGTGAAAGAACAGATTCTTTCCAACTAGCAAATTTTTCTAACAATACATCCCTTTCTTTAGTCATCTTTTCAAGTTCAGAAACCTTACATCCTAACTTCCATTCACTCAATTTTAATTGATAATCTTGTTGCTCATATTTTTCTGCCCAAGCCATTTCATTATTTTCATGAGTGATTATTTTGGCTTCCATTGACTCTAAAGTCAATTGATAACCAGCTACCTCAGACCTAGCCCTTTTACAATTATCTCTTTCAGTCACATAATCTTTAAGCACTTTTTGATAAAAATCATTACATTTAGAACATACCTCAGAGATAGTGGATGAACTTGGCAAAGTAGCTACCATAGCAAGCAGAACAGGTTCTTCTTCACTTTCCATGCTCCAATCAAAGCTTCCAAGGCCATCTCTTGATTCTAAAGCAGCAAATCCTGGTTCCTCATCAAAAGCTGTGCTCCAATCAAACTCTTCCATTGCAACCATATAGTAGGTTACTGGTTCATCATCAAATTCAGCACTCCAGTCAACCTCTAATAGATTTTCTTGAGCAACCAAAGTTTTTGGTTTTGATTCAGTAATAGGAACTTCCTTTATTTCAAGCTTGGGTTTCTCAATCATTCTATTTGCCTGATATTTAGCAAACTTGCATTCTCTTGCAAAGTTTCCAGGCCTTTGACAATTAAAGCATTCAATCTTGGATTTGTCAAATGCTATACCCTGTTTGGGTTTGAAGTCAATGCCTCTTCCTGTTTTCTTCATAAACTTCTTGATCCTTGCAGTGATCATGGCAACTTGCCATCTTATGTCAATTTCTTCTAGATCATCCTCTTCAGTTTGCAATAAATCTTCTTTATAAGTGACAGGTAAAGTGGATTGTTGAGCAAATAATGAACATACAACATCATCAGAGTTGATGGTGTTTGATGGTGCTGACGTGGTAGTAGTCATGGTTGTGCAAATATGTTGTTTATCACCAACAATACTTTGAACAGGATAAGCAGTACTTTTAGTGGAAGTACTGCCTCTGTTTTCAGAAGACACAAAAGCAATGCTGTGAGATTTTGAATTTGTTTGACCATTCATCTCATGCTCATACACCTTTAAATTGTTGTAGAGATCATCAAAGTCCATAGTATCCAAACCAGATTGTCCTCTAATCATAGTAGCAACCACATGTCATACGGATGGCAAACTTCTTAAGAACTTCAAGTTTGCATCTTCAACAGATACCTTTGCACCATATAACTCTAGCATACTAAGAAGATTTTGGATTCTATCATAGGCAGCATCAAGACCTTCTCTTTCACCAACAGTGAATGTTTCGAACTGTTGTTTCAATAGATTTCTATGCATCTTCTTGGAAGCATCATTACCTCTAAATCTTGTCTTGATAGCAGCCCATAATTGTTTTGCATCCTTAGCATCATGAAACTTTAGTAGGTGACCATCAGGAATAGCAGATAACAGTATGTTGAGAGCCTTTTCTTGATTTCTTTTTGTAGCTGCTGGCAAGGTAGGCTGAGGTGGTTTAGGTTGTCCAGGAACTTCTATAGGTTCTTCAAGAACGACATTACCATTGACAATCACATCCCATAGTGCATGGTCTGTAATAGCAATGTACTTTGACTTTCTTCATTAAGCAGTACTTTGACTTTCAGCAGCACTTTGACTTTATATCCCAACACACTGCCCGTTAGTGCATTAGGGTAGACCATAGGTATAACGAGACTATATAAATATTAAAACCTGGTCAGTAAAATCTGCATCAAGTTTTTGGCGCCGCTGCCGGGGAGTTATATTAGGATTGCTATTAAGTCTTTCATTTTTGTTTTGTTTTAAACTTTTCTATATTTCTCACGATAATTATTCAAGTTTTCAGGTACCATGGAAGTTGTTAACATTGATGACCTCACTCTTGAGGAATATTTAGCATTAACAAGGGAAGAACAAGGACCAGGTATTGTTAGGCCGGCTATCGCAGAAGACGCTTAATTCGAAATCAAACCTCAATTCATGAGGGAATTACGTGCAAATACCTTCTCTGGAAGCATCACCGATGATGCCCATGAACATATAGACAACGTAGAATACATTTTCAGTCTATTCAAAATTCCCAGAGTCTCAAACGATGCTGTCATGTTATGAGTATTCCCTATTTCTCTTACGGGAGCTGCTAAGAGATGGGTTGATCGATTACCTGCCAGAACAGTGAACACCTGGCCTATCCTAAAAAAGTATTTCATTCAGAGATAATGTCCTCCATCAAAGACTGCTAAGAAATTAGAAGAAATTCATAACTTCAAGCAAGAGGGGGATGAAACGTTATACCAAGCTTGGGAAAGGTATAACGAATTATTATACAAATGCCCAACTCATGACCTCAACAACCAACAAAAGGTGAACATCTTCTACAAAGGTCTGAACATCTCCTCAAGGCAAATGATCAATTCTCAGGGGCCGATTCCTGGTATGACGCCCACTTTGGCTTTAGAAACTATTCAAAAGATGGCAGACCACTCTTACAAACGGCACAATGGAGGGAGCAACCAAAGTAAGAATGGAGATATAGAAGGTATTGCAGCAATAAACAACAAATTGGAAAGTCTCGGAAGAGAAATGAAGAAGCTCAAGGAAAATGTGCATTCCAACGAGGAAGTTAAAAGGATCGGAGAAGTTAAATATGGAAGTGAGAACCCTTTCAACAATTACAATAATAATGGGCCCAGATATCGAGAAAGATCCCCAGGATTCTACACAAGAATCAACAACAACCCTCCTAGACCAAGCCTTGAAGAAATAATGCATAGGCACATCGAAGAATCTACAAAAAAGGGGGATAAACTCAAGGAATGGATGGTCAAGGTGAAAGAAGACACCAATATGAACCTGCGAAACCAAGATGCTGCAATTAAAAACCTCGAAACACAAGTTGGGCAATTAGCTAAAAACCTGGAGATGAGTAATGCTAAAGCTATTGCCTGCAAAGCCTTATTTGCGCAAGGTAAAGCAAAAAAAGAGCAGTGCACATCCTCTATCACAAATGATCTGTCCGGGATTAACTACCTAAGAGAAGATGATAAATCGAAGGACGACGAGGTCCTGCCAAGCCAACTGTGACAACTGGCAATTTAGGGAGTTTATTTTAGGTAACCGCATTACGTTAAACTAAACCGAGTTTTGCCTTTATCACTATTTTTATCAACCATGACGTGACTTTATATCGTCTATTGGTTTTTGATGGTTTATTTCATTAGTGAACGAGTTATCGTGTGAGTTTTAAGTCTTTTTGGTAGGCACTATTCGATTCGGCACTAGAAAAGCCTAAAACGAGAAATATTGTAACTTTTAGACCGTAACTCGAAAAGTGGCAAATAAATAGTCAAAACTTGTGCAAAAACATAAATAACGATATTAGAAAGTCGAATGAACGTCATGGGACACTCGGGGGACAATATATGAGCTCGGGAATGGGTAAACGGGATAGTTTACGAAAAATAACACCTTCGGTCCCTCCTCTTTACCCCTAGCCGGCGCCCCCTCCCCTCCCCTCTCTTTGTTTTCTAGTCCCTAAGTCCCAAGTATATATACCCCTCACCCTCCCTCATTTGCTAGTTTGTTTCTCTCACTAAAAACACACACACACCCCTTTCTCTCTCTACTCTCTCTCTCCTCAAATAATAAAACCCTAACCCTAATTAAACCATCACCGCCGCCGCCACTGTTACGGCCACCTCCGGCCACACCGCCGCGCGTGACCACCCACCTCCACCACCATCTTGAAGCTCTCTTCCTCCTCTTTCCAACCATATATAATACTCTCGCTAAAACCTTCATTAACACCTTCAAATCTTAAGATTAAGATTCGTACTTTTAGGGTTTTCATAAAATATTATAGATCGGGCTTGAATAAGGTAAATGGAACATGGGTAACACTTGTTTGAGCTTTAATAAGCCACGTATGGCTTGATTTCAATTCGTACATACCATGAATTTTAGGGCTTTTGGTTTAAACGAGGGATTAAGTCTAATTAACACCTAAATAAACATGTAGCTAGTGTTTGGGAATCATGTGGTGTATCATATTGTTGGGTCTTTGCATTTTAGGTCTAGTTTCATGTTTTTGGTTAGAATAGATGTTGGGTTTGATGATTGGAGGTTGATTGATTGTATTTGGATGTTGTGGTATTGATTTGGTAGTTTTTGGTTGGGATGGAAGTGGTGTACAAGCCACCTAGGGCACGTACGAGCCCCTTGGGTTGCGTACGTGACCCACATGGACCTTGGGTCCAGGTCGGGTCATTTTGGTAGCTTGTGGGTTGATGTTGTTTGTGTTTAGATGAGACGCGTGGAGCCGAAAAGCTTCTAGATCTTGTTTGGTTCACGTGGTCTTAACCGTGACCGTGTCATGACCATTGGTTGGCGAAAAGCTTCTAGCTTGTGGGTTAATGTTGTTGGTGTTCGGGTATATTTGGTTGGTTGGTTGATTGGTTGGCGAGATTGATTTGAGTTGATTTGGGATTGAATTGCGTTATTATGACTTTTAATTTGGACTTGATATATATAATTGTCGACTTTGAGCAACGTCGGTGTTACTTTGACTTTTGTAGGATCGTAATATTATTGTGTATGATGATTCGGGTGGTCTTGGATGGTGAAAATACATGTTAGACATTTTAGAGAGAGAAAGTAGAGAGAGGGAGTTTCTTGGTAGAGAGTTGTAGCACAAATAAAATGTTAGATTGAATGAGAAGCTCCACCCCTTCCATGGATGGAAGGGGTATTTATAGTTACACAAGATACGTCCTCCTATCGGACTGCGGATCAGGAATACAGTGGGTAAAGACCCGTCCTTCCTCCACGGTGTTACACTAAACTAATCTACGCTACAAACTAACTAATTAACTACTAAATAAGGTAACAAACGATATGTCTACGAGCTAACTTATGCTAGATAACATTTGGGGTGACGGACTCTTTACTTATGGAATTTCTAATTCCTAACAATCTCCCCCTAAGGGAGGTCACCCCATGATTTACATTTTGAATCCTAGCATTTTATTCTTGGCTTTGTTCTTGAGCTCGTAGACTTCAATTCTTCAATTCCGCAATCTTTGTGCTTAAGTAGTGCAACTTCAAAGTCCGATTATTTTGTACTTTCAGTGGAGGTCTTTGAACTGATCCACATCATGATGATCTTCGAGCTTTAATTGATATCATCAGCCACAGTAAATCTCTGGATCACCCTTTATTGTGTTGCCATCATGTGAAGTTGTGACTTTCGGACCGACATGCTCACACTTTTAAATCATGACATCTTTTCATCAGAGTAGCGGAAGCTTTTACTGGTTCATGATATTTGCAGCAGCTTAGCATAAGCATAGTAAAAAAATATCAGAGCCAAGTTATGTAGATAAGCACCAGTCATGATTTCTTCAATTAAGTGTGGATGTTGTGAGGATGCGGCTTTGGTTTGACTCCTCAATTCTGATCAGCTGCAACCGTCCAAATGTACCTGCAAACAACAGTTAGCAATAAAACACATGAAAGTGTCTTTGATCACTTTCGTTGAATTGAGGTACACGGCCCACGATTCCCCATTGATCAGTACAAGTACTGCCTGTGATCAGGTAGGATTCCTAAGAATCTCCTTGACAGGGTTTCGCAGCTGCTCTAGCCATTCTCAAACCGGAACGTCTCAAAGAAGACAACACGGAGTGAGTGAACCAGCAAATTGAGATTTACTAATTGATAGAAAATGATTTGAAAACAATCGCGTATTGCTTAAGATAAAGAGTTTTTCAATACGACGAAGGTTTAGAAGAAGAAATCGATTTTCAATCATAAATACCCTTTTATTTTGAAAACATAATACACCGTCGAAGTGCTAGAGAAAAGAGTTTTTGAGCACAACGACCGGTTTTTCAAAGGTATCCGTCAATCCTTTTCCTGGACCAAGGTTGATTCAAGATTGAGTCGCCCCATTGTTTCTATCCAGTTGTCACAAGTTTGATCTTTTGCAAGATTTCACATGTCACCCACCAAGAGCTTGTTTGATGTTGGCTCTAGAAGGATTTCCATCTTCATTGTGAATACTTTTACGTATCACTCGGATGTTCTGGCAATACCACAAGGATAATGCGTAGGACTCTTAATATATTCTTACTTTCCACATTGTGTGAAACAGCAAGTCTTCAGTAATTTTGTGTCCTAATGAGATATTGTGGATGATCTCTTGGCTCTAGACTCAATTGTGCACCTTGGTTTCCTATGCCGGAGACTAGGGAGAGGGTCTCCTTCTTCAATATCAACAATCTCTAAGAGAAAGTCGATAGATTATGTCGGTTCCCCGTGAGAATGAAACAAGCCCTTTTAAGATGAACTTGAGTAGCTTGGGAAGTTTAGTGCAGTGCGTCACTGGGTCCATGACGTCTTGTCTTCAATACCGGCGTTACCTTAGTAACCACCAGTAGCATATGCATTGAACCCGGTTTCTGCCCTAAGGTTGAATTATTGGAGGGCTATTTTTTTCACCCTTTTCACATTCAATTCTTTTTCATTCTTCAATCCCTTCAGTGCTTACCGAGACTTCATAACTTGAACCTTGTTGGGTTTATTCCAGTACTAGCTCTGTCTCAGTCCGCACTCTTCCCATATTCTCATTTTTCTCCTTTTTTCAGTATTCCTAAGGACTCTGCACTATCTAGTGGATTGTCCCTGGGAAGATCCCTCCGGTTCTGGCGGATCGTGGGAAATAATATCTAACCTCACCATCCTTATAACTCCATACATAAAGTAAAATGGTCAGTCTTTTGGTACAGTTCTTTCCTTCATGAAACCAATTGAAAAATCATTTGGAAAAACAATCAAGGTACTTGTGATACGAGATCAAAGCATTTTGTACCTTAATACTTTTGATCATTTAGAAATGCTCCCCCTCAACATGTGCGTATGATTTTGAAATTGATTAGCACATGGAGGCAAGAGTTCTTTGAAACAATTTCTTTTATCACAATTTCCTAAGAAAAAGCCTTTTGATTTTCTTGTTAAATTCTCCCCCTCAATATGTGCGTTGGATATTTGAAATCATTTTATCACATAGAGGAAAGAGTTCATTTGAAGTACATCCACGATCACAAAATCCATTAAGAGAGCATTTAAAACTCAATCAAGGTATTTTATTTTAAAACATAAAAGCTTTTGTACCTCGATAGTTTATTTTTATTTGAAATGCTCCCCCTAAATATGTGCTTCGAGATTCGAAAGCGTTTAGCACATATAAGATAGCAGCCTGCACAATTGAATAAAAAATGATCACCTTTTATCAAATTTCATTATTAAATCACAAATTCTCCCCCGATCAAAAATATCAAACCCTTTGAGATTTTGGATCCCAAGTGATTTAATAAGGTTTAGAAAACATGGGAGAAAATGTGCCTGTTTTAAAAACTCATCTTGTTTTTGGATAAATGCTCCCCCTCAACATGTGCATTATGTATATTGAAATCGTTTGGCACATGGAGGCAGGAGTGCCTTTGAAGGACTAAAACCAATTCCATTAAAACAGATTTGAGATTTAAAACACGATCTCTCCCCCGATCAAAATTTTCAAACCAATTGAGATTTGTGATCCCAATTGATTTAAATCATTTAGAAAATTTTGGGGAAAGACGTGGCAAGATTTGATTTTGAAAAAATGACAGATAAGGACCATTTTAGACATTAAAGATTGTTAGTGTCAGGTATGATTGTTTTAAGAGACCTTTAAGTAAAATAAAACAATTTCACAATCCAACAAGAACAGAAAAAATTTCACTTTAAAGATCTTGATTCTAAAGAAAAATCATACAATGACATAACATTAAATCTTTAGATCACCACTTAATTTCGTACAAACGGACCTTTATGAAGAAATATCGTTTGAAAATATTTAATTTGAAATCACTTGAGATTTGACAAAATAAAGTCCGGTTGATTTCAAAACTTTGAATCCGATTTATTTTCAAAAACAATATTTTCCATTTTCAAAACAATTTAATATATTTTTCAAAATTGTTTAAAAATGGTATCCTGCACAAAGATACGTTAGGTGGTTGAGAAGCTTCCGTTGTTGTTGCTGTAGGGTTTAGAAGAAAACCGTCTACGGATGCAGTGAGACTTCTTTCGTTGCATTTTAATGCCAAACTAAGGTCAAATTTAGCTCCGTTTCTTCATTTGCTAATGAAGAAAACCATATGCTGATGCAGTGAGACCTCTTACGTTGCATTTTTCCATGCCAACTCTCCATAGAAGTCCAATTAAACTCAGTTTCTTCATTTGTCAACCCAAGAAATAGTTACCCTTTCCTTACGGCATCCAATCATCAACAGTTGTGGGATCCGGATCGGGAACATTCTTATAATCCATGATATCTGCATACGTTAGTAGACATACAAATATATGGTGGTCGACAACACCCAAACAACAATCGACTAATAAAAGTCAATTCAACATATCAATCAGATCTTAAAGGTATGGGATTTATGTGTTCATCAAACTATAATCATCTAAACCTAACAATCATATCCTAAATTCCTAGTCCTTCGACATAGGCCAATATCATTTTAAATTAAGCACGTAGGATAATTAAGAAAGCCCGTTAGATGATATAGATTTGAAAACATTCTCCCCCTCAATCAATGACTTATTTTCTGAAAAGGTTAAAAGCACTAAAGTCATTGAGTTTTCAATTTTTATGAAAAACTCTGAATCTGATTGATTTTCTGGCAACTCAATTTACCACCATTTTGTTAAAACAAATATTTTTCTGAAGAATTTTAGAAGGAAAAATATTTGAGTAGGAACAGCAGTCCTTCGACATACTTTCCTCAATTTGTTTTAGGATAAGTGCACGAAATATTTGAAAATTGGTTTAGCGAAGCACTTTCCTTTCTAGAAGAGCGGGTCGCTATCAGAAGTAATAGCAAGCCATAGTTTAAGCACGGGTTACAGTCTGAAGTAACTGCAAGCCATTGTTTGAGGCGCGGGTTACAGTCTGAAATAACTGTAAGCCATATATTTAGGCATGTTTTGGAAAAACAATATTTACACCTCCTGCTTGAACTTCATCTATGGTCCCGTGCCATTATTGAATGACATTTCTAAGACCGCAGATGTTATCGATACCAGAAGACATGTCATGAGAAAACATATTTTTGGTATTTTCTGATTTTTCAAATTTTTATGGATTTTTGTTGATTTTATATTTTTCTATTTTCTTTTTTTTTGGTTTTATATTTTTGTATTTTGTTTTTGAAAAATATATACAAAGATAGAGAAGATGATATAGTTAAAGAAGATGATGATACGAGAACCGAGATAAGGATATCGAGCAGCCCCGTTGTAGAAGATAGAAATCGTCATCTCTTAAACATTGACCACCAAAGCTTCAAGGCTCTTGAATAGAAGAAAGAAATTGAACCGACTGAAAGTGAGAC
This sequence comes from Chrysanthemum seticuspe, assembly GCA_019973895.1. Classification (NCBI taxonomy): domain Eukaryota; kingdom Viridiplantae; phylum Streptophyta; class Magnoliopsida; order Asterales; family Asteraceae; genus Chrysanthemum; species Chrysanthemum seticuspe. The sequence goes on along the minus strand of BPTQ01000008.1, from coordinate 326,719,714 downwards.
TTTGGTAGCTTCCCCCCAAACCGAAAATCCTTTAGCTGAGAAGATTCAAAGCTTTCTTTCAAGCTTCCATTAGCCAGGTGCACAGAGAAGCACACCATTATCATAAATCCCGCTCCTCCTTTTAAGAACGAAAATCGAGATTCTCCGTTCGGGGTTATATCATCAAAATAGATCAGCAACGTATCATCCCACTCGTAAATAATCTTCTCACATTTCATAACCACTGAAGTCTGAAGCAATCCATTCCAAAAAGGTGTCAAGAGAACACTTCCCCCAAGTAGATGACTTGATGCAGTCAGTCTCTTAGACTAGAGCTCACGAACCCAAATACACATATACCCGAAGACAGAGAAACTTATACCATCGAAGTAGCAGATTAAGTCCAATAGCCAAAGAATAACCCTGATGTATACTTTTCTCTCCCCCTGAAGAAAGTGTATGAAGCTCAAGAACCCGAAGTACCCGAATGCCCAAAGAGAGAATAACCGATAACATTGAAGAAGCAGGCCGAATCACTGATTATCTCTGCGGGTGACAATCTCTACGGATGTCAACACCGGAATAAGTGATTATATCTCTGAATCACTAATTAAGCCCTCAAGTAAAACAGCTGAGCATCCCCAATGTACACAATTCTCTCTCCTCTGATGATTGCGATAACATCGAAATCATCACACACTTGTGTACCTCTTTTATCTTCAGAAAGTAACTCTTCCATCACTTCCCCCACGTAGTTGGAATAATAACACTAAACGCCTTGATGAGTAAAACCTTGAGTTTCTCTGCGGTCATGACATTTGTCTTCCCGGGATACCTTCAATCACTTAGAAGAATTAAGTTCATCAAGTTTACTCGCCATGAGTCAAACCTGGAGTTTCTCTACGGTAATAACATTTGTCTTCCCGGGATATCTTCAATTACTTAGAAGTGTTAAGTTCATCAAGTTTACTCGCATTTAGATGCGTGTCTCCTTCCCCCTTGCTGGTTTTGACACTTCAGAATCAACAACATCTTATAAGCCCAAATACTTGAAATCTTATGAGAAGAACACTTGAAGTCTTTGTGAGAATCAACATGCTGAAGAATGTGAGCAAGTCTAATTGGGGATTAAATTCAACATTTCACTCTCCCCCAATTAGTGCTCTCCCCTAAACCGACAATATTTTAATAAATGCCCGAATTAAGAAGAAGTCTTTAGATCGTTAAATGCAACTCGTCTTTAGTCTTCTAACATGCATCATAAAATGTAGAACAGACTGTAGACTCGACCTTCTTCAAGATTGTCCAATTGGGGAATAGAAAGTCAACATCTTCAACTCACCAAATGCATTCCCGTTGACTTACAAATAGCAAATCCCCTTAAATCAAATCCCTCCCAATCAAACAAGAATAGAATATTGTTCATCAAGGAAATCAACCCCGCAACTGGAAGCACTTTGTCATTTAATCATATTAGCCCGTAAAGATGTCAACCAACGGCTCTTAGAAGAAACCCCATGTAGAAATGACCCGATAAGAAGAAGCTCGGTTCTTACATGAGTTTGGAGCCGTTTGACCATTTATTCTCTAATAACAATCAACCATGCAGAATTATCATACTTCTTCTCCCCCTCAAGAATTGCATACGAAGATCCCATTCTTGATTGAATAAGTGAAATCATCCAAATGTAGTCTATTCACACTTCTCCCCCGCAAAATTAGCACATGATGTCGCCATCGTCATTATAGTTGAGCAAGTGGAATAAGAAAACAATCAACGGTAGCCCGGTTCACTTGATAATCGAAAGCACATGGAAAAAGCATGAAGCATATTGATGAGAATGGTCATAATAGAGAAGATTTCTCTTCTTCAGAAGATAAAGCGCACTGACACGTACACTTTTCTTTTCTTTAGAGTACGAGGCATGAACTGTAGTGTTCATATGTCATAAGAAGATTTCTCTTCTTTCGAAGATAAAGCGCATTGAAACGTACACTTTTCTTTTCTTTAGATTACGAGGCATGAACTGTTGTGTTCATACGTCATAATCTCTCTTTTTTCATCATCTCTTGGCAAAACATGTAATCAACCCCATTATCATTCAGTAGGCTCTTTGTCGTGACAGCTGATGGAGAAAACCCAATATGATGAATTTTACCCTGAAGTAAACTAACCCGAACTCGTGACTTAAACTTGCACATGTGTAACAAAGAGCGGTGCCGAGACTTCATCCTCCATTGAATCTCTAAGTACTCTATACTCTTCATCCAACCAACCATCAAGTATAAGACGTACATCACCTCTTGAAAATCCACAATTGAATGTGACACTGAGCACTACAACGTAACTCCTTAAAGTGATAGTTATTTTGTGGTGGTATGAGCCCAATTCCCCCAAGTGGTAAAAGAAAAGGTAAAAGTCACCCAATAATAACTAGATTTCCAAGTCTTTGTTTTTTGATAATAAGCTGGAACAAGGATCTTGAAGAATCTTCATCCAACCATCCCTCGATACCTTCAGATACTAAGTACACTCGCCCGTGACATTTCACTTCAACCTCAAATAAATAATAGTGAATTAACCCCGTTGTCACATCTTCTGGATAAAAAAGCTCAAATCTAGCCTCCTTTGACGTTTTAAGTGAACTATGATAATGGTTTTCATCCCGACCATGGTTAATAGCACATAACCCCGTAAAACCATGTAATAACCAAACTGCTATGACGAAAATCCAAACACACATCCAATTCATGAAGTACACCCTTTTATATTTTCTTCGAAACAGAAACCGTAGCACCAACATCAAATAAGATCCCGAAATACACTTTCCTTTCTCCAAGATGGTTCCATCATTATGGGATTTTACAACTCTATGGTTTAAACCGAGAAATAGTTTATTTCGCGGGATTTTACAAAACCAAGAATAAACCGTAAGATAGATCTGGAAATGCACTTTACAATTACCAGGATGTTTCCATTATCACGAGATTTTACAAGTCTATGATTTAAACTGAGAAATAGGTTCTTTCGCGGGATTTTACAAAATCAAGACAAAACCGTAAACAATATCATCTTGAATGTGTTATGACAACTTTGGTTTCGGTGAATATCTGTTTTAGGGGAACATGCAGCGGTTCATCAGCGGTTCATTATCCAAAATCAACATTATCATCAACCATCCAATAAACACTCTGGAAAACACATCATTCACGCATATTCTGACGGCTATTGCTGTGACCACTTGGTGAAGTAAACCCGATATACCAAACTTGATCATGAAGTAGAATTCCCCAGATTTGTTACTTAAACTTGTACTAATCCTCGTGAAAAAGAAACGGTGTACCCAATGTACAAAACCTCTTGACATTCTCAACTGTGTGAGACACCGAAGTGATAGCTACGTTGTGGGTTAAGCAAGAAAGAATCACAAACGTAACTAAATAGCCAAGTCTTTATCACACTCTATGAATGCCCAAACAAGTCATCTTCGCGGAAGGGTAGAAAGAAAGAAGACGAAAATAAGTAAACGCGCCCGAAAGACTTCACTTCAAACCCAAATAAGAAAAACCGTACAAACATCCCCGTAGTCAACATTTTCCAGTAAACACTTCTAGCCGAGACATAATATTCTTTGTGAAAATGTATACCCCAAAGTATCAAATTGCACAGCGCAACAAATCTTATCATCAACCCAAATCTCATCATCAAATTTCATAACTCAACAATCCTCATTATTAAATCTCATAATTAAATCTCATCAATTCCAAATCTTGAGAAGCCCATCTTTTGTTACATAAACACTAAAGCCCATATTCGGTACAAAACGAGATGTAGTCCATGGAAAAATGCCATTTGATCCATTACAACATAGATCAAACTACACTCTATCCCAAACTAGCAAAGTCCAATCCAACACCTCGGCCCCAAATAATATTACGAGTTCAAGATACTACCGACATACATGGATTAATTTTAATAACAAGATTATGTTGAGAGGTGCAATTATTTCTCAAAACTCAATGATAACTCTGCTCAAATATCTTTCACATTCAAACAGTGTTGTCCTATCTCAACATGCGCTGAGACCAACAATGTTACCCTAAGCTACGGCCCAATGATTACACCAAGGTTACATGACCCAAAAGAAACATTTCCCAGCCCATACACGTTATAAGTCCACTCTCGTGCAAGGAGTATCAAACGAGTCAGGGGCCCAGAAATCATACCCTAAAAATTCGGTATAAAACAGAAGGGAGAGTATGTCACTTTACCCTAATAATCCTCAACCCTAACCCTAAATATTCTCTCAAAAATACGCCCCCATCTCACCCAAATAGTTCACAGCTCTTATATCTGCTTCCAAAGCCAAATCCAATACTTCTCTCTTTACCTCGCCACAGGGATGGCTCGAGGGTTTAGAAGGCCACAGGGATGGCAAAAGGGATGTGGACACGACATCACACTTTAATGAAAAAGGTAGGTTTAATCTTTTAGTTTGTGTTTCTGTATCAATGAACCAAGGAAAGGGGATAACAAACTTGTTATAACTCCGATTTTTTACGTTCAAACACGAATGAAGCTTTGCATCTAAGATTCGAAGTGATACATAATTTGTTTCTTTTTCTTGTAACCGAATCATGAGGAAGGGATGAGACCCTAATGGTTTTGTACATTCTTCACCTTCGAACATAATCTGGAAGTTTTGACTTCGAAACATGGTTTATGAGGACATAAGTTCAACAAAAATAATTAAACGATTACACGGTTGGACTTTTCTGAGATCATTTTGATGAATTTTTTTTATTAAAACTTTGAGACATGGATCGATGATAGATAAATGTTTTCGTGTAATAGACCTTCAATGGTCATGATTAATCAAAGATTATCACGAAATAGGCATCTGAGATTCCTTTTGATTTCCTTAATTGCTTTGAGATTGGATCGATGAAGATTTTTTCTTTGTGGTTTGTTTGAATCCGAAACGGATCTTTGAGAACACTTTTAACCACGAATAAGAATTTCTGAGTTCTTATTGATGTTAAGTTGTAATGAGACATGAACCAGATATTGAAACTGCTTGTAGTGATGATTGTAGATGTTTGTTGATTTGAATTTAGTTGATATATGTTGATAGGTTGAGACATGTTTAGGTTCGGGTCTTAAGTCTTGATGTCTTGGTATATGGTATAGGTATGTGTGGTCGTGGTCTTGTTGTGGTCACAGTCAATTTGGATCTTCTTCTTCCTTTCTGTTAAGTTGCTTCAGCCAAGTCGCTAGTCCATTTTGATCAAACAACTCGCTATTATTTTGGCACTAAGTCGCTTTTGTCAAACTCAGTAAGTCGCTACTTCAATAAGTCGCTACTTCTTGATTTTCTCTTCACAAGTCGCTATTGACCTGACAAGTTGCTAACAAATCGCAGACTTGTAAACATAAGTCACTATCATTTTTAAGAACAAGTCGCTATATCTTTTGACTCAATAGTCAAATGAACAAAAAGGACAACAACAACTCGCTAAGATATTAGATAACTCGCCATTGACCAGGTCAACCCATATTAAAAGGACAAATCGCTAGGATACAGGTACAATGAATCTGGACGTTTTTGACAAGTCTCTACCAAGAAAATGAGCTCAAACCTTTACGAAGAACATCATTAACACCAGCAACAGATTAAGAAACCACAACAGAACCAGTACATGTAAAACTGAAAATGATCTCATTGCGAGTATAAAACTTTTTAAGACAAGAAATCATTTTAATAAAACAGTTTTATCAACCCATAAAAAACCATATCAAAACACTTAAAAAATACCATACGAGTTAAACAACAACAAAACCGTAGCCAAACATCACAAACCATATATATGACGAGTACAACATGCATCAAAAACCAATCAAAAACCGTATGAATCATCAAGAACAACATAACCATGTCTCTGATACCATTTGTAGGATCGTAATTTTATTGTGTATGATGATTCGGGTGGTCTTGGATGGTGATAATACATGTTAGACATTTTAGAGAGAGAAAGTAGAGAGAGGGAGTTTGTTGGTAGAGAGTTGTAGCACAAATAAAATGTTAGATTGAATGAGAAGCTCCACCCCTTCCATGGATGGAAGGGGCATTTATAGTTACACAAGATACGTCCTCCTATCGGACTATGGATCAGGCATACAGTGGGTAAAGACCCGTCCTTCCTCCACGGTGTTACACTAAACTAATCTACGCTACAAACTAACTAATTAACTACTAAATAACGTAACAAACGATATGTCTACGAGCTAACTTATGCTAGATAACATTTGGGGTGACCGACTCTTTACTTATGGAATTTCTAATTCCTAACAACTTTTTAGTCAATAGTTGACCCCTGCAACGCCGTAACATGGATTTTAGTATAGTTTGGACTATTGATTGATTAAAATTCGAGAAGTCATGACTCGTGCTTGTGGACTCGAAACGAATAACGATATGAAACTAATATTGGAATTTGACGAAACGTATATATATATATATAAAAATGCTAATAGACTATGAAACATAAATAATAAAAGGTTTTCATTGACACAAGGTTTTCATTCACTAACAATAACTAATCTTAGACGTTTATAGGAACACGTCTAGATAACTAAACTACTAACTAAACTAATAACCTAGGCGTTTACAATAAACTACACGCCCTAGGTTACACACACACACCTTTAGTCGACTACATTATGGAAGACATATATTGAAACGTACACCCCATGTCCTCTTTATATACTAGAGGATTAGGGTTTACAAATCTCTACTAAGGACTAGTAAATAAAACTTCTTTTGCAAGCAAGTCCTTCCTTCTTTTTGTAGGTTTCCTTCTTGTCGTATTAAGTCCCTCTTGTTTCATTCTTTTTGTCTTATCAACTCAAACGTATAATTCCCAACAATCTTCCACTAGTTGATAATGACAAAACCATTCTTGAACGAACTCCTCTAGACGAAGTAGAGAAATTGAGATCAGGGATCTCACCATGAATGAAACAAGTATGTCTTCCTTTGTCTTCCCCTTAATCCATGCCATGCCACTCAAACATCTCTTCCCCTTTTTGTTATTATCCAAATAGGGAACCTATGCAAATAATGATCTTGACCACCACGAACCAATATCATACTTCCAATGTTTAAAATCGCCCACCATTACGCACCATAAGAAAAATGGATCCAAAACAGTAAAAAACTCCAACTAGAAGTAGTAATAATGATCAACAGTAGTAAAAATCAAACACTTCCCTTTGAGTGGTGCATGTAGATGGTTAAACATTTAACAATAAGCTTCCCCTGAAACCCATATGTTAACCATCTTCTTGATTCTTCAAATCTGTAAGCTCCATGTAATAATTACTAATGAAGAAAACTGAGTATAATAAATTTGATGAAGAAGTAAAATTTCCAAAACTTGCGTCTTATGTCTTGTACTATCCACGTGACTCCGAAACTCATACTCCTACAGAAAGTATAAGTAGACAACAACCTCTTGACAAATCCTCAACTATATGAGACACTGAGCACAATAACGTAACTCCTTAAAGTGATAGCAAAAGTGAGTATTAAGCACCATCAATTTTTAGATCACACAATTTTGCTAGATTCATCAAGTCTTTGTCACATCTTTATAAAGTACGAACAAGTTATCTACAAAGTGTAAAACCCACTTTGAGATATGATTAGAACACAAACCTGTGAAACTCAACTATAACATCAAATTAATGATATTTAACCTTCTTCGTAATCAACTAATCCAATAAAAACCAAAAACGAGCTTTTTAAAACCTGTAAGAACAAATTCAAACTCCTTGTGTGTGTGAACCAACTCTTGTGTGTGTCATTCGATATCCTTCAAACCATCTGAACTTCCCCTCAAATTCAGAACCATACTAGAACCAAAAACAAGTCGTTCTATCCGATATCGATCAAAACTAGCAACACTTTAAAACAACGAGCAGTACTTTGAAACCTCGAACAGTACTTTGTGAAATCAACAGTACTTTGATCAAAAGAGCAGTACTTTGAACATAAATAGCAATACTTTGATCAAAAGAGCAGTACTTTGAATAAATCCTAACAGTACTTTGAAACACACAGCAGTACTTTGAAAACTCTCTTTGCAGCCAACTTTGACAGCATATATCTTTCACATAAAAGCTCCAATTCACAATCCCTCCGGTGGAAAGTTAGATTATCATATAGAGAACATCCACCTAAAATTTCGTTACGATCAGACGGTTAACGAAAAAGTTATGATCGTTTCAAAACAGTGCTGTAGTAACCTTACGAAACAAATTTCAGTTTCAGCAGCAGACTTTGACAGCTTATAACTTTGGATTGAGATTTCAGATTAACAATCCCTTTAGTGAGATTAAAGATAGTTATACCAAGAAGCTCCAGTTCAAATTTTATCCCGATCCAACGGTTCATTAAAAAGTTATACCCTCTTGAAAACTGTGCTGCAGAAAAGTTGCGAATTTTGCAAAAAAATCGATTTTCTTCATTCTTTTTCGCCAAAAAACCTTGTGAATCCCTAGGTAACGAGCTCCCCTGGCTCTGATACCAATTGAGGAGTTTGTTAGGACTCCTTTAGATCGTTTTGAGCCTTAGGGTTTAACAATAACAATGACAATACGCAGCGGATAAATCAAAACATAATTGTTATTGACACAAGGTTTTCATTCACTAACAATAACTAATCTTAGACGTTTATAGGAACACGTCTAGATAACTAAACTACTAACTAAACTAATAACCTAGGCGTTTACAATAAACTACACGCCCTAGGTTACACACACACACCTTTAGTCGACTACATTATGGAAGACATATATTGTAACCTACACCTCATGTCCTCTTTATATACTAGAGGATTAGGGTTTACAAATCTCTACTAAGGACTAATAAATAAAACTTCTTTTGCAAGCAAGTCCTTCCATCTTTTTGTAGGTTTCCTTCTTGTCGTATTAAGTCCCTCTTGTTTCATTCTTTTTGTCTTATCAACTCAAAAATATAATTCCCAACAATAACCTAACATTAATAGTGTTGATCCACGTGGGTAGCGGACTTATTAGGTTGACGAATCTAATAAGAACCCGCTAGGTACGTTGGGTAACCTTATTAATGGGTGAATTATCCTTATGACTCTTTAGGATGCGACTGATTTATGAGATAATAAGCGACACGAATAAATAATTGAGTTTATCGAGTTGACGAATTCGATGAGGTCTACTATTTATTCCGAAACTTATTGGACTAAGGAGCTTATCGCTTAGATGTCTCATTGTGTTGCATTGAGTCACATATTGGTTATTTGAGTGCATTCATGGCATCATATTAAGTCGATACACCCACACGAGGATACCAAACACTAGGATTAAATGGTGAAACGAGACATTTTTAGAAATAACAAAATGGAATACATTGGGGTAGATAACGTTGATTATGGGAATTATATATTAAAATTGGTTTACATTAATAGGTTGTGCCGAGTCGATAGTTGTTGTGTCGTGATTAATGTTATCTGTTGCTAGTGTTTATTCGTACGTTGCTTGCTTGAGGTGAGTTTCATAGCCCCATTTTTATCTACGTTTTTAACTAAATTGGGGTGAGAATCATGCTACTGTTTTTGGACCTTTAAAACTATTTGGATTTGCTTATATGCTTGACTGTTTAGATAGATGTGCGGTAGTTGTTGCCTTAGATTAGGTTAAACCGTTGCCTAGATAAGAATAGACTTCTACCTCGACCTAGTCCGGGGTTGGCAATTGTTCTAGATTTTGCCACGACAGTGCTGGACTAGAGTCGCGGGGCACGAGTAATCCCTGGATACGGGATATGGTTGGTGATCCGGGTAGGATCGGTGTGCAAACGGTGTTTATCTATCTTAGGTCTTGCAAAGCAAATCAACTGCTACAGGTCCACTATGATTTTATTGAATTTAAACCTATGAACTCACCAGCGAACCCTTTTAGCATGTTTTCTCAGGTATTTAAATGATGTTTGGAATACGTGATCGGTGGAAGCTTGGCAAGAAGGCGGGGTTCCAGGATCATATTTGACTCTGATAAACTTTGGGGACCTATTTTATTAAATCATGTTTTGGGCCTAATATTTATACTTTTGGATTAAATGTTTTGAACACTTAAATTTGGGATTGGTTTTGAATGTTAAATGACTATCTTTTGCTATACTTGTGTGAGATACCAATCCAATAGTAACGCCCTGAAAACTTGATTAAGTCTTCCGCTGTACCGAGATTTGGGGGTCTTACAGATTGGTATCAGAGCTCAAGGTTATAGAAAACTAGGTATTTTATAAACCCTAAACTATAACCACTTTTTAAGAAAATTGATCCTCGACCGACGCACGCCCGCTTGCCAAGCCGAAGCTTCTTATTTGATTATGGTATGAACTGCGATTTGACTTATGAGATGATATGTTTTGGGATATGATTTTTGATTTTGGGCAAATGTGATGCGATTATCGAGATATTACGGATTTGATTTGAGTTATCGATATGTTATGATATTGGGATTTTGAACTCGATTGATTTGATATGGGATTATGTGATAGAACTGAACTTACATGTTTTATTTAAAGGCATATTTTGAGTAATGCGGTACCTCTACTTTTAAAACTTTCATTATGTGATACACGTTTTGGTTGAGTTGTTGCGCTTATTAAAAATAGTTGTTTTCGAACACTTATACCTACCCTATGCCATTGTCACAGACTATGCCTTCACTAGCTTTTGATGTGTCTGAGGAGGTCCGTGCTGTTGCTAATTCCCCAGCATTGACTCTCATGATGGTTGCACAGGGTGATCCTTATGAGATTACCCGTCACTCTAGTTCATCATCATTAGATCGCCCTAGCTCATCTAGGCAGCTCACTTTACATCAGGTCTTAGCACGAGCCCAGACTCCTAGGCTTGCTCATAGCACTGCCCGCATGTCCGTGAGACCACCATCATCACCCATCCGTTTAGCAGCCCACTCTCTTCTGTCATCACCACCAACACCACCTCGGGATTTACCCGCACATAGACTCCAACTCATGGACTCTCTCTCTGAGGATGAGGGCGAGGAGGAGCATGAGGTCGAGGAGGAGCATGAGATTGAGGAGCAGTATGTAGATGATGATGAGGATCCTCAGGAGGAGGATGATGAGGATATCCCAGAAGGGGGTACTCCTCCATTGCAGAGTCCTCCACATTCTCCAGGACCAGGCTCTCCTTTGCCTGAGCCTGATTCCCCTGGACAGCCTTTTGGTTTTGATTCACCTCCACATTCACCTGAGATAGGTAGCCCATTAGGGTCTGAGATACCATCGGAGATTGCTTCAGATCCCGAGGAGTATGGTGAGACGGGTCTGATGTGGGAGAGGATTACATCACAGGGTACTAGGCTTAGTAGGTTGACAGATCGGTTGGTTGGAATATCGAGGGCTAGTATAGAGTATCTGAGAGCTGATATGGGTATTGTAGTTAGGAGGACTACGATTCTGCGTCAGGGTATGTTGGAGCTCCAGGAGCAGGTTGGGGACCTGCTGAGAGGGTTCGCGACAGTTCGAGATGCAGATAGAGCGATTTGGCGTAGGATTGGTGAGTTGGAGAGAGATGTCGTAGATCTTAAGAGTGATCACGACGCTCGACGTGTTGAGTTGGCATCTTTGTGGAGAGAGGTTGACGATGTTAGGAGATCTGTTAGTGGTATTCGTGATCGTGGCTAGATAGTGTTAGATTCATGGCTTTGTACCATCTTGAAACTAAGTAGTACTTGGTTCGAGATGTAGGTTTATCCTAGTTATCTTATTAGTATCGTTGTTAGGATCGTTGTTGATTTCCCTGTATCCTTTCATGTATTCCATCTTGAAACCTATGAGTTATGGTTATTGGAACGTGCATCCTTTAGTTATGATTCGGACTTTAGTTGTTTCGTTATGGTATATAGTTATCCTTGTTGACCTCGATTAGGTATTCGAGCGTTATTTGGTGATCCTTGGAACCCAACTCTATCTTTTAGAGCGTGAATTGTGAACTTATGAAACTGTTATTCTTGCCTTCAGAATGATGGCAACAAGACGAAACCCGTCTAGGAACAACCGAACAACCCCTGCTGTTGAGGTTGCCCCTGTCCGTCGAGGTCGTCGTCCGACCCCGACCACTCCACCTGTTGAGAACCTGAACACTGATAACCCAGCTGTAGGAACCCCGAATGTGAACAACCGTGCTGAGAACAGTCCTATTCCAAAAAACCCTCCACCTGTGAACCCAACCCACATTGACCAGCTAGTGACGCAGCGTGTCGCTGAACTGCTAGCTGAGACTAATCTCTCTAACACGTCTGGTGGAACCCCAATGCTGAATCAAACTCAAGGTTGTACCTACAAAGAGTTCCGATTCTATGGTCCCATCGAGTTCGAAGGAACTGAGGGAGTAGTTTACCTAACTAGGTGGTTGGAGAAAACTGAATATTTTTTTGTCGTTAGTAATTGCAATGAGGATTGTAAGGTTAAGTATGCAACATTTACCTTGAAGGACGAGGCGTTGACCTGGTGGAACAACTATCACAGATGAGTAGGAAGTGATTTAGCTTATAGCATGACTTGGAATCAGTTTAAGACTCTCCTGATCAAGACTTACTGTCCAGGGAATGAAGTTAAGAAGTTAGAGATTGAATTCTGGAACCATAAGGTTAAGGGTACTGACATGGCGACTTACAATCGTCGTTTCCAAGAGTTATCATTGCTTTGCCCTGATATGGTTCGCACTGACGACCTTAAGATTGAGAGGTATACTGATGGATTGCCTTTAGCTACTCGAAACTATGTCATCGCTGCAAGGCCAGCTAATTTGCATGAGGAAATTACTGTGGCTCAGCGTTTGATGGACTCTTATGTATTAGAAGTAGGAGACAAGGGTAAGAGTGATAGGAATGATACGAGGAAGAGGAATGAAGTTGTTAAAGGGAATGGCAACAAACGTCATGAGACAGCCAGGGTGTTCGCCATAGGAAATGGAGAAAGGAAAGGTTATGAAGGTAGTAGACCCATGTGTGGTCGTTGCAACCGACACCACCATGGACTGTGCCCGAACGTGTGTAGGAAGTGCTCTAAGGTAGGACATTTGGCCAAAGACTGTAGGTCCTGACCACTTGCTGCAGCTCAAACTGCATAGGGAATGGACTGGAAGGCCACTGTCACCTGTTTTGGATGTGGAAAGAAGGGGCATTACAGGAATGAGTGCCGAGAACCGTGGATGAGAGGAAATCCCAGTAATGTAGGAGGATTTGCTAATCGAGGTGTGGGAAATAATGGCTTAAACCCTGTGAAGCGTGAGGTTGTGGAGAACCAGGGAAACCATGGTGCTAGGAATCATCAGAGAGACATGGGAACAACGCGTGTGTATGCTATTGGGAAGGAAGCTGGTGAGGACCCTAACGTAGTTACGGGTACGTTCCTTCTCAATAAGCGCTATGCTTCCATACTGTTTGATACTGGTGCGGATATGAGTTTTGTATCCACCAACTTTATGCCATTACTAGGAACCTCCCAAACACCTCTAGGGTGGAATTAGCTAACGGAAATAGAGAGAAGATAGAAACCGTAGTTCGAGGTTATACCTTAACTTTCCTAGACCACCCGTTTAGCATAGACCTATTGCCAGTTACCTTAGGAAGTTTTTACGTCATTATCGGAATGGATTGGTTGTCGAAGAACGGTGCACACATCATTTGCGATGAGAAGATCGTGCGTTTACCGTATGGCGTGAAAGTTCTGAGCATAAAAGGAGATCGGAGCGAATGTGGAAGTCCTTCTCGGTTGAGTATCATCTCTTGTATTAAGGCCCAGAAGTACATCGATAGAGGAGGTTGTCTTTTCTTGGCTCGAATTTCTGAGAAGAAAAGTGAGGAGAAGAGTGAAGGACACCTTAATGATGTACCTGTCGTTAGAGAATTTCCAGATGTGTTTCCCGACGATCTGCCAGGGATTCCACCTGTCCGACAAGTGGAATTCCAAATAGAGTTGATACCCGGTGCTGCATCCGTAGCCCGGGCGCCCTATCGACTCACTCCAAGAGAATTGGAGGAACTGTCTAAACAGTTGGCAGAGTTGTCAGAGAAGGGATTCATTCGACCAAGTTCGTCACCATGGGGAGCACCGGTGTTGTTTGTGAAGAAGAAGGATGAATCGTTCCGGATGTGCATTGATTATAGGGAGTTGAATAAGTTGACGGTGAAGAACCGATATCCGTTACCTAGAATAGATGACCTATTCGACCAACTCTAAAGAGCTAGTGTCTTTTCTAAGATCGAATTACGATCTAGTTATCACCAGCTTAGAGTTCGAGAGGAGGATATCCCTAAGACGGCTTTTAGGACTCGTTATGGACACTATGAATTCCAAGTGATGTCGTTTGGTTTGACCAACGCGCCAGCGGTTTTCATGATCTCATGATCCGAGTATGTAAGCCATATCTAGATAAGTTTGTGATAGTATTTATAGATGACATCTTGATATACTCTATGAGTAGTGAGGAGCACGAAGAGCATTTGAGGCTCATTTTAGGATTGTTGAGAGAGGAGAAGCTGTATGCCAAATTCTCTAAGTGTGAATTTTGGATTCCGCCTGTGCAATTCTTAGGTCACGTGATAGATAGTCGAGGTGTTCACATAGACCCAGCTAAGATTGAGGCCATTAAGGAATGGGCAGCTCCTAAGAACCCATCAGAAATCCGCCAGTTTCTAGGTTTAGCAGGCTATTATAGGAGATTCATTGAGGGATTTTCCAAGATAGCTAAGTCGCTGACCAAACTGACATAGAAGGACGTTAAGTATGAATGGGGAGAAAAGGAAGAAGAAGCATTCCAACTTCTGATGGAGAAGTTGTGTAGTGCGCCCATCCTAGCTTTTCCTGAAGGAAGCGAAGACTTTGTCGTGTACTGCGATGCTTCGCATAAAGGCTTAGGTGCTGTTTTGATGCAACGTGAGAAGGTGATTGCTTATGCATCCCGACAACTTAAGAAGCATGAGAAAAACTACACCACCTATGACCTTGAGTTAGGTGCTGTAGTGTTTGCCCTTAGGATTTGGAGACATTATCTGTATGGAACTAAGTGTGTAGTATTTACCGACCATAAGAGCTTTAAGCATATCTTAGATCAGAAGGAACTGAATATGAGACAAAGTCGTTGGTTAGAATTGCTTAGTGATTATGACTGTGAGATTCGTTATCATCCTGGTAAGGCTAATGTTGTGGCTGATGCACTTAGTCGTAAGGAGAACATTCCACCACTACTCGTTCGATCCCTAGGAATGACCATTGTTTCGCCCCTGCCATCTCAAATCTTAGCCGCCCAAGCCGAGGCATTGACGGAAGAGAACCGTCCTTATGAGAATCTTCATGGAATGGTAGAAACTGAAAACGGCTTCTTGAAGCGTTCTGATGGAACCTTATGCTTCAAAGACAGAAGCTGGATACCATTTCATGGTGGAATCCGTGAGTTGATTATGCACGAGTCGCATAAATCAAAATACTCTATTCATCCCGGAGCCGATAAGATGTATCAGGACCTTAAGAAACTCTACTGGTGGCCTAACATGAAAGCCGATATAGCTCAGTATGTCAGTTGGTGCCTGACTTGTTCTAAGGTAAAGGCTGAACACCAGAAACCCTCAGGACTCTTAGTTCAACCCGAACTCCCAGAATGGAAATGGGAGCGAATAACCATGGACTTTATCACTAAATTACCGAGAACAACTAGCGGCAATGACGCTATCTGGGTAATTGTTGATCGTTTAACTAAGTCTGCTCACTTCTTAGCCATTAGCGAGACCGATAGTCTCGATAAGCTTGCTCGACTGTACCTTAAGGAGATAGTGTCGCATCATGGAGTACCGGTATCTCTCATTTCCGACCGAGATAGCCGTTTTACATCCCACTTTTGGAGATCCTTACAGTCAGCGTTAGGAACAAACCTGGATATGAGTACTGCTTATCACCCTCAAACCGATGGTCAAAGCAAGAGAACCATTCAGACCTTAGAGGATATGCTTAGAGCCTATGTTATTGATTTCGGTAAAGGCTGGGAGAGACACCTCCCTTTGGCCGAATTCTCTTACAACAATAGTTATCATTCTAGCATTAAGGCCGCTCCATTTGAGGCACTGTATGGCCGAAAGTGTCGTTCTCCTATATGTTGTGCTGAAGTTGGCGAGAGTTAACTTACAGGTCCTGAACTTGTCCTAGGAACCACTGAGAAGATAGTTCAGATTCGTAACCGATTGCAAACCGCTCATGATAGACAAAAGAGTTATCCCGATAGGAGACGTAAACCTTTAGAATTTCAGGTTTTAGATCGTGTTATGTTAAAGGTTTCTCCTTGGAAAGGAGTGATTCGATTTGGAAAGCGTGGAAAACTCAATCCCCGATATATTGGTCCCTTTCCAATCCTGGAAAGAATCGGACCGGTAGCATACCGCCTGGAGCTAGCATCGGAATTGAGCAGCGTACACAATGTCTTTCATGTTAGTAATCTTAAGAAATGTCTTTCGGAGGAAAACATAGTTGTGCCCTTAAGAAATATCCGTATTGATGAGAAATTGAATTTCGTTGAGGAACCGATTGAGATCATGGATCGTAAGATTAAAAGGCTGAAGTATAGCCGTATTCCGATTATTAAAGTTCGTTGGAACTCCCGACATGGACCGGAGTTCACTTGGGAACGTGAGGACGTTTTCCGTAGGAAGTATCCTAAACTTTTCATGACATCAAGCAACTCGGAGTGAAACCCGGGACGAGTTTCTTCTGAGGCTGGGAGGCTGTGACAACTGGCAATTTAGGGAGTCTATTTTAGGTAACCGCATTACGTTAAACTAAACCGAGTTTTGCCTTTATCACTATTTTTATCAACCATGACTTGATTTTATATCGTCTATTGGTTTTTATGCTTTATTTCATTAGTGAACGAGTTATCGTGTGAGTTTTAACTCTTTTTGGTAGGCACTATTCGATTCAGCACTAGAAAAGCCTAAAACGAGAAATATTGTAACTTTTAGACCGTAACTCAAAAATTGGCAAATAAATAGTCAAAACTTGTGGAAAAACATAAATAACGATATTAGAAAGTCGAATGAACGTCGTGGGACACTCAGGGGACAATATATGAGCTCGGGAATGGGTAAACGGGATAGTTTACGAAAAATAACACCTTCGGTCCCTCCTCTTTACCCCTAGCCGGCGCCCCCTCCCCTCTCCTCTCTTTATTTTCTAGTCCCTAAGTCCCAAGTATTTATACCCCTCACCCTCCCTCATTTTCTAGTTTGTTTCTCTCACTAAAAACACACACACACACCTTTCTCTCTCTACTCTCTCTCTCCTCAAATAATAAAACCTTAACCCTAATTAAACCACCACCGCCGCCACCACTCTTCCGGACACCTCTGGCTACACCGCCGCGCGTGACCACCCACCTCCACCACCATCTTGAAGCTCTCTTCCTCCTCTTTCCAACCATATATAATACTCTCGCTAAAACCTTCATTAACACCTTCAAATCTTAAGATTAAGATTCTTACTTTTAGGTTTTCATCAAATATTATAGATCGGGCTTGAATAAGGTAAATGGAACATGGGTAACACTTGTTTGAGCTTTAATAAGCCACGTATGGCTTTATTTCAATTTGTACATACCAAGAATTTTAGGGCTTTTAGTTTAAACGTGGGATTAAGTCTAATTAACACCTAAATAAACATGTAGCTAGTGTTTGGGAATCATGTGGTGTATCATATTGTTGGGTCTTTGCATTTTAGGTATAGTTTCATGTTTTTGGTTAGAATAGATGTTGGGTTTGATGTTTGGTTGATGACTAGAGGTTGATTGATTGTATTTGGATGTTGTGCTATTGATTTGGTAGTGTTTGGTTGGGATGGAAGTGGTGTACGAGCCACCTAGGGCACGTACGAGCCCCTTGGGTTGCGTACGTGACCCACATGGACCTTGGGTCCGGGTCTGTTAGGAATTGGAAATTCCATGTTAAAGTGTCGGTCACCCCAATTATGGTCTAGCATATGTTAGCTCATAGACGTGTCGTTATTTACGTTATGTAGTAGTTAATTAGTTAGTTTGTAGCGTAGCTTAGTCTAGTGTAACACCGTGGAGGAAGGACGGGTCTTTACCCACTGTATACCTGATCCACAGGCCGATAGGAGGTCATGTAGTCTGTAAGTATAAATACCCCTTCCATCAATGGAAGGGGTGGTGCTTTCTAATCTAGCCTTTCATATTTTGTACATCAAGTCTCTACCAAGAACACCCTCTCTTATCCTTTCTCTCTCTAATGGCTAACATGTATTTTCATCATCCAAGACCACCCGAATCATCAACACAATAAATATTACGATCCTACAAATGGTATCAGAGCCAAGGTTGTTGTGTTTTTGTTGATTTGTGTGGTTTCTATATGTTTTAAAATCTGTTTTTGTACTTTCATTGGTCGGAATATTTTTTCCGTTTAGTATTTTTGGTAAAAATAGTTTATATCAGTTTATATCTTTGGTCCAATACTGTCCTGGTGGTGTTCACAATTTCTTTCTCAGTCATTATTTGGTCCAAACAGGTTATTCAACATATTTTTGGTACCATATCTGTGAAATACTTTGTGGTCAAATGGTTATTTTTTCTTGGTCAAACTGGGCAAAGATGCAGTTTTTATGCAGTTTTCTGAGTTTTTCTGGGTTTCTATGAAGATGGTCGGAAAAGTGGTCGGAAAACTTATCGGAAAAAAAGTCTTATTTCTTCTAGCGACTTGTCTAAGTGTCCAGATTCAGTGTACTGTATTAATAGCGACTTGAAACACAAAGAAGTAGCGAGTTGAGATAAAATGCTTTTGAGCTTTTGTCTGTTAATGTAGCGACTTGTCCAGATTTTTGTGTACTCAAAGCATGTTGACTATTTAGTCAACTGCAGCTAGCGACTTGTTATTTAGACCTAGCGACTTGTGACTTGTTATTTAACAGTTATAGCGACTTGTCATGCGTTAGCGACTTGTGACAGAAATTGGTTAGCGAGTTGTGACTTAAGTGGTAGCGACTTGACAAATCAGTTTAGCGACTTGTTGACTCATACTAGACCAAGACCACAAGACTCAAACGACCTCAGATTTCATGCCATCATCAGTCCACGAAGGTCATTTTATTGAAACTGAAAAGACTCGAAATATCAAACTCAAACACAAACCTAGACCAAGACTCGACTCAAATATAAACAAGATCTCATAATTATTCATCACTGATCTAAATGAAGAAAAGCTTATTGATCTCAGATTTTTTATCTCATGGTTTAAAAACGTCTCAAACAACGTTTTTTTTCTCTCTCGGATCCATTCAACCACAATGAAACTAAATCCATCATTGATCATCCCTAAATTGATTTTAAAACTCAAAATGGAAGAGTAATAACAACTTGTGTTATTCTCTTTCCCTCTTCATGGTTCGTTAAATCTAAACACTAGACATCACAATCGATTAACAAAGAAAAAATCTTACCCGTGACCCTTTATCTTGACTGTGAAGCTTAATCATCATGTACATCATGCCATCCCTGTGGCTGTGTGGCTATGTCGAATCAATGATCAACAAACCATCCCTGTGGTGTTGTTTGATTACCGTTTTGATGAGAAAAAGAAGAGTGGCGTGAGATTAATTAGGGTTAAGATGATGATTAAGTGTTGATTTTCTGATTGAGTGGGCGGATTGTTTGGAGATTTTGTAGGGTTTGTGAGATGACTGCGTTTGATAGAGGGAGAGACTTATTAGGGTTTGAGGTAATGTGAGATTTGTGTGTTATATACCCGTGAGATTAGGGTAAGTCATAGGTTGGATCCGGTGTGTTATTCTAATGTGGGCCGACTTGATCTCTCAAAATATGTGGGCAAGTCATAGGATTGGGCTTGACGTTAATTATGCCTAAATGAAATATCAAATGGCTTTAGAAATAAAATTTATGTTATCCAAATTTTTTTAAGTAAATTTGGATATATAAGTTTTAATATTTGGTATATTAAGTGGTTCTTTGATCTAAATGCTCAACGGAGGATATTTATTCACTAATTGAACCATTACTTGTTCCATTATGGGTTTGAGGTTTTTGACCGGTATTATTGATTTGATATTGAAGTGATGTTTCAATCGGTTTTATTTGGACGTTGTACTTGGATGACTAGATTGACTTTCATAAACGGACCTTGATTTTTGCAAGTAACCAAGTTTGGGCCGCACACATGACTGGGTCAAATGGGCTTCTCATGAATTGGATCTTATGTGTGTTGATTTACGATGTGATTTGAGACCTGCGTGGTATAATTTGATCATGATATTTATGATAACGAGATTTTGTGAGATTTGTTGAAGAGTTTTGATAATGAGTTTTGATGATGAGATTCAGTGGGTCATGAGATTTGGTACTTTGGTATATACATTTTCACAGAGAACATTATGTCACGGCCTTAATTGGCATTGGAAAATGTTGACTGATTGGTGCAAAACCGTCAAGTTTTCTCACGCGAGCTGATCACTTGTGAATGATCAGCCGTAAGGAACTTAAAACAGCTCACACACCAACTCAATGAAGATCAGGAGAGTATAGTGTTTCCCCAGGTCGTTAAGTCCCAACGAGCTGTGCGAGAATAGTCAAACGTAAAGTGATCGAGAGATTTGAACGGGAAAAGAGATTTGAAGATGATTATAACTAAGGAAAAAGCCCATAAACTACAGGGGCTTAAATGCAAATTAAAGGAGATTAAAAAGATAAAATCTATTAAATAAACGCTATCACTATATTTAAAATGATGAACGTTTAAAACTTAAAACTTAAAACTTACGTTTAAATAAAAAATTACGTAAACGCACAAAATAAAAAGTGAAACTTACACAATATAAATCCTAAAAATATGAAAAATACATTTTTACAATCCTAATGATATAAGAAAATTTATAGAAAAGGAAAATTATTTTTATAACTAATCATCTAACTATTATTAATTAAAAACTATTTTTAACTATTTAATAATTACCTAAAATACAAGAAATTAGGAAATAAATCTTGAAAAATAAAATTAAGACTTAGAAAAGTCTAAAATATCAAAATAGACTTTTCAAAACTATTTTTGCAATTTTCTGATTATTTTTCTATTTTCTATGAATTTTAAACTATTAAAAACTAATTAAATAGCTAAAAATTACAAAATAAACTATGAAAAATATGGAAAATTACTTTTTTTACTTTTTATATTTATCTAAACTTAATAAAATTGAAAAATTATTTTTTTGAACCTTTTTCTAATTATTTGTATTAAAAGCTATTTAAAAATGCTTAAAAACTAATTTAAATAAAGAAAAATAGCTAAACACCTTAGAAAAATCTGAAAATTTCAGGAAAAGTTTAAAACATTATTATGAAGCTAGGAAAATTAGAAAAACAGGTGCATGTGTGGAGGATTATGCAACTGAGGAATCAAGTGCTTATAAATAAGCACTTGAATAAGCCAATTGAGTACCAAAAGCTACCAAATCAAAGCAGGAACTCTAATAAGCTAAAACTACTCTAATACAACTGGAAACAACAAGCCATGACCTCAGATTTGCAAGTTGCTATAATTTGGTCAATTGAGCAAATGAGCTAAATCTGTTAAAGGGGTACCAAGTTTGAGCTATTGCACAAGATGCTAAATAAGCTGAAATGGAAAACCAATACTTGGGACTTGGAGAAGACTTGGTTGACTATGCCTAGACCAAAGAACAGACTTATATAAGCTCTTATGAGCCCAATGCAAGTGCTGCAAGATCTGCACAAAACCTGTGCAGATCAGTGCAGTATGCACAGGGCAGATGAGCTTGTTTTGACAAGCTCATTTGACCCTTATAGAAAATTAACAAAATTATGAAAAAATGATAAAAAGAAACTAGACCAGTAGAGGTTTTAAAAGCAACAAGATTCTCATAATTTGGCCCATAAATGAATCAAGGAAAATTCCTTTCAGTTGAGCTAAAACTGAGTT
Source organism: Chrysanthemum seticuspe (assembly GCA_019973895.1). Lineage (NCBI taxonomy): Eukaryota > Viridiplantae > Streptophyta > Magnoliopsida > Asterales > Asteraceae > Chrysanthemum > Chrysanthemum seticuspe. Next base: position 326,697,651 of record BPTQ01000008.1, on the reverse strand, counting down.
TTGCACAATTGACTTTTGATTAAGAATTGAAAGTTTGACTTTTTCCAACTTAGAGCTTAATTTATGGACTTATTATGATATGTTAAGATGAAATGAAACTTAAATAAGCTAGTTCTCTGAATTTTGAACACAAAATCAAACTTGGATTTTTCAAATATCCAACAGTAAGCATACAAATAAGTTGAGAGAGGATTTTGACTTTAGAGCTTAGCAGGCAAAATATTAAGACTCAAATGAATGTATATGGACCTAATAAGCATTAACCAACAACTGATTTCCATAGCATAAACCTGTAGGGCAGATTAAGATCTAAAACCAAACACCACTTTAACTACTGATAAGCAATATAAATGAAACAAACTACTGATCTAGATACTCTAACTGATTGAACTGAGTTTAATTATGTTTAATACAACTAAACAAACACCTTTAAACTAATAAAGACCACAAATAACAGATAAGCAAAGAAAACTGCAAATTGACTAAAAATGTGAAAACTGATAAACTAACTTACATGTGTCCAGGTTGTTTGCAGGTTAAAACAAGAACAAAATACCACTATGCTAAACCATTTTAAACCCAAATCCAAACCTGCAACACCAAAATCCATCACCACTGCCAAATTCACCCACATTGACTTTTTGTTGACCACTAACCAAAATGACTTGAAACTGGTTTCCAAGCTTTCCAAAAGCTTAAATAAGCTTAAGTAAGCTTAATGTAACTTAAAAACAAGCTGTTAAAGATTGGCATATAAGATTTTGAAAATTGATTTTGCAACAGTACACTTGAAATTATGAAACTGATGTGAAACTTTGAATTGATACTCAAAATTGAATTACAATCATTAAGTAGCTAAGGTTTAATACATAAAAGCTTGAAATTACATTTTAAGAACTAATTAGAATAGTTTAAGGAAAAAACGACATACATTGAAAATTTTAAAAACTAACTACTCCTGTTTTCTTCTTCTCTCTTCCTTTTTATACTTCAAGCAGCTTCCACGTGTCCTCTTAAGTGTTTCCCACCACCCTATTGAGCCAATGGGTGAGCAGAGGCTATATTGGCCGTTTTGTGATTTTTGGCGGGAAAAGTGTAGTTTGACTTCTGGCTCTGAATTTGCAGGTAGGGGGGGGTGGCTAGGTATAATGAGTGTGGAGTGAGGGGATAAGGGATAAGGGGGGCTGAGGTGATGTGTGTTGGGAGAAGCAGTAGCAGAGGGCAAGTGGTGAGGAAGAAAACCATGAGGGAGGGAAACAGGTATTGGATGTTTGACTTGGTTTGACCAAGGGGTCAAAAGGAAGTGACAGGGGGTCACAAGGTTAAAATGGCAGGGGTCATATGGGCTTTGATAGGGTCCAAAATTGTATTAAAGGTCTAATATGATAGGGACCATTGTTGTAAATTCAGAAAATTAAGGGACCTATGTTGCCAATATCTCAAAGTTGATCCAAGGGCTGAAAGTGACAAGTATCAATAATTCAAGGACTAAACTTGACATTTTCAATTTTTCCAGGGACCAAACTTGACATTTTATGAAAGTTCAGGGACCTTTTCTGCCATTTTACAAAATACTTATTCAAGGACCATTTTTGACAAATTAGAATATTTCAGGGACCTTGAATAACATTTTTCTTTATTTAGATTTACCAGGGACTGTTTTTGACAACTTTTGAAACTTGGGGGACTAAAACTGCCAATTATGCAAATTTGATACGTTTTTCATCAGATTTTGATATTTTTGCATTTAAAACACATAAAACACTTGTTTGTAATATTTTTATCATTTTGATGCATTTCTGAGTGTTTTCAGATGTTTTTGCAGTTTAATTTGTACAAAAATGATGAGTATTTAGACACTCATCAATCCCCCACACTAAGATATTGCTAGTCCCTAGCAATGTTTTGAGAAAAATAAATGGATTTCATCTCTTTACCAAAAGCCATTACTTCTGGAGTAGCCAAATGTTTCAGTTCAAGTAAGAACTTTGGTACACCGATAACCAAATGATTTTGAGCAAATCATCAGCTTTCAACGGATTTGATTTGTCTTTACCAGAAGCCGTTTGCTTCTGGACTAGCCAACTCTTAGATAAATTATCAATATTATCTTTGGTGAGCTGATTACCAATTATGGTTTTTCCACTGCCTTTACCACAAGCCATAAACTTGCGGGCTAGCCAACTCTTCACTTTTAAGGATATGGTGAGCTGAATACCATACAATTTTGGGCAAATTGTAAGCCGTCAACGGATTTGAGATATCTTTACCAAGAGCCGTTTGCTCCTGGATTAGCCAGTCCTTATGTGGGTTAGACATGGTGGACTGATTACCATTTGTTGTGTTTAGTACATAGTACTTCCACTAAAAAATTTTTTAAATTTTGGCCATTTTGGGGGAAAAAGGGACTAAAAGGGTACATTTATGATCAAAATTCGCCAGAATTTCCCCCCCACACTTAGAAATGAATATTGTCCTCAATATTCAAAGTACCTGCTGTAATGCCGAAACTTAGAACGTAAAAAGATAACATTACTAGCTAAGTGTAGAAACACAACAATTATTTTCTTTTTTAATATTTACAATTTTCATTCATTTTTTAGATCTATATACAGCATGTGGGGCATCTCCCCCACACTAGGGTGGTACACACGGGTGAAAACCCATGTTAAGCTATTGTTTTTGATTACCGAGTCGTTAGCTTGACTCGACCCCGAATTAATTTGTTCATGGGGAAGTAAGTGGAAGAAACAATCTCCATCGGACTTTCATTCAAGATGTTTGGATAAACATTGAAGTATGTGAAAGTTCCACACCGATGAGATACAGACAGACAGACCCGGCTCACAAATGGTATATGGAAATGCCTGGGTCAAAGATAATGTCTTCATTCCCGAAGGAGTGAAGAACAGGAGAAGCCACGGGATAGGTGAAGAAGAGAAAGAAAGTCATGATAATGATCTTGACTAACTCATCATCATCAGAATGGGAATTCATGATAGCATGAATTTCATCTTTTAAGCTCAATTGGTCTAGACATATCCCGGGTGTGTCTAGATCAAAGTAGAAGTTATCATATTCTGGTGGAGATATGATAACAGTGAGTTCATCTGAGAACTCCATGAAGGTGAATGAATCATATTCAGAATTGATATGAGTGGGTTCACTGGTGAACTCCTCCAATGTACATGATTCATAATCGGGGAAAGAATTATGAGAATGAAAAGTGGTACTGCCACTAATCTTCTCTCCCATATCATTAGAACAAAAGGCTTTCATTTCCGGAATAGAATCATCGGAAAGAATGTCACTATCCTTAATGGGGATAGGAGATGAAATAGGTTTTTTACTGAAAGCCTCGATTTTAGAAATGAGAAGACTGACATTCAGTAATGTTGCACGAAGTGCTTCATCTTTGATTTCAGTGTCAGTAACTTCATCATTCTCTTCTTCTAAGCTAACAAGCTCAGAAGGTGAATCTTCCATATAAATGATGTCTCCACAAGATAACGAATCATTATCATTAGAATCGGAGAACATCTCAATATGATCACTTTGGAAGACAAGAGGAGGAGGGATATCACACACATGATCAAGAATTCCCTGTGACTCTCCTGGGATTGGGACAAGGTCCTCAACACTAGACTTTATGAATTCGTCCGATTCCTTTTCAGGAACAGTGTCAAGATGCTCGTCCCCCATAGTCAGAGAGTGAGTGGGAGCTTCGGGTGTGATAGCAGTTGTTTGATATGGAATCTCAACTGCTGGGATATCATCTGATGAACTTGATGAATCAAGTGTATCCTCATCATCACTGTCATCAGGAATAAAACGAAATTGAGAGCTAGATCTGGCTGCTTTTTCTTTTGCAATTGATTCCCTAATAGATTTTTCAAAGGCAATTTGGGAATTTATTTTAGCAACCTGATCTTCAGCTAACAATTCTTCCATGGATTTCTCATGTGAATTTTGAATGACAGGACATTGTGGGAGTGGAGATTTGTCAAAACCGGAAGGTTGACATTGATAATCATCATGAGGACCCCCACAATGTACACAAGAAAAACTGGGAATATTATGAAGTATAGTTTTATTGAACTCCTCACCTCTTTTCACTAACTCCAGAAGCTCTAGATAAGTGTCTTGTTGGGTTTGTTGAGGAGTTTGAGTTTTTTGGAACTGTGGAGGTTGGTCGTGATATGGATAGTCGTAATTGTTACAAGGAAATGGATTCCCTGTTTGACAATCAGAGCTGAAATGGGAACCTCCACAGTACTCACAACAGTAAAACTGATGTGGCTGTGAGTCATATGTGTTGTAGTCATAATTGTCATCAGGAACCTGCTCATAGACAAGCGTGTTTCCCGATTGACAATCAGAACTGTAGTGTGAACCACCACAGTACTCACAACAGTAAAACTGCTGAGTCTCACAGTGTGGTAGCTGATGGAATGAATCAGTTGTGTTATGGTAGGAATAGGGATCCTGGTTATAGACAGACCCGTTTCCTGATTCCACCATGCTACAACTGGGGCAATTGCCACCATTATAAGGACCACCACACCATTGACATCCAAGAGGGTGAGGATAAGACATAGAAAGAATCAAAGGTTTACAGAGGGTAAGAAATGAAGAATCAAAAGGGTAAGAGGGTAAGGAGGAATATTTTTGGTATTTTTGAAAAACATGATGTAGAAACAAAGAATGAAAATCTTTTTGGGTTTTTGATTTTATAGATGATATAAACAAGGAGTGATGTCAAATCACTAATCTGCCAAACGTACGACTATTAGCACTGCTCCCCGGCAGCGGCGCCAAAATTTGATTGGTGCAAAACCGTCAAGTTTTCTCACGCGAGCTGATCACTTGTGAATGATCAGCCGTAAGGAACTTAAAACAGCTCACACACCAACTCAATGAAGATCAGGAGAGTATAGTGTTTCCCCAGGTCGTTAAGTCCCAACGAGCTGTGCGAGAATAGTCAAACGTAAAGTGATCGAGAGATTTGAACGGGAAAAGAGATTTGAAGATGATTATAACTAAGGAAAAAGCCCATAAACTACAGGGGCTTAAATGCAAATTAAAGGAGATTAAAAAGATAAAATCTATTAAATAAACGCTATCACTATATTTAAAATGATGAACGTTTAAAACTTAAAACTTAAAACTTACGTTTAAATAAAAAATTACGTAAACGCACAAAATAAAAAGTGAAACTTACACAATATAAATCCTAAAAATATGAAAAATACATTTTTACAATCCTAATGATATAAGAAAATTTATAGAAAAGGAAAATTATTTTTATAACTAATCATCTAACTATTATTAATTAAAAACTATTTTTAACTATTTAATAATTACCTAAAATACAAGAAATTAGGAAATAAATCTTGAAAAATAAAATTAAGACTTAGAAAAGTCTAAAATATCAAAATAGACTTTTCAAAACTATTTTTGCAATTTTCTGATTATTTTTCTATTTTCTATGAATTTTAAACTATTAAAAACTAATTAAATAGCTAAAAATTACAAAATAAACTATGAAAAATATGGAAAATTACTTTTTTTACTTTTTATATTTATCTAAACTTAATAAAATTGAAAAATTATTTTTTTGAACCTTTTTCTAATTATTTGTATTAAAAGCTATTTAAAAATGCTTAAAAACTAATTTAAATAAAGAAAAATAGCTAAACACCTTAGAAAAATCTGAAAATTTCAGGAAAAGTTTAAAACATTATTATGAAGCTAGCAAAATTAGAAAAACAGGTGCATGTGTGGAGGATTATGCAACTGAGGAATCAAGTGCTTATAAATAAGCACTTGAATAAGCCAATTGAGTACCAAAAGCTACCAAATCAAAGCAGGAACTCTAATAAGCTAAAACTACTCTAATACAACTGGAAACAACAAGCCATGACCTCAGATTTGCAAGTTGCTATAATTTGGTCAATTGAGCAAATGAGCTAAATCTGTTAAAGGGGTACCAAGTTTGAGCTATTGCACAAGATGCTAAATAAGCTGAAATGGAAAACCAATACTTGGGACTTGGAGAAGACCTGGTTGACTATGCCTAGACCAAAGAACAGACTTATATAAGCTCTTATGAGCCCAATGCAAGTGCTGCAAGATCTGCACAAAACCTGTGCAGATCAGTGCAGTATGCACAGGGCAGATGAGCTTGTTTTGACAAGCTCATTTGACCCTTATAGAAAATTAACAAAATTATGAAAAAATGATAAAAAGAAACTAGACCAGTAGAGGTTTTAAAAGCAACAAGATTCTCATAATTTGGCCCATAAATGAATCAAGGAAAATTCCTTTCAGTTGAGCTAAAACTGAGTTTTGCACAATTGACTTTTGATTAAGAATTGAAAGTTTGACTTTTTCCAACTTAGAGCTTAATTTATGGACTTATTATGATATGTTAAGATGAAATGAAACTTAAATAAGCTAGTTCTCTGAATTTTGAACACAAAATCAAACTTGGATTTTTCAAATATCCAACAGTAAGCATACAAATAAGTTGAGAGAGGATTTTGACTTTAGAGCTTAGCAGGCAAAATATTAAGACTCAAATGAATGTATATGGACCTAATAAGCATTAACCAACAACTGATTTCCATGGCATAAACCTGTAGGGCAGATTAAGATCTAAAACCAAACACCACTTTAACTACTGATAAGCAATATAAATGAAACAAACTACTGATCTAGATACTCTAACTGATTGAACTGAGTTTAATTATGTTTAATACAACTAAACAAACACCTTTAAACTAATAAAGACCACAAATAACAGATAAGCAAAGAAAACTGCAAATTGACTAAAAATGTGAAAACTGATAAACTAACTTACATGTGTCCAGGTTGTTTGCAGGTTAAAACAAGAACAAAATACCACTATGCTAAACCATTTTAAACCCAAATCCAAACCTGCAACACCAAAATCCATCACCACTGCCAAATTCACCCACATTGACTTTTTGTTGACCACTAACCAAAATGACTTGAAACTGGTTTCCAAGCTTTCCAAAAGCTTAAATAAGCTTAAGTAAGCTTAATGTAACTTAAAAACAAGTTGTTAAAGATTGGCATATAAGATTTTGAAAATTGATTTTGCAACAGTACACTTGAAATTATGAAACTGAAGTGAAACTTTGAATTGATACTCAAAATTGAATTACAATCATTAAGTAGCTAAGGTTTAATACATAAAAGCTTGAAATTACATTTTAAGAACTAATTAGAATAGTTTAAGGAAAAAACGACATACATTGAAAATTTTAAAAACTAACTACTCCTGTTTTCTTCTTCTCTCTTCCTTTTTATACTTCAAGCAGCTTCCACGTGTCCTCTTAAGTGTTTCCCACCACCCTATTGAGCCAATGGGTGAGCAGAGGCTATATTGGCCGTTTTGTGATTTTTGGCAGGAAAAGTGTAGTTTGACTTCTGGCTCTGAATTTGCAGGTAGGGGGGGGGGTGGCTAGGTATAATGAGTGTGGAGTGAGGGGATAAGGGATAAGGGGGGCTGAGGTGATGTGTGTTGGGAGAAGCAGTAGCAGAGGGCAAGTGGTGAGGAAGAAAACCATGAGGGAGGGAAACAGGTATTGGATGTTTGACTTGGTTTAACCAAGGGGTCAAAAGGAAGTGACAGGGGGTCACAAGGGTAAAATGGCAGGGGTCATATGGGCTTTGATAGGGTCCAAAATTGTATTAAAGGTCTAATATGATAGGGACCATTGTTGTAAATTCAGAAAATTAAGGGACCTATGTTGCCAATATCTCAAAGTTGATCCAAGGGCTGAAAGTGACAAGTATCAATAATTCAAGGACTAAACTTGACATTTTCAATTTTTCCAGGGACCAAACTTGACATTTTATGAAAGTTCAGGGACCTTTTCTGCCATTTTACAAAAGACTTATTCAAGGACCATTTTTGACAAATTAGAATATTTCAGGGACCTTGAATAACATTTTTCTTTATTTAGATTTACCAGGGACTGTTTTTGACAACTTTTGAAACTTGGGGGACTAAAACTGCCAATTATGCAAATTTGATACGTTTTTCATCAGATTTTGATATTTTTGCATTTAAAACACATAAAACACTTGTTTGTAATATTTTTATCATTTTGATGCATTTCTAAGTGTTTTCAGATGTTTTTGCAGTTTAATTTGTACAAAAATGATGAGTATTTAGACACTCATCATTGACTACGGGGCTGTTTGGACGATATTTCTTATTTGGATATGAAGTGAGATTTTTCGTGCGCGTTTACTTATTTCGCCTTCTTTCTTTCTACCCTTCAGCGAAGATGACTTGTTTGGGCATTTACAGAGTGTGATAAAGACTTGGCTATTTAGTTACGGTTGTGATTCTTTCTCGCTTAATCCACAACGTAACTATCACTTCGGTGTCTCACGCAGTTGAGGATACGTCAAGAGGTTTTGTACATTGGGTACACCGTTTCTTCTTTACAAGGATTAGTACAAGTTTAAGTAACAAACTGGGGAATTTTATTTCATGATCAAGTTTGGTATATCGGGTTTACTTCACCAAGTGGTCACTGTAATAGCCGACAGAATATGTGGAAGATGTGTTTACCAATGTGTTTATTGGATGGTTGATGATACGGATAATGTTGGATAATGAACCGTTGATGAATCGCTGCATGTTCCCCTAAAACAGATATTCACTGAAACCAAAGTTGTCATAACACATTCAAGCTGACATTGTTTACGGTTTTGTCTTGATTTTGTAAAATCCCGCGAAAGAATCTATTTCTCGGTTTAAATCATAGACTTGTAAAATCCCGTGACAATGGAAACATCCTGGTAATTGTAAAGTGCATTTCCGGATCTATCTTACGGTTTATTCTTGGTTTTGTAAAATCCCGCGAAAGAAACTATTTCTCGGTTTAAACCATGGAGTTGTAAAATCCCGTAATGATGGAACCATCCTGGAGAAAGGAAAGTGTGTTTCGGGATCTTATTTGATGCTGGTGCTACGGTTTCTACCTCGATGAATGGATAAAAGGGTGTACTTCATGAATTGGATGTGTGTTTGGATTCTTGTCACGGCAGTTTGGTTATTACATGGTTTTACGGGGTTATGTGCTTTTAACCATGGTTGGGATGAAACCATTATCAGAGTTCACTTAAAACGTCAAAGGAGGCTAGAGTTGAGCTTTTAACCAGAAGATGTGTCAACGAGGTTAATTCACTATTATTTATTTGAGGTTGAAGTGAAATATCACGGGCGAGTGTACTTAGTATCTGAAGGTATCGGGGATGGTTGGATTAAGATTCTTTGAGATCCTTGTTCGAGCTTTTTCCAACAACGAAGACTTGGAAATCTAGTTATTTTTGAGAGTCTTTTCCTTTTGGGGGAATTGGGCTCTTTTTGCCACAAAAATAACTATCACTTTAAGGAGTTACGTTGTAGTGCTCAGTGTCACATTTAATTGTGGATTTTCAAGAGGTGATGTACGTCTTATACTTGATGGTTGGTTGGATGAAGAGTATAGAGTACTTAGAGATTCAATGGAGGATGAATTCTCGGCACCGCTCTTTGTTACATATGTGCAAGCTTAAGTCACGAGTTCGGGTTGTTTTTACTTCAGGGTCAAATTCATCATATTGGGTTCTCTCCATCAGCTGTCACAACAAAGAGCCTACTGAATGATAATGGGTTGATTACATGTTTTGCCAAGAGATGATGAAAAGAGAGAGATTATGACGTATGAACACAACAGTTCATGCCTTGTACTCTAAAGAAAAGAAATGTTTACGTTTCAGTGTGCATTATCTTCGAAAGAAGAGAAATCTTCTTATGACGTTTGAACACTACAGTTCAAACCTCGTACTCTAATGAAAAGAAAAGTGTACGTCTCAGTGCGCTTTATCTTAAAAAGAAGTGAAATCTTCTTATGACGTTTGAATTCTTCAGTTCAAACCTCGTACTCTAAAGAAAAGAAAAGTGTACGTGTCATTGCGCTTTATCTTCGGAAGAAGAGAAATCTTCTCATTAATGACCATTCTCATCAACATGCTTCATACTTTTTCCACGCGCTTTCAGTTATCAAGTGAACCGGGCTACTGTTGATTGCTTTCTTATTCCACTTGCTCAACTATAATGACGATGGCGACATCCAGTGCTAATTTTGAGGGGGAGAAGTGTGAATAGACTAAATTTGTTGAAGATTTTCACTTATTCAATCAAGAATGGCAACTCCGTATGCAATTCTTGAGGGGGAGAAGAAGTATGATAACTCTGCATGTTGAGTTTTATCTGAGAATAAAATGGTCAAACGGCTCCAAACTCATGTAAGAACCGATCTTCTTCTTATCGGGTCATCTTCACATGGAGTTTTCTTCTTAGAGCCGTTGGTTGACATCTTCACAAGCTGATATGAGTTTAACGACAAAGTGCTTCCAGTTAATGCTTCACGTACACATCAACATGATGATTCCGAACAACCTTCTATTCTGGTTATTTAACACATCACCATGCTCTTCAAGTTTTACTTTGAAGATCCACTTGAGAGCAATGATCATAGCAATGATGTTTGATGTGATTGTTTGCTTGGTGTTACCATTTCGTGTGTTCGTTGCGGGCTGATTGCTGATTTCCTTAATGAACATCTTTCTGTTCTTGTTTGATTGGGAGGGATTTTAAGTTAAGGGGATTTGCAAGATGTAAGTTAATTAGGATTCTTTTTGGTGTGATGAAGATGTTAACTAACTATTCCCCAACTGGACAATCTTGAAGAAGGTCGAGTCTACAGTCTGTTCTACACTTTCTGCTGCATGATAGAAGACTAAAGACGAGTTGCATTTAACGATCTAAAGACTTCTTCTTAATCCGGACATTCATCATAAAGATTGTCAGCTTTGGGGAGAGCACTAATTGGGGGAGAGTGAAATGTCTGATTTAATCCCCAATTAGACTTGCTCACATTCTTCAGCAAGTTGATTCTCACAGATACATCTGAGCTAATGATGTTCTTCTCAAAAAGATTTCAAGTATTTGGGCTTAAAATATGTTGTTGATTCTGAAGTGTCAAAACCAGCAAGGGGGAAGGAGACACACATCTAAACACAAAGTGAGTAAACTTGATGAACTTAATTCTTCTAAGTGATTGAAGATATCCGGGAAGACTATTGTCATTACCGCAGAGAAACTCAAGGTTTGACTCATGGCTTTTAGTGTTATTATTCCAACGACGTGGGGGAAGTGATGTAAAAGAAAGTTTCTGAAGATAAAAGAGGTACACAAGTGTGTGATGATTTCGATGTTATCGCAATCATCAGGGGAGAGAGAATTTTGTACATTGGGGGCGCTCAGCTGTTTCACTTGAGTGCTTAATCAGTGATTCGGAGATATAATCACTTATTCCGGAGTTGACGTCCGCATAGATAGTCATCCGCAGAGATAATCAGTGATTCGGCCTGCTTCTTCAGTGTTATCGGTTATTCTCTCTTTGGGCATTCGGGTACTTCGGGTTCTTGAGCTTCATACACTTTCTTCGGGGGGAGGTAAAAGTATACATCGGGGTTATTGTTTGGCTATTGGACTTAATCTGCTACTTCGATGGTATAAGTTTCTTTGTCTTTGGGTATGTGTATTCGGGTTCGTGAGCTCTAGTCTAAGAGACTGACTGCATCAATTCATCTACTTGGGGGAAGTGGTCTCTTGACATCTTTTTTGGTATGGATCGCTTCAGACGTTAGTAGAAAAGAAATATGAGAAGATTGTTTTATGGTGTGGGATGATACGTTGCTGTTCTATTGGATGATATAACCCCGAATGGAGAATCTCGATTATCGTTCTTAAAAGGAGCAGCGGGATTTATGGTAATGGTGTGCTTCTCTGTGCACCTGGCTAAGGCAAGCTTGAAATAGAGCTTCGAATCTGCTCATCTAATGGATTTTCGGTTTGGGGGGAAGCTGCCAAAGTCTCTCTTTCTCAAAGGCTCATGTTATGTCTTCTATTCTGGAGCCTCGGAAGCTTTGGTGGTGAAAATTTAAGAGATGGCGAATTCTATCTTCTACGACGTGCTGCTTGATATCCTTATCTCGGTAATCGTATCATCATCTTCTTAAACTATATCATCTAAACTCTATCTTTGTAAATATTTATCAAAAACCAAATACAAAAATATAAAACCAGCAAAAGAAAATAGAAAAATATAAAATCAACAAAAATCCATAAAAATTTGAAAAATTAGAAAATACCAAAAATATTGTTTTTCAAAGACATGTCTTCTGGTATCGATAACATCTGCGGTCTTAGAAATGTCATTCAATAATGGCACGGGACCATAGATGAAGTTCGAGAAGGAGGTGTAAATATTTCTTTTCAAAACATGTCACAAACTATGGCTTACAGTTATTTCAGACTGTAGCCCGTGCTTCAAAAATGGCTTGCAGTTATTTCAGACTGTGACCCGTGCTTAAAACTATGGTTTGCTATTATTTCAGATAGCAACCCGATCTTCAAAGGAAGGAAAGTGTTGCGCTAAACCATTTTTTAAAATATTCGTGCACTTATCCTAAAAACTAATTGAGGAAAGTATGTCGAAGGACTGCTGTTCCTACGCAAATGTTTTTCCGTCTAAAATTCTTCAGAAAAATATTTGTTGTTTTCAAAAATTGGTGGAAAATGAATTGCTTGAAAATCAATCAATTTCAGAATTTTTCGTAAAAAATTGAAAACTCAATCAATGACTTCTGCGCTTTTAAACTTTTCAGAAAATGAGTCGTTGATTGAGGGGGAGAATGTTTTTCAAATCTATATCATCTAACGAGCTTATCTAATTATCCTATATGCTTAATAGAAACTGATGTTAACCTACATTGAAGGACTAGGTGCCTAGGATATGATTGTTAGGATTAGATGATTATAGTTTGATAAACACATTATTCACATACCTTACATGATCTGATTAATATGTTGGATTGACTTTTATTAGTCGATTGCTGTTTGGGTGTTGTCGACCACCATATATTTGTATGTGTGTTCACTAACGTATGCAGGTATATTGGTATATAAGAATGTTCCCGATCCGGATCCCACATTTGAAGATGATTGGATGCCGAAAGGAAAGGGTAACGATTTCTTGGGTCGACAAATGAAGAAACGGAGCTTAATTTGACTTCAATGGAGAGTTGGCATAAATGCAACGTAAGAGGTCTCACTACATCAGCAGATGGTTTTCTTCATCAGCAAATGAAGAAACATAGCTTAAATTGACCTCAGTTGGCATTAAAATGAAACGTAAGAAGTCTCACTGCATCAACAGATGGTTTTTCTTCCAAGCCCTACAGCAACAACATAAGCTTCTCAACCACCTAACGTATCTTTGTGCAGGATACCATTTTTAAAAAATTTGATTAAATTGTTTTGAAAAATGGAAAAATATTGGTTTTGAAAATAAATTGGACTAAATTTTGAAAATCACTGGACTTCATTTTATCAAAACTATAAGTCACTCAATCATCGATTACGGTCATAGATTGAGGGGGAGAGTGATTTAAAATAAATTATTTTCAAACAATATTTCTTCATAAAAGTCCGGATTGTACAAAATAAGTGGTGATCTAAAGATTTAATGTTATGTCATGGTATGATTTTCCTTAGAATCAAGATCTTTCAAAATGAATTTTTTTCTATTCTTGTTTGATTGTGAAATTGTTTTATTTTACTTAAAGATCTCTTAAAATAATCATACCTGACACTAACAATCTTTAATGTCTTAAAATGGTCCTTATCTGTCATTTTTCAAAATCAAATCTTGCCACGTCTTTCCCCAAAATTTTCTAAATGATTTGAATCTTTTGGGATCACAAATATCAAATGGCTTGAAATTTTTGATCAGGGGAGAGATCGTGATTTAAATCTCAAATCTGTTTTAATGGAATTGGTTTTAGTCCTTCAAAGCCACTCCTACCTCCATGTGCCAAACGATTTCAAATTTTCCATGCACATGTTGAGGGGGAGCATTTATCCAAAAATTAGATGAGTTTTTAAATCAGGCACATGTTCTCCCATGTTTACTAAACCGTATTAAATCACTTGGGATCCAAAATCTCAAAGGGTTTGATATTTTTGATCGGGGGAGAATTTGTGATTTAATAATGAAATTTGAAAAAAGATGATCATTTTGATTCAAAGTGCAAGTTCTCTCTAATATGTGCCAAACTCTTTCGTATATCGATGCACATATTGTGGGGGAGCGAATGGTTTCTTAATGTCTTCTGTGTTCATGGATGTGCTTCAAAAGAACTCTTTCCTCTATGTGATAAAATGATTTCAAATATCCTATGCACATATTGAGGGGGAGAATTTACCAAAGAAAATCAAATGGCTTTTTCTATGAAAATAGTGATCAAATAAAATATTTCAAAGTCCTCTTGTCTCCATGTGCTAAACAATTTCTAAATCATATGCACATGTTGAGGGGGAGGTTTTCTAAATGATCAAAACTATTAAGGTACAAAATGCTTTGATCTCGTATCAAAAGTACCTTGATTGATTTTCCAAATGATTTTTCAATTGGTTTCAAGGAAGAATGAATTGTACCAAAAGACCGACCATTTTACTTTATGCATGGAGTTATAAGGATGGTGAGGTTAGGTATTAGTTCCCACGATCCGCCAGAACCAGAGGGATCTACCCAGGGACAATCTACTAGATAGTGTAGAGTACTTAGGTATGATGAAAAAAGGAGAAAAATGAGAAATGGGAAGAGTGAGGACTGAGATAGAGCTAGTACTGGAATAAACCCAACAAGGTTCTAGTTATGAAGTCTCGGTAAGCACTGAAGGGGTTGAAGAATGAAAAAGAAATGAATATGAAAAGGGTGAAAAGAAATAGCCCTCCAATAATTCAACCTTAGGGCAGAAACCGGGTTCAATGCATATGCTACTGGTTGTTACCAAGGTAACACTGGTATTGAAGACAATACGTCATGGACCCAGTGACACACTGCACCTAACTTCCCAAGCTACTTAAGTTCCTCTTAAAAGGGCTTGTTTCTTTCTCACGGGGAACCGACATTATCTATCGACTTTCTCTTAGAGATTGTTGATATTGAAGAAGGAGACCCTCTCCCTAGTCTCCGGCATAGGAACCAAATGTGCACTATTGAGTCTATAGCCAAGAGATCATCCACATTATCTCATTAGGACACTAAATTAATGAAGACTTGTTGTTTCACACAATGTGGAAAGTCAGAATATATTAAGAGTCCTACGCTTTATCCTTGTGGTATTGCCAGAACATCCGAGTGATATGAAAATATTCACGATGAAGATGGAAATCCTTCTAGAGCCAACATCAAACAAGCTCTTGGTGGGTGACATGTGAGATCTTCTCGTAAGATCAAGCTTGTGACAACTGGATAGAAACAATGGGAAGATTCAATCTTGAATCAACCTTGGTCCAGGAATGGAATTGACGAATACTTTTGGAAAAACCATTCGATGTGCAAATCTTCTTTTCTCTAGCACGTTGAATGTGTATTCATGTTTTCAAATACAAAAAGTATCTCTGATTGAAAAAATACTTTTGGAAAAACCTTTCGATGTGCGAATCTCTTCTTTTATCTAGCACATCGAATGTGTACTCTTTTCAAATACAAAAAGTATTTTTGATTGATAATTGATCTTTCTTATAAAACCTTCGTCGTATTGCAAAACTCTTTCTTCAAGCAATACACGATTGTTTTCAAATCAATTTTTCTTCAATCAGTGAATCTCAATTCGCTGGTTCACTCACTCCGTGTTGCCTTCTTTGAGACGTTCCGGTTTGAGAACAGCTAGAACAGCTGCGAAACCCTGTCAAGGAGATTCTTAGGAATCCTACCTGATCACAGGCAGTACTTGTACTGATCAACGGGGAACCGTGGGCCGTGTACCTCAATTCAACGAAAGTGATCAAAGACACTTTCATGTATTTTATTGCTAACTGTTGTTTGCAGGTACATTTGGATGGTTGCAGCTGATCAGAATTGAGGAGTCAATCCAAAACCGCATGCTCACAGCATCCACACTTAATTGAAGAAATCATGACTGGTGCATATCTACAGAACCTGGCTCTGATAATTTCATACTATGCTTCTGCTACGCTGCCACAAATATCATGAACCAGTAAAAGCTTCCGCTACTCTGATGAAAAGATGTCATGATCCAAAAAGTGTGAGCATGTCGGTCCAAAAGTCACAACTTCACATGATGGCAACACAACAAAGGGTGATCCAGAGATTTACTGTGACTGATGATCTCAAAGAAAGCTCGAAGATCATCAAAGATGTGGATCAGTTAAAGGCCTCCACTAAAAGTACAAATCAATGCGGACTTTGAAGAATCGCTACAAATGCACAGAGATTGCGGAAATTGAATAATAGAAGTCTACGAGCTCAGAACAGAAGACAAAGAAAGAATGTTAGGATGCAAAATGTATTTAATGGGGTGACCTCCCTTAGGGGGAGATTGTTAGGAATTGGAAATTCCATGTTAAAGTGTCGGTCACACCAATTATGGTGTAGCATATGTTAGCTCGTAGACGTGTCGTTATATACGTTATGTAGTAGTTAATTAGTTAGTTTGTAGCGTAGCTTAGTCTAGTGTAACACCGTGGAGGAAGGACGGGTCTTTAACCACTGTATACCTGATCCACAGGCCGATAGGAGGTCGTGTAGTCTGTAAGTATAAATACCCCTTCCATCCATGGAAGGGGTGGTGCTTTCTAATCTAACCTTTCATATTTTGTACATCAAGTCTCTACCAAGAACACCCTCTCTTATCCTTTCTCTCTCTAATGACTAACATATATTTTCATCATCCAAGACCACCCGAATCATCAACACAATAAATATTACAATCCTACAAGGGTCGTTTTGGTAGCTTGTGGGTTGATGTTGTTGGTGTTTGGATGAGACACGTGGAGCCAAAAAGCTTCTAGAGCTTGTTTGGTTCATGTGGTCTTAACCGTGACCGTGTCATGACCATTAGGGTCATAACATTGGTTTCGGGTATATTTGGTTGGTTGATTGGTTGGCGAGATTGATTTGAGTTGATTTGGGATTGAATTGCGCTATTATGACTTTTAATTTGGACTTGATATATATAATTGTCAACTTTGAGCGACGTCGGTGTTACTTTGACTTTTTAGTCAATAGTTGACCCCGACAACGCCGTAACATGGATTTTAGTATAGTTTGGACTATTGATTGATTAAAAGCCGAGAAGTCATGACTCGTGCTTGTTGACTCGAAACGAATGACGATATGAAACTAATATTGGAATTGGACGAAGCATATATATATATGAAAATGCTAATAGACTATGAAACATAAATAATAAAAGGTTTTCATACCAAAAATATCGATAACAAGACTTATCTTGTTATTTACGATTTTAAATGGAAACTAACGACTAAAAATGGAAATGTTTTATAATAAATAAATAATTAACTTTTCGAGTACACGTTTATCGAAATATGCCAATTATGGGCATTTAATACTAGTTTCAAGTATTTATTTACTTACGTTGTGTGCATGGGTTACGGATAACCTAACATTAATAGTGTTGATCCACGTGGGTAGCGGACTTATTAGGTTGACGAATCTAATAAGAACCCGCTAGGTACGTTGGGTAACCTTATTAATGGGTGAATTATCCTTATGACTCTTTAGGATGCGACTGATTTATGGGATAATAAGCGACACGAATAAATAATTGAGTTTATCAAGTTGAAGAATTTGTTAATACAAATATCGTCATTAAACGTTATTTATATTTTTGATCTTTGCCTAAGTTTTGTTAACGACAAAAGTAAATTTAATTTATAAAAGCTTAAAGCTTGTCAAGTTTATTAGATATTAAAACAAGCTTTCTCAAACAATATATTCATCATTCAAGCATTTACATTTATGATTAGTAACATCTTGATATGACTCTAATCATTATGTATGATAGTAGTTTGTAGAATGTGTTAGGTTCTTAAAACCAAACACTACTTAAGCATTTGCATATTTCTATAAATAGTAATACAACATTTGACATCATGTATTACATCATGGAGATCATTAGAAGATTCCATTAGATATTTTGTGAAGATTTGTACTCTTCATATCTTGCACAATCTCACTTAGATAGAGTTGACTTTAGGCAAGATTTGATATCTTGACTGTCAGACTGGCGGTACCAAATTGGTACACGGGCGGAACCCTTTTAAGGGGTCCGCGGTCCGTGGACGCTCCTGTCCAATTTGGCTATAAATAGCAATGCCAAGCCAAGTAGTTTCTCATCCCTTTCTAACATACTCTCATACATATCTTCTCTCTAACCTTTCTAATTCAGTTTCATATCATATTAGTGATCTCTTTTGTAGCAAAGAAGATCAAGTCATATTCAAGCTTCAACGAGAAGTTGGAAGTCTTGTTTGTTTAGTGTTGTATGATCTAAGTGTTGATCCATACTTCATTGTTGTATCAAACCATCATAATCTTGTGAGTGTGAGTGGTTAGTATTTTAGTCCTCAAAATACATTGTGTGTGGGAGTAGTTGTACCCTTGGAAAGAACTCGACATCTAGCTTAGTGTCGGAAATAGTGTAAGCGAAGTGTAAAGGTTTTCTCCGCCGGTGAAAGGAGCTTGTTGACTAGTGAAGTTAAACTCTCGAGTGTGAGACTCGGGGAGTGGAGTAGGGCAAGGAAAAAGAGTCCTTGTAGGCCGAACCACTATAAACAACTTGTTGTGGTTTGATCATTTCTTTCCTTATTTACTTATTACATATTGCTTGCATATTTCATTAACACACTTAAGATCAATATCAATTGATCTTTCAATAAGTTTCAAAACAAAGTTTTTAATCGGTAAACTATTCAACCCCCCTTCTAGTTTTCTACAATTGGTACCAGAGCCTCGTTGCTCAAGAATTTCTAAAATAACTTGTATTTTATAAACTTGAAACGATCCATGGATTCTGAAAACTTTAAAGAAGGGCAATCTATACAAAGACCACCACTTTTTGAAACCAATGGATTTATCTATTGGAAAAACCGTTTTGAAACATATGTAAAATCAAAAGATATAGATCTTTGGTTTATTATTGTTAAAGGAGATTTTAGTTCTACAACAAAGGATATTTCCGTTGATGAACAAAAGAAATTAGTTGCTAAAAATAATGAAGCTAAAATGATGCTTTATAATGCTTTACCTAGAAAAGAATATGAAAGAATTTTTATGTGTGAAACCGCCAAAGATATTTGGGAATCTTTAATTGTTACACATCAAGGTAATTCACAAGTCAAGGATAAAAAAATTGATCTTCTTGTTCAACAATATGAACAATTTGTTATCCCTGAAGATGAAACCATTGATTGTGGCTTTGCTCGTTTTAACACTATCATTACATCACTTAAAGCACTTGATGAATCTTTTCGTAGTAAGAACTTTGTCAGGAAATTTCTTAGAGCACTCCATCCCAAATGGAGAGCTAAAGTGACCGCTATTGAAGAATCAAAAGATCTCTCAATAATGTCACTAGACGAGCTAATTGGCAACCTCAAAGTTCACGAAATGATAATGGAGAAAGATTCGGAGATCATCAAAGGAAGAAAGGAGAAGATCAAATCCGTTGCTCTTAAAGCAAAGGCGGAATCAAGCGATGATGGTGAATCTTGTTCCGATAGTGAAGATGAGGAGTATGCCATGGCCGTTAGAGATTTCAAGAAGTTCTTTAGAAGAAGAGGAAAGTTTGTAAGACAACCTCGAGAAGAAAAGAAGCCATTCCGAAAAGATCGGGATGATAAGAAGATTAAAGGTGAAAGAAAGTGTTTTAGATGTGGTGATGCAAGTCATCTTATAGGAGAATGTCCCAAGCCACCTAAAAGCAAAACTCAACGAGCTTTTGTAAGTGGTGCTTGGAGTGATAGTGAAGACGATGAAGAATCAAGCAAGGAAGAGATCGCTCTAATGGCACATGAGTCAAATGAGGTACTTTCCGACTCTTCTTATTCTTCTATAGATGATGACACCTTGCAAAAACAATATAATCAATTGTGTGAGCTAAGTCTAAAAATCATAACTAAAAATAAATTTTTAAAAACCAAAAAGGAGTTTTTGGAAAATGAGGTATATGAGTTAAAAGAAAAAGCAAAACGTCTTGAAAAAGGAAAAGCAAATGACGATGATTGTAAATCATGTCAAGAGCTTAATCTTGAAATAGAAAAACTAAAGCTCACACAAGAAGTTTTAATAGAAAATAACTCTAAGTTTAAAAGGTTTAACAAAAACATCTCTCTTGCCGATGAAATAGTTAAAATCCATAAAACACCAGGAGACATGAATGGGCTAGGTTTCAATGAAGTATTAATTCCAAAGAGTCAAAACAAAACGGCCGAAAAGGACGAACATTCTGTCAAAACTGCTGCAGTACAGCACGGACCAGACGGAACCAAAATAAGGGTTCCGTCCGTTGTGCAAAATGGTACCGCGGGTACTTCAGCAGAACAGAATGTTCGCAATACGGACCGTACTGAATTTGTTAAAGTAACAAAGAAAACCAATGATAATGTTAAACTAAAACCAGCCATTATATTAGGAGTAGGACTTGTTAAAAATGAATTTAGATCAAAAACTACTCATCAACGATATAAAACTTCTTTTGCCAAACGCCCATTTCCTAAGAGCAACCACAACGTTCAACCTAACCACCAACACAACGGTTGGAATCAAAACTTTCCTAGACCATATCAAACTCCAGATTACATGCCATGGAACCCTTACCCATCATTTCCATACATGAATCAAATAAATGGTATGTTTAACCCAAACGGACCCATGAGATATTGGGGACCAAATGTTTGAGTTATTTGCTTCTTAGGTATGCTTGAAAGTTGGATTGGAACCTGATGAATGGATAAAAGATAGTGGATGCTCACGACACATGACGGGCAACAAAAGTCTCTTCTCATCATACCAAGAGTATGACGGAGGTAATGTCACTTTCGGTAGCAATCTCAAAAGCAAAATCATTGGCAAAGGTACGATTGCTCATAACTCTCTAACTATTGAAAATGTTGCTCATGTGGATAGGTTAGGATTTAATCTACTTAGTATTAGCCAACTATGTGATAAAAAGTATAAAGTACTATTTGATGAAAATGGTAGTAAAATACTAAAAGATGGTATCACCATAGCTAAAGGAGTTAGGAAAAATAACATATACGTCATGAAAATAGATAAAACATATAATGACAAACTTTGCTTAAAAACTTTAGACGATAGCTCATCTCTTTGGCATAGACTTATACAAAACCTATCTTCAAAAGAGTTGGTTAGGAATTTACCAAAACTAAAATATGACCAACACTTTTGCGACGCTTGCAAAATTGGTAAACAAACACATAGTAGTCACAAATCTAAAAATATGGTGTCCACATCTAAGTGTCTAGAATTATTACATATGGATTTGTTTGGACCATCCGCTATAAGAAGCTATGGAGGCAACTTATACACTTTGGTCATAGTAGATGATTACTCAAGGTTTACTTGGACGTTATTTTTGAAAACCAAAAATGAAGCTTTTGATAAATTTGAAATACTTAGCAAGAAAATTCAAAATCTTCTAGGAGTCAAAATTGTGTCGATCCGAACGGATCATGGTCGTGAATTTGACAACGAAACTCAATTTGGAAACTTTTGTGATACAAATGGTATAACACATAACTTTTCCGCTCCACGAACACCTCAATCAAATGGAGTAGTAGAACGTAAAAATAGAACAATTCAAGAAATGAGTAGAACAATACTTAATGAACAAAACATTCCTCAAAAGTTTTGGTGTAACGCCGTTGACACTTCTACATATATTTTAAATAGAGTCCTAATACGTCCTTTCCTAAACAAAACACCATATGAACTTTATAAAGGTAAAAAGCCAACATTAGGATATTTTAAAGTCTTTGGTTGTAAATGTTTTATTCTTAATACTAAGGATTACCTTTGGTAGATGATGACTTAGTTGAAAGTCAAATAATTGAAAGTCAAATTAATAATAACAAGGAAGATGAACCATTAAATAAGGAAATTGTCAACATAAAAGAATCTAAAAGTCATCCATTAGAAAAGGTCATAGGAAAACTTAATCAAAGAACCTTAAGATCACAAGCTCAAAATCAAAGTAATCATTTTTGTTTTGTATCCACCATTGAACCAAAAACCATAAATGAAGCAATAAAAGATGAATCATGGGTAATTGCCATGCAAGAAGAATTAAACCAATTCGTTAGAAATGATGTTTGGAAACTAGTTCCAAAACCCAAAGATCAAACTATAATTGGAACAAAATGGGTCTTTCGAAACAAAATGGACGAAAATGGTGTAGTATCTAGAAACAAAGCTAGGCTTGTTGCACAAGGTTATAATCAACAAGAAGGAATTGACTATGATGAAACTTATGCACCGGTAGCTAGACTTGAATCTATTAGAATATTACTTGCTTATGCATGTGCTTATGATTTTAAATTATTTCAAATGGATGTTAAAAGTGCTTTCCTTAATGGGTTTATTAACGAAGAAGTGTATGTTGCTCAACCTCCCGGTTTTACCGACTTTGAGAAACCACATTATGTCTTCAAACTCAAGAAAGCATTATACGGCCTTAAACAAGCACCTAAAGCTTGGTACGACCGTCTTAAGACTTTTCTTATTGATAACAAATATACTATGGGATTAGTAGATAATACTCTTTTTACTAAGAAAAAGGAATCGCAAATTATTATTGTTCAAATATACGTTAATGACATTATATTCGGATCAACTTGTCAAGAGCTATGTGATGATTTCTCTAAAATCATGCATGACGAGTTTGAAATGAGTATGATGGGTGAGTTAAACTTCTTTCTAGGACTTCAAATCAAACAACTAGATGATGGTATTTTCTTTAACCAATCTAAATATATAAAAGACATGCTTAAGAAATTTGGTCTTGAAGATTCCAAACCAACTAAAACACCCATGTCCTCGGACACTAAACTCACCAAGGACGAAGAAGGTGAATCCGTAGATAACACTAAATATAGAGGAATGATTGGTAGCCTACTCTATCTTACGGCTAGTAGACCCGACATTATGTTTAGTGTTTGTCTATGTGCTCGCTTTCAAGAAAACCCAAAGGCATCACACTTAGAAGCATTAAAAAGGATTTTTAGATATATTAAGGGAACAACGTGTTTAGGATTATGGTATCCCAAAGGAACGGGTATAGAAACCATAGTGTATGCCGACTCGGATCATGCCGGTGATTATGTCGATAGAAAAAGTACAAGTGGTATTTGCACTTTTGTTGGACATTGTCTCACCTCATGGTTTGCAAAGAAGCAAACGGCTTTAGCCATCTCTACTACTGAAGCCGAATACGTCTCAGCCGGAAAAGCATGTCAACAAGCTCTTTGGATGAAGCAAGCTCTCGTAGACTACGGAATTCATCTCAACGACATTGTGATACTTTGCGACAACAAAGGAGCCATCGATCTCAGCAAGAATCCCGTTCAACATGCTCGTACAAAGCACATTGAAATCCGTCATCACTTTCTTCGCGACAATGTTCAAAAAGGAAACATTTCAATCGAGAAAGTATCCTCTGAAGACAACATTGCCGACATCTTTACTAAACCTCTTAAACGAGAACCTTTTAATCTTCTTAGACTTGGTTTAGGGTTAATGGAACCAAACATGTAGGATAAACATAGCCTAAAACATTAGAATAGTCAAACCAAAACAATTTTGTCTTGTATCTGCTACTGTAGCCACGGCACCAAACGACAACACGGACGGAACCAAAAATTTGGTGCCGTCTGGTCCGTGGTGTCTACAGAAGCAAAACAGCTTTATACATAACATCTTCTTCCTCACAACCCACTTTACCAAAACGTGTAAAACTTAAACCAAGCTCATTATTGTCATCTTCCCACTCACTAATCACTGAAGATAACATCATTGTAAGTATCCTAACTACATTTCATCTCTTAATTCTGAGTCTAGGATTCTTATTTATGCACAAAACTATCACAAATCATTACATGGGGTTTTATGTATGCTTTTATACCAAATATGAATTCAATTGGCAAATTGCATAACTAGTCATTGAAATTAGGTACTACATTATCATATTGCATAAACAAATCATGTTTCCCACTAATTGATAGATAATAAATATAAGGCCTTATTCAAACAACCAAACACCCCATGTCAAAAGTTTTGAAAAGCTTCTCACTTGTAGGAAAACATTTTTCATTGCTAATACAAATAGAAACGTTAGAATTTTCATCACTTGCATGCTCTTGAATACTAAAGGTATTGCATAACTAATATGCACTCCCGGGTATATTCAAATGTAGCCACATTGAATTAGGAGCATTTGGGTTATCTCATGGTTTTTGCCAAACACTCCACTAAAACCATTTTGTGCATAAAATGAGTCGAGATAACCGCAACTCCAAATTGTGTTCATATAGGCACACACTAGAATCAAAAACGTTAAAATTTATCTTAATTTTTTTTTAACATGTTAATTCTTGTCCTTAGGAATAACCATGGTAGCCGCAAGATTCTATGATCACAAAGACACTCTTAACTACATTCCCAAACACCACAAAACCAAAGGACTCACCAAGGAACAAGTAGAAATATTTAGGGGTCTAGAATCTAGGTATTTCCACGAGGGTAGAACCATTCACCCATCCTTCCTTGAGCATACCAATCTTCGTGAAGAACTAGCCGCCATTCAATTCGATTGTCTTCTTGACATTGATGAACCAATTTGTCCTAGGTTCGTGTTAGAATTCTATGCTAGTGTGACCGGTTTTAGTGATGAAGATGATGATGAATTTTGTCTTAGCTTTAGAATCAACCAAAATGACTACACCATCACCCTAAGTGAATTTGCTAGAGTACTAGGAATTCCCAACCGAGGAACTTGTGTCTACACGGATAAGTGGTCACTCACCGCCCTTGATGCAATCAATGACCGCTCTCTTCCCTACATAACCTGTTTAGCCGATAAGGATGTCATCCGTGAACACCTTTTTAACCCAAAAACGGATACAACCCGAGTAACCCGAAAGGGAAAAGAGGTAGACCGAGATCCATATGGAATGGAGCTCAATGAACTTAAGCACGAGTTTAAGAAATGGGAGGAGTTACTTAGAGCAAACGTCATTAGCACCATAGGAAATAGGGATCACATAAACGCTTGTCTTTGCCACATGCTTTACAACTTGTCCACCCGACAACCATTCAACTTAGCCTACTACATAGCTAGAAGAATGATTGATATTCCAACTCAAGGATCCGTTGCTCTTCCATACGGGATGCTTCTCACCCGTCTCTATAGAAACTTCGCTCCAATTCCACCAACCCCAAAAGGGATGCACCTTCACTATGAACTCATTCCTCACATCTTTGTACCTTTGAGTGATGCTCGAGTTGCTAAGACTAAAGGCAAGAGAGCTAAACCCCCAACTCCTTCATCATCATCATCAAATAGCTCCGAAGATGGTCTTCCAAACTCTCATCTTCCACCTCAAGAGTATTACGCATCTCTTCCCGAGATTGAGAATGAATCAGCAGAATTCAAACAAACTAAGGGAATGTTCAAGTGCCTTGGTAGGATGATGAACAAGATCTACAAGAAGTTGGACAAATAAGGGTACTTTAAGGAGTGTTTGGAACAATACATTATCATTAATGTTTGATACTATTTAGTTGTTTTTATTATGTAGGATGATAATATAACTTGAAACAATGGTGTATGCTAACAATCTCATGCAGGGGGATAGCACAAGTTTGCTATCAAATTTTACCCATTTTCACTATATTGTGAAAATCAATAAGCCTTGCTCAAAATCTATGCTCCACTATGTTTACATATGTGTTATTTACTTTTCCTAACTAGAAATGTTTAGTATAACAGGTTTTGAGAAAAATTTCAGGTTTCGGAAATTTCCCCGACACCTAAAAACGAACTCTGTCCATATTTCAGCACTCCACGGATCAGACGGCACCAAAATTTTGGTACCGTCCTTTATGTAATTTGGTACCGCCATACCTGCACAGGCGGACCAGACAGCGCCCTTTTTAGGGTACCGTCCGTGTATGATTTTGGTGCCGTGGATCCTCCAGGTAATTTTCTGAATTTCGACTCTTTCGTGATTCCAAATTATCTTCCATCACTTATAAATCAATCTTAACTAGTTTATACTGTTATTAGAACTAGTATTATTCACTAAGGTATATAAGAAATCCATTTCCCACCAAAATTCAAAAATTTGAAAAATCCACCCAAGGAGCCCTTTTGCATAAAGGAAGGAACCAAATTTTTGGTACCTTCAAATCCGTGAGTAATCTGAATATTAGGAAATTCCACTCACTAGAACACATTTATTGCATATCTTTTCTTCTTCACTCCATCTTCTTTGTATGGATTGACTTGGGTGATATGACTAGCATTCAACCCACTTCCAAATCATTAGGAACCTCATCTCTTCAATGGTTCAACATCAAATCAAACCATTTCTCAACAATTTCTTACCTCTATAAATTGAAAGGCTTTACCATGATCATCCTCACACCTTCTTCATTTTCACTACTATCTAGCAAATCAAAACCCAAGTTAAAAATGACTAAATCGTCACCAAAACCTTGCAAGAAAACCGCTAGAATGAGCGTAAGGCCTTGTTGTTTTGTTCATCTTAGCTCATCATCCGAATCTTCACCACTCACCATCTCATCTCCCATTAGAGATGATACACACCTTACCTTAGCTACACCCACTTCATCACACATTGTGATCACCACTCCACCACCATCAAAAGCACCTACTTCACCTCCACCGGCACCCATCCAAACATCCAAAACACCATCACCACCTTCACCAAGGTCTCCCACTCTCACTCCCATGGAGTTATTTTCAACTCCACCAACATCACCAAATCCTTTCCTAGAGGACTTGGAAGACTTGCCTCCTAGGCCAAGTCATCCACCACCATTGCCATCCTTTGGCACCATTGAGCGATGATTGCGTGCCAAACAGTCAAGCTAAATCACTCAAGCCTGCCACTTGTGAATGGCAGACCGTAATCAGCTTAAAACTGCTCAAGCATGAATGCAATTTAGATCAGGAGAGTATAGTGTTTCCCCAGGTCGTTAAGTCCCAACGAGCTGTGCGAGAATAGTCAAACGTAAAGTGATCGAGAGGATTTGAACGGGAAAGGATTGTGGATGATCTATACCTAAAGAGAAAGCCCATAAACTACAGGGGCTTAAATGCAAATTAAAGGAAATTAAAAAGATAAAAACTATTAAATAAACGCTATCACTATATTTAAAATGATGTTTTTGTTTTTATGTTTTTATAAAACTGAAATTAAAAACTACGTAACGTACAAATGAAAACGTGAAACTTACAGAATATAAATCCTAAAAATATGAAAATGACATTTTTACAAACCTAATGATAAAAGAAAATTATTAGAAAAAGAAAATTATTTTTATAACTAATTATCTAATTATTATTAATTAAAAACTATTTTTAACTAATTAATAATAGCCTAAAATACAAGAAAATATGAAACAAAGCTAGAAAAATAAAATTAAGACTTAGAAAAATCTAAAATATCAAAAGAGAATTTTCAAAACTATTTTTGTATTTTTCTGATTATTTTTGTATTTTCTAGGAATTTTAAACTATTAAAAACTAATTAAATGACTTAAAAATACAAATTTAACTAAGAAAAATCTAGAAAAATATTTTTTTGGCTTTTTATATTTATCTAAACATAAGAAAATTGAAAAATTATTTTTTTTGAACCTTTTCTGAATTTTTTGTATTAAAAGCTAATTAAAAATGCTTAAAAACTAATTTAAATTAAGAAAAATAGCAAATCAACTTAGAAAAATCTGAAAATTTCAGGAAAACTCTAAAATGATGTACTGAATCTAGGAAAATTAGAAAAACAAGTACTTATGTGGAGGAATTAAGAACTGATTTACAAGTGCTTATTGAAATAAGCACTTGAATAAGCTAAAGTGACACAACAAGCACCAACTGATTACAGATGTTCTAAACTGCTAAATCAACTAAAATGCAACAATTAACAACAGGCCTTAACCTCTATTTAGCTGAATTCACAGATTTGGCTTATTTGATTTTATAAACTAAAACAGATTTAGGTGCCAACTTTGAACACAAGCACAGACTTAAAAATAAGCTCAAACTGAAAACTAAAAACTGGAACCTAGACTAGAACTGGGTGAGACCAAGTGCACCAAAAATCAGACCATGGGAAGCTCTTTTGAGCCCTGTGCAAGTTGCACAAAATCTGAGAGAAACTCAGTGTCAACTGAGCCAGTGGAGCAGGGCATCTGACACCCAAAAGAGAAGCCTGTTTAGAGCTTTTAAATAAATTGCAAAATTCCACAAAAATTCTTATAAGTAAAAAGACCAGGTGAACTTTTTAGAATGCCAAGTTTCACTTGATAAGTCCAAAAAATGAGCTCATGAAAATTCCTTGTAGTTGGCTCAAAAACAGATTTTAGCAACTTTTGACTTTTGAAGAAACATGGACAGTTGACTATTATGAACTTGGGATTCAATTTTATTACTGATAATGATGTAATAAGGTTTAATGAACATAATGCAAGCTATGTTTAACACTTTTAAACACTAATCCAGAGATTTCAAATCCAAAAATTACAACAGTGAGCAGTTTTGACAGATTAAGATAGGATTTGACTTTTGAACTAGCAGGCACCAACTATTGACTGAAATGTGTTCAAATGAGCTTAAAAAACATGAACTAACAATAAGTATCTACTGAGCAAGCCTTAAGGGCAGTATGACAGTTAATCCAAACACTCCCTTATTACACTGATTTGCACACTGAAACTAATCCATACACTTAACCAACATATATTATGATCAAACCTACTTAACCAGACCTAAATACATCTATTAGAACAAGATTTGAACAGATTATACTACAGAAACAGTTTATGCAACAAGACCTTGGAAATAACTTACAAAAGTCCAAAGCCACTATGGCTTGCAACCTGTGAAACCAAGGACACTATCCTATATAAACCAACAAATGGCTTCCAAATCAACCCAACTCCATGTCTGAATCAACCCAAATCCTTCCTGCATCACTTTTGGTTCTTGTTTTGACTTTTGTTGACCAATATTCAAAAGAGCTTGAAACTTGATTATAAACTTACAAAAAGCTATTATAAGCTTATATAAGCTTATATGAGATTAAACTTGAACTGCTAAAAGCTTTATCAAAAGGGTTTGAAAATAAAAATCTCAACAGTTAACATAAATGATGGAAATTGAACATTAACTGAAATTATCACTTAAACAGAGTTGCAAAGTACTTAAATACTTTTATTTGAGACAAATGAAATGGAAATTACAACTATAAACTATTTAGGACATGATCATAAGAAAAACGACATACATTATTGAAATTAAAACTAACTACTCTTGTTTGCTTCTTCTCTCTTCCTTTTTATAGCTCCAAAAGCCTTGCCACGTGTTTCTGAGAGGATCCCACTTGATTCCAGAGCCAATGGGAGAGTTTTGTGGACTTTGGCCATTCACTTGGTTTTGGCGGGAAAAGGGCAATTTGAGCTCTGTTGACCTTTAGACTGCAACTAGGGGGGGGTGAGAGGTGTGATGATGAGGGGGTTGATGTGGAAGAGATAAGGGGGGCTGAGGTGATGGGAGAGAGGGTTGCAGGCAATTGGTCCAGTGGGGAAGAAGGAAACCTGTGTGGGAGGGAAAAGTGTTTGGTGTTTGACTGAGGTTTGACCTGGCCAGTCCAAATGGTTTGTCACAGGGGGTCCAAAAAGGTTTAAAGGCAGGGTCCATTTCATTTTGACAAGGCTTATGTATACAAGGACTAGTTTTGTAATTTTCTGAAAGATGAGGGACCAATCCTGTAATTTTCCAAAGTTGTAACAAGGGACCAATATTGACAAGTTCCAATAGTACAAGGACCAGTTTTGTCATTTTCAAATTTCCAGGGACCAAACTTGACATTTTTGAAACTTGAGGGACCTTTTCTGCCATTTAACAAAAGATTTATTCAAGGACCATTTTTGACAAATTAGAATATTTCAGGGACCTTGAATAACATTTTTCTTTATTTAGATTTACCAGGGACTGTTTTTGACAACTTTTGAAACTTGGGGGACTAAAACTGCCAATTATGCAAATTTGATACGTTTTTCACCAGATTTTGATATTTTTTCATTTAAAACACATAAAACACTTATTTGTGATATTTTTATCATTTTGATACATTTCTGAGTGTTTTCAGATGTTTTTGCAGTTTAAATGATACAAAAATGATGAGTATTTAGACACTCATCAATCCCCCACACTAAGATATTGCTAGTCCCTAGCAATGTTTTGAGAAAAATTAATGGATTTCAATCTCTTTACCAAAAGCCATTACTTCTGGAGTAGCCAAATGTTTCAGTTCAAGTAAGAACCTTGGTACACCGATAAATGATTTTGAGCAAATCACCAGCTTTCAACGGTTTTGATTTGTCTTTACCAGGAGCCGTTTGCTTCTGGACTAGCCAACTCTTAGATAAATTATCAATATTATCTTTGGTGAGCTGATTACCAATTATGGTTTTTCCACTGCCTTTACCACAAGCCATAAACTTGCGGGCTAGCCAACTCTTCACTTTTAAGGATATGGTGAGCTGAATACCATACAATTTTGGGCAAATTGCAAGCCGTCAACGGATTTGAGATATCTTTACCAAGAGCCGTTTGCTCCTGGATTAGCCAATCCTTATGTGGGTTAGACATGGTGGACTGATTACCATTTGTTGTGTTTAGTACATAGTACTTCCACTAAAAAAAAAATTTAAATTTGGCCATTTTGGGGGAAAAAGGGACTAATAGGGTACATTTATGATCAAAATTCACCAGAATTTCCCCCCCACACTTAGAAATGAATATTGTCCTCAATATTCAAAGTACCGGCTGTTATGCCGAAACTTAGAACGTAAAAAGATAACATTACTAGCTAAGTGTGGAAACACAACAATTATTTTCTTTTTTAATATTTACAATTTTCATTTTTTTTTTTAGATCTATATACAACATGTGGGGCATCTCCCCCACACTAGGGTGGTACACACGGGTGAAAACCCATGTTAAGCTACTGTTTTTGATTACCGAGTCGCTAGCTTGACTCGACCCCGAATTAATTGGTTCATGGGGAAGTAAGTGGAAGAGACAATCTCCATCGGACTTTCATTCAAGATGTTTGGATAAACATTGAAGTACGTGAAAGTTCCACACCGATGAGATACAGACAGACCCGGCTTACAAATGGCACATGGAAATGCCAGGGTCAAAGATAATGTCTTCATTCCCGAAGGAGTGAAGAACAGGAGAAGCCATGGGATAGGTGAAGAAGAGAAAGAAAGTCATGATAATAATCTTGACTAACTCATCATCGTCAGAAGGGGAATTCATGATAGCATGAATTTCATATTTTAAGCTCAATTGGTCTAGACATATCCCGGGTGTGTCTAGATCAAAGTAGAAGTTATCATACTCCGGCGGAGATATGATATGAGTGAGTTCATCTGAGAACTCATTGAAGGTGAATGAATCATATTCAGAATTGATATGAGTGGGTTCACTGGTGAACTCCTCCAATGTACATGATTCATAATCGGGGAGAGAATTATGAGAATGAAAAGTGGTACTGCCACTAATCTTCTCTCCCATATTATTAGAACAGAAGGCTTTCATTTCCGGAATAGAATCATCGGAAAGAATGTCACTATCCTTAATGGGGATAGGAGATGAAATAGGTTTTTCATTGAAAGCCTCGATTTTAGAAATGAGAAGACTGACATTCAGTAATGTTGCACGAAGTGCTTCATCTTTGATTTCAGTGTCAGTAACTTCATCATTCTCTTCTTCTAAGCTAACAAGCCCAGAAGGTAAATCTTCCACATAAACGATGTCTCCACAAGATAACGAATCATTATCATTAGAATCAGAGAACATCTCAACATGATCATTTTGGAAGACAAGAGGAGGAGGGATATCACACACATGATCAGAAGTTCCCTGTGACTCTCTTGGGATTGGGACAAGGTTCTCAACACTAGACTTTATGAATTCGTCCGATTCCTTTTCAGGAACAGTGTCAAGATGCTCGTCCCCCATAGTCAGAGAGTGAGTGGGAGCTTCGGGTGTGATAGCAGTTGTTTGAGAATGAATCTCAACTGCTGGGATATCATCTGATGAACTTGATGAATCAAGTGTATCTTCATCATCACTGTCATCAGGAATAAAACGAAACTAAGAGCTAGATCTGGCTGCTTTTTCTTTTGCAATTGATTCCCTAACAGATTTTTCAAAGGCAATTTGGGAATTTATTTTAGTAGCCTGATCTTCAGCTAACAATTCTTCCATGGATTTCTCATGTGAATTTTTAATGACAGGATATTGTGGGAGAGGAGATTTGTCAAAACCGGAAGGTTGACATTGATAATCATCATGAGGACCCCCACAATATACACAAGAAAAACTGGGAATATTATGAAGTGCTGTTTTTCTCAACTCCTCAGTTCTTTTCACTGATTCCAGAAGCTCTAGAAAAGTGTCTTGTTGGGCTTGCTGAGGAGTTTGATTCATTTGGCACTGTGGAGGTTGGTCGTGATATGGATAGTCGTAATTGTTACAAGGAAATGGATTCCCTGCTTGACAATCAGAGCTGAAATGGGGACCTCCACAGTACTCACAACAGTAGAACTGCTGAGTCTGGACTGGTGAATCATATGGATATTGGTCATAACCAAAGTTCTGAGCATCACCAGAAAACTGTTCATAGACAAACGTGTTTCCGGATTGACACTCAAATCCTTGGTGAGGACCTCCACAAAATTCACAGCAGTTAGGTTGGTTATATGAAGATAAGTCGGGCTGTGGTGGGTAATTGGAAAAATTAGAGGGGTCGTTAAATGAGTTCGGATTAGGATCATAATCAAATGAATTCCTCGAACCACAAAACAAACAACTCCCGTTACGAATATCATTACCACATTGTACACACGTACACCAACGACAGGGTGAACCATAAAGA
This sequence comes from Chrysanthemum seticuspe, assembly GCA_019973895.1. Taxonomy (NCBI): domain Eukaryota; kingdom Viridiplantae; phylum Streptophyta; class Magnoliopsida; order Asterales; family Asteraceae; genus Chrysanthemum; species Chrysanthemum seticuspe. The sequence goes on along the minus strand of BPTQ01000008.1, from coordinate 326,664,452 downwards.
GGCTCACCACAACCGACACAAGGAATAAACGATTCTATTTGAGAGTTATGAGAAGGAATCTGTTTATTCAAAGAATCATCAAAACCAACATGGTGATCCGAATGACTATTAAGACTCGAAGAACATTTTGAAAAATCCGGAGGTGGGACAAGTGGTGTGCTCTGAGAGCTAGCAATTTCCACCACTTCCGTTATGGTCTCCGGTTCTGGTTCTTGAGAAACGTGAAGATTAGGCAAGTCATTCTTGCTAGTCACCGTTCTAAATTCTGCATGTTTGCTTTTAACCGTAAATCGTGAAAGTTCAGGATCAATTCTAGACGGCTTAGGAGCAATTGAGGGATTAGATCTTTGGATAACCGTGGGTTGGACGTTTTTAGCACTTCCATTATTAGAGGGAAGTACCTGGTCCTTTGTCACCCCGGTTTCTCGTTCCATTTCCCTACGCAGAATTAATGGATCTTCACGAACAACACGAATTCTAGACATTTGTGATAAAGTCTGAAGCTTTTCAGCTTCGTCCCAGAATTCGTTCTCGAGAGATTCCATGAGAATAGAAGAAGTTAGAATCAAATGGATAGAGGGTAAAGGGATAAAGAATCAAAAAGGGTAGGAGGGTAAAGAGGAATATTTTTGGTATTTTTGAAAAACATGATGTAAAAACTAAGAATGAAAATCTTTTTGGGTTTTTGGATTATATAGATGGTATCAACAAAGAGTGAATATTCAAATCACTAATCTGCTAAACGTAATACTATTAGCACTGCTCCCCGGCAGCGGCGCCAAAATTTGATTGCGTGCCAAACAGTCAAGCTAAATCACTCAAGCCTGCCACTTGTGAATGGCAGACCGTAATCAGCTTAAAACTGCTCAAGCACGAATGCAATTTAGATCAGGAGAGTATAGTGTTTCCCCAGGTCGTTAAGTCCCAACGAGCTGTGCGAGAATAGTCAAACGTAAAGTGATCGAGAGGATTTGAACGGGAAAGGATTGTGGATGATCTATACCTAAAGAGAAAGCCCATAAACTACAGGGGCTTAAATGCAAATTAAAGGAAATTAAAAAGATAAAAACTATTAAATAAACGCTATCACTATATTTAAAATGATGTTTTTGTTTTTATGTTTTTATAAAACTGAAATTAAAAACTACCTAACGTACAAATGAAAACGTGAAACTTACACAATATAAATCCGAAAAATATGAAAATGACATTTTTACAAACCTAATGATAAAAGAAAATTATTAGAAAAATAAAATTATTTTTATAACTAATTATCTAATTATTATTAATTAAAAACTATTTTTAACTAATTAATAATAGCCTAAAATACAAGAAAATATGAAACAAAGCTAGAAAAATAAAATTAAGACTTAGAAAAATCTAAAATATCAAAAGAGAATTTTCAAAACTATTTTTGTATTTTTCTGATTATTTTTGTATTTTCTAAGAATTTTAAACTATTAAAAACTAATTAAATGACTTAAAAATACAAATTTAACTAAGAAAAATCTAGAAAAATATTTTTTTGGCTTTTTATATTTATCTAAACTTAAGAAAATTGAAAAATTATTTTTTTTGAACCTTTTCTGAATTTTTTGTATTAAAAGCTAATTAAAAATGCTTAAAAACTAATTTAAATTAAGAAAAATAGCAAATCAACTTAGAAAAATCTGAAAATTTCAGGAAAACTCTAAAATGATGTACTGAATCTAGGAAAATTAGAAAAACAAGTACTTATGTGGAGGAATTAAGAACTGATTTACAAGTGCTTATTGAAATAAGCACTTGAATAAGCTAAAGTGACACAACAAGCACCAACTGATTACAGATGTTCTAAACTGCTAAATCAACTAAAATGCAACAATTAACAACAGGCCTTAACCTCTATTTAGCTGAATTCACAGATTTGGCTTATTTGATTTTATAAACTAAAACAGATTTGGGTGCCAACTTTGAACACAAGCACAGACTTAAAAATAAGCTCAAACTGAAAACTAAAAATTGGAACCTAGACTAGACCTGGGTGAGACCAAGTGCACCAAAAATCAGACCATGGGAAGCTCTTTTGAGCCCTGTGCAAGTTGCACAAAATCTGAGAGAAACTCAGTGTCAACTGAGCCTGTGGAGCAGGGCATCTGACACCCAAAAGATAAGCCTGTTTAGAGCTTTTAAATAAATTGCAAAATTCCAAAAAAATGCTTATAAGTAAAAAGACCAGGTGAACTTTTTAGAATGCCAAGTTTCACTTGATAAGTCCAAAAAATGAGCTCATGAAAATTCCTTGTAGTTGGCTCAAAAACAGATTTTAGCAACTTTTGACTTTTGAAGAAACATGGACAGTTGACTATTATGAACTTGGGATTCAATTTTATTACTGATAATGATGTAATAAGGTTTAATGAACATAATGCAAGCTATGTTTAACACTTTTAAACACTAATCCAGAGATTTCAAATCCAAAAATTACAACAGTGAGCAGTCTTGACAGATTAAGATAGGATTTGACTTTTGAACTAGCAGGCACCAACTATTGACTGAAATGTGTTCAAATGAGCTTAAAAAACATGAACTAACAATAAGTATCTAGTGAGCAAGCCTTAAGGGCAGTATGACAGTTAATCCAAACACTCCCTTATTACACTGATTTGCACACTGAAACTAATCCATACACTTAACCAACATATATTATGATCAAACCTACTTAACCAGACCTAAATACATCTATTAGAACAAGATTTGAACAGATTATACTACAGAAACAGTTTATGCAACAAGACCTTGGAAATAAGTTACAAAAGTCCAAAGCCACTATGGCTTGCAACCTGTGAAACCAAGGACACTATCCTATATAAACCAACAAATGGCTTCCAAATCAACCCAACTCCATGTCTGAATCAACCCAAATCCTTCCTGCATCACTTTTGGTTCTTGTTTTGACTTTTGTTGACCAATATTCAAAAGAGCTTGAAACTTGATTATAAACTTACAAAAAGCTATTATAAGCTTATATAAGCTTATATGAGATTAAACTTGAACTGCTAAAAGCTTTATCAAAAGGGTTTGAAAATAAAAATCTCAACAGTTAACATAAATGATGGAAATTGAACATTAACTGAAATTATCACTTAAACAGAGTTGCAAAGTACTTAAATACTTTTGTTTGAGACAAATGAAATGGAAATTACAACTATAAACTATTTAGGACATGATCATAAGAAAAACGACATACATTATTGAAATTAAAACTAACTACTCTTGTTTGCTTCTTCTCTCTTCCTTTTTATAACTCCAAAAGCCTTGCCACGTGTTTCTGAGAGGATCCCACTTGATTCCAGAGCCAATGGGAGAGTTTTGTGGACTTTGGCCATTCACTTGGTTTTGGCGGGAAAAGGGCAATTTGAGCTCTGTTGACCTTTAGACTGCAACTAGGGGGGGTGAGAGGTGTGATGATGAGGGGGTTGATGTGGAAGAGATAAGGGGGGCTGAGGTGATGGGAGAGAGGGTTGCAGGCAATTGGTCCAGTGGGGAAGAAGGAAACCTGTGTGGGAGGGAAAAGTGTTTGGTGTTTGACTGAGGTTTGACCTGGCCAGTCCAAATGGTTTGTGACAGGGGGTCCAAAAAGGTTTAAAGGCAGGGTCCATTTCATTTTGACAAGGCTTATGTATACAAGGACTAGTTTTGTAATTTTCTGAAAGATGAGGGACCAATCCTGTAATTTTCCAAAGTTGTAACAAGGGACCAATATTGACAAGTTCCAATAGTACAAGGACCAGTTTTGTCATTTTTAAATTTCCAAGGACCAAACTTGACATTTTTGAAACTTGAGGGACCTTTTCTGCCATTTAACAAAAGATTTATTCAAGGACCATTTTTGACAAATTAGAATATTTCAGGGACCTTGAATAACATTTTTCTTTATTTAGATTTACCAGGGACTATTTTTGACAACTTTTGAAACTTGGGGGACTAAAACTGCCAATTATGCAAATTTGATACGTTTTTCACCAGATTTTGATATTTTTGCATTTAAAACACATAAAACACTTATTTGTGATATTTTTATCATTTTGATACATTTCTGAGTGTTTTCAGATGTTTTTACAGTTTAAATGATACAAAAATGATGAGTATTTAGACACTCATCAAGCGAATCGCTCATGAATCACCTCGGTCATCAATTGACCCAAACGCCCCATTAGGGCCAAGACCTCTCCTTTTCCACCCCATTCACAAGGACATTCATGGTCCTTTATACGGGGATCATCCACTTCCATCATCAATGTCCCCTCATATTGAGGACATTCCGGAGAGCATGTGGGATGACAATCCCACTAGAGAGGAGATTCAAGCCGAACTCCACAACCTCCACCAATTCAAAGGCATGGTGGATTCTCACTTAAGTGAGACAATGCAAATGCAAAGTGCTTTGCTTGCATCCATCATGACCACTCCAAACATCCCCAACACCACCAACACATCCACCATTCCACCACCACAACCTCCGCAAACTTTCTACCCTCCAAGGCATGGTTGCTCAACTTGTGAGCAAACGGGTCAAACCGTGGAACGGACCCGGATTATGGTCCATGACTTCCACGAAGAAATGAGGTTCATCCTCAACCACATTCTTGAGCGTCTCAACGCTCTTTCCCATCCACCATCACTTTAGGATGGTTTTTAGAATAGTCTTTTATTTGCTTTTTTTTTAGGATAATTTTTATTTTCTTGTACTAGAAACACATCATTGTGTTCTCTTTTCATGATCTTTACTCATGAAAATTTTTAACTAATGAATGTTGTTTATTATGTTGTTGGTGTCATTACATAGTGTTTGGAAATGCTTGTGAATGATCATTTTTACTAACAATTTTTTTTGTAGCTTTATTTTCACAATCCATGTATCTTCCCATTAAAGCACCCAATTTAGGGGGAGCTTTGAACAAGGGGGAGATAATAGCTCGGGCTCATTACATTCCGCATAGCCTCTTCTTTTTGTTGAGACAAAAAGGGGGAGAAAATATAGAACTTTGAAATTACTTATAGTTGACTTTTCTGAAAAGTCAAACTGCATACATTTGACTTTCTAAAAGTCAAACAGGAACCCTCATTGATAATACTTGACTTTTCTTAAAAAAGTCAAACTGCATACTTTGACTTTCTGAAAAAGTCAACATCATGCATCAACTAGTGAATTCTTTGACTTTCATAAAAAGTCAAAATTCATACACTTGTATTATCATTTACTTTTCAAGTTCTAAAACTAATATTTTTATAACTCTTGTACAAACTTTGTTCCTTTTATAAAAATAAAATTTATATTTTGTCCTCAACAAAAAGGGGGAGATTGTTAATACAAATATCGTCATTAAACGTTATTTATATTTTTGATCTTTGCCTAAGTTTTGTTAACGACAAAAGTAAATTTAATTTATAAAAGCTTAAAGCTTGTCAAGTTTATTAGATATTAAAACAAGCTTTCTCAAACAATATATTCATCATTCAAGCATTTACATTTATGATTAGTAACATCTTGATATGATTCTAATCATTATGTATGATAGTAGTTTGTAGAATGTGTTAGGTTCTTAAAACCAAACACTACTTAAGCATTTGCATATTTCTATAAATAGTAATACAACATTTGACATCATGTATTACATCATGGAGATCATTAGAAGATTCCATTAGATATTTTGTGAAGATTTGTACTCTTCATATCTTGCACAATCTCACTTAGATAGAGTTGACTTTAGGCAAGATTTGATATCTTGACTGTCAGACTGGCGGTACCAAATTGGTACACGGGCGGAACCCTTTTAAGGGGTCCGCGGTCCGTGGACGCTCCTGTCCAATTTGGCTATAAATAGCAATGCCAAGCCAAGTAGTTTCTCATCCCTTTCTAACATACTCTCATACATATCTTCTCTCTAACCTTTCTAATTCAGTTTCATATCATATTAGTGATCTCTTTTGTAGCAAAGAAGATCAAGTCATATTCAAGCTTCAACGAGAAGTTGGAAGTCTTGTTTGTTTAGTGTTGTATGATCTAAGTGTTGATCCATACTTCATTGTTGTATCAAACCATCATAATCTTGTGAGTGTGAGTGGTTAGTATTTTAGTCCTCAAAATACATTGTGTGTGGGAGTAGTTGTACCCTTGGAAAGAACTCGACATCTAGCTTAGTGTCGGAAATAGTGTAAGCGAAGTGTAAAGGTTTTCTCCGCCGGTGAAAGGAGCTTGTTGACTAGTGAAGTTAAACTCTCGAGTGTGAGACTCGGGGAGTGGAGTAGGGCAAGGAAAAAGAGTCCTTGTAGGCCGAACCACTATAAACAACTTGTTGTGGTTTGATCATTTCTTTCCTTATTTACTTATTACATATTGCTTGCATATTTCATTAACACACTTAAGATCAATATCAATTGATCTTTCAATAAGTTTCAAAACAAAGTTTTTAATCGGTAAACTATTCAACCCCCCTTCTAGTTTTCTACAGAATTCGGTGAGGTATACTATTTATTCCGAAACTTATTGGACTATGGAGCTTATTGCTTAGATGTCTCATTGTGTTGCATTGAGTCACATATTGGTTATTTGAGTGCATTCATGGCATCATATTGAGTCGATACACCCACATGAGGATACCAAACACTAGGATTAAATGGTGAAACGAGACATTTTTGGAAATAACAAAATGGAATACATTGGGGTAGATAACGTTGATTATGGGAATTATATATTAAAATTGGTTTACATTAATAGGTTGTGCCGAGTCGATAGTTGCTGTGCCGTGATTAATGTTATCTTCTGCTAGTGTTTATTCGTACGTTGCTTGCTTGAGGTGAGTTTCATAGCCCCATTTTTATCTACGTTTTTTATGGATCTAAACACACACCTTGTGTTATTGATATTTTGAGTTATATTACTAAGCACGCGGAATATACTCAGTAATACTTAGAAGAGGTATTGTAAGTAAACACAGATTAAACACAAAACTTAAGCTCCAATATTATTAATGAATAATACGAGTGATCTTACTTATCACTAGGGTTACACCTTGAAGCCTTTGTGAATAATACGTATGTATGTATGTAACTATCTAAGGCAATGACTTAGGACCTCCTTTTATAGTACAAGGAGTCCTTTACAAGATAAGTATAAAGCTAACATTATAGAATATACACAAGATCTTTTCTATACTTATCTAGACACGTTTTCCTAACCATTATCTAATAGCAGTGGTAATAATGTACGAGCAGTGGTAATACGTTTCCACTGCTAGTGCAATCCAAGCAGTGTCTTCCACAACTATCAGTAGTAACAGATTATTCCCAACAATCCTCCCCCAAACTTATGATTTCTTTGCAAATCAATATGTTTCTTCAATTTGCATCATCTTCAAGGATTTGGGGAATTCAACCAAACACTTCACTTCTTCCTTAACTTCTGAATAGCTCTCGAACATTGATCTTGAAGCCTATGTAACAATGCTCTGACTTTCTCACTATCTTCATGAACTCTTATAGTAGTACACAGCATCACAGTGAGAGTTCCAGCTCTGAGTGGATATTCTTTCTCAGCAAGCATGAATGCATCTACTCCATTTGCTGTAGAAACATGATGAACTTCACATGAATCATAGTAGAACCATTTAGTACCAGGACATGAACATGAGAATTTCCAGAAATCATCATTAACATCTGGTTCATAGAGCCTTCTAAGATTAACCCATAACTTCATCTCCTTCATATCTTTGAGATCTTGAGCATCAAACCTTTCTTGAACTAATTTCCATAATTTGTCAAGATCATCTCTGTCAAAAGCTTTGATGAGATCTTCAAATTGAATGAATGAGGAAGTTGTACCTCCTAGCATTGTTATCTTCCATGTTGGAGCAAAATTGCTAGCAGTGTAAACCTCCCAATCAATGATAGGATGTCTTACTTGCAGTGGTTCTGGATACAAATCTTCTTCTTCTATCACAATCATTCTAGTCAGTTGTTCTTCAGTGAATTTCTCAGTAGGAACTTCTTGTTCTTCAGCAACCTTGGTCTTCTTAACAGTCTGAGAATCACTTTCTTTGGCCTTTCTCTTCAATCCAGGAAACCTTCTTGCTTCTTCTTTAGAACCCATTGAAACAAAATCTTTATCTTGTCTTTGAACTCTGTAGTAGATACCTTCAACTTGATTATCAGGCATTCCTTTAAATTGATGCTTTTTCCAACCACCAACATGACAACAATAAGTCTTCATATATGAGATAATTTGTGCCTTGGTTTCTTTTGACCCTTTCTGACTGTACTAACCACATCTTGAAGTGCTTGATTATTCTTCATTTGGATAAAATCCTTCAACTGAGCAGTTCTTTGATCTTCAGTTAAGGACATATCAGCAAGTAGGTCAATTGCCTTCTTCTTGACTTCTGGATTGTTAGCAATCAAGAACTCAATATCTTCATCAGTAGGCACATAGCTGAACTCTGGAGTCTTTTCTTTAAATATTGTAGGTTGAACAGTGGAAAGAGGATCTTCCAATCTATCCAGCCTTTTAGCCTCTATAAAGCTTACAATCTCCAATTCTTCAATCTTTTTCTTTTCAGCAACTTGTTCTTCAGTAACCTTCCTTGCAACTTCTTCATCAAGAGCAATCTGAACATGTTCTTTCTTTGAAATCTTTCTTCTTGTTTGCTCCTTGCTTTGCATAACAGCTTTACCTTTGTCCTTCTTTTGTTTTTCAATTTCTTCAATTTCAGTGGCAACATCATGTCCAGCAGTGGGAATATTTGGCTCTGTAATGGAAATTTTATCAGTGGTAAAATCTGCAGTTGCAGTACTGAATATGTCTTGCTCTAGTTGCTCTTCTTGAGTATCAGCTTCCTCTACACCTTTACTAGAAACACCTTCATCTTCAAAATCAATTTTCCTCCCCTGAGTTTCAGCATCTGTTTTCCTCCCCTGTTTGGGAGAATTACCCAAATCTTGATCAAAATCAGCTGAATCACCATCATTAGGTGAGGATGAAGATGATATCACTTGCTTTGCAGTTTTCTTCTTCCTTTTTAACCCTTGTAACTCTTCTTTCAAGGTCTGAATCTCCTCTTGCAAGTGTGTAATGTCCTTGGCATGCTGTTCCTTTACATGTGCCAGGTCCTTTTGTAGAGATTCAACCTTCTTGGCCAATTTTGTACACAAAATCATCAATTCCAAGTGTTGCCCACTGCCCTCAACACTTCCAACTGTGTTACCTATTGGGAGAGGTGAATCATGGGGCAATGGCTCAGAGTCCTTCCTAGTTGGACTAGGTTGAAGTCTAGAACCACCACTGCTTGTTCCTAGACCAAAAGGTTCAGAAACATGTTGTGTTGTAATGAGAGAAGTTGACTGTTTAGACCTTCTCTCATAGGTGTGAGAAACTGGTGGAGTATAATCAATGTTTGGAACATTAATTATGGGTGAGTTTTGTTCATGTGAAATCTTTGCAAGCATTTGAGGAAAGAGAGGTGTGAAATCCAGATTGCCATCTTTGTTCATATTTTGAAAAACTTTAGGCTTAAGGCAACGGATTTTATAAACATTAGTATGGGGTTGCAGTTGAAAGTCATTTAGCATTGCTTGCACAAACCTTGGATACATCAAAAAATTTGTTGAACTCTTTACATTGCCTTTCATACTTGTAAAAATTTATTTTGACCAATTAAAAGTCCTATCTAAAGCTAGACAAACCAAAGGGTAAGCCATGGTTGAACTAAATTGTTCATAAGATGTTTTCTTAGGACTTAGGCAATGCAAAAGAGTATGTATCAAAAATCTCCAATGGGGACAAAAACCACTCTTTTTGAAAGTAGCCTTTTTGTCAGTGGTATCATACCCCATGGAAGAAAGATGTATATGAATTTCGGGCATGGGTAAGGTGATGAGACCATTGAGATCATCCAATTGGAGAATCCTCCTCAAGGATGCCTCAGTAACATCAATAGTTACCCCGTCCACAGTGGCTCTAAAAGCATCCACTGTTTCATGTGTATCTCTATTTTCAATGGTTATGGACTGAACAGAAGTCCAAAACTGTTTGATTTGAGAGATATAGATTGTGGGATTTAAAAGTAAAGCATACCTTATATGGGTAGTATTAAGAAAGTCCACAATCTGGAGAAAAACAGGGCCACTCTTCTCGTTTGACTTTTGTAAGTAGGCCACTTGGTTGTGCTCATCTTCAAAAGTGATCGGTGCCATAGAATCTTATGTAGAAAAATTGAATTATGTCAGTATAAATTGAAGGAATAACTAGCCAATTGAGAGAGAAAGATATATAGAAGTAGGGTTTAAAATTATTACGCAAGAAAGACTATCTTTAAAAAATATTTATCTTAAGAGAGTAAATAACAATATGGAAAGTAGATAATCTCCTTAAAATTTTACCCTATATATATGGAAACAGTGGTTTCTTTCAACGGCTAGTAAAAATTATTTACTGACACAATCAGTTGTAACAGCTAGAACAACAGTGGTAAAATAACACTGTCAGTGGAAACTGTGAACTAGTAGTGAGAATTTTTCACAAATATTTTTTCAAAGAGCAGTGGTAAAGAAAAACATATTAAAATTGGACTGCTCTTATCATAGTTTTTAGCAAACTATCAGCTATCGACGGATTTGATATGTCTTTACCATGAGCCGTTTGCTATGGACTAGCCAACTCTTAATCATAAAGAATATGGTGAGTTGATAACCATATAGTTTTTGGTAAACTATCAACCATAAACGGATTTGTCAAGTCTTTACCAGTAGCCGTTTGCTCTGGACTAGTTGATTCTTATGTGGATTAGACATGGTGAATCAATAACCATTTGTTATGTATCTCAGTTATACACCTTTTAAGATCAACTCCCATCTTTGCTTTGGTTATGTACCTGCACATGTTAGAATAATACAAGCAAACATATACAAACTCATACAATCATTTCAGTACCCAAAAGCCTCCGCTCAACACCAAAAAACATTAAACAAAAAGTTTATGGATTTAGCATTCCAATACTTGTTACCAAGTACTGAAATCTTCCCACATCAAGTCCTTTTGTAAATAAATCAGCATAGTTATCATCAGTATGAATTTTGACAACATGAATTAGTCCTTTTTCATAGCAATCTTTTATGAAATGGTGTCTAATTTCAATATGTTTGGTCTTTGTGTGTTGAACATGATTCTTAATAATGCAAATGGTACTGCTATTGTCAATATGGATGATGGTATTCATGAAATTGTACCCATAGTCCAAAAGTTGATTCTGAAGCCATAGAACTTGAGCACAACAACTTGCAGCAGCCATATACTCTGCCTCAGTTGATGAATTAGCCACCATTGTTTGTTTCTTGCACTGCCATGACACTAATCTGTTGCCAAGAAATTGGTATCCACCTGTTGTAGATTTTCTATCCAAACTAGCTCCAGCATAGTCACCATCTGATTAAGTAACCAAATCTAGAGCAGATTCTTTAGGGTACCATAATCCCAGAGTGGGAAATGCTTTAAGGTATCTGAAAATCTTCTTCACAGAAGTCAAGTGAGAGAATCTGGGAGTGACTTGAATAAAATTTCTTTGTTTTACTGATTTTTCTATGAGAGTACCTTTTACCACTGATTGCATTGTAGTTACCACTGTTTGGCATAATTTCTTCATAAGATTCAGTGGACAACAAAAGATACTAGCACTAAACAGCAACAATCTTCAATGTAAACAAAGAATCCTTCAAATCAGCTTGTCACAAACGTAAATCATAAACTGAAAGCATTTGTGAGGTATCAGTGGTTAGATAAAAGAGGGACTCCAAAATCAGCAGTGGCAAAACTCCAAGTTAATTAGGTCAACTCCTAGTCACTGATTCGTTTACCAAGGTCAATAGACTTCATTTACTCCTCAACCACTTACACCTTCCCCTTATTAACTAACTGAATCCAACTTAACATATATTTAAGGACCTTTAACTACAAACCATCCAAATCACATACTCCAAAAATTTCTCTCTCAAAGACTTACATTTCTCCAACAACACCATGAGTCATTCCAGTCCAATCAATCTTTCTTCTAGCAGTTCATCTGATAGTTTTTGGGATAACTTTGTTTTGAACAACCCTGGGAGAGTTGAGAAAGAAGAGTATGAAGAGGTTGTTTCCAGAAAGAGAAAGCATTCAAGTGATCTCTCAAATCCTTTTTCTGCTGGTCCTTCATCACTACAGCCAGTGCCTTAGGATGCACTTATCAAGCGGGATAGCTAAGAGATCAACTCCTATGTATCTCCATATGAAGATACAGATGATGAGACCTCTGGAAGAGTCCTGAGTGTTCCCCCTCTTGCAGCAATAGTCCCTCCTGAAGTGCTGCAACCATCACCTTCTCTATCATTGCTAACAGCACCACCACTAGCAGGTCCTTCATCATCCTCACCATATGCTGGGGTAGTGGTGATGGGATTAGCAAGCCCTAAGGTGTATAACTGGATTGATATGCGAGGGGCTCCTAAAGTGATGCCAAAGTGGGCCTTCCCAAAGAAGCCATAGGTGTTGAATGGTTGTAAGGATGGGGTAGGATGTGAAGCTTTTGTTTAGATTAGGTTGTTGTTAGTGGTTTTCAGTTGATGGAATGATGCTTGTTGTCTGTATTCTATGGATGTATCTACTACATTCAGTGTGCAGTTTTGTGAAATAATAATAATGATCCATGTTTTTCTTTAACTTTAGAGTTCTTGCATCATACTTGTTGTTCCATTAACTTTATTTCCAAAGCTGACATACTGTCCATCACAATGTTCAAAATCTGAAAGATAGGACTTGTTTCCAGTCATGTGCCTTGAACACCCACTATCTGTATAGCCTTGATCTGATCTTTTTGTCCTTGGATGTTCCTACACATTAAAAGAAAGAGTTAGTTTCTTTTGGAGACCCAAGCCATGATTGACTTGGATCTGCCTCGTGTATCAATATAGTTAAATCTATCAAAGGTCATTGATACACCATTGAGATTGGTTGATGAGGTAGTTCCTTTAGGTTTCTATTCCCAACGTGCTGAGGCCTTCACAACATTGCCCATGTCTCCCTTTTTCATGTTTACAACCTTTGCAGTGGAAACTGCTGGTTTGGTTTTAGGTACCCACTGTTGGTTATAAAGAACCTTATTATTCTGAAAAGTTCTTTTCCCTGTTTGTGCATATTTTGCAAAAGTTGTTTTAGACTTTGCACTTTTAACAGGTGACATAAGGTGAGCAGTGTTAACAGTTTTTGCAGTGGCAAAAGATTTAAGGCCACTTCTTAGTTGAACTGCTATTGGGACCATTTTGCAGTGTGAATTAGAGTGTACTTTATTGTGAAACCTGTTAGACTCCACCCTTTTATTCCCATGGACTTCCCTTCTGCCAAAATGATAGTCACAGTTAGTATGCAAATGATAAAAACTACCACAGATATAGCATGCCTTATTGTACATCACAAAGTCACTACCTAGTTGTTGAGATTTAACATGATTCCAACTCCTTTGGTTACCCCTAGGAGCTGGTGTTTTGTTCCTATACATCTCAGCATACTTTACAGTTGGTCTAGGTTTATTAGCATGTCTCCTAGGTTCCTCTATAACAGTATTAACAACTTTTGTGATAGAAGCCTCTACATTCTTTTTAACATTCTCATCTACAACAGACGAGTCACTAGAACTCTCAAAAACATCAGTTTCATGCTTAACCTCTTCCTTACATTTCACCATAGTGTCCTTTAAAGGACCATATTCACGTACAAGATCCTGAAAATCTTCTATGACTGTATGAGCTAAATCTATACCTGGAGGTGATGGAACACCTCTTAGTGGTGGAGGCACTGTATTATAACCCATACCAGACTTAACTTTACTTTGTATTTGAGCATTCCAAATTTTATCAATTGACTTAGACTGATGATAACATGTGTCTAAAGTTAAATTGACATTTTCATTTTTCTTGTTAAGTTTTTCAAGCTCTTCTTGGTATGCTACATTCACAGCTGTCGTATGTTCTACCTCTCTTCTAAGAAGAATCATATCATCATTATATTTTGACTCATTTTCTCTATAGTGCTCTATTTGTTTTTCTAATACAGCTATAGCTCTCCTAAGATTTGACACAGTATAATTAGCAGTATACAACTCTTGTCTTTCATTAGAATATAGATCATTAAGCCTTTCAACTTCTCTAGAAGCCCTACATGTTTTAGAACAACTTTCAAAGTTTTGTACCTCAGAGTCAGAGAAAGCCATGAGAGCAAATTCAGTAGAAACAAGAGCAGCATCTGAAGGATCTTCCTCTTGATCATCAACCATGAAACTCCAATCATAGCTCACACCATCAATAGCCAACATTGCCTTTGGTTCTTCCACAGTTGGTTCCTTCTTTTGCTTGTACCAAGTAGACATGTTGTCCTTGGTCTTTGGTCTTCTACAATCTCTAGCAAAGTGTCCCAACTTGTGGCAGTTAAAACACTCCACTTTCTTCTTATCAAAGCTTGCAGTTTCACTACCATTGATGTGAATAGGCTTCCCAGTATTCTTGTAGAATTTTATAGCTCTCATGCTAAGCAGAGCTATTTGCCATTTAATATCCATCTCCTCCAAGTCATCTTCATCAATTTGCTCTATGTCTTCATGAGTTAATATAGAGCCATTAACTTGAGTGGAGATAAAATCATAAAAGGTAGGATGTCCAATACCAGCAATCTTCTTCTTTAAACCTGCAGTGGTAACACTAACATTACCAGTGGAAACTGTAGAACCAGCAGTGGCAATATCATCATCACTGTCATCTTCAGAATCATCACTGTCAACAGAGGTTGACATCAAGGCCAAGCTGCTTGAGCTTGTACTAAGTTTCCCATCCTTCTTCAGCCTTTGTTCAATGTGTTTAAAGTTGTTGTAAAGATCATTGAGCTTCATTGTTTCAATGTATGCTTTGTTTTCCCAGACAGTAACATTAGTTTGAAACTCTGAAGGCAAACTTCTTAGAAACTTCAAATTGAGGTCTTCCTTTTCTACCTCAATGCCAAACACAGTCAATTGTGTAACAATCTTCTGAAGTTTGGTGAAGATGCTATCAAGTGAGTTAATGCTTGAAGCAGAAAAGTTTTCATAACTTTGCTTTAACAATGTCTTTTGTGTCTTCTTTGTAGCATCATTACCACCAAACGCTGAGCAAATTTCTTTAAAAAGTTCTTTAGCAGTCTTGAACTTGCTAAACTCTATGATCTGGTCTCTAGGAAGAGTCATCAGCAACAAACTTCTAGCCTTAAGATCATTCTTCCTTAGTGATTTTTCAATACTAGATTCAGGCACAGAAACTGTCACCACATATGTGTCACCAACCTTCACAGTCTTTGACACAGACTTGAAAGAATCACCAGTTTGGATGATCTCCCAAAGAGCATAGTCCTGTATGAGGAAGTATTGCTCAATCAGTATCCTCCACATCTCAAACTCATTAAGTTTGAGCTTAGGAAGTCTTGGTGTAGAAGAGTTTGACTGGTTGTTTTCCATCTCCATTGAATTGAGTGAGTAGTTTAAGCTTATTCCTTGGGTCTTCTAAATCAAAATATCATAACCTTCGCTCTGATACCACTTGATGGATCTAAACACACACATTGTGTTATTGATATTTTGAGTTATATTACTAAGCACGCGGAATATACTCAGTAATACTTAGAAGATGTATTGTATGATGTATTGTAAGTAAACACAGATTAAACACAAAACATAAGCTCCAATATTATTAATGAATAATACGAGTGATCTTACTTATCACTAGGGTTACACCTTTAAGCCTTTGTGAATAATACGTATGTATGTATGTAACTATCTAAGACAAAGACTTAGGACCTCCTTTTATAGTAAAAGGAGTCCTTTACAAGATAAGTATAAAGCTAACATTATAGAATATACACAAGATCTTTTCTATACTTATCTAGACACGTTTTCCTAACCATTATCTAACAGCAGTGGTAATACGTTTCCACTGCTAGTGCAATCCAAGCAGTGTCTTCCACAACTATCAGTAGTAACAGATTATTCCCAACAGTTTTTAACTAAATTGGGGTGAGAATCATGCTACTGTTTTTGGACCTTTAAAACTGTTTGGATTTGCTTATATGCTTGACTGTTTAGATAGATGTGCGGTAGTTGTTTCCTTAGACTAGGTTAAACCGTTGCCTAGCTAAGAATAGACTTCTACCTCGACCTAGTTCGGGTTTGGCAATTGTTCTAGATTTTGCCACGACAGTGCTGGACTAGAGTCGCGGGGCCCGAGTAATCCCTGGATGTGAGTTATGGTTGGTGATCCGGGTAGGATCGGTGTGCAAACGGTGTTTATCTATCTTAGGTCTTGCATAGCAAATCAACTCCTACAGGTCCACTATGATTTTATTGAATTTAAACCTATGAACTCACCAGCGTAAGATGACCCTTTTAGCATGTTTTCTCAGGTATTTAAATGATGTTTGGAATACGTGATCGGTGGAAGCTTGGCAAGAAGGCGGGGTTCAAGGATCATATTTGACTCTGATAAACTTTGGGAACCTATTTTATTAAATCATGTTTTGGGCGTAATATTTATACTTTTGGATTAAATGTTTTGAATACTTAAATTTGGGATTGGTTTTGAATGTTAAATGACTATCTTTTGCTATACTTGTGTGAGATACCAATCCAATATTAATGCCCTGAAAACTTGATTAAGTCTTCCGCTGTACCGAGATTTGGGGGTGTTACACCAACTTCCTGAGAAACAGCAATACCAGGAAAGTTTTCTTCTTCCATGCACTATTGGTAATATTAAAATTCCCGCATTAGCTGATTTGGGGGTCGGGGTAAACCTTATCTCTACCACTTTGTTTGATAAAATAAAACTTACCAATTTAAAAGAAACAACAATGATGATAGAAATGGCTGATTCCTCTAAAGCTGTACCAAGGGGAGTAGTGAATAATGTACTTTTAAAAATTGGAAAATTCTTTTTCCCCACTGATTTTGTGGTAATTGACATGGGGAAGCGGGAGGCTTACAACTTAATTGTTGGAAGACCTTTTCTGGCCACTTGTAGGGCTCAAATTAAGGTTTTTGAAAAATAAATTTCTTTGGGAACTGAAAATGAACGAATAGCTTTCAGTATGAAAAAGAATTTAAAACCAAAATTTGAAATTTCAAATAATGTTGATGTTGTTAATGTTCAATCACAAGATCCACCTCTACATCATGATCCTGGTGGAGAGAATGTTGATAATGGCAAGCAGGAATAGGGAAAGATTGTCCAGGGCAATAAGGAAGCTCCGATTCCAAATAAACATTTCTGCAACCCGATATTAACCAAGGATAACGAATCGATGACGGCATGGCCCTCGTGTAGTCCTTTTCTAGAATCTGAAAGAAAGGCAAAAGAATGGATATACCCTCACAACGGTGAAAGACATGATATCGAATTAGCATTTGAAGATTGGTACAAAATAAGATTTGGGAACTCAAAAATCAATAAGGGATTGGTTAAGCAGTACAAGTACAATCGTCTAACTAATACAACTAACGGTGAGAGATCAAGCATAAGTATAACAAGTAGTCTTATTGCTGAAGATGATGACCGGGGAAAATCATGTGATGAATGGATTCCACAGAAAGTTGGAACAGTTGGCATCGGTAATACTGCAAGAAAAAAGGGATTTAACAAATGGATGGATGAGTGCCGCCAAAGAATGGAGGAAGTCGGCCAAGCCCAAAGGCCCCCATAAAGCCCCGCGGCTCTGAGTCTAACTTAAAGACTCGTAAATAAAGAAAAGTGCTCTTTCAGGAGACAACCCGAATTATCCCTTTCTTTTGTTTTATTTCCATTTCTGTAGGGTTTTGTGTTTTCTAACCATTTTTGCAAGAAACGAGGAAGTAATTGCTGTTGCAGTTGTTGATCTGACCATAGTTACGGCGTAACTCATCTCTGTGATTACGCCGTAACAAACATTTTGCAGCAGAATTTTATACGCATTACCAATTACGGCGTAATACCATCTCTGTGGTTACGCCGTAGCCACTCGCTTTGCAGCTTATGTCAGGTTTTGCCAGTTACGGCGTAAGTCCCTCAAAGAGTTACGACGTAACCTTCCTCTGCTTTACTTCTTTCAGTTTAAAACACAATAACCTTGTATTAGTATTTTAAATGAACTTTGTGGGTGTGTTCCCTGTAACCCTCACGAGACTTCACTCGTCCACTTGGGACACCAAGTGGTTTAAAAGGCTTGTTGCATATGCTAAATGCAACCGTGATTCCTACGAAAGTGAGTTAGGTTTGTTTTTATTTTTCAGTTTTTTTCTTTTTAGAATTATGCTTGTCGGTAGTGTGATTTCAGGGATTGAAGTTTGTTCACGATGCTTATACGAAGGCACGTCTCTTTTTCGTGGGCCTTCTTTCTTTGTGGAGCAAATTTCAGAGAAGTTCTCGCTCTTATTCTACTTTTCTCTTCACCTTTATTTAACGCTTATGTTAGTGCAAATATTACGATATTTAATCTATACATTCTCATTTGTTTTGTTGATGACAAACATGTAACTTGTAATACATAACGTAAAATGTATAAGTTACTTGTAATTATATTTTGTCTCAACATACTCTCAACACCTCTCGACGACTCAAGTCCTTGTATGCTACAACACAGGTTCGTACATGTTTGTTATGTTGCGTTATGATCAAACCCCTAACAAACCATTAAACATGCTTAGTTAAACACTTTATAAAATACATAAACATAAGTAAATGTGTTGGGTAAAACCCATGACCCATGACCCAAGACCCATACCCAATGTCTAGATACATTGTACCTTGGTGGGTACTCAAAACCATGACCCATAGCCCATGGTTTCAACCCATAAACTATGGGTAAAGAGGAGCGTGCACGGATCCCTCAGATGACTCACGGATCCCTTGGATTTACAAAGCCGGATCCCTCCAGAAGGGATCCTTGGGGGCAGAACATGGTTTTGGTCTTTTTGCCTATAAATAGCAAACCACTTCTTACCATTTCTTCACACCTTCACACATAGTTTCTCTCCACCAAATCTAGGATATTTAGATCATTAGGAAACATGTAAACCACCCTCATCTCATATGATCATAATGCTTCTAACTCTCATTTGTTGTAAGCATACTCCCGAAGTGATCCTCCAAAGCAAGCTTAGATATCTTGCTTCCTTACCTACTGAAGTGATCACCCATCACAAGATACAAGCACATGAAGATCTTATACAACAAGCTTGGGAAACTTGTCATCTTCATTCATAGAAGACTAACTACATCATGCTTTGGGTTCTTGATGTTTAGTCTAGGAGTTTATATCCATTAGACACATTGTCTTGGATATTGTCTAGTATCATATTCTTGTATCTATGACTAGACTATATAGTTTATGTGTTTGTGCCATAAAACACAAGGTTTGTTATGTTGGGCCACAAAACATAACGGGTGTCATAGAAGTGTCAAAGGCTTTAGTGAAGAGTGCCGAAGATCCGTTTTGAAGGCATTAGTGAAAGGTGCTGAAGGATCGTGTAAATGGCATTAGTGAAGAATGCCTAGGTCGTATAATCGATGAGGTGCATCGTTATACATATAGTATTTGTTTAGATCCAAGGATGGTGATATCCTTGATGGTGTTGTAACAAGGAGTGGATCTCCTTGAGATTAGGTGTTGTGTTGTGATGGGTAGTAGTTCCTCCATAGTAATGGAACTAGGTGCTTAGCCTAGTACCTAATAAAGGGTAGGCGACGTTGTGTAGGTGTGGTTCACCTTGGAGTGAAAGAACCCGGTGGTTAGCCTAGCACCGTATAAAGGGTAGGCGACGTTGTGTAGGTGTGGTTCACCTTGGAGTGAAAGAACCCGGTGGTTAGCCTAGTACCGGAAAAAGAGTTGGCGACGTTGTGAAGGCTTCTCCGCCTTAAGGAGTTGGTGTAGTGATTACAAACTCTCGAGTAGGTGACTCGGGGAGTGGAGTAGGGCAAGGAAGGTGTCCTTGTAGCCGAACCACTATAAATCCTCGTGTTGGTTTGTCTATCCTTTTACTTATCGCTTTACTTTTATTCTTGCATTACTTTGGTTATTTTCTATGTGGTTGATGTCTATGTTTGTGATGCATACTTGGTCTTTCATATAGTCACAAACTATATTCAACACTTTACGTATTATGATACGCTTGATCAAGAAAAAGCAACCGGACTAATAATGGTGAAACTTGATTTATAATGAACCATTAATCTTGCGGAATCTTATGTGATGTCAAGGGGTTGGCCTTACATGCCGTAATGCGTTAAATGCATCCTCGCGTCGAGATTAGCAAATGCAATGGTTTATACTATATTTGATACAAAAGTTTTAAGTTTGAAACGGAAACGTATTCACCCCCCCCCCCCCCTCTACGTTTTCACAATTATTATCAGAGCGGGTTGGCTCTAGTTTTTAAAACAAATGGTTTTCAAAACGAGTAAGGTCCTCGTATCAAATTTTTGGTGAAGTCAAGCATAATATGAAAAGTGTTTTGTTATTTTTTTTCTTTGAAGTTTTGTTGTTAGATATCTTGTTAATCAAGCTTGAATAAAGGTAAAAATGGTTAATATAACTTCACTAAAAAGTCTACAAAGGTTAAACCTTTTCGTCGGGTCAAAACGTGCATTTGTGTAATTCTGTGTCAGATCCGCGGATCCCTCAGGTTACACTGGACGGATCCCTCAAGCAAGGGATCCGTGGGATCCGTAGGTACAGAAGACAGTTTTTGTCTGAATTTCAAAAATTTATAACTTTTTAACCGTAAGTCGTTAGAAGTCGTGCCACCTATCGTTTTAAAGGTATTTGAGTCTACTTTCATTTAAAAATGACTTCATAAACTGATTCAAAACAATAATTTACAGAATCATTGATTTATAATAGAAAGTCATTTTTTAGTCATAACTTTTGCACAAACTTTTGATCTAATTGGAGACGAATGTTTTCGCTTTTGAATAACAATGTGTCATCTATTGAAATTAAGGTTTTGATCATATTTATAAATATAAAAGAAACTAATCAAGCTTGGTATACATGTTTATATTTAACACAAAGCGATGAAAAGAACTTTCGTATGCTATGCTAAATGATGAATTGTCTTCTTTGCATTACTTGATTATTTGCTTATCTCAAATAGCTTTTGTGCTTGTTTTGATTGAATAGCATATGTGATTTCCTTACCTTGCTATTCATTCTCTTGTTTGTCGATTTAGTAATAGTCTACTAATCAATGTGCTATTTGAAGGAGTGTTTGGCATAACATCTAGTTGTGTCGAAAATGTTAGTTTTATAAGTTGAAAAATGTTTAAAACATATAACACACTAAATGGCCTTTTGATTGAGTTTGTCATGTGTGCAACATAAATGTTTTATGTTCTTATACGATTTCTTGATTTCATATTTTCTTGTATCATTTTCTAAAAACAACAAGAATGTACATCGAATCATAACCTACACTTGTGTTGATGATGTACTCTCCCGTTTTCCTTTTCATGATCGCTCTCCAAGCTTCATAGTAGGATTGACAACTTGATTATTTCATCCGATATACTCAAGTAAATTATTTTGCAACGCAAATATAATTGTTCATATCCGAAAGTCCAAAGTCGAGCTTTCCAACAACATATGTTGAACTAGCTCATGCAACCATTTTTTTTTTGTTCACTATATGGACAACGTTTAATTTTTTGACACCTTCGTCACCTTAGTTGTTTCAAGTATAATATTAATATAAACGAAGCAAAGTATCATCATTGCTACTGTTCGATAGGCCATTGTAGGAATATAAATTTTCCTAACTTGAGAATGAATACTGGAGAACTTATTGCACTAGAAACTCAATTTGACCTAACGGTTGAATTGCTTCCTTGAGAGAAGTTGGGTATGTGGAATCGCCCGTAAAAATGGTCGTGTTTAGCCGTAATTGAGCACCGCTAGTAATAGTCTCATATTCATTCTCTCACTTGAGAAATTTATACTCCTATGTTTTCCTAAAGTAAGTTTACAATGGAAATACTTTGCATTGTCTTAGGATTACTAATCAAACAAGTTGTAAAATTAATTTTTCTTTTAGCTAATCACAACCACTTGCCTCATCAAGCGATTATATCGCTTTGATCGAGAAGAGCTACATGACTTCATGGACGAAGCTCATTGTATGCTAACCACCATCCGTAATGACTATATTGTCCTAAACTAGCACCTCACAACTCTTTTGTCTTGAACACCATCATGTGCTCTTTTCTTTCTAGACACATACCTTTCATGTCATTGTTAGTTTAAATGATTTACTAATCTAGACCGTAAATCTGTTTTGGACTTCTTGAATAGTGCTTTAAAGTTTGCTAAACCTTTATGTTATTTGTGAGCTCGATCTCATTTGATTGCCTATATGTGATCTCTACATGCTCTTCTTGCTTTGCTTAACGTATATACATGTATGCTTGCTGTAGAAACAATTTGTTTCATAATTCGAAACATAGAGCTAAATTCTGAAACTATTCTGTTAAGAAAATCTATCTCAGATGCCGGATCCCTTAGATGTAACTAGACGGATCCCTCAAGTGAAGGATCCGTGGGATCCGGGTGGACAGAAGTTCCTTTGTAGCCTCCTTGCATCAATCCAACATTCTAGACCTTATTGGACTAGTTAAACTTGCTACATTAGGATCACTTAAACTTTCCTTAGGCTCAGTTGATCTCACATTCACTCATGGATGACTTAGGATCACATTCGAAGTATTTTTTGATTTATCATTAGTTCAAAACTCACCATCTTTCCACTCCAATGTTTACACATTGTTCTTCTCATCTCAAAACACCTAGTTTGATATTTCTCTCAATTTTAGCAAATTGATTTTAGTCATCCTTACCTCAAAATAGGCCAAAAACTAGGTTTTAATTTCTTATGATTTTTAAGGAATTCTCCAAATCTCTCTTAAGTCATCATCTGATCTCTAGGATCATTTAACACCATTTGACACTCTCAAATGTCTTAGTGTCATCTTTAATCATCCACTAGTGCTCATAAAGCCCCATTTTCCATAAAAGGCAATCATTAGCTATCATCAATCATTCTCTCTTGATCATTCAAGTCCATCTTCATATACGACACTTAATAGATTGAGTAACTTAGGATATGTAGGTGCTAGAACTTGCTAGAACCCAATCACCTCTTTTTCACTTCATCTGTTAGCCGGATCCCTAGACTTAAGCTAGCCGGATCCCTCTAGTGAGGGAACCGGAGGAACCGTGGAACAGTAGGAACTTTATCTCTTTAGATAATCATTTCAAATTTCCTTTTTCCCACACAAGCACTTGTTCAACACTTAGGATTATCTGTTTCCTATATGTTTATAAATGAGTTGCATTTATATGAGTCTTTACGTGTTCTTCCTTTTTGTTTCATGATTTTATGTGAACAATTTATCCATTGGTATAAATGTTTTCCTTTTGTACTAACTCTTTTGGATTCTTGTAGGATGACAATAGTCGATTTCATCATCAAGTCAAGTTGTGCTCATTCGTACATTTTTTGTTATCTCTATTCTTGCATCATCCTAACCATCTTACTCCACTTTTATCACTACTCACAAAGTCATCATGTCTACCACCTATAGTGAGTCATCAACCAAGTCAAAGATTCACCTTGATACCTTTCATCACCTCTACCACAAATTCCATACCTCTAAGTCATAATGATGATTTCTATCATTATCACCGTGTCCAAGGTATAGTTCATGAACTACGTGTTAAATTATGTCTCATGTTCTACCACATCCTACTTGTGTCAACCACAACCTCAAACCACAAGCTACTTATGTCAACCACATCCTACAAGTGTCTCACTACCACTACAATTCATGGTCGCTCAACCATCCTCCCCAAACATCCATGTTGTCAAAAGCCAAGTGAATTTCGTAATGAAATGCGTCTCATCCCTAAGCATATTTTTCTTACCTTGAACAAACCTTACAACCTCTAAACCAACCATGATGATGCAAGTAGCAGGATTATTCTCTTTTTGACATTAATCCTTTCTTTGTAGGTTCATATACATACACTTTGATGTGTATGGGATTCTCGTCTATTTACGGACGAACGTTTACATTTTTTTTTGTAGGTTCTTCTTGACGCCCTCGAGCTAGGGGGAGCCTCCGTCGAGCATTTATAAAGTGCATCATATGACTTACTCGTCCAAGGACGAATATAATTTTGCACTAACTTTTTGTTTTGTAGATTTTCAAAACACACTAGGAGTACTTGACGCTCTCAATAAAGGGGAGTTTTTCGTCAAAGCTAAAACATTGCAAATTTTGCAATAATTTCGTCTTAGCCTTCCTAAAATACTTGACGCCTTTAACAAGGGGGAGCAACCGTCAAGGGGGAGCATGCACACATTCATTCTTCAAAATTCCTTTGTGTTTCAACAAAAGAGAGATTTCTTTCTCATCATATATTTTTCCTTTTTCTTTTCTTCTTAACACTAACCTTGATGTAGGTTACGCCTCAAAAATTTGATCCATTGAGCCGTTGGCAATAATGGTCATAATTCAAAGGATCTTTCTATTTTTTTTTTGTGTGATTCTCTAGGTTCCTTTTAAAGGCGAGATCACCACCTTTTGAAGACATGCAATCTCAAAGTCATGAGTTGCTAAGCTTCGTCATTAGTGCTTCGTGTTGAAGGTATTGGCGTGGTGTGCCAATTGGAGCAATAAGGTGTTTTTATTTTAACTTCACTAGGGATGATGCAAACTCACCATTCTTGGGAGAAAGGACACACCCTTTTTGTTTCGACAAAAGGGGGAGAAGAGTGTAAACGAAGAAGGTAATGTATAGGAAGCACGGACACAAGTAACTTTGACATTTTACCTATCTATTACGTTTACATATATTTTGTCATCATCAAAAAGGGGGAGATTGTTAGTGCAAATATTACGATATTTAATCTATACATTCTCATTTGTTTTGTTGATGACAAACATGTAACTTGTAATACATAACGTAAAATGTATAAGTTACTTGTAATTATATTTTGTCTCAACATACTCTCAACACCTCTCGACGACTCAAGTCCTTGTATGCTACAACACAGGTTCGTACATGTTTGTTATGTTGCGTTATGATCAAACCCCTAACAAACCATTAAACATGCTTAGTTAAACACTTTATAAAATACATAAACATAAGTAAATGTGTTGGGTAAAACCCATGACCCATGACCCAAGACCCATACCCAATGTCTATATACATTGTACCTTGGTGGGTACTCAAAACCATGACCCATAGCCCATGGTTTCAACCCATAAACTATGGGTAAAGAGGAGCGTGCACGGATCCCTCAGATGACTCACGGATCCCTTGGATTTACAAAGCCGGATCCCTCCAGAAGGGATCCTTGGGGGCAGAACATGGTTTTGGTCTTTTTGCCTATAAATAGCAAACCACTTCTTACCATTTCTTCACACCTTCACACATAGTTTCTCTCCACCAAATCTAGGATATTTAGATCATTAGGAAACATGTAAACCACCCTCATCTCATATGATCATAATGCTTCTAACTCTCATTTGTTGTAAGCATACTCCCGAAGTGATCCTCCAAAGCAAGCTTAGATATCTTGCTTCCTTACCTACTGAAGTGATCACCCATCACAAGATACAAGCACATGAAGATCTTATACAACAAGCTTGGGAAACTTGTCATCTTCATTCATAGAAGACTAACTACATCATGCTTTGGGTTCTTGATGTTTAGTCTAGGAGTTTATATCCATTAGACACATTGTCTTGGATATTGTCTAGTATCATATTCTTGTATCTATGACTAGACTAGATAGTTTATGTGTTTGTGCCATAAAACACAAGGTTTGTTATGTTGGGCCACAAAACATAACGGGTGTCATAGAAGTGTCAAAGGCTTTAGTGAAGAGTGCCGAAGATCCGTTTTGAAGGCATTAGTGAAAGGTGCTGAAGGATCGTGTAAATGGCATTAGTGAAGAATGCCTAGGTCGTATAATCGATGAGGTGCATCGTTATACATATAGTATTTGTTTAGATCCAAGGATGGTGATATCCTTGATGGTGTTGTAACAAGGAGTGGATCTCCTTGAGATTAGGTGTTGTGTTGTGATGGGTAGTAGTTCCTCTATAGTAATGGAACTAGGTGCTTAGCCTAGTACCTAATAAAGGGTAGGCGACGTTGTGTAGGTGTGGTTCACCTTGGAGTGAAAGAACCCGGTGGTTAGCCTAGCACCGTATAAAGGGTAGGCGACGTTGTGTAGGTGTGGTTCACCTTGGAGTGAAAGAACCCGGTGGTTAGCCTAGTACCGGAAAAAGAGTAGGCGACGTTGTGAAGGCTTCTCCGCCATAAGGAGTTGGTGTAGTGATTACGAACTCTCGAGTAGGTGACTCGGGGAGTGGAGTAGGGCAAGGAAGGTGTCCTTGTAGCCGAACCACTATAAATCCTCGTGTTGGTTTGTCTATCCTTTTACTTATCGCTTTACTTTTATTCTTGCATTACTTTGGTTATTTTCTATGTGGTTGATGTCTATGTTTGTGATGCATACTTGGTCTTTCATATAGTCACAAACTATATTCAACACTTTACGTATTATGATACGCTTGATCAAGAAAAAGCAACCGGACTAATAATGGTGAAACTTGATTTATAATGAACCATTAATCTTGCGGAATATTATGTGATGTCAAGGGGTTGGCCTTACATGCCGTAATGCGTTAAATGCATCCTCGCGTCGAGATAAGCAAATGCAATGGTTTATACTATATTTGATACAAAAGTTTTAAGTTTGAAACGGAAACGTATTCACCCCCCCCCCTCTATGTTTTCACAGCTTAGTACAAAAGGGACTTTGTACAATTCAAGTGGGGGGACGGGAGTAGAATTATCTCTTGAACATTATTTTGCCCTCGTTTTTCTAGTTTATTTTGTAAAAATTATGCCATTTTTAAAATTTTGACATGTTTTTCTTAACCTAACTAGATTAGACCTTAGCCGAGCAGATACAACCCTTGATATTATGGTGAGATTAGCCTTATCCGTTTCCAATATTTTACCCCAAATCCACAAAATTATGAGTGTGCCGGTAGCTTGTAAACTTTAGAACTTGGCCTTTGCATCATTTCGAGACCATAGATGAGGTATGTTGAGTTAACTCGATGTATTTGGACTTTTCAGTTTAAGAAGGCAATATTATAGGATTACCAGCCAAATAGCCTACCATTGTGTGTCTATCGATTAGTCACCTCGACTTCTCGACCCCCATGTGAAACCCTTTTGTTGCACTCACCTTTAGTGCAAGATACCCCTAGATACACCCATATGAGCCATTCCTTTCATTTTGTTAACCCAATATATTGTTTCGATACACCTTAGCCAACCCTGTGGTCTTTATTTGTGATTGGGAAGTCATCATTTGCCCAAGTTCAAGGTTCAAGTGAAAAGGTTTGGAAATCACACTTTCGTCGATGACATATTTTTGAAGATCATTGAAGACACCCCGAATTCTCGTTGTTCATCTCAAGTGGGGGGATATTATGTTTAGTTGTTATTGTTGAAAAAAAAAGAATTGTTATGTTATTTAGTTATTGTAAAGTGCAGTGTTATAAGCACTATGTTATGAGCTTTATAGATTTAGTATCGAGGAGGCCACCTCGGTCACATTCGAAGATTGGAGTTGGTAATTATGCCAACAGTTGGAGAAAAGGTAGTGTGCCCATCATGACGTCCTCTAATGACACATCTACCTAGTATTTCATGATCCGGTTTCTTGACTTCAAAGCTTGAACTTTGGGCGGACGGTAAATGGTGATGACTTGGTTATAGATTTAGACTACCTGCTTGATTTTTATTTTACACCATTTATATTTCCCATGTCTTATCCTACCCTTTAGTCATGAAGCGTGTCTAGGTGATGCAGCGAGCAATCTTTGGTGTCTTGGCCATGGATTTGGTCATGTATCATTGATTTTGTCCACTTCGCCGTGACATGTTAGTAATGACGAGTCACCCCTTAACCTTTGTCGTGTCTACCCATATTGCCTTCGAGAATTGTTTAGCCCTTAACTCTAGTAGTGGAGATTTGTGTAACCGCCAAGCTTATGATAGTGTTAATACAAATAAACCATAAAAACATTTATTAATATTTTGCGATCTCTTTGTGTTTTGTTGATAACAAATATAATGTTATCTTAAGTACAATTATAGGGATACATGTTATTTTTGTAAAGCATTTACATATAGCCATTTAATACAAATTGTTGTAATAAATCATTTGTTGTAATAGTTTATTAGGATGGGTAAAAATCACAACCCATGGATCATATCCATAACCCATGGTATTGACCCATACCCACTTGACTAGATACATTGTACTCATTAGATACATTGTATCTAAAAGAATACCCATGGACCAACCCATAACCCATGACCCATGACCCATAACCAAAAAACCCATGGGCAAAGAGGAGTGTTGGGTTTTTGGTTCCTTGGATCATGAATTATTTTAAGTGTTGGAACCACGGACAATGCTGATTAAACCACGGACAGAAGAATGGAACTGCTGATGAAGACAAACCGCGGCTAGTAGTATTGTGTAACCACGGATATTGTATTGTAACCACTGCTAGTCTTGTATAGTTGGTTTAGTATTTTGTATTAGATAAATATGGAAAAGATATTTATGTTGTAGGTTACGTATTGTATAATGTAAAGGACTCCTTAGCCTATAAAAGGAGGTCCTAGGTTAGATTAGATATACATATGTTTTATATCTAAGGTCGATACACTTCAAGGTTGTAAAACCCTAATACTGGTTAGAGTATTCGTATTAATAATAATATTGAGGTGTTGAATGTTCATTTTTCTTCTTCTTAAGATTAAGTATTAAATTCCGCGTGATACTTAATAAGTCTTTGTTTAAGTCAGTTTCTATATTAGATCGTTTGCTCAACTGGGATCAACAAGTGGTATCAGAGCTTGTGATCTAGAAACTGTAATCAAGAAGAAGCTTTGTTAAGTTCTATTCAAGAAAGCTAAGATGTCTGACGAAACTCACATGGTAACTGCATCAAACGTACCCATGCTCAAGCATGGTGAGTATCAAATCTGGAGAATGCGAATGAGGCAATACATTCGTATGATTGACTATGCCATCTGGGATGTTGTTGAAAAAGGTGATACTCTTCCTAAGAAGGGTGATGATGGTAAAGAGATAGCTATTGTTAGTGAAGTCGACAAGTCTAGAAGGTAACTGGAGATCAAAGCTCACAGTATTCTCTCCATGGGAATACCTAATGAGTATGCTTTGGACTTTGAAAGGTATGAGTCTGCTAAAGAGTTACAGGATGCTCTTGAGACAAGGTTTGCTGGTAATGAAGCTACAAAGAAATCAAGAAAGAATATGCTCAAGCATCAGCTTGAAAACTTCACTGCTCTTAGTGGAGAGAAACTTGATGGCACTTGTAACAGGCTTCAAAAACTAATCAGCCAATTGAAGTCGGTGGACTACAATGTTATTCAAAAAGATATAAATTTGAAGTTTATCTCCTGAATGGGCTGTTCATACAATTGTGTGGAGAAATAAGGAGGACTTTGATAAGATGACTCTGGATAATCTCTACAACAACTTGAAGATTTATGAGTCTGAAAATAATGTTGCTGGTGCATCTTCTTCTAATCAAAACATTGCTTTTGTTTCCACTAATCACAAGAGTTCACAAGATGTAACCACTGCTGCCTATGGAATAACCACGGCCATTGCAAACAATACCACTGTTAGTGATAATGTCAGTGATGGTGCAATTTGTGCTTTTCTGGCTGATTTAACTGCCAGTGTTACTGTTTTAAATCAAGATCTAGATCAAATTGATCCCGATGATCTTGAAGAGATTAATCTTCAATGGAAAATGGCAATGTTGACTCTCCAAGCAAGGAAGTTTTTGAGGAGGACTGGAAGACAGGTTAGGTATGATGGTCAAAGGAGAGATGGATTCGTCAAAAGCAAGATGGAGGCTTTAATTGCAAGAAGAAGGGTCACTTTGCTAGGGAATGTCGAGCTCCTAAGAGAATTGAAGGCATTAAGAAGACCACTGAAGAGCCTGATTCTTCTTCAGCTTTGGTTGCTCAAGATGGGATTGGAGATTATGACTGGAGTGATCAGATTGAAGAAGGTCCCAATGTAGCTTTTCTTGCTAATGAAGCTTCAAAAGAGCATAACTTTGCTCTTATGGCCTATGCTTCATCCTCTGGTTCAGATTCTGAGGTATCTAATGATTCTAAAGCTTCTACTTGTTCTTTTAAATCATGTCAAGATAACTTAGAATCTCAAAAAGCTATCACTGAGAGTTTAAGGAAAGAAGTTGAAAGACTGTCTCTAGATAACTTAGGTTATAGAGTTGGTCTAGAAAGTGTTAAAGAAAAGCTTAATTACTGTATTAAATGTGAGTTTGAGTATGTTGATAAAATTAATATACTAGGTGGTGAAATTGATCTTAATGATAGAGAGATTGAGATGCTTAAAGAAAAACTAGAAAAAACAGAGAGTGTAAAAGTAGAAGCCCTAAAAGAAAAGGAAAAACATGTTGTTAGGGTTGCTAAAACACAGTATGCTTCTGATCTAGTAAATAAACCAATACGTCAAAAAATTTTCAAGGATGGTACTGGCCTTTGTTATAATAATATGCCACCACCATCTCTTATGAAACATGCACCACCTGCAAAAGAGCTCTCATTTAGCAGTGAATTTAGTTTCAATAAACCTGTAGGTGAGACTAACAAGACTGAATCACCTAGGATAGGTTCTGATAAATCATCTGATGCTCCCACAATTGAAGATTGGGAATCAGATTCTGAGGAAGATAGAACTGAATCAGCTCAGCCTGAAAAGATAGAACATGTTAAGAAAGTTGATTCTGAACAAGTCAACCTTGTACCTAGATTTGGAGCTCGAATTGCTAAGAAAGTAGTAGAGTACAAGGAAGTACCTAGGGAACAACTGAAAAGATACATACCTAGGGGAAACCAGAGAAACTTTAATGGACTAATATCAAACAGATTAGGAGATGAGTTTCAATGTGTTAACAAGGCTTGTTTTACATGTGGTTGTTTTGAGCACTTACAGAGAAATTGTTATAAAAACAGACCACAAGTTTGGAATCATTGGAGGAGGGTAAATCATCAAAACTTTTCAAAGAAAACAAACCCTCATCCTAACAAAAACATGATTCCTAGAGCAGTGTTGATGAGGAATGGGAATACAAAATCAATAGTCATTGCTGCACCCAAATGGGTTCCAACCACTGCTAAGCAAAATGTAAACATGGCTAAGCAAAATCAAACCACTGCTAAGCAAAATATCACCACTGATACAAAAGAAGTTTTAAAAATTCCAAAGGTGATAACTGACACAGTGGTTGGAAACTATTTTTATGCTGTTAAGGCCTCAGCTAGTTGGCAATGGAAGCCTAAGACCAAGGTTTTAAATCATGTCAACTGTGCATCAATGGACCTAAAGAAATTTGATTATGTTGATGCACAGGGCAGACCCAAGTCAGTATTGGCTTGGGTCCACAAAAGGAACTAATTTGTTTAATTTCATGTGCAGGGCAATCTACATGATGAGCTAAGAGATAAAGGAGTTTTTGATAGTGGTTGCTCTGGGCACATGACTTGGGATGGGAGCAACCTGGAAGATTTTGAAGCTTTTGATGGAGGATATGTGACATTTGGTAATGATCCAAAGGGAGGAAAGATACTTGGCAGAGGCACTATCAGAACAGGGAATTTGGACTTTGAAAAGGTCTATCTGGTACAGGGACTTAAGTATAATTTATTCAGTGTTTCTCAAATGTGTGATAAGAAAAACTGGGTACTTTTTGGTGAAACTGAGTGTGTGGTGTTGTCTCCTGATTTTAAGATGCCTGATGAGAATTATATACAGCTTAGGGTTCCTAGGAAGGAAAACATATATTGTTTTGATCTGAAAGATGTTCTTCCTAATAGGTCCTTAACTTGTTTGTTTGCTAAGGCATCAGTTGATGAGTCAAAGTTATGGCATAGAAGGCTAGGTCGTCTCAATTACAAAACAATCAATAAACTGGTAAAAGGCAACTTAGTGAGAGGGTTACCTTCTAAAGTTTTTGAGTGTAAGGAACTGTGTGTGGCTTGTCAAAAAGGAAAACAATATAGAGCTTCTTGTAAGACCAAAACTGTTAACACCATCACACAACCATTGTTTATGCTTCATATGGACTTATTTGGACCTACCTTTGTTAAAAGTTTGAACCATAAGCAGTATTGCCTAGTTATCACTGATGATTATAGTAGATTTTCTTGGGTATACTTTTGGCTGCTAAGAGTGAGACTAGTGAGATCCTCAAGAGTTTCATTACTAAGATAGAAAAACTAGTAAATCATAAGGTCAAGGTAATCAGATGTGATAATGGAACTGAGTTTAAGAATGATGTTATGAATCAGTTTTGTGTAGTTAAGGGTATAGAAAGACAGTTTAGTGTTGCTAGAACACCACAACAAAATTGCTACTGCTGTTATTTGTTTGTCTGATGGAAGGAAGTTCAATTGGTCTAGGATGATTTATGAGGGGCTAGTCCAGAACATTAGGAAGAAGGGTAAATACTATTTATATCCTAGGTTTGTTCAACTGATTGTGGCAAGTCAAATAGAAGAACCTGTTGAGCATTCTAGGGAGTATGAAGTGCATTATATGCTTCCTAAGGTTTTTACACATATGAGGAATCAGCCGCCAAATTTACAAATTCAGAATGTTCCTTTATTTCCACATATGCTGGCTTTGCCTACTGATCCTGAGTTTGATGAAGGTATTGGATCTTCTCCAATAGTCACTGAACCCACTGCTAGTTCACCTCAACCCACTGATAGTACACTTGCAACCACTGTTAGTGAACCTCAACCTACTTCTAGTCAAACCCAAACCACTGTTAAACCAATTGTATGGACTAGGAGACAGAAGGTCACCAAGCTACCTCAGGCTGTTGTTAGTGGTGTTGTTCATGAGGCTGTCACATGGAGTGGAGGTGATATGATTGGAAGGGATTCCACTACTGATTTATGCTTAGATGCTGGTCAGGATAGTGGAAACATACTTAAGACCCAACCTTTGGCAACTCCTAATGTGGAGAGTTCCTTAGAACTTAATACAGGTGGAGGAATCCCTAGCCAAATGGCTGCTACAGGGTGCATAGATGATCAGGCAAGGTCTGGTGCTATGTTTCCTTTATCCAAGGATTCACCTCTCGGAGCAGTTTACACAGCTCGAAGTGATGAGGATCGTTTGGAACATGATACTGAATTGACGGATCCTAAGTTGGTACCTGGTGACTTTTCCAATGAACCACCTCTCGGACCAGTTCACACAGGTCGAAGTGGGGAGGATATTCTTGAACGTTTTAATGAATTGACGGTTAAATGTACTAAAATGGAGGATACAATCTCAAGTCTTCAGGAGTTGGCTGTGTTTCAGGGTAAAGAAATTAGGAGACTGAAGCATAGGGTATTGGTTTTGGAAAAGATGAGAAGACCTGGGGTTGCTGCTTTACGGA
Organism: Chrysanthemum seticuspe; assembly: GCA_019973895.1. Lineage (NCBI taxonomy): Eukaryota > Viridiplantae > Streptophyta > Magnoliopsida > Asterales > Asteraceae > Chrysanthemum > Chrysanthemum seticuspe. The sequence goes on along the minus strand of BPTQ01000008.1, from coordinate 326,630,786 downwards.
ATCTGAGGAGAAAGAAAAAGAAGGTGGACTCCTCTCCAGCTCTAAATGTGGAGAATGTTCTGAATATGGAGAATGTTCTGAATATGGAGAATGTATCCAAACAGGGGAGGAGTGAAGGCATGATTTCAGGGGAGGCTGTAGATGTACCTATGGAAGAAGATATTGTTAGTGGAGATCAAGAATTTTTGGTATCTGATAAAGATGGGAATGAGGCAGTTCTTGAAAGTTTGAAGACTGTGGTAGAAGATAAATTGATGCAGGACACAACCATTGTTAATGTGTCTGCAACTACGGATAGTTTTCTTCAAACCACTGCTGCAGGTTCAGACATGGCAATTGTACCCACTGCTATTATAACTACTTCCACCATTGTTACAACCATCTCTGTGTCATCACCTAAACCTAAAGAAGTTGAGAAAGAAGCTGCAAGTACATTGATCAATCTAACTAAAACCTCAGCTAATTCTACACCCATCATTGCACCTGTTTCATCTATTAAATCTACTGCAAACAAACCCAAAAGCAAAAGTTTAGTTATTGGTGAGTCTTTGAAGAAAGTGGCTCAACCAGACATTGGTAAAGGTAAAGGGATTGCAGAACCAGAGTTGAAGTTTAAAAGTAAAGAAGAACAGATTGCTTATGATGAAGAGTATATAAGAAATATGTTAGATGATGAGAAGGCAGCTTTAGAGAAAAAGAAGCAAGAAGACGAGGAGGCTTCTCAGAAATGGTTAGCTAAATGGTATGAATCACAAAACTATCTTCAAGCTTCTAATCAAATACATGATGAGTATACTCCTCAAGAATGGGCATTGTTGGATGATAAGGAAAGAGCCAGACTTTTGGGTGAATGGGCGAGGAGGATCAGTAAAGAAAGGAAGCAAGTTATAAGAAAGAAACCTCCTACAATTGCACAGATGAGGAATGTACTGATGAAGATTATTAAGAATTCAGGCATTCATATTCCTGACAATCTTAGTAAATGTTCATTTGAAAGAATCCGTGAGCTTTATCTGATGTGTATGAGGATTAATAATGAGAGTTTTACTCCTATGGGTTCTGAAAAGGATGAAGAATGGATTAAAGGTAATCTAAAGAGGAAATCTGAGATTCAGGAGACATCTGGTTCTAAAAGACTGCAAGTGATTGAAGATGGTAATCAAATTATCTCTTATGTGTTTGAGCTTAATGGAAGTGAAGGATGTTGGAAAATTCAAAGACTCAATAATGAAGTTTCTGAGTATAATAAATTTTCATAGATGCTTCAGTATTTTGATAGAGATGATTTGATGAATCTTTGGATACTTTACAAGAATAAATTTGGTGAAGAACATCCAAATGATTATCATGAGAGATATGTTTATCATCACTTGAAGATTTTATTTGAACCTACTCATGATGAACCTGAGTGGAAAGGACTCTACAATGGTCAAGTTACAAGATGGTTTCTATATCAAACTTGTGGAGTTCATGTTTTAACTGTTTCTGGAAAAGTTATTCATATGCTTGTAGAAGGTGATTATCCTCAATTGAATAAGTATCCAGGGGTTATTGCTCAGATGATGAAGCCTGGTTGTATAAAGATGTTGTTGCCCTATGATGGTCAAGCTTACAATTTATTGCTGAAGTATGAGAAGATTCTTAAATCTTGTAAGTGTTTGGCTACATCCTCCAATCCAGATGTTTTGAGCGTAAAGGAAACTTGAGAATTCTATTTGAATGTATCAAGTTTAGGGGAGGATTGTTGGGTTTTTGGTTCCTTGGATCATGAATTATTTTAAGTGTTGGAACCACGGACAATGCTGATTAAACCACGGACAGAAGAATGGAACTGCTGATGAAGACAAACCGCGGCTAGTAGTATTGTGTAACCACGGATATTGTATTGTAACCACTGCTAGTCTTGTATAGTTGGTTTAGTATTTTGTATTAGATAAATATGGAAAAGATATTTATCTTGTAGGTTACGTATTGTATAATGTAAAGGACTCCTTAGCCTATCAAAGGAGGTCCTAGGTTAGATTAGATATACGTATGTTTTATATCTAAGGTCGATACACTTCAAGGTTGTAAAACCCTAATACTAGTTAGAGTATTCGTATTAATAATAATATTGAGGTGTTGAATGTTCAATGTTCTTCTTCTTAAGATTAAGTATTAAATTCCGCGTGATACTTAATAAGTCTTTGTTTAAGTCAGTTTCTATATTAGATCGTTTGCTCAACTGGGATCAACAAGGAGTGTCCCACGGATCCCTAGGATTACACTAGACGGATCCCTTGTGGGAGGGATCCGTGGGATCCGGGGAACAGTGGCAAGTTTTGCCTATAAATAGAGAGCCATTTTCTCATTCTAACTCACCCCTCTTCTTACTAATTCTCTCATATACTCTCATTCTCTTCTAACAAAGGATCACTTGATCTAGAGAGTACTTCTTTCTTTCTTTCTTTAGTGATTCTCGTATAGGTCCTTCTCTAAGGCGAGATCACGAGCATTCTACAAGTCATCCAAGCAAGGGGTCCTTGATTGATTTGTTCCTCCACAAGATTTCTGTAGCAAAGATCTTGTATTTGATATTTCACATATTTGTTGTGTAATAGTCGTGTTGGTTTGGTCTACCGTGTTACGGACTCGGTATTTAGCTTTGTACCAGAAAAAGGTGTAAGCAACATTGTGAAGGATTCTCCGCCAAGTTGAAAGAGTTTGTTGACATAGTGCTTGAACTCTCGAGTAGGTGACTCGGGGAGTGGAGTAGGGCAAGGAAGGTGTCCTTGTAGCCGAACCACTATAAATCGGTTGTGTCATTTCTATCCCTTGCTTTACTTTATTTACTTGCTTTCTCATTAGATCTATACTATCTCTACATCCATACGATTTCACATAATATCGAATCTAAAGTTTTTGAAACTAACTTAAAATCGGCAAAACTATTCAACCCCCCCCCCTTCTAGTTTTCCACAATTGGCATCAAGAGCTAAGTTTATAAAAGTTTTAAAGTAAACCGTATTTTAAAAAGTTTTCGATCACTATGGGTTCTGAAAATTACAAGGAAGGGCAATCTATGCAACGACCACCACTACTTGAAACTAATGGTTTTATATATTGGAAAAATAGATTCGAAACGTATGTGAAGTCTAAAGATATTGATCTTTGGTACATTATTGTTGAAGGCAATTTTGAGGCTACCTCAAAAGATGATAAAGGAAATTTAGTTAACATACCTCATGATAAACTAAACGATGAAATGAAGAAAAAGCTTTCTAAAAATAGTGAAGCTAAAATGGTTTTGTATAATCCTTTACCCAAAAAGAAATTCGAACGAATTTCTATGCTTAAAACCTCTAAAGAAATTTGGAATTCTTTAGTTGTAACTCATCAAGGTAATCAACAAGTTAAAAATAATAAAATTGATTTATTTGTTCAACAATATGAACAATTTTCAATGTCGGATGAGGAAACTATAGATCATTCATTTGCTAATTTTAATACTATTATTACATCTTTACAAGCACTTGATGAATCCTTTTCTAGCCGTAACCATGTTAGGAGATATCTAAGGGAACTTCCATCCAAGTGGAGATCCAAGGTGACGGCGATCGAAGAGTCAAAAGATTTGACAATCCTCACCCTTGATGAACTCATAGGCAACTTAAAAGTCTACGAGCTTGTCCTTGCTAAAGATTCCGAAGCCTCAAAGATGAAAGAAAAACACAAATATCTTGCCCTTAAAGCCAAAAAGGCTTCAAGCGATGAAGAGAACTCCTCTTCGGATAGTGACGATGAGGAGTATACTATGGCGGTAAGGGACTTTAAAAAGTTCTTTAGAAGGAAGGGAAGATACGTCAAACAACCGTATGACGACAAGAAAGGATTCCGGAAAAGCAAAGAGGACGAGAAGCCAAGGGATGATCATGCTTGCTTAAAATGTGGGGACCCAAACCACTTTATTAGTAAGTGTCCCAAATGGGATGATCAAAAGGCTTTTATGAGCGGCACGTGGGGAATGAGCGACGAGGAGGACGAAGAAATTTGTCTCATGGTAAATGACGAGGTATGTCGCGAATACTATAGTAGCTCTTCACTAGATGACGACTCATTGCAAAATGAATATGACAAACTTTGCAATATTAGCTTAAAACTAATTAACAAAAACAAGCTTTTAAAAAGTCAAAAACAACGTTTAGATAAAGAAGTCATAGAACTAAAAGCAAAATTGAAACGTCTAGAAAAGGGTAAAATAGCAAGTGGTGAATGTGAACTTTGCGTTCAACTTCAAACACTAGTTGATCAACTAGATTCTAAAATTGCTAGAATGAGTACGAATACTTTATATATGATATTAGATAGTGTTAAAACCGGAAACAACCAAAAAGGTTTAGGTATTCAACAACTTGATCCATCAACTAGTGAAAACAAAGAAACATAATTTGTTAAGGCACTAGAAAAAACAGCCACTGTTGTGGCGGATCCCACGGATCCCATAAAAAGGGAACCGGCTAGTGTTCAGCCAGGGATCCGTGGGTCTGCTGTAGCAAACAGTGGTAATAACATAGCTTCTTCATCTAGAACTGATTTTGTTATCGTTAATAAGAAGAAACCAACTCATTTTACCACTAGACAACCACCTCCAAAATATAATCCCATCTAGGAGACCTAATAATGTTTACCCGAGAAGTAACCATCAAATGGGATGGAACCCAAATATGTAAAATGGATTTCCTTTTCAAAACTTTTCACCATGGAATGCATATTCACCTTATCCATACATGTTGGGAATTCTACTAAGTAAGAATTCTGCTAAAGATATTGCTGAAGAATCTGCTGAAGTGCAAGGATTCTGCTGAAGAAGAGATTCTGCGGAAGTAGTAAAACCGCGTAGTTTGTTTTTGCGGAAATAGATATTCCGCGTATTTTATAGTTAGTTAGGATATGCATGAGCTTTATTAGGAAGTGATAATGTATATCTTCTTTAGTTTTATGTTTATACGTTTCTTGGGAAACGGTTTAGGGTTCCTTGTCTATAAAAGGAACACATTAGTATGAATGATGTACGAGTTTGAAAAACAAGTTCTAGTATTATTCAAAGATCCATAGAGGATCAAAGTATTCTAAGTTATCTGTGTTTATACTTGTGTTTGATTTCCGATTTATATTACAAGTAATAGAGACTGTCTATTAGTGTGTTTGTGATTACATAAGCATTACTAACGATCCACGAGTGCTCAAAGATCTATCAAGGTCTTAGGTTCAACAATACATGTAACACCCCAACCCCACAAGGGTAGAAGTGTCACATTCTGGTGTCATATCAGAACATACAGATACAATCCTTACAAACAAAAACCTTAAAAATGAAGTATCAAATCATATAAACAATCGACTGACAAGGAAGATTACAAAATCCAAATGTCTAAAATAAAAATGAAATCTCAAAACAATAGCCCGACAAGATAAATCCAAATAATAAGGTAACTAGGGTTGTTCCACTCAAATGATCCAACTCTCAGCCCATCGAAGCCCATCTTCAAACCTAACACCTGCCGCATGAAAAGAAATGCGGCTGAGCTTAAAAAGCCCAGTGAACAGATATAACAAAACGAAAGCTAAATAAAATCTGAAATGCGAAATGAAACAAAGGAAACGGATAACAAAGTCGCAGCGAAAGGGGAACAATGAGTCAATGAGGATCCTGCAGAACACAATTATACAGATATCCAAAACGAACAGATAACAAAGAGATCGAAGCAAAGCAAAGCATCGATGATATATAAACAAGCACATACAAACCAGACATACAAGAACTGAAACATAAGCAAACATAGCAGGCGTAGCATTCACACAACATATATGTCATACAATCAATTCAGGAATCAGGAGACATACAAGCCAAACAAATGTCTACAGGAAAGCGGAAGCAATTAATTAATAAGTGAGCATGGCAATTCACACCGGTCAAAACCCTTAGTTGAAGACATAATCAGTATCGTAACGGCAGTCAAAACATGGCAGTCACACGTAACAAGTAGGAATACAGTATGAACACTATAATTAAATAAATTAAATACATAGCAGGGCAATTAAACAAGTTATCAAGCCAGACTTCATAAGTTGAACCATTTACCCAATCAAACCGTAGCATAAACAGAAATGCAAACATGGCAGGTCAACAATAAGTAGATAAGGACACCACGGATAGTCATAGTCCACGAGATCAACTGAACGTAGTACACATAATAAACAGACAAAACTATCGATTACACAAAAGTATGATCACCAGACAATACAGAGGGTCACTGGTATATGCGAAAACATATACCTTTTTCTTTATCAAAACTGGACCAAAAAGACCAAAAACTAACCCCTAAAGCCATAAATGTTTGTGTTTTTGTGTTTATGTATGTGCAGGTAACGGATATTGCAAAATAGACAAAAAGAAGACAAATGGACAAAAACGAGCACGAGAATGGAAGGAGCACGAAGTTACGGGACCAATGATAATTTTATTTGGAGCATCGAGGCAAGAGAAGAAAAAATTAAAGACAAAACGAAGCCCGAACAAAGATTGCAGTTAATTAAAGGTGTTTAGAAAAGAAAGAAAATGGATCAGCAAGATAAGGAGCTTAAAGGAAAATTAAATACAACACTTAACACAAAAAGACTCTTGGTCTAGTGGGTGGAGACATGTTTGGCAAGCAAGAGGTCAAGGGTTCAAGTCTCATTTCCCATTTCTTTTTATTATTTGAGCACTAGCTGCTCTCCATTCTCTCATGTCCAACGAGAAGAGTACCAGCTGCTGCTTCCACGAGTCCAACCCAATCGAGGCCCATCAAGCGATCCAGTCCATCAAGCAAGTGCAGTCCATGAAGCCAAATCCCAATTCCAACGAGAATCCAAGCCCAAGACATAAAAATGCAATCTGCTACTAGCTTTGTTATTTTGACTTGGGGAGCAAGTTTTATTGGGGAATTTTTTGTACCAAGTTAAATAGTTTAGGGGTCTTTATGAAATATTATTAGGGGCCAAAGTGTAACTTGGGGGTTTATAAATACCCACCTCCATCACCTCATTTTAATCATCTTTATTTGTATTTTGTACCCAAACTCTTGTATTTTAATTTTATGCTCTTTAGTTTTATAAAAGTTTTATTTATTTCTTGCATCTTTATATTCTTCTCATCTCTTAATCCTTTTTATTTCATTTTATTTTTATAAAACTTTTTATAAAAATATGCCATGAAGAGTTGAGTTATAGTAAGATTGTGTGAGTGTATTTTATACGCTCCATGCACACGCTCAACATATCATATTTATATTTTTATAAAAGTTTAGTTTTTTTTTATTATTGTTTATTTTTATTAAAGTTCACGTTTTTATTGTTTTATTTAGCTTAAAAATAGTAAAAAGTCTCTAAAAATCTTGTCTTTTTAACAAAAAATCCAAAAATATATTTTATTTTCGTCATAAAATTTTCGTAATTTTTTTAGCTGTTTTAGTATTTTTAAAAAATCAAAAACTGTTTCTGTTATTTTTCTTTTAAAAATCTGTTTCGTATTTCATTTTTAAAAAATAGTAAAAAACGTAAAAAAATATTTTTATATTTTCTGGTAGCTTTTCATAGTTTTCTTAAGATAGTGTGAATTTTTCATATTTTTTTGAACTAGTTTACTATTTATTTTGATTTATTTGCTATTTTAAACATTAAAATCGAAAAAAAATACTTATTTAATTCCGAAAATTCTAAAACTTGTTCTGTGAGTTTCTATCACTTTTATTAGGTTTCTAAAAAATATTTGGAATTTTCGGAGTTCATTTGATATTTTTCTTTGATTTATTTCCTTTCCTTTAAAAAAAAAAAAAAAAAAAAAAAAAAAAAAAAAAAAAAAATCTTATATTTTAAATCTTTGACCTTAATACCCAAATTAGTTTTTGTGGAAACATATCTCCTTGAGAGAGTTTGGTGGTTAAGATTTGATTTATTAAGATTAGTTACTTATTATTTTAGCTTTTTATTATAAAAATTTTATATTCATATATTTGTGCTAACCCTTAAAGTTTTGATTTTGTTTGTGTAATCCGATCCTACCTCATAAGACGTGGAGCTTACGGGTCTTATAAGCTTAAAAATCATTCAAGTTTACAAATTTAATAACTTTTATTAAGTTATTTAGTTAATAAAGTTTAAACTTTATTTAACTAATTAGCATAATTAAAGTTAATAAGGAAATAAACTTTAATAATTTATTTAGTTTATAAGATTGGGTGGTATTTCTCTCGTAAAAATCATCGGGTTCTATTCTCTTACTTTTTTTTTAGCTTATATTCTTAGTTTACCATTACGTTTAATTATTCGTATTTTGCTTGTTAAGTCTTTTTAGTATAATTCTCTTAGCTTAATATTCATTGTCACTAGTTGTAGTTTGTCATTTAAATTTTAGTTTAAACTTTAATTAGTTAAATCGCGTTTTTAAATTCCCGTAGTTACGTTTTTAGAATAAAATTGCATTTAGGATAAATTTAGGTAGCTTTCCTTAGTTTACATGCTTAGTTTGAATTAAGTGTTATTTACGTGCTTTAATTTCCTTTCCGTTATTTAATTTAAATCTAGAACGTAATTAAAATATCAAAAACCCCGAAATATCGAGCATTTTAATAACAAACCTAGAACGACGTTGCCCATTCACACCTCGTTGGGACACGACTCGGATTTCCTAATCCGTATCACTATCACTCACGGGATTTGATTCACTATCCTTTTTCCTAAAGGGATTTTAAGTCATTCCTTGTGTTTATTTTTGATATCGATATTGTGGTTTTATCCATACACACATACCCCTAAACCTACAAGAATCAAATTTTGGCGCCGCTGCCGGGGAGGTTGTGTCGCGACAATATCGTTAGAGGTTTGACGATTAGTGACTCGAGATCCTTCCTTCGTGAAGTTATTGTTTTTATAAAAATCAAAAAAAGTAAAAAATATTTTCCTTTTTCTTTTGTATATATATATATATCATATTAAAAATACAAAAAGATTTTCTCTTGTGTTTTTGCTAATAAATAGAAGACACCAATTATATAACATTCTCAACTGAGGTGTTATCATTAGTAAGTTCCCGAACCAAAGATCAAAAACTTGCCTTTGTGTCGCTTGTGAGTCGATTTATTTCTATCGGATAAACAAACTGTGTGGTGGGTATAAGGACGGCCTGACATTAAATTGCGGCTGAAAAGAAGCGGGTTTTTAATAAGCTTCGCGCTGACCTACAAAGCTTCTCCGCTCGCTTGTGCGTTTGTCTTATAGAGGTGATTTATTCACTTGGGATTATTGGTTAAGTTCACTGTGTTTTCGAATATCGGTCTCTTTTAATTGCCTTGGTTTTTAAGTGCATGCTCACTCGCTCTCGATCAAGACGACTTCAGAATCTGAATCAGAACGTACCCGAGTTACGTAATATGGCTGCTGCTAACGTACCACCAAACCACGGTCCTAATCCTCCTCCCGTTAATCAAAATGTAGCTCCCGATCTCCGAACGATGGAGGAGCTATGTCAACCTACAATGTACGGGAGGGGAGGACCCATTGCACCGACTAATATTCAAGCTACCGATTTTAGCTTGAAACATCATATGATAGAACAAGTAAAGAACAGTTGTCAATTTCATGGTTTACCTGATGACGATGCAAACAAGCATCTTGATAAGTTTTTAACCGTCACTCAGAGTATGAAACAAAATGGGGTCTCCGATGACGCCCTTCGTCTCTATCTTTTCCCATACTCTTTGACTAATCATGCCACTTCTTGGTTTGATCGACTCCCGAAGAATTCGATTCATACCTTCGAGGAAATGGTTTCGAAGTTTCTGGCAAAGTACTTTCCACCATCGATGGTGACGAAGTTGCGAAACGATATCAGTAATTTCAGACAGTATCCCGACGAATCTTTGTTTGAAGCTTGGGAACGATATAAGCTTGCAATTGATCGATGTCCAAATCATAATATGTTGCTTGTCACTCAAATTGATACGTTCTATAATGGTTTGACGTTGAGACATCGTGATACAATCAATGCTGCTGCCGGTGGAACTTTCATGAAAAGACGTCCCGAGGAATGCTACGATCTTATCGAGAACATGACCGCCCATCATAATTATTGGGATTCTTCAGCTGCAAGGGGTGAATCATCTAGGTCAAATTCGTCTTCTTCTCCTGATACGGCTCTTCATAAGAAAGTTGATGATTTGAACACGGCTATGTTGAAAATGTACCAAATGCATCTGTCTAGTCAAAATCAACAAGTAAAAGCGGTAAACCCAACTTGTGAGACTTGTGGAGGTCCACATTCTTATTCCGAGTGCACAGCCGCCGGTGGCTACGCACATGAAAATGTTTATGCTGCTACAGGGAATTACAATCAACCGCAAGGAGATCGAAATCTTCTTAGCTACCGTTCAAACAATTATCTCGGACCTCCCGGTTTCAACCAACCTCAACAACAAAACCATAATCAAAACCGTTTCAATGGTAACAACAATCAAAACAGAGGAGTTAATCATGGAAATCAACACTACCAAGCTCCTCCACCTCAAGTTTACCAACAACCACCTCCTCCTCAATATCAACAACCTTCTCATCAAGTTGCTCCGAACAACGAGTTTCTAACTTACATGAAGAACTCCGACAACACCATTAAAAGTTTGCAGAATCAAATTAACGGCATGAGGACGGATTTCAAAAAGGAAATTGAAGCTACGAGTAACAAGCAGATGACTGAAATAAGGAATATGATGGCTAGTTTCTTTCAAGCCAATCAACCGTCTTCTTCTTATTCTCAACCCTCGGGTTCCGGTTCTCTTCCAAGTAATACGATTCCTAACCCGAGAGGTGACATGAAAGCGATCACTACCCGAAGTGGTGTTGCTTACGATGGACCTACGGTTCCTATCACTAATTCTTCTTCTCCGTCTCGTGTGGTAGACCGTGAGACCGGGGTGACAAAGGACCCGGTGCTTCCTATTAATAAGGGAAGTACTGTGAATGTCCAACCCACGGTTGTCCAAGATTCTGAGCCCGAAGATGCTCCCGTTAATGTGAAGAAAGCTAATCCGAAACCGTCTATCCCATATCCGTCTCGTCTTAAAGATCAAACTCTTCGTGAGAAGTCGAATCATCAAATGGAAACGTTTTTCCAAATCTTCAAAGACCTGAATGTGGAGATCAGTTTTGCGGATGCCCTTCTCTTGATGCCCAAACTTGCTTCTACGATTAAGGGATTGCTTACGAATAAAGAGAAACTATATGAGCTTGCTACGACATCTCTAAATGAGAATTGTTCGGCGGTTATCCTCAAGAAACTTCCCGAAAAGTTAGGTGACCCCGGCAAATTCCTCATTCCGTGTGATTTTCAAGGAATTGTTCAATGCTCCGCCTTGGCCGATCTTGGCGCGAGTATTAATTTGATGCCAAACTCAATCTACGAAAAGCTTTCATTACCCCCACTTACCCCAACGTGTATGACCCTCGAGCTAGCCGATCGTTCTACGACCCGTCGAAAGGGTATAGCCGAGGATGTCTTTGTCAAAGTGGGGGAGTTCTATTTTCCCGCGGATTTTGTTGTGGTAGATTTTGATGCCGATCCTCGAGTACCCATTATTCTTGGGAGATGTTTCTTAAGGACCGGTCGTGCCTTAATTGATGTGTTCGAAGGAGAGATTACGTTGAGAGTTAATCAAGAAGCCGTCACATTCAACATTAATCGAACGACGAGGTACTCCTCAAATTTCGACGATGCTTCCATCAATCGAATCGACGTTATTGATGTTTCTTGTGAGGAGTACGCTCAAGAAGTTCTTGGTTTTGCTAAAAATTCTACTTCTTCTGATTCACCTTCTGAACCAATCATTGCCGACTCTTCCCCCTCTCTCACTCCGTTTGAGGGAGGTGATTTCCTTTTGGAAGAGATCGATGAGTTTCTTGCTATTGATGAATCAATTCCACCAGGAATTGATGATGGAGTTTATGATTCGGAGGGAGATATCCTTTATCTTGAGAAATTGTTGAATGAAGATCCATTACCGTCACTCCCTCCGAAAGAGATCACGATTGAAGAAATAAAAGAAGTACAAACGTCTAACGAAAAACCTTCAGAGCCCGAGCTCAAGGATTTACCTCCTCATCTTGAATACGCTTTTCTTGAAGAACCGAACAAATTTCCCGTCATCATTGCTAAAAACTTAAAAGATGAGGAGAAAACCGCACTTTTGGATATTCTTCGAAAACATAAGAGTGCCATCGCTTGGCAAATTTCTGATATCAAGGGTATAAACCCTCGTTTTTGTACTCACAAGATCTTAATGGAAGACGATTGCAAACCCGTTATTCAACAACAACGTAGGGTTAACCCAAAAATTCATGACGTTATCAAAAAGGAAGTTCTGAAACTCCTCGACGCCGGAATCATTTATCCAATCTCTGATAGCTCATGGGTTAGCCCTATCCATTGTGTCCCGAAGAAGGGAGGGATGACCGTCGTTGCCAATGAAGATAACGAATTGATTTCCACACGCCTCGTTACCGGATGGAGGGTGTGTATTGATTATCGAAAGTTGAATGATGCTACACGAAAGGATCATTTCCCGCTACCTTTTATGGATCAGATGCTCGAACGTTTAGCGGGGAATGAGTTCTATTGTTTTCTCGATGGTTTTTCTGGTTACTTCCAAATTCCGATCGATCCACAGGATCAAGAGAAAACCACTTTCACATGCCCTTATGGAACTTTTGCTTACCGACGCATGCCTTTTGGGTTATGCAATGCTCCTGGAACGTTCCAAAGGTGCATGATGGCTATTTTTCATGACATGATCGAAAATTCTATGGAAGTTTTTATGGATGATTTCTCGGTTTATGGAGATTCTTTCACTTCTTGCCTCTCTCATCTAGACCACATGTAAAAAAGGTGTGAAGATACCAATTTGGTCTTGAATTGGGAGAAGTGCCATTTCATGGTTCGAGAGGGCATTGTCCTCGGCCATAAAATTTCAAAATCTGGGATTGAGGTCGACCGAGCTAAAGTTGACGTTATAGCTAAACTCCCTCATCCCACTACCGTCAAAGGTATTCGGAGTTTTTTGGGTCATGCCGGTTTCTATCGCCGTTTCATCCAAGATTTCTCTAAGATAGCCCGCCCTCTGACCCATCTCCTCGAGAAGGATGCTCCGTTTATCTTCACAAATGAATGCGTTGAAGCATTTAATTTTCTTAAAAAGAAATTAACTGAGGCTCCGATCTTAGTTGCCCCCGACTGGGATTTGCCCTTTGAGCTCATGTGTGATGCAAGTGATTACGCAATTGGGGCAGTCTTGGGGCAACGTAAATCGAAACATTTTCAACCCATACACTATGCGAGTAAGACATTATCTGAGGCCCAACACAATTACACGACTACCGAAAAAGAATTATTGGCCGTTGTTTATGCTTTTGAGAAATTTCGACCCTACCTTGTCTTGTCGAAGACCATAGTGTATACCGACCATTCTGCCCTTAAGTATCTTTTGGCAAAGCAAGATGCTAAGCCACGATTACTTCGGTGGGTTCTCCTCCTTCAAGAGTTTGATGTTACTATTCTTGACAAAAAAGGAGCGGAGAACCTTGCTGCCGATCACCTTTCTAGACTTGAGAATCCTCATCAAAGTGTGCTCGAGAAAAAGGAGATTACGGAAACATTTCCTCTTGAGACACTTGGGATGATTGCTAAGAAAGACTCGAATACCCCATGGTTTGCCGACTTTGCAAATCACCATGCGGGAAATTTCATCGTGAAAGGGATGTCGTCCCAACAAAAGAAAAAGTTTTTCAAAGATGTTAAGCATTATTTCTGGGACGATCCCTACTTGTTTAGGATTTGTGCGGATCAAGTAATCCGGCGGTGTGTTCATGGCCAAGAGGCTCTTGATATTCTCAATGCTTGCCATAACGGACCCACTGGTGGCCATCATGGTGCAAGCTACACCGCTAAGAAGGTTTTTGATTCCGGATTTTATTGGCCTACCATATATCGAGATGCTCATGATTTAGTCAAATCTTGTGATTCTTGCCAACGTCAGGGGAAAATCTCACAAAAAGATGAAATGCCACAAAATGCTATTCAAGTTTGTGAGATTTTTGACGTTTGGGGCATCGATTTTATGGGACCATTTCCATCATCTAGGGGTAATAAGTATATCCTCGTGGCCGTCGACTACTTGTCTAAATGGGTTGAAGCGAAGGCGCTCCCCACCAATGACGCCCGAGTGGTTGTTAAGTTCTTAAAAAATTTGTTTTCCCGATTCGGAGCACCTCGTGCTATCATCAGTGATCGCGGTACCCATTTCTGTAATGAACAATTTGCTAAAGTTATGGCTAAATATGGAGTTACCCATCGTCTTTCTACCGCGTATCACCCGCAAACGAGCGGACAAGTTGAGGTCTCGAATCGTGGTTTGAAAAGGATTTTAGAAAGGACCGTAGGAGAAAATCGAGCTTCATGGGCAGATAAGTTAGATGATGCATTATGGGCTTTCCGCACCGCATACAAGACACCCATCGGGTGCACCCCATTTAAGTTGGTGTATGGAAAAGCTTGTCACTTGCCCATTGAGCTCGAGCATAAGGCATATTGGGCCTTGAAACATGCAAACTTTGATCTTAAGACCGCGGGTGATCACCGGAAAATTCAATTGAATGAATTAAATGAACTTAGGGATCAGGCCTACGAGAATTCTTTAATTTTCAAGGAGAAAACTAAGAGGATTCATGATGCTAAAATCAAAAACCGCGTGTTCAACGTCGGTGATCAAGTCCTCCTCTTTAACTCTCGATTGAAGATATTCTCGGGCAAACTCAAAACCCGTTGGTCCGGACCATTCACCATCGCTCAAGTTTTCCCGTATGGAACGGTAGAGCTTTCTCAGCCAGATGGCCCAAATTTCAAGGTGAATGGTCATCGTGTTAAACATTATTTTGGAGGGGACATACCATCTATGGTTGTCCCGGATCTCCAAACTTTCCCCAAGGACAATTGAATTCGGGGATCGAGTCAAGCTAGCGACTCGGTGATCAAAACAGTAGCGCTTCGTGGGAGGCACCCCATGCTTATCCTTTTAACTTATTTATGCTTTCTAATAAGTGACGTGAGGAGGTCCGCCTCTTCCATTTCTCGTGTTTCGTGTTGTTGTTGTTCATGTCCAGGATTTTCATCGAATATGAAGACTCTCGTGCTCGAAGTTTCGTCTTTTCTCCACTCGAGTTTCATGTTTTAACGCTCTTATGGAAATCCGATATCCAAAATCTTTATCGATTATCGTTTATCTATTAGCATAACTAACCGATGGCTTTAGATTTTCGTTGAGAACCCTTGCCTTTAAACATTGAGGACAATGTTTCGTTTTAGTCTGGGGTGGGTAATCTTCGATTTGATTTGACCGCACTTGTTTTTTGTCATGTACTCTCGCAACCCCGTTTTTCCTTAGAAAATGAAAAATTGTGCAAAAATGTGAAAAATTTAATTTTTTTTTTTTTTTTAAGCTTTTGTTAAGTCTTTTTGATTGAAAAGTTTGCTAGTCTCTTAGACAAGAAGCTATAAAATGCGAATTCTAGCTCAAAAGGCCAAGATTTTGCAAGTTTCCCTGAGTGACTTTAAATATGCATGACTTAATTTCATTAGACGAAGCATTTGCTAAGTTAATATATGTTTTGACACCTTGTTGACTTTCCGCTGGTGAGAGTAGGAATAGAATTCTGACTTGACCGGGCGTGTTGAGCCCTAACTTGTTCCCTTAACCATAGGTAATCTAAAAATTATAGGCTAAGCATCCGCGGATCTCATTATTTGGGATTTTAAATTTGCGGAGATCGAGAAATGATAGAGTTACTTATGAGTTTAGATGCTAAGCGTGGAGTAGTTGGTTCTCTTTAGAGCCCATCGAAGGTACTTATGGCTTTTTGTTCCCACAAAATTGTTTCACCCCATATTTGTGAAATAATAATTAGAGATGTTGAGTTTTTGGCGATAGTTAGTTCTTTATCTTCTTTAAAGAATCTTTGTTTTAAAAATTGGGTACACATCAAGGATCCGTAATAAATAAGCAATAAGTGATAAGTGAAAAGTAATAAGTAAAGTTATGAGTTGCGGTGTCGAGATCGGACCCTTGGATCTTTAGCCGGGATTGAGTGAGGTCTTAGCCTAGCCAGCCGGGATCCTCATTTCATGAAGCCTATAGTCTTGGAATTACCCCGTGAAGCTCCGTAGTTCATAGCTCATACAAGTAAAAGTTCATGCAAAAAAAAAAAAAAAAAAAAAAAAAAAAATGTGAAGAAAAAAAAAATGATGATGAAAATGAAATGATGAAAAAGTCAAAAATATAAGTGAATAAAAATTCCTTGATGTGGACCTCATTTTTGAGACAATGGTTCTTGAGAGAAGATGGATAACTAATTAGCGACTTAGCTTCATATCTTTATCGGAATTAAAATTATCGAAACGAGAAACTTGAAGAAATTCATTTCTCACAAAAAATAAAAAAATCTAGAGGAAAATAGGAAAATGGGAGCAAAAGGTAATTACACAAGTAACTTCCATGGGTAGTGTTAGCATCTAGAATCATATTTAACAATGATTTCGATTTTACGCTTAGTTTGGGACTTGTGAAAAATCAGGGACGATGTATTCTATCCGTATGGTCACTTCACGCTGTGTTGTGTTTCCTACTCCGTGATCCTAACGTGTCGTTTGAAAAATGTTGGAGTTATTGATCGACATGAAAGTTCAACAAACCGTCACTCAAAATTGGAATGTGCTTAAACGTAATATCTATATGAGAAATAAAAGGTAAACGGGGCGTTTTTAGAAATAAGGGTTTCTTAATCTCTTTTGAGGAATCTTTGCTACTTTTCATAGGTTTAGTAGAAAGAGATTGAAATCTTTGTTTTTAGAAGCGTGAGTTGATTACATTGCGTGAGGACACGATAATCTTCTCGTCTGGGGTATTTTGGTATATGCGAAAACATATACCTTTTTCTTTATCAAAACTGGACCAAAAAGACCAAAAACTAACCCCTAAAGCCATAAATGTTTGTATTTTTGTGTTTATGTATGTGCAGGTAACGGATATTGCAAAATAGACAAAAAGAAGACAAATGGACAAAAACGAGCACGAGAATGGAAGGAGCACGAAGTTACGGGACCAATGATAATTTTATTTGGAGCATCGAGGCAAGAGAAGAAAAAATTAAAGACAAAACGAAGCCCGAACAAAGATTGCAGTTAATTAAAGGTGTTTAGAAAAGAAAGAAAATGGATCAGCAAGATAAGGAGCTTAAAGGAAAATTAAATACAACACTTAACACAAAAAGACTCTTGGTCTAGTGGGTGGAGACACGTTTGGCAAGCAAGAGGTCAAGGGTTCAAGTCTCATTTCCCATTTCTTTTTATTATTTGAGCACTAGCTGCTCTCCATTCTCTCATGTCCAACGAGAAGAGTACCAGCTGCTGCTTCCACGAGTCCAACCCAATCGAGGCCCATCAAGCGATCCAGTCCATCAAGCTAGTGCAGTCCATGAAGCCAAATCCCAATTCCAACGAGAATCCAAGCCCAAGACATAAAAATGCAATCTGCTACTAGCTTTGTTATTTTGACTTGGGGAGCAAGTTTTATTAGGGAATTTTTTGTACCAAGTTAAATAGTTTAGGGGTCTTTATGAAATATTATTAGGGGCCAAAGTGTAACTTGGGGGTTTATAAATACCCACCTCCATCACCTCATTTTAATCATCTTTATTTGTATTTTGTACCCAAACTCTTGTATTTTAATTTTATGCTCTTTAGTTTTATAAAAGTTTTATTTATTTCTTGCATCTTTATATTCTTCTCATCTCTTAATCCTTTTTATTTCATTTTATTTTTATAAAACTTTTTATAAAAATATGCCATGAAGAGTTGAGTTATAGTAAGATTGTGTGAGTGTATTTTATACGCTCCATGCACACGCTCAACATATCATATTTATATTTTTATAAAAGTTTAGTTTTTTTTTATTATTGTTTATTTTTATTAAAGTTCACGTTTTTATTGTTTTATTTAGCTTAAAAATAGTAAAAAGTCTCTAAAAATCTTGTCTTTTTAACAAAAAATCCAAAAATATATTTTATTTTCGTCATAAAATTTTCGTAATTTTTTGAGCTGTTTTAGTATTTTTAAAAAATCAAAAACTGTTTCTGTTATTTTTCTTTTAAAAATCTGTTTCGTATTTCATTTTTAAAAAATAGTAAAAAACGTAAAAAAAATATTTTTATATTTTCTGGTAGCTTTTCATAGTTTTCTTAAGATAGTGTGAATTTTTCATATTTTTTTGAACTAGTTTACTATTTATTTTGATTTATTTGCTATTTTAAACATTAAAATCGAAAAAAAATACTTATTTAATTCCGAAAATTCTAAAACTTGTTCTGTGAGTTTCTATCACTTTTATTAGGTTTCTAAAAAATATTTGGAATTTTCGGAGTTCATTTGATATTTTTCTTTGATTTATTTCCTTTCCTTTAAAAAAAAAAAAAAAAAAAAAAAAAAAAAAAAAAATCTTATATTTTAAATCTTTGACCTTAATACCCAAATTAGTTTTTGTGGAAACATATCTCCTTGAGAGAGTTTGGTGGTTAAGATTTGATTTATTAAGATTAGTTACTTATTATTTTAGCTTTTTATTATAAAAATTTTATATTCATATATTTGTGCTAACCCTTAAAGTTTTGATTTTGTTTGTGTAATCCGATCCTACCTCATAAGACGTGGAGCTTACGGGTCTTATAAGCTTAAAAATCATTCAAGTTTACAAATTTAATAACTTTTATTAAGTTATTTAGTTAATAAAGTTTAAACTTTATTTAACTAATTAGCATAATTAAAGTTAATAAGGAAATAAACTTTAATAATTTATTTAGTTTATAAGATTGGGTGGTATTTCTCTCGTAAAAATCATCGGGTTCTATTCTCTTACTTTTTTTTTAGCTTATATTCTTAGTTTACCGTTACGTTTAATTATTCGTATTTTGCTTGTTAAGTCTTTTTAGTATAATTCTCTTAGCTTAATATTCATTGTCACTAGTTGTAGTTTGTCATTTAAATTTTAGTTTAAACTTTAATTAGTTAAATCGCGTTTTTAAATTCCCGTAGTTACGTTTTTAGAATAAAATTGCATTTAGGATAAATTTAGGTAGCTTTCCTTAGTTTACATGCTTAGTTTGAATTAAGTGTTATTTACGTGCTTTAATTTCCTTTCCGTTATTTAATTTAAATCTAGAACGTAATTAAAATATCAAAAACCCCGAAATATCGAGCATTTTAATAACAAACCTAGAACGACGTTGCCCATTCACACCTCGTTGGGACACGACTCGGATTTCCTAATCCGTATCACTATCACTCATGGGATTTGATTCACTATCCTTTTTCCTAAAGGGATTTTAAGTCATTCCTTGTGTTTATTTTTGATATCGATATTGTGGTTTTATCCATACACACATACCCCTAAACCTACAAGAATCAGTCACCTAACAGTGAGATCACATATCATCAGATAGAAACAGGTAACTCAGATAACCGCATGTTAATCACATCATAACAGGATAATCCGTAGTCACATAAAACATAAATAGCATAAACAAAACAATTAAACACATAATAACCCGGTACGTGAATGGAACGAAAGTCTGAAATAACGGAATGAGAGTGTGACAGATCAAAGAAATGGAATATATATATCTTGGTATTAGAGTGAGTCATATAAGGGTACACAGAATATGGTGCGTTGGGGAATGTAGAAGGTACAATATAGGTATATCAAAGGTGTAAGGGTTGTCAGAAATCTATCCCGAGCCAACAAAACAAACCATATCAATAGTGGCAATAGCAGCCAAGTAACCAATAGTAACCATTGTATTCGGAGGGGTGACCGCGGAATACCAAACCAATATGAGGGGAGACCTCAGTAACCAGTGGAGTAGCTAGCTCCCAAAATGTGAGGGGGTGTATTGCACACACGCACCACATCACCAAAACAATATATCAATATCAATACAATACAAATCTAGGATGCATCCATACGCCCCCTGCAAAACAATAGTGGCCATACAATATATCTGAAGCGCGCATAATCAATACAAAATGGGGACGGTGTGGAACATCACTCATCCACACTGGAGTCATGCCATTGGTGCATCAATGACACGAACATGGAACCCCCATGCCTAGTTAATGGCTCGGGTATCAATCTGAAGGGTCAGACAAAAGTTCAAAGTGTAGCGATATATAGGTCTTCATAAACAAAGGTGCAATATCAGTAGTTCACAATTCAGAGGTTCATAGCAATAATTCAATATCAAGGTCCAATATCAATGTTTCAATAACAAAGTTTCAATAGCACACATATAATAGCACATGTCAATAGCAAAAGTTCAATAGCAAAGGGTTCAATAACGAAAGGATCAATAGCAATGGTTCAATATCAAGGGGTCAGCAGTAAGCAAAGGTTCAATATCAGAGGATCAATAGCAATGAAAGCATAACAATGAATATAATAAGCGAACAAGGTCGAAGGACCAGAAAGTCATGAGAGATCCCTACTGAAAAGGGATAGAATATCTGTACCTTAACGCCAATGAAAGGAAAGCAAACGAATGGATGAACACGAAGACACAACGTCACGTCTCCTCCAACAAATCTACACGGATTACGATTCGTATAATGCTTATTAGCTCATTTAAGTCATAACGGATTTATTGCTTATATAAATCGTATTAATATTTTTTTTTAGAGTTATTAAGCGTATTCTCAATTTTAGTAATGGACCGAAATAAATCCTTTAGGGTAATAATTAATAATTAGCCAATTAGCAAATGGTAATTTTAAAGGTTTAATATGACAATATAGCAATGTTAGACGTAATATGATAGATTCTAAAAATTAAGGTCAAAAGTAACAACTTGACAAAGTTCAGGGTTTGCATGAGATAATGACCAAAACTTAAGATTCAAAATGTAAATAATAACTTAAGTGTAGTTTTATATACTCATTTTTAGACTTATACGCTTCATATATAATTTCTCATATACATGTTCGATTAATATTCAAGCTCGTTCGGGATTTAAACAATCAACATTCACGACTTAGTAAAAATATATTACGATTAACCTCCGGATTGACTCCCCCGACACCCTTTCAAAACACTAAATGACCCAACCGTTGATCCCGCGATCGACCTTGAACTCACCCCCTCACAAGACCGTATATGTACTCATACATCTCATATTAGTTTACATAAAGTTCACATGCACATGACATCCACATACCATTCCATACGTATATACACACTTAGATCTTGTTCTTTAAGAAGATTTACACACACATGTACATATCACCATAAGACCCATAACTTAATTTATAAAATCACCATGCATGACACCCATTGGACACAACCATGCATGGATACACAACCCATGCGACACACTCACTATACAGAATTGAACATTCATACACACACACCCTATTTCAGTCCCTACGACATACTACCATCACACCATACAACGAGACACATGATTACTTAAATGACATGGACCAATCCCTAACCTTTCGTTATCAAATGATGCGTCCCCAATATTTATTTTCCAGGTTTCATTGCTAGTCTTTTGGACATGATAAAGGGTCGACTGAAGATGGTGCAACATGGGACGATTCATAGCAAAATCAAAGAGCAAACCAACAGCAAACACATGATTCGAATTTCCAAGTTCTTAACGTGTTAATCTTATTATTTCATGTAACCAATATGTATTCGATTTAGCATGTTGGTCGACTTATGAATCCATTCGAATGAAAAGGGAATAAACAACCAATGGAAAATGAGGTCGAAGTGATACCTTGGAGCGTGATTACAAGAAAACACGAAACAAATGTTGTGCATGGGTCGAAACGCCTACTACCGAATCAGCAGCCGCCCCCTTCGAAACCCAAATATATAATCCACGTATGGATTCCCAGCCACAACTACGATCTCGAGTTACCCACGATTCACGTATGAGCCCCTATTGGCCTTCTTTTGTTCGACAGAAAAGATGAAGCAGAAGAAAAGGAGGCAGCCGATTGTTTTAGTGTGCTAGGGTTTTTGAAACTTCTTGTTTTTTTTCTTTTTTTTTTATATAGTGATTTTGACAATGTGATTTTCGGTTATGCTAATGCCGAGTTAAAAGGGAAACAGAAAAAGAAACCAAAATCAATCAAAGGTATAATTTGAGACTTGCCATATTCACTTCAAATCACAAACGTGGCCATGTTTCTTGACTCGATACGTTTGGCACTATATGCAAAAGTTGGCTAGGGACAATTACAAGAATTTAAAACGTGTGACACTATAATAGATGTGTATAAATAAATTAATTTAGCGTAAGTTTTATTTCCGTATTACTTTTACTTGTTCGGGTGTTAGCGATTTAAGTATTTAAGTTATAGCTGTGACGAAATATTTTAATAATTAACGTCTTTCATAAGTTCGAGATTAAAGGATACTTTGGGTATTTTACGTGTTTCAAAAAAATGTGGGTTTTACAACTCTTCCCCTCTAAAAAGAAAATTTCGTCCTCGAAATTGGAGTCGCAGAAGTAACCGGAGGCGTACTAGTTTAAGGCAGAGGTAGCAATCCATAGTTTCACACAGATCATAACGATTTCGGTTTCAAAGCGTACAAAACTTATACATAACAGATGTCGATGAGAATCTCGCAAAGAGGTACAGAATTCCAAATGAACATGAGGAGTGACAGGTAACTGATATAGGTCCTAGTCCATTCACGTACCAACCACAGGCATTTCCCAAAACGTCGCATGACTTCAATAAGTTCGGATTATATGATCTCGGTATTATCACGTTGATCAGGCGTCATAATACTTGCATCACATAACAAGTTCTTATTGTCATCATATTTTGCCTCGGGTCATGACAAACCACAAAACCAATATCATAACAAAACGTATACCATACAGGTAGCAATTAACATACCGAAGCAGGCCAGATCCACATACATATATCATATAAGACATCAAACCAACTTACCATATCACCAAAGAAGAAGGCCTCCAACTTGCTTGAAACGGTTCCTCATGACTCGCTACTGACGATCCAAAATAAAGCTGAGATATCACCAAAATGCTAAATGATAAAACTTCATGATTCTAACCGAGTTCTGAACAAATCAAAGAAAAGTGATGCCGATTAAAATCACCTAGCAAGATATCAAACCGCCTCAAAACGCATGACAAACGAATCAGAGTAACACAAGTTGCGCCCAAGTCATATGAAGTAGATGATCCTCCTCAGCCACCGGTTGAATCTTGTCTCCGTCTTTTGTGTCTTTGGTTGATCCGTCCAGCTTCCTCCAGCAGCATCCTGATGTCTCCAGCAGCATGGCAGTCGGGTACGGCTTCTGCTTCACAAATCTCTCCACCTCAGGAACTGTTGCAGCAACGCAGGGTCGGCACCATCGTCTTCGACTCTACGAGTAGTCTTCACATAACGATCGACAAACGGATGTGCGAAGACAAAATAATAAAATCGAATGTGAAGAGAAGAAGACCAAAACAGTGAAGACAAAATATTATCGAAGTCAAATCTGAACGGAAATCAAAAGGAATCGGAATATATCATAACAGACGGAAGCCTAGTGTCTACCCAAGTCCTCACAGGTCAATCCTAAGGTCAACAAGACGAAACCTGAGCTCTGATACCATAATTGTAACACCCCAACCCCACAAGGGTAGAAGTGTCACATTCTGGTGTCATATCAGAACATACAGATAAAATCCTTACAAACAAAAACCTTAAAAATGAAGTATCAAATCATATAAACAATCGACTGACAAGGAAGATTAAAAAATCCAAATGTCTAAAATAAAAATGAAATCTCAAAACAATAGCCCGACAAGATAAATCCAAATAATAAGGTAACTAGGGTTGTTCCACTCAAATGATCCAACTCTCAGCCCATCGAAGCCCATCTTCAAACCTAACACCTGCCGCAGGAAAAGAAATGCGGCTGAGCTTAAAAAGCCCAGTGAACAGATATAACAAAACGAAAGCTAAATAAAATCTGAAATGTGAAATGAAACAAAGGAAACGGATAACAAAGTCGCAGTGAAAGGGGAACAATGAGTCAATGAGGATCCTGCAGAACACAATTATACAGATATCCAAAACGAACAGATAACAAAGAGAACGAAGCAAAGCAAAGCATCGATGATATATAAACAAGCACATACAAACCAGACATACAAGAACTGAAACATAAGCAAACATAGCAGGCATAGCATTCACACAACATATATGTCATACAATCAATTCAGGAATCAGGAGACATACAAGCCAAACAAATGTCTACAGAAAAGCGGAAGCAATTAATTAATAAGTGAGCATGGCAATTCACACCGGTCAAAACCCTTAGTTGAAGACATAATCAGTATCATAACGGCAGTCAAAACATGGCAGTCACACGTAACAAGTAGGAATACAGTATCAACACTATAATTAAATAAATTAAATACATAGCAGGGCAATTAAACAAGTTATCAAGCCAGACTTCATAAGTTGAACCATTTACCCAATCAAACCGTAGCATAAACAGAAATGCAAACATGGCAGGTCAACAATAAGTAGATAAGGACACCACGGATAGTCATAGTCCACGAGATCAACTGAACGTAGTACACATAATAAACAGACAAAACTATCGATTACACAAAAGTATGATCACCAGACAATACAGAGGGTCACCTAACAGTGAGATCACATATCATCAGATAGAAACAGGTAACTCAGATAACCGCATGTTAATCACATCATAACAGGATAATCCGTAGTCACATAAAACATAAATAGCATAAACAAAACAATTAAACACATAATAACCCGGTACGTGAATGGAACGAAAGTCTGAAATAACGGAATGAGAGTGTGAAAGATCAAAGAAATGGAATATATATATCTTGGTATTAGAGTGAGTCATATAAGGGTACACAGAATATGGTGCGTTGGGGAATGTAGAAGGTACAATATAGGTATATCAAAGGTGTAAGGGTTGTCAGAAATCTATCCCGAGCCAACAAAACAAACCATATCAATAGTGGCAATAGCAGCCAAGTAACCAATAGTAACCATTGTATTCGGAGGGGTGACCTCGGAATACCAAACCAATATGAGGGGAGACCTCAGTAACCAGTGGAGTAGCTAGCTCCCAAAATGTGAGGGGGTGTATTGCACACACGCACCACATCACCAAAACAATATATCAATATCAATACAATACAAATCTAGGATGCATCCATACGCCCCCTGCAAAACAATAGTGGCCATACAATATATCTGAAGCGCGCATAATCAATACAAAATGGGGACGGTGTGGAACATCACTCATCCACACTGGAGTCATGCCATTGGTGCATCAATGACACGGACATGGAACCCCCATGCCTAGTTAATGGCTCGGGTATCAATCTGAAGGGTCAGACAAAAGTTCAAAGTGTAGCGATATATAGGTCTTCATAAACAAAGGTGCAATATCAGTAGTTCACAATTCAGAGGTTCATAGCAATAATTCAATATCAAGGTCCAATATCAATGTTTCAATAACAAAGTTTCAATAGCACACATATAATAGCACATGTCAATAGCAAAAGTTCAATAGCAAAGGGTTCAATAACGAAAGGATCAATAGCAATGGTTCAATATCAAGGGGTCAGCAGTAAGCAAAGGTTCAATATCAGAGGATCAATAGCAATGAAAGCATAACAATGAATATCATAAGCGAACAAGGTCGAAGGACCAGAAAGTCATGAGAGATCCCTACTGAAAAGGGATAGAATATCTGTACCTTAACGCCAATGAAAGGAAAGCAAACGAATGGATGAACACGAAGACACAACGTCACGTCTCCTCCAACAAATCTACACGGATTACGATTCGTATAATGCTTATTAGCTCATTTAAGTCATAACGGATTTATTGCTTATATAAATCGTATTAATATTTTTTTTTAGAGTTATTAAGCGTATTCTCAATTTTAGTAATGGACCGAAATAAATCCTTTAGGGTAATAATTAATAATTAGCCAATTAGAAAATGGTAATTTTAAAGGTTTAATATGACAATATAGCAATGTTAGACGTAATATGATAGATTCTAAAAATTAAGGTCAAAAGTAACAACTTGACAAAGTTCAGGGTTTGCATGAGATAATGACCAAAACTTAAGATTCAAAATGTAAATAATAACTTAAGTGTAGTTTTATATACTCATTTTTAGACTTATACGCTTCATATATAATTTCTCATATACATGTTCGATTAATATTCAAGCTCGTTCGGGATTTAAACAATCAACATTCACGACTTAGTAAAAATATATTACGATTAACCTCCGGATTGACTCCCCCGACACCCTTTCAAAACACTAAATGACCCAACCGTTGATCCCGCGATCGACCTTGAACTCACCCCCTCACAAGACCGTATATGTACTCATACATCTCATATTAGTTTACATAAAGTTCACATGCACATGACATCCACATACCATTCCATACGTATATACACACTTAGATCTTGTTCTTTAAGAAGATTTACACACACATGTACATATCACCATAAGACCCATAACTTAATTTATAAAATCACCATGCATGACACCCATTGGACACAACCATGCATGGATACACAACCCATGCGACACACTCACTATACAGAATTGAACATTCATACACACACACCCTATTTCAGTCCCTACGACATACTACCATCACACCATACAACGAGACACATGATTACTTAAATGACATGGACCAATCCCTAACCTTTCGTTATCAAATGATGCGTCCCCAATATTTATTTTCCAGGTTTCATTGCTAGTCTTTTGGACATGATAAAGGGTCGACTGAAGATGGTGCAACATGGGACGATTCATAGCAAAATAAAAGAGCAAACCAACAGCAAACACATGATTCGAATTTCCAAGTTCTTAACGTGTTAATCTTATTATTTCATGTAACCAATATGTATTCGATTTAGCATGTTGGTCGACTTATGAATCCATTCGAATGAAAAGGGAATAAACAACCAATGGAAAATGAGGTCGAAGTGATACCTTTGAGCGTGATTACAAGAAAACACGAAACAAATGTTGTGCATGGGTCGAAACGCCTACTACCGAATCAGCAGCCGCCCCCTTCGAAACCCAAATATAAAATCCACGTATGGATTCCCAGCCACAACTACGATCTCGAGTTACCCACGACTCACGTATGAGCCCCTGTTGGCCTTCTTTTGTTTGACAGAAAAGATGAAGCAGAAGAAAAGGAGGCAGCCGATTGTTTTAGTGTGCTAGGGTTTTTGAAACTTCTTGTTCTTTTTCTTTTTTTTTTATATAGTGATTTTGACAATGTGATTTTTGGTTATGCTAATGCCGAGTTAAAAGGGAAACAGAAAAAGAAACCAAAATCAATCAAAGGAATAATTTGAGACTTGCCATATTCACTTCAAATCACAAACGTGGCCATGTTTCTTGACTCGATACGTTTGGCACTATATGCAAAAGTTGGCTAGGGACAATTACAAGAATTTAAAACGTGTGACACTATAATAGATGTGTATAAATAAATTAATTTAGCGTAAGTTTTATTTCCGTATTACTTTTACTTGTTCGGGTGTTAGCGATTTAAGTATTTAAGTTATAGCTGTGACGAAATATTTTAATAATTAACGTCTTTCATAAGTTCGAGATTAAAGGATACTTTGGGTATTTTACGTGTTTAAAAAAAATGTGGGTTTTACAATACATGTCTAACATGAATGGAATGTTTAACACTAATGGACCTATGAACAAATGGGGAACAAACTTTTGAGTTAATTGTTTTCTTAGGTGTGCTTAAAGGTCGACCTAGACCCGGATGAATGGGTCAAGGATAGCGGGTGCACGAGGCACATGACCGGCAATAAAAATCTATTCTCGACATATGAATCCTTCTATGGAGGTAATGTGGTGTTTGGAAATAGCAAAAGTAAAATCATCGGTAAAGGTACGATTTCTAACAAATCTCTAACCATTAACGATGTGTGTCACGTAGAAAACCTAAACTTTAATCTGTTAAGTATAGGACAAATTTGTGATAAAAAGTGCAATGTACTTTCTACATGGAGTCTATGTCATTAAAATCGGTAATGAACCTAAAGACAAACTGTGATTTACCTCTATGGATGATACTTCGACCTTATGGCATCGAAGATTGGGTCACGCCAATATGCGACTTCTTCAATCGCTATCATCCAAAGATCTAGTAAGAGATCTACCTAAGTTAAAATATGAACATCACTTTTGTGATGCTTGTAATGTAGGAAAACATGTTCATTCTAGTCATAAAGCTAAAAACATGGTGTCTACAACTAAGTGTCTAGAATTACTACACATGGATTTATTTGGTCCATCCGTTATCCAAAGTTATGGAGGCAACTACTACACTTTGGTCATAGTGGATGATTACTCTAGGTACACATGGACAAAATTCTTAAAGAACAAAATGGAAACGTTTAATTATTTTGAAATATTAAGCAAGAAAATCCAAAGACAACTAGGAAGTCCTATAGTGTCTATTAGAACGGATCATGGTAGGGAATTCGATAGTGAAGTGCAATTTGGAGTCTTTGTGACGCTAATGGTATTACTCACAACTTCTCGGCTCCACGAACTCCACAATTGAATGGGGTAGTTGAAAGAAAGAATAGAACCCTACAAGAAATGAGTCGCACCATGCTTAATGAGCAATCAATACCTCAAAAGTTTTAGTGCAATGCCGTTGATAGTTCAACGTACATACTCAATCGAGTCTTAATTAGACCAATCTTAGGTAAAACTCCATACGAGTTACTCCGAAGAAAAAAGCCTACGTTAGATCACTTTAGAGTCTTTGGTAGCAAATGTTTTCTTCTTAACACTAAAGATTACCTTACAAAATTTGATCCTAAATCAACCGAAGGTATCTTTCTAGGTTACTCTCCAAATAACAAAGCTTACGTCATACTAAATAAAGAAACAATGAAGGTAGAAGAGTCATTAAATGTAAAATTTGATGAAAGTACACCCAAACCCTCTCCACCTCTTGTCGATGACGAGATTGTAGAAAGTGAAGCTACAGTAATAAAGAAAAAGATAAATGAAGAAGAAGAACCTTTAAATGATGAAGTAATAAACATTAAAGAGTCCAAAGATCACCCCATAGATAAGGTCATAGGAAAGTTAAATGAAAGAACAGTAAGGTCTCAAGTTCAAAACCAAAGTAGCTTATTTTGTTTTGTTTCAACCATAGAACCTAAGAATACACAAGAAGCCATAAAAGATGAAAGTTGGGTAATGGCCATGCAAGAAGAATTAAATCAATTTGTTTCTAATGATGTTTGGACACTTGTCCCTCCACCTAGTAATCAAACCATAATAGGAACCAAATGGGTTTATAAAAACAAATTAGATGCAAACGGAGTAGTGTCTAGAAACACGGCTAGACTCGTTGCCCAAGGGTATAACCAACAAGAAGGAATAGACTTTGATGAGACCTATGCCCCCGTGGCTAGATTAGAGTCTATAAGAATACTTCTTGCTTATGCTTGTGCTAATGATCTAAAGCTTTATCAAATGGATGTCAAAAGTGCTTTTCTAAATGGTTTTATTAATGAAGAAGTATATGTAGCTCAACCTCCGGGCTTCATCGATTTTGAAAAACCTAAACATGTGTATAAGTTAAAGAAAGCCCTTTACGGTCATAAACAAGCTCCAAAAGCTAGGTATGATAGACTCAAGTCATTTTTAATCAAACACAACTATACCATGGGGTTAGTTGACAACACACTATTTACTAAGAAACGATAGTCACATATAATCATAGTTCAAATATATGTAGATGATATTATATTCGGATCCACTTGTCAAGACATGTGTGATGACTTCTCTAAAATCATGCATGACGAGTTCGAGATGAGTATGATGGGAGAACTTAGTTTCTTTCTTGGTCTACAAATCAAACAAGTAGAAGATGGTATCTTCTTTAATCAATCTAAATACATAAAAGAGATGTTAAAGAAATTCGGTCTAGAAGAGTCGAAACCAATTAGGACACCAATGTCATCCGACAACAAACTCACAAGAGATGAAGATGGCGAATCCGTCGATAATACTAAATATCGTAGCATGATTGGTAGTCTTCCCTACCTCATGGCAAGTAGGCCGGATATCATGTTTAGTGTTTGTCTATGTGCTAGGTTTCAAGAAGACCCTAAAACATCACACCTAGAAGCCGTAAAAATAATATTTTGAAGTCCCCTTTGTGGTCACTTTTTAACTCAATGTCCAAAATGGTCATGCGCAACCACTCGACTCCGCAGCTCCACCCAAAATTCGCCACGTGTCCAAATGAAAGTACAAAAAGTACAAATAATAAAAAAAAAAGTACAAAAAGTGTACTTTCATTTGGACACGTGGCGATTTTTGGATGGAGTTGCGGAGTCGTGTGGTTGCGCATGACCATTTTGGACATTGGGTTAAAACTTGAACACAAAGGGGACTTCAAAAAAGATTTTGGCTTATTTTTGTACTTTTCTCTTAGGATTATGGTATCCTAAGGGCACGGGAGTAGAAACAATTGTATATACAGATTCTGACCATGCAGGTGATTATGTTGACCGAAAAAGTACAAGTGGGGTATGTACTTTTATGGGATGTTGTTTAACATTTTGGTTTTCAAAGAAACAAACGGCATTAGCAATATCAATAACCGAAGCCGAATACGTCTCCGCCGGCAAAGCATGCCAACAAGCACTATGGATGAAACAAGCGTTAGTTGACTACGACATTCATCTAAGTGACATAGCCATTCTATGTGACAACAAGGGTGCCATAGATCTAAGCAAGAATCCGGTATTACATTCTCGCACAAAACATATAGAGATTCGTCATCACTTCTTAACAGACAATGTTCAAAAGGGGAACATCTCTATTGAGAAGGTAGCGTCCGAAGACAACATAGCCGACGTCCTCACCAAACCGTTGAAGCGGGAACAATTCAACCTACTTCGTCTTGGTCTTGGTCTCATGGAACAAACGTCGTAATTTATTTCCTTTTACTCTACAAGGTATGTAAACACTAGCCTTCTTCTTTCTGAGTCTAGGATCTCTATTTCACGCACAACTCACAAACAATACGGGAATTTTCAAAACCCAAGGTAAGTTTTTTTTTACTTATAACTCATAGTTTTTTCTTATTTTCTTTCAAAAATAAGTACAAGTTGCAAACACATAATTACATACACATCTTCTTTTCAAAGGATAAAACGATTTTTATTCGCACATAGAAACCTCTTTTTGAAACGTTTTCTAAAAAATGATACCTCTTCCCGTATCAATTTCACAAAAGCAATTTCTCACGTCTAGGACAAATCGCTTTTTCATTATTAATACAAAGTAAAAACCCATTTTCATTGCATCTCATGTCTTTTGAATGATAAAGGAGATACATAACTAATATGTATTTTCGGGTACATTCATTTAAGCAACAATGAATTAGGAGCACTCGAGTTAACTCACATAATAGTATGCTTTTTCACTTCTAGTTTATTTTTCTTTTCTTCTTAGGAGTCGAGATAACCGCAACTCCAAATAGTTTGCATATAGGCACACACTAGGCAAAAATGTTTCCAAAAGGAAAATTTCTGCAGCCTGCATCACCAGTCCCACGGATCCCAACCTTCATGCTGGACGGATCCCTCAAGGGAAGGATCTGTGGGATCCGTGAGACAGCATCTAGTTTTATCTTCTATTTTTCTCACTTTGGATGAAAACTCCAATATCTTTTCATTTTTTTTGGAGTATGTTCTTTAATGCTTGTGTTCTCATGATCACATGCCTTAAATTCATATCTAATCATTAGATTTTAATCCACATTTTGGGTCAAGCATTCATTACAATGCATCGTTTTTCTATATATAGGACTCCCAAAATGCTTACATATTCATCTCATCTTCACAAACAAACAACACCATGTCATCCAAAAGATCTTACAACTTAGATGAATCACCTAGTACAAACAATCATCTTCATGAAACCCAAACCTTTGTACTTCCACCTTCCAAAATACCACAATCAAACTCTAGAATATGCGCACGGATTAGTATCCGGCCTTGTTGCTTAGCAAAACCATCATCAAATGGCTCATCACCATCAAATAACTCACCACAAGATGCTTCCATTATAGCACCTCCTTCATCACCAACAAGTACACCAACTTCATCACCTAAAGTCACTCTTTTGGAACTCCTTACGACTCCAACAAGATCTCAACAACCAAAACAAAAAGAAATAGCCTTTTTGACACCTCCCACTTCTCCAAAAACAATATTCAATGATCTTGAAACATCACCACCCTTAGCTCCCATTAAACTACAAGAACATCTAGGTTCTTTTCCACCACCACTTCCAAACATTCCGGAATTTAATCCATATTTTCCTATTTTTCCACCACATCTTCCGCAACTCACAAATCAAAACAACCCAGAAAACTTCCGTACTCATTACCCACATCACTTACATTGTGAACATTGCCAATCTACTAGGGAAATTGCAATAGAAGTTAAGGAAGAAATGCGATTCATACTCAACCTCATTCTTGATCGTATCAATATCATTACTTATCAAAACCTCCATCCATAACCTTATGCAAGCATGGACGGAATCATTATTACTATTTTCTATTTTTAGTACTTTTCTTTTGAGTCATTTTCAAGAACAAGTCTTGTTCTTATTTTTACATGCTTGTAGGTGGCATAAATACCACTACACTTTGTTGTTTTATTACAATGTCTTGTTTACATACCTTGGCTCCCAATCTTGATTCTCGTCAATCACAAGATTATTTAAGCATGTTACTAACCTTTCTCTTTGTAGGATTTTTTTAGTTTTCTTCACTTGACGCCCTAAACTAGGGGGAGCTACCGTCGAGGGGGAGTAAGCGATACGTGGATTTTTTTTTCCACACTTTTATTTCTTCGATGGGTTCAGTTTTTGTTTCGAAAAAAAGGGGGAGAAGAAGTAAAACTTAGGGGCTTTCAAAAAGGGGGAGAAGACGTATAACATTGTGTTTTGTCATCAACAAAAAGGGGGAGATTGTTAATACAAATAAACCATAAAAACGTTTATTAATATTTTGCGATCTCTTTGTCTTTTGTTGATAACAAATATAATGTTATCTTAAGTACAATTATAAGGATACATGTTATTTTTGTAAAGCATTTACTTATAGCCATTTAATACAAATTGTTGTAATAAATCATTTAATACAAATTGTTGTAATAAATCATTTGTTATAAGGATCTTGCATTTGATATTTCACATATTTGTTGTGTAATAGTCGTGTTGGTTTGGTCCACCGTGTTACGGACTCGGTATTTAGCTTTGTACCGGAAAAAGGTGTAAGCAACGTTGTGAAGGCTTCTCCGCCAAGTTGAAGGAGTTTGTTGACATAGTGCTTGAACTCTCGAGTAGGTGACTCGGGGAGTGGAGTAGGGCAAGGAAGGTGTCCTTGTAGCCGAACCACTATAAATCGGTTGTGTCATTTCTATCCCTTGCTTTACTTTATTTACTTGCTTTCTCATTAGATCTATACTATCTCTACATCCATACGATTTCACATAATATCGAAACTAAAGTTTTTGAAACTAACTTAGAATCGACAAAACTATTCAACCCCCCCCCCTTCTAGTTTTCCACAGATAGAATACATGCTATGACTGTGCGATTGAGTGATCACCCCGAAATTGACACTTAGAATAGTTGAGAGATTTGAATGTTTCATTCCCATTTCATGAGATGTTTGACTTTGTTTTTTTCTAGCATAAGGGATTTGTAAACTTATATTTTCCAAGTTTTGGGAGATATCCTTTTAGGAATCTTTCTAATAAGGACTACTTGAGGGCAAGTAGAGTTCAAGTGGGGGGATATTTGATAACATCAAATAGTCCTGAATATTAAGTGTCAATTTCCCCCGATAATGCTTGTAATTTATATCATTTATATGGATTTACACTTGTTTTCCATTGTTTTCCACTTTCAGGTAAATTACGAGCATTGGAGCTAAAGAGACGCGGAATTGGAGAAATATCAAAGATTTATCATAGTATGCTGACTTTGAAGAAGTTACGGCGTAACTCATCTCTCACATTACGTCGTAACTAAAGCGTGACTCAGAAAACCAACTCATCAGAAGGTTACGGCGTAACCCTCCCCAAAGACTACGACGTAACTTATTAGGTCAAATGAGGTTTCACGCCGCTGATAACTACGCCGTAACTATTTTATCAACTACGGCGTAACCAAGTAATAATGAAGATACGGCGTAACCACTCATAAGGTTACGCCGTAAGTAGCAGATCTAGTGCAAAATACGAAGGAATTGAAGATTACAGCGTAACTCTTATATTAGTTACGCCGTAACCCAGATCTGGCTTATAAATACCCCACGATTTCCAGCATTTCAAAGCATCCCATTCCACACACCTCAACCAAAGAACATGGGAAGAAGCCAAAGGCAGGTCTAGAGGAGCATATACAGCAGTCTACAAGGGAGAAATCACTCCCCTACGATAAGCATTAGCATTTTATCTTTTCTTTACTTTCGATTCGTGAATTTCGTAACTTTGAATATTGAATTGATTTGTATGGTTAATATGAGTGGCTAAGCACCTCTTGGTTCTGGCCTAGTTATGATTCCTTAATTGTTTTGTCTGCGTTTACATTACTTCCGTATAATTATTTCTAAGTGTATGCATGCATAGTTTATTGGTAGCTACCCTTGTTTCGGTAGTTTTGAATGGCGGTAGAGGCTAGTTGCTTAGGAGATATGACCAACTGACCCTAAGTGAGTAGACTGAGACGGGAAGGGTAAGATATGACCAACTGACGACCCTTTCTACTTGTGCGATTTGACCAACTGATCACCTACCGTTTGGATGAACTTAAGAATTAGGGGGTGAGTGTTTAAGTTGCTAACGCCCGGGCACTCACTATTATAAATCTAGCATGTAGCGGTACTTAATGACTCGGCTTAGGGGACCAGGAACAACATGACTTATGAGAGGACACTTGACTTCTCTTGTGGTG
Organism: Chrysanthemum seticuspe; assembly: GCA_019973895.1. NCBI lineage: Eukaryota > Viridiplantae > Streptophyta > Magnoliopsida > Asterales > Asteraceae > Chrysanthemum > Chrysanthemum seticuspe. Next base: position 326,595,529 of record BPTQ01000008.1, on the reverse strand, counting down.
GCATCTTTGCTGATAGGTTAGGGCGAATTGACCAAATGTTGTCCTCTCGACTTTAACCCCACCTGAAGTAATTGGAAGTAAGTAGACGTAGACATTACTAGCTAGGAGGAATAACTAGGTTAGCACTACTCTCCTCTATTGATTAAACCTTTGCCTTTATTTGCTTTTATCTACTTTAGTAGTTAATTAATTAATTCCTTATCGAAATCATATTAAAATCTGTGACACCTAGACTTAGTAATAATCCAACACACATAGCTCTTGGGACGACCTCGGTTTTACCGAATACTACACTACACACGACCGGGTACACTGCCCGTTAGTGCATTAGGGTAGACCATAGGTATAACGAGACTATATAAATATTAAAACCTGGTCAGTAAAATCTGCATCAAGTTTCTGGCGCCGCTGCCGGGGAGTTATATTAGGATTGCTATTAAGTCTTTCATTTTCGTTTTGTTTTAAACTTTTCTATATTTCTCACGATCATTATTCAAGTTTTCAGGTACCATGGAAGTTGTTAACATTGATGACCTCACTCTTGAGGAATATTTAGCATTAACAAGGGAAGAACAAGGACCAGGGATTGTTAGGCCGGCTATCGCAGAAGACGCTCAATTCGAAATCAAACCTCAATTCATTTGATTGACCAGGGATTGATAATCAAACCTCAATTTAAAATCAAGTCATGGGTATCTGATGACGTATAGTCTATATTCGGGTCACGAACCCGACCAAAGCCCAATACTAATAGGCCCAGCACAAACTGGGCTACGCCGATAAGTGTTCGGGCCCACGAAGGCCCAAGCCCAATGTTATTTATTGAATACGATATCGGATATCTCCTATTTTTGGAGATAATTCTTTACCAACCGGCTTAGGCGGGATACGCCGAAGGTTGGGGAACACGGAACCAACAAGGATTCCGTGTGTATATAAAGGGAACCCAATCCCTCGTTAAAGGTACGATCTCAAACCCTAACTCTCCTTTAACCCTAAACCAATTACTTACTCTCACGCCGGAGGATAATCGTGGGAGACAATCCCACGATAAGCCTAACGGTGTTTTCTGTCTTCTTAATGTGCAGGTCTCAAGCAACAATCATCAATTGGTACGAGAGCCGGAGCCCCAAACAAGGAACGCCCAACTTTTGTATCAACAAGTGGCGCCATCCGTGGGACCCTTCACTAAGAACTAAGAACTAGAATGACGAAGCATGGAAATCAGCGATCGCAAATAGATCTTACGGGAAAGAAGTTGCATGTCGGATCAGCTTCCAAGCAAACTTCTGGGACAACCAGTGTTGCTAAAAACCAGGGATCAGGCCAAGATTTGGTCTTCCCTCTGGTGGAACCACGCTCGAGGACAACCCAGGGCACGACAACCACCGCTAGCGCAGGAGATCCACTGCGCACTCCTTTTGCCACTCCCTTCCAAACGGCGGTGGAAACAAACTTTACAAAAGCACCTGATGCGCCCGATAAAAATAAGGGTATAGTGGTAGAAACTGATACTCCTACTCTAGAAGGGGTTGTGTCAGAACTAGCGCCAGATGAGTTCGTATCGCAAAACTACGAAACCTTGGCTGCTCTCATGCAAAAGGAAGCAAAGAAGAGGTCAGGTCGGAGTCTGCATGCCCGACTCGATTTCGGCCCAGAGTTTGAAACATCCCCACCGCGCCGTCAGAAGGAGAAGCGAGGGAGGGATAGTCGCCGACCCCCAGTGTTTAACAGAATTGGGAGGAGAGTTGAGGATGATGAGATATCTAACTCGCAGCATCTGGAAGGAAACGAGGAGGATGAACGGCGTACCAATGTCCACTCAAGGCTTGGTAGCCGCAGAGTCCAGGACAGACTTGGGCGACGGTACTCCCTACGTGAAAGCCCTTCAAGTGCAGATTCTGAAGACAATCGGCGCAAACGCCGAAGAAGGGAAATTTCGTCTTATGGCAATTCCTCGGACAACGAGGATAGTGAAACTGGACACTGGAAGTCCAGGGAAAAATACCGTGACCAAGAGGAGGAAGACATGTCTCTCCCATGGCGCCGCCAAAAGGTGGATGCGCTCACTCGACGCATCAGTAACTTCTCAGAAGACAAGAGAAGGCGCATGCCCACTAATGTCAAAACCTATGACGGAACAGGTGACCCCGACGACCACCTGGAATTTTTTGAATCAGCCGCTACTATCGAGAACTGACCACAACCTGTGTGGTGCCACATGTTTAATTCGACACTAGTGGGAAACGTGCAGAACTGGTTCAGTAAGCTTCCACGCAGAAGCATTGATGGCTTTGAGGAGTTGAGAAAGGTGTTCCGCCTAAATTTCAGTCAACGAAAAAGGTGCGCTAAAAACCCTGTCGAACTCGCCAGGGTAAAACAACGCCAGGGGAATCTACAAGTGCGTAAATGGAGCGCTTTAAAGATGAGTGCATACAAGTTAAGGCATGCCCCGAAGTGCTAAAAATCTCAGGGTTCATGAATGGGATCAATAACCCAGAACTCATAAAAAGGCTGAACGACAGGATCCCCCAAACCTTCGATGAATTAATGAAGCGGACAAGGTCCTTCGTCCAAGGAGAAGCCGCCGCGGCGGATAGCAAGAAAAGCTACTCAAACTATCGGTCACAGGAACAACCTGGGAGACAATCTACTGACCGGAGTAGCAACCGCAACAATAACTACCGCGGTCAGGGGAGCAGACGGGATAATGACAGGTATACCCCGCTGACCAAAACTCCAAAGGAAATACTCGCTACAGAAGGTGCGAACTTTCCAAGACCCCCACAAATGCGCACTCCAGAGGATCGGCGAGTGGGGAATGGATACTGCGACTACCATGGGCAGAAGGGCCACACCACCAATGAGAGTGTTCAATTGCGCCAGCTAATTGAAAAGCTGGTGAAAGAAGGGAGGTTCGACCATTTGGTAAAAAATATCAGAGAGGGAAAAGATAGGCAGAAGAATGGGAGCAAGAAAGAAGCACCCAAGGATAAGGCGGACACCATCTACATGATACAATCATGGCAGCGGGTAACCAGGCAGAAGATCAGCCAGAAATTTTCCCGGGGAGGTGCAATCTCTTTCCCCACTCTGACTGCGGACAACGCAGTGGTAGAGCCGCTCACCATTGAAATTAGTGCGGGGGGTCACGACATCCACCGCATGTACATTGATGGAGGAGCATCTGCAGACATCATGTATGAGCACTGCTTCAAGCGACTGTGACCTGAAATACGCAGTCAGTTAAGCCCGATCAGGACAGCGCTGACTGGTTTTACAGGAGAAAAGATATGGCCTATGGGGCAAGTATGCTTACTAGTCAGCGTGGGCAATAGAGAACACTCCGCGACTGCCTGGATGGAGTTTATGGTGATCAAATCCCCTTCGCCATACAATGGTATTATCGGAAGACCAGGGATATCAGCCTTGCGTGCAGTACCGTCTACAGCACATGGGATGCTTAAATTCCTAGTGGAAGGTGGTATTGTTACTCTCTACAACGCCGCTGTACCACATAGAGAATGTAACACGATTACATGCGAGACGGCACCCATTCCAGAACAGCGCGCATCCAAAGCTCCAAACCTAAAAGTTGCAATTCATCCTGATTACCCAGAACAGGAAATATCAATTGGAGGATCGCTGTCGGACAACGGCAAAGCAGCTGTGTGCGCACTCTTGCAGAAGAACTTGGACGTTTTTGCATAGGAGCCAAAGCACATGACAGGGGTACCACGTTCAATCACAGAACATAAGCTGAGAATCCGACAAGGATACTCACCAATACGCCAGAAGAAGCGTGGCCAGGCTCCAGAGCGCGCGCAAGCAATCCTGACAGAGGTACACAAGCTAGTAGAGGCAGGAATCATGAGAGAAGTCTACTACCATGACTGGCTCTCAGTAATGGTCAAGAAGAGTGACGGTAGCTGGCGAATGTGCGTGGACTTCACATACCTCAACAAGGCCTGTCCACAAGACTGCTACCCACTACCGGAGATAGACTGGATGGTGGAATCTTTGTGTGGGTATCCACTAAAGTGCTTTCTCGATGCATACAAAGGATACCATCAGATCCAGATGGCTAAGGAGGACGAGGAAAAAACGGCCTTTCACACAAGCCAAGGTGTCTACTGCTATACAAAAATGCCCTTTGGCTTGAAGAATGCAGGCGCTACCTATCAACGGTTAGTAGATAATGCGTTCGAAAAACAGGTTGGCCGCAACCTAGAGGTTTACGTCGATGACCTGGTCATAAAAAGTCATACTGAGGATGAGTTGGTGCGCGACATCGAGGAAACATTTAGAAGACTCAAATAGATCAACATGAAGCTAAACCCCCAAAAAGTGCACCTTTGGCACTACAGAAGGAATGTTTCTCGGATACCTGATAGCACCTGATGGTATCAAACCATGTCCAGAAAAAACTAAAGCTGTCATCGAACTTCCTTCACCGCGCACGCTGAAGGAAGTCCAATCTCTCAATGGGAAATTGGCTGGTCTAAATAGATTCCTATCCAAGTCAGCAGACAAGTCACTACCTCTCTTCAAAACACTCAAGAAGTGTATAAAAAGGGAGATTTTCGTTGGACTACGGAGGCAGAAGAAGCCTTCACACAGCTTAAACAGCATCTGGAAGCACTCCCTACACTTGTAGCACCCCGACCAGGGGAAGAGTTGATTATGTACTTATCTGCAACTCATGGAGCAGCCAGCGCAGTGTTACTAATGGATAGGATCTCAGTACAAACGCCAGTGTACTTTGTAAGCAAAGCGCTCAAGAAAATAGAGATGAACTATAGTGCAATGGAAAAATTGGTCCTAGCATTAGTATTCGCCGCCAAACGGCTGCGCAGGTACTTCCAAGCGCACCCGATAGCGGTGATAACAGACCAACCGATCAAGCAAATCATCTCCAAACCTGACGCATCAGGGCGATTGCAGAAGTGGAGTGTATTGCTAGGTGAACACAACATCTCCTATAGACCACGTACTGCAGTAAAAGGGCAGGTACTAGCAGATTTCATCATTGAAAAACTAGACACCGATGACCCACCCGCACTAAGCAAGAAGGAACTACAAGATCCATGGATCTTGTTCACGGACGGATCCTCATGCGTGGATGGGTCAGGAGCAGGCCTCGTCTTCACAAACCCGGAAGGAATGGAATTCACTTACGCACTGCGTTTCGAATTCACAGCAACAAATAATAAGGCAGAATATGAAGCCCTAATAGCCGGACTACGCATTGCAACTCGAATGGGTGTACGTAACCTGGAAGCGAATGTAGATTCCCGGCTAGTAGCAAACCACGTGTTGGGCGAGTACGTGGCCAAGGAGGAAAATATGATTCAGTATCTCGACAAAACCAAGGCAATAATCCAAGGCTTTTACAGGTTTACCATCAAACAGGTTCCTAGAGGAGAAAACCGAAAGGCGGATGCACTAAGCAAAATTGCATCCACAAGCTTTGCACACCTATCCAAACAGGTGTTGGTGGAAACGTTAAAAAGCAAATTCATCTCAGAAATGGAAGTATCCACGGTAGTAGAGGAAGAAGGCCCTACGTGGATGACACCGATCATGGAATTCATAAGCAAGGGAGTATTACCCCAAGAGCAGAAGGAAGCCCAAAGGATACGGCGCACAGCGCAAAGGTTTGAACTTCGGGACAACATACTATATCGACGCTCTTTTTCTACAACCATGGCTCCGCTGTGTTGGCCCCCTACAAGCAAACTATGTACTGCGGGAAATCCACGAAGGTTCATGCAGTATACATTCAGGACCACTGTCCGTGGTGGCGCGCGCTTTACGGTTCGGATATTATTGGCCCACCATGCACCGCGATGCGCGGGATTTAATAAGAAAGTGCAGCGACTGCCAAGTTCACAGACCCGTGCCACGCCAGCCACAACAGGAGCTAACACCAATTACGGCACCATGGCCATTCTACAAGTGGGGTATAGACATCGCAGGTCCTTTTCCTGTCGCAGCAGGAGGATTAAAGTTCCTCATAGTCGCCATAGACTACTTCACCAAGTGGATCGAGGCAAAGGCAGTGGTGACAATCACTGGCAACCAGGTGAAACGCTTTGTCTGGGAAAATATCGTATGCCGCTTCGGTCTACCTGGGGAAATCATCTCGGACAACGGGAAACAATTCTGCGACAACCCTTTCAAGGACTGGTGCGAGAAGTTGCAAATCACACAACACTTCGCGTCAGTCAAACACCCACAAACCAACGGCTTAGTAGAACGGGCGAATCAAAGCCTGGGTGAAGTAATTAAGGCACGCCTGGACAAGCACAAAGGAAGGTGGGTGGAAGAACTATCGCATTTTCTGTGGGCGCACCGCACTTCAATCAAAACCAGCACAGGGGACACCCCCTTCTCTCTAGTCTATGGGACAGAAGCCGTCATACCAGCCGAAATCGGAATGCCAACTATCCGCACCGCTGAAATCAATGTGGCAACCAACGACGATGAGCGACGTATCGACTTAGACCTGCTAGAAGAAAGGCGCGAACGCGCAGCTATACGTGAAGCAAAATCAAAGTCAAGGATGAAGGGATACTATGACGCTAAAGTGCGAAGTGTTTCATTCAGACCAGGTGATTTCGTTTACCGCGCCAATGATGCGAGCCACGCAGAAGACACAGGTAAGCTTGGACCAAAGTGGGAAGGACCCTATGAGGTTACTAAAGCATTAGGAACAGGCGCGTATAAGCTACGAGGCTTGGATGGTCGTGAACTACCACGCACATGGAACATCTGCAACCTTAAAAGGTGTTATCTATAGGAATGGCTACGGCCCAGCGCACAGACGCTCCTGCACTTTATTGAAGTGCCCAATAAACATCTATGTCTTTACTTTTTTACTTAGTATAATGTTTTATTTATTTCTCATAAAAACTTGCAAGTATCAATAAAACGTCGCGGTTTCTAGCTAACTCCGCGACACATATTAATTTGTTATTTCCATATACTGTATGTCTTAACAATTTTTTCTTTTTTGTCTACATGGCGTGCATGCACTTAAAAAACCCACGATGGTAAAAGGATGAGTCAACCTACTAAAGGGCTCGTTGAGTAAGAGGGTTGCAAACCCATCAACACTGGATCACGTATCCTTGTTAAACACCTTGTTCTCAAGACGTTGGAATAAGTTTGTGCGCATCCCATGATGGGTGCGCAACAACGCATATGGTGCACATTTAACAACTTAGGAACCAAGACACTTGATTCCTTGATATGATATTTACAGTACGTTGCATATCACAACATACACGATTATTATAAACAAAAATACTTAGAAATTATCTCTTAAGTATACTATGATCTTCATACATGACTATGGATTTCTTATATTATTCGCGCTTGTGTACAACTTTGACCCTTAAAACATGTCTTGTACGCAAAGACAAACAGATAAGTATACACCTTACAAGTTGCAATAGTATCAACACGCACTTAGCAAAAGGAGATTTTCATTAATGACTACAAGTTATTACAAAAGGATGTTTACTTTACGAAGTACAACCTACCAACTATTACAACGCTCAAGAGATGAGCTACCTACACGGTTTGCTGCATCTTTAACCTCGCTTAAACTCTTCAACAAATTGGAGTCTTGACGAGATACTATGGCAACACTAACAGGCACCCCGTCAGACCGGGGGAGGTGAGCTACGCCAACACCACAAAAAACGGCCTTACCCTTAATGCCTTCCTTCTTGGCGAGCCTAGTAGCATGAGCTTCCAAGACCTGTTTCAATGGAACTTCCTTCTCCAAAGCGAAGGGATTCAAGATATCTTTGGGACGAACAAAAACAGGCACTTGCAGCTGAGACTCATTGGGTTTCAAGAAGTAATCCTGTTGCGCCTCAGCATCCTCAGCACGATGCCTAGCCAAGGTTAGCCCTTCCATTATTATCCCTATAGGATAATCTTGGTCGCGCTCCAATTCAGCAATCAGTGGCAGCTCCAAGGACTTCATTTTCTCCATCGAAGACACCAGCTCGTCATACGTGTTAGCATTATATCCAGGTACCTTATCAACCGGTACCTTCAACAGATCAGACTCATGCAGCTTTTCTACAGCTTCTGCCTTACCACACTCCAATGCGCACTGAACTACTCCACCAAAAGCATCAACCACTTCTTGTGACTCTAGAGTGCTAAGTGCCGCAAGTCGCAGGCCATGGCCTATGAGCCACCTGCGCTCAGCAATAGTAGATAGGAGTTGGGGATATAACTCCTCATCGTACTCCAGACTCAGCTTGCACAACTTCATCTCCTGCGCTTCCAAGGCGTCTTTTACAGTGGCACCAAAATTTTCCAACTGTGCGGACAGCTCATCCTTGCCCTTCTCCAGATACTTCAGCGCCCAAAGACACGCAGACTTGTTCCCAGATGATTCAGAGCGCTCTTGGCTTATTTGGCCCATTAGCGCCATCTTCTCTCCAGCAAGCTTCTGGGCGTACAGACTTAGGCCCTCTGCTTCGGCCTTAGCACTCGCCAACTGCACCTCTAGCGATGCAATCTTCTGATCCTTTTGCGCACCTTGGCTACCTTCACCAGAAACTTGGGCCTTTAGCTTCTCAACTAGCGAAGCTTGATGCGCAGACACCTGCACCAACTCTTCAACCAGTTGTTCCATTGTAGCATCCCCAGCAGACAAGTCCTCATCTTTTTGGCTGTGTGGCTCGGAAGACTCAGACTGCACAGGACTAGCCCTGGTGGGTGATTCCGCAGACTGTTCAAACCTGCGTACAAGAAGAAGAATTAGTAACGACGGATACACGAACAGAAGATGCGCGTAAATATTTGACAACATTACTTACTGTGGTGGCGCACTGTCGCTAGATGTTGATTCCACCGTTAGGATAACGGGGCGTTTCTTTCTCGATGATCCTGCGCCGTCACCTCCAGGCGACCACTTGCGTTTCAGCACTGGGCTCTGAAAGATATTAACTTTTCACACACACATCATAACATTAACACAATGAGCACATAGATGGTTTTAGAGAGAGAAAGAGTGGGACATTCTAGTGAGAGAAACTAGTTGAATATTAGATTACCAAAGAACATCCAACCCTCTACCTTGCAAGGTAGAGGGTATTTATAGGTTACAAACTAAACGACCTCCTGACGGCCTGTGGATCAGGGATACAGTGGGTAAAGACCCGACCTTCTTCCACGGTGTTGCACTGCACTATTAAACGCTACTAACTAACTACATAAATCGTAACTAATGACCAAGCTACGAGCTAACTTATACTAGATAATAGTTGGGGTGACCGACTCTTTCAACACTGGAATTTTCTAATTCCTAACAATCTCCCCCTAAGGGAGGTCACCCCATATTTTACATTTCAAATCCTAGCATACTAGACTTGACTTTGTTCTAGAGCTCGTAGACTTTCATACATCAACATCGTAAACTTGGTCCATAGGTGGTGCAACTTCAAAGTCTGCAAAGATTTGTACTTTATGTAGGAGGTCCATTTCTGATTCACGAGATAGTAAGTATGAGCCAGCTTTTGTGATCATCAGCAATCAACAATCTCTGACACATCCTTTGTGGTGTTGATATTATGTGATATTGTGACTTTGGGACCGACATGCTCACATTCTGGATCATGAAGTCTTCTTATCAGAGTAGCGGAAGCATTTGTTGAATCATGATATTGGCAGCAGCGTAGCAGAAGCTTGATGTGAAAATATCAGAGTCATTGATGCACTAATCATGATTTCATTTTATGATGAATGTGTTAAGTGAGCATGCGGCTGTGGATTGACCGCTTCATTCTGATCAGCTGCAAACGTCGGGCGTACCTGCATACAACAGTTAGCAACAAATCGCACGAAAGTGTCTTTGATCACTTTCGTTGAATTGAGGTACACGGCCCACGGTTCCCCGTTGATCAGTACAAGTACTGCCTGTGATCAGGTAGGATTCCTAAGAATCTCCTTGACAGGGTTTCGCAGCTGTTCTAGCTGTTCTCAAACCGGAACGTCTCAAAGAAGACAACACGGAGTGAGTGAACCAGCGAATTTTAAGTCCACTGATTGATGAAAAGAGATTTGAAAAACAATCGTGTATTGCTCAATAGAAGTTGTTTTTGCAATACAACGAAGGTTTTATTGAAAATCAATTATCAATCATAAAAATACCTTTTGGTTTGAAAAATGAGTACACGGTTGATGTGCTAAAGAAAAGAGTTTATAAGCACAAAGACCGGTTTTCAAAGGTATCCGTCAATCCCTAACCTGAACCAGGATTGATTCAAGAAATTGAATCGCCCCATTGTTTCTGTTCAGTTGTCACATGGTTGATCTATATGATAGATCTCACATGCCACCTACCAGGAGCTTGTTTGATGTTGGCTCCAGAAGGCTTTCCATCTTCATTGTGAATATGTAAACACATCACTCAGATGTTCTGGCAATACCACAAGGATAATGCGTAGGACTCAAGATATAATCTCTCTTTCCACATTGTGTGAAACAGAGAGTCTTCATTGAAAGTGTCCTAAAGAGATTTATTGATGATCTCGTGGCTCTAGACTCAATTTGTGCATATTTGGATCCTATAACGGAGACTAGGGAGAGGGTCTCCTTCTTCAATATCAACCATCTCTAAGAGAAAGTCGATAGATAATGTCGGTTCCCCGTGAGAATGAAACAAGTCCTTTTAAGAGGAACTTGAGTGGTTTGGAAAGTTGAAGTGCAGTGCGTCACTGGGTCCATGACGTCTTGTCTTCAATACCGATGTTACCATCAGTAGCATATGAAGTGAACCCGGTTTCTGCCCTAAGGTTGAATTAATGGAGGGCTATTTGTTTTCACCCTATTCTCATTCAATTCTTTTTAATTCTTCAACCCCTTCAGTGCTTACCGAGACTTCATAGCTAGAACCTTGTTGGGTTAATTCCAGTACTAGCTCAGTCTTAGTCCGCACTCTTCCCATATCTCACATTTCTCCTTTTATCATCATACCTAAGGACTTCTACACTAACTAGTGGATTGTCCCTGGGTAGATCCCTCCGGTTCTGGCGGATCATGGGAACCAATACCTAACCTTATCATCCTTATATCACCGTACATTAAAGTAAAGTTGGTCGGTCTATTTGGTATTGTTCATCTGCCATAGGATCCAATAGAAACCATTTGAAAATCAATTCAGATACTTGTGATATATTATCAAAGCATTTTGTACCTGAATTGTTTTTGATAATTTTAGAACGAGAACTCCCCCTCAACATGTGCATCAAGTATTTGAAAATGTTTTGCACACGGAGGCAAGAGAAATAAATTACTTCTTTGATTACCATTTTCTAAAAAAATCACCATCACTTCCTTGATCAAATCAAGTAGATAAAGCATTTCCAGGAAGGATGAGGTTTCCATAAATTTGCTCCCCCTCAATATGTGCCTCGTGTTTGAAAAGAGTTTTGCACATACTAGAGGGAACCTTTTATCATCAAAGGATTAGAAGCCATGTGATCAAGGTACTTTCAAATATTTTAAAGTGTGGTGTACCCTGATGACTTGAATTAACAAAGAGAGTTCTCCCCCTTAATATGTGCTTCGAGATTCGAAAAAATTGTTTAGCACATATAAGGGAGAAGTTTGCACAAAAATTTGTCATCTTATCTTTTACCATCTTTCATATTTATATCACATTTTCTCCCCCGATCAAAAATCTTAAATCCTTTGAGATTTTGGATCTCAAGTGATTTAAATAAGTATGAGGTAAAATATTTGTAGGAGAAAAATGTGTCCGATTTTATATGATAAAGAAAAAAAAAAGACACCACAGATGTTTCCCCTTTTCAAAAGGGGAAACCATAGTACAAATCCTAGCACTATTACATGAATTACAGTTGTTCATATTTGTTACACCACATAATACACAAAAAAAACATAAACGGTATTACGAAGAAGTCTTCATTCAGTTCTCTGAAGAAGTTTGTAGTGACCATCACGGAGCCTTCCACCCACAAAGCTTTCAAGGCTGCGGAAGATTCTTCGTGTCTTGAGTCTACGTCGGATTGCAGCAATGAAATGTTCACATCTCTTCACGTCATCATCAGTCCAGAAAGTAGTTTTAACCCAAGATCTCATATCAAGTTTGGCTTCTTTCACTCTGGTGTCAAGTTCTTCTTCGACCATTTTGAGCGTACCATCACTAAACTTGTAAAGTTCACATAGACGCATAAGCATACGCGATCCATATCTGTCGGTGAAGATGACGGCTCTAGGGGTGTCAAGAACTTTGTATTCACGATGAAATTCATGCCCCGCTGCACTCCATTGAGGACTTGTGAGGTTGACCCTGGTTTGGTAGCTTTCAATGCCAAGCTGAAGGTCCTCAACTCGTTTCCGAATGACTAAGCCCCTGATCCAAAGAGTGACAGCTGCAGAGAGGGCCTTTTTCTCACGTACAGGTAAGTGCTCCAGGTGTCCTTGAAGATTTAAGAGATAAAGATCTTCGAAATCATTGGGCAGAAGATGTTTGAAGTCGTTCTCTTCAATGGTATACATTTTGAAATCAGCTCTTTTAAGGACAATCTTCTTCAAGTACTCATATCCATACATCGGGAAGATCTCTACACTGACAACGCTTAAGATTTGTAGTTTTGATCTGACCTCATTGCGTCTTTTATCAGCGCCATGTCTTTCAATGTAGAACATCTTCTTTTTGAACCACCAGTGGGAAATACCATAAGACGCTGCAATATCATACTTTTGTTCTTCATTTGCCCAGAATTGATCAGGAACCATCTGCTCAAGCCCCTGATCAGAATAGGTTGCAGCTTTCATCTTTGAAATAGATAGAGCAGGCCTTCTTTCCGCAGAGCGAGCACACAGATAGTCCAAGTCGTGATTGAAGAAGAATTCCGCCTGAATGGTTATCTGACCAGGTTCACCACCAAGAGGAAGAGATTTGTTGACATTGAAGCGACTGATTTGCTCACTGACTTGGTCATTCAGCATCTTATGGCATTCTTCCATCTGATATTGAAGATGGTTTGCATCAGAATGGAAGACTTTGACAATTTCGTAGGCTTGTCCTTCTAGATCTCTTGGTGTTATAGAAGAGATACTTTTCCGCTCACAAAACCATCTAATGAAGCTTCCCATATCACCAGTGTAGTGCAGAAGAGAGTCTTCAGCTGGGACTTCATAGTTATTGGTGATAACTGATGCCCAATTGTTGTCGGGAATCATAGAGTCAGACTCTGGGATTGTCCATGTGGGTTCTGGAGAAGGAGGTCTATCTTCCACAATGCAGCGTTGAATTGTGTCTCTAGAAGGAGCTACCCTGGATGTACTAGTGCGGTTCCCAGCCATGTAATTGTCAAACCAATCTTCTGATGGCTTAGGAATATGTTTCGTCGATGCATCATCTTCATCTGGTTCTGAGTCAGCCATAACTTGAGACTCTTCGTGGACCACTTGATCATCAGGAATTGAAGTGGATGTGGAGGTAAATCTTGAATCGATCGTCGTCCAGGCGGCAGATTTCTTCTGAGTACCCTGTTTGTTTGTAGAGTCTGATTGATTGGACGGTTTTGGAGTTGATGATGGTGGCTGTGATGGAGGTGAAATGGGTGTTGACGAAGGGTTCCCAGCTCCAGAAGTTCCAGCGCCTCCTGGTGGTGGAGGATCTTTGCGATCTTTGCAAACCTTCATCAATGTTTCCATCACAATTGTCCTTCTTTTCTTTTTAGCATCCTTTTCTCCGACTTCAATTTTAAACTGTTCATAATTGTCGAACCTGATGGATTCTTCAAGTGCCTCATAAAGTTTACTGTGAACCTCATGCTTGTCCTCTTCAGCCTCATACATCCTTTCACACAGAGCTGCTCTCATATCGGAGATGGGGAGGTCCTTGAATCATCTGAGAAATGGAGCCTCCATTGCCCATTCCACGGCATCCTTGACTTCTCCTTCAATAGCATTAGTAACTGCTTCAGTGAAGTTGAGGTGCTCCAATCTGTAGACACGTTCCACCAGAGAATCAACAGATTTAGGAAGTTGCCTTTCCAGTGCTTCTACCCTTTTAATGGTTTTATCCAGTAGTTGATCAGACGTGAGAATCTGTGGAGGGGAAGCTGGTGGAGCCACTTCATCTGCGATTGTGAAGATGGGTTCTGGAGTTGGTGGTGTTGTCGATGGTGTTTGTACGGTTGATTGAGCAGGCAAGGGAGGTGGAAGTGCAGTTGATAGTGAAGATGCAGTCATTGGAGGAATGGTTGAAGTATCTTGCTGAATGCTGACATTATACATGGATTGTGCAGAGTCTAAGGTTTTGTCATTAATGAATTGATCACCAAAAGAGAAGTCATCATCAAGATTCTTAAGTGAAGATAGAGAGTTTGTAGACAGATTTGGTTCATCCATCTTCAAGGTCTCGTCAGATCTTGTCCCAAGGTTCTCCTGTGAGCCCTTTTGTAGCAGAGTGTCAACATTCAACTTAGATTGAGTCTCACCAAGTGATAGAGATTCCTTAAACGTTTCAGGCACCACACCGGATTGTTCCTTTTCATGAGGTGAATCTGTTCTTCTCTTCAGCTCATATGGATTAGTGGTGCTAGAGGGAGATGAAGAGATGGTTAAAAGCATGTGAGCAGCTTGTTCATCACTTGCAACTCCTTTACCCTTGTCAAGTGTAATTGGGGCTGTTTGTTGAGGTGGTTGAGAGGGTTCTCTTAACACAACTCCACCTACTAGAGCCTTCACATTTTGATCTTCAAGACTTTGCTGAATACCAAGTTGCAGATCAGCGTCATCCTCATCAATTAACCTGAAAGTATTCCTTGGCACCTCAGTGTTCTCATCTATTTCCTTTTCCACTTTCTTCTTCTTTTCTTTATGCTTTTTGGATGAAGATTCTGACTGATGAGATCTTTCACGTCTCTTTTTAGGAAGAGAGGCATAGGATGCTTTAGAGTCATAGGTGGTCTTGGGAGCAGTTGGTTGTAAAGGAGAGGGTGTGACATTAGCAGAGAGTTTGGTTGCACTTTTCATGTATTGCTTGAAGTAGTCCTTCTTCTTGATATCATCTGTGAGAAGAAGATCAGGAATTGGCAATCCAAATACTTCTTGATTCGAACCTCTAGGAACATATTTCAAGTTTCCTAAAATAAATTCATGTTCTGCTTTGTGAAGAGTTGATTCAGACCTAGGAGTGAAGTTGTGAGTTTGTTGCAGATACTGGATGACAAGTTTGGAGAATCTGATGCTGGGAATTACGAGTTTGTTCTGCTTCTTACGACCTTGAACATTGTTCAGAAAATAGGTTCTGTCTGATATGAATGTGGTCATTGATAGCGAGAATTCTTCCCAAATACGATCTGAGACATTCACATCAACCCTATTAACGATTCCCCATAGGATTTGCAGAATAGGAATTCTAACTTTATCGAACCCTGATGTTTTCCCAGACAAGCACAAGTTCAGAATGGTTGCAATAGCTCTCCAGGGTTGATACATGTGTCCAGTGATAATGTCAGAGGCTCTTGAGATACTGTTCTGATAGCCCAACCCAATAAGAAATACGATCAGGTCGTCAGCACCAGGTGGAGATACAGAACGAACGTCAGGGTCACATGATGTGATTCCAAGAGCTTTGCTCAAAATATCAGAATCAATTGTAAACTCCATATTATCCAGCTTGCAAGAGTATCGTGCTGTGATTTTATTCCATTGAACGGTGTTCCAGAATTGTTGAATGTAGATGGCAGGAATCGAGCATTGCTTGGTAATAGCACCGAAGAAGTTAGTGTTTTTGAGGATGTCAATTGAAACTTTGAATATCGGATTTTGTGGGAGCCTTTGTAGGTCCACATAACAGTTGCTTTTACCAATAGCAGCCCATTGACTTTTGGGAAGGATTTCATCGTCTGAGAGTATTCCGGATGATCCTGAAGGGGTAGCGCTCTTTTCTGGGATTGAACTTGCCATTGAAGTTCTGAGTAATCATACAGTCAATAGTGATAGATGGGAACAGGTTAGATAATAACTGGTAAGTGAGACAACATTAACATGGAGATAGTAACTCAGAATGAGTCCCCAAAACACATACAGAGAAGGATTGAGTGGCATAGATTACAAATATATGACAACATTCAGGTATATGATAACATTCATAAATGAAGTATATCAATGAAGTACATTCATACCAATAAATGATTACATGACGAGCTTCAAGGGGACTTAAAGGAAAAAAGAGTGCAATACAGAGTGAACATGACATGAATCAAGATACACATAACAAAGTGATATAACACATATGTATGAGGCAAAAAGTAACATTTGGCAGTCGTGAGAGAACCCAAGTACCTTTTGCCTAAACAGAGATGTCATAACAGTTTACATAGAGTAAGTTAATTCAACAAGCCGAATTATGGGATCCTAGGAGTAGTGAGAGCGAAATCATCATTAGCAAAACTTAGAGCATTTTAAAAATCCTTGACCCTAAGACTAATTCTCAATCATGAACACTGTTATAAACTTGTAAAAACAAGTCGTCATCTAGAGCCACGGACAAGCCACAAAAGGATTAGCACTCTAAGTCGCTAAGCAAATTCGCTAACATGTAAGACCAAGTTGCCATGAATAAAACCTAAACCAAGTCGCTACAAGCAGTCAACTAAGTCGCTAGGTAATTAAATTCGCTAACTTGAAAATACAAGTCGCTATCTGCTAATTCGCTAACCAAGTCGCTAGGATAATTCGCTAGCTCGTAAAGTCAAGTCGCCATGTACAGTAACTAAGCCAAGTCGCTACAAAGAGGTTAACTAAGTCGCTAGGTTATTAATTCGCTAACTTGTAAATACAAGTCGCTAGTTACTAACTCGCTAACTAAGTCGCTGGAAATTAGTGAGCTAATTCGCTGCGGTGACGTATTCGCTATGTAGAGCTCTAACTCGCCATGAAGAACATTCATACTAAGTCGCTACCAAGAACAATCTAACTCGCCACCAAGAACATACCTAACCCAACCCATCAGTCTAATCCATTTTACTCATCCATCAATGAATTCAACCAATATAGTCCAAACAATATAATCCAAACAATGTATAACACGTTCAATCATTTTATAAGTAACACACATACGATTTACAAAGAAGATCCGAACCTAAGCGAGAGAGTCAACAAATCACACTACGCGAGCACTGAAAGGATCTGGAAAGAGTGATAAGTTAGACACTAGACACTAAGGCATAAGATAGTAACAATAAGAGGGAATCAAAGCAAACCTTAAGCTAAGTCGCTAGTAAGAATGAGAAGACGAAGAGAGAAAAAAAAAACGAGAGAGAGAAGAGAGAAGAGACAAGGTAACTCGCTAATGGGTAACTCGCTAGGGGTATACAACCTCACTTAGGCAATATGACACAATTGGTCCTTGTGGTTATGAACTAAGGTGGTAATACGCTAGTGCAACAAAAACTTACACTATATGACAAGTTTGGTCCCTATGGTATTAGTGAATGAGTGGTAATAATATGCTAACACGGATAAGATAACGTCTCTAGCATTGATTATTACACTGATCATCATGAAGCAATTCAATTCAACATTTCAACACATAGGCAGTTACACCGAAAGCACACACTGAAAGTCTCATGAGCAAGATACAATCACAGCCAGATATTTCAAATGTATAACCAGTTAGTCACACAAGCAGGAAATCACCACATAGTACAAATAAACAAGCATCATATCGAGCACAGAAGCCAATGGTGTATAAAGCAAATCTCCCCCTCAATCAATGTCAACACAGAACATTGATTGATATTACCCGAGCCCATTAAACTACCAAGAATATATCATTTGTTCGAACTTCATCTATGATCCCGTGCCATTATTGAATGACATTTCTAGGATCGTAGATGTTATCGATAACAAGGAGTATATTCATTATTAGATTGTAAAAAAAATGATAAAATGATAAAGTTTTGAAAATTTTTTTAATTTTTTAATTTTTTTTTTTTTTTTTTAAACTTGATTTATACAAAGACATGAAAGGACGAGTCCAGATTCGAAATGAATAGGAGTCAAAGTAAGAGGTACATCAACTCTGGCAAGCTATAGCTCCTGAATGAGCTATGTTCATATCTGAGGGGAACCAAGTCATGAAGTTCCTGATTGAGTTGAGCATTGTACCTGAAAAAGACTGAGAACACATTGTACTTGAAGCACATGTAGACTTGTACATTGAAGGGTTAGTGACATGTTTAGTCTCACATTTAGATTCAACACAGTATAATTCAGACGAATCATTAATGGGGAACCTAATAGATTCTTCATTCTTGAAAAATTTACCCGTGGGAATCCACTTGAGGCATGATTTAGGAATGTAAGTTCGTTTAAGTCCTGTATACTTAAATAGTCTGCCAGTAGGAATCCATTTGAAGCCACAGTGAGATGAACTAAATGAGTGCACACCCTTCTTTTGACTATTTGTCTTTTTGTGATCTGAGAATTTCTTAGGGGATTGATCTGTCAGACTATGTTTTGCATGATATCTAGTTAAGCTTGTAGCATTTTTGACTTGTGGGTGATGTTCATTAGTCCTGTGCTTGGGATTCATCATATCTGAATTAGGCAATGAAGTGACTGGTTTTGACAAAACAGACTTGTAATCAACTTGGGATGTAAGCTTAGATTTCAATGGTTTAGCTCTTTCAGACCTAAAGGCATTAGGTTGTTTAGTAACTGTTCGTTTCAAGTGGTTCTGAACCGTTGACTTTCCCAAAGTTGAAGGTTTTGCAAACTTAGTGTTCATCCTATTTCCAGCATACTTCCTGAGCTCATTTTTTAGGGCAACAATATTGAAGCTCTTATCCTGAATTTGTGCTTTGAGGTCATCAATATCTTTCATCAATAGATTAGATTGATTGATTAATTTAGAGTTTGCATCCTCAAGGCTCTTTCTTAACTGCTCATTTTCTCTTAGAAGGTTGGACACACATAGAGCAAGTTCAGAATTCCTAGAATCTAGTGTATCACTCATCTCATGACGGTCACATTTCTGGGCTTCTGAAAGAAGAGATTTCAGATTTCTTATGGTCGAATCTTTGTCCTGAATCTGGGATTTTAACTGATTAATTTCAAAAAATTCTCTAAATTCTGGAAGTTCCAGATTACTACACTTTTTATTTGCATACAAAATTTCATCCTTATGTTGTATTTCAATTTGCAAAGAGATACAGTGTTTTTCAAGATTTGAAAATTTGTTTGAAAGCTCATCATATACCCTTTTTTCAATCATGTTGCATGCATTAGATTCAGACAAGACAAAGATTGATTCCACATTGTCATGTTCTGGGTAAGAATCATGTACCTTTTTGTGAGAATTGGTGTGATCAGATAAGTGTACCTTGTCGATTGATCCCTTTTCAGACTCTGAGAATTTGAAATCAGTGTTGTTCTCTACATCTTTTTCCATCACAGCTGAGATTCTGCAAACAGTGTCTTCTGCTGGTTCAATTGGAATGAAGCATGACACGTTATCATTGTTCCATGGACACTCTTGACACTCGTTCAATTCCTTCATCTTGTTATTCTCATTAGCAGTTTCTTCAATGTATGTTTCCATATTACTCATAAGTTGAATAAAGGAGTTTCTGAACTCATGAATTTCCATTCCCGTGTGTTTCTTGAAAGACATTCCAGTCATGATATCATCAAAGTCAGATGAGTATTCTTCCCGGATAAGTGGTTGAAATTGGTTGACGATGGTTTGGAGGGCAGCATGAGAATCATCAGAAGAGATCTTTTCTTTGTTAATTTGAACCCTTAGTCGTTCTAAGTTGAGCAAAACAGTTCTTGTTAAAGTGGGAAAATCCTGACGAAGGATAGCACAACTTGTTCGATCCATAGTTGTTGATAAGAATAATCTGAGAAGCTGACTGAGATGTTGAAACGGCTCACTGGTGCATTCCATATTCTTAGTATTATCTGAGGATATTAAGAGTGACTTATTTGAGTTATTCTGATTGATTGATACTGAGTCATTAGGTGTGAGGTCTTCAGATGGGCATTCAGTTTCACTATTCTGTGCTGTGTCATAGAGAGCAAGTACTTTGGTGATTAAAGAATCCGTGATGACTGACATTGTGTTATTATGAATTACTCCCCAAAGTCTCTAGAGAATTAATAATCAATTCGCTACAAGTACTAATCCCAAGTCGCCAACACTAATTCGCCACCACTCTAAGTCGCTAGCTTTCCAATTCGCTAGCCAGATGTAAGTCGCTAGGTGGTAACTCGCTGCACACCAAGTCGCTAACCAAATTTTGGCAGTAATTCGCTACACAAGTCGCTAGAGACACAAGTCGCTAAAGAGCAACTCGCTACTGACCAAGTCGCTACCACAAGTCGCTACCCGTAGTGGAGAGTCCACTACTTGTCCTTTAACTCGCTAGCTCTAACTCGCTAGCTTTTAACACTGTAAGTCGCTACAAAACTGTGAAGTAAGTCGCTACCAAGAAACTATTCCGAGAGCTAAGTCGCTAGCTTGAAAAACCAAATAAACTTCACTTTTCAATCCAAAAACAACCCAACCAAGATGATTCAAGCTTCCCAAATGAAAACCTAAACACATATGATGATTCTAAACACAAAAGTACCAACAAAATTCAAACTTTAACACAAGACATCAACCAAATGATGCAAAAACCACTAAACTTTTTCAAACTCAAAAACCACCTAAAAACCACTATAAATCCAAAGATGTGCAAGATATGATCTAACCATGGCTCTTGATACCAATTGAAAGATATTAACTTTTCACACACACATCATAACATTAACACAATGAGCACATAGATGGTTTTAGAGAGAGAAAGAGTGGGACATTCTAGTGAGAGAAACTAGTTGAATATTAGATTACCAAAGAACATCCAACCCTCTACCTTGCAAGGTAGAGGGTATTTATAGGTTACAAACTAAACGACCTCCTGACGGCCTGTGGATCAGGGATACAGTGGGTAAAGACCCGACCTTCTTCCACGGTGTTGCACTGCACTATTAAACGCTACTAACTAACTACATAAATCGTAACTAATGACCAATCTACGAGCTAACTTATACTAGATAATAGTTGGGGTGACCGACTCTTTCAACACTGGAATTTTCTAATTCCTAACAGGCTCTCCTCTTCCTCATCTTCTTCCATATGCTCCGCCACTGCTACGTGTGATGGCTGCACTAATGGAGAAGGCACTCTAGGGGAGGGTACGCTTTGCAGCGGCGTCGCTTCCAGTGCGACAGAAGAGCTAGTCCCTGCGGCTCCTAGATCCAAATTCAGGGTACGCCCTACAGTGGCATCAAGAACGGGCTCCTCTCCCTCTCTCAGCGGACGTACACCTACATTCACTTGAAGCGGCTTCGACAGTTGTACAACTCTGAACAGGTCCATCTCTGCGCCACAGAAGACAACAACACACAAGTTATTTTAAATACAATAAAGGACGAAAAGCTTACATTAGTAAAGACAAAGGAATGCGAAGGACGAGCACCCACCCTGGCCATCAGCACCCAAAAAGATTGGAACCTCCTCAGGTCTGCCAAAATAGTTGCGGCTAATGCCCATATGCACCAAAAATTCCTCCGGATAGGAATTAATGGGGATGCGATTGGTATTTATGGTATCTGCATCCTCCACATTATATGATCCAGGGAGGGGGCGCTCATCCTTCGGCAGTGAACCCTGGGTGTAGAAATCAAAACGAGATGGGAAGCATACTTCATCTACCCAAAAAAATGCTTCTCTCCAATCCCTGAGCGCGTCTACCTTTTTAGTATAACACTAAAGGCGCCCAGCGCGCTTTGCGAATGATACCCACCCGTGTGACCACGTAGTGTGATAAAACGCGCGGAACAGGTGGATAGACGGGTTAATTGCCAATAATCGGCAGTTAACCTTGAAATTGGTGATCTTTGCTGCACCTATGCAGTGCAGCTGGGATATATGCAGACGGTAGAAGTTTAACACGTCGCTCAGAAATAAAGATATTGGTACACGTTGATTCGCGTATTCGAAAAAACGCGTATATACCCCTATTTTCCCTTCGGGGAAGTCCGCTATTGTCGCTCTTGCACCCGGAACTTCCGGATGCACCGCAACGGGAATATAAAAATCAGAGGCGAACTCACGAAGCTCGTCCTCCGTTATGTTGGATGTAAAATCAGATAACACTTTGACCATGGTGTTGTTTTTTATAAGCGCACGCGCAGTTACCATTCGAATAAATGGTTTTCTGGGTTGCAACTTGATGGTTTGTTAACAATGGCGGATTGAGTTTTTTACTGTGAAACACACAGTAAAATGGGGTCGATGGTTATATAAGTTTCCTCATCCACGCGATGAGCGACACGTAGATCCCACTGTCACCAACATGTGGTTCAGATCACTTGATGTGACGCGTTTGCAGTTACTTTCCCCCGATTTACGAGGCGTCCATTTTTAATATACTATGTCTAGATACAATGTATAGGCGGATATCTTTTCTGGCTTCTTTGCTACGCTTCGCAGTTTTTCTTTGACTGCAGTTCTTAGTCTAGCATCCGCAGTCCATCACTGCGCATACTAGACTGGGGGGACATGATGACGTATAGTCTATATTCGGGTCACGAACCCGACCAAAGCCCAATACTAATTGGCCCAGCACGAACTGGGCTACGCCGATAAGTGTTCGGGCCCACGAAGGCCCAATCCCAATGTTATTTATTGAATACGATATCGGATATCTCCTATTTTTGGAGATAATTCTTTACCAACCGGCTTAGGCGGGATACGCCGAAGGTTGGGGAACACGGAACCAACAAGGATTCCGTGTGTATATAAAGGGAACCCAATCCCTCGTTAAAGGTACGATCTCAAACCCTAACTCTCCTTTAACCCTAAACCGATTACTTACTCTCACGCCGGAGGATAATCGTGGGAGACAATCCCACGATAAGCCTAACGGTGTTTTCTGTCTTCTTAGTGCGCAGGTCTCAAGCAACAATCATCAATTGCTACGAGAGCCGGAGCCCCAAACAAGGAACGCCCAACTTTTGTATCAACAGTATCCAAATAGATACAATGTATCTAGACATTCTATCATTGGTTATGGATTAGGTCCATGGGTATGGGTCATGGGTCTTGGATATTACCCATCCTAATAAACTATTACAACAAATGAATTATTACAACAAATTATGTTAAATGACTATATGTAAATGCTTTACAAAAATAACATGTATCCTTATAATTTTACTTATGATAACTTTATATTTGTTATCAACAAAACAAAAAGAGATCGCTTAATATGAATAAATGTTTTTATGGTTTATTTGTATTAACAGATCCCTCCGGCTCTGGCAGATCACAGGACGTATTTTCCTATTCCTTAGTCACCTTATAACTCCATGACTATTCCTATGTTGCCATAAAACCATTTTTATTGAAAATCTCTCAAAGTGTTTGTGATTATCAAACATATTTTGTTAACACTTTGAGAGTTTTGTATTTTCAGAAATACTCCCCCTCCACCTGTGCTTGTATTGCTTTTCAGAAATACAATTCCCCGTGAGACACGTTTACATCACTGGCAAGGCCAGCTTGAAGTTGTTAACACTCCTTAAAAAAGCAGGTTAGACCCGTCAAAGTTCATGTCTACCAAGAGTTTCTCGAATTGGTACATTCTACTTAGACAAGTCCTTTGCGAGACACGTTTACATCACTGGATTGGCCAGATTGAGATTATTACCCGTCCCAGACAAGTCTTTTTGTAAGATATTGGTTATTGTAACACACAAATAAGAAAAAGTATGGATCGAATCTATGAAGAATTTTAGAGAGAGAAATAGAAGGTGGGATGCTTTCTAGAGAGAGAAAGAGATGAGAGAAAATATAGAAGGTTAGATTAAGAATGTGAAAGCTCCACCTCTTCCCAAGGATGGGAAGAGGCTTTTATAGTCTTACTGATGCAGGTTTTACTGACTAGGTTTTAATATTTATAATTACTCGTTATACCTATGGTCTACCCTAATGCACTAACGGGCAGTGTACCCGCTCGTGTGTAGTGTAGTATTCGGTAAAATCGAGGTCGTCCCAAGAGCTACGTGGATTGGAAATTAACTTAAGTCTATGTCACGATATTAATTGCATTTAAGATTGAAATAATAAAACTAACTAATAAAACAAGGAAATAAAGGAAAGCAGATAAAGACAACAAATGTGATCAATGAAGGAGAATGGTGCTAACCTAGTTACTCATCCTAGCTAGTTATGTCTACGTCTACTTACTTCCAATTACTTCAGGTGGGGTCAAAGTCGAGAGGACAGCATTTGGTCAATTCGCCCTAACCTATCAGCAAAGATGCCACCACAGGAGAAATCAGGCGCACCGTCATAAGTCCTGTTTTTCCTGGTCCCCTAAGCCGAGTCATTAAGTACCGCTACATGCTAGATTTATAATAGTGAGTGCCCGGCCGTTAGGAACTTAGACCCTCACCCCCTAATTCTTAAGTTCATCCAAACGATAGGTGATCAGTTGGTCAAATCGCACAAGTAGAAAGGGTCGTCAGTTGGTCATATCTTACCCTTCCCATCTCAGTCCGCTCACCTAGGGTCAGTTGGTCATATCTCCTAGGCAATTGGCCTCTACCGCCATTCAAAACTACCGAACCAAGGGTGGCTACCAATAAACTATGCATGCATACACTTAGAAATAATTGTTCAGAAATAAAGTAAACGTAAACAAAACAATTAAGGAGTCATAACAAGGCCAGCACCAGGGTGCTTAGCCAAACATATAGTATATCATACCAACAAAAATGAATAAATCATAAATTAAATTGAACATAATGTTTGATACAAATTACTTGATGTAGAGATAATAATGATGATGATTGCGAGTGAATTCTTCCTTCAAAACTGGCTTCGGACTGCTGGAAAATACCCTGGAGTGGTGCCCTAATCGACCCCTGGGAGAGGGGTGAAGAGAGATACTAAAAAAATGCAGATTTAGGGCTGTATTTAAAGGCCACGACATGGTTACGGCGTAATTAAATAAACTAATTACGTCGTAACTAAAGTTACGCCATAACTATATAATAGTTACGTCGTAACTATATGAGAATTAGCAACTTCGTACTTTTCTTGATCATCAATATATGTTGAAACTAATTTGATCTTGTTGACACTTTTGGCCCCTCATCGCACTTGTTACTTTTATAACAAGTCCTTGAACATAATAAACTTCGAATAAACTTGCCGCTTTTAATCCCTGGACCTCGAAACTTTGCACCCAAGTAATTAATTACGGCGTAACTAATCATCGGGTTACGCCGTAATCCTTTGTCATCTCAAACTTATCCGATCCGAAATTATCTCTACGACGTAATTTATTACCATGTTACTCCGTAACCTTCACAAAAATAATTACGACGTAACCATAAGAGTTTGTTACGCCGTATCCTTCAAAGCTCATATTTATGCCGTAACCTTATTAGATAGTTACAACGTAATCTTCACATAAAATCCAAAGGCCCTCGTAAATCAATCTTCAGAACCTATACTTGGCCTTTTTTTCACTTCTTTTCCGCTCCAACGCCTCATTTATCTTGAAATGCAAATATGAACGCATATGAAAGAATTAAGTACCATATTAATGCAAATGAGGCCATAAACACGGGAAGTTGATATATAAAAGATCAGGCTAATTTGATGTTATCAAATATCCCCCCACTTGAATCCTACTTTTCCTCAAGTAGACCCTTTAAATAATTCTTAAAAAGATATCTCCCAGGATTAATTGGAAGTTATGAGTTTAAAAATCACCTAAGCTAGAAAATCCAAACCGAGCACCTCACGAAAAGGGAATTGAAATCACACTCTCTCTCTCTCATAATTCTCGTGTTTATTTTAGGGGTGATCACTCAACTGCTCAGTCATGACGAGTATTCTATCATAGGCTTGGCAAAGATACTAATCTCCACCACTAGAGTCTATAGATGCAGCTATTCTAAAAGGCAATGGGTTGACACAACATAGGCTTATGGGGTTATTTTGTTATTACTAACGAGCTACGGCGAGGGGGACAAAACCAATGATACATGACCAAATCCATGGCCAAGACACCAATGATTGCTCGCTTCCTCACCTAAGCTCGATTCATGACTAAGGGTAGGATAAGACATGGGAAATTTAATGGGTGTAAATAAAAAGACACGAAACAAATAGATTCCTAAGTCCACAGTCACCCCACCACTAGTCGCATTCAATCCCATAGTAAAAATCGAGGGTCAAGAGTTAAAGGGTCTTCAATAATCCAATACACGAGTTAATGCATAAGACATGTAATGTGGTGCCTCATAAACTCCATAATCTAGGCAAATAAAATGCATTAACTCGGCCTTCATCATCAATGAAAAAAGAATGTGCTATAAAAAATTTAAAATTTGGGTACTTTTAGCACATTTTTAATACAAAATCGACCATTTCTATCTCCCACCCCCCCACTTGAAATGTACAATGTCCCCATTGTACGAATATTGATTAAAATTTGAAAGGCGAGATAGAAATGTTTGGGTTTCTAATTTTATCCGTAAGACAAAACGGATTTGTAAAAATTTGCGCCAGTTGAACAAGGCAAACACACTAATTATAAACAAAACACTTGCTTGCATGCTTTTTTTTTTCACTCTTTCTTGTCACTTTTTTTTTTGATGCAAGACAAGGTATACAAGGATATAAATGATACGAACATAAAAAGTATCCCCCCACTTGAGATCAACTATCATCTAAACCTGATTTTCTTCCAAAACCCTTTATTCAAAACCCACGACTTTCACTAGTGGAACCAAAATTAACCAACAGCGCCCGGACCATGGACATAAGGAAACTACAGGGTAGGCTAGGCGATGGGTGTAACGAAACATATATTGGGTGAACAAAATGAAAGAAAGGCTCTGAAGGGTGTATCTAGGGGTATCTTGCACTAATGGTGAGTACAACAAACAGGGTTTAACAGGGGGATTGACTAATCGATGTGAAAAGTCAATAAACACAATACATATGTGGGCTATTTGGGTTTAATCCTAAAATTGCCTTAAATCCTAGCTGCACCGATCACACCAAGTTACCTCAGTGTAATGCTCATGATGATGGTCTTGAAAAGATATACAAGGCCAAGTTCTAAAGTCTACTACAGCCACCGGCACACTCATTTTTATGGAATTATGTATAAGGGGAAAACGGAAAGGCTTATCCTCACACAATGGAATATAGGGTAGGTGTGCTCAGTCTAGATTAATCTAGTTAAGTAATGAAAAACATGTCAAAATTTTATTAATGAAACACTTTTCATCAAAAACTAGAAAAATAAGGGCAAGTAAAATCAAGCCGGTGTCTATGTCTAATCCCTTCCCCCCACTTGGGTCATACTTAAGCATATAAATGAAAGATAAGAAGGGTTAGAATTGGAATAGAAAACTCCCCTGGATTTGCTCGGCATGATCGAAGACACACGAACAAACGCGTCCCGCTTTGAGATTCATGAGCAAACTTTAATAACCTGAATTCACTAAAGACAACCAAATGCATCATACTAGAAAAAC
Organism: Chrysanthemum seticuspe; assembly: GCA_019973895.1. NCBI lineage: Eukaryota > Viridiplantae > Streptophyta > Magnoliopsida > Asterales > Asteraceae > Chrysanthemum > Chrysanthemum seticuspe. The sequence goes on along the minus strand of BPTQ01000008.1, from coordinate 326,567,899 downwards.
AACAAGTATAAAAAGAAAATGAAAAACCTAACTCACTTTCGTAGGAATCACGGTTGCATTTAGCGTATGCAACAAGCCTTTTAAACCACTTGGTGTCCCAAGTGGACGAGTGAAGTCTCGTGAGGGTTTACAGGGAACACACCCACAAAGTTCATTTAAAATACTAATACAAGGTTATTGTGTTATTATAGAAAGAATTTGAGTTGAAGGATAATTACACCGTAACTCATTGAAGGAGTTACGCCGTAATTATGGCAAAAACTGGCAGTCGCTACTGGAGGGTAGCTACGGCGTAACCATAGCATGGGATTACGCCGTAATCGGTAATGCTCTGGAGAGAATCGCCACTTGTGATATGTTACGGCGTAATCATTGGGATGAGTTACGCCGTAACTGATGGACAGGTCAGGTCCCCGTTTATGTTACTGATGCAATCTTCTCCTATTCCTGCAAAATGGTTAAAAACACAAAACCCAACTATACTAATAAAATGAAAAAGAAAAGATAGGCATGGGGTGCCTCCCACGAAGCGCTTGTTTTTGTTCGAGTCACGAGCTTGACTCTACCCTTATTTACTAAGTAAAAGGGTGTCCATCCCCTCACTTGAAATCAAGTGTGGATGAAAATAGCAATAAACACCATGAGGGTGTGAATTTGCTATGGGATGGGGAAATGATAAGTTATGATCATACCTAAAAGGAGATGTCATTTCCCTCCATACCTTACCCGTTTTAGTTGATGGCATTGATGATTGGTTCACCTCGTGGCTGATTTATCGGCTCATATGTCTTCTCGTTAATCACTGAAGTGTCCAAAATCTTGTCCTCTAATTCTTTTGCAAGATCAACTAAAATTGGTTCAGTAGCCGGAGCTACATAACCATCATCGGGTGATGTGACGGGTTGCACGATTTCATCCATAATTTCAGCAACCTGCATAGAAAAACAAGCAAGATTGTTAGGAATAAAAGAAGAGTTAGAAGTAATAACGTTTTCTGTTGTGGTTGATTCCTCATTAGCTTCTGGCGTTGCTTCATTACTCTGTAAGTTCTTTGCTTCCATTTTCTTCAATTGATCGTCGCTTGTTTCTTCGTTTCTCAAAACCTTCAAGCGTCCTGGAAATGGGATAGGCGGGACATACGGTCTGATATAAGGAACCGGCTTGTTGTTGACTTCTTTCATCTTTCCCACCGTTGCTTTGATAGTTCCAACCGCATTATTTTTACTTTCCAGGACCTTTTGGTTTAATTCATCAACTTTAGCCTCCAAACTTTTCCTCTTGGTGTAAAGGTTTTTTAAATTTAAGTCCGCCACCTCCTTGAATTCCCTAATCATTTCCTCATTCGAGTCGTGCATCCTTTTAAAATTATTCGAGAATTTATTGACGGCTTCCTCCAATGACTCAATATACCTGACCTGCTCATATTCTTCGCGTTCTTCTTGGATAGCATGAATGCTCTCCTTGGCCATCTTCATATCACATTCAAGTCCATCAAGCTGCTTGGTGATGTCGCCAATGTCATCCAAGCTGTTGCTATTTATGGCCCAAGTGGTTGCTCCATCATACCAATTTCTTGAATGGTCAGCCATCAGTTCAATTGATCTAAGGGCTTGTGCAGGTGGCATTTTAGGGATAAGTCCTTGAGAGTCGAGCATTTGGCGGGACGGGATGTTTAAACCTTTGTAGAAAATAAGGACCATCTGATGGTTGCTGATATCATGCGTTGGGCATCTGTAAAGAAGGTCATTATATCTTTCCCAAGCTTCATCTAGCGTTTCATCCATCTTCTGTCTGAAACTCCTTATTTCTTCTATCTTCTTGGCAATCTTTGAAGGAGGATAATATCTTCTAATAAATGCTTTCTCTAAAAGATTCCATGTATTGATCGACCCAGCAGGAAGCACCTTCATCCATCTTCTGGCTGCACCAGTGAGTGTAATTGGGAATACTCTAAGCATTAATGCATCTTGAGAGACTCCTGGAGTGTGGAAAAGATCTGCGATCTCCAATACTCTTCGCACATGCAGGTGGGCATCTTCATCGTTAGTTCCAGCGAAAAGTTTTTGTCTAAGTTCCCTCATGAACTTGCAGCTGATCTCAAACTCGATGTCATCATTCAATTCGGGGCATACCACGCCCGATCTTTGGTTATCTAGAGTCAACGCAATATATTCTTCCATAGTGAGCATGTCAAAATCTGAATCTTCCATATCCTGAAACATCAAAAACAAACAAAAAGCAGAAGAGAAGACAAAAAGAAAACTAAAAATAAAAATAAAAGAAAATAAAAGAAAAACTTAAATTAAAATCCTAAATAGCTCCCCGGCAGCGGCGCCAAAAACTTGATGCAGGTTTTACTGACCAGGTTTTAATATTTATAATTACTCGTTATACCTATGGTTTACCCTAATGCACTAACGGGCAGTGTACCCGGTCGTGTGTAGTGTAGTATTTGGTGAAACCGAGGTCGTCCCAAGAGCTACGTGGATTGGAAATTAACTTAAGTCTATGTCACGATATTAATTGCTTTTAAGATTGAAATAATAAAACTAACTAATAAAACAAGGAAATAAAGGAAAGCAGATAAAGACAAAAGATGTGATCAATGAAGGAGAATGGTGCTAACCTAGTTACTTATCCTAGCTAGTTATGTCTACGTCTACTTACTTCCAATTACTTCAGGTGGGGTCAAAGTCGAGAGGACAGCATTTGGTCAATTCGCCTTAACCTATCAGCAAAGATGCCACCACAGGAGAAATCAGGCGCACCGTCATAAGTCCTGTTGTTCCTGGTCCCCTAAGCCGAGTCATTAAGTACCGCTACATGCTAGATTTATAATACTGAGTGCCCGACCATTAGGAACTTAGACCCTCACCCCCTAATTCTTAAGTTCATCCAAACGATAGGTGATCAGTTGGTCAAATCGCACAAGTAGAAAAGGTCGTCAGTTGGTCATATCTTACCCTTCCCGTCTCAGTTCGCTCACCTAGGGTCAGTTGGTCGTATCTCCTAGGCAATTGGCCTCTACCGCCATTCAAAACTACCGAACCAAGGGTGGCTACCAATAAACTATGCATGCATACACTTAGAAATAATTGTTCGGAAATAAAGTAAACGTAAACAAAACAATTAAGGAGTCATAACAAGGCCAGCACCAGGGTGCTTAGCCAAACATATAGTAAATCATACAAACAAAAAGGAATAAATCATAAATTGAATTGAACATAGTGTTTGATACAAATTACTTGATGTAGAGCTAATAATGATGATGATTACGAGTGAATTCTTCCTTCAAAACTGGCTTCGAACTGCTGGAAAATACCCTGGAGTGGTGCCCTAATCGACCCCTGGGAGAGGGGTGAAGAGAGATACTAAAAAAATGCAGATTTAGGGCTGTATTTATAGGCCCCGACATGGTTACGGCGTAATTAAATAAACTAATTACGCCGTAACTAAAGTTACGCCATAACTATATAATAGTTACGTGGTAACTATATGAGAATTAGCAACTTCGTACTTTTCTTGATCATCAATATATGTTGAAACTAATTTGCTCTTGTTGACAATTTTGGCCCCTCATCGCACTTGTTACTTTTATAACAAGTCCTTGAACATAATAAACTTCGAATAAACTTGCCGGTTTTAATCCCTGGACCTCGAAACTTTGCGCCAAAGTAATTAATTATGGCGTAACTAATCATCGGGTTACGCCGTAATCCTTTGTCATCTCAAACTTATCCGATCCGAAATTATCTCTACGGCGTAATTAATTACCATGTTACGCCGTAACCTTCACAAAAATAATTACGACGTAACCATAAGAGTTGGTTACGCCATATCCTTCAAAGCTCATATTTACGCCGTAACCTTATTAGATAGTTATGGCGTAATCTTCACATAAAATCCAAAGGCCCTCGTAAATCAATCTTCAGAACCTATACTTGGCCTTTTTTTCACTTCTTTTCCGCTCCAACGCCTCATTTATCCTGAAATGCAAATATGAACGCATATGAAAGAATTAAGTACCATATTAATGCAAATGAGGCCATAAACACGGGAATTTGATATATAAAAGATTAGGCTAATTTGATGTTATCACTTACATTATACGCCCTTTGTCGGGCTGTGGATCAGGCATACAGTGGGTAAAGACCCGTTCGTCCTCCACGGTGTTACTTAACCGACTAAATAACTACTAAATAACGCTAAGTCTATGAGCTAACTTATGCTAGTCTATGGTTGGGATGACCGACACTTCAATATGGATTTTCTAAATCATAACAATCTCCCTATAAGGGAGGTCACCCCATGAATTACATTTTGTATCCTAGCATTCTATCGTTAACTTCATGCTCGAGCTCGTAGACTTTAATTCTTAAATTTCGCAATCTTTGTGCTTCAGTAGTGATTCTTCAAATTCCGCATACTTTGTACTTTTAGTGGAGGTCTTTTAACTGATCCACGACTTGGTGATCTTATGATCTTTCTTTGAGATCATCAGCCATAGTAAATCTCTGGATCATCCATTGTTGTATTGCCTTCATGTGATGTTGTGACTTTTGGACTGACATGCTCACACTTTCTGGATCATGACATCTTGCATCAAAGTTGCGGAAGCATTGTTGTACGTTTTTTATTGTCATGATTTTCTTCAATTATGAGTGTGTGCTCTGAGCTTGCGGTTATGAAATGACTTCTCAATATCGATCAGCTGCAACCGTCAAATGTTCCTGCAAACAACAGTTAGCAATAAAACACACGAAAGTGTCTTTGTTCACTTTCGTTGAATAGGGTTGCAAGAACCACGGTTCCCCGTTGATCAGTATAAATACTGCCTGTGATCAGGTAGAATTCCTAAGAATCTCCTTGACAGGGTTTCGCCGCTTGATCTAGCCGTTCTCAAACCGGAGCGTCCCAAAGTAGACAGCACGGAGTGAGTGAACCAGCGAATTGAGATTCACTGATTGATGAAAAATTGATTTGAAAACAATCGTGTATTGCTGAAGAAAGAGAGTTTTGCAATACGACGAATGTTTTATGAGAAGAAATCAAGTTTTAATCATAAATACTTTTGTTTGTGAAATTATCACGCAATCGATGTGCTTAGAGAAAAGAATTTTAGAGCACATCGAAAGGTTTTTCAAAAGCATTCCTCAATTCGTTTCCTGGACCAAGGTTGATTCAAGAGTGAATCGCCCCATTGTTTCTATCTAGTTGTCACAAGATTAATCCATGATGGATCTCACATGTCACCCACCAAGAGCTTGTTTGATGTTGGCTCTAGAAGGATTTCCATCTTCATCATGAATACTTTAAGTATCACTCGCATGTTTTGGAAAATACGACAAGGATAATGCGTAGGAATCTCAATATATATTCTTACTTTCCACATTGTGTGAAACAGCAAGTCTTCATAAATTGTGTATCCTAATGAGATTTATTGAATGATCTCTTGGCTCTAGACTCAATAGTGCACTTTGGTTTCCTAAGCGGAGACTAGGGAAAGGGTCTCCTTCTTCATTATCAACCATCTCTAAGAGAAGGTCGATAGATTATGTAGGTTCCCCGTGAGAATGAAACAAGTCCTTTTAAGAGAACTTGAGTAGCTGGGAAGTTTTAGTGCAGTACATCACTGGGTTCATGATGTCTTGTCTTCAATACCGGTGATACCTTAGTAACCACCAGTAGCAAATGTATTGAACCCGGTTTCTGCCCTAAGGTTGAATTATTGGAGGGCTATTTCTTTTCACCTTTTTAACTTTTCATTTCTTTTTCATTCTTCAACCCCTTCAGTGCTTACCGAGATTTCATTACTTAGAACCTTGTTGGGTTTGTTCCAGTTCTAGCTTTATCTCAGTCGGCACACTTCCCATATTCTCACTTTTCTCCTTTTTTCATCATACCTAAGGACTTCTACACTATCTAGTGGATTGTCCCTAGGTAGATCCTTCCAGCTCTGGCGGGATCGTGGGAACTAATACCTAACCATACCATCCTTATAACTCCAATGCATAAAGTAAAATGGTCGGTCTTGTGGTACTGTTCTTTCCTCCTTGAAACCAAATGAAAAACAATTTGAAAAGCCAATCAAGGTACTTGTGATATAAAATCAAAGCATTTTGTACCTCAATTGTTTTTGATCATTTGTAAATGCTCTCCCTCAACATGTGCATCGTATATTTGAAATCATTTAGCACATGGAGGAAGGAGTTCTTTGAAGTACTTCCTCGATCACAATTGCCATAGAGAAACCATTTGAAAATCAATCAAGGTACTTATGAAAAAACATTGAAGCCTTTGTACCTCGATAGTTTATTATCTTTTTGAAATGCTCCCCCTCAATATGTGCATCGATTAATAAAAATGTTTAGCACATATGGGAGAGCAGCCTAAACTTTGAGTCGTAAAAGATCACATTTTATCAGATTTCATATTAAAATCACATTCTCTCCCCCGATCAAAAAATTCAAACCCTTTGAGATTTGGGATCCCAAGTGATTTAAATAGGTTTAGAAAACATGGGAGAAAAATGCTCTTCTGGTTTTTGGATAAATGCTCCCCCTCAACATGTGCGTTGGCTAATTGAAATCGTTTAGCACATGGAGGAAGGAGTGCCTTTTAAAGTCTAAAGCAATCACCATTTTATCAGATTTGACATTTAAATCACAATCTTTCCCCCGATCGAAAATTTCAAACCTTTTGAGATTTGTGATCCCAATTGATTTAAATCATTTAGAGAAATTTGGGGAAAGATGTGTCTTGATTTTGAAATTAACTTATAAGGAAATTTTTTTGATATTTAAGATTGTTAGTGTCAGGTATGATATTTTTAAGAGATCTTTAAGTAAAAGAAAATTTTTCATTTTGAAAGATCTTTGAGTTTAATGAAAAATCATACCCTGACACATAACATCAAAAATTTAGATCACCACTTCATAACGTACAAATGGACTCATTTGATGAAATATCGTTTGAAAATATACTATTTTGAAATCACTCTCCCCCTTAATCGATGACCGTAATCGTTGATTGAGTGACATATGTTTAGACAAAATGGAGTCCGGTTGATTTTCAAAAGTTTGAGTTCGACTTATTTTCAAACAATATTTTTCCACCATGAGAGGTATCATCCACTACTTGTCCTGCACAAAGATACTTAAGGTGGTGGAAAAACATAAGTTGTTTCAGTTGTTGCTGTAAGGATGGAAGAAACCATCTGCTGATGCAGTGAGAACTCTGAAGTTGTATATATCATGCAAAATATCCACAAAGATCTGAAGTATTAAGTTCCTTTTCTTCTTTTGTCGACCCAAGAAATAGTTGCCCTTTCCTATCGGCACCCAATCATACACTGAAAAAATCTGATCATCCAATTTTGTGGGAGCCGGAATGGGAACATTCTTATAAACCATGTTATCTGCATACGTTAGTCAACACCAATAGACATACATATAGATATATGGTGGTCGACAACACCCAAACAACAATCGACTAATAAAAGTCAATCCAACATCGAACATCATTCAATCAGATCATATAAAGGCATGGGGATTATATGTGAATATCAAACTCGAATCATCTAATTCTAACAATCATATCCTAGCAATTAAAGTTGGCAAAAACCTTTTTCAGTTAAGTATATAGGATGATTAAATAAGCCCGTTAGATGATAAAAATTTGAAACACTTTCCCCCTCAATCAATGACTCATTGATTGAGTGTCAAATTTTATGAAAAGTCCAAGTCTGATTGATTTTTCAAACAACTCATTTTCCACCATTTTGTAAAAAAAAAATTCTAAAGAATCTTAGAAAGAAAAACATTTGTGTAGGAACAAACGTCCTTTTGGTGACATGCTTTCCTCATTTTGTTTTAGGATAAGTGCACGATATTTATGAGAAATCGATTTTGCGCAGCACATTCCTTTCTGAAAAGCGGGTTACAGTCTGAAATAACTGCAAGCCATTGTTTAGGCATGTTTTGAGAGACTTTTGAACTTCTGCTCGAACTTCATCTAAAGACCCGTGTCATTATTGAATGACATTTCTAAGTCCGTAGATGTTATCGATACCAGAAGACATGCATTGGAAAAACTATTTTTGGAATTTTATAATTTTTCTGATTTTTATGGACTTTTGTTGGTTTTATATTTTTCTATTTTCTTTTTGCCGGTTTTTAAAATTTTCTATTTACAATTAGGTTTAAGATATTAAAAAAAATAAATTATTTAATTTAAGAAGATGTTGATATGAGTACCGAGATAAGGATATCGTTCAGCACGTTGTAGAAGACATAAATCAACATCTCTTAAACTTTCACCACCAAAGCATTCGAGGCTCCTGAAAAATCGTCTGAACTTGAGCCTTCTCAATGTGAATCTTTGGTAGCTTCCCCCCAAACCGAAAATCTTCGTATTAAGACCACTGATAACATCAAATAGTCCTGACTTTTAAGTGTCAATTTCCCCCGATAATGCTCGTATTTTATATCATTTATATGGATTTACGCTTGTATTCCTCTATATTTCACTTTCAGGTAAATTATGAGCATAGGAGCTTAAGAGAAGCGGATTTGGAGATTTTCCTAACGATTTATGATAGTATGCCAACTGTGAAGAAGCTACGGCATAACTCATTCTCTCACGTTACTCCGTAGCAAGTGTTTTGACTCAGAAGACCAACTTAACAGCAATTACGGCGTAACTCCCAACTAAGGTTACGCCGTAATAATCTAGGTCAAAGATTATTTTGCGCCTCCATCAACTATGCCGTAACTCCAATCATGCATTACGCCGTAGTTCTCTCAAATGAGTTCTGTATTGAAGATACGGCGTAACCTTTCCCAAGTGTTACACCGTAACCTGTTTAACGAGAGTACATTTGGAGGATTATTGAAGATTACGGAGTAACTCTCAACTCTAGTTACGCCGTAACTAAGATCATACCTATAAATACTAACCCTAATTTCTGCATTTCACATCATTCACTCACAACTCAAAGTCAGAGAACGAGAAGAGGGTTCCAAAGGCAGATCTTTCAGAGCATACGGAGCCATCTCCAAGGGAGGGACCAATCCATATCGATAAGCATTAGCGATCATCTTTATCTTTTACTTTCGATTCATGTCTTTCATTATGTTAAACATCAAATTCATTGTTTCTTTTAATATGATCGGCTAAGCACCTTTGGTGCTAGCCTAGTTATGATTCCTTGAATGTTTTGTTTATGTTTTCATGCTTCCGTATAATTTTTTCTAGTGTATGCATGCATAGTTCGTTGGTAGTTACCCTAGTTTCGGTAGTTTTGAAATGCGATCGTATCTAGTTGCTTAGGAGAATTGACTAACTAACCCTAAGTAGTTAGGTAGAGTTGGGAAGGGTAAGAATTGACCAACTGACGACCCTTCCTCGCTTGTGCGAATTGACCAAATGATCACCGGTCGTCCGAATGAACTTAAGAAGTTAGGGATGAGTGTCTAAGATGCTAGCGCCCGGGCACTCATTATTTCAAATCTTGCATGTAGGGTACTTAATGACTTGGCTTAGGCGACTAAAAACCACTCGACTATCAAGGGGGAGACCTTTAACCTCGGGTAGGAGCCTTTGTTGATAGGTTAGGACGATTTGACCAAATGTTGTCCTAGCGACTTAAACCCCCACTTGAATCAATTGGAAGTAATAAAACATGAACAAGGGTCGGGGATCGTTAAGCCGACTATTGGAGCTGAAGTACATTTTGAGATCAAAGAACAGTTTGTGAGGGAGCTACGTGCTAACCCTTTCATGGGAAACAGAGACGAAGATGCTTACGAGCATGTTGAAAACGTCTTGTACATCGCATGCCTTTTCAACACCCCTGGTGTTTCTCATGACGCGGTTATGCTCCGAGTATTACCCATAGCACTTACTGAGGCAGCAAGAAGATGGATTGATAGATTGCCCGTCGGGGCAGTTGATACATGGGCTCTCCTAAAGAAACATTTCATTCTAAGATATTTTCCTCCTTCGAAAATATCAAATCAACTTATGGAGATCCATAATTTTAAGCAAGAAGGCGATGATACATTGTATCAAGCTTGGGATATATACAACGATCTACTTTACAAGTGTCCCACTTATGACCTAAACAACCAGCAAAAGGTCAACAATTTCTACAAAGGTATCAGCGTGGCTACAAGACAAATGCTGGACTACCAGAGACCAATTCCGGGGATGACCCCTACTCTTGCCATTGAAGCCATTCAAAATATGGCCGATCATTCTCAAAAATGGCACGATGGAGGAAGCCAAAGAAGCCTAGGTGGAAATCTTGATGGTATTGGCGCCATTACAAACAAGCTTGAAAATCTTGTTCGTGACATGCTAAAGCTCAAGCAAAGTGTTCACGCTATCCAAGTTGGATGTGAAAGTTGTGGTGGAGGACATCTCACTAAAAATTGTCCTCTTATTGACGATGATAGTAAAGTTGAAGAAGTAAAATATGGTGAAGCAAATAAACCGTTCCAAGGGTCAAACAGAAACGGGAATGGTTATCGTGGAGGACCTCCGGCATATTACAATGGTGGGCCTTTTGAGAGACGGTCAAATATTGAAGACACCATCAGCAAATATCTTGAGGCCTCAGCCCTAAGACAAAAGGAACAAGATGAGTGGTTAAAAAATTTCCAGGTAAACACAAATAAAAGCTTCTCTAACCATGATACAACTATAAAAAACCTAGAAGCAACGGTGGAAAAACTCAGTGAAGAGATGAAGAGAAGTAACGCTGAACCTGAGGGGATCAAACCTATGGTGGTGTGCAAGGCCGTCTTTTCTAAAGAAGATGCAAATACACCGACCGATGATTTCCATTCTTCTCTTGTTAATCCTGAATCTGCGGTCGGATCCGGCGGCAGTCAACAGTTACGTCGTAATGCTTGTAATGAGTTACGGCGTAACCATGATCCAGAAAGCGAACCAAGGTTGAAAACTGGGATACCTAGCCAACTACCAATCAAGGAGGTCTGCACGGATGGTTTTCGTCCTTCCATGTTTCGTCGGTAATCATGATCTTTTAGCATTAGCCGATCTTGGGTCTAGTATAAATGTCATGCCGCTCTCAATATTTTTAAAACTAATATTAACTAATCTTTGGAAAACGAGCATGGTGATTGAGATGGAAAACATGACTAAGGCGACTCCTTTTGGAATTACGGGTGGTGTTTTGGTCAAGGTCGATAAGTTTATCTTTACATCCAAATTCATAGTTATTGACATGGCAAACACCCCAAGAGAGCATTTAATTCTTGGAAGACCTTTCCTTGCTTCCTCGCACGCCCGAATCAAGGTCTTTGAAAAGGAACTTTCTTTGGGATAAAATGATGATAGAGTAGTGTTTAGAATGGATGAAACTTTGTGCTAGGAACCTGATTAAGTGATGAAGAACGAAGTTTCTGAAGAAGTGCCAGCCAATTTTTCTGAAAATGCTAACGATAACTTCCCCCCCACATATTTTGGTCATTTGCAGGATACTGAATCAAGTGGTGGAGACAATAGCGATGAGTCTTCCCGGGAGGAAGAAGACGAAGTTCGGACTTCTCCTAGGGTGTCCGATAAAAAGGGTATTACTATAGTTATAGGAAAGCTTCATTGTTGCGCCCCAACTACTTCTATGATAAAGGGTTCTAAGTTAACTTTGCCAACATGTTCCCCAATTCTCAAATGCTGTAATGGGGATGGTCAATTCTTTGTGAAGCGAATAAAGAAGGAGGCAGAAGTTTGGTGGTGTTTCGAGGATGAAAAACTAATCAAGGAAAATTGGTTCCGGGGGCACCATTTTTTGACCGATTAGTTTGAAGATGTAGGTTGGACTCTTTATTTCTGTGAACCAGCAATTATGATGTCCGGAGGAACGACTCAAGCATGCCCTACATGCGAGCCTCGTCTTAAAATTTGCAATGGAGGAGAATTCCCCGATCCAAACTGGCACAACCACAAAGAATTTGCATGTTTTGATGAAGAAAAGATAATGGAAGTCGGATACAAGGGAATCTCATTCGAAAATTAGGTTAAAGTAAAGTTTGGGGCTACAAAGTTAAAATGGGATGTCGAGTCTAAGTTTAGCTATGAATGGGCCAAGTCTAATTTTTTGCAAGAAACTCGATATTGCATGACTCTGTACATTCCTCCATCTGTTTGGGACCAGCCTTCCTCCCGCAAAAGATCAAAAGAAGTTGCCCAGGTTCGAAGGCCACCATAAAGCCCCATGGCTTTGAGTCTAACTTAAAGACTCGGTAATAAAGAAAAGTTCTCTTTCGGGAGACAACCCGAATTATCTTTTTTATTTCTTTTATTCCAATTTTTTGTGGGGTTTTGTGTTTTTAACATTTTCGCAGGAATTGGAGATGAATCCACAAGTGATTAAAACGGGGACCTGTTCTGTCCAACAGTTACGGTGTAACTCATCCTCATGGTTACACCGTAACATATCCTCAGTTTTGATTTTTCCTCGTGGTTACACCGTAACATCTCTGAGACATAAACCATTACGGCGTAATCTCTTTCTATGGTTATGCCATAGCAATTCTCCAGTAGCCGATTGCCAGATTTAACCACAATTACGGCGTAACTCCTCTAAAGGGTTACATCATAATTCTCCTTCAGTTTTAATTTTTCCTATATTAACGCAATGACCTTGTATTAGTTTTTAAATGAACTTTGTGGGTATGTTCCCTGTAAGCCCTCACAAGACTACACGCGTCCACTTGGGACACCAAGTGGTTTAAAAGGCTTGTTGCATATGCTAAATGCAACCATGATTCCTACAAAAGTAAGTTAGATTTCTTTTTTTTTTCTTTTTTAGAATTATGCTTGTTGGTTAGTGTGATTTCAAGGAATGAAGTTTGCTCGTGGATGCTTAAGCGAAGGCACGATTCTCTTCGTGGGCCTTCTTTTTTTTATGAGCAAATTTCAGGGAAGTTATCGCTCTAATTCTACTTTCTCTTCACCTTTATTTAACGTTTAGTACAAAAGGGAGTTTGTACATCTCAAGTGGGGGGACGAGAGTAGAATTATTACTTGAACTTAATTGCCTTCGTTTTTCTAGTTTATTTTGAAAAATTATGCCATTTTTAAAATTTTGACATGTTTTTCTTAACCTAACTAGATTAGACCTTAGCCGAGCACATTATAACCCTTGATATTTTATGGTGAGATTAGCCTTATCCGTTTCCACTTATTTACCCAAATCCACCAAATTATGAGTGTGATGGTAGCTTGTAAACTTTAGAGCTTGGCCTTTGCATCATTTCGAGACCATAGACGAGGTATGTTGAGTTCTGTAGAACCCTAGACCTTGATAGATCTTTGAGCACTCGTAGATCATTAGTTATGCTTATGTAATCACAAACACACTAAAAGACAGTCTCTATAACTTGTATTCTTTAGCGGAAATCAAACACAAGTAATAACACAAATAACTAAGAACTTGTTGATCCTCTATGGATCTTTTAATAATACTAAAACTTGTTTTTCAACTCGTACATAACTCATATTATTGTGTTCCTTTTATAGACAAGGAACCCTAAACCGTTTCCCAAGAAACGTATAAACATAAAACTAAATAAGATATACATTATAACTTCCTAATAAAGCTCATGCATATCCTAACTAACTATAGAATACGCGGAATATCTATCTCCGCAGAAACCTAATACACATTTATATTACTTCAGCAGAAACTCTTCTTCAGCAGAATCCATGTACTTCAGCAGATTCCGTCAGCATTATTTTCAGCTGAATTCCTACTTTGCAGAATTCCCAACAATCCTCCCCTAAACTGGAATTTGACTAGGTTAAGGTCCAGTTTCTTGATAGATCTTTAACGCTTCAGAACTAGAGGATTGTACTCGAACATCAGCAACAAAGAACCAAAACAATTACATCTCTATGATGACAAAACTTTGAAACTCCAGATCTTTGCAGCAACAAATGAAATAATGTACATCAAAACATATTAGTTTCATACTATTCTCATCACATCCAGGTGTGTTAACTCCTGTGAGAGGTGAATCATTGAAAATAATGGATTTAATGTCTCTTTACCAATAGCCATCACTACTGGAGTAGCCATATGTTTAAGTTCGAAAACTATGGTACACTGATAACCATCTGATTTATTAGCAAATCAGCAACCATAAACGGATTTGAAATGTCTTTACCTGTAGCCGTTTCATCAGGACTAGTTAATTCTTAGGGGAAAGAATCACCTTTGGTGAATTGAAAACCCAATATGGTATTCCACTGCCTTTACCACAAGCCATATACTTGTGGGCTAGCCAATTCTTGGATTCCAAAAAGGAATAAACCATGGTGAATTGATGACCATACAACCCTCAGCAATTAAGCATGGGTGAGTTGCAAACCCTATGATTTTGAGCAAACCATTACAGCTATCAACATATTTGATGTGTCTTTACCAAAGCTGTACCCTTTGGACTAGCCAACTCTTTGATGTACACAAGACACAGCTGGTGAGTCAATAACCAACAATAATGTACAACAAACCTGCAAGAAAAGTTAGACAAACTCAAGAATATACATAGTTTTTTTTTTTTTTTTTTTTTTTTTTTTTTTTTTTTTTTTTTTTTTTTTAACCAAGAATGAAACAAAGAAATAAATAAAACAAATATTACAAATAATACAGGATAAAATATTAAGATGATGCCTGATGTTGCAGAAGCTGAGTCTTAATCAAGCCAACCAATTGTTCAGCATGTAGCTTATCATTCCCAACTGGATCAGGTGGAACTTCCAACTTCTTTCTAAGCATTCTTTCCATCAATGACATAGACAAAGGATAAAGCTTATCAGAGAACATACACACAGTCATCCCACACTTTGTCTCAACCACATGCACACATGGCATAGGATAAAACCTCCAAGTCTCAACCTTCCACTTATGTGAATTCTTCCAAATAGAAAACCCTTTACCATCTGGAGAGTGAGAGTCAAACAGAACTTGAAGATCACCCAACAAGTATAAACCAGAACCCTGTGGTGAATGAGTAGCATAATGCTTAGTGACAAGGCCATACAGAGTATTCAAATCTTGTCTATCCACCATATGAAATATTTCCTTCAAGAAGTTAAACTGCATAGAAGAATTATCCAGCCTAAAAATTGTGTTAAGCTGTCCATCAGTCAAAGTCCAAGCAGTCAACACATCATGAGACCCTTCAAGAAAAGCATCAGCAGATCCTTTTTGAATAAAAGTTGAATCAGCAGCCTTTAGATCCAAAGAACTACCCTTGTTAGATATTTGTGTCTTATGAACCCTAGCTGATCTCACAGATCTCCTTAGAAAAATGTGTCTTCTTTTAGACATCCTTTTCTTCCTCCTACCTGGTATATAAATCTCCATAGAGATAGAAGATGGTACCTTCTTAGATTCATCAAGAACATCTTTAGCAGGAATGGAAGAAGTAGAAGTAGAAATATTTGGAACAACACCACGCAATGCATACATTTTCTCAAGCATCGCTCTGGCCCTCTTAGTTTTAGCAGCTTCTTGTTCAGCCTTCTTACCCAACTCTGCACCTACTTTATCAACAGGTATGACACTAGGTAATGCTTCAGAAGAAACGATATGAGGTTCAGCAGAGTGAACCCTTTCAGCTAAATGGATAGTTTCAGTAGATGCTTCAGAAGTAACACCATGAGAACTCATCTTTGGTGTAACATCATCAAAAGAATCCACAATCTCAACCATCTTAGGTCTCTTTGCCTTTGGAGCATCTGCACTACCAGCAATCCTCTTCAAAGTAGAAGGTGGTGTAATCTGTTTCATAATCTTCTAATACTTGCTATTCAACTCAGAATCATCTAAAGCCCAAACTTGTTTCTTTGATAAACTAGACTGATGAATAGCAATGCTTTGGTTATACACCAATTCCTCATATAGGCTCTCTTCTGAGCTGCAGTTTGTGGTCTCTGTCTCTTAGCTTGAGCCTTTTGAGCAGCAATGGCTTTTCTCTTTGCAACTGCAGCTTGCTTCTTTTGATTCCCAAGAGCTACCATTTCTGCAGCAAATTTCTCACTATCAAAGTCTGCCCCTAAAATACTTTGTGCAAGAGTAGGATTGGATGCAGCTTGATGAGTATAAGCATCTCATTGCTCATTAGTGATCTGAGTAGATAGTTCATCAATTTCTCTTTGTCTCTCAGGAGGCAAGTTGGTAGTAAACTGAGCTGCAAGCTGTTGAGCCAATGCATGACTCTTCTTCATATCTGCACACTCAGCTAGCATTCTTGCTTGTTCTTGCCTTTCCTGTTCACTCACAAGATCTGAACCAAGCTCTTCATCAATCATTACTCCTTCTCCTTTATCAGCAGACTCCTTAGCAGAATCAGCTTGAGGAATATCAACAATAGGAATTTCAGAAGAAACACCCAAGTTAGCCTCAGAAGAAACATATTGAGACAGATCTTCAACAGGTGTAGAAAAGACATCAGCAATAGGATCCAGGTTAAAACTTCTTCCAGCAAGAAATACTTCATGATCATCTGCTGAAGGTGTAGGACATGGTGGTTCTCGTACAGATGTATCTTGACCATGTGCAGAACCAACATCCACCATATGTGCATCATCAATATTGTCTTCAGCAATTGTAACATTTTCAACACATGGTTCCTTTGAAGCTTCAGTGGAATCCTGGTTCAAATACTTTCTTCTCCTTCTTCTAGAAAACTGAACAGGTTCCTTTGTCTTTGAAGATTCAGCAACAGCTGGTGAAAGAACATGAGTCGTCTGAGCCACATCAGCCAAAATTTCAAGTGACTCAAATTGAGTATCCTCTTGCTCCTCATCAAAAGAAACCAGAAGCCTCCTTTTGCTACTTTTCCCAAGTTGGTTCTCTAAATCCTTAACTTTTCTCTGCAACTCCACAATCTCACCACCAAGTGTAGATTTAGTCTTAGCAAGCTCCTTTTTGAGATCAGCAACCTCAGCCACATACATGTTCACTAGAGCATATACAGATGTAAGTGTAATAGAGTCCTCAGCTCCACCAGCAGATTGCTCAGTGGTAATAGGAGCTTCATTGGACCTTTCAGGAGAAATATGGACATGCTCAATGATAGGAGAACCTTCATTAAATGGCTCCCTAACTGGACTAGGTGTGGCCAGTCTATTAACCTCATGCTCAAACTCATCAGGAGTAACATAAGAAGGTGGTGGACAAGGACTAGGTCTAGGTGAAGGTGTAGGTGGAGGTTGGTCAGGAGAAACAAGTGATGCTTCAGTAATAGTAGAAGGGCCCTCATCAATGACAACTGATGGATTACCACCAGCAGCAACATTGGTAGAAGGTGGATCACCAACAACATTACCCTCATCAACAGCCTCATTGCCTTGAGGCAACATAGCTGCTATCAAAGGATGGTGTTCCCCCTCATAATGAGTTTTCATTGAAGCAAATAGTTTAGCAGTTAAAGCTCCTATAGGACAAAAGGCTTGGACTTGGGTTGTAATGTCTAAAATCATTTGTAAAAACCTAGGGTACATTAAAAACTTATGCTTTTTCCTTTGTATATTTTCAACCATATTATCAAAAATAAACCTAGAAAAGTAATAAGTTAACCCCTGAGAGAGACATACAATAACACATCCCAATTGAGTAGAAAATTGATCCCATCCTCCTGATTTATTGCTTATGCACTGAAGCAATGTGTGGACCAAAAACCTCCACATAGGGCAAAGCTGATTCTTGAACCATATATCTGTCCTCGTACACTGGTATCCAAAAGCTCTAAGCCCAGCAAGTATCGCCACGGAATTAGAGTGATAAACCCCATTAACATCGTCCAAACGAAGCTGTCTTCTTATCAACTCCTCCAACACAACATACTCTGTTCCGTCAACCATAGCAACAATCTCTGTGTCACTCCATTTCGTAGCAGATGCCCAAAATTGTGTAACCAACAATTCATATATCACATTAGGAGAGTGCGTTAAAGCATAATAAATCTTGGATCGCTTCAAGAACTCCACCATTGGTTCATATAATTCATGACCCTTTGCTTTTCCCAGAAAAGCAACTTTGTTATGGTCTTTCTTAAATTGAAGCGCCATGTGAGAAATTTTGATAGTAGGTTATGATTTACGCAACTAAAAGTGGGTTTAAATTGAATGAAGAGGGAATCAGTGAATTTTAGGCGAAGATATGCGAAGAAGGTATTAGTAGAAGTTACCCAATTTATGGTTAAAAATATCACAAGTTGTTGACCATATCTGACATTTATAGTACCTTCAACCAAATTCAAATTAACACTTCAGCAGAATGTATGGTCAATCTGCTGAAGGAGGTCAATCAGAAGAAACAACTCAATTGACCAAGTATCTTCGGTAAATATCTAGAGTTTTACTGTGCCACCCAACTCGCATTAAATTTCATTAAGGCTTGAATCCGCCTATAAGATAGTCCCAATGCACACTTAACTCACATCAATTACCCCCAATTCTCTTCACAAACCCTAATATCTCCAAATGCTCCACAATTAGCAATAAGAACCATGTCCACCAAACCAGAAGTAATCAATCTCACTTCCTCCTCATTATCCTCATCATCAGCCAGTGATGATTCACGCCTATTGTTTCGATATCCATATGTAGATGAGCCTCAACCATCAAAGTCCCTGTTTCTCCCTTCTTCTGAAGATGATAGCGTAGTGAATCCAAGTGACTCATCTTGGAGTTCTGATGACTCCAAAGATGAGAGGACATCACACCCCCAACCTTCAACACCTCAACCTCAACCAAGGCCACGTGCCAGAAGAGAGGTGGTGTTAGCTCTTCCTGCGCCATGTTATGGTGCTTCATCTCATGTCGGTAAGAGAAAGGGCAAAAGGAAGATGGAGTGATTGCTTTATGGTGGAACGAGTAGATGGAACAACAGAAGATTTTTCATATCGCAAAT
This sequence comes from Chrysanthemum seticuspe, assembly GCA_019973895.1. NCBI lineage: Eukaryota > Viridiplantae > Streptophyta > Magnoliopsida > Asterales > Asteraceae > Chrysanthemum > Chrysanthemum seticuspe. The sequence goes on along the minus strand of BPTQ01000008.1, from coordinate 326,548,950 downwards.
CCATCTACCATATCCACCAGCTTCATCTTCGTTTTCATCAATCCATCCTTCCCTCAGCTTCTTCGTCGTACTGGTCATGCATATCCACCAGCTTTTGGAATAGATGATAGGAGCTAGTATAGGTTTAGTAGATCTTGTATAGAAATGGTCTTGTATTCTCATTTGAAGTTGATTGTAAGTTGTAAGCTGTAAGCTGTAAACTGTTTCTTGAATGAATGAACAATTTAACATTAGTACTTCTCTTCAGTAGAAATAATTAGATCACTTCAGTACTTCTCTTCAGTAGTAACAAGCTTTAAGCTTACTTGACCATTTTCAAATGACCAAACATGGTGAACTTCAACTTATATATGCATTCTGCAAAACAGACACAGAGAAACACACAAACCAAACCACGACAAACAAGACTAAAAGAACATTAGCTGGTTAGTGTTAGCAAACAAGAATATAAACAATAATTTACAAAGTTTACAACAATAATCCTCCCCTGAGGCATTTGCCTCCCCTGAGGCCTATGCCTCCCCCTTAAACTTTGCAGTTAAGGGTTAAGCATCCCAATATTGACAACAAGGTGTTGAAACCTAGGTCCATCAAAAGCTTTAGTCAATAATTCTGCCACATTATCATCAGTGTGTATCTTAACCACTTTTATCAAATTTTTATCATATGCATCTCTTATAAAGTGGTGCCTGATTTCAATATGCTTAGTTCTACTGTGAAAAACTGGATTTTTAACTATGCATATGGTACTTTAATTATCAATAAAAATTGTTGTGTTCATGAAGTTAAACCCATAATCTAACAATTGATTTTGTATCCATAGTACCTGACCACAACAATTTACAGCAGCAACATACTCTGCTTCAGTAGTGGAGGTAGCAACAATAGTTTGTTTCTTGCACTGCCAAGAAATCAATCTTTTTCCAAGGAATTGGCATCCTCCAGTTGTGGATCTCCTATCCAGATTTGCACCAGCATACTCACTATCACTATATGCTTCCAACTTAAAAGGAGACTCTTTTGGGTACCAAAGACCTAAATGAGGTTGGCCTTTTAGATACTTAAAGATCTTTTTGACTGCATTCAGATGGGAAGCAAGTGGAGTGACTTGATGTCTAGAACAAACACTCACAGCAAAGGTAATGTCAGGCCTAGAAGCAGTTAGATACATCAATGAACCAATCATAGATCTGTATAAATGAACATTCACTGCTGGATCTGGTTCAATGTTGTTCTTAGGTTTTGGAGCTTCATAAGGTGTAGTGGCAGTTCTGGCATTCTCCATACCAAACTTCTTCAAAATGTCCCTCACATATTTATCCTGACTGATAAAAATACCATCAGGTTTCTGCTGAACTTGGAGACCAAAAAAGAAAGTCAGCTCCCCCATAGCACTCATCTGAAACTCTCCCTTCATTAGCTACTCAAACTCCCTGCACCAAGCTTCTTTAGTGGAACCAAAGATAATATTATCCACATAAACTTGCACAAGTATGATGTCTGTGGAATTCTTCTTTAGGAAAAGTGTTTTGTCAATGGCACCTCTTCTATAACCATGCTTCAGCAGAAATGCTGAAAGCCTAGCATACCATGCTCTTGGTGCCTGATGTAGTCCATAGAGAGCTTTTACAACCTTGTAAACATGTTTTGGATGATCTGGGTCTTCAAATCCTTTGGGTTGAGTGACATAAACCTCCTCTTCTATTTCACCATACAGAAAAGCACCTTTGACATCCATTTGATATACCATGAACCCCATGTAAGATGCATAGGACAAAAATATTCGAATGGCCTCAACTCTAGCAACAGGTGCAAACACTTCATCATAATCAATTCCTTCCTCTTGCCTGTAACCCTGAGCCACTAATCTTGCTTTGTTTTTAATCACAACACCCCTTGCATCTCTCTTATTCTTCAAAATCCATTTTGTCCCAATAGCATACTTACCATCAGGTAGTGGTACCAAGATCCAAACCTGCTAATTTTGGAATTGTTGCATCTCTTCTTGCATTGCTTCAAGCCAACTTGAATCTTCAAGAGCCTGAGTAACACTGGTTGGTTCCACTTGAGAAAGAAAACAAGCAAACAGACAATGCTTAAAGTCTGTGTGATTGTCCCTTTGCTGGTTTGAGACATAGGAAAGAAAAGCAACTTGTCCATATTTAGAACTTGTTACAGTCCTTCAAGTTCTAACAGGTGCTAGAGGATCACCAATAACATTAGATTGAGGATGAGCAATGTTGATCCTTTTTGTAGTAGTGGGGTTGACTTCAATAGATGTATCAAGATTAGTCACAGTTGGCTCAAAATCACTGTCATAGGAAGGTGAGGTGAAGATGCCAGCTTTGGGTTGATGATTACCAAGATCTGAAGGACTTGGAAAGCGTGTATAAGGATCTCCAAATTCTGTAGACACTCTAGTAGAAATGGGAGTAGAAACAGCAGGGCTATTAGCAGAGTTGGTGATGTTGGGAGAAACAGGAGTACTTTCAGCAGAATCATGGTTTCCACTGACTGCTTCTCTTGTAACCTCCCCACGAAGCTTCTCAGCTTCAAGATTAGCTACATACTCTTGTTTCTTAAGCCTAGCAAGGTCCTCTGCATAGTGTGACTCATCTTCACTCTCATCAGAAGTAACTTTAGAAGTATCACCTGCAAAATGATTAGGGGAGAAGGATGGTACAATAATAGGATGGTCATCATCCTCAAACTCACTATCAGAGTCAGCATCCATGGTACCTGCATTGTCAGTGGGAGACTCTTGTGTACCTGCATTTTGGTTAGCGACATGTCTAGAATAACCTAAGTAATCAGTTAAGTAATCAAGGTCAAAAGACCAAACATGACCTTGACCTTGAACATTAGGCTTGTCTTCTAGAAACCTCAGGTTCAAAGTCTCCTCTATCTTCTTAGCAGATAAATTGTATACCCTGTAAGCCTTACTATGAGCTGAATAACCCACAATATACCCCTCATCAGCTTTCTCATCAAATTTACCCAGTGGATCACTAGTATTCAAAATGATCACTTGACACCCAAAAGGTTTAAGGTAGTGAATAGCAGGAACTTTCCCAGTAAGAAGTTCATAAGGTGTCTTGAAATGAGGTCTAGTAATGGATACCCTATTCAGTACATAACACGTTGTGCTAACTGCTTCAGTCCAAAACATAGTGGGTAATTTAGAGTCTGCAAGCATAGATCTTGCTGCCTCTATGAGGGTCCTATTCTTTCTTTCAGCTACCCATTTTGTTGTGGGGTTCTTGGAGTGCTATAGTCCCTTTTTATCCCTTTAGACCTACAGAGTTCTATTAATATAGCATTCTTGAACTCTGTCCCATTATCACACCGAATTCCTTTAACCTTTTTATTCAACTGGTTTTCAACAAGGGTAATGAACTATTTCAATATTTGAGATGTTTCATCTTTAGTCCTCAGAAAGAATACCCAACAAAACCTGCTATAGTCATCAGTGATTACCAGACAAAAATACTTGTGATCAATACTTCTGACTTAGGTTGGACCAAATAGATCCATATGCAGCAACTGAAGAGGTTCTGAAATAATGCTCACAGCAGTAATAGCTTTGTATGAGGCTCTGTGTTGCTTTCCTTTGTTGCAGGCAACATAGTTATGTTCATTGGTGAAAACTTTGGAAGGAAGTCCTTCAACCAGACCAAGTTTAGAGAGTTTGTTGATGGTCTTGAAGTTCACATGAGCCATTCTTCTATGCCATTTTGTAGACTCATCCAGGGATGCTTTAGCCACCAAACAAGTTAGGTCACCTTCTGGTTGAACATCATTTAAGTTGAATGTGTATAGATTGTGGTTTCTAAGAACTCTCAGCAGAATTGATGAATCTTCTGGTAGTTTGAAGTATTTAGATAGCACAAGACATTCATCCTCATAGAAGAATACTTTGTTCTTGGTGTCACAAATTTGTGAGACTGAGAACAAGTTGAAGTGTTGTAGTTCCTTTACATAGTACACATTCTCAAAATCCAGTAAAGGTGTTTTGATGGTGCCTTTCCCAGTGATTCTACCATCACTTCCACCAAAAGTCACATTGCCTCCTCCTTCTATGGGTACAAAATTATGCATCATATCTTTGTTTCCTGACATGCTTCTGGAACAACCACTATCAACAATGCCAACTTCCTTATGCTTAAGAGGATGATCCTACAACAACAACAAGAAAATATACAAAATATTACTACACTATGGAGGCTCAAGTCATCACTGACTTGAGCCTGCCTGGTGGATCAGTAGAGTTAGGCCATGCAGATGTATAAGATCCACCATTGTTCTAGGGTTTCCATTGAAAATTTGGTCCCTGTTTAGTCCAAGAACAACCTGCTAAGGGCTTCACAGCAGTAACCCTATATCCCTTCCCATTATTCATAGAGTCAACACATACAGGCCAATAACCATTTTGAAAATATGAACTAGTAGGTTGCACATATGGTCTAGCAACAGATCTTCTCCAAGGAAATGAAGAAGGTTTATTATGAGTTGCTTGTGGAACAAAAGGTGGTATATCATTAACATTTTTCCACATTGGTCTTGATTTCTTTTGACTAGCACATACACCCATTCTTTGCTCATGAAAATCACAATCCTTAATCAAATGAAATTTACTTCCACAAACAAAACATGTCTTCTTTTTAGAAGATTTGTTCAAAGTAAAAGATGTTCTATTACATGCAGAAGCATTCAAACCATAGCCATTAACAGAATTGTTTTTAATAGAATTATTATGCAAAGAATTAAAAAACAAGTCTTCAGAGGAAACTGTCTTGGAAGTTGATTCCTCAGCAGCAACTCTAAAAGGCTTGTAGGGAGTCTTGGGTGTAGGCTTGGGTGAGGTCTTCGGAAGGTCTGACTTATCACTTGAATCACAACTGGCATAAGAAGTAGACCCTTGTTCAGAGGACTTGTCATTGTCAGAACAAGAGACAAAGTCATTAGATGTAGAATCAAGGTCTGGCAAGTCTTTTGACTTTTTGCCATACAGATGGTGTGATCCATCAAAGTCAACTGTGATGGACAGGTCAATAGGCATGTGTTCACCTCTAATAGGTCCACGTACAACATGTAAATCACCTTCTTTTACAAAATTAGCTAATCCTGCTGGTGTAGACTTACGTGTGTCACCCCTAGCTTCTAAGCCAACATATTTCTTAAAACCTAAAGCTACTGTTGAGTTAGGATTTTGACTGTTATAGATGAAGCCAGCTAACCTGTTTCCATTCAATAACCATTCTTTATGCCTAGCTACTTCCTCATCTAGTTTCTCTTTTAGCACATTGTTTTCAGAAACTACATCAGCTTTTTCTTTCTCAGTATGTTTTAAATCAATTTTAGCACATTCTAAATCACATTCTAACACCCTTATCTTCTCATCATAAGCCAATTGATTCTTTTTAAACCAAACCTTTTGTCTTTCTAATTTTTTTAAAGCCTGTTTATAAGCCTCAACATCGACATAACATTCATTATATTTAGGTTTCAATTCATCATAGGCTAGTTTAAGTTCATTATATCTTTCACTACAACCAAAAACACAATTGTGTACCTGAGAGATGCCCATCAAGGCAACTTGATCATGCCTATCCTCTGAAGTACAGCTTGCCAGTAATCCAATATTCTCAGCACCATGTCCTTCATCATTCTCATGCTCATGCATCTTCCAGTCGACATGGTCATCCACGGTGACAAGAGCTGTGGAGGATCCAGTCTTTGAAGCGCCAGCTTCCTTTTGATTCTGCTGATAGGAAGAATATCTTACCTCATCACCAGCCTTCCTATCCTTGCATTCTCTAGAGAAGTGACCCATCTGATTACAAGTAAAACACTTGACTTTCCTTCTATCAAATCTAGCAGGATCTCTTCCCTGGAAACCAAACTTTCTTCCAGACTTACGCTCAAACCTCTTGATGTCCACTGAAAGCATTGCCACCTGCCATTTCAATTTCATCTCCTCCATATCAAGTGGATCCAACTGTTCAAAATCCTCAAATGCAAGATGCTGCTGAGTGTCATAATCAGCAACAAAAGAGTGAAGTACATCTTCCAACACACCACTAGCTTTAGGTTGAGAACTTGTTGGTGTGGTAGTGTGAGAAGATGATGATGAGTAAGTTGGACTTAGAGCATGGGTCATATTGTTGGAGGAGGCCCCAACAAATGCTGTGTGACTAGGAGTGGATGCACGAAAGGGACTTCTAACATCAGGCTCAAGCGATTTAAGTCTGTTGTATAGTTCATCAAAAGTGAGCATATCCAGCCCACCTTTAGCCTTAAGGGCAATGCTTACTTGCAACCAAGATGAAGGTAAAGATCGCAAGAACTTTGAATTACAGTCATCATTATCTGGCTTTGCCTTCAGCTGATTCAACTGACTCAATATCTTATGAAACCTGTCATATCCCTTATGGATACCTTCTTTTTCAGAGATTTGGAATTCTTGAAACTATTGTTTCAACATTGATTTCCTCATTCTCCTGGACTCCTCATTCCCACCAAACCTAGCCTTTATTGCCATCCATATATCCTTAGCATCCAACATGTAGTGAAAGTCACCCAAGTGATCTTCAGGTATAGCCTGAAGGAGAATAGTTCTCACTTTGTGCTCTCTTTGAACAGCCAGTATCTCTTCAGCAGATTTGGGAGGAACAATGGTAACATTACCATCAGGATCTGTGATAGTCCTCTTCAAACTGTTCCCCTTCTTCACAATTTCCTAGAGATTCCAATCAATGTTGGAGATCCAGTTCTGCATCTTCATAGCCCACAAATCATACTCCTCCTTCTTGAGGTATGGAAACTTTGCATTGCTGTTTGAGAGACTGAGTTGTTGCAGAGAAGTGTTGTTTTGGTTGTTGGAGACTTCAATATCATCATCAGATCCCGGCATGGTGAAATTTGTTTTGGTTGTATGGGTGTAAAGCAAAGACTGTTCTTAGTATCGTAGAGACTCTCCCGAGGCTCTGATACCACTTGTAGAACCTTAGACCTTGATAGATCTTTGAGCACTCGTAGATCGTTAGTTATGCTTATGTAATCACAAACACACTAAAAGACAGTCTCTATAACTTGTATTCTTTAGCGGAAATCAAACACAAGTAATAACACAAATAACTAAGAACTTGTTGATCCTGTATGGATCTTTTAATAATACTAAAACTTGTTTTTCAACTCGTACATAACTCATATTATTGTGTTCCTTTTATAGACAAGGAACCCTAAACCGTTTCCCAAGAAACGTATAAACATAAAACTAAATAAGATATACATTATAACTTCCTAATAAAGCTCATGCATATCCTAACTAACTATAGAATACGTGGAATATCTATCTCCGCAGAAACCTAATACACATTTATATTACTTCAGCAGAAACTCTTCTTCAGCAGAATCCATGTACTTCAGCAGATTCCGTCAGCATTATTTTCAGCAGAATTCCTACATTGCAGAATTCCCAACAAGTTCGCTTAATGTATATGGAATAATCAGTTTGAGAAGGCAATATTTTTAGGAATATCACCCAAATAGCCTATCCTTGTATGTCTATCGATTAGTCACCTATACTTTTCGACCCCCATGTTAAACCCTTTTGTTGCACTCACCTTTAGTGCAAGATACCCGTAGATACACCCGTCTGAGCCATTCCTTTCATTTTGTTCACCCAATATATATTGTTTCGTTACACCCGTTCGCCTTAGCCTACCGTGTAGTCTTAACTTGTGATCGAGAAGTCATTGTTTGCCTAAGTTCAAGGTTCAAGCAGAGAGGTTCGAAAATCACGCTTTCGTCAAAGACTTATATTTGAAGATCATTGAAGACCCCCCAGATTCTCATTATATGTTCATCTCAAGTGGAGGGGATGTTATGTTTTTAGTTATGATTAAAAAAAAATGAGTCGAAAAAAAATAGTAATTTATTGTTTATTGTAAAGTGCAATGTTATAAGCACTATGATTGGAGCTCATCAAAGATTAAGCATCAAGGAGGCCACCTCGGTCACATTTGAAGAATTGAGTTGGTAATTATTGCGCCAACAGTTGAAGAACATGTAATGTGTCCATCATGACGTCCGCTAATGGCACATCTACTTGTTATATCATGATCCAGTTTCTTTACCTTAAAGCTTGAACTTTGGATGAACGGTTATAGGTTAAGTCTATTTGCTTTGTTACTTTTATTTTACACCAATTATTTCTCATCTTTTATCCTACCCTTTAGTCATGAAGCGTGTCTAGGTGATGAAGCGAGCAATCTTTGGTATCTTGGCCATGGATTTGGTCATGTATCATTGATTTTATCCACTTTGCCGTGACATGTTAGTAATGACATTTCACCCTTAACCCATGTTGTGTCTACCCATATTGCCTTCAAGAATTTTTTAGTCCTTAACTCTAGTGGTGGAGATTTGTGTAACCGCCAAGCTTATGATAAAATACATGATATGACTGTGCTTTGAGTGATCACCCCGAAATTGACACTTAGACTAGTTGAGAGAATTTGAGTGTTTTGTTCCCATTTCGTGAGGTGTTCGACTATGATTTATTCTAGCATAAGGGATTTTTAAATTCATATCTTTCAGGTAATGGGAGATATCTTTTTAGGAATTTTTCTAATAAGGTCTACTTGAGGGCAAGTAAAGTTCAAGTGGGGGGATATTTGATAACATCAAATAGTCCTGACTTTTAAGTGTCAATTTCCCTCGATAATGCTCGTATTTTATATCATTTATATGGATTTACGCTTGTATTCCTCTATATTTCACTTTCAGGCAAATCATGAGCATTGGAGCTTAAGAGAAGCGGATTTGGAGATTTTCCTAATGATTTATGATAGTATGCCAACTGTGAATAAGATACGACGTAACTCATTCTCTCACGTTTCGCCGTAGCTAGTGTTTTGACTCAGAAGACCAACTCAACAGCAATTACGGCGTAACTCCCAACTAAGGTTACGCCGTAATCATCTAGGTCAAAGATTATTTTGTGCCTCCATTAACTACGCCTTAACTCCAATCATGCATTACGCCGTAGTTCTCTTAAATGAGTTCTGTATTGAAGATACGGTGTAACCTTTCCCAAGTGTTACGCCGTAACCTGTTTAACGAGAGTACATTTTGTTGGGATTCTTGATTTGATGAGACAAAGTAAACAGAAGAATGAAACAAAGGGACTTAAAGTGACAAAGATGAAACCTACAAAAAGATCGAGGGACTTGCTTGCAAAAGAAGATTTATTATATAGTCCTTCGTAGAGATTTGTAAACCTTAATGCTCTAGTATATAAAGAGGACATGGGATGTAGGTTTAATAAATTAAGTCTTCCGTAGTAATTAAAGGTGTGTGTGTGTGTCCTAGGCGTATAGTCTTGTAAACGGCTAGGAAAGTAGTTTAGTTAACCCCCAAGATCTGAGGTGTCTTAGATCCGTGTTACATTTAGGTAGCACGTTATTATTCTGATCCAATAATAATTGGTGGTGATTGTGAATGAAACCTTGTGTCAATAACATTGATGTTTGTTTAATTCCGCTGTGCATGTTCTTAATATATGTTATTGTCGAACCCTAAGGCTCAAAATGCTCTCAAGGAGTATAACAAACTCTACAATTGGTATCAGAGCTTGGGGAGCTCGTTACCTAGGGATTCACAAGGTTTTATTGGTCGAAGAATGGCGAAAAGAAGACAAAATTCGAATTTGGAATTTTTCATATAAGTTTCTGCAGCACTGTTTTCTAACGTCGATAACTTTTTTGTGAACCGTTGGATCGGGCTACAATTTTTCTGGAGCTTCTCTATATACCCATCTAACTTTCCACTAGAGGGATTGTTGATCTGAGCATCTGACAGAAAGATACAGGCACGTGAAGTCTGCAGCAGAAAAGGTTTTGAAAGTTCGACCTTTAGGGATTTTGGAATATTGATCTTTCTAATTTCGTTCTTATTTGGTTTGATTTATTAAAAAGGTCGGTATATCAACTGTTTGCATGTTATTTGATGACATTCCGCTGCATGCTTAGTTATTTTACTCATCAAAACTAACTGATTTAAAGTCCGAAACTGGATTGGCTTTGAAACCCTAAATTGCTCGATATTGTTTGTGTGTTGCTGCTGCTTGTTGGTTTGACAGAGATTTTTCACCATGTTGCTGCAATTTAATTGTTTGTTAGGGTTTCATGTTGTTCCAAGTCGATACAGAGAAACACGACAGGTCGCTATATATATGTGCTTCACAGATTGTTTAGTGCACAGATGGTTAAATAGTTCCTACTGCTCATTATGATTTTTCTGCTGCTGTGAGTACATAACTGCCGTTACTTGATTTGTACTGCTCGTAAAGTTTATTGGTGATCTGTTACTACTGCCAAGCTTCTCGTTACCACTGCTAGCTTTAATAGTTTCCAATGCTAGTATGTTTGGTTTTTACTGCTCGAATGATTGTTTCCACTGCTAGCTCAACGGTTACTACTACTTCTTAGTTTCTACTTACTGTTCGAAAGAAGAAGCTTGATGCTTTGTTCATGATGCCACAACAGAAGTAAACTAAGAAGAAAGTGGGTTGGATATTTTATTCGTGAATGGTTACTGGTTTTTAGAATGGTGGTTGCGTTTGATGTCAAGGATCAGTGATATATTAAATTGGTTATGGACGGTGCATTAATGTTTGAAACCCTTACCTCGTACTAATTAATATCATGGTCAGTGGAGAGGTGTTAGTTAGCCGACATTCCTTTTGTTCTATTATCATTAAACTTGGCCGGTGCACTATTCAATTAATATTCTCGTATTTATTGAGTGATTTATGTTAAATTGATTGGTTGGAGATACTGAGTGGCTACTAATTCCTATTGGTTGGTAGCTTGAATTAATTGCACATGTTAGAGAATTTGGTTCAGTTATAGTTACAACATTGCGAGGGTCTATTGGTACTGTTCTAAATAAATTAATTGGTGTCGATGGTCTTTGAGCAGTGTGCGTAGTTAAGTTGGATGGTGAATATTTCTTGGTTCGTACTACTGCTCGTTCAAGGATTATTTGTACTGCTGATGTTAGTAGTTACTACTGCTATCAATATTATTACTACTGCTGCTTGATATGTTTATACTGCTAGCTTCACTCGATATCGGACAATACAAGATTTTTGGTTTTCGGATGAGATTGGAAGATGTCGGAGAACACACACATGGTAGATTGGTTCACACACACAAGGAGTTTGAAATTTGTTCTTAAATTTTTTAAAAATACTCGTTTTTGGTTTTTATTAATTAATTGATTACGAAGACGATTATTTATCACTTATTTAAAGTTGAAGTGGAATTACTTGGATACGTGTTTTATCATATCTTAAAAGATCCTAGCTACTTTTAAGGTAAGTTGTTCGTGCTTCGATGATTGTGATGAAGAATTGACATAACACTTGAAGGAGTGACGTTATTGTGCTCAGTGATTATTGTCAAGAGATTATGGTCTCCCTATACATTGGTTAGTATACATTCAGAGTCACGTGGATAAACAAGACATAAGATACAAGTTTGGGTTATTCTACTTCTTCATCAAATTCGTTATATTTGGTTTACTTCACAAGTGATCATTACAAGGAGCTTACAGATTTGAAGAATTATTTATGTTCATGCACCACTCAAGGGGAAGTTTCTACTGCTTACATTCCCTATTTGTTGATAACAAAAGGGGGAAGAGATGAGAAGAGATAGCATGGATTAAGGGGAAGACAAAGGAAGACATACTTGTTTCATTTATGGCGAGATTTTATTATCTCAACTTCTGCTACTTCGTCGTTCGTACACGAGTTTGTTTATTTTGTCATCATCAAATAGGGGAAAATTGTTGGGATTCTTGATTTGATGAGACAAAGTAAATAGAAGAATGAAACAAAGGGACTTAAAGTGACAAAGATGAAACCTACAAAAAGATGGAGGGACTTGCTTGCAAAAGAAGATTTATTATTTAGTCCTTCGTAGAGATTTGTAAACCTTAATGCTCTAGTATTTAAAGAGGACATGGGATGTAGGTTTAATAAATTAAGTCTTCCATAATGTAGTAATTAAAGGTGTGTGTGTGTCCTAGGCGTATAGTCTTGTAAACGGCTAGGAAAGTAGTTTAGTTAACCCCCAATATCTGAGGTGTCTTAGATCCCTGTTACATTTAGGTAGCACGTTATTATTCTGATCAAATAATAATTGGTGGTGATTGTGAATGAAACCTTGTGTCAATATAATTGATGTTTGTTTAATTCCGCTGTGCATGTTCTTAATATATGTAGGCTCAAAACGATCTCAAGGAGTATAAAAAACTCCACACATTTGGAGGATTACTGAAGATTACGGCATAACTCTCAACTCAAGTTACGCCGTAACTAAGATCGTACATTTAATTACCAGCCCTAATTTCTGCATTTCACATCATTCACTCAAAACTCAAAGTCAGAGAACGTGAAGAGGGTTCCAAAGGCAGATCTTTCGGAGCATATAGAGCCATCTCCAAGGGAGGAATCACTCCATATCGATAAGCATTAGCGATCATCTTTATCTTTTACTTTCGATTCATGTCTTTCATTATGTTAAACATCGAATTCATTGTTTCTTTTAATATGTTCGGCTAAGCACCTTTGGTGCTAGCCTAGTTATGATTCCTTGAATGTTTTGTTTATATTTTCATGCTTCCGTATAATTGTTTCTAGTGTATGCATGCATAGTTCGTTGGTAGTTACCATAGCTTTGGTAGTTTTGAAATGCGGTCGTATCTAGTTACTTAGTAGAATTGACCAACTGACCCTAAGTAGTTAGGTAGAGTTGGGAAGGGTAAGAATTGACCAACTGATAACCCTTCCTCGCTTGCGCGAACTGACCAAATGATCACCGGTCGTCCGGATGAACTTAAGAAGTTAGGGATGAGTGTCTACGATGCTAGCGCCCGAGCACTCATTTTTTTGAATCTTGCATGTAGGGTACTTAATGACTTGGCTTATGCGACTAAAAACCACTCGAATATCAAGGGGGAGACCTTTGACCTCGGGTAGGATCCTTTGTTGATAGGTTAGGATGAATTGACCAAATGTTGTTGTTGGGAATTATACGTTTGAGTTGATAAGACAAAAAGAATGAAACAAGAGGGACTTAATATGACAAGAAGGAAACCTACAAAAAGATGGAAGGACTTGCTTGGTAAAGAAGATTTATTATTTAGTCCTTAGTAGAGATTTGTAAACCCTAATCCTCTAGTATATAAAGAGGACATGGGGTGTAGGTTTGAATACATGTCTTCCATAATGTAGTCGACTAAAGGTGTGTGTGTGTAACCTAGGGCGTGTAGTTTATTGTAAACGCCTAGGTTATTAGTTTAGTTATCTAGACGTGTTCCTATAAACGTCTAGGATTAGTTAATGTTAGTGAATGAAAAACCTTGTGTCAATAACAATTATGTTTTGATTTATCCGATGCGTATTGTCATTGTTATTGTTAAACCCTAAGGCTCAAAACGATCTCAAGGAGTTTTAACAAACTCCTCAATTGGTATCAGAGCTCGGGGAGCTCGTTACCTAGGGATTCACAAGGTTTCTTGGCGAAAAAGAATGAAGAAAATCGATTTTTTGCAAAATTCGCAACTTTTCTGCAGCACAGTTTTCAAGAGGGTATAACTTTTTAATGAACCGTTGGATCGGGCTAAAATTTGAACTGGAGCTTCTTGGTATATCTATCTTTAATCTCACCGAAGGGATCGTTGATCTGAGCTCTCAATCAAACGTTATAAGCCGTCGAAGTCTGCTGCAGAAACTAAAAAAACTTTTCGTAAGGTTACTACAGCACTGTTTTGAAACGATCATAACTTTTTCGTTAACCGTTGGATCGTGACGAAATTTTAGGTGGATGTTCTCAATATGATAATCTAACTTTCCACCAAAGGGATTATCGATTTGAGCCTTTATGTGAAAGATATATGCTGTCGAAGTTCGCTGCAATAAGAGTTTTCAAAGTACTGCTGTGTGTTTCAAAGTACTGTTAGGATTTATTCAAAGTACTGCTCTTTAATCAAAGTACTGCTGTTTATGTTCAAAGTACTGCTCTTTTGGTCAAAGTACTGCTGATTTCACAAAGTACTGTTCGAGGTTTCAAAGTATTGCTCGTTGTTTTAAAGTGCTGCTAGTTTTGATCGATATCGGATAGAACGACTTGTTTTTGGTTCTAGTATGGTTCTGAATTTGAGGGGAAGTTGAGATGGTTTGAAGGATATCGAATGACACACACAAGAGTTGGTTCACACACACAAGGAGTTTGAATTTGTTCTTACAGGTTTTAAAAAACTCGTTTTTGGTTTTTATTGGATTAGTTGATTACGAAGAAGGTTAAATATCATTAATTTGATGTTGTAGTTGAGTTTCACAGGTTTGTGTTCTTATCATATCTCAAAGTGGGTTTTACACTTTGTAGATAACTTGTTCGTACTTTATAGAGATGTGACAAAGACTTGATGAATCTAGCAAAATTGTGTGATCTAAAAACTGATGGTGCTTAATATTCACTTTTGCTATCACTTTAAGGAATTACGTTATTGTGCTCAGTGTCTCATATAGTTGAGGATTTGTCAACAGGTTGTTGTCTACTTATACTTTCTGTAGGAGTATGAGTTTCGGAGTCACGTGGATAGTACAAGACATAAGACGCAAGTTTTGGAAATTTTACTTCTTCATCAAATTCATTATACTCAGTTTTCTTCATTAGTAATCATTACATGGAGCTTACAGATTTGAAGAATCAAGATGATGGTTAACATATGGGTTTCAGGAGAAGCTTATTGTTAAATGTTTAACCAGCTACATGCATCACTCAAGGGGAAGTGTTTGATTTTTACTACTGTTGATCATTATTCCTATTGCTAGTTGGAGTTTCTACTGTTTTGAATCCATTTTTCTTATGGTGCGTAATGGTGGGTGATTTTAATCATTGGAAGTCTTAGATTGGAAGTGTGATATTGGTTCGTGGTGGTCAAGATCATTATTTGCATATGTTCCCTATTTGGATAATAACAAAAAGGGGAAGAGATGTTTGAGTGGCATGGCATGGATTAAGGGGAAGACAAAGGAAGACATACTTGTTTCATTCATGGTGAGATCCCTGATCTCAATTTCTCTACTTCGTCTAGGGAAGTTCGTTCAAGAATGGTTTTGTCATTATCAACTAGGGGAAGATTGTTGGGAATTATACGTTTCAGTTGATAAGACAAAAAGAATGAAACAAGAGGGACTTAATATGACAAGAAGGAAACCTACAAAAAGATGGAAGGACTTGCTTGGTAAAGAAGATTTATTATTTAGTCCTTAGTAGAGATTTGTAAACCCTAATCCTCTAGTATATAAAGAGGACATGGGGTGTCGGTTTTAATACATGTCTTCCATAATGTAGTCGACTAAAGGTGTGTGTGTGTAACCTAGGGCGTGTAGTTTATTGTAAACGCCTAGGTTATTAGTTTAGTTAGTAGTTTAGTTATCTAGACGTGTTCCTATAAACGTCTAGGATTAGTTAATGTTAGTGAATGAAAAACCTTGTGTCAATAACAATTATGTTATTGATTTATCCGCTGCGTATTGTCATTGTTATTGTTAAACCCTAAGGCTCAAAACGATCCCAAGGAGTTTTAACAAACTCCTCAGTTGTTCTAGCGACTTAAACCCCCACTTGAATTAATTGGAAGTAATAAAACATGAACATTACACGATAGGATGAGTAATTAGGTTATTCCGAGAAGACAAATGTCATAACCGTAGAGAAACTTAAGTGTTTAACTCGTGGCTTTTGATGTATTATTCCAACTATTTGGGGGCAGTGGTCTCTGTATACTTTTGGTATGTACTACTTCAGCTTTAAGTGGGAAGAAATATGAGAAGAATATTTGGAGTGTGAGATGACATTGCTTATCGACATCTTCTCACGAGCCGACATGTTTTATGATAAAGTGTTTCTGGTTATTGCTTCATGTACACAATGTTATGATGATTCCGATGAGATCGCAACCATCAGGGGAGAGATATGTGTACACCAGAGACGCACAACAAGTTCACGTGATTGGGCTTAATCAGTTATTCCAGACTTGATATCCGCAGAGATGATTAGTGATTTAACATGTTACTTGGATGTCATCGTCTCTACTCTTGTTGGGTACATGTGTACATTATGGGCTGATTGGTTATATGTAAGATAACTGGAATGCATTTGGTGAAATGAAGATGTTGATATATTGTTCCCTCAAATAGACAACTGCTCAAAAATGAAGAGTAATCTATACATCGGGGACGCACAACAGATTCACGTAATCGGGCTTAATGATTTATTCCGGGATTGATAACCGCAGAGATGATCAGTGGTTCAACTTGTTACTTCGGTGTTTTTGGTTACTTCGGGGTTTTGAGCTTCATACAATGAGACTGCTTGCTTCACTTCAACTTCTTGGGGGAAGTGGTCTTAATACGAAGATTGTCGGTTTAGGGGGAAGCTACCAAAGATTCACATTGAGAAGGCTCAAGTTCAGACGATTTTTCAGGAGCCTCAAATGCTTTGGTGGTGAAAATTTAAGAGATGTTGACTACTGACTTCTACCACATTCAGACCGATATCCTCTTTTCGGTATTCATATCAATATCTTCTTACATTGAATAATTTATTTTAATATATTAAACCTAACTGTAAATAGAAAATTTAAAATCAGCAAAAAAAAACAAAAAAATATAAAACCATCAAAAATCCATAAAAATCAGAAAAATTAGAAAATACCAAAAATAGTTTTTTAAGGCATGTCTTCTGGTATCGATAACATCTACAGACTTAGAAATGTCATTCAATAATGACACGGGTTTTTAGATGAAGTTCGAGCAGAAGTTCAAATGATTTTCAAAACATGCCTAAACAATGGCTTGTAGTTATTTCAGACTGCAACCCGTTTTTCAAAAAGAAAAGTGCTACGCAAAATCGATTTTTTATAAATATCGAGCACTTATCCTAAAAACAAAATGAGGAAAGCTCGTCGCCAAAAATACGGTTGTTCATATACAAATGTTTTTCTTTCTAAGATTCTTCAGAAAAATATTTGTTTTTCAAAATGGTGAAAAATGAGTTGTTTGAAAATCAATCAGACTTGGAGTTTTCATAAAATTTGACACTCAATCAATGACTCCAGCTCTTTTAAACTTTTCATTAAAACAGGTCATTGATTGAGGGGGAGAGTGTTCTCAAATTTATGTCATCTAACGGGCTTATTTAATCATCCTATACTTAATAGAAAAAGGTTTTTGCCAACTTTGAATTGCTAGGATATGATTGTTAGAATTAGATGATTCAAGTTTGATGTTCACATATAATCCCCATGCCGTTATATGATCTGATTGAATGATTTTCGATGTTGGATTGACTTTTATTAGTCGATTGTTGTTTGGGTGTTGTCGACCACCATATATCTGTATGTATGTCTATATGTGTTGACTAACGTACGCAGATAACATGGTTTATGAGAATGTTCCCGCTCCGGCTCCCACAAAACTGGATGATCAGATTTTTCCAGTTTATGATTGGGTGCCAACAAGAAAGGGTAACTATATCTTGGATCGACATAAGAAGAAAAGGAACCTAATATTTCAGATCTCTGTGAATATTCTGCATGATATATACAACTTCAGAGGTCTCACTGCATCAGCAGATGTTTCTTCCATCCTTACAGCAACAACTGAAGCAGCTTCTGTTTTTCCACCACCTAACGTATCTTTGTGCAGGACAAGTAGTGAATTATCTACATTTGTTGTCTCATGGTGGTAACATATTGTTTGAAAATAAATCGGACTAAAAGTTTTGGAAATCAACCGGACACTAACTTGTCAAAACATTTGTCACTCAATCAATGACTAGTGTCATCGATTGCGGGGGAGAGTGATTTCAAATTTCATATTTTCAAACGATATATCATCAAAGGAGTCCATTTGTACAAAATAAGTGTTGAATAAATGCTTTGTGTTGTTATGTGTCAGTGTATGATATTTCGTAATACTCACAAATCTTTCAAAATGAAAAATTTCTTTTAAATAAAGATCTTTCAAAATTATCATACCTGACACTAACAAACTCCCTCAAATATTGAGGGGGAGCGATAAAGTGTTTCATATCAGAAAACATTAAAATATAGGCTACATTTTCTCCCATGTTTTCTAAACCTATTTAAATCACTTGGGATCCCAAATCTCAAAGGGTTTGGAATTTTTGATCAGGGGAAAGAATATGATTTAAATATGAGATTTGATAAAATGTGATCGTTTTGACTCAAAGTGTAGGCTTTCTCTAATATGTGCTAAAATCTTTCGTATATCGATGCCCATATTGAGGGGGAGCGATTAAATGTTCTTGATCAATAAAAGTTTAATAGAAAACCACATCTTTCCCCAAGACCGACCATTTATAAAAGACTCAAACAAGCACTCCTTCCTCCTTTTGCGAAATGATTTCAAAAACCATCGCACTTGTTGAGGGGAGAATTTATAAAAGATAAAAAACAATTGAGGTACAAAATGCTTTGATATTATATCACAAGTACCTTGATTGGTTTTTCAAATGATTTTTCAATTGGTTTCAAGGCGGAAAGAACTGTACCACAAGACCGACCATTTTACTTTATGTATTAGAGTTATAAGGATGGTAAGGTTAGGCATTAGTTCCCATGATCTCACCAGAGCCGGAGGGATCTACCCAGGGACAATCCACTAGATAGTGTAGAAGTCCTTAGGTATGATGAAAAAAGGAGAAAAGTGAGAATAAGGGAAGAGTTCCGACTGACATAGAGCTAGCACTGGAACAAACCCAACAAGGTTCTAGTGACGAAATCTCGGTAAGCACTGAAGGGGTTGAAGAATGAAAAAGAATTGGAATGTGAAAGGGTGAAAAGAAATAGCCCTCCAATAATTCAACCTTAGGGTAGAAACCGGGTTCAATACATATGCTACTGGTGGTTACTAAGGTAACACCTGTATTGAAGAAAAGACGTCATGGACCCAGTGAAACACTGCACTAACCTTCCCAGCTACTCAAGTTCTCTTAAAAAGACTTGTTTCAATCTCACGGGGAACCTACATAATCTATCGACTTTCTCTTAAAGATAGTTGATATTGAAGAAGGAGACCCTCTCCTTAGTCTCCGCATAGGAAACCAGAATGCACTATTGAGTCTAGAGCCAAGAGATCATCAATAAATCTCATTAGGACACATGTTCTTGAAGACTTGTTGTTTCACACAATGTGGAAAGTAAGAATATATATTGAGAGTACTACGCATTACCCTTGTGGTATTGCCAGAACATCCGAGTGATATGTAAAGTATTCACGATGAAGATGGAAATTCTTCTATAGCTGATTGGTGCCAAACCGTCAAGTTTAATCACTCAAGCTAGCCACTTGTGAATGGCCAACCGTAATAAACTTAAAACAGCTCAAACACCAAATGCAATTTAAGATCAGAGGAATATAGGGGATTCCTGGGTCGTTAAGTCCCACGGAGGATGAATTGGTGTTAAACAACTTCAGATGTCGAATAATCACTAAGGATAGTGATCAATAAGGTTTTTGAGAAATTTATACCTAAAGAAAAGATTTATAAATTACAGCGACTTAAATGCAAATTAAAAGAAATTAAAAAGTTAAAATATATTAAATAAACGCTATCACTATTTTTACAATGATGTTTTTGTGATTTTATAAAACAAAATATCTTAAATAAACTATTTTAACTAAAACGTAAACTCAAATTATTTAAAAACTAGATTTAAAATGAAAACGTAAGTTATTTATAAAAATTACGCGAATGCGCAAGCAAAAACGTAAAATTTATGAAATAAAAGTCCTACAAGTGTAAAAACAATTTTTTTACGTACTATATGACAAAAGAAAATTTTAGAAAAAAGATTTATAATTTTTAGACTTTTATATTTTTTATTATGAATTAAATAAGATTTTAAACTAATTAAATGATTAAAAATAGTAAAACTATTAAGAAAAATCTGAAACTTGTTTTATAAATTACTTTATACTATTACCAAGCTAAGAAAAGTAAAAAGGATGTGCCAGCTTATTTCAATAAGCTAGAAATAAGCTGATGAGTTCGTTTAAGCTAAAGAGACAAAATGGGTCATATATTAAATTTTGCAAGAAATGACCAAGAAAGTCCCAAGGGCAAACGGCATACAGGTACACCACTATCACCCTTATAAGGGAGAGGTCTCAGGTTCGACCCCTGCCTCTCCCTTTTTGCAAAACATTTTATTTTTCAATTTTTGGTTTTACAAACTAAATTAGCACAATAAAATAAGCATAATTTATAACTAGAACTTTTTACAAAAACCAATAATAAGCTCTGATTAAGCTTATGTTTCTTAACAGTTAACAAGAACTTGGAAATAAGCACTAGGATAAGCCAAAATGCTAATAAGCTAGTAATTAAGTAAATGGTGAATGAAAATAAGCTTAATAACTGTTCATAAGCTAAAATGAAAACTGAAAGAGCAATTTAATTAACAAATAAGCACTGAATAAGCTTTAAATAAGCACTAGTATAACTGTTTTTGCACAGGACATTGTTTTAGGTACTAGATACTTTAAGCTAATTATTAAGCACTGTAATAAGCTAGGGAATACAAATAAGCACTGGAATCAACAAGTTAACCAACAAAGCTATCTAGAAAGCTAATATTCTCATTGTGATATCCACTGATGAGCTTATAAGGAGCTTATGAAAAAGTTAACAAACACTGCATGGTTATTGTACTAGATTAAATGGACAAGATAATAAGCTAATAGTAGAGCTATTAAATAAGCTAGAAATGTGAAATTAAGCACTAGATTATAGACACAGCTAGGTTGGCTGCTCAAAAATCTAATTTGCACAAGCTAAAGCTAATTAGTAAGCTCTGTGAAAGCTTATGAGATTAGCTGCTCACTGGTGCACATGGGAGGTTTTCAGTTAAGGGGTCAAAAAGAAGCTAAGTAATAAGCTATTTATAAGCTAATTTTATGAAAGCTAGTATTTTTATAATTTAGTTTAGCAGCTAAATATTACTATCCCAAAAGGAATTAAGCTAAATCTCATTATTAAACACACAATAAAATTCTAAGTTTTATTCAAAAACGGGTATTGAAAAATTTGACTTTTTAATTAAACTAAGTATTTGACTTTTATGAATTTGTAACTGATTCTATGGACTTAATATGTTATAATAAGCTACAATGAGATTGATTTAAGCTAGTGTACTAAATTATAAGCAACTTTGATGCAATATGTATTCCTAAGTCTTAACAGTTAACAACTGAGGGAATTTTAAAGCTTATTTTGACTTTTTTACTAACTAGGACTAGTTTTTATGACTTGATTGAGCTATTAGGTACTAAAGAGACATGAAACAATAGCAAACAATAACACATATATCTTATAACACAGAAAACTAAGTTGAAACAAACACCTCTATATAACACTGTTTTGAAGCTTTAAGCAATGAAACAGCTTTTTAAACCAAGGGACCTAGTAATTAGCTTATATTAACTGTAATGAGACAATATTAAGACAAAGTTAACAAGTTTTAACTACTAATAATAAAAAATGCAAATTTCAAAGAAAAAGCTTACAAATTGAGATTAGACACAAAACAGAAAACCAAGGTCTCAAATCACACCCTATGGCTTCCCAAGAAGCTCTAAACCAAAATGCAATCGAAAATCAGCTCTGCATCATCAGATATCCTGACCAAATCCATTTTGAGCTCTTTAGTTGACTTTTGTTGACTTTTCTTTGTTTTTGAAATTTAAACTAGTAGAATCTGAAACAGGCTCATGAAAAGCTATAGCAAGCTTATCTGAGCTTGTTGGACAGGTAAAAGAGCTTTTGTAACTTAGAATGAGTATAACTGACTTAATACGAATTATCAAGACACATAAAAACTTGAAATCTTATTTAACTTGAATAATTACAATACAAAAGTGACTTATAACTTGAAACAAGTTTGATATTACATTAAGAATTGAAATTTAAGTTAAAACAGATATTAAAAAGGTTTTACACTACAAACTTGGTCTAAAACATGCGACAACTCTTATCACTGCCTTCTTTTCTTCTTTATAGACATCCAAAAGCTTTTCCTCCTTCCTCTGATCATTTCTCACCATTGGATATGCTTGATAGCATCTTAATCGTACAAGTGGAGTTTTGGCGGGAAAAGTGGTAAAGCAGGTTTTTTAGCATTTAATGCTTCTTGGGAGATTGTGGAGGTGGAGGGGACATGGTGGGAAAGGTAGGTGTGAGCTGGAGAGATAAGGGAGTGAGAAAAGTGGTGGTGAAACCACTGGTATTGGGTTGCAGAGGTGGGAGAGGAGAAGGAGCAGTGTAAGCGGTATTTGATTTTTAAACACTGGGTTGGGCTGGTATTGGGCTTGGATGGGTTAAAGGGTTTAGTGGATTGGATTTGGATTGGTTTGTTTTAATAACGAGGGTCCGGTTTGGATTTGTAGAAATATAACACAAGGACCATAGTTGTACTTAGGCCAAACTTGAGGACTGAACCTGTAATATTTCCAAAGAACACACAAGGACCATTCCTGCCATTTATGATTAGT
Source organism: Chrysanthemum seticuspe (assembly GCA_019973895.1). Taxonomy (NCBI): domain Eukaryota; kingdom Viridiplantae; phylum Streptophyta; class Magnoliopsida; order Asterales; family Asteraceae; genus Chrysanthemum; species Chrysanthemum seticuspe. The sequence goes on along the minus strand of BPTQ01000008.1, from coordinate 326,526,293 downwards.
ACAAGGACCAATGACAATTATTTTCCACTTTTAAATGTCCAAGGACCAAAACTGTCAAGTTTGAAACTTGAAGGACCAAAAATGTAATTTTTCCAAAGTTTACCATAAGGACCAATTTTGTTATTTATGAATAGTACAAGGTTAAAATTTGATAATTTTCACTTTTTTAAATTAACCAAGGACTATATTTGACATTTTCCAAACTTGAGGGACTAAAGTTGTCATTTTGTGATTTTTAAACTTTAAAGGGTTTATTTTGACAACTTTTGAATCCCATGGACCTTAAATGACATTTTACAAGTTTTTGAATTACCAGGGACTAGTTTTGACAACTTTTGAAACTTGGGGGACTAAAACTGCCAATTATGCAAACTTGATACGTTTTTCACCAGATTTTGATGTTTTTGCATTTAAAACACATAAAACACTTGTTTGTGATATTTCTATCATTTTGATGCGTTTCTGAGTGTTTTCAGATGTTTTTGCAGTCTAGATAGTACAAAAATGATGAGTATTTAGACACTCATCAATAGCCAACATCAAACAAGCTCTTGGTGGGTGACATGTGAGATTCTTCATGGATCAAACTTGTAACAACTGGAAAGAAACGATGGGGCGATTCACTCTTGAATCAAACTTGTTCCAGGAAATGGATTGACAAATGTTTTTGAAAAATATTTCGATGTGCTCTACAATTCCTTTTCTAGCACATCGACTGCGAATTAATTTTTCAAACAAAAAGTATTTATGATTGAAACTTGATTTTTCTCATAAAACTTTCGCCATATTGAAAAAAACCTCTCTCTTAATCAATACGCGATTGTTTTTCAAATCAATTTTTCATCAATCAGTGAATCTCAATTTGCTGTTTCACTCACTCTGTGTTGTCTACTTTGGGACGCTCTGGTTTGAGAACAGCTAGATCAATCTGCGAAACCCGGTCAAGGAGATTCTTAGGAACTCTACCTGATCATAGGCAGTATTTATACTGAATAACGGGGAACCGTGGTTCTTGCAACCATGTTCAACAAAAGTGAAGAAAGACACTTTCGTGTGTTTTATTGCTAACTGTTGTTTGCAGGAACATCTGACGGTTGCAGCTGATCGAATTGAGAATTCAATCCTTAACCACATGCTCACACATCACACTCACGTTTAAAGAAATCATGATAAGTTCTGACCTATACTCTGATACCAATATACAACAATTGGTAAACTCTGATACCATTAAGCAATGCTTCCGCTACGCTGACGCAAAATATCATGATCCAAAAAAGTGTGAGCATGTCGGTCCAGAAGTCACAATATCACATGGAGGCGATACAACAAAGGATGATTCAGAGATTTACTATGGCTGATGATCTCAAAGAAAACTCAAAGATCACCGAGTCATGGAACATTCAAAGACCTCCACTAAAAGTACAAAGTATGCGGACTTTGAAGAATCACTACTAAAGCACAAATATTGCGGAATTTGAAGAATTGAAGTCTACAAGCTCTGAACTGAACTTCATGATTGGATGTTAGGATGAAAATTGTAATTTATGGAGTGACCTCCCTTAGGGGGAGATTGTTAGGTGTTGGGAATTCTGGAAAGTAGGAATTCTGTTGATGTTACTGCTGACGAATCTGCTGAAGTGCAACATGATTATGCTCAAGAAGCAATTCTGCTGAAGCAGTAAAACGTGTAGATGGTTTCAGCTGATATTATATTTCTACTGATATAGTCAATCAGTATTAGTTTGTTAGGATATGCATGAGCTATTATAGGTAGTAATATGCATTTATTTTATATTATTGTTTTATTTAGGGTTCCTTGTGTATAAAAGGAACTGATGTCTTTTGTATTGAATAACTCTAGAACTGGAGAAAACATTCCAGGAAACAAAAACATCATAAGAGAGAGTGAAAAAGATCCATAGAGGATCATTGTTTTATTAGAAAAACCTTGTTGGTAACTTTGATTGTGTTAATTATTATCCGCTGTGCATCTATTCAATCATTGTTATTATACCCTAGTTGAGTCCGGATCTTGTAATCTTTAACTCAGCAATAAAGTGGGTCAGTCACTTGGTCACATGGGTATGTCTTGCTGTTACTACTGATCACATCAAGAGTTTCTACTGATTATGTATTGTCACGTGAATCAAGTTTATACTGGTCCCACCTCAGTTACCAATTCACATATATTTGTTTTACTGATGGGATATTCAGCGTTTTCATTGGTTAAAAATTGAGATGGGGCCCTCGATTCCTACTGATTGGTATTAAGCACGTGAGATACAATAAAGTGTATATTATTTAAGATTGTTGAATCCAAGATCCCGACTCAACTAGGGTATAATAACAATGATTGAATAGATGCACAGCGGATAATAATTAACACAATCAAAGTTACCAACAAGGTTTTTCTAATAAAATAATGATCCTCTATGGATCTTTTTCACTCTCTCTTATGATGTTTTTTTTCCTGGAATGTTTTCTCCAGTTCTAGAGTTATTCAATACAAAAGACATCAGTTCCTTTTATACACAAGGAACCCTAAATAAATCAATAATATAAAATAAATGCATATTACTACCTAAAATAGCTCATGCATATCCTAACAAACTAATACTGATTGACTATATCAGTAGAAATATAATATCAGCTGAAACCATCTACACGTTTTACTGCTTCAGCAGAATTGCTTCTTGAGCATAATCATGTTGCACTTCAGCAGATTCGTCAGCAGTAACATCAACAGAATTCCTACTTTCCAGAATTCCCAACAATCCTCCCCTAAACTGGAATTTGACTTGGTTAAGTTCCAGTTTCCTGATAGGTCTTTAAATGTGCAGAACAAGAGGATTGTACTCGAACATCAGCAGCAAAGAACCAAAATAGTAACATCTCTATGATGACAAAACTTTGAAACTTCAGATCTTTGCAGCAACAAATGACAACATGTACATCAAAACATATTATTTCATACTATTCTCATCACAGCCAGGTGTGTTAACACCTGTGAGAGGTGAATCATTGAAAATAATGGATTTGATGTCTCTTTACCAATAGCCATCACTACTGGAGTAGCCATATGTTTAAGTCCGAAAACCATGGTACATTGATAACCATCTGATTTATTAGCAAACCAGCAACCATGAACGGATTTGAAATGTCTTTACCTGTAGCCGTTTGCTCAGGACTAGCCAATCCTTTGGTTACCCAATAGGGCAGCAACCATGGTGAATTGATTACCATTTATGGATTTCCGCAGCCTTTACCACAAGCCATAATCATGTGGGCTAGTCAACTCTTGTGTCAGAAGGACATGGTGAGATGAAAACCATTAGTTGTGTGGTAATTAACCAACACCAAAACCTGCAAGCAAGAAAGAGTAGAAACTAAACACAGACAGGTTAGAGTTTTTTTTTTTTTTTTTTTTTTTTTTTTTTTATTTATTTATTTTTTTTTAATCACTAAAAGAAATAACACGATTTTTTTTTTAATCACGAAACAAAAGAAATAATACGATTTTTTTTTTAATAAATATAAAATAAAGAAAAAAATAAAAAAATAACCAAAACATGGAAAATAAACCATCAAGCATCAGTAGAACCCAAAGACAGTTGTAGTGTCAGCAGAAACACTAAGCCTCCCCTTAGGCGTATGAGGATCCAACATCTGCAAAAATGGTTAGAAGACAAATATACAACAATAAGCCTCCCCTTAGGCTTATGCCTCCCCTCAATCAATGCACCTGACAAGAACTATTGTTGTTGGGTACCCAGAATGAACCTTTCCTGTGAGTTTTCCAAGAATAACCTTTTGAGGGCTTAACAGCAGTTGCCACTCTAACTCCACCATATGCCATATTCATATGAGATATATAAAGTGTATATGACTGAAAATAAGAACTTTTAGGTCTATAGGTCATATGTCTAGCATTACTGTTCCACCAACCAGTAGTAACTGGTGAAGAATATCCTCCACCAGAGGGAACTGGAAAAGGCCTATTAATCCTGTCAGCAGAAACAGATGCAGACACCTTTGGCTTACCAGTAGGAACTGGTTTACCTGCTCTCACATGTGCAACTTTGGGAATAAATGGAGGAATACTAGCAACATTAGTCCATTTGGGTCTAATGGTCTGTTGGTTATAGGAAACACCCATCCTTTTCTCATGATAATCACAGTCCTTAATAAGATGGAGTTTACTACCACACATAAAACATGATTTCTTTTTAAAAGACTTATTCTTAACACAACTTTGTTTATTACATTTAAACTTATCAGAAACAGTACTAGAAGCAAGATTGTGTTTAACAGAATAAGTAACTGGCTTTGTTTTGGGCTCATCATCAGCTACTTAGGACTTGGGTGTGGTCTTGGGTGTGTGCCTAGATGAATCAGACTTTTCACTTGAATCACATGAGGCATAGTCAGTGGACTTAAGATCTGACGACTTGTCACTTGTAGAACAAGAGACAGAGTCAGTAGTTTTGCTACTTAGGTCTGGCAAGTCACTTGACTTTTTGCCATATAAATGGTGTGATCCATCAAAGTCTTCAATTTTGGACAGGTCAATAGGCATATGTTCACCCCTAATGGGTCCAGGGACAGCATGTAATTTACCCTCTTTTACAAAATGAGCTAATCCTGCTGGAGTAGATTTACGTGTGTCATATCTAGCTTCTATCCCTACATACTTCTTAAAGCCTAAACCTATCGCAGTATTAGGATTTTGACTAGCATAGATGAGACTAGCTAACTTGTCTCCATTCAATAACCATTCTTTATGCCTAGCTACTTCCTCATCTAGTTTCTCTTTTAGCACTAGGTTTTCAGCAACCACATTAGCTTTTTCTTTTTAAGTGCGTTTTAGATCAATTTTAGTACATTCTAGATCACTCTCTAACACTTTTATCTTTTCCTCATAATTCAATTGATTCTTTTGAAACCAAACTTTTTGTCTCTCTAATGTTTTTAAAGACTGTTTATAAGCTTCTACATCAACATAGCACTCATTATATTTAGGTTTCAAAATATCATAGGCTTCCTTAAGTTCATTGTAACGTTCACTACAACCAAAGACACAATTGTGTACCTGAGAGATGCCCATGAATGCAAAGTGTGGACTGGCAAGTTCTTCAGCATAACCTGCAGCATCAGCTTCCTTGCTCATCTTCTTGAATTCAGCCTTTCCACCATACCTTTCTTTGAGTGCATTCCATATACGACTTGCATCATCCATATAACGAAAAGCTACTACATGATCAGCAGGAATAGATTTAAGCAAGGTAGTTCTGGCCTTTGACTCTCTTTGTACAACAATGTGTTCATCTGCAGTCGTTGGAGGATGAATAAAGATATTTCCATCGCGATCACATCCAGTCCTTTTCAAACTGTTGCCATTTTGGATCACCTTCCAGATATTCATATCATTATTCATGATCCAGTGTTCCATCTTCTTAGCCCAAACATCGTACTCATCATTCATCAAATAAGGAAACATAACATCATCCCTATTATTATCAAATTCTGCCATTTTATGTGATAACAGCAGTAAAGTTATGTGATGACAGGAACTAAAATGAATACCAGCAGTAACCAAAGATGTCAGTAAAAGACCAATGTCCCAATGAACTCAGGTGATCACAAACGTAAAAGACCACAGATGTATTCTCACGTAAGAGTCTTCTTCTGATGTAATCCCAAACACAATCAATGGGGCCCTAGTACAAATCCAACCAGTACGAAGCAAAACACAATTGAAGAAAAACCAATCTGCTATTTAATTCCAATTACAAATCTCCACGTGAACTTCAGCAGCAAACAAGAGATAGCCAAATAAATGAAAACGACAGCTACAGTTACCATCCACGTACCAATAAGGATGACCAACATCACGAACAAAATTATGGTGACCCCAATAAACGAATTAAATATGAAGACCCCACCTAATTCGACATTCAGCAGCAACCATGCGCCGTAACTTTTGACCTCAAAAACAATATTCAACCTTGTAGGACCAATTAAATACTTCCCCACGTGAATGTTTTATGAGGGACCAAGAAATGTTTTATCCAACAAGAACATTAAACAATGACCCATCAATATGTGCGCCCCAATCAACCAATTAAAAACAAATATCGCCGCAACCTCTGACTTTTACTAATTCGATTGACCAATCACCCACGGGACCCTCGATTTTAATTATTTGTACGAGGTAAATTCAATTAACAATTCTGCAAATATATAAAGTGAAAATTACTGTACTACCCAAAATCATAATACCGTGTCTGCACTTACCCATCTTTCTTCTCAATATCAAAAATACCCATCCATGTCGCGTATATATTTTCACTATATACACGACATGGACGTGTATGGCCACAAATGATCCTGCAAATAAATTTGTAGCATCTCGGGTACAAAAGAACGTCTATACACGACATGCCTTTTTTTTATTCTTACCAATCTCATCTAGTGTGAAAAACATACACGACATGGTGAAAACATACACGACATGGGTCAATCTTTGGACAATGTTTAGGGGCATGTCGGGTACCATTCAATAACATACACGACATGGTCAAATAATTGGACAAAGTTTAGGTACCATGCAATAAAATACACGACATGGTCAATAATTGGACAAAGTTTAGGGTACCATTCAAGAAAATACACGAGATGGGAGATACACATGCTCATGTCGTGTATAGAGGACATGTCGGGTATTATTATGCATCAAAATACACGAGATGGAAAAAAAGCATGCAAACGTTAAAGGGTATAGAGGGTTTAGGGTTATCTAGGGTTATCTCTTAGCATTGGGAAAGAGCAAATATTAAAAGGTTGATTTGATGATTCAATGTTCTTGCAATAATGTTCTTGCAAATTAAAAGTTGATTTGATGATTCAATGGACTTCATTCAAAGCTTGAATATATACACGATGTCGTGTATCATTCTTATTGCAAGTTCATTCAAACTACATCTTCTTCATCACATATATGAGGAACAACATACACGACATCTTCTTCACTTTATCTTGAAAGAATATACATCTTCTTCATCACCAATATACACGACATCTTGTTCATCATGGTATGGTGGTGGTAACATTGTGGTGGTTACATTGTGGTGCGTGAGTTTGGTGGTTTTGTAGTAGTGCCGTTGAAGTAGTTTGTGAGTTTGGTGGTTTAGTGGCGGTTATAAAAAAAGTGTTGGTGGTGCAGTGGTGGTGCTGTGTGGTGGTGGATATGGCTGTGAATATGGAAGGTCACCGGGTATTTCGCAATTTTTTTCCTTTACACTTGTATTTTTTTTTATTTGTTACGTACATGTGTATTAATATATGTTTATTTATTTTAGGATTATCCTGCCCAAATTACATGTAGGAGTAGGTTATCCGTGATTAGTGCTATTAAAAGTATGATTGTGAACACCCCTAGGGAAACATTATTTAGAGATACATGTTTTGGTTGGTTGTTAGATTTGCCAAAAATGCAAGAGTCTGGCGTGTTAGTACATTATTTCATATGCCACCAAGTGCCATGTGTAGAGGGAGATACAAATATTGTTCCTCTGAGATATCGTGTACGTGATATTAATCGGGTGGGTGAGGTTGAGGTTCAATTTGGTAGGGAGGAATTATGTCTAGTTACTGGTCTAAGATTTGGAACAGATTTTAGAAAGGATTATGAAGTTGGACCTATTCCCTTTAGGAGACGAGTGTTCCCTTCGTCAACTGATTCTTCAAAAATAAAAGTTGGTGATGTGTTCCGTGCGCTAGACATTGAGTTGTTGAGCCGTTTGAGCGACGAAGATGCTGTTGGTCTTTGTTTGATAGCCGTGTTAGTGTTGGTGTTAAAAGGGACCGAGCTTAGGAATGTAGTCGACGATTTTGTATTTAGGTTAGTGGAGGATATAGATGCATGGAATGTGTTCCCGTGGGGGTCTTACGTATGGCCAACCTTGTACAATTATCTTAAGGATGCAGCAAATAAGCGCAGGGCAAAGCACTTTGCCGAGGGGAGGGATCCTACTAAACTTCCTAAGTACAATTTGAATGGCTTTATATGGGCCTTCAAGGTATGTGATATATAAATTTACAAAGTTCATGTATATGTATATCGTTAACAAATTTAAAACAAATTTGCATTTTACAGACGTGGATATTGGAGTGTTTCCCCCATGGTGCGACCCCAACTTTTTTTTGTCATAAACAGTTGTATCCCCGATCAATTGCGTGGAGCTATAGAAACGTGGTATTTAGAGAGTCTATAGACCGGTTTTTGGATGACCAATTGAATGTGAGTTTGAAATATGACCTTAGTTTCTTACAATATGATTATAATTTATTGTTGGTTTTTATTAATGTTGTGTATATTGTCCATGTTTTTTAAAGGTAAACCCACCTTTGATGAGGCTTATGCCGGATGACTATGAGCAAAATATCGAGTGGTGAGCTCAAAGTAGAGCATATTTTGCTGGGAATTCGACCTCAATTCCATCGAAAAAGCCTCCACTAAACGAACCTATTTACGATTCTATTGCACCGGAAATTATACAGCAGATGAAGGCACTTGAGGCGAAGTTACAAGAACATGACTTGAAGTTCAAACAACTTGATCCACGATTTTTTGGTGGCGATTTTGGGGTAAGTAGCTTACGTTAATTTATTTATTATTATTCAAAACACCTAAGTAGGTTTACGTGCTTTTATCTTTTTTATATTTAAATATGTTTGAAAATAACCAACTCTACATTATAATTTTTCATTCAGGGAATACCAAATGCCGACCGTCCATTTGGCGATCCACCGAATGACTCGTTCTTTGACGGTGTTCATGTACCTAAACCGCCGTTAAAGTCTACTCGTCCATCATGGCTTCCCTCCACCGGACATACGGCTACCCGTACGCCACTTGGGTTTGGCTCTTTTGCCACGCCTGTTGATTATGAGGCAGGTCCATCTCACGCCTATGACGTAGGTGTCGACATCCCGGTAACCTATTAATTACATAAAATATTTCATGGTTAATATTGTTATTAGTAATTATATTGATTTTTAAATTTTTTATTGTTTATTTTTTTTAAGGATGCGATCGAGCGACCAAAGAGGGATTGTCGTCTGGGTAAATGTCTGCAATATCCTTACACCGAACAGGGGCCAACCACAATCTTGCCTAAGAAACGTGCCGCTAAGAAGACGCAAAAAAAGAGTACCTCGAACATTCTAGCATTTAATTTGGAAGAACAAGCGGTTCATGAGTATAAAGAGTATGCTGGTGGTGTTGCCTGTTTTGGTAGTCATCGTGTCGGACCTGTTGCAGTTTATAATGTTGACCCTAATAAGGTATACTGGACCCTTAAAATTTATTAACATGAAGTTGCTAATTAACAATGTTTGATATTGTATTTTATCGTTTGTTTTTTCAGGTGAGGCGTGAGCGTTATGTTAGTTTGGAGGAATTTCTATTAAACCCATCCCCGATATACCTTGACTGCCATCCAAAGGGTTGGGTAGCAGAGCTTACCTTCTTTCAACAACTACTTCCGGAATTATACAAGAACGGCACTGATCCAGGAGTACCTGGTCAAATTGGTTGGCTGTCTGATGACGTAAGTATAGTGTTATGTTTTTTAAAAAGTTTAGATTATATTAGTTTGAAGAACGTAAAATGATTTTGTTTAATCTCTTGACTCAGCAAATGAATTGTTGGGTTGAGCTATTAATAAGAAGAAGGCAAGATGGCGCGCCATGGACAGTATCGTCATCATGGACATCATCCACTTACCCCACAGATAATGGTGGTAGAGTACCCATGCTTTCGATAGCTCCTTCGATTATGGGAACATTAGATTGTAGCATGCAGCCGTACCCTTCATGGGATCAAGTAACATGGGTAAGTAAATGTGTTTCAACCTATAATTAATTTTTCTCATAAATTACGCTTTACTAGTTTATTTAACTGTATATATTTGAATACATTTTCGACGCAGGTGGTGATGCCGATGAATGCAGGAGGGAATCATTGGGTCACAGCAGTTATTGATCTAGTGTCATCCACCTTTCTGGTTCACGACTCTTTGCCTAGCACGGAGCGTAGTGATTATTTACGAGAGTATGTTCTAGAATGGACCGGAGTTCTTAACAAATGTTTAGAAGAGGTATGACATTTCACAAGAACCGGACTTCCGCACTACAATTTCAAATTCCGTTACAACAACCAACAATTTCCGATCCCACACCAAACTAACACTCATGATTGTGGAGTCATCACTTGTTGGCTCATGCATGAGTTCGTTACTGGTAAGTTTCCACCACAATGGAGTTATGATGTTGAAGGCTTTTTCAAGAATATTAGATATGTTGAAACAGACACAGACCTTGATAGATCTTGAGCTCGTGGATCGTTATGTATGCCTATGTAATCACAAGCACCATAAAAGACAATCTCTACAACTAATGTTTATCAGCGGAATATAAACACAAGTAAATAACTAAGAACTTCTTGATCCTCTATGGATCTTTATATTAACTAAAACTGAGTTTTTCCAATCGGTACATAAACCTTTCTAATGTGTTCCTTTTATAGATAAGGAACCCTAAACAATATCGCTAAACCGTTTCCCAAGAAACGTATAATCATAAAACTAATAAAGATATACACAATCACTTCCTAATAAAGCTCATGTATATCCACACTAAATAAACTAAATACGGAATAAACACTTCCGCAGAAACAAACTAATCACTATTATTCTTCAGCAGAATAAGTCTTCGGCAGAATCCACTTCACTTCAGTAGAAACACTTCGGCATTAAGTTCAGCATAATCAGACTTTCACATAATTCCCAACAATCCTCCCCTAAACTGGAATTTGACTTGTTAAGTTCCAGTTTCTTGATAGATCGTACAGCACCAGAGGATTGAACACGAACAACAGCAACAACAAAGAATCCAAAGAACATCTCTATGATGAAGAAACTCTGAAAATCCATATCTTTGCAGCAACAAATGACAAAAGGTACATCAAAACATATTAGTTTCATACTATTCTCATCACATCCAGGTGTGTTAACTCCTGTGAGAGGTGAATCATTGAAAATAAATGGATTTGATGTCTCTTTACCAATAGCCATCACTACTGGAGTAGCCATATGTTTTAGTTCGTAAACTATGGTACACTGATAACCATCTGATTTATGGGCAAACCAGCAACCATATAAACGGATTTGAAATGTCTTTACCTGTAGCCGTTTGCTCAGGACTAGTCAATTCTTAGAATTGGTGAATTGAGAACCAAATATGGAATGCCACTGTCTTTACCACATGCCATATACAAGTGGACTAGCCAATTCTTGGATTCCAAACAGGAATATATCATGGTGAATTGAAAACCATACAACACTCAGCAATAAAGCATAGGTGGTTGCATACCCTATGATTTTGAGCAAACCATTACAGCTATCAACAGATTTGATGTGTCTTTACCAAAGCTGTACCCTTTGGACTAGCTAACTCTTTGACATACCCAAAGTATATCAGGTGAGTCAAGAACCAAAAATTATACAACAAACCTGCAAGAAAAATTAGATAAAACCAAAAACATATTATTTTTTTTTTTTTTATTTTTTTTTTTTTAACTAATAAAGAAAACAAATATTACAAACTATTACAATCAAGATGAACCTTTATGTGATAGAAGTTGATTCTTAATCAAACCAACACATTGAGTAGCATGAAGGTCATCATTGCCAACAGAATTAGGAGGCACTACCAACTTGTGTTTCAGCAATCTTTCCATAAAAGCATCAGATAAAGGATAAAGCTTATCTGATAGCATACACAAAATCATCCCACATGTAGTCTGAACTACATGAACACAAGGCAAAGGATAAAACCTCCAACTCTCAATCTCCCATTTATGAGAATTCTTCCAAATAGAACACCCTTGACCATTTGGAGAATTAGAATCAAACATAACTTGAAGATCACCTAACAGATATAAACCAGAACCAGTTGCTTGATGAAACTTATAATACTGAATCACATGATCATAAAGCATTTTCAAATCATGCCGATTCACTAAATGAAGAATATCTTTCAAGAAGTTAAACTCAAGGACAGTATCATCCAGCCTATACACAGTGTTAAGCTTTCCAGCTTTCCAATCAACCAATGTCACATGAGTTCCTTCATGAAAATCATCAACAGTTCCAACTTCAATAAAAGTAGACTCATCAGCCTTGATATCAAAATCAGTATTCCTTGAAGCCTGTTTCTTAGCCAATCTGTCAGAACATCTTGTAACCAAACTCTGCTGTCCCATAGCATCACTGTGTTCAGTACCTATCTGTAAATCAGTCTCCTGAATCAGAGAATCATTAAGCTCCACATTGGACAACATGTCAGAAGAAATCAAGAAAGATTCAGCAGAAACAACCAGTTCAGAAGAAGGAGTAACATCAGAAATTGTTTCAGAAGGAACAACTGAAGATTCCACTGAAGGCAAAACAGTATCAAAATTATCCACAATTTCAACTGTTTTCTGTCTCTTGGCTGTAGGAACATCAGTCATTGAATCACAATTTTCCAATGGAGAAGAAGAAGTAGTACCTCGTGAAGAAAACTTCATAACCAGATTATACTCTCGAATCAAAGTATCATCAGACCAAGTCATGATTTGCTTCATGGATAAACCAGAATTATACAGAGAAGCATTCTTCACAACTCTTCTCATATAATTCCGTTTCTGAGCAACTGTCATAGGTTTTTCTCTTTTGGCTTTATTTCTCTGATCAATAAGAGCTCTTCTCTTAGCAGCAGATTCCTTCTTCCTTTGATTACCAAGTGCCCTCATTTTATCCACAAAATCATCATCATTAAAAGAATCTCCTAAGATAAGTTTTGCTAGATCAGGATCAGAAGCACCTTGAGAAATATAACCATCCCATTGATCATCAGTAATCGTAGGAAAGAAAGCATCAAGTTCTAATTTCCTTTCAGGAGACAAATCAGAAGCATACTGATCTTGAAGAAACTTAGCCACAACACGACTCTTCTGGATATTTTCATAATTAGCAAACAATCCAGCCTGAGCTTGATATTGTTCTTTAGTCACTTTACCTGATTTTAGCAAATCATCAATCACAGGATCCTGTCCTGTCTCAGAAGATGTCTCAGCAGAACCAATTTCAGCAGAACCAATGTGAGCTTCAGAAGAAACAATCAAACCCACATCAGAGGAAATAGGTTGAGACAATTCCTCAACTGGTGTAGAGAAAACTTCAGGAGAAGCATTCAACTTATACGTTCTCCCAGCAAGAAAAATCTCTTCATCATCTACTGAAGGTGAAACATTTGAATGTTCTGGTATAGATAAAGTTTGACCATCAGAAGTAAACTCTTTCACTAACCCATCCGTAGATACATCCTTCATATTTAGCACCTTTGATGTGTCAGCAGATACCTTATCCAAAGAATGTCTTCGTCTTTTACTAGTATATAGAATAGGCTCCTTGCTAGACTCCTTTCTTCGTGAAGATTTAGCAATAGAAGAAGAAACATTAGAAGTAAGTGCCACATCAGCCAATATATCAAGAGATTCATTAAGATTCTCTTCAGCCTCCTCCTCAGAAGAAACCACACATCTCTTTTTATCCTTCTGACTCAGCAAATTCTCCAAGTGTTCAACTTTAGCCTCCAATTCCACAATCTTCTGACCAAGAACAGACTTGGTTTCTGTAAGTTCTTTCTTAAGACCAGTCACCTCACCTGTAAGCTTGTTCACCAGATCATATAATGAGGTAAGTGAAATAAGATCTTCAGAATGTGATTGCTCAGTCAAAATTGGAACTTCATTAGACTGTTCAGGAGCAACATCAACCTGATCAACATTAGAACATCCTTCACCAAATGGAGTCCTAACAGGACTTGGTGTAGGCAATCTGTCAGTATCAACCTGAACTTCATCAATTTGATCCTGAACTTCTTCAATAGGAACTTGGATAAATGCTGGACTAGAACATGGTCTTGATGAAGGTATAGATGCTTCAGCAACAACAGAAGGACCCTCATCACCATCTACTGAAAGATTTCCATCAGTAGGAATGGAAGAAGGTAAAACTACATTAAGCTCATTAACAGTCTCATTCTCCTGAGGTAGCATGGCAGCTAACAAAGGAAAATGTGTCCCTTCAAATTTAGTCCTCATTGTAGCAAATAACTTAGGAGTCAAAACACTTATGGGATGAAAAGCCTGGGTTTGTGTAGAAACATTCAATATCATCTGTAAGAACCTAGGGTACATCAAAAACTTACCCGTTTTCCTAGTTATGTTTTCTACCATATTATCAAAGATATACTTAGAGAAATTAAAAGTCAAACCCTTAGATAAGCAAACAATACCACATCCCATTTGTGTTGAAAACTGATCCCATCCTCCAGACTTATTGCTCAAACACTGTAGCAACGTATGTACCAAGAACCTCCACATAGGACAAAGCTTGTTTTTCAACCACATATCTGTCCTCGAACTTTGATATCCAATAGCTCTAAGTCCTTCAAGTACCATCGTAGAATCAGAATGATAAACACCATTCTCATCATCCAAGCGAAGTTGTCTTCTGATCAGTTCCTCTGTCACCACATATACTTGTCCATCAACACTAGCAACTATCTCAGTATCACCTCTCTTTTCTGCCGACGCCCAAAATTGAGTAATCAAAGTTTCATATATAGCATCAGGAGAATGTGTCAATGCATATACAATCTTTGATCTTAGTAAGAAAGAAATCATCGGTCTATAAAGCTCATCACCTCGAGCCGTACCAAGAAAAGCGACCTTGTTATGATCGTGTTTAAATTGAAGTGCCATGAGTGATTTTGAGGTTTAGGGTTAGGATTTTGCACCAAAGGAAGTGTTTTTAATGATAATAGTAAGCGAATTACTTATGTGGAGTGAAAATATATCGTAACGAATAAATAGAAGTTTCCCAAATTTAGTCAAAGTTGACCAAGGATGACGTGGACTTCTACTTTTACTTGAATTCACTTATAACTTCGGTAGAAACGAAACACCATTCTGCTGAAGTAGAATACTCAGTAGAAACAGAAGACTTACTCACGAAGCTTCAGTAAATATCTTTTACTGTTTCACCCACACGCATTAATTCTCTTACCACTTGAACCCGTCTATAAAACAATTCCAATGCACCTTGACTTCTTCATCAAAAATCCCCAAATAATATATCAAACCCTAATCTCTTCAATTCTTCAAAATTAACCATAATCATCATGAGTACCAAACTTGAGATCATAGATCTCACAACAACATCCTCATCATCATCCTCATCATCTAGTGAAAATACCAATACATGGTTAAACTATTTTCCAAAACCATATCCTTTACCAAAGAAGTCACCTTTTCTCTCCTCATCAGAAGATGAAAATGTTGAGAAACCAAGTGTATCTGCTGAAGATTCTGATGAATCCTATAATGAGGGAACATCTTACTCCCAACCCTCAGCACCTAGGCCTCAACGAAGGCCACGAGCCAAAAATCCCCCACTTCCTATGGGAAGAAAGGTGGTGCTTGGTCTCTTTGCATCATGTTTTGGTGCATCATCACATATCGTATCGAGGAATGGAAAAAGGAAAATGATGTAAGTTGATGTATGATTGAAAGAGTAGATGATGCACAAAGGAAAATCTTTCCTTCTCATCTCTCTGCCACAATCAGCTTCAGCTTCTTCGTTTTCATCAATCCATCCTCTCCATTTTGATCCTTAGCATCTGTTAGGGTTGGTTATGCTTATCACACCAGCATATCCATCATATAGTGCCAAAATATGTGAGCGATCGTGCATATCCAACAGCTATTAGTGTGAAAGATGTGAGCCGCCATACTCATCGTGCTCATCTTTAGATGTTGGAATAGATGATATGTAATAGATTAGGACTATTAGATCATGTAGATGCTTTTGATGTTGCCAGTACTCTGTAATCTGTAAGCTGTAAACTGTTTCTTGAATGAATGAATGATCTATTTGCTTCTGTACATCTTTTGATTGAGTCATATAACTTCAGTACTTCAACTTCAGAGGAAACAAATAGCACACTTCAGCATAATGAATTCAGTGGAAACCAGCTTAATCTTTCATGACCATATCTCAACTGATCAGGGACAACCATTCTGCAAAACAACACACAAATATACACAAACCAACAAAGAAACACACTAAACTTACATTAGCAGGATAGAGTTAGTTAAAATCTATCAAATATACAAAATTACATAGCAAAAATGCAAAGTTATACACAAATCCTCCCCTGAGGCATATGCCTCCCCTGAGGCCTATGCCTCCCCTTAAACTTTGCAGTTAAGGGTTAAGCATGCAAATATGGACCACAAGGTGTTGAAACCGTGGTCCTTCAAAAGCCTTTGTTAACAGATCTGCCACATTATCATCAGTATGAATTTTGACCACATTTATCAAATTTTTATCATATGCATCTCTTATAAAGTGGTGCCTGATTTCAATATGTTTTGTTCGACTGTGAAAAACTGGATTTTTAACAATGCATATGGTACTTTGATTATCAATAAAAATTGTTGTGTTCATGAAATTATACCCATAATCCAACAACTGATTTTGAATCCAAAGAACCTGTCCACAGCAATTAGCAGCAGCCACATACTCTGCTTCAGTAGATGAGGTAGCCACAATAGTTTGTTTCTTGCATTGCCAAGAAATCAATCGCTTTCCAAGGAATTGGCAACCTCCAGTGGTGGACCTCCTATCCAGATTAGCACCAGCATAGTCACTATCACTATAAGCTTCCAACTTAAAAGGAGACTCTTTTGGGTACCAAAGGCCTAAAAAAGGTTGGCCTTTAAGGTACTTAAAGATCTTCTTAACAGCATTGAGATGGGAAGTCAGTGGAGTAACTTGATGTCGCGAACAAACACTCACAGCATAAGTAATATCAGGCCTGGAAGCTGTTAAATACATCAAAGACCCAATCATAGACCTGTACAAATGAACATTCACAGGTGGATCAGCTTCATTATTGGTCTTTGACTTTGGAGCTTCATAAGGTGTAGTAGCAGTCCTTACACCCTCCATACCAAACTTCTTCAAGATGTCCCTCACATATTTGTCCTGACTGATAAAGATACCATCAGGTTTCTGCTGAACTTGAAGACCCAAAAAGAAAGTCATCTCT
This sequence comes from Chrysanthemum seticuspe, assembly GCA_019973895.1. NCBI lineage: Eukaryota > Viridiplantae > Streptophyta > Magnoliopsida > Asterales > Asteraceae > Chrysanthemum > Chrysanthemum seticuspe. The sequence continues at coordinate 326,509,070 of BPTQ01000008.1, read as the reverse complement.
CCCATTGCACTCATCTGAAACTCTCCCTTCATAAGCTCCTCAAACTCCCTGCACCAAGCCTCCTTTGTGGATCCAAAGATAATATCATCCACATAGACTTGCACAAGAATAATGTCAGTGGAATTCTTCTTTAGGAAGAGAGTCTTATCAATTGCACCTCTTCTGTAACCATGCTTCAGCAGAAATGTAGAGAGCCTAGCATACCAGGCTCTGGGTGCCTGATGTAGTCCATAGAGAGCTTTGACCACCTTATAAACATGATTCGGATGATCTGGATCTTCAAATCCTTTAGGTTGAGTGACATACACCTCCTCTTCAATTTCACCATACAAGAAGGCTCCTTTAACATCCATTTGATAGACCATAAAGCCCATATAGGATGCATAAGCTAAGAAAATCCGTATAGCCTCAACTCTTGCCACTGGTGCAAACACTTCATCATAATCTATCCCCTCCTCTTGTCTATAACCCTGTGCAACTAATCTGGCTTTGTTTTTAATGACAACACCTCTAGCATCTCTCTTATTCTTCAGAATCCATTTTGTCCCAATAGCATACTTACCATCAGGTAGTGGTACCAAAATCCAAACTTGCTGATTTTGAAATTGTTGCATCTCATCCTGCATTGCTTCAAGCCAACTTGAGTCTTCAAGAGCCTGGGTAACACTGGTTGGTTCCACTTGTGAGAGAAAACAAGCAAACAGACAATGTTGATAGTCTGTGTGATTGTCTCTCTGCTGATTCGAAACATAAGAGACAAAAGCCACCTGTCCATATTTAGAACGCGCCACAGTACCTCTTGTTCTAACAGGTGCATTAGGATCACCAATAATATTAGACTGTGGATGAACATTGTTGATCCTTGTAGTAGTGGTGGTGTTGACATCAATGGAAGAATCAAGATTAGTCACTGTAGGTTCAAAGTCAGTATCATAGGAAGGTGTGTTGAAGATGCCTGCTTTAGGTTGATGATGACCAAGATCTGAAGGTTTTGGAAACCTTGTATAAGGTTCACCAAGATCTGTTGACACTTTAGTAAAACTAGGAGTAGTGTCACCATGTCTGTCAGCCGAATTGGAGAGGTGAGGAGAAACAGAACTACCTTCAGCAGAATTGAAGTTTCTGCCGAGTGAATCATTTGAACCTGCTTCAACATTTCTCTCAGCATCTAAAGTGGCTGCATACTCTTGTTTCTTCAGTCGTGCAAGGTCCTCAGCATAATAGAATTCATCTTCACCCACATCAGTATAAACTTTAGAAGTGTCACCTACAAAATTGCTAGGAGAGAAGGAAGGCACTACAATGGGTTGTTCATCATCAGACCCACTGTCAGAATTAGCATCCAAAGTGTCTGTATTAGGAGTTGGAGATGCTTCAGAATCTGCATTTTGATCAGCCTTATGTCTAGCATAACCCAAGTAATCAGTCAAGTAGTCAAGATCAAATGACCAAACATGACCCTGGCCTTGAACATTAGGCTTGTCTTCAAGATACCTCAGATTCAATGTCTCCTCAATCTTCTTTGCAGATACATTATAAACTCTGTACGCCTTACTATGAGCAGAATACCCCACAATGTAGCCATCATCAGCTTTCTCATCAAATTTGCCCAAAGGATCACTGGTATTTAAGATTGTCACCTGACAGCCAAACGGTTTAAGATAATGAATAACAGGAACTTTTCCAAAGAGAAGTTCATATGGTGTTTTAAGATGTGGTCTAGTAATGGACACTCTATTGAGTACATAACAAGCTGTACCAACAGCCTCAGTCCAAAACATGGTAGGAAGTTTAGAGTCTGCTAGCATTGATCTTGCAGCTTCTATTAAGGTTCTATTTTTTCTTTCTGCCACCCCATTTTGTTGAGGGGTTCTTGGAGTGCTATAGTCCCTTTTGATTCCCTTTAACCTGCAGAGTTCTATCAGAATGGCATTTTTGAACTCTGTACCATTATCACACCGAATTCCTTTCACCTTTTTGTTCAACTGATTCTCAATAAGGGTAATGAAATCTTTCAATATTGCAGAAGTTTCATCTTTGGTACTTAGAAAGAATACCCAACAAAATTTGCTAAAACCATCAGTGATCACCAGACAAAAATATTTATGATCAATGCTTCTCACTTTAGTTGGACCAAACAGATCCATATGAAGCAGCTGAAGAGGTTCAGAAATAATGGTTACTGCTGTAACAGGAACACCTTTGTAGGAGGCTCTGTGCTGCTTCCCTTTGTTGCATGCAACACAGTTATGATCATTGGTGAATACTTTGGCAGGAAGTCCTTCTACTAGACCCAGCTTAGAGAGCTGATTGATGGTCTTGAAATTGACATGGGCCATCCTTCTGTGCCATTTGGTGGACTCATCCACAGATGCTTTAGCCACCAAACATGTTAAGTCACCTGCTGGTTTGACATTAGTTAAGTTGAATGTATACAAATTGTGACTACGAGGAACCTTCAGTAGAATTGAAGTATCTTCTGGGAGTTTGAAGTCTTTAGACAGCACAAGACATTCATCCTCTGTGAAGAGTACTTTGTTCTTAGTGTCACAGATTTGTGAGACTGAGAACAAATTAAAGTGTTGAAGTTCCTTGACATAATAAACATTCTCAAAGTCCAGCTGTGGTGTTTTGATGGTCCCTTTTCCTGTAATTCGTCCATCACTTCCTCCAAAGGTTACATTGCCTCCACCTTCTATAGGTATAAAGTTATGCATCATGTCCCTGTTTCCTGACATACTTCTAGAACAACCACTGTCAACAATTCCAACATCTTTATGCTTAAGGGGATGATCCTACAATAACAACAAAATATACAAAGAATTAGTACACTATGGAGGCTCAAGTCATTGCTGACTTGAACCTGCCTTGTGGATCATATGAGTTGTGCCATGTAGAAGTATAAGATCCACTATTGTTCTTGGGTTTCCAATGAAACTTAGGTCTCTGTTTATTCCAAGAACAACCTGCTGAGGTCTTGACAGCAGTATCCCAGTACCCTTTCCCATTAGTCATAGGGTTAACATATCTAGGCCAAAAACCATTTTTAAAATATTCACTGGTTGGTTGAACATATGGTTTTCCAAAAGATCTTCTCCAAGGAAAAGAAGTATTATAATTAGCAGCTTGTGGAACATAAGGTGATATATCATTAACATTGGTCCACATTGGTCTAGATTTCCTAGAATCACCACACCTACTCATTCTTTGCTCATGATAGTCACAATCCTTAATTAAATGAGATTTACTTCCACACACAAAACATTTCTTCTGAAGAGAAGATTTATTCAAACCAAAAGAAGTATTCTTACAAACAGAAGTATTCAAACCAAAACCATGAAAAGAATTGTTTTTAACATTATTATTATGCAAAGAAGTAAAAAGCAAGTCTTCAGAGGCAACTGTCTTGGAAGGGCATTCCTTGGCAGCAACTCTGTCATGCTTATTGGTAGTCTTGGGTGCAGGCAGGGGTGAAGACTTGGGAAGGTCAGACTTGGGAAGGTCGGACTTGTCATTTGAATCACACTCTGTAGACCCTTGCTTGGAGGACTTGTCACTGTTAACACAAGAGACAAAGTCATTAGTAGAAGTATTAGGGTCTGGCAAGTCTTTTGACTTTTTGCCATACAGATGGTGTGATCCATCAAAGTCATTAATAGTGGAAAGGTCAATGGGCATGTGCTCACCTCTAATTGGTCCACGAACAGCATGTAGGTCACCTTCTTTCACAAAATGTGCTAGGCCTGCTGGTGTAGATCTACGTGTGTCATCTCTAGCTTCTAGGCCTACATATTTCTTAAAACCTAAAGCCACTGTAGAATTGGGAGCTTGACTGCTATAAATGAGACTAGCTAACTTACTACCATTCATCATCCACTCATTATTCCTAGCAATTTCCTCCTTAAGTTTTTCTTTAAGCTCTAGATTTTCTGACTCTACATCTGCTCTTAACTTCTCAGACCATTTTAACTCATTTGTAGCACATTCAAGATCTCTTTCTAAAACACCTATTTTCTCACCATAAGCTATTTCATTCTTCTGTAACCAAACCTTTTGCCTTTCTAGTGTTTTTAAAGCCTGTTTATAAGCTTCTACTTCCACATAGTATTCATTATATTTTGGTTCCATAATATCATAAGCTTGTTTTAATTCATTATAACGCTCACTACAACCAAACAAACAGTTTTGTACCTGAGAGATGCCCATCAAGGCAATCTGATCATGCCTATCCTCTGAAGTACAGTCTGCTATCAACCCAACATTATCAGAACCATCATTATCAGACTCCTCATGTAGCTTCCAGTCCACATTGCTATCAAGAGTGACCAACGCAGTTGATCCCTTTGAAGTTCCTGCATCCTTCTGATACTGCTGACTGAGCATGGACTTCTTCAGCCTTCTAGACTCCTCATTCCCACCGAACTTTGCTTTAATAGCTAACCATATATCCTTGGCATCATGCATGAAGTGAAAATCACTCAAGTGATCCTCAGGAATAGCTTGTAGAAGAATAGTTCTGACCTTTGTTTCTCTCTGAACTGCTAGCAACTCTTCAGCAGTTTTGGGAGGAACATTAATCATGTTCCCAGCAGCATCCGTGGTAGTTCTCTTCAAACTGTTCCCCTTCAAAATTATCTGCCATAGATTCCAATCAATGTTGGAAATCCAGTTCTGCATCTTCATAGCCCAAAGATCATATTCCTCCCTTTTAAGGTAAGGAAACTTAGCATTGCTATTAGCAAGACTTAGTTGCTGCAGATGGGTGGAGTTTTGGTTGTTGGTGAGTTCAGTTTCAGCATCTGAACCAGGCATGGTGTTATTGTAATGGTTGTATTGGTGTTAAGAAAAAGCTTGTCCTTAGTATCGTAGAGACTCTCACGAGGCTCTGAAACCACTTGTTGAAACAGACACAGACCTTGATAGATCTTGAGCTCGTGGATCGTTATGTATGCCTATGTAATCACAAGCACCATAAAAGACAATCTCTACAACTAATGTTTATCAGCGGAATATAAACACAAGTAAATAACTAAGAACTTCTTGATCCTCTATGGATCTTTATATTAACTAAAACTGAGTTTTTCCAATCGGTACATAAACCTTTCTAATGTGTTCCTTTTATAGATAAGGAACCCTAAACAATATCGCTAAACCGTTTCCCAAGAAACGTATAATCATAAAACTAATAAAGATATACACAATCACTTCCTAATAAAGCTCATGTATATCCACACTAAATAAACTAAATACGGAATAAACACTTCCGCAGAAACAAACTAATCACTATTATTCTTCAGCAGAATAAGTCTTCGGCAGAATCCACTTCACTTCAGTAGAAACACTTCGGCATTAAGTTCAGCATAATCAGACTTTCACATAATTCCCAACAAGATATAGTATCTCTAAGATGTTTTACGATTGTCGTTGCGAGGAGACTAGTTCTTATGGATATGATTGAGAGTGATTTTTAATGGAAGTTGTATATATTTTTATATTATATGTTTAACTTATATTTGATGTTAATTCAAACTTTTATTCAAGTAAATCAACATTACATATAGATGACGTTGAGTTAGATAAACATTACATAGATAACATTACCTAAAAGTAGGAGATGAATATGTAAAGATTCATCCAATAAAAACTGTATCCTTGTCGAAAACAGCAACCATGTTCCTCAATGTAATGTTAAGAGAAGGGGGTGTTGATTTTGGGGTAAACACAGAAACATTACGAAGTACCAACACAGCTCCGACTTTGATAGTCTTTTTGTAACCTGCCTCTTCTGTAAGGACTTTGTGATGAATTGTACCAGACATTGTCCCTGTTGGATCTTTTAGTGTCACTGTTAGCTCACCTAGCGCGTTAGGTGTACAAGTCTTGATTACACCTACAACAAGTTCAAGCTTCCCTTTCACACAATAGTTTTTTATATCGCCAAGACAACCAGTTACGATGACATCTTCATCATTATGAAGCTTATGAATCGCGCTTAGCCATGGCCCACGGGTAAAATGATCATCCTCCTTGATATCCTCATTTATTTTCCTTAAATATTCTTGTGTTGGCACTACACAATATTCGGGGCCACCTTCCCTAATGTCTGAATTTTTGCGGAGAATAGCCGCTTGAAGAATACCAGCAGGACCAGGTATTATCCTAGTCCGGTTGTTGGAAGAGGTTGAAGAACCCCCAACGTTATGTTGGGGTGCATATGTTGTGTCCCTTCTTTGGGATGGTGGAACGAATGGTGAGTTGTTGTATCGTTTGGTGTTTCCGGTATTGTTTTGTCGAGACATATTGTGGAGAGTAACCTTCTTTGCAGAGAGTAGAAATGTCAATAATGTTGATATGTGTTTAGAAAAATAGAAGTAAATGAGGTTTTATAGGTAAATTTTTTATGGTGTTGTCAAATCATGTCGGGATAAAGAAAATATTCTTGTCATATATCGCGTAATAAATTACACATACACGTTAATGTCAATGAATTGTCAAATCTATGTCAGTGTACAGAAAATGAACTGTCAAATCCTTGTTATATATCGCGTAATAAATTACACATACACGTTAATGTCAATGAATTGTCAAATATATGTCAGTGTACAGAATACGAACTGTCAAATCCTTGTCATATATCGTGTAATAAATTACACATACACGTTGATGTCATGGAATTGTCAACACATGCTACCACTAGAATTGGCTTTATATAGCTGACAATTTATAGACCAATAATTCATTAACTATTGTAGAGCAATAATTAACTATGTCACTTTTTATATACTTGACCATTATAGAATCATGTTGCTGAATATGACATTGCTAAAAATGTAGAACATTGATTAGTTAAAAAAAGAGTACATAAACAAACATTGATAACGTTAAAGACACGAACTAAACGACAATGGTATGATTTGGTTCATTAAGAAGAATTAGTGACTCATTCACCTATTCTGACAAAGAAATGACTAAGCACCTTTAATCATATATATATAACCACTACTTTGTGGTGGTTTCATTACTCAAATTCAATTGTTACTTCTTTCATTCATCAAATGTCAACATCTAGTACGCCTACATTGAACTTCACTATCAACTTCAACGGAAATTTTACACTTAACCCAGTAACATATCAAGATGGTTCAAACATGAGTATCAATGTTCCAGAAATTGATTTTCAGGATATGGTTACTTATCTAAAGAGAAAAATACCAACGAGGGTCAACAATCTATATTACGCATTGCCAGAAAACAAAACGTTGAACGGTCTAAAACCAATTGAAAATGATTATGATATAGATGTTATGTATGACATCGCAAAGGTTGTTGGGAAGCTCCAACTTTTCGTTTCTGAGCAACCAATTCATTTAAGCACAATTTTGATTCCAGATGATGGTTCTCTAGAAGAATCATTTGCTGGTGTAATTTCAGAAGAAACAAAACTAAAGCGTGAAGAGCGTGTCCGGTATCTACATGAAATGGTTAAAAGAAAAAACAAGCTTGAAGAGCGTGTCCGGTATAAAGCTTGGTACAACAAAAAAACAAAACCTACTACACCGTATACACAAACCATTTTCAGTTTTACTGTGCACAATAACGGTCAATTGGTTTGCATTGGCGGAAAACCACAATATGTAAATGGTTGGAAGATGAACATCAGTTTTCCAAGAATGAAGCTAGAAGAAATGAAGCGATATCTGTTAAACATCGTTGACGGGAAGATTCATGCTCTTTATTATGAAGTACCACACTTTGGCATTACAAGCACCGTCAAACTAAGAAACAACTATGATATGCATGTTATGTTTGACATTTCAGCAGCACAAGGCAACTTGGAAATTTACATTGACCATGTGGGTGTCGATTTTGTTATTGAAAATTATATATGCCCAAATGCTACCTTGGCAAAAATAATGGATCGTGTGATAACAGACTACACAAGTGACAACGAAGACGGAAAAAAGCACGTAACAGAATCAGATGACACATTTGATCAAATGGTTGAATGGGCGGAACAAGAACACTTTCAGAATGAGCAAGCTAAAGTAGGTGAACGTCGTCATAAAGCCATATGGAATAATCGTTCGTATTCGTAATCATATGACTGAATAAGTGTCATGTATGCTTTAAGATTGTCTTATTTGTATTATTTTCATTATCAATGTTGGAATGAATGTTAGCATATGTATTCAAATTACCTTTATTCAACTAAAAGTACAAACGTTCATTACTGAAAGACAAACCACATAAGATAAAAACATAAACACAATCTTCTTATTTGTTGGGTTGAACAACAAACATCTGTGCCACTCCATCATAAGCAGTAGAAGCACATTCAACGAAAAACATTACCTCGTCATCTTCAGTAATATCAATACCATAGTCAAATGAAGGCAACTTACAAGACAAATAAATCGGAAGATTTGGATCTAACTTGAATTTCTTCACCACCAAACCAAGTAACCCTGAGTACGTCATATCATTATACATAATTACACCTCGATGCTGATCATCAAAATGTAATACACACTTGAACTTCTTAATATTTGAATTCATGGCTACCCTAGAGAGAAGTAATAAATCTATGTTTATTTCAATTTTAAGGTAGGCTATAAGGTAGGTTATAAATGACAATGTCGATATGACAACTCACTGACAATGTCGTATATGCTTTCAAATTTACATGAAATATGACATTTTTAAGAACTAACATTGATTTGACAAATCACTGACAATGTCGTGTATGCTTACAGTTTTATACGAAATACGACATTTTTAAGTACGAACATTGATATGACAACTCACTGACAATGTCGTTGTCGCTTACAATTTAACACGAAATATGACATTGACATGACTAATCAATGACTTTCATATGAACTCTTTTTACAATTTTGTAAATGTTTCCAGAATGTTTTCAAGTACGTACTTTTTTAGTTCTAAACACAAGATAAATTAAAAACCGTATATCGAACCATTCACATATATTTAAGTACGTACTTTTTTCCCATCATTTTAAAAAAACTATGAAAAAATTTAATGTTTAAAGGATTTGTATACTACACAAGTGAAAATACATTAACCATTATATTGAAAAGATTTTATGTGTGAGATATAGATATGTGTTTCTAAGTCTATACATATAGAAATTCTATTGTAATTCACCATGTAAACAAAACCATAAAACAAAACATGAGTCGTAGAAAACCCTAAAACATGTCGTGTATAGGGTATTATATTACACGACATTGTCTAGGGCTTGAAATGAGAATGCAAAATATGTGTGTCGTGTATTTCCATCCTCTATACATGACATGGCCTTTGTCTTTTTCCCATCTCGTGTATTTTCTTGAATGGTACCCGACATGCCCCTAAACTTTGTCCAAGTATTGACCCATGTCGTGTATTTTATTGAATGGTACCCGACATGCCCCTAAAGATTGACCCATGTCGTGTATGTTTTCACCATGTCGTGTATGTTTTTCACACTAGATGAGATTGGTAAGAATAAAAAAAAAGGCATGTCGTGTATAGACGTCCTTTTGTACCCAACATGCTACAAATTTATTTGCAAGAATCATTTGTGGCCATACACGTCCATGTCGTGTATATAGTGAAAATATATACCCGACATGGATGGGTATTTTTGATATTGAGAAGAAAGATGGGTAAGTGCAGACACGGTATTATGATTTTGGGTAGTACAGTAATTTTCACATATATAAACTGCTAAAAGTCGATACCTTAAAACGAATCTGATGTTCTTCAAAACAGTTTCTTGCCAATAAAACCTTGAATGAACCCTAGATCGAGAGCCACCTGCTCTGAAACCAATTGTTGAATCCAAGATCCGGACTCAACTAGGGTATAATAACAATGATTGAATAGATGCACAGCGGATAATAATTAACACAATCAAAGTTACCAACAAGGTTTTTCTAATAAAACAATGATCCTCTATGGATCTTTTTCACTCTCTCTTATGATGTTTTTTTTTCCTGGAATGTTTTCTCCAGTTCTAGAGTTATTCAATACAAAAGACATCAGTTCCTTTTATACACAAGGAACCCTAAATAAAACAATAATATAAAATAAATGCATATTACTACCTAAAATAGCTCATGCATATCCTAACAAACTAATACTGATTGACTATATCAGTAGAAATATAATATCAGCTGAAACCATCTACACGTTTTACTGCTTTAGCAGAATTGCTTCTTGAGCATAATCATGTTGCACTTCAGCAGATTCGTCAGCAGTAACATCAACAGAATTCCTACTTTCCAAAATTCCCAACATTAGGATTTGGAAAATCCATTTAGAAGAGTCGGTCACTCCTACTATAGTCTAGCATATGTTAGCTCGTAGACTTAACATTATTTATTAGTTATCAGATTAGTTAAGTAACACCGTGGAGGACGGACGGGTCTTTACGCACTGTATACCTGATCCACAGCCCGACAGAGGGCGTATTATGTAAGACTATAAAAGCCTGTTCCCATCCATGGGAAGAGGTGGAGCTTTCATTCTAATCAAGCCAACTTCTATTTTTCTCTCATCACTTTCTCTCTCTAGAAAGCATCCCACTTCTTTCTCTCTCTAAAACTCTTGCTTAAATTCAAATCATATATTTGTGTGTTTGTGTGTTACAATAACCAATATCTTACAACTACTGCCACTAGCTTAGTAGTTGGACAGGCCAGTGTTAACATAAGTAAGACCCCAACCATGGCAACTGATGCAGGATTTCTGACCAGGTTTTAATATTTATAGTGTCGCGTTTACCTATGGTCCACCTTATGCACTCACGGGCAGTGTACCCGGTCGTGTGTAGTGTAGTAATCGGTAAAACCGAGGTCGTCCCAAGAGCTATGTGATCGGATTCTAATTAATTCTAGATGTCACTGGTTTTAACCGGTTTATAATGGAAATGATTATTTAACTAAGACACAAGAAATAAATGCGTAAAATAAAGAGGTTGTGATCAATAGAGAGAAAGTGTGCTAACCTAATTACTCATCCTATCATGTAATGTTCATGTTTTATTACTTCCAATTGATTCAAGTGGGGGTTTAAGTTGCTAGCACAACATTTGGTTAGTTCGTCCTAACCAATCAACAAAGGCTCCTACCCGAGGTCAAGATTCTACCCTTGATAGTCAAGTGGTTTTTAGTCGCCTAAGCCAAGTCATTAAGTACCCTACATGCAAGATTCGAAATAATGAGTGCCCGGGCGCTAGCATCTTAGACACTCATCCCTAACTTCTTAAGTTCATCCGGATGACCGGTGATCATTTGGTCAGTTCGCACAAGCGAGGAAGGGTCGTCAGTCGGTCAATTATTACCCTTCCCAACTCTACCTAACTATTAAGGGTCAGTTGGTCAATTCTCCTAAGCAACTAGATACGACCGCCTTTCAAAACTACCGAAGCTAGGGTAACTACCAACGAACTATGCATGCATACACTAGAAACAATTATACGGAAGCATGACAACATAAACAAGACATTCAAGGAATCATAACTAGGGTAGCACCAAAGGTGCTTAGCGGATCATATTAAAAGAAACAAAGAATTCAATATTTAACATAATGAAAGACATGAATCGAAAGTAAAAGATAAGATGATCACTAATGCTTATCGATATGGAGTGATTCCTCCCTTGGAGATGGCTCTGTATGCTCCGAATGATCTGCCTTTGGAACCCTCTTCACGTTCTCTGACTTTGAGTTATGAGTGAATGATGTGAAATGCTGAAATTAGGGCTGGTATTTATAGGCACGATCCTAGTTACGGCGTAACTTGAGTTGAGAGTTACGTCGTAACTTCAATAATTCTCCAAATATTACCCTCGTTAAGTAGGTTACGGCGTAACACTTGGGAAAGGTTACGCCGTATCTTCATCACAGATCTCTTTTGGATAGATTATGGCGTAATTCTTGTAAGGAGTTACGGCGTAGTTGATGGAGGCGCAAAATATTTCTTGACCTAGATGATTACGGCGTAACCGTAGTTGGGAGTTACGTCGTAGTTGCTGTTAAGTTGGTCTTCAGAGTCAAAACACTAGCTACGGCGTAATGTGAGAGACTGAGTTACGCCGTAGCTTCTTCACAGTTGGTATACTATCATAAATTGTTAGAAAAATCTCCAAATCCGCTTCACTTAGGCTCCAATGCTCATAATTTACCTGAAAGTGAAATATAAAGGAATACAAGCGTAAATCCATATAATTGATATAAAATACGAGCATTATCGGGGGAAATTGACACTTAAAAATCAGGACTATTTGATGTTATCAAATATCCCTCCACTTGAACTCTAATTGCCCTAAAGTAGACCTTATTAGAAAAAATTCTAAAAAGTTATCCCCCATTACCTGGAAAATATGAGTTTAAAAATCCCTTATGCTAGAATAAATCAAAGCCGAACACCTCACGAAATGGGAACAAAAACACTCAAATCTCTCAACTAGTCTAAGTGTCAATTTCGGGGTGATCACTCAAAGCATAGTCATAGCATGTATTCTATCATAAGCTTGGCAGTTACACAAATCTCCACCACTAGAGTTAAGGACAAAACAATTCTTGAAGGCAATATGGGTAGACACAACATGGGTTAAGGGTGTAATGTCATTACTAACGTGTCACGGTAAAGTGGACAAAATCAATGATACATGACCAAATCCATGGCCAAGACACCAAAGATTGCTCGCTTCATCATCTAGACACCCTTCATGACTAAAAGGGTAGGATAAGACATGGGAAGTAATTGGTGTAAAATAAAAGTAACAAAGCAAATAGTCTTAACCTATAACCAAGTTGTCATCCCTACCGGTCATCCAAAGTTCATACTTTAAGGTGAAGAAACCGGATCATGATATAACAAGTAGATGTGCCATTAGCGGACGTCATGATGGGCACATTGCCTGTTCTTCAGTTTTTGGCGCAATAGTTATCAACTTAATTCTTCAAACGTGACTGAGGTGGCCTCCCCGATGCTTAATCTTTGATGAGCTCCAATCATAGTGCTTATAACATTGCACTTTACAATAATCAATGAACTACAAATTTTTTTACATCATAACTAAAAACATAACATCCTCCTACTTGAGATGAAGACATAATGAGAATATGGGGGGTCTTCCATGATCTTCAAATATAAGTCTTTGACGAAAGCGTGATTTCCGAACCTTTCTACTTGAACCTTGAACTTAGGCAAACAATGACTTCCCGATCACAAGTTAAGACTACACGGTAGGCTAAGGCGAATGTGTGTAACAAAACAATATATATTAGGTGAACAAAAGGAAAGGAATTGCTCAGACGGGTGTATCTTGCACTGAAGGTGAGTGCAACAAAAGGGTTTAACATGGGGGTCGAAAGTCGAGGTGACTAATCGATAGACACACAAGGATAGGCTATTTGGGTGATAATCCTAAAAATATTGCCTTCTCAAATTGATTATTCCATATACCTTAAGCGAACTAAACATACCTCGTCTATGGTCTCGAAATGATGCAAAGGCCAAGTTCTAAAGTTTACAAGCTACCGATACACTCATAATTTGGTGGATTGGGGTAAATAAGTGGAAATGGATAAGGCTAATCTCACCATAAAATATCAAGGTTTATAATGTGCTCGGCTAAGGTCTAATCTAGTTAGGTTAAGAAAAATATGTCAAAATTTTAAAAATGGCATAATTTTTCAAAATAAACTAGAAAAACGAGGGTAATTAAGTTCAAGTAATAATTCTACTCCCGTCCCCCCACTTGAGATGTACAAAGTCCCTTTTGTACTAAACGTTAAATAAAGGTGAAGAGAAAGTAGAATTAGAGCGATAACGTTCCTGAAATTTGCTCGTTAAAAAGAGAGAAGGCCCACGAAAGAATTGTGCCTTCGCTTAAGTATCCACGAGCAAACTTCATTCCCTGAAATCAAACTAACCAACAAGCATAATTCTAAAAAAAAGAAAAAGAAAAAGAAATCTAACTCACTTTCGTAGGAATCACAGTTCATTTAGCATATGTAACAAGCCTTTTAAACCACTTGGTGTCCCAAGTGGATGAGTGTAGTCTCGTGAGGGCTTACAGGAAACATACCCACAAAGTTCATTTAAAAACTAATACAAGGTTATTGCATTAATATAGGAAAAAATTAGAACTGCAGGAGAATTACGACGTAACCCTTTAGAGGAGTTACGCCGTAATTGTGGTAAAACCTGGCAATTAGCTATTGGAGAATAGCTACGGCGTAACCATAGAATGAGATTACGCTGTAATGGTTTATAACCTCGAGAGAATCGCCTACTGAGGATATGTTACGGCGTAACCATGAGGATGAATTACGCCGTAACTGTTGGACAGAACTGGTCCCCGTTTTAATCACTTGTGAATTCATCTCCTTTTCCTACAAAAACATTAAAAACACAAAACCCAACAAAAATATGAAATAAAAGAAAATAAAAAGGATAATTCGGGTTGTCTCCCGAAAGAGCACTTTTCTTTGTTACCGAGTCTTTAAGTTAGACTCAAAGCCATGGGACTTTATGGTGGCCTCTGAACTTGGCCAACCTCTTCCATCTCTTTCATCAAGTTGTGTCTGACCCATGCGACATTAGTAGCGGTGCGAAGAAACTCCTTTGTCTCAATCTTCCGAATCTTGGAAAATTTTTCATCCGGCCCCAAGTGGTACTTTGTAATCTCAAATTTTCCAGCTATAATTGGTGGCGGCCTTTTGTACGGAATACCAAGAAGTTTCCACCTCCGTTGTTCGTATGCCTCATCATCTGGGTCAGTGAACTCGTCTTGACCATGTAGTTCAAGGTAGTCCATAATTCCCTCAATGTCATCATCATCGGACTTAGTTCCCTTAAACCACTCGTCATCAAGTAATTCTTCAATAAGCCCACGCTTGCACTCTTCTTTTTCATCGCCCCATGTATCTTTGCTATCCTCATTCATCACTTCAGTAGTATCGTTGGGAATCTCTTCAGTTGGGTTTTCTTCACTCATGCACCCCTTCCAAATTTTTTCCTTAGTGGAAGCATCCACTTTTCCATACTTGATTTTAACCCAATTGTCAAATCCCAACTTATCTAACCAAGGTAGCTCCGTTCTCTCATTGTCATTGGTTGAGGTCCACAAAAATTTGGCATCCCCAACTCTAGCTATGCTACTCCCCCTGTTACAGTCATCGTCAAACGGGTTACAAGAAGCCCAAAATACTTCACCAACGGTTTTTACCTTCTCACACCAATGCTTCCAAACAGTCTTGTCGTTGGTGTTGCTCGAGGGATCATATTTGCAAGAGGTATCATCCTTGATTGACTTTTCATCTATGGACTCTCTCTGTTGGGAGCAATGTTCTTCGTAGTCGAGCTTGAGCTTCCTTAGTAGACCTGCATTAATGATAGCATCCCCGAATCTTATCATATACCAATTATGAAAAGATAGATTTCCGAACTTGATATCGTGTCTTTCAAGCTCATGGGGGCATGTCCATTCTTCAACCTTCATATTTCCACCCTTATTACAATACTCACGAAATGGATTGCATGTAGGCTATGCTCGTGTAGATTCATCTTCCATGATCATTATTGGATCGCAGCAGTGTTTAATAGGGGTGATGACGTACCCTCCGACCAGGTCGAAGGACTCCCCTTCGACCTCAGTCAAATTTGCATAATGAAGGACCGAGTCTATCTTCCTAAGTCATCGATGGCGTAAAACCATTCATCATTGATATGATTACCAGTTGGGAATTCGCCAATCGAAGGCCTAAGCCCTTCCGGGTCTAAACTTGAAGACACTAAGACAAAGGAGAACATTGACTTGTTCTTCCCCCACGTTCCCACTATCTCCTTAGCTTCCCCGCCAAGACAGAGAGAGTGGGGATGAAGCCCTAGCGGTTACCACAAATCATGGGACGACCCCATGATCTCCGAAACGTGTGCAAACACTCTCCAAGCTTATTTCTCTATCTATAAATAGGTTGGACGAGTCATTTCAATGGTATGTTCACTTAACACACCATTTCACATTCTCTACATTACTTACAACACATATCACATATTTACTCGCACGCCGGAGGTGGTTCACAGGGTCCAACCCAAGCGCAATGACTTAACGAAGTGTCTTCTATTTCTTATTGCAAATTGGCTAATAAGTTTGGCGCAAGCATAACACCCCCTCATACCCTTCGATCACCATCGAAGGCCTGGTCGTACGATTTATTATACAATCAGTGGCGCCGTCCGTAGGACCCGCTACAATTGGTCTCGTTATTCCAAACTTATAACCAGTCAATCACACTCACTACTTTTACGGCATGAATCAAGGAAGAAAACATACTCCCCCTCCGGGTTTCTCGACCTTGACACTAATCTCAGTCAACGATCCTAACAACCTTCCCAATATAACCGCGTCCACTTTCACCACACGATCTCGACCAGAAATAACTCCCAACAACCATGCTTCGACGTCAGCCAACCCCGAACCAGTTATCAGTCTTGCGTTCGTCGAAGCAAACCTCGAAGCACTGGAGTCCTTATTAAGGGCTCAAAGGAGGTAGACTTGGAACGTAGAGATGCGGAGGGAGTTGGAATACTCTAGTGATGAGTATGACGAAGAGATAAAGATAGAGACTAGGCCCTTGGCTCCTGGGGCTACACGCTCAGTGCTAAGGATAGGATCTCCTAGAAGTCGAAGGCCGAGTGGAAGATCGGTGGGTTTCGAAGATGTTCCAGAGAGGGCTCCGACAAGAAGGGAAGGAACGGTGGAAGGCTCCAATGGAAGGAGTCACCGAAGGGAGACTACGGAGGTTAACTTGCCACCACTCTTGGCAGCCCACTTGGGGAGAACTGAAGCAGGGGTTCCGTTGCGGCCTTCTCACGCATCTGGCGTAGAAGGCAATCCACCTCAAATGAATGGGGGAGGAAATATTCCTCCTCATGGTATGTACCCTCCTTTCCAGACTCAATCTTATCCCCATGGGGTCTATCCCCCACTTAGTGGGCAGACTAGCAACCTTAGCTTTCCTCAAACTTACGGGAGCATGCCCTACGGGCAACCCATGGTATACCCTCCGTACCCTGTAGGAAACCATCCATCTTTTATGCCTACTGCTTACCCTCCTTATGCTAATCAAAATCCTGTCGGAGTACCTCCGAACCATAACCCATACAATATTGTCCCCACTTACATGCCACCTTACAACTGCCTTTATTCGGAGCCTATGGGTTCCACAACACCTTTTGTAAGATGGATAGAAGACTACCCTCTACCCGACGGGTTGAAAATGCCCGCACACATTGGTACATATGATGGAAAGGGGGACCCAGATAATTTCGTACATCTGTTCGAATGGGCTATTAGAATGCAGAAATGGGTTATGCCTGTTGCTTGCCATATGTTCACGTATACCCTGCGAGACTCCGCTCGTATATGGTGGAATGGGCAGAAAGCAAGTAGCATAGTAAATTTGGATGATCTCAAGGCCAAGTTTAGATCACACTTCAGCCAGCAGAAGAAGTTCACCAGGACTCATTTGACAGTGCACAACATCAAGCAAAGGGAAAACGAGAGCACCAGGGCTTTCGTTACAAGATACACAGATGACACCTTGCAGATTCTGGGTCTGCACGAAGACCAGCGCATCTCTGGTTTTGTGCATGGCCTACGAAACAGAAGTCTGGTGGAATTCTTATCCACTGACCTTCCCACAACCTACAAGAGCTTAATGGAGAAGAAATACACCTGGATCGAAGCCAAAGAGGTAGCTACTAATGGGGCTCCGATCAAAAGCAAAGAAAGTCACAGCAAGTTCCCAAAGCACTCTTCATGGGAATGGTCCAAAAATAGACACAAAGGCAGGGACAGGTTCACACCCAACAACAAAAAGACCAACCACGGACTCTTGGCAAATATGTCTAAATCTCCAAGGGAAATACTTGCTACGGAAAGGGCTGCGAAGGCCTTCGAACCTCCCCCTCGTTTGACAAGTAAAGGTAGAAGCAGGGATACATCCAGATACTGCTACTTCCATGAAGATTACGGTCACGACACCAATAGTTTCCGAGAGCTTAAAAGATAGAGAGAAGAGGTCGTGAAGTCTAGCCAATTGGGGCATTTGGTGAAGGGTATAAAGAAAGGTAGAGAAAATATTTCCGACACACAGTTGGGGAAAGATACTACGCCTGTTGAAGCTCCAATCCTCATGGTTCACAGGGACGATTCTGGTTTAAACAGGAAAGCAGCAGAGAAAGGTTTATGCGGGGTAGGGGACGTGCCATTCTTTCGAACGACCTCGTGGTCATCAAGGTCTTAATTTCCAACAGGGAAGTCAATAGAGCCTACTTGGACTGCTGAAGCTCCTGCGAAGTTATATATGAGCATTGTTTCCTAAAGCTCAAGCCTTCGATTCAGTCGAAGAGGGTAGACTCAAAGATACCTCTGGTGGGATTCTCAGGGGAACATTCACGGCCTTTAGGAGAAGTCCCTTTGGTAGTAACAATCTGAGAAGGAAAGCTAACAAGAACAGAAACCCTGATCTTCTCAGTCGTAAGGTCTGAATCTCCTTACAACCTGTTGATAGGAAGAACCGCAATGCAGAAAATAGGTATCGTTGTCTCCACCATACATGCTGCGGTCAAATTCCAAACACCCTACGGTATTGGAACGGTATTCTCTAGCTACAGCGCGAAGAAGCCTACAGATGTAGGAAAAAGAGTCAGACAAAGTCCTGAAAAGGTTCCGAAGGATATTATCAGTTGCACTGATGCCGAAGAGCGTATCTTAGTCAACGACCTGCATCCGGAACAGATGGTGGTCATTGGAAAACAACTCCCTGCCACCTTTAAGGCAGAATTGGAGAAGTTACTTAAGGCTAACACAGACGTCTTCGCATGGACATAATCAGACATGACGGGGGTCCCAAGAACCCTCATCATAGATGGAAAGCCCTTCGGCACCGAGCACAAGCTTAACGAGTTCAAGCATATAGAGCCTATCAAGCAGAAGCTCCAAAACCTTGCACCAGAAAGGAACGCAGCAACATGCAAGGAGGTAGACGAACTCGTAGGAACAGGCATACTCAGGGAAGTAAAATATCAAACCTGGGTAGCCAATCCAGTGATGGTTAAGAAGCATGATGGAGGATGGCGAATGTGTGTGGATTTCACCGACATCAACAAAGCCTGTCCGAAGGACTGTTATCCTCTACCAGAAATTGATTAGAAAGTGGAGTCCTTATCAGGGTTCCGACTTAAGTGTTTTCTGGATGCTTACAAAGGTTACCACCAGATACAGATGGCAGAAGAAGACGAGGAGAAAACAACCTTTTTCACAGGAAAAGGCATATATTGCTACAAAAAGATGCCTTTCGGTCTGAAAAATGCAGGTGCCACCTATCAAAGGCTAGTGGACAAAGCCTTCAGCAGGAAAATAGGAAGGAACCTCAAAGCATACGTATACGATATGGTCATAAAAAGCAGAACAGAGGAAGATCTACTCTCCGACATAAAAGAAACCTTCGATCAGCTTCGCGCCATCAATATGAAATTAAACCCTAAGAAATGCTCCTTCAGTGTGGAGGAAGGGCAATTCTTGGGGCATCTGATCACAAAGCAAGGTATCAAAGCCAACCCTTCGAAGGTAAAAGCCATCACAGACCTACAGGCTCCTAAGTCTCTTAAGGATGTGGAAAGTTTGAATGGAAAGCTAGTAGCCCTCAGCAGATTCTTATCGAAGGGTGCATATAGGTCCTTGCCATTCTTCAAAACACTTAAAGGCTGTACAGATAAAAAGACGTTCCAATGGAGCGTGGATGCAGAAGCTGCTTTCCAAAAGCTCAAGGAGTTTATGGAAATTCTGCCTACACTTACTGCCCCAATCAAAGGCGAAGTGTTATTTATGTACATCGCAGCCTCCTTCGAAAGCATCAGTGCTGTTTTGTTGGCAGAAAGGGAAAACAAGCAAATCCCTATCTACTTTGTTAGTCGAGTCCTCCAGGAAGCGGAGCTGAATTATTCGGAGCTGTAAAAGTTAATCCTAGCCCTGGTTCATGCTGCAAGGCGCCTTCGAAGGTACTTCTAGGCTCATCCCATAACCGTGCTCACTGACAAGCCAATCAAGTAGATACTATCGAAACCAGAGAAATCTGGAAGGATAGCTAAATGGGCCATCGAACTAGGAGAGCATGAAATTGAGTACAAGGGTAGGAACTCTGTCAAAGGGCAAATACTGGCATATTTCTTAGCAGAGACACCCTTCGAGCCCAAACAGGACAACAAAGTTGCTGACAAGAAGCCTACGAAAGTAAACGAAGGGTGGAAGGTTTACACCGATGGGGCTTCTAGCTCCGACGGATCAGGAGCAGGGTTAATGTTAGTTAGCCTAGAAGGAAAAGAGTATACTTATGCACTCCACTTCGAATTCGATGCTACCAACAATGAGGCGGAGTATGAAGCATTACTAGCAGGCTTCCGAATGGCTAAAGACATGGAGGTACAGGATCTGGCTATTTTCGTTGACTCACAACTGGTAGCTAACGAGATCAAGGGCTCCTACGAAGCAAGACAACCTGTCATTAAGTAGTACCTAGACAAAGCCAAGGAGATGCTTGAAGGATTTACTTCCTACGACATAGAGCATGTTCGAAGAAACCAAAACAAAAAGGCAGATGCACTTAGCAAACTGGCATCAATGGCATTCGCTCATTTAACTAAGGAGGTTCTGGTCGAAGTATTGGCAGAAAGGTCAATCATCCTAAAGGAGGTATTTGATGTAATACTAGAGGAAGAGTCAAGTTGGATGACTCCGATCAGAGAATACTTGATAAGTGGCATCCAGCCGGAGGATCCAAACCTAGCACGAAAGGTCCGCATCAAGGCGCCACAGTACAGGATCATGGGGAACTATCTATACCGAAGGTCTTTCTTGTCTCCATGGCTCGGTTGTGTAGGACCTAGGCAAGCTTCGAACATAATTTAGGAGGTGCACGAAGGATCTTGCGGTCTACACGCAGGACCATGCTCTGTCGTTTCCAAGATAATGAAGATAGGGTACTATTGGCCTTCAATGCACAAGGACGCAGTGGAAATAATCCAGAAGTGTGATGCCTGTCAAATCCATTCAAGAGTACCAAGGCTACCCAAACAAGATATGACCTCCGTTACATCCGCATGGCCCTTCAGCCAATGGGGGATAGACATCGTAGGCCCTCTACCAATAGCTCCAGGAGGGGTTAAGTTTCTGGTCGTAGCCATCGACTACTTCATAAAATGGGTCGAAGCCAAGCCATTAGCATCAATAACAGGGAAACATATGGAGAATTTTGTGTGGGGATACATCATATGCCGATTCGGAGTCCCTCACATTATCATATCAGATAACGGGAAGCAGTTCGCCAAAGGGGTTTTCCCGTGTTTTGCAGAGGTCTGAACATAAAACAGTCCTTCACCTCCGTCTACCATCCTTAGGGTAACGGACAGGTGGAAGTCACAAACAGAGATGTCATCCTAGGCATAGAATGAAGGCTCGGTCGCAGCCATCACAGTTGGGTGGATGAGCTACCCCAAGTACTATAGGCTCACAGGACTCATACAAAGTCAAGCCATGGGGAGACACCTTTCAGCCTGACATATGGCACTGAAGCTGTAATTCCCTCGGAAGTAAGTGTCGAAACGGAACGTGTCATGAACTTTGAAGCAACAGAAAATGAAGAAAGACTCCGTAGCAATCTGGACTTACTTGAAGAAAGAAGGGAAATAGCCTCAATAAAGGAGGCTATTCACAAATAGAAGATTGAAAAATATTACAACAGCAGGGTTCGGCCCTCGACATTCAAACCAGGAGAATACATCTTCCGACTCAACAGTGCAAGTAAAGTTGAGTATCAGGGAAAACTAGGGCCTACATGGGAAGGGCCCTACGTCGTAACAGAAGCATATGGCAACGTAGCCTACAAGCTGGAAACCCTTGACGGAGACGCTATTGACAGAACTTGGAATGGCACTACCCTTCTGTGGAAAACTAGAAGGGGGGTTGAATAATGATAAGGTTTTAAAATGTACCTTTTTGAGGGGTCGTTTAAGCCCTTATTTGATCACTTTTGTATCCGTTATTACTTAATATCGTTCCTTTTCACTTTTTAGGTATCTTGAAGGCAAAATGCTGGAAAGACACTTATTCGGACGAAAAGACGCGAATATACGAAGAAAATGGCAAAAGTCAAGAATCGAGACACTCAGGCTGCTGGAACTGAAGGGGACGGCGTCAGGAACTACAAGTGACGGTGTCAGGTTCTATTAGAGACGCCGTCGGACAAGTTTTGTGATGACTCAGTAGCCAAATTGCACATTTACAAGTGACGACTTCAGGTTTTAAAAGAGTAGGGCGTCGCAACTCAGACGGCCTAGATTTGATCCAGACGACATCAGAGACTGAAAGGGACGGCGTCACAAGCATAAGGTAACGCCGTCGCAAGACTAACGTGGCCAAGACGAAATCCTAATAACGGCGACCCGATGGCGTCACAAATTAAAGGGTGACGTCGTCGCATGTGTAATCTTATATATAAAATCCAAATTTTTTAGTTTTCAGTATGTAGTCTTTAGGAGTAAAAACCTAAACCGAACCAAGGCTGTCTTGTACAGTATTTTAGGGTTCCATACCCTATCTTACATCAAGATAAGCGTTTTACTTCATTAATTTAATAATGTCTTCCTTTGATTGTGTGTATGCTTGCATGTTCCCAATGTCCGGCTTATTTACTTGTGGGTTTGCTTAGGTAATATGAAACTTAGTTATTGAATATTGATTGGTTGTCTCTTATCTTAATTGTAATTGACCTAGTATTGCGATAGGTCATTCGTTGTGTTTGTAATGCTTGATTAATCTTTGATGAACCTTAGTTTATAATCGCCTAGAGTAATTTTAGGCTAGTCATTCAAAGAATACCTTAGAGTTAAAGTTTATAAATCCTAGAGATTTTATAGTCATTAACCTTTGGTAGCTTCAAAGATTTAGGGATAAACGCATACCCTACGACCATAGAGACACAACGCAATTAAGAATAAGAACGTGACAATTCAACCACCAATAGGAGATAACTAAGGAGTAATAAAGCCTAAGCAAATACATTTTTAACTATCATACGAGCACACAACAATAGACATAGACTACCCTCACCTTAGTTTAGATAATTAGATAAGTAGAAGTAATCGGTAGAAATACCAAAACCCCCCAAATCCAAACCCCGAGATTCGTACCTTTCCATTTCCTAAAAAACATAAAAAAGATAAAAAATAATCTTCCTCAACCCCAACCTTAGCGTAGTAACTTCTCACTAGCATTCCTATTCCCCTAGAGAACAATATCAATTCCCGTGGCTTACCCTAATAGTACACTAAAACGATTAGGTTCACTGCCTAGGGTGTTGAAAAACTTGCTCGACGAAAAGGAAGTTCCTTTGACCCTGAACGACGCGTGTAGCGTTATCAAGTTTTTGGCGCCGCTGCCGGGGAATAGAATAGCTAGTTAGATTTCCACCTCGTTTAGGTTCCCTTGCTTGATTCCTATCAAGTAAGATTTTTTCTCATTTTTAGCTTCCTTGTAGTGTATCCCCCTTCTTTGTGTTTGTGTTCGTAAAACCCTTTTCATTTGTCGCTATGGCAAGTGAAGTTGCATTTGAATCATTAACAAATGAGGAACAATTGAATTTCGCAGATTATGTTGCTTTTTATTGTTCTAATGAATTTGTGAGTGATCTTAGAGATATCCAAAAGGAGCTGGGTGTAAGGTTGGATGGATTTGATAAATTTTGTGCTTGTGTGGTTTCTATTCAACGATAATTGTTACAATCAACTCCTTTTAGTGAGACCCTCTGGAAATTTTTTGAGAAAAGCCTCCTAAGCATAAACCATCAGTTGTCACAACTTGAGGAAATGGATAAGGAGGATTTATCCAACCTTAGGCATCATGATCAAAAAGACCTAGTTTTTAAGAACATGGAACCTAAACCCGAACAAGATTGTGAGATGGTTATAGTTGAACTACCTAGCTGCATGCGTGGGATAGATTTCACCAAAACATATGACACGCGTGAGGAATCCTTTAGACGAATAGAACATAGTGATCAAATTTTTGAGAATGATTCTTATAAATCGGACCAAGAATTTGAAATGGCTAAAGAAGGATTTGAGATACTTAGGAGTGTATTTGGGTTAGATCAAACTAAAACACATGATGAACATTTAGGAGATCTAGATATAATGGAGAATGAGGTGGAAAATCCAAGCCCATAAGCCCTACCATCACTTAAGGAACACACATCGCCTATAACTTACCCGAAAGAAGTAGAAGAGACTATAGGAACCCCGATTGATATAGAACCTTTGGACCAAACGCCACTAGAGAATGTAGGTTTAGATGCTTGTTGTCATGACCTCTCTCTTAGTCCTAGGGAAGTTCCTAATTTTGATGAACCGGAGCCTCAACCGAAAACCTTACCCAATTTTCCGTCTTTAGATGTGAATCTTGGAATTGAATTAGGCCCCAATCCACCCATCAAAATAAATATTCCGGGTAGTTGCTTGATAAAGGTGGTAGACTCTAGGCCATGTAGAGTGGAAGCTAATATAGGAGTAACCCATGACCTTACACA
Source organism: Chrysanthemum seticuspe (assembly GCA_019973895.1). NCBI lineage: Eukaryota > Viridiplantae > Streptophyta > Magnoliopsida > Asterales > Asteraceae > Chrysanthemum > Chrysanthemum seticuspe. Next base: position 326,484,410 of record BPTQ01000008.1, on the reverse strand, counting down.
CTTATATCACCCATTCATGGTTGATAACAAGAAACATTATGGGTTTAAACCAGGTTTATTAGGTCAAGATGGATCCTTAACTAAGAATCTTTTGAAGTTGATAGAAGATGATCCATTTTTAGGAGAGAGATTTGATTCACCCGCTACACCCATAAAATTAGGTAAGGTTAGAATGAATGGAGCACACCCCTTTGATCATATAAATCACCCATCACCCTCTCCTCACGTAGCAAATTTCCACCCTAAGGGTGTGTATCGCTACTATCACCCGCACTTAAGCTTAAGTGTAGGAAAAACTTCCCCTTTCTCCATTAAATAAGGGTAGAGTCAAGCTCGTGACTCGAACAAAAACAAGCGCTTCTTGGGAGGCAACCCATGTGTATTTGTTTTTTATTTTTATTTGTGTGTCATATATCTTTTCAATATTGTATGTTCTCATGTTTGAATTTATGAAAATGCTTTATTTTGTCTTTAACCTCGTCTTAATTACATATAAAGGTATTTTACATAAGGGATAAGTGTAGGGAGGATTACACACGTTTTCAAAAGAGACGTAAACACGAGAATTACAATTAATTAAAAGATATACATGTGTGTTTGTTCGAGTCAAATGCTTGTATCGAGTCATAATGGATGTTTTGCAGGAATTTTTCCAGATTCTAAAGATATAAATTTTCCAGAATTTTTCCAGAAAATCGCAGACCAGTTTCTGTCAGGATAACCTGACGGCATCAGGATCGCAACCTGACGGCGTCAGGAGGAGCAAAAACAACTTATCTTACTTTCTCTCGTTTTCTGTGCTACTTATAAATTTTTGGAATTTTCCAGGTCTTAGTTTTCCAGAAAATCTGCAAACATCCATTCCACAAGCATTATATCTTATTTAAGTATGGAATTACATCTTGTTGTGATTTTTCTTTGTTCGGTTTGATGCTTTGGGTTGTCTGTTTTCTTAAAGTGTGCAGGTTTTATTTATCAAGAAGAAAATACAAAAGATTGGAAGGAGCTTTTCACGCATACATTCTTCTTGGAGAAGAATTTAACCACTACTTCACACACGGATCCTACCGAGCTAATCAGGGGAGTATTAGTTTCTTTCATTTTTAATTACCTTCCATTATCATAACTTTGATACTTTCGGGGAACATTGGGGACAATGTTCAGTTTAAGTGTAGGGAGGGAAAATAAAACGGGAACTTTGAAACTATGCTTATCCTTGACTATTTGCCTTGTCCAATTTCATTTGTGTAATAAACCATGAGAAATATCGGTTAGGGTAATTTTGGCACCAAATTTAAATTTTTTCATGACATGTAGGAGTGGGCCATTAGTCTTAATAAAGCGTCTCAAGGATAGGAAGTTATATGACTAGCACAAAACCCTTTACCACTTAAATTCCACCAAAAATGTGAGGATCGCCCTTAGATTTGTAGGAATTAAAGCATTCCTCGTTAATGCTTAGAGTGTGAACCGGTAGTATAATAGATTCTAGAACTTGTTTTGTGATGCATCTCGAGATCGCTAGTAAGACTACACTTGTGTAGTTAGGAATAACTAAATGATAAGAGGCATTAGGATAACCCTTGTTTGATACCCGTAATATAATTACTTCTTCCACATCGGTTGAGTAATTTCCCCACACCTTTGCGTTGTACTCATCTTTAGTACACGATACCCCTAGTTAACCCCTCAGAGCCTATCCTTTTCGCGGTTCTCGTGATGTTTCGGTTTTCCGGAATATCAATGAAGAGCATTGTTTACAATCCACCCCCAAATGTATACCCAAATCGCCTTAACCTACCTTGTATGCACTCACTTTTAGTGCATTATTGTTATCACACTAAACCCTTAGTTCAATTATCTAGTTGCTTGCATAAGTTACTAAGTTGAGTCATATCCTTTGTACACAGTTTTGGGACGATTAGGACTCATGGGAAAAGTTAAACTTTATGAAATGACGGGAAGGGAACGTTAAATTCAAATTCCCTTTATTTGCATAATAATGTACTCCAAGTGTTTTGATCTTTTCAATTCAAATCAAATTAGTGTTAGAGTAATAAAAACTCAAGTGTAGGGATGTGCCTATAAATCCCTATCATTTTGATGTTATCGTAGAGGATGATAGAGTAAAAGTGTATGAAAAAAAAAATTAAATTCGAAAAAAAATAGAAAAAGAGAAAAAGAAAAAAAATAGAGTGTTGAAAAAAAATGAAAAAAACATACGGGCTACCATCCTACATCTATCTTTAATTTATGTTTGTTTGTTTCAGTTATCTAGAGTCTAGAGTGTCGAGTCTTGGCTTAGCAACGTCATTCTTCGCATGCTTGTAACATAAAGATTTTTGACTTGCCACCACTAAATAGCATATCCCACCAAACCCTTTGTTTCCCTACCGTAATCCTATCATTACAACCCTTTAAAAGACCTCTTGGATAGTCTTTCCTAGGTGCTTACGCCAAAGCGATGGAGGTTTGATCTAGTCTCAAGCCTATGGTAATCTATGTAATAGGACCGGTTAATGAGTGTTTATCTTCCATTTCCAACTTGTTATATTTCATATACACCCGAGAGATGTGAGTATCCAAACACCCCATGTGAGGTGCTAGTATGTAATTTCCGTGCTTGTTATGACTTTTGCGGGGATTATATGTGTTGTGAATCGTTCTAAACTAATGCTTCATGACCTCTAACTTATAAATTGATTGGCTAAAAGCACATTTGCTTGAGGACAAGCAAATACCAAGTGTAGGGATATTTGATAAGGTTTTAAAATGTACCTTTTTGAGGGGTCGTTTAAGCCCTTATTTGATCACTTTTGTATCCGTTATTACTTAATATCGTTCCTTTTCACTTTTTAGGTATCTTGAAGGCAAAATGCTGGAATGACACTTATTCGGACGAAAAGACGCGAATATACGAAGAAAATGGCCAAAGTCAAGAATCGAGACACTCAGGCTGCTGGAACTGAAGGGGACGGCGTCAGGAACTTCAAGTGACGGCGTCAGGTTCTATTAGAGACGCCGTCGGACAAGTCTTGTGACGACTCAGTAGCTAAATTTCTCATTTACAAGTGACGGCTTCAGGTTTTAAAAGAGTAGGGCGTCGCAACTCATACAGCCTAGATTTGATCCAGACGACGTCAGAGACTGAAGGGGACGGCGTCACAAGCATAAGGTGACACCGTCGCAAGACTAACGTGGCCAAGACGAAACCCTAATAACGGTGACCCGACGGCGTCACAAATTAAAGGGTGACGCCGTCGCATGTGTAATCTTATATATAGAATCCAAATTTTTTAGTTTTCAGTGTGTAGTCTTTTGGAGTAAAAACCTAAACCGAACCAAGGCTGTCTTGTACAGTATTTTAGGGTTCCGTACCTTATCTTACATCAAGATAAGTGTTTTACTTCATTAATTTAATTATGTCTTCCATTGATTGTGTGTATGCTTGCATGTTCCCCATGTCCGGCTAATTTACTTGTGTGTTTGCTTAGGTAATATGAAACTTAGTTATTGAATATTGATTGGTTGTCTCTTATCTTAATTGTAATTGACCTAGTATTGCGATAGGTCATTCGTTGTGTTTGTAATACTTCATTAATCTTTGATGAACCTTAGTTTATAATCGCCTAGAGTAATTGTAGGCTAGTCATTCAAAGAATACCTTAGAGTTAAAGTTTATAAATCCTAGAGATTTTGTAGTCATTAACCTTTGGTAGCTTCAAAGAGTTAGGGATAAACACATACCCTACGACCTTAGAGACACAACGCAATTAAGAATAAGGACGTGACAATTCATCCACCAATAGGAGATAACTAAGGAGTAATAAAGCCTAAGCAAATACATTTTTAACTATCATACGAGCACACAACAATAGACATAGACTACCCTCACCTTAGTTTAGATAATTAGATAAGTAGAAGTAATCGGTAGAAATACCAAAACCCCCCAAATCCAAACCCCGAGATTCATACCTTTCCATCTATACTATATAAAATGGAAAAATGATCAAAGTAGAAAAAGTGAAAAATGTTGAAAGTTGAATGTTGAAAACATTGTCAATGGAGAGAGATATAAATAATATAATTAATACTCTTATTAAAACACCCCATTACTTAAAAGTACAATAATTTATTCACATTGTACACCCAATTAAAAGCACATCTACCAAATTAAAAAACAACCAATTGAAACCGATACCGGGTTGACCCGTTGAAACCGATACCGGGTTGACCCGGGACGCTTCAAACCCGGCGGGCTGACCCGGTTTAATTTGACATTTTTTCGACCCAACCTATCGGTTTGACTCGGTTTAAATCGACCTGTTTTTTTATCGGAACGGTTCAACCAGTTGAATCACCCGGGTGAAATCGGGTTTCAAATTTGACAAAATTATATGAGAAATGATGAAGTAGTTGTGGAACCCGTGACAATTTTTTTGAAAGGAGAGACCAAGTAATTGTAGTTTTTGGTTTATTTTTTGACACATGTAATTTGTCATTTGTATAATGTTATTTTAAAAAATGTTGCTCTTGCACAATTTAAGGGACTAGCATATATGAATCGTCATTTAAAAGTTAATATATATTGTATAGCCCTTTGTCGAGTGTAACAATAATGTTATGTAAGTTTATTAAAATCACAAAAAATAAATAGTATTGTTGTCTTTAGCGATAATTATTTGTACCTCAAACAAATAGCTTTGAACAATGCATAAATATCTATACAAATTTATAGTACAAAATAATCTTATATGGTGATATCCAATTTGCAAAGTTACAATTTTAAACGCCACACACCAAATGATAAACGTTACACATGTAAAAAAAATAGTTATCACTGCCTAAATTACTGACAAAACAAGAAAAAGCGGGCACACATGTTGGCTATACCTCTAAACTACAATATAATATTGCCAACTACATAATACCGTTGCTTTTTGTAATGCTTGAATCTATTATTACTAAAAATCTTAATAACTTAAAACAATCATATTAGAAAATACACTCACACACTTAGATCGACTCCACATAATTTTTTAAAAACCTATATATTTATGCAGGTATGCAACCACGCATCAGAATTGTAGTTATTCGAAAACGATAATCTAATGCTACAAATACAGTTTGTTGAAAGAAACTTATGGGTCGTCGGAACTTTGCAGAAAACTAGACATCGCTGCCGCTAGGCGCGGGTACTCGTCTAGTTTCCTAAAAAACATAAAAAAGATAAAAAAAATAATCTTCCTCAACCCCAACCTTGGCGTAGTAACTTCTCACTAGCATTCCTATTCCCCTAGAGAACTATATCAATTCTCGTGGCTTACCCTAATACTACACTACAACGATTAGGTTCACTGCCTAGGGTGTTGAAAAACTTACTCGACGAAAAGGAAGTTCCTTTGACCCCGAACGACGCGTGTAGCGTTATCAAATAGTTTTGCCAATTAAAACTTTCTTTTAAAGTATTTAGATCGACTTATGTCAATCTATTTGGATGTGTGTTGGATGTTGATAAACAAACATATAGAAGTATAAATATGTAATGAAAAGATAAGAGTAAGAAGCACAAAACCACGACGCAAGTATTTATAGTGGTTCGGCTACAAGGACACCTTCCTTGCCCTACTTCACTCCCAGAGTCTCCTACTCGAGAGTTCGTAATCAGTACACAACACCGACTCCTTATGGTGGAGAAACCTTCACAACGTCGCCGATGCGTTTTCCGGTACCAGGCTAACCACCGGGTTCTTTCACACCAAGGTGAACCACACCTACCACAACGTCGCCTACCCTTTATCCGGTACTAGGCTACGTACCGAGTTCCATTACAATGGAGGAACTACTACCCAACACTACACCAACGACTAATCCCAAAGGAGACCAACTCCTTATTACAACATCATCAAGGATATCAATATCCTTGGATCCAATACTAATCTATATTGTACATCAAAACACACCATATCGAATGTACATCTAAGGCACCTTTCACTAATGCCTTTAACTAGATCTTCAAGGCACTCTTTACTAATGTCTTGTGACTTGACTTCTAGGCACCCTTCAATAATGCCTACAATACGGACGATCGACACTTTTCACTAATGTCTTCGTCTTGACACTTGAGACATCTTTCACTAATGTCTTCAACACTACACTTCTTAGAAGAAAGAAAAGAATCATCAACAAGAGGACTTTGATAGTCTTGATGATGAGGAAGCATGGCAACTCATGGACTTGAGCTTGCTTGACTTCAAAGGTGGTGATCTCGCCTTTAAGAGGAACCTAGAGGATCACACAAAAACAAAACTACAAACATAGATCACTTGGATTTGGGGTTAGAGAGTTTTAAACTCAAGGAGTAAGTATGTAAGAAAGGGGTGAGAAACAATGAAGGAATGGCTCACTATTTATAGAGAGAAAATGCCTACTGTTCCCCGGATCCCACGGATCCCTCCCACAAGGGATCCGTCTAGCGTAAAGCTAGGGATCCGTGGGACGCTCCTCTTTACCCATGGGTATTTTGATCACGGGTCATGCGTCATGGGTTATGGGTTGATCCATGGGTCTTCTTATTAGATACAATGTATCTCATGAGTGCAATGCACCTAGTCAAATGGGTATGGGTCAATACCATAGGTTATGGATATTATCCATATATGACATAAGCATGATGTCATGCAATGGGTTATGGGTCAAGACCATGAACTTTGGGTTGTACCCAACTACATTCAATGTATTTGGTCAATGGGTTATGATACTTAAGTTTCTACCCATTTATATTACCCAATATACTACATACTAGTTATGTGTATATTTTACCCAAATATATAAACACTAGTTGTTGTACATATGTAATACTAAATCATAAAATCACTTATACTTGTTTTAGTGTTTTATGTGAAAGCGTAAGTGTGTTAGAAAACTATTGGCTCAAACCATTTTCGTATTTTATTTGTTTTGTTAATATGATTTTACGTTTGTTATCGACAAAACATTTAGAAGATCGTAAAATATAAATAAACGTTTTTACGGCTTATTTGTATTAATAATCTCCCCCTTTTGTTGATGACAAAACATAAAATTATTTTAAGGAAAAGCTAAAATTCGTAAAAGTTTGAATTTGTAGTTTTTACTTTCTTCTCCCCCTTTTTGTCAAAACAAAAAGAGTTTCGAAAGGAAACTAACACATTGTTTTCAGAAAAACATGTGAGAAATAGAAAAGAAAGAAAAAGTAGAGAGCAAGTAATGGGAAAGGATCTCGTCTTAACTCCCCATTGACGAGTCCATCCCTATGTGAGGGCGTCAAGAAAAATAATATAAAGCTAGTTCATTTGCAACTATGTTTGCAAAAGATTTCGTCTAAGTGACAAATGTGCTCCCCCTTGATTATTGCAACTTTGCAAAGGGATGTCATGAAATGTTCTCCTAATATTGCAAGTGATTTTGCAATGTATTGCTTTGACAAAAAGCTCCCCCTAGCTTTAGGCTGTCAAAGTCTTCATGTGTAAATTGAATAACTACAAAACAAAGGTTAGAAAACAAGTATAATGCATAATTTCCTGCAAATATGACTCAAGTTAGTAGAAAAATAGTTTTCTGTCTTACGGATCCCACGGTTCCCTCCTTGTAGGGATCCGTCTAGGCAAATTTAAGGGATCCGTCTGTGTAACACCCCAACCCGACTAGGGTAAAGATATCACAAATACAGTTTCATATCAGAACTTTAAGTACTATACAAAAGCGGAAGTCTTTACAAAATTTTCAAAAGAAAACATAAATAACTTAATAACCAAAAATAATTCTAAGATCTCTATGGTCAAATCTTTGCTCTCAGCTCTACTCTCAAACCCAGATCAGCTATCCCAAAAGCTCATCTTGAAATACCTAAAAACCTGCCGCAGGAAAAGAAAATGCGGCTGAGCTTACAAAGCCCAGTGAACAGATATAACAAAACAAAAGCTAAACAAAACAAAGATACGGATAACGATATCACAACGGAATGGGAATCATGAATCATTGAAGATTCTGCGAAACACAAATACCCAGAAATCCAGAAGAGCACATAACAAATAAGAACAAACACATAGCATATTGATGACACAAACGCAAACACATCAAATAACCAGGCACTAACTAACTCAGAAAAATCAGAGTACATATAAGCCAAACGAAATATCAAAACTAACAGAAAGAAATTTCTAGGAAGTAAACCTGACATTCACACAAATCAGATAAGTTATATTTAATAAACTTAACCAGTGTCGTAGCAGCGGAAAACAATAGTCAACACATAGTAATCACACATACCAATGAGAACACCTTACAAAAACTATAATTAAATGAACTAGAGGCATAACATAGCAGTTAGCAAGTTAACAGGCCAGACATTATAAATTAAACCATTTCCCCAGATCAAACTTTAGTATAAGCAGAATTTAAACATGGCAGGTCACACATACAGACAGAAAACACAGTAGACAAACTATAACTCAATACACAAAGACATAACATAGCCATTAGCAATTATCAGAACAGATATCATAAGCTAAACCAGTTCTCAGATCGAATCTTAACATCAGCAGAGTTTTAACATGGTAGGTCACATATGCAGATAGATAACTAACCGATAGGCAAAGTTTATAAAATTAACTGAACCATCATACATACTAAACTTTCAAAACACTCAATTGTACACTAGTACATTCATCTCGCAGATCAACGCTTTCACATAACGATAAACTAACATAACATCAGATGACAGCATGTGAATCATATTTAAACATGTTAATCATAACCTAGCATAATAGACGGTAATCACATAAACATACAAAAGCATAAACAGAATCGATAAACATATAATAACCCAGTACGTAAACGGAAGTATTGGAAAATACATAATCATAAACAGAATACCTAATACAGAAGTAACAGATAAAGATTTAGTTATCTACCACGAGCCCAGAACATATCATATCAGAAGTAACTTTCTTATTCGGAGGGGTGACCTCGGAATACCTTATATAATATGAGGGGAGACCTCAATAACAAATGGAGTAACTAGCTCCCAGAATTTGTGAAGACGCGTATTGCACACGACATCATTCACCAGACAAATCATATCAGATAACAGATCAGATCTAGGATGCATCCATACGCCCCAACAGACGGATAGTGGCCATACTATCAATAAACAGATAACAGAAAGGGACGTGGCAGAACATCACTCTACTGCCCTAGAGTCATGTCAGAGGTGCATCACTGACACGGACATGGAACCCCCATGACTAGTGAAATATTTGGCTCGGGTGTCAAACTAACTTAGGTCAAACAGATTGTCATAAATGACACAGATCATAATTCATCATAAAGGTCAAACAGATTTACAAATCAGAGTTTTCATATCATAAGTTCAAATCAGATGTTTCATGGTTCAATAAACAGAGATTTCAGATAAGCAACGGATCAAACAAATCAGGAAGGGTTCATATCAAAGGTTCAGAAATCAAAGGTTCATATCACAGTCACATATCATACGTTCATAATCAGAGGTTCATAATCAGATGTTCATAATCAGAAGTTCATAATCAGAAATTCATACTCAAACATAGCAAGGTTCAACAAACAGAAGTTTAGACAAACAGAGATTCACATAAATAGAAGGGAATCATAGCAATGGCATAGGGAACCCTATTAATTGAAATAGAAAAGCTAACGAAAAGAAAACGTCATAAGGAACCTTTACTGAAAAGGTCAGAATATCTGTACCTTAACGCAAATGAGAGGAAAGCAAACGAATGAGTGAATCACGAAGATATAACGTCGCGTCTCCTTCAACGAATCTTTGTAACGTGGAGAAGGAACAAAGACAAAACCAAGAAATCAAAGCACCCTTATGTGCTAAATACCCACGACAGCAGCGAGCGACCATCTTTAACCCACGATGCAACCAAGCAACCCTCGTACTAACCACGTGTTTACCAACCTTAAACGAACCTCGTACCACCTTCTTTGGAAGCATTCAAGTTGACGGAAAAAAATGGAGATGGAAAAGGGTTTTCTTTTTGCCGTAAGTTTTCTTTGTGGTGTTAGGGTTTTAATTTTATGAACTTTGTGTGGTATATATAGGTGTGGGTACCTGATCGGTTTAGGCTTGAGATGGGCTCTCGGCTTAACCCAAACCGAACAAACAAAACACACGGCCCAAGTCGGCTCTCTTTGGATCCTCGTCTCAAAACAACGCGGCCAATTAGTTTGCAAACAAACGAAAGGCGAGGCCCAAACTTATGTTGCGTAACTTATTTTCTTCGACGTACAATGTCGATCACATAAACATATTCGTTAGGTTTTAGTTATTCGTAAGTTAGATTTTTAAATTTCGTTAAATGGGCGTTAATACATTTTACGTATTCTATAATCTTGACTATTTTAAGGGTAAAATAGTCTTTGAGCGCTTTTCGTATTTTTAGGGTTTTACAACTCTTCCCTTCTAAAAAGAAAATTTCGTCCTCGAAATTGAACAAGACGGAACAGAACAGAAAACAAATCGGAGTTCAGAACTTCAAGGAATATAACGAACGCTAAACTTATCTCGGAACAAACGGATTCTTATCAGAACATTTAAACTCCTACTTTTCAGAAATCAAAGCAAAAATCAAATACTTGTAACAGATAATCATATACTTATCATAGTAATGGCAGAAAACAAATGAGATGCAGAAAATCAAACAACACGCTCTAACTTATTCAGATATCTAATGATGAGAACAACATACGCATAGACAGAACGAATCCAAACGGTCTCACTAGTCGCAGATAATCAACTAAAAGGATCTAATGTTCCTCAAACACTTCACGAAATATCCAATGATCACAATAAGGGTACACGGAGACGTACACATTTAGAGCAAACATAGCAATCCATAGTTCACACAAATCATAACAATTTTGGTCCAAAGCGCACAAAACTTACACGTAACAGATATCGACGAAATCTCACAAATAGGTACAAAATTTCAAACGAACATGAGGAGTGCCAAATAACGGATACAAGTCATATTCTTTTCACGTATCAACCACAGGCATTTCCCCAGACGTCATATGATTTCAATAAGTTCAAATTATATGATATGGGTATTATCACGTTGATCAGGCGTCATAATACTTGCATCACATAACAAGTCCTTATTATCATCATATTCTGTCTCGGGTCATGACAACCCACATAACTAATATCAGAACAAAACGGATAACATATAGATAACAAGTAACATACCAAAACAGACCAGATACACATTCATGCAGCATATAACACATCAAACAATTTACCATACCACAAAAGAAAAGAAGGCCACCAATGCACAAAACGGTTCCTCATGACTCATTATTGTCGGTCCAAAAGAAAAAGCTGAGATATACCAGAATGCTAAACGATAAAACTTCACGATCCAAACCGAGTTCTGAACAAATCAGAGGAAAGCAATACGGATCAGAATCACTTAACAGAATATCAAACCGTCTCAAAACGCATGACAAATGAATAGGAGTAACATAAGTCGCGCCCGAATCATATGAAGTAAATGAACCTTCTCAGCCACCGGTTGAATCTTGTCTCCGTCTTTTGCGTCTTTGGTTGGTCCGTCGTGCTTCCTCCAGCAGCATCCTGATGCCTCCAGCAGCACGGCAGTCGGGTGTGGCTTCTGCTTCACGAACCTCTCCAGCTCAGAGACTATTGCAGCAACACAGGTTCGGCACCATCATCTTCGGCTCCGCGGGTAGTCTCCATCTGACGATCGACAAACGGATGTGCGAAGACAAAATAATAAAATTCGATGCGAACAGAGGAGGGCCAACTCAGTGAAGATAAAAGAATATCGAAGTCAAATCATAACGACAGTCAAAAGGAATCGAAAGATATCTGAACAGACGGAAACCTAATGTCTACCCAATCCTCACAGGTCATAGCCTAAGCTCTAAGGGTCCTAAAACCTAGAGCTCTGATACCATAAATTGTAACACCCCAACCCGACAAGGGTAAAGATATCACAAATACAGTTTTATATCAGAACTTTAAGTACTATACAAAAGCGGAAGTCTTTACAAAATTTTCAAAAGAAAACATAAATAACTTAATAACCAAAAATAATTCTAAGATCTCTATGGTCAAATCTTTGCTCTCAGCTCTACTCTCAAACCCAGATCAGCTATCCCAAAAGCTCATCTTGAAATACCTAAAAACCTGCCGCAGGAAAAGAAAATGAGGCTGAGCTTACAAAGCCCAGTGAACAGATATAACAAAACAAAAGCTAAACAAAACAAAGATACGGATAACGATATCACAACGGAATGGGAATCATGAATCATTGAAGATTCTGCGAAAACACAAATACCCAGAAATCCGAAAGAGCACATAACAAATAAGAACAAACACATAGCATATTGATGACACAAACGCAAACACATCAAATAACCAGGCACTAACTAACTCAGAAAAATCAGAGTACATATAAGCCAAACGAAATATCAAAACTAACAGAAAGAAATTTCTAGGAAGTAAACCTGACATTCACAAAAATCAGATAAGTTACATTTAATAAACTTAACCAGTGTCGTAGCAGCGAAAAACAATAGTCAACACATAGTAATCACACATACCAATGAGAACACCTTACAAAAACTATAATTAAATGAACTAGAGGCATAACATAGCAGTTAGCAAGTTAACAGGCCAGACATTATAAATTAAACCATTTCCCCAGATCAAACTTTAGTATAAGCAGAATTTAAACATGGCAGGTCACACATACAGACAGAAAACACAGTAGACAAACTATAACTCAATAGACAAAGACATAACATAGCCATTAGCAATTATCAGAACATATATCATAAGCTAAACCAGTTCTCAGATCGAATCTTAACATCAGCAGAGTTTTAACATGGTAGGTCACATATGCAGATAGATAACTAACCGATAGGCAAAGTTTATAAAATTAATTGAACCATCATACATACTAAACTTTCAAAACACTCAATTGTACACTAGTACATTCATCTCGCAGATCAACGCTTTCACATAACGATAAACTAACATAACATCAGATGACAGCATGTGAATCATATTTAAACATGTTAATCATAACCTAGCATAATAGACGGTAATCACATAAACATACAAAAGCATAAACAGAATCGATAAACATATAATAACCCAGTACGTAAACGGAAGTATTGGAAAATACAGAATCATAAACAGAATACCTAATACAGAAGTAACAGATAAAGATTTAGTTATCTACCACGAGCCCAGAACATATCATATCAGAAGTAACTTTCTTATTCGGAGGGGTGACCTCGGAATACCTTATATAATATGAGGGGAGACCTCAATAACAAATGGAGTAACTAGCTCCCAGAATTTGTGAAGACGCGTATTGCACACGACATCATTCACCAGACAAATCATATCAGATAACAGATCAGATCTAGGATGCATCCATACGCCCCAACAGACGGATAGTGGCCATACTATCAATAAACAGATAACAGAAAGGGACGTGGCAGAACATCACTCTACTGCCCTAGAGTCATGTCAGAGGTGCATCACTGACACGGACATGAAACCCCCATGACTAGTGAAATATTTGGCTCGGGTGTCAAACTAACTTAGGTCAAACAGATTGTCATAAATGACACAGATCATAATTCATCATAAAGGTCAAACAGATTTACAAATCAGAGTTTTCATATCATAAGTTCAAATCAGATGTTTCATGGTTCAATAAACAGAGATTTCAGATAAGCAACGGATCAAACAAATCAGGAAGGGTTCATATCAAAGGTTCAAAAATCAAAGGTTCATATCACAGTCACATATCATACGTTCATAATCAGAGGTTCATAATCAGATGTTCATAATCAGAAGTTCATAATCAGAAATTCATACTCAAACATAGCAAGGTTCAACAAACAGAAGTTTAGACAAACAGAGATTCACATAAATAGAAGGGAATCATAGCAATGGCATAGGGAACCCTATTAATTGAAATAGAAAAGCTAACGAAAAGAAAACGTCATAAGGAACCTTTACTGAAAAGGTCAGAATATCTTTACCTTAACGCAAATGAGAGGAAAGCAAACGAATGAGTGAATCACGAAGATATAACGTCGCGTCTCCTTCAACGAATCTTTGTAACGTGGAGAAGGAACAAAGACAAAACCAAGAAATCAAAGCACCCTTATGTGCTAAATACCCACGACAGCAGCGAGCGACCATCTTTAACCCACGATGCGACCAAGCAACCCTCGTACTAACCACGTGTTTACCAACCTTAAACAAACCTCGTACCACCTTCTTTAGAAGCCTTCAAGTTGACGGAAAAAAATGGAGATGGAAAAGGGTTTTCTTTTTGTCGTAAGTTTTCTTTGTGGTGTTAGGGTTTTAATTTTATGAACTTTGTGTGGTATATATAGGTGTGGGTACCTGATCGGTTTAGGCTTGAGATGGGCTCTCGGCTTAACCCAAACCGAACAAACAAAACACACGGCCCAAGTCGGCTCTCTTTGGATCCTCGTCTCAAAACAACGCGGCCCATTAGTTTGCAAACAAACGAAAGGCGAGGCCCAAACTTATGTTGCGTAACTTATTTTCTTCGACGTACAATGTCGATCACATAAACATATTCGTTAGGTTTTAGTTATTCGTAAGTTAGATTTTTAAATTTCGTTAAATGGGCGTTAATACATTTTACGTATTCTATAATCTTGACTATTCTAAGGGTAAAATAGTCTTTTAGCGCTTTTCGTATTTTTAGGGTTTTACAGTCTGGCTGATGACTAATTTCAGCAATAGTGATATTACACATAATGTTAACATCAAAGTGAGATATGTATTATAATCATATACTCAGAAATATAGCAAGTAGCATGTAGTTTCATTTAATAAAACTAGAGATATGATATACATGACTCTAAAACTAAGAAAATGATTGATACATGACTTGGAATTACTAGTCTAAGTAACGCTTGATACTAGGACACCGCTAAAAAATCATCTAGCTCAAGTTTGTTTAGGTTTAATCTCGTTGAAACGTTCGAGGAGGTGATAGAACATGAAACGTTGATCTTCTCGTAATTCATGTATCAAACTTTCAACATGTTGACAATGATAACAACCTTTGTCATGGCTAGGTAGTGGTGGTGGAAGAAATGAAATTGCTTGATGCGAAGGATCAAGTGAAGCGGGTTGTGGAGCCTCAAACGACGGAGGGATTGGTGGAGGTGCATTTGAAGATGGCTCGACCAAGAATGATGGTGGCTGTAGAGAAGTTGTGGAAAACTAGAAGGGGGTTGAATAGTTTTGCCGATTTTAAGTTAGTTTAAAAAACTTTAGATTCGATATTATGTGAAATCGTATGGATGTAGAGAAAGTATAGATCTAATGATAAAGCAAGTAAATAAAGTAAAGCAAGGGATAGAAATGACACAACCGATTTATAGTGGTTCGGCTACAAAGACACCTTCCTTGCCCTACTCCACTCCCCGAGTCACCTACTCGAGAGTTCAAGCACTATGTCAACAAACTCATTTAACTTAGCGGAGAAGCCTTCACAACGTTGCTTACACCTTTTTCCGGTACAAAGCTAAATACCGAGTCCGTAACACGGTGGACCAAACCAACACGACTATTACACAACAAATATGTGAAATATCAAATACAAGATCTTTGCTACAGAAATCTTGTGGAGGAACAAATCAATTAAGGACCCCTTGCTTGGATGACTTGTAGAATGCTCATGATCTCGCCTTAGAGAAGGACCTATATGAGAATCACTAAAGAAAGAAAGAAAGAAGTACTCTATAGATCAAGTGATCTTTTTTTAGAAGAGAATGAGAGTATATGAGAGAATTAGTAAGAAGAGGGGTGAGTTAGAATGAAGAAATAGCTCTCTATTTATAGGCAAAACTTGCCACTGTTCCCCGGATCCCACGGATCCCTCCCACAAGGGATCCGTCTAGTGTAATCCTAGGGATCTGTGGGACGCTTCTCTTTGCCAATGGGTTTTTTGGTTATGGGTCATGGGTAATGGGTTATGGGTTGGTCCATGGGTATTCTTTTAGATACAATGTATCTAATGAGTACAATGTATCTAGTCAAGTGGGTATGGGTCAATACCATGGGTTATGGATATGATCCATGTGTTGTGATTTTTACCCATCCTAATAAACTATTACAACAAATGATTTATTACAACAATTTGTATTAAATGGCTATATGTAAATGCTTTACAAAAATAACATGTATCCTTATAATTGTACTTAAGATAACATTATATTTGTTATCAACAAAACACAAAGAGATCGCAAAATATTAATAAACGTTTTGACGGTTTATTTGTATTAACAATCTCCCCCTTTTTGTTGATGACAAAACATAATTTTATGATGAGTAAAACTTAAGAATAGATGTATGTTTTGAGAGCCCCTAAGTTTTACTTCTTCTCCCCCTTTTTGTCGAAACAAAAAGTTAACCCATCGAAGAAATAAAATGTGGAAAAATAGTCCACGTATCGCTTACTCCCCCTTGACGGTAGCTCCTCCTAGTTTGGGGCGTCAAGTGAAGAAAAAAGAAAAAAAATCCTACAAAGAAAAGGTTAGTAGTAACATGCATAAAGTAATCTTGTGATTGATGAGAATCAAGATTGGGAGCCAAGGTATGTAAACAAGGGCTTGTAATAAAAAAACAATGTGTAGTGATATTTATGCCACCTACAAGCATGTAAAAATAAGAACAAGACTTGTTCTTGAAAATGACTCAAAAGAAAAGTACTAAAAATAGAAAATAGTAATAATGATTCCATCCATGCTTGCATAAGGTTATGGATGGAGGTTTTGATAAGTAATGGTATTGATGCGATCAAGGATGAGGTTGAGTATGAATCGCATTTCTTCCCTAACTTCTATTGAAATTTCCCTAGTGGATTGGCAATGTTCACAATGTAAGTGATGTGGGTAATGAGTGCGGAAGGTTTCCGGGTTGTTTTGATTTGTGAGTTGCGGAAGATGTGGTGGAAAAATAGGAAAATATGGATCGAAGTCCGGAATGTTTGGAAGTGGTGGTGGAAAAGAACCTATGTGTTCTTGTAGCTTAATGAGAGCTAAGGGTGGTGATGTTTCAAGGTTATTGAAAATTGTGTTTGGAGAAGTGGGAGGTGTCAAAAAGGCTATTTCTTTTTGTTTTGATTGTTGAGATCTTGTTGGAGTCTTAAGGAGTTTCAAAAGAGTGACTTTAGGTGATGAAGTTGGTGTACTCGTTGGTGATGAAGGAGGTCCTATAATGGAAGCATCTTGTGGTGAGTTATTTGTTGGTGATGAGCCATTCGATGATGGTTTTGCTAAGCAACAAGGCCGGATGCTAATCCGTGCGGATATCTGATGAGTGTGTAAATACTCATCATTTTTGGTCAAATCTGAACTGCAAAACGTTTAAAAATGCTCAGAAATTCATCATGTGACAACTCGTAATTTCAGGTCATTTTACAAACTTTAAAAGTTTCACTATTTCATCATTTATCGTAAACTAGGTTTACGAGTATCAAATTCACGTAACCTTAATGGTTTAGCTGTGAATTCATGATCATATCATCGAGGTCATTTCATATAGACTAAGTTTAGTCTACATTTCATTAACATCATTTCATATCAATATTATGCATGGTTTTGCATTTTTCGTTAAACGTTAAATTTTATATTAAATAAACGTTATCGCGTAAGTAATTATTTTGAACAATTGATCCGTTACTTCCAAAAATTATCCCGATATATTTTTATACTCATATTAAGTTATAAAAATAATATTATGAGTTTACCCAGTGTTTTAAATTTATTTTGTATATAAATTGTTAAATTTATATAATTACGACGATTTTCTTAAATACGACACGATTATTATTATTTCATTCAAATTTTGCAAGAAATGCATTTTTATAATTTTTATGACCTCAATATATTTTATATTGACCCGTGGAAATTTATTTTTATCTAATGCTACCCTAAATACTCAAATGGGTATACAATTTAACACATGTCTACAATTAATTTACATCTAATTACACATATACACAAATAATTGCTACAACAAAACTACTTAGTCATTTTGTTTCTTTCATTATGTCGACCAAACCAAATGGATGAGTCATTTCATTTTGCAAAATATCTACCTAAATTGTATTATAATCAAATATAACACATACAACTCATTTAAAAAAAAAAGTGCAAAAACCATTCTCATCTCTTCCTCTCCTCAAGCATATTCGGCAGCCAAGGGGACCAAAAGGAAGGATTATCCAAGTTTTCAAATCAAGTTTAATTATACACTAGTATCACTTGTTGCTTAGGTTTTGCAATAAAAACCTCAAGTGATTAGGAAACCCTTTGTCCTTAAACCTCATCAATTACTAGTAAGCATTTCATACTCATCATCATATTTCATATTCATTGATATATTTATTTCATCATATTTGAGTAAAAACATGCAAGTCATATGATGTTTGTACCACTTTTACATGATTTTAAGAGTTATATATAAATAAGTCATTCTATAATTACTCCTTGTTATAAATCACTCTTGGTGATGCCTAGGAACCCATGACACCCTAAGAAGGTGTATGGTAGGATTAGAATAGCTTCGGAGTTGTTTTGAATTGGTTGGAATAGGTTTGGCGCGTGAAAAACTCATTTCGACAAGTCTAATTAAGGGTCTGTCCTTATTTTAAAAATCTGGAAAATCCGACAGTAAGCAAAATATTTTGGGCTAGATATTTGGAAAATATACTTTAAAACGAAAACGTGGCCGCTTGAACGGATTAAAACGGAGCTATAACGAAGAAGTTATGAATTTTTGAAGTTTGACGACGAAAACTATTAATTTCAGAAATTTCAGCATTGAAAATGTCACTCCTTACGAGTCAAAAATGAGTCTTAAGCTTTATAAATTGTGTCGACTTATCAAAAATATATTAGTATACTTTGACACGAATCTAAGGATGTAGAAAACGTAGAAAACGGACTTGTAACGATTAAATTACACGCGATAAACCAAGTTGCCGTAACTTTATTCTATTAGCAAAATTAATATATTCTTTATTACAAACATACTACGGCAACTAAAGGACCATGTTGGCGGACGTTTTTAACAATGATGTAGAACTTTTTATAACGTGATGTCTTCTAGTAAAAGTAAGTTCGCCTAGCATATTTTCCAAAATGTCCAACCGTTCGTCAAGCGGAGTTGTAATGATTAAAATACGGTCGCTCAAAGTTTGCCGAAAACCACTTTTAAACACACAAGTACCATACTTAACCTATATTTTTCTCCGTGATCGAGACCTCTAGGATGAAAACTTAAACACTAAAACTTTGAGATAATGATTCAAGCTTCCCAAAACCATTGATTTCGTTTCCTAACACTCGACGTGCACCATTTTACGACTAGCTTTTAGAGGCCGTTTTAGTCACTTTCATGAAAATTTCAATGACATTATTTTACGACGAAAAGTTATAATTTCACAATAAATCACTAAACGACTATCGTAGGAGGTTGTTTCAACGTAAATACTTGTAAAGTATTTTATAAAATGACGATATGTTGTAAACATATATTTCGACGATAAACATTATCTTCAAAAATTCACAAGTGGTATAAATATCATCCGAATTGCATGCATAACATTACATCATAACTTATTATGTATCATATCATTCATAATAGGTCAAGTTTAGTGATTCACGCTACATTTCGGTGTACTCACTTTTGCCATCGCATCATTGTCCAAGTGAGTCATAGCCCCACTTTTCTTGTTTTAATACTTTTATTAAACTCTTTGGGGGAGATACATGCTCAACAACGTTTATGACATTCATGATTATTTGAAAACTATATGTTTATTTGAACTGAATGTTTAGTCATATGAAGTAACAGTTTTACCATACTTACAATTTCTATATCATGAATCATTGAGCTAACTGACTTGGTATGATCACGATCTAACGGACTTGGATAATGTTGAACTAACGGACTTGGTATATTCATGAACTAACGGACTTGGTATAGTCATGTACTAACGGACTTGGTACAATAATGGTCTAATGGTCTTGGAACAATTTGAAACCGTACAAATTATGTGTTATATCAAGTAACTATTGATACATAAAGTCATGCACTATTATGTGAATTCATTTGACATCATGTGTTTGAACATAAATTATACATATTTTGGCAGTGGGTTGTGAACACACAGGTTGCAAGTTTTGTATGGGCGGAACTTGGAACTGAGTGGATTTACAATGCCTTTGCTGCATAAACGATTTAGAAAGGCTTTACATTTCAACTCAAACTCTATGAACTCACTCAACCTTTGTGTTGACACTTTTTAGCATGTTTTATCTCAGGTATCTAAGGCATTCACTTCATGGCATGCATGTGGACATATCATAGAGTCGCGGTGACGACGCGTCTCACTTGGGTTTTATGAACTTTAAAAACATCGTTTGACTTATAACAAACTTACTTTCCGCACATAGTAACTTTCATTTGGGACCTATACTTTGTAACTCTGATTATTTTATTAAATCAAACGATGTATTTTCCAAACGACACTTTAGGTCGTTCAATATAACTGTGATTGTGATGCTATGACAGTCAATCCCCAGGAATTCCATTCCGCTGCAAAACAGGTAATTTGGGGGTGTGACACATCAAAATACTGAAAATATCTAAAAATTGCATTTTATATGTTTCAGATGCAAAATGTTCAAAATCAGATGAAAAATGAGCTAAGTTTGCATAATTGGCAGTTTCAGTCCCCCAAGTTTCAAAAGTTGTCAGAAATAGTCCCTGAGCACTTATTTCAAAAGGAAAGTCACCAAAGGTCCTTTTAAAATCATAAGTTGTCAAAATTAGTCCTTTGGTGAAAAATATCAAAAGTTTTGAGAAATTACAATTTTGGTCCTTCAAGTTTAAAAATTGGCAAAAATGGCCCTTGGAAATTTGAAAATGTCAAGTTTGGTCCTTGTATTATTAAAACTTGTCACTTTTAGTCCCTTGGAGCAACTTTGCAGATTTGGCAGTTTTGGTCCCTTGAATTTCAGAAATTGCAAATTAGTCCTTGATTATTAAACCTTTTAATACCCTTTGGACCTGTCAAAACCTTGTGACCCCTGCCTTTCCATTTGGACCCTTCATTTTGACCCCCTTCATAATATAAGCCTTAGTCAAATATCTGGTCAACACCCCCTACGCGCCAAAATCCTGTCTTCCTCAACAACTGTCTGCAAACACTCCATCACCCATCCCCCCTCCTCACCTTCACTCTTCCATGTCCCCCCACCTCAACAAACCTCCAAAGAGCATTAAATGCATCTCTTACCCTTTCACTCAACACACAACTGGATATAAGCATTTTGGCGCCAAAATCCAATCAAACGGCCAAGATCATTTTATCTAATCCAAAGGTCCAGATTTTTTATGGGAATTAATCAGAGAAGTAAGAGAAGAAGCATGGAGTATAAAAGGAAGCAAGAGAATGAGAGTTGAGGTAGTAGTTAGTTTTGTAAAATTTCTTTCATGTCGTTTTTAGAGTAAATGTTTTAATTCAGTTTCAAATCTGTTATCTTTTGTTTTATTGTATCAAACTCAAGTATAATTATTAGTGTAATCTATCTTTAAGCATCAATTCCAAAGTTTTATATAGTTTCATATTTTTATGCCACTGTTGAATATTTCAGTTTCTATTTCCTACATTCAAGCTTCAAATAGTCTCTTTCCATGTTCAAATAAGCTTATAAAAGCTGCTTATAGCTTTTTATAAGCTTAAATTTAAGTTTCAAGCCATTTTGGTTTTTGGTCAAAGAAAGTCAAACTGGGCAAAAATTGAAAAGGAAATGGAGAATGGTGATGCAGTGCTGGATTTGGGTTGATTTAGATTCTAATGGGTTGATAGAAATAGGCTAGTGGTTCATTGGTTACTGATTTCAAGCCATAGTGGTTGGGACCTTATGTAAGTTTATTTTCAAGTTCCATTGCACAACTTGTATTTGTAATCATAATCTATTCAAACCTGTTTAATTAGTTGTATTTAAGTTACCTAAGCTCAGATTGATCATTAATTTTAGCTAGTTAAGTGTTTAGCTTAGTGTTGATTGCAAATCAGTAAAATAAAGGTGTGTTTGGATCTGTTGGTTTAAATATATTAGAGGCTTGTTCAGTGATTGAATCTTGTTGTTCTAGGCTTGTCTAACTCATTTACATTCATATCTGTCCTAAAATTGCACCTGCAAAAGCTCTAAGTCAAAATCATACCTCAACTGTCTTAATTGTTTATCTGTTAGAGTTTTCAAAAATCATAAGCTTGTTTTGTGTTAAGAATTCATAGGTATAACTTGTAGTAGTGTCATTTCACCTTATTACATCAATCTCAGTCCTTAAAATCAGTTGCAAAGTTCATATAAGTCAATTTCTTCAAAACTGCTCAAAAGTCAAAAGCTGAAAAACCTGTTTTCACCCAACTGAGTTGATTTTTGATGGCTTCATTTCTGGGTCAAATTAAGTGAAACTTGGGGTTTAAAAAGTTCAACTGGTCTTATTTCTTATTACCATTTTAGTAGATTTTTGCAAATTTTTTATAAGTCTCAAAAAGGCTTGCCAAATGGGTCTCAGTTCCCCTGTGCACAAGCTCAGTTTTAACTGAGTGTGCACAGGTTTTGTGCAGGCTTGTCACAAGCTCTAAAACTGGTTGTCTAGGTCTGGTTTTTGGATTATAAGTTCCCAGCCAGGTCTTGTTTAGGTTCCAACTTTTGGATTTTAGTTTCTGCTTATTGGGTGGCTTGTGCTCTAGCTTAAAGGTGGTTGCCTCAAACTGTTCTTAGCATAAAACTCAAATCAATCAAATCTGTTCAATCAGCTTTATAGAGGTTAAGAGCAGTTGTAACTTGTTGCATTTTGAGAATTTTAGCATAATATAATTTCTGTTTCAGTTTGGTAGCTTGTGGTTTTCCTTTGCTTATTTCAAAGTGCTTATCCATAAGCACTTTGCATAGCAGTTTCATTTTATTGCACACAACACCCTGATTTTATATTTTTCCTAGATTCTAAATATTATTTTAGACTTATCTTGAATTTTTCAGATTTTTCCAAGTCAGTTTGCTATTTTTCTGCATTTTAACCAATTTTTAGTACTTTTTAATTAGCATTTAATACAATTAATTAAGAAAAGTTTCAAAAAAATAATTTTTCAATTTTCTTAGGATAAGATAAATATAAAAAGTTAAAAAATATTTTTCCAGATTTTTCTTAGTTAAATTTGTATTTTTAAGCAATTTAAGTAGTTTTAAATAGTTTTTAATTCATAAAAAATACAAAAATAATCAGAAAAATACAAAAATAGTTTTGAAAATTCTCTTTTGTTATTTTAGATTTTTCTAAGTCATAATTTTATTTTTCTAGCTTTATTTCATATTTTCTTGTATTTTAGGCTATTATTAAATAGTTAAAAATAGTTTTTAATTAATAATAATTAGATAAATAGTTTTAAAAATAATTTTCTTTTTCTAAAAATTTTATTTTATCATTAGGTTTGTCAAAATATCATTTTCATATTTTTAGGATTAATACTGCTTTAGTTTCACATTTTCTTTTGTACGTCACGTAGTTTTTAATTTTAAAGTTTTATAAAAGAAAAATCAAAAAACATCATTTTGCAAATAGTGATAGCGTTTATTTAATATTTTTTATCTTTTTAATTTTCTTTAATTTGCATTTAAGCCTTTGTAATTTATTTACTTTTTCTTTAGTTATAATTAAATCAACCTCTTTTCCGTTCAAATCTCTCGATCACTATTCGTTTGGTGATTCATCGCATAGCTCGCTGGGACATAACGACCCGGGGAAACACTATACTCTCCTGATCTTCATTGCATTCTGTGTTTGAACTGTTTTAAGTTTCTTACGGTTGGCCATTCACAAGTGGCCAGCTTGTGTGAGAAAACTTGACGGTTTAGCACGAATCAATATCCTAGAGTTTGATTGTCGTGTTTGGGAAGGTGGGAGTACAAAAGTTTGGATTTCATGAAGAGGATTGTTTGTACTAGGTGATTCATCTAAGTTTTAAGATCTTTTGGATGACATGGTGCTATTTGTTTGTGAAGATGAGATCAATTATGCAAGCATTTTGGGAGTCCTATATATAGAAAAACAATGCATTGTAATGAATGCTTGACCCAAAATGTGGATTAAAATCTAATGATTAGATATGAATTTAAGGCATGTGATCATGAGAACACAAGCATTAAAGAACATACTCCAAAAAGAATGAAAAGATATTGGAGTTTTCATCCAAAGTGAGAAAAATATAAGATAAAACTAGCTTCTGTCTCACGGATCCCACGGATCCTTCCCTTGAGGGATCCGTCCAGCATTAAGGCTGGGATCCGTGGGACTGGTGATTCAGGCAGCACAAAATTTTCTTTTTGGAAACATTTTTGCCTAGTGTGTGCCTATATGCAAACTATTTGAAGATGCGTTTATCTCGACTCCTAAAAAGAAAAGAAAAATAAACTAGAAGTGAAAAAACATATTATTATGTGAGATAACCCGAGTGCTCCTAATTCATTTTTGCTTAAATGAATGTACCTGAAAACACATATTAGTTATGTGTTCTCTTTAGCATTCAAAAGACATGAGATGCAATGAAAACGGGTTTTTACTTTGTATTAATAATGAAAAAGCGATTTGTCCTAGACGTGAGAAATTTCTTTTGTGAAATTCATACGGGAAGAGGTATCATTTTTAGAAAACGTTTCAAAAAGAGGTTTCTATGTGCAAATAAAAATCGTTTTATCCTTTGAAAAGAAGATGTGTATGTAATTATGTGTTTGTAACTTGTACTTATTTTGAAAGAAAATAAGAAAAACTATGAGTTATAAGTGAAAAACTTATCTTGGGTTTTGAAATTCCCGTATTGTTTGTGAGTTGTGCGTGAAATAGAGATCCTAGACTCAGAAAGAAGAAGGATAGTGTTTACATACCTTGTAGAGTTAAAAAGTAAATTACGACGATTGTTCCATGAGACCAAGACCAAGACGAAGGAGGTTGAATTGTTCCCGCTTCAACGGTTTGGTAAGGACGTCGTCTATGTTGTCTTCGGACGCTACCTTCTCAATAGAAGTGATGACGAATCTCTATATGCTTTGTGCGAAAATGTAATACCGGATTCTTGCTTAGATCGATGGCACCTTTATTGTCACATAGAATGGCTATGTCACTTAGATGAATGTCGTAGTCAACTAACGCTTGTTTCATCCATAGTGCTTGTTGGCATGCTTTGCCTGCGAAGACTTATTCGGCTTCGGTTGTTGATATTGCTAATGCCGTTTGTTTCTTTGAAAACCAAGATGTTAAACATCCCATAAAAGTACATACCCCACTTGTACTTTGTCGGTCAACATAATCACCTGCATGGTCAGAATCTGCATATACAATTGTTTCTACTCCCGTGCCCTTAGGATACCATAATCCTAATTGTGTTGTACCCTTAATGTATCTAAATATTCTTTTTACGGCTTCTAGGTGTTATGTTTTAGGGTCTTCTTGAAACCTAGCACATAGACAAACACTAAACATGATATCCGGCCTACTAGCCGTGAGGTAGAGAAGACTACCAATCATGCCACGATATTTAGTATTATCGACGGATTCGCCGTCTTCATCCTTTGTGAGTTTGGTGTCGGATGATATTGGTGTCCTAATTGGTTTCGACTCTTCTAGACCGAATTTCTTTAACATCTCTTTTATGTATTTTGATTGATTAAAGAAGATATCATCTTCTACTTGTTTGATTTGTAGACCAAGAAAGAAACTAAGTTCTCCCATCATACTCATCTCGAACTCGTCATGCATGATTTTAGAGAAATCATCACACATGTCTTGACAAGTGGATCCGAATATAATATCATCTACATATATTTAAACTATGATTATATGTGACTCTCTTTTCTAAGTAAAAAGTGTGTTATCGACTAACCCCATGGTATAGTTGTGTTTAATTAAGAATGACTTGAGTCTATCATACCAAGCTTTTGGAGCTTGTTTAAGACCGTAAAGGGCTTTCTTTAACTTATACACGTGTTTAGGTTTTTCAAAATCGATGAAGCCCGAAGGTTGAGCTACGTATACTTCTTCATTAATAAAACCATTTAGAAAAGCACTTTTGACATCCATTTGATAAAGCTTTAGATCATTAGCACAAGAATAAGCAAGAAGTATTCTTATAGACTCTAATCTAGCCACGGGGGCATAGGTCTCATCAAAGTCTATTCCTTCTTGTTGGTTATACCCTTGGGCAACGAGTCTAGCCTTGTTTCTAGACACTACTCCGTTTGCATCTAACTTGTTTTTATAAACGCATTTGGTTCCTATTATGGTTTGATTACTAGGTGGAGGGACAAGTGTCCAAACATCATTAGAAACAAATTGATTTAATTCTTCTTGCATAGCAATTACCCAACTTTCATCTTTTATGGCTTCTTGTGTATTCTTAGGTTCTATGGTTGAAACAAAACAAAATAAGCTACTTTGGTTTTGAACTTGAGACCTTAATGTTCTTTCGTTTAACTTTCCTATGACCTTACCTACGGGGAGATCTTTGGACTCTTTAATATTTATGACTTCATCATTTAAAGATTCTTCTTCTTCATTTATCTTTTTCTTTATTACTATAGCTTCACTTTCTACAATCTCGTCATCGACAAGAGGTGGAGAGGGTTTGGGTGGACTTTCATCAAATTTTATATTTAATGACTCTTCTACCTTCATTGTTTCTTTATTTAATATGACGTAAGCTTTGCTATTTGGAGAGTAACCTAGAAAGATACCTTCGGTTGATTTAGGATCAAATTTTGTTGGGAATTATACGTTTGAGTTGATAAAGACAAAAAGAATGAAACAAGAGGGACTTAATATGACAAGAAGGAAACCTACTAAAAGATGGAAGGACTTGCTTGCAATGGAAGTTTTATTATTTAGTCCTTATCCTCTAGTATATAAAGAGGACATAGGTGTAGGTTTTAATTAAGTCTTCCAAGATGTAGTCGACTAGAAAGGTGTGTGTGTGTCCTAGGCGTATGTTCATGTAAACGCCTAGGTTATTAGTTTAGTTAGTAGACGTGTTCCTATAAACGATCTTCACAATTGGTATCAGAGCAGGGAGCTCTTGATATAGGGAATTACAAGGTTTTAGTTGTCGAAGAGCAGATGTAGAAAAAGCAGTAAAAATTGTCGACTGAAGCAGATCTGGGTAAAGTACGAATATGGTCAAAGAAAGAAGTTTGGTACTACGATTTAATGGGTCGGTTATGGATTGTAAAGTTGTTTTGTCGATTTCCGATTATTGTAACCTCGTATAAGTTAAATAGGTCGGTGCAAATTGATTTATCGTATAAATTTAACATTCACATGGTGGCCAATAAGGATGCGTTAAAAGAAAAATTACTGGTTTTGATCCTCTACTTCGCAGGTCAAGATTTTTATATAGTTTGGTTTTGATATGGTACAACGCAATACATGGTTGTTACGGTGGAATTCCTCTTTGATTGGTCCAAGTCAGCAGTTGGTGATAAATTGCGGCGTTTATTTTTTTTTTAAATTGGTGTGCACGTGGGATGTTGCATGAGATGGTCACGTGGTTATGCACAAGAAGGGAAAAGTGAATTGGTTATTGATTGAAAGTACTGTTGCAGTTTATATTACTCAAAGTACCGTATCTATGAAAGTACTGCTTGGTTATGCAAAGTACTGCTGCTTTTATTTTCAAAGTATTGTTGGAGTGTTTAAAAGTACTGATGCTACTGCTTATTGTTTTAAAGTACTGCTCGAGGATTTTTAAAGGTACTGATGCATGATTAATTGAAAGTACTGTTGGTCGAATTTTGTTAAAGTACTGCTGCTTCACGATTGGATGAAAGTACTGCTCCTTCCCAACGTACTGCTCAAGGTTTTTGCATGGCGAAATTTATTTGGATTGGCAGTATAATGATGGTTTATTATGAGGAGATTTGGAATTAAGGGGAAGTCGAGCATAATGGTTATGGATTTTTGGACGACACACACACAGGTTATTGTTCACACACACAAGGAGTTTGGTTATTTGTTCTTAAAAGGATTCAAAAAGGCTCGTTTTGAAGTTTTATTGAAGAATTAATTACGAAGAGGATTATTTATCACTTATTTGAAGGTGAAGTAGAATTACTTGGTTTGTGTTCTTATCATCTAGCTTGATGAATCTAGTTTTCATAGGTCAAGAGGGTGGATGGATTAAGACCTAGTAAACTATCACTTAAAGGAGTTACATTGTAGTGCTCAGTGTCTCATACTAGTTGAGGATTCTTGTCAAGGGATTGCGGTCTACTTATATTTGTTGGTTCGTATAAGTATGGAGTTCCGTGGATATTACAGATTTAAGACACAAGTTTGGGAAATTCTACTTCTTCATCAAGTTTGTTATATTTGCTTTTCTTCACAAGTGATCATTACATAAAGCTTACAGATTTTGAAGAATCAAGAAGATGGTTAACATATGGTTTTTAGGGGAAGCTTATTGTTAAAAGTTTAATCATCTACATGCATCACTTAAGGGGAAGTGTTTGATTTTTACTACTGTTGATCATTATTACTACTGCTAGTTGGAGTTTTCTATTGTTTTGAATCCATTTTTCTTATGATGCGTAATGGTGGGCGATTTGAAGCATTGGAAGTCTTAGATTGGAAGTATGATATTGGTTCGTGGTGGTCAAGATCATTATTTGCATACGTTCCCTATTTGGATAATAACAAAAAGGGGAAGAGATGTTTGAGTGGCATGGCATGGATTAAGGGGAAGACAAAGGAAGACATACTTGTTTCATTAATGGTGAGATCCATGATCTCAATTTCTCTACTTCGTCTAGGGAAGTTCGTTCAAGAATGGTTTTGTCATTATCAACTAGGGGAAGATTGTTGGGAATTATACGTTTGAGTTGATAAAGACAAAAAGAATGAAACAAGATGGACTTAATATGACAAGAAGGAAACCTACTAAAAGATGGAAGGACTTGCTTGCAATGGAAGTTTTATTATTTAGTCCTTATCCTCTAGTATATAAAGAGGACATAGGTGTAGGTTTTAATTAAGTCTTCCAAGATGTAGTCGACTAGAAAGGTGTGTGTGTGTCCTAGGCGTATGTTCATGTAAACGCCTAGGTTATTAGTTTAGTTAGTAGACGTGTTCCTATAAACGTCTATATTAGAGTATTAATTAGTGAATAAAAAACCTTTAGCAATAACAAAGTATTGTTTTGATTATTCCGCTGCGTATTATGTTTATTATCTTTGTTATTGATCCCTAGCTGAGCTTTAAACGATCTTCTCAAATTTTCTAAGGTAATCTTTAGTGTTAAGAAGAAAACATTTGCTACCAAAGACTCTAAAGTGATCTAACGTAGGCTTTTTGCCTCGGAGTAACTCGTATGGAGTTTTACCTAAAATTGGTCTAATTAAGACTCGATTAAGTATGTACGTTGAAGTATCAATAACATTACACCAAAACATTTGAGGTATGGATTGCTCATTTAGCATGGTGCGACTCATTTCTTGTAGGGTTCTATTCTTTCTTTCAACTACCCCATTCGATTGTGGAATGCGAGGAGCCGAGAAGTTGTGAGTAATACCATTAGCGTTACAAAAGGCTCCAAACTGCACTTCATTATCGAATTCCCTACCATGATCCGTTCTAATAGACACTATAGGGCTTCCTAGTTGTCTTTTGATTTTCTTGCTTAATATTTCAAAATAATTAAACGTTTCCGTTTTGTTCTTTAATAATTTAGTCCATGTGTACCTAGAGTAATCATCCACTATGACCAAAGTGTAGTAGTTGCCTCCATAACTTTGGATAGCAGATGGACAAAATAAATCCATGTGTAGTAATTCTAGACACTTAGTTGTAGACACCATGTTTTTAGCTTTGTGAGTAGAGTGAACTTGTTTTCCTACATTACAAGCATCACAAAAGTGATGTTCATATTTTAACTTAGGTAGATCTCTTA
Source organism: Chrysanthemum seticuspe (assembly GCA_019973895.1). Lineage (NCBI taxonomy): Eukaryota > Viridiplantae > Streptophyta > Magnoliopsida > Asterales > Asteraceae > Chrysanthemum > Chrysanthemum seticuspe. The sequence continues at coordinate 326,454,279 of BPTQ01000008.1, read as the reverse complement.
CTAGATCTTTGGATGATAGCGATTGAAGAAGTCGCATATTGGCATGACTCAATCTTCGATGCCATAAGGTCGAAGTATCATCCATAGAGGTAAGACAAAGTTTGTCTTTAGGTTCATTACCAATTTTAATGACATAGACTCCATGTTTCCTAATTCCTCTTCCTATGGTTATGCCATTTTTTAATATCTTACTACCGGTTTCAGTAAAAAGTACATTGCACTTTTTATCACATATTTGTCTTATACTTAAGAGGTTAAAGTTTAGGTTTTTTACGTGACACACATCGTTAATGGTTAGAGATTTGTTAGAAATCATACCTTTACCGATGATTCTACTTTTGCTATTTCCAAACACCACATTACCTCCATTGAAGGATTCATTTGTGGAGAATAGATCTTTATTGCCGGTCATGTGCCTCATGCACCCACTATCCTTGACCCATTCATCCGGGTCTAGGTCGACCTTTAAGCACACCTAAGAAAACAATTAACTCAAAAGTTTGGTCCCCATTTGTTCGTGGGTCCATTAGTGTTAAACAATCCATTCATGTTAAACATGTATGGATAAGGTGAATATGCATTCCATGGTGCAAAGTTTTGAAAAGGAAATCCATTTTGCATATTTGGGTTCCATCCCATTTGATAGTTACTTCTCGGGTAAACATTATTAGGTCTCCTAGATGGGTTAGGTTTTGAAAAAGATGGAGCATTGTTTCTTGCAAACATAGGATTATATTTTGGAGGTGGTTGTCTAGTGGTAAAATGAGTTGGTTTCTTCTTATTAACGATAACAAAATCAGTTCGAGATGAAGAAGCTATGTTATTACCACTGTTTGCTACAGCAGACCCACGGATCCCTGGCTGAACACTAGCCAGTTCCCTTTTTATGGGATCCGTGGGATCCGCCACAACAGTGGCTTGTTTTTCTAGTGCCTTAACAAATTGTGTTTCTTTGTTTTCACTAGTTGATGGATCAAGTTGTTGAATACCTAAACCTTTTTGGTTGTTTCCGGTTTTAACACTATCTAATATCATATCTAAAGTATTCGTACTCATTCTAGCAATTTTAGAATCTAGTTGATCAACTAGTGTTTGAAGTTGCACGCAAAGTTCACATTCACCACTTGCTATTTTACCCTTTTCTAGACGTTTCAATTTTGCTTTTAATTCTATGACTTCTTTATCTAAACATTGGTTTTGACTTTTTAAAAGCTTGTTTTTGTTAATTAGTTTTAAGCTAATATTGCAAAGTTTGTCATATTCATTATGCAATGAGTCGTCATCTAGTGATGAGCTACTATAGTATTCGTGACATACCTCGTCATTTGCCATGAGACAAATTTCTTCGTCCTCCTCGTCGCTCATTCCCCACGTGCCGCTCACGAACGCCTTTTGATCATCCCATTTGGGACACTTACTAATAAAGTGGTTTGGGTCCCACATTTAAAGCAAGTACGATCATCCCTTGGCTTCTCTTCCTCTTTGCTTTTCCGGAATCCTTTATTGTCGTCATACGGTTGTTTGACGTATCTTCCCTTCCTTCTAAAGAACTTTTTAAAGTCCCTTACCGCCATAGCATACTCCTCGTCGTCACTATCCAAAGAGGAGTTCTCTTCATCGCTTGAAGCCTTTTTGGCTTTAAGGGCAAGAGATTTGTGTTTCTCTTTCACCTTTGAGGCCTCGGAATCTTTAGCAAGGACAAGCTCGTAGACTTTTAAGTTGCCTATGAGTTCATCAAGGGTGAGGATTGTCAAATCTTTTGACTCTTCGATCGCCGTCACCTTGGATCTCCACTTAGATGGAAGTGCCCTTAGATATCTCCTAACATGGTTACGGCTAGAAAAAGATTCATCAAGTGCTTGTAAAGATGTAATAATAGTATTAAAATTAGCAAATGAATGATCTATAGTTTCCTCAGCCGATATTGAAAATTGTTCATATTGTTGAACAAATAAATCAATTTTATTATTTTTAACTTGTTGATTACCTTGATTAGTTACAACTAAAGAATTCCAAATTTCTTTAGAGGTTTTAAGCATAGAAATTCTTTCTAATTCCTTTTTGGGTAAAGCATTATACAAAATCATTTTAGCTTCACTATTTTTAGAAAGCTTTTTCTTCATTTCATCGTTTAGTTTATCATGAGGTATGTTAACTAAATTTCCTTTATCATCTTTTGAGGTAGCCTCAAAATCGCCTTCAACAATAATGTACCAAAGATCAATATATTTAGACTTCACATACGTTTCGAATCTATTTTTCCAACTTTTATAAACTTAGCTCTTGATGCCAATTGTGGAAAACTAGAAGGGGGGGTTGAATAGTTTTGCCGATTTTAAGTTAGTTTCAAAAACTTTAGATTTGATATTATTTGAAATCGTATGGATGTAGAGAAAGTATAGATCTAATGATAAATCAAGTAAATAAAGTAAAGCAAGGGATAGAAATGACACAACCGATTTATAGTGGTTCGGCTACAAGGACACCTTCCTTGCCCTACTCCACTCCCCGAGTCACCTACTCGAGAGTTCAAGCACTATGTCAACAAACTCCTTCAACTTGGCGGAGAAGCCTTCACAACGTTGCTTACACCTTTTTCTGGTACAAAGCTAAATACCGAGTCCGTAACACGGTGGACCAAACCAACACGACTATTACACAACAAATATGTGAAATATCAAATACAAGATCTTTGCTACAGAAATCTTGTGGAGGAACAAATCAATCAAGGATCCCTTGCTTGGATGACTTGTAGAATGCTCGTGATCTCGCCTTAGAGAAGGACCTATATGAGAATCACTAAAGAAAGAAAGAAAGGAGTACTCTCTAGATCAAGTGATCTTTTGTTAGAAGAGAATGAGAGTATATGAGAGAATTAGTAAGAAGAGGGGTGAGTTAGAATGAAGAAATGGCTCTATATTTATAGGCAAAACTTGCCACTGTTCCGCGGATCCCTCCCACAAGGGATCCGTCTAGTGTAATCCTAGGGATCCATGGGACGCTCCTCTTTGCCCATGGGTTTTTTGGTTATGGGTCATGGGTCATGGGTTATGGGTTGGTCCATGGGTATTCTTTTAGATACAATGTATCTAATGAGTACAATGTATCTAGTCAAGTGGGTATGGGTCAATACCATGGGTTATGGATATGATCCATGGGTTGTGATTTTTACCCATCCTAATAAACTATTACAACAAATGATTTATTACAACAATTTGTATTAAATGGCTATATGTAAATGCTTTACAAAAATAACATGTATCCTTATAATTGTACTTAAGATAACATTATATTTGTTATCAACAAAACACAAAGAGATCGCAAAATATTAATAAACGTTTTTACGGTTTATTTGTATTAACAGAAGTGTCAACTTCCATATGGTCGGGTGGTTGACTTTGATAATTTTTCATAATCCAAATGGGATTATATGATGGTGATGGCGAAAAGGAAGCCGGAGCTAATGTTGACTCAACACCTTGATTTTGTACCATTATTCCTCCAAATGAGGAGAATGTTGCCGGTGGAGGAGGATGAGACGGCCTAGGAGGCAAATCCTCTAAGTTGTAGAGGTGTGGTGATGATAGTGGAGTTGTAAATGAGATGGCTTTAGGAACCAATAGTGATGGTATAGTGGAGATGGGATTGTTTGGCCTAGGAGGTATGGTGGTGTTTGGCATAGGTAGTTTTTTGGGTACTATCCTTTTAGGGATTCGTTTGATTGGTGGAGGAGAAATCCTTGCATTTGTTGGCTTGACCGGAGATGATTTAGTTGAAGAGATTTCGTGTACAACACAAGAAATTTTCTTGGGTGGTTCTTTGGTGGATAAGTTGCTACTTGGAGTTTTCCTCATGATGAGATGATTTCAAGAGGTTTGTAAAGGTTTCTTAAGTGCTAAAAATGAGGATGAAGATGATGACTTTAGAAGTCCTATCAATGTGGTTTATAAACCAAGGGATTTGGCAAGTGCATTTAAGACTTAAGCCACTAAAATTCATTGGAATGTGATGATTAACATGCACAAGAGTCAACTTCAGAGTTGTACTAATCTAGGAACTCATTTAAGATGATATGGAGTGTTTAAGTTAGAAAGATGAGCTTGAAATGATTGTTTTAGCTAGAGTTGGCATGATTCTATTATACGGATCCTACGGTTCCCTCCAATGAGGGATCCGCCTAGGCTAATCCTAGGGATCCATCTATCAGCAGCTAAGAAAAGGTAACAATGATGTTTGTAAGGTCTAATGCTATTTCTTTTTGAGTGTTTCAGTTTATCTAAGTGTCTTAAATGAAGGGGTGCTTAAGTACTTGAGGGTAATGAGTGATGTAGCTAATGATTGCCTTTTATAGAAGAAATTGGAACTTTCATGAGTACCAATGAATGAACAAAGATGACACTAAAGATTTTTGAGAGTGTCAAGTGGAGCTAAATGATCCTAGAGATCAGATAGTGACTTAGGATAATGTTTTGGAAAATATCCTAAAGGCTTAAGATGGAAAAACTAGAATTTGATCAAATTCGACCAATTTTGAGGTAAAGATGATTATGATCAATTTTGCCATAATTGAAAGATTTACAAATCTAGATATGAGGGATCATGTGAGAAATAATGAGTGAGCTTGAGAGCGGAAGAGTAATGAGTTTAAGTGAAATGATAGATCTACAAGCGTCTTGAGTGTGATCTAGGTGAGTTATGTGTGAGTAGGAAAGATCTACTTAACTTGATAAGATCTTAATTTGCCTTAAGGCATTATGTCTAGCTTAGTGTGAGGTGTTCTAAGGACATGTTTGAAATACAATGATTGCAATTGCAATTTCTGTTTGCAGGATCCCACGGTTCCCTAAGAGTAGGGATCCGTCTAGCACAATCTTTGGGATCCGTCTATCTGCTAAGCAGAACCTTTACTATAGGCATGCAATGATTTTGACAATGCATTATATTTCAAGGTTAGTTAAAGATATTCTAACACTAAGATATCAAATGTAAAATGTTTTATTTCATGAAAGAAATTGGATTACATTGATAAAGCATGAATACAAAGGATTGATCCTATTTGAAAGATTTCTAAGTTCCTTGGGCGTTTTCGCTGGAAGGATCATCAAATGGTTGATAAGTGTTTGTTGATTCAGGAATGAGGAAAGTCTTTATGAGAGATATGTTTAGAGGTTCCATCATCTTGTTCACAAGTACGTACTACGGACTTTGAAATTGAGGGTGGAAGTACATGATGTTATGATTAAGGCGCGTCAAGAACATTCCATAAGGGATGAGTTTGTTCTTGGACCCTTGAAGATTTACAATTCGCCTTGCGAAGAAGTAGGCAAGATTGTATGGTTGTTATGTTAGCAAACAATACATTATGTGAGCACAACAAGCGGGAAGGATTTCTCGATTTCCCCTAAGACTCCAAACATTTTCTCGTAGGATGAGTGCGAGAGCCTTGCACTCTTCTCGGATATCCTTTGTACAGATAATGTTTGGATCAGAGTAATATGGTCGAGGTTTGCATATTATGCGATTCAAATCCTCCGGGGAGGGTATGTGTGAACAATATGGACTATTTTCTTCACGAAAGTTGAAGAGAGAATCAAGAGACCAATCTTTGGTGAAGGCAAATTGTCCATGATTTGGAATTCGGAGAATTTGAGCAAATTGCACAAGGGTTAAAACAAACTTTTGGTTTTTGATCCAAAACCAAAGAGATAGAGAACGATCCTCGTTACGAACGAGTTCGACTTGATGGAAGAATTCCAATACAAACCTTGGACATATTTTCTCGTTAATTTCGAGAAGACATTCCAATCCTATGGTTCGGAAGGAGGTATTGATACCTTCTTCGAATTGTAGAGAGGTGTCTACAATACGTCCTTCGTGGAAGTGACGGGTTTCGAGATTATTGAACCCACGGACATGATTGCCAGGTTTGTTGGGCTCAAGGGAGATGTTAGGAGTGTAGACTCTAGTGACTGAAAAATCAAACTCATATTCATGCGACATAGCGAAACCTATAGGAAAGACAAGTTAATAGGATGTGACGTATTACGGGTAAAACAATGATTACCTAACGTTTTTACACGATGTTTATTAACAATGATATTTAACTAATTTAATGTTTGACATTCTAGTAGAATATTTCTTTTAGGAAGAAAGTGGTTTTTATTTTGCATGGAACAACCTGTTATCCAGAAGGACGGTTCCCGCGGTTCCCTTCTATAAGGGATCTGGCTAGTATACTTGCCGGGATCCGTGGATCTGAAGTAACAGAAGCAGATTTTTGATAAAAACGTAAGTTTAATAGTTTTATACTAAGATATGTGTTTTAGCCTACATTTTCTTTTAGCATGCATTCATGGTTTCTAATGTATCACGAAATAATACGAAAGATATAAATCAAAAGAAATGACAAACACATTATGATAATAATAACCTAGATAAACTAGACTATTAATAATATTTCATTTCAATGCTAAGAATGATACAAAGGATTGGGTATATAACCCCAATGTAGATTAACAACACAAAATATATGTCTCCGTATGAGAACTTCGTCATAGGGAACACAAGAGCGATGAGTGTTAAGGCGATGAGCACGAGGGCGATGTAAACCATGTTGATAACTAATCTTCTTGGTTTCGGTTTGAGATGAGATGAGATGAGGAGGAAGATGGAGTTTTGAATGAGAGTTAATTTTTGAAAGTGGAAGATTTGAAAAAGTGGGGATTTGATAGAGTGGTCGACGGATGGTTTATTTATGGGGAAGGAGGAATTTTTGAGATTTGTGTTTTGTTTTATTATTAGAAAGATATGATTTTTGGATTAAGTGAAATAAAACACAAGTTTTATAAACCACGACTTTAGACGAAAAAGTGACACGTATGTGAGAAAAAAACTTCTTAATGAAGCTACATGTAATACATGTATATGCACAAAAGATAATCAAATAAATACCTAGGTAACCATACTTATTTGTCAAGCTAATGTCATTTAGAGATAAGTGGAAAGTCATACCTCAAATGCACTTAGAAATGTCTTTACAAATGACACAGCAAATGTCAGAACACAATTCCAGCTCCTTTGTGCTTAAGATACCTTCTTAGGGAAGGTATTCTTGTTACCAAACGATTCCTATGGCTTGGTATGTATGAGCTTTGACTAATCAACATGACAAAGAGGATCAGTGCAATTAAATGAAAAATTAATAAAAAGAAAAAAATGTTGTCATCTAATCAATATCCAAACAAAGAGTTTTAAAAGACATGGTGTTTGTTTAAAAAAAAACTTCTTTGTAGTTTTCAATTAACCATGGATCGTATCAAGTTTTTAAAGTACAATATACTTCAAGAAACTTGGTAACGAAGCTCTGATGCCAATTGTGGAAAACTAGAAGGGGGGGTTGAATAGTTTTTCCAATTAAAACTTTCTTTTAAACTATTTAGATCGACTTATGTCAATCTATTTGGATGTGTGTTGGATGTTGATAAACAAACATATAGAAGTATAAATATGTAATGAAAAGATAAGAGTAAGAAGCACAAAACCACAACGCAAGTATTTATAGTGGTTCGGCTACAAGGACACCTTCCTTGCCCTACTTCACTCCCCGATTCACCTACTCGAGAGTTCGTAATCACTACACAACACCGACTCCTTATGGTGGAGAAACCTTCACAACGTCACCTAATCTTTTTCCGGTACTAGGCTAACCACCGGGTTCTTTCACACCAAGGTGAACCACACCTACCACAACGTCGCCTACCCTTTATCCGGTACTAGGCTAAGTTCCGAGTTCCATTATAATGGAGGAACTACTACCCAACACTACACCAACGACTTATCCCAAAGAAGACCAACTCCTTATTACAACATCATCAAGGATATCAATATCCTTGGATCCAATACTAGTCTATCTTGTAGATCGAAACACACCATATCGAATGTACATCTAAGGAACCTTTCACTAATGCCTTTAACTAGATATTCAAGATACCCTTCACAAATGTCTTGTGACTTGACTTCTAGGTACCCTTCACTAATGCCTACAATACGGATGATCGACACTTTTCACTAATGTCTTCGTCTTGACACTTGAGACATCTTTCACTAATGTCTTCAACACTACACTTCTTAGAAGAAAGAAAAGAATCATCAACAAGAGGACTTCGAGAGTCTTGATGATGAGGAAGCATGGCAACTCATGGACTTGAGCTTGCTTGACTTCAAAGGTGGTGATCTCGCCTTTAAGAGGAACCTAGAGGATCATATAAAAACAAAACTACAAACATAGATCACTTGGATATGGGGTTAGAGAGTTTTAAACTCAAGGAGTAAGTATGTAAGAAAGGGGTGAAAAACAATGAAGGAATGGCTCACTATTTATAGAGAGAAAATGCCTACTGTTCCCCGGATCCCACAGATACCTCCCACAAGGGATCCGTCTAGCGTAAAGCTAGGGATCCGTGGGACGCTCCTCTTTACCCATGGGTATTTTGATCATGGGTCATGGGTCATGGGTTATGGGTTGATCCATGGGTCTTCTTATTAGATACAATGTATCTCATCAGTGCAATTCACCTAGTCAAATGGGTATGGGTCAGTACCATGGGTTATGGATATTATCCATATATGACATAAGCATGATGTCATGCAATGGGTTATGGGTCAAGACCATGAACTTTGGGTTGTACCCAACTACATTCAATGTATTTGGTCAATGGGTTATGATACTTAAGTTTCTACCCATTTATATTACCCAATATACTACATACTAGTTATGTGTATATTTTACCCAAATATGCAAACACTAGTTGTTGTACATATCTAATACTAAATCATAAAATCACTTATACTTGTTTTAGTGCTTTATGTGAAAGCGTAAGTATGTTAGAAAACTATTGGCTCAAACCATTTACGTATTATATTTGTTTCGTTAATATTATTTTACGTTTGTTATCGACAAAACATTAAAAAGTTTTACATATTATATTTGTATTAACACCTTCGTAAGTTTTACATATAAAACTTACAATGTCTAAGGACCTTTTTTACTTTGTTTTCAATCAATGTATTTGCATTCTTCTCACTTGGGGAAAGAAGCATTAATGGTAAGCGTCTAGTATTCATTTCTTAAAATGATGTAATCCTCCCTACCCACTTAATGATATAATATATTTTCCCTCAAATCTCTTGTTTCGTTCTAATACAGCAAAGATTTGTCAGCCAAGTCGTTTTATAAGTTTCAATGTCGAAGGGATGTAAACAGACAAACAATAAGTCTTGCTCATATGCTTAACATCCATCTAAACTTCACATTAACTTTCCTAAGTGGTCTTAAGGTATTCCAAGCCTTATGCTACCCAAAGGATGAAGACAGAGTGGGTCGCGACCCTCTGTCAGCAATTAAATTATACGATTGCTATATTCTTGGTGCAGAATTTACACACAATGAGGCTATGCATCTACCATACGCCTTAGGTTGTAAAATAAGTTACGTGCAAATGAAACGTACGAGAAGAATCAAACTTAAACAAAATGTAGGCCCTAGAGGCCATCAGTAGATATTCATTAAAGACTAGTTTAACTAGTCAAGAGGTCGAAGCCTTAATGATCACCAAACAAGCATTGTCTTAATGTCGTAGCCTTCACCAAACAAACAAAGTAAATTGTTTCATCAGGCATCACGCCTGGAAAGGAACACAAGAAAATTGTTTTAACAGGGTACACACCACCCTAGAGATCAAATAACTACCACATGGTAGCCTTCTTCAAACCTTTAAATGAGTAGGATCAGCGGATCTTGGAGATGGGACTTTAGCAGATGGTGTCTTCTTGGATGGGGAAGTAGGCTGAACCTTCCTTGGCTTCTTCAACAATAGGTCCTCAATGGAGGCCGTAGGGTCCTTCGTAGCCTCAGCAAGGAAAGGGAACTCAGAAGTGGACAAAGCATTGCCTGCTTCATCATATTCCTTCTCATGGGTTGACCTGTAATATGGAATACCTGCAAGTACCACTGGTTTACCTGTGGCTACCACCTCCTCAAGAGTAGTACACTTACCATGGAAAATGGCTGCATTTACTAAGTTCCCAACCATTACACCTACATCATCACTGTGATAAAGCTCCATAGCAATATAGGGGATAACCTTGGTCACCAGATCAACTTTATCCTTCTTCAGCATCTTGAGACGAAGATCCAAACCATCCAACAAGCCTTGCTCTCTCGTCTTTGAGGCCTGCACACTTGGTAGTCAGCACATAAATTTGCTCCTTATAGCCAGTGACTTAAGTGCCTTCGAAAGTTAGCCTGCTGCACTCAGCACGACTTTCGGCTAGTTGACCTTCGAGCTTCTAAACATCTGCTCGGAGATCTTGGACCAGGGGGTTCTTGTTGAAATCTTCCATAGCATCCTCAAATTTTGCTTGCAGGTCTGCATATTGCTGGTCTTTTGCCTTCTCTTGGGCGAGCATGACATCCATCTGCTCCCTAGCTTTGTTTACAGCATGAAGAAGCTCCCTTGTCCGAGTATTGAGCTGATTATCCAGAATGCATTACCTCACATAGCTCTTGTCGTGCAGGTCGCATAGCTTCTCCATGGACATGTTTTCCATCACCCCCTTCCAGCCAGGTGGGGCCACATGCTCTATGAGCAAGTAACAGGCTAGGGGGATGGAAGCTCCTTCATATCAGGAAGACCTACAACTTAAATAAAATTATTAGACTAACAAAATATGTAGAAAATTTTTTCACAACAGGAACGGAGATTTACCATGGATGTCTTCGCTGCTAGGCCCTTCGATGGCTGTAAAAACAACTACCTTACCCTCAGCACTCTTCTGCCGGGTTGTTCTGTATGGAGGGGTTAGAAATATGAGTTTCCTCTTTGAGGCAGACTTTGTAGCTTTTGCACTAGTACCTTTCTTGCTTCGGACCCTATCTGCGATGCTGGAGGACCCTACGATCGCCAGCTGGTCCTCCGAAGCAGGGACATCCAAATCTACAACATTCTCCACTAACTGATCTTCCACCTCCACGGGCTCTTTTTCCTTTGTAGGCGGGAATATGATACAGGCTCGATTCTTTGGGCATCCACATCGTTGTTGTTCACTGAAACAGACGGAGAACCAACACCATAACTGACTTCCTTGGCTTCCTTAGGGATGAAGCTCACCTCCTTGGCACCACCAGCCACAATAAAATTACAGAAAGCCATTCCTGCAAAATGAAAGGAGAAAGATAAATATCAGCAAGATAAGTTCCTATATCTTAATTTAATTAGAAATTTACATACTTTCTCTACAACACATTATTTCAGGATGTAACGGAGAACCCTCCCAACTTTCAGCGATGCCAGCCATGAACAATATTGGCTCTGGAAAAGTCTAGCAGTCAGCTGGATGGCGACACAGGCGTTGGTACAGAGGGTCCCTCCTCACAGTATAGGGCAAGGGATCATTAAATCTTTTCTCATCAAAACGAAACTTTGGGTTCAACAACGCAGGGTATTGTGGAGGCACAATAGTATCTTGGATGTAAAAGAACTTCCCTTTCCAATTCCTAATGTTTGTGAAAGGCTTCTCAATCAGAATGGGCACATCATGTTCACCCATCTTGGCCAAAGTCAGCCAATCTCCTCCAGGGTATATATTTACAAACCATCTAAGCACGGTCAAGGATGGTTCAAACCCATAATCTTTACACATGACGATGTAAGTTGTGAGCTTGGCTAGGCCAAACGGGTTAAACCTAGATATGTGTACTTCAAAATATTGAAGGAGCTCTAAAATTAGGGGATGCAAGGGTATCCTTAATTTGGAGGTGGTGAATGCATGTGTGTACAAGCCTACATAATTTTTCGGAGCATCATAAATGCCTTGGCGTTTGGTGGGTAGCATGATCTTAAATTGTTTGGGAATTGGGTAATCTGTGAGGAAAGCTTTGAGCTCTTCCTTTGTCAGGGTGCAACCTTGTTGCCTTATGATGAATTTAGAATTGGCAGCCATAATACTTTTATTCAACAAAAAAGTAATAAAAACGTAGCAATAGGATGGAACACCTTACGTTTCTGGTCGAAAGCTTGCTCGGAAGACAGAGTTGTAGGTGTAATTTTTTGGGTGAGGGATAAAAGTGATTTAGGGTTTTACTATTTGAAGTTTATATACCCTATCGCATCTTTAATCCTAGCCCTACACGTGTCTTTTGAGTCACCTAACTTCCGAATTTCAAACTCATTTTAAATTTTGAAATGACGTTTTAGATTACCGAGATAAAGGGTGGTTTGGCTAAGTACCGTGCATTTAATGCGCACTCAATGTATATCCGACTTTTTTCCTTCATTCAGTTTTGTGACAAAGGAGGGGTTTCGTATGTATTTTTGAGTCGTAAGCAATATATCCTCGTTCGTACATATCACTTTCGACTGGGGGCTTGATGACGTACCCTCCGATCAGGTCGAAGGACTCCCCTTCGACCTCAGTCGAATTTGCATAATGAAGGACCGAGTCTATCTTCCTAAGTCATCGATGGCGTAAAACCATTCATCATTGATATGGTTAACAGTTGGGAATTTGCCAATCGAAGGCCTAAGCCCTTCGGGGTCTAAACTTGAAAACACTAAGACAAAGGAGAACATTGACTTGGTCTTCCCCCACGTTCCCACTATCTCCTTAGCTTCCCCGCCAAGACAGAGAGAGTGGGGATGAAGCCCTAGCGGTTACCACAAATCATGGGACGCCCCCATGATCTCCGAAACGTGTGCAAACACTCTCCAAGCTTATTTCTCTATCTATAAATAGGTTGGACGAGTCATTTCAATGGTATGTTCACTCAACACAGTAGTTCACATTCTCTACATTACTTACAACACATATCACATACTTGCTCGCACGCCGGAGGTGGTTCGCAAGGTCCAACCCTTGCGCAATCACTTAACGAAGTGTCTTCTATTTCTTATTGCAGATTGGCTACATGTTTGGCGCAACCATAACACCCCCTCATACCCTTCGATCACCATCGAAGGCCTGGTCATACGAGTTATTCTACAATCAAGGGGGTTCCTCAATGTCCTCGATTGAGAACTTTATCAACCTTTCATCATTGTTAGTTGTAGACCACATGTACTTGTTGTTTTTTACCCTTTCTTTGTCGTCCCCTCCATCGCACATGTCATTATTCGGGTTACATGAAGCCCATAGGTCGTACCATTTGTCATTGTCTACGTGGATAGCTTTGCACCAGTGGTACTTCTTTTTTGATCGGGATTTTGGGACCATGTTTGGATTGACGGGCCAAGTATTAATGACTTGCATTCCTGATTCATCCAATTCAAGAAATCTGTCGGACCAAGTATCCCAGTTACGCCGTAATTCAGATGTGGGGTTACGGCGTAACTGGCTTCCGTCAATACTTCCAGCTTCGTTTTCCTGCACCATGCTAGAGCTATCGTCATATTTGTCTTTTTCAGAAAATACGACTTTTCATGCTATTGGTTTGCTCTTTTGTGCTTCATTCCTTCTCTGTACTTCATCGCTAAGTTTACCAATCATGGTTTCCAAGTTTTTTAGCGATTCGTCATGACTGAAAAGGCTCTTGTTTGTGCTTTCTTGGAAGTTCTTTAGCCATTCCTCTTGCTCCTTCTGTCTCTTAGTCGAGTCTTCGAGGTATTTGCTGATTGTATTCTACGGATTAGACCTTCTCTCCCCGAAAGGCCCACGGTTGTAATAAGTCAGAGGTCCTCCACGATAACCATTCCCGTTTTTGTTTGACCCATGGAACGGTCTATTTGCTTCACCATATTTCACTTCTTCAACTTTACCATCATTGTCAATAAGAGGACAATTTTTTGTGAGATGTCCTCCACCACAACTTTCACACCCAACTTGGATAGCGTGTACACTTTCCTTAAGCTTAAGCATGTCACGACCAAGATTTTCAAGCTTGTTTGTAATGGTGGCAATACCATCAAGATTTCCGCCTAGGCTTGTTTGGCTTCCTCCATCGTGCCATTTTTTTAGAATGATCAGCCATTTTTTGAATGGCTTCAATGGCAAGAGTAGGGGTCATCCCCGGGATTGGTCCCTGATAGTCCAGCATTTGTCTTGTAGCCACGTTGATACCTTTGTAGAAGATATTGACCTTTTGCTGGCTGTTTAGGTCATGAGTGGGACACTTATAAAGTAGATCATTGTATCTATCCCATGTTTGATACAATGTTTCATCGACTTTTTGCTTAAAATTATGGATCTCCATGACTTGATTTGATATCTTTGAAGGAGGACAATATCTTTGAATGAAATGTTTCTTTAGGAGAGCCCATGTATCAACTGCCCCGGAGGGCAATCTATCAATCCATCTTCTTGCTGCCCCAGTAAGTGTTATGGGGAATACTCAGATCATAATTGCGTCATGAGAAACAATAGGTGTGTTGACAAGGCTTGTGATGTACAAGACATTTTCAACGTGTTCGTAAGCATCTTCGTCTCTATTTCCCGAGAAAGGGTTAGCTCGTAGCTCCCTCATAAACTGTTCTTCGATCTCAAAACGGACTTCAGCTCCAATAACCGGCTTAATGATCCCCGACCCTTGTTCATACCTAATCATAGCCAAATATTCCTCAAGAGTGAGGTTGTCAATGTCCACGACCTCCATGGTACCTGAAACTTAAAAGTGTCACACCCCCAATTTACCTGTTTTGCAGCGGAATGGAATTCCTGGGGATTTGACTGTCATAGCACCACATCACAGTTATATTGAACGACCTAAAGTGTCGTTTTAAAAAAACACATCGTTGGATATTTCATAAAAACATTCAGAGTACAACATCGGTCCCAAAAAGTTTACAAAGTTTGCGGAAATACATCCATGTTACAAATCCAAACGATGTTTTGAAATAAAGTACCATAATGTACATAATGTAAGTCGACGCCGCGACTCAAAATGTAGGTCCCTAAACCATGTCATGATGAATGCCTCAGTTACCTGAAAATACATTGCTAAAAACGGTCAACAATAATGTTGGTGAGAAATCATAGGTTTATGTAAATGTTTTATACGACTACACAAGTATAGACCATGCATGACAATCAAGTCACGTAAAAATAATGTTACAATTGCTCTAAGCCCATGACCCCGAAACTAGACTGTTCAATAATGTATGCCCCTGCAGAGTGTTTGCCAGACAACTCCGTAATACCATCAAATGAAATGCATCCGTTTGCCTGGTTGGGATTCACCAACCCGGATGGAGGCGTCACCCTCGATAGATCTATCCACTCATCCTCGCTTCAAAGATTAACGGTTCATGTTCAAGTAATGGGGACTTTCAAATTGGAAAATGCGGTAACTTAAGCAATGTAATGAATTTAACATACTTGGTATCGTAAAAAAAAATGTAGTGCAATGTATTCTCCCCCGTGGGTTTGAAAATAATCGAAAGCATGTAAAACGGGGCTATGAAAACTCACTTGGATAAACTGGAATAACGGCAAAAGTGAGTACACTGAGGTTTAATGTAATGCGTCAACCGGGACCTATTATCAATGATATGATATGTCATGAGTTGCAATGTAATGTTATGCATGCACTTCGTATGTTATTTATACCATTTACGGGTTTTGAAAATATTACTCGTTGACGAAAAATACACTTTTGACGTCTTGACCTTTCAAAAATGACTTTACATGTTTTTACGTCAAAATGTCATCCTACAATGGTTTTATAATGATTTTTGGTGAAATTACCACTTTTCGTCGCAAAACAATGTCGTCGGAAAAATCATGAAATCAACAAAAATGGCTCCGGAAAAGTAGTCGTAAAACGGTGTACGTCGATCGTTAGAGAACGAACTCGGCGGTTTTGGAAAGTTTGTATCGATATCTAGAAGTTTCAGTTCAGGAGTTTTCGTTCAAAAGGTCTCGATCATAAAGATATCAAGGGCTAAAGATGGTGGTTTTTGCTAATTGTGTGCAGAAAATGAGTTTCGGCCAAGTTTGAACATCCGTAAATAATTTACTATGACTCCGCTTGACAAACGGCTTTTTGTTTTGAAAAATATGGCCGGTGAACTTGATTTTACTAGAAGACAATTTGTTCCAAAAAGTTTTGCATCATAGTTAAAAACTGCCGCAAACATAGCCCTTACAGCTAATGAAATACTTGAATCGTAGAAATAATATAATTTTTCAGAAAATAATAGTTACGGCAACTTTATAAAAACGTGCATATATTTGTCGTTTCAAATCCGTTTTCTACGTAAAATATGTCCTTAGCTTCGTATCGAAGTAAACTAATATATTTTTGACTAGTCGAAATAATTTGTGAAGCTTAAGGCTCATTTTTGACCCGAAAATACTAAAAACAGCAAGCTGAAATTTTCTGAAAATAAACATTTCGTCGTCAAACTTTAAAAATTCACCACGGCTTCGTTATAACTCCGTTTTTATCCGTTCAAAAGGCCACGGATTCGTTTTAAAGTATATTTTCTAAATATCAAGGCCAAAGTTTCGTACCATCAGTAGGTTTTTCCAGAAATTCGAAACAAGGACAGAACCTAAAATATAGTTATCGAAAATAGTTTTTCTCGGACAAAACCTATTCTAATCCCTTCAAATCAACTCCAAAACTAATCTAATCCTACCATACACCTTCTTAGGGTGTCATGGGTTCCTAATCACCATCAAGACCAAAGATTACCATGGGAATATTTATAGGATGACCATAATTATATAAAACTTCTAAAATCATGAAATAAATGGTATAAATCACATAACATGCATATAAGCTCCAAAAATGAAAAGAAACATATGAAAATGAAAAGGAAACTTGAAAATGATAAAAACATGCTTACTAGTGATAGTGATGAGGTGAAAGTAACAAGGATTAACTTAAATATCCTTGGTTTTTATTTCAAAACCAAATAAAGGATATAATCTAGGTTGTAATAACACTTGTGCTTGATAAAAATCTTGATCCCTTGGCACCTTGATGCTATGACCGGTTTTTGAAGACCCAAAGAAAGGAGAGAAAATTTTTATTTAGCTAATACTTGTAGAAATATGTGAAGTGAATGAAATGAGTGATAATTCAAGTAGACTTTTATGTTTGAGATGATTGAAAGAGTAAGTAAGACTTTTAAGTTGTGTGTACATTTTAACAATCAAAACCATGCCATATTAATTACCTACACTCTCCCCCTTGTCGGCCAAGGGGGGAGGGATGTAGAGACTTTGCATTTTTTTTTTTTTAAAACCTATTACTTGTATATTTTGTGTATTATTTGATAAAAAGTGTAAGTAAAACAAAGTTAAGTTAAGGTGAATGGAAGTTTTTGGTACAAGTAACTTTTTATTAGGTCAAAATAGAATGTAATGAGATGATAAAAATTGTAAAAATACTTTCTTTGTGCAAATTGAGTGATAAAATAATTGTCGAATAATTTTTAAGAAAAACGACGTAATAATTAAACTTTAACGATTAATATACCAAATAAATTTGAAACACTAGGAAAACTAAAAATATAGTTTTTATAAACTAAATGTAAGTTTAAAAATACCTCGGGATCATTTTTGAAAGTAACGGGTTAAATGTTAAAAATAATAACTCACGCGATAAAGATTATTAAACATAAAAATTACGCGTAAAATATGAAATGAAATGTCGTGAATGAAATAATGAGATGCACATGATGTCCATGAAATGTAGACTAATCATAGTCCATATGAAATGTACGTGATGTCATGATCATGAATTCGCCGCTAAACCTCCAAGGTTACGCGAATTTGAAACAAGTAAACCAAGTTTACTATAAATGTTGAAATAATGAAACATGAACGGTGTCGAGAAATGACCTGAAAGTACGGATTGTCACAAAAAGAAATCTTGAGAAAACAAAATTTTAAAATAAAACAAAAATAAAAGACTTAATAAAAATCCTAATATAACTCCCCGGCAGCGGCGCCAAAAACTTGATGCAGGATTTCTGACCAGGTTTTAATATTTATAGTGTCTCGTTTACCTATGGTCCACCTTATGCACTCACGGGTAGTGTACCCGGTCGTGTGTAGTGTAGTAATCGGTAAAACCGAGGTCATCCCAAGAGCTATGTGAGTAGATTCTAATTAAGTCTAGATGTCAATGATTTTAACTGGTTTATAGTAGAAATGATTATTAAACTAAGAAACAAGAAATAAATGCGTAAAATAAAGAGGTTGTGATCAATAGAGTGAAAGTGTGATAACCTAATTACTCATCCTATCATGTAATGTTCATGTTTTATTACTTCCAATTGATTCAAGTGGGGGTTTAAGTCGCTAGGACATCATTTGGTCAATTCGTCCTAACCTATCAACAAAGGCTCCTACCCGAGGTCAAGATTCTACCCTTGATAGTCGAGTGGTTTTTAGTCGCCTAAGCCAAGTCATTAAGTACCCTACATGCAAGATTCGAAATAATGAGTGCCCGGGCACTAGCATCTTAGACACTCATTCCTAACTTCTTAAGTTCATTCGGACGACCGGTGATCATTTGGTCAGTTCGCACAAGCGAGGAAAGGTCGTTAGTTTGTCAATTCTTACCCTTCCCAACTCTACCTAACTACTTAGGGTTAGTTGGTCAATTCTCCTAAGCAACTAGATACGACCACCTTTCAAAACTACCGAAGCTAGGGTAACTACCAACGAACTATGCATGCAAACATTAGAAACAATTATACGGAAGCATGAAAACATAAACAAGACATTCAAGGATTTATAACTAGGCTAGCACCAAAGGTGCTTAGACGATCATATTAAAAGAAACATAGAATTCAATGTTTAACATAATGAAAGACATGAATCAAAAGTAAAAGATAAGATGATCGCTAATGCTTATCGATATGGAGTGATTCCTCTCTTGGAGATGGCTCCGTATGCTCCGAATGATCTGCCTTTAGAACCCTCTTTACATTCTCTGACTTTGAGTTGCGAGTGAATGATGTGAAATACTGAAATTAGGGCTGGTATTTATAGGCACGATCCTAGTTACGGCGTAACTTGAGTTGAGAGTTACGCCGTAACTTCAATAATTCTCCAAATATTACCCTCGTTAAGTAGGTTACGGTGTAACACTTGGGAAAGGTTACGTCGTATCTTCATTACAGATCTCGTTTGGGTAGATTACGGCGTAATTCTTGTAAGGAGTTACGGCGTAGTTGATGGAGGCTCAAAATATTTCTTGACCCAGATGATTACGACGTAACCTTAGTTGGGAGTTACGCCGTAATTGCTGTTAAGTTGGTCTTCAGAGTCAAAACACTAGCCATGGCGTAATGTGAGAGACTGAGTTACGCCGTAGCTTCTTCACGGTTGGCATACTATCATAAATTGTTAGAAAAATCTCCAAATCCGCTTATCTTAGGTTCCAATGCTCATAATTTACCTGAAAGTGAAATATAAAGGAATTCAAGCGTAAATCCTTATAAATGATATAAAATACGAGCATTATCGGGGGAAATTGACACTTAAAAATCAGGACTATTTGATGTTATCAGCAACATCTAAGGTGCCAGGTCCTTCTGACCTTGGTGTTGGTAATGAAATCCCAAGCCAACTGGAAAATATAGGTGGCTCAGTTGATGTTCCTAGTCCAACTAGGGCTAAGAATGGGTCTATGCCTCATGATGCACCTCTCCCAAAAGGTAACACATCTGGAAGTGCTGAAGGCAGTTGATAACATCAAATAGTCCTGACTGTTAAGTATCATTTTCCCCCGATAATGCTCGTATTTTATATCATTTATATGGATTTACGCTTGTTTTCCTCTATATTTCACTTTCAGGTAATTTACGAGCATTGGAGCTAAAGAGACGCGGATTTGGAGAGTTTATTGAAGATATATGATAGTATGCCCACTATGAAGTAATTACGGCGTAACCCCTCTCTCACATTACGCCGTAACAAAAGCGTGACTCAGAAGACCAACTCAACAGCAGATTACGGCGTAACTCTATCTTAAGATTACGACGTAACCAATTAGGTCAAATGATGTTCCACGTCACTACAAGCTACGCCGTAACTCTTTCCAACGATTACGCCGTAATCATGATTTTGTAACGTATATTGAAGATACGGCGTAACTCATTCTATGTGTTACGCCGTAATCAGCTTTATCTAGAGCATTATTACGAATTTATATAGGTTACAGCGTAACTCTCAACTTAAGTTACGCCGTAACTAGATTTGGCCTATAAATACCAGCCCTAAATTTTGCATTTCACATCATTCACTCCACTCCACAAAGCAGAGAACGTGAGTAGGGGACTGAAGGCAGATCTTGAGGAGCATACGGAGCCATCTCCAAGAGAGAAATAACTCCTTAACGATAAGCATTAGCGATTTATCATTTCTTTTACTTTCAATTCATGTATTTCATTATGTCAAACGTTGAATTGATTGTTTCAGTTAATATGATCGGCTAAGCACCTCTAGTGCTAGCCTAGTTATGATTCCTTAATTGTTATGTTTATGTTTACATTGCTTCCGTATAATTGTTTCTAGTGTATGCATAGATAGTTTGTTGGTAGCTACCCTTGTTTCGGTAGTTTTGAATGGCGGTAGTGTCTAGTTGCTTAGGAGAATTGACCAACTGACCATAAGTAGGTAGACTGAGTGAGAAGGGTAAGAATTGACAAACTGACGACCCTTCTTCGCTTGTGCGAACTGACCAAATGATCACCTGCCGTTTGGATGAACTTAAGAAGCTAGGGATGAGTGTCTAAGATGCTAGCGCCCGGGCACTCATTGTTATGAATCTTTCATGTAGCGGAACTTAATGACTTGGCTTAGGGGACTAAAAACAACTGGACTTTCAAGGGTAGTAGCTTGATCTCCGGTGGAAACCTTTGCTGATAGGTTAGGACGAACTGACCAAATGCTGTCCTAGCGACTTAAACCCCCACTTGAAGCAATTGGAAGTAATTAGACGTGAACATAACTTGATAGGATGAGTAACTAGGTTAGCACACTTCTCCTCTATTGATCACAACCTTTCCCTTTAATTGCTTCTTTTATTTTCTTGTCTTTATAGTTTATTAATCATTTCAATTCTAAAAACCATTAAAACCAGTGACATTAGACTTAATTAGAATCCGCTCATATAGCTCTTGGGACGACCTCGGTTTTACCGATTACTTGTTAGGATTTAGTAAATCCAGTTATTAAAGAGTCGGTCACCTCAAGTATATGTAATCGTTAGAAAGCTCGTAGTCGTAGATTATTTAATGTTAAGTAGTATTTAGTTAAGTAACACCGTGGAGGACGGACGGGTCTTTACCCACTGTATGCCTGATCCACAGCCCGTAGGTGGCGATTTGTGTAAGACTATAAATACTCTCTACCTCCCAAGGTAGAGAGTTGGAGCTCATAATAATACTTTCATTTTCTCTCACTAAGTTCCCAAACCTCTATCTCTTTCTATCTCTAAAATAGTAAGTTATACGCGTCACTTGATCATGTATTGATGTGTTTGTGAAATCCAATATGTTACAAATGGTATCAAGAGCCATGGTTTGATCATCTCTCTTACATATCCTTGGATTTCTAGTGGTTTTAGATGGTTTTTGAGTTTGAAAAAGTTTAGTGGTTTTTGCATCATTTGGATCAATTCTTGTGTTAAAGTTTGAATTTTGAGTGTACTTTTGTGTTTAGAATCATTGTAAGTGCTTGGGTTTGGATTTGGAAAGCTTGAATCATTGTGGTTGAGCTTGTTTTGGATTGAAAAGTGTGTTTTTGAAGTTTTTCAATGTAGCGACTTGAGTCTCGTTGTGAATTTCTTCGTAGCGACTTGCTTCAGTAATTTCTAGCGGGTTGTAGTGTTAGTCGTAGCGACTTGAGCTTAGCGACTTGTCTATTGAGACAAGCCGACAAACAGTACAAGTTAGTGGATTCTCCACTACGGCTAGCGACTTGGAAGGTAGCGACTTGCTTTCATTATTTCTAGCGACTTGTACTTATAGTTCTTAGCGAGTTGTCTCTTAGCGACTTGGATACTTAGCGAGTTGCTCTTTAGCGACTTTTATGCTTAGCAATTTGGTTTGTTAGCGACTTATGTTCAGTGACTTGCTACTTAGCGACTTGGTGCTTAGCGATTTGGTTCAAGGGTTATAGCGACTTGGTTAATACTTGTTTCTAATACGGTTTTCTCTTGATTTAGTAAAATCCCGTGAAAGAATCTATTTCCCGGTATAATCATAGAGTTATAAAATCCCGTGAAATCTGTAAACATGTCTACCAACGTGCCTACAATCATCTCTACTGTAGCTGAGGATGTTCAAGCAGCTGGTTCAGACACTCGTCCACCCATGCTTGACAGAACTGACTATGACTTATGGGCTCAACGAATTAGGTTGTATTGTCTTGGAAAGGAAAACGGAGTCAACATTCTCAAGTCCATTGATGAAGGACCGTATCAGATTGAGACTACAAGAGACATAATTGATACTGCTGCAGATGGAACCATGATCTTTGGATTGGACAGACCAAAGACATATGATGAGCTCAGTGATAAGGAGAAAAAGAGATTCGATGCTGATATCAGGGCTTCAAACATTATACTTCAAGGTCTTCCAAAAGATATCTACAAGCTTATCAATCACAACACTGAAGCCAAGGAAGTTTGGGATAATGTCAAGATGCTTCTCTCAGGTTCTGAATTAACTAAGGAAGACAGAGAATCACAACTGTATGATGAATTTGAGCACTTCAAGATGAAACCAGATGAGAGTGTCTATGAATATTACGTGAGATTCCACAAACTTGTGAATGATATGAGGAATATCAAAATGACCATGCCAAACATTCAGCTGAACTCAAAGTTTGTGAACAACATGAATCCCGAATGGCACAAATTTGTCACCGCTGTGAAGATAACCAAAGGATTGAAGAATACAAACTATGAGCAACTGTATGCCTTCCTTCTTCAGAATGAAAGTGTTAGGAATTAGAAATTCCCGGTATTAAAGAGTCGGTCACCTCAAGTATATGTAATCGTTAGAAAGCTCGTAGTCGTAGTAATTCTTAAGTTAAGTAGTATTTAGTTAAGTTTCACCGTGGAGGACGGACGGGTCTTTACCCACTGTATGCTTGATCCACAGCCCAAAGTGTGGCGAGTTATGTAAGACTATAAATACTCTCTACCTTCCAAGGTAGAGAGTTGGAGCTCATAATAATATCTTTCACTTTCTCTCACTAAGTTCCCTAAACCTCTAACTTTCTCTCTCTATAATTCCATCTATATGCTACTTTGTGTTATGGTTTGATGTGTATGTGAAAAGTTATATCTTACAATTGGTATCAAGAGCCATGGTTAGATCATATCTTGCACATCTTTGGATTTATAGTGGTTTTTAGGTGGTTTTTGAGTTTGAAAAAGTTTAGTGGTTTTTGCATCATTTGGTTGATTTCTTGTGTTAAAGTTTGAATTTTGTTGGTACTTTTATGTTTAGAATCATCAAAAGTGTTTAGGTTTTCATTTGGTAAGCTTGAATCATCTTGGTTGGGTTGTTTTTGGATTGAAAAGTGAAGTTTATTTGGTTTTTCAAGCTAGCGACTTAGCTCTCGGACTATTTTCTTGGTAGCGACTTGCTTCACAGTTTTGTAGCGACTTACAGTGTTAAAGCTAGCGAGTTAGATCTAGCGAGTTAAAGTACAAGTAGTGGACTCTCCACTACGGGTAGCGACTTGTGGTAGCGACTTGGTCAGTAGCGAGTTGCTCTTTAGCGACTTGTGTTTCTAGCGACTTGTGTAGCGAATTGCTGCCAAAATTTTGTTAGCGACTTGGTCTGTAGCGAGTTACTACTTAGCGACTTGCTTTTCTGTTAGCGACTTGGGTGTCTAGCGACTTGGCTTTCTAGCGAATTAATTGGTAGCGACTTAGTGCATTTGTCTCTAGCGACTTAGTGCATTATCATCTAGCGACTTGAGTGTTTGTTTACGGTTTTCTCTTGATTTAGTAAAATCCCGTGAAAGAATCTATTTCCCGGTTTAATCATAGAGTTATAAAATCCCGTATAATCTGTTAACATGTCTACCAACGTCCCTACTGTCCTATCCACTGTTGCCGAAGATGTACAAGCAGCTGGTTCAGATACTCGTCCACCCATGCTTGACAGAACTGACTACGATTCTTGGGCTCAACGAATCAGATTGTATTGCCTTGGAAAGGAAAATGGTGTCAACATTCTCAAATCCATTGATGAAGGACCATATCGAGTTGAGACGACTAGAGACATACTTGATACTAATGATGATGGAACTCCTATTTACGGAATGGACAGACCTAAAATGTATGATGAGCTTGATGATAAGGAGAAAAAGAGATTCGATGCAGATATCAGGGCTTCTAACATTGTTCTTCAAGGTCTTCCTAAAGACATCTACAAGCTGATCAATCACAACACCGATGCAAAGGCAGTATGGGATAATGTCAAGATGCTTCTCTCAGGATCAGAATTAACTATGGAAGACAGAGAATCCCAACTCTATGACGAATTTGAGCACTTCAAGATGAAACCAGATGAGAGTGTCTATGAGTACTATGTGAGATTTCATAAGTTAGTGAATGACATGAGGAACATCAGAATGACTATGCCTAACATTCAGCTCAACTCAAAGTTTGTGAACAACATGAATCCCGAATGGCACAAGTTTGTCACAGCTGTGAAGCTCACTAAAGGATTGAAGAATACAAACTATGAGCAACTCTATGCCTTCCTCCTTCAGAATGAGAGACATGCCATGTTTGAAAAATTGATTCTCAATCAGTTCAAAACCAACCAGGGAGAGACAAGCTCGTCTAATGACTCAACAGCCTTCTACTCAAACATCGGAATCACAACCAAAGCATCACAAATCATACCCTTGGGGAATGGTAATCACAAACTCATTCCTGATCCCATGTTCAAACAAGCTGATGCTGATGCACACGTGGGTAACATCATCAATCAACTAGCTCTTCTCATTAGTCAAAACATGAATTCTCTCCCACAAACCAACAACAACCTCAGAACTGCATCTAACCCACATAATCAAGCCACTGTTAAAGATGGAAGGATCGTGGTGCAACCAGTTCAGGAAAGACAGTATGATCAGGGAAGAGGTGGAGCTGGGAGAGGTTATGTTGGAAACCAGAATCGAGGAAGAAATGGTAACCAAGGTCAACCTAAGCCAATCAAATGCTATAACTGTGGTGGTGAAGGACACATTGCAAGGAACTGCACATCTCCAAAGCGTCCACAGAATGCTGATTACTTCAGAGATAAGATGTTGCTGGCACAAGCTCAGGACAATGGTGCTGCGTTGGATGAAGAGGAATTGCTGTTTCTTGCTGAGGGCAATGCCAAGACCTATGATGCAGATGTGGATGAGCAGCCTATTCAGGAGATAGGTCACAATCATCAGAACGCCTTTCAAGTCGCTGACTGTGATGCATACGACTCGGATGTAGATGATGGACCTACTGCTCACACAATCTTTATGGCTAGCATCTCTCCAATGGTTTCTCCCAAGATTTCTTCTTCACCACAAACTGGCCCATCCAAGGACAAACTCATCTCAGAGGTATTGAAACTATACAATGATGCTGATGTGCAACAGATGCATGACAAAGTACAACCAACTGAAACTTTTGAATCAAATGTTGAAAATATGGGGAATAACAATATTGTCCCATACGATCAATACGTGAAACAAAGTGAAAGTGAAGTTGTACCAAGTGATGCATCTTCTGCAGTCAACAATGACTATGTCTTTGATGAATACACTGCATGTGCTCCTGATGATTCCATAATTTCTGAACTAAATTCCTATAAGGAACGTGTTGCTATTTATGAACAACGTGCAAAATTTGAGTTGACCACTCGTGAGCAGGAAATGGATGACCAAGTGCGTACAGTAATTAGAAAAAGTAATTTTAGAGAAGAAGTATTGAAACAAGAATTAAATTCCTTGCAAGAAAAACTTTCTAAAACTGCTAAGCAAAAACAAGAACTTCAAGAAAATGTGAAAATGCTTAAGCAAGAATTTAATGCAAAGGAATCAAAGCTCTTAAGAGATTTTTCTAATCTGAAAACTTTGAAAAACAAACTTGAAAACAAGCTGTACATGCAAGGAAACACCATTCAGACTGCTCACATGATCACTAAGCATAGAGTTTTAAGCGATAAGCATAGCATTCCCATTATAGATAAACCCAACCCTGAGTATGGAAAGATAGCAAAAGCAGCTCAAAGTGTTATCTATGATGGCAATGAGATCCTTAAACCTAGACAAAAACCTAGTTGCATTGAGTGCACTGAGGATGACAAGAAATTAGATGAAGTCACTAGGGAGAAGATGAATAAGAAACTAAATGATCCTAAATGCAAAGAGAAGAAAGTAATTATCACTCCCCATGACTACAAGAAGGAAAACTGGA
Organism: Chrysanthemum seticuspe; assembly: GCA_019973895.1. Lineage (NCBI taxonomy): Eukaryota > Viridiplantae > Streptophyta > Magnoliopsida > Asterales > Asteraceae > Chrysanthemum > Chrysanthemum seticuspe. The sequence goes on along the minus strand of BPTQ01000008.1, from coordinate 326,427,839 downwards.
TTTCCTTGAACAAGTTTAAGACTCAGACATTGTTGACTCCCGAACAAGTCTTCTGGAAAATGGATATATATAAGCAGAAAGCTGAAAATATTGTAGAAACAAACCCTCCCCTTCGGAAAATGCCTAGAGCGACTGTGTATCCTCCTAATACACCAATGCATCTTGTACCTAGAACAATTGCCACTAAAAGCAAGACATTAATTAGCCAATACGTTATATTTCAACTATTTGTTGATTTTGAGAAAACTTGCAAGAAAAGGATCACACCCACTGGTATAACTGAAGGAGAAAGGGGTTTTGAACAAATGAAAGAATGTTATTTAACTGAGGTCATGCCTTTCTTTAAACTTCTAAAAGATCACTTTGAGAGTCTTAAAAAGGGGATAGAAACGGATATTAAGGGAATGGAAAAGGAATTTGATGCAATAATAGTTGAAATTAGTGACTATGAGCGTGCACTAAGATATAATGAGATTGAGAGGAAGAACCTGCATACATTGAATGAGAATCTTATTACTGAATGTGTTGCTCAAGATGTGTTTTTCACTGCTTCAAATTGCTCTATTAATGCTTCCAAATTTCATGAACTATCTGTGGCCCTGAAAGTCTCCCATGATCGAGTCATTGAGCTTGAACAAACTAACTCTAAACTAAACGAGAAAATTGAACTGGATGATCACGACAATTTAGTTAAACATTTTTCTAAATTAGAAGTTGAACATTTTAATTTACAACTAAAATATCAACATCTTAAAGAAAATGTCAAAACTTCAAATGTCAAGACATCTTCAGATGCTCCAGAGTTTGATGCAGTTTTTCAAATTAACAAATGTGATGAACAGATCCAAGCTCAGTGCAACACGATCAGAAAGTTGAAAGCCCAAATCTCTCAATTAAAGGGTCAAACGAACAATATGACAGGCTCCCAAATGCCTCCGCCTTTAGATTCTCAGAATTCTCAAACGTTTCATCTTCAAAACCTTGTAAATGCTTTACAAAAAGAAAACGAAAGTTTTCTAGAAGAAAATGAAAAGGTTAAACGTCATTTCAATGAGTTGTTTGAATCAATTAAAGTCACTCGTAACAAAAACAACGATCAAATAACATCATTGCAAAAGGAAATTGAGAATCTGAAGAGTCAGGTAAAAGGGAAAATGCCAATGATCAATGAGGAGAATGTTGTATCTAAGGTTCACTCTAGTAATAAATATGCTGTATCTGTGACATATGTCCCCCCTCATCTAAGGAACAACAAACTTGCCATTCAAACATATTTCTCATCCCTTAAGGATTGCTTAGAATGCCTGCGTGAGATTGTTGAAGAGGATAAGCTAGAAAAACCTCATGATAATGCAATTGGACATGCATGCTTATATGCCAAACGATCTCAAGAAATCTTAGAATGTTTGATCACAATATGCCCAAAGACATTAGGTGAGAGAGTTAACCCTTTGATTCCATGCTCAATGCCTAAGGCCAAACATGACATGCACTCGATTCCCAATGGCTTGAATGTGAGGAGTAGTGTACCATTGAGTAGTTCAGAGTCTAGATCTGTCAATGCTAGGAAAGTGAACTCAAATATGCCTTCTAGGAGTACTAGTCTCAGTACCTCTAGTGTTAAGAAAGTGAACCTTAGTGCACCTGCATGTAGTTCAGATCCCAGCACATCTAAACAGGTGATGCAAAGAGTAGTAAAACAAACTAATGTTCCCATTCCCTCTACAGGAGTAATCAGTGACATTAAAGGGAGCAGGTCAAAGTCTCAAGACAATACAAGGAATGATAGGACCTCGCAAGATAAGAATGTGCACTGGAAAAGAGTAGAAGAACAATCTAGGAACTTTAAGTTTGAATCGAATAAAACGAATCGTGTTGATTCTAGTATTAGCCATAGGCGTACTGTAATTAATTCGAATTCTGATACTATTTGCAAACCTTGTACTGATGTCTGCTTGAATTCTGTCTCTAATCATGAATGTGGTGTTACTGTTCTGCCTAATGATGTTAATTGTCCAGTTAATACTGTTAATGCTAAAATTCATGCTAAGAAGGCTAAAAGGCAAAAACGAAAGAAAGTTAGAAAACAGTGGAAACCCACAGGAAGAACATTCAGCAGAATAGGCCTTTATTGGATACCTGTTGGTCATAAGACTAATCAGATAATGCCCACTAGAAAATGGATGCCTACTGGTAGAACTATTCCCTTAAGAAGTGGTCACACTGTAAATAGGGCTAATACAGACACTAGTATTGCATCTATTCACAATGATTCCATTACCTCATTTTCTGATACGAATGCTTCTATTTCTGATGTGGGTGGTCCAACCATTGTAACTAACCAAATGGAACCCATTCTTGCATGGGGATCCCAATTATCCAGTTATCCATTCTTGTCTGTGTTCAACTGCAGATCGTTCAAATCGTTCTGTGGTACCTGGACTCAGGCTGTTCCAAGCATATGACTGGAGACCGGTCACGGCTCATGAACTTCGTGAGCAAATTCATCGGGACTGTTAGGTTTGGTAATGATCATTTCGGTGCTATTATGGGTTATGGAGATTATGTTGTTGGTGATAGTGTCATCTCCAGAGTGTATTATGTGGAAGGTTTAGGTCATAATCTGTTCTCTGTTGGTCAATTCTGTGACTCTGATCTAGAAGTAGCCTTCAGAAAACATACCTGCTTTGTTAGAGATCTTAATGGTAAGGAACTGTTGAAAGAAACTCGTGGCTCAAACCTTTACACCATCTCTATCGATGACATGATGAGAGCTTCACCAATCTGCTTGTTATCAAAGGCTTCAAAAACAAAGTCATGGTTATGGCATCGTCGTCTCAATCACTTGAACTTCGGCACCATCAACGATCTTTCCAGAAAGGACTTAGTTGTAGGTTTACCTAGACTAAAGTATGAAAAGGATCATCTTTGTTCAGCATGTCAATTGGGAAAAAGCAAGAAGTATGCCCATAAACCCAAACCTACTAACTCTGTCACAGAAGTTCTTCATATGCTTCATATGGATTTATGTGGACCAATGAGGGTGCTGAACATCTTTGGGAAGAAATATGTGTTAGTTGTGGTTGATGATTACTCTAGATTCACCTGGGTCAAGTTCTTAAGGACAAAGGATGAAACTCCTGATATCATCATCAAACTCATCAAACAGCTGCAGGTTCGACTTAACAAAACTGTCAGAATTATCAGAACAGACAATGGAACTGAGTTTGTCAACAAACAACTTAGTGAATTCTATGAAAGCGTTGGAATCAGCCATCAAAGAAGTGTTCCACGAACCCCACAACAGAACGGTGTAGTTGAAAGACGAAATCGTACCCTTGTTGAAGCTGCTAGAACAATGCTGATCTACTCAAAGGTTCCAATGTTTCTCTGGTCTGAAGCAATCGCCACTGCATGCTACACACAAAATCGTTCCCTGATTCACACCTCTCATGGAAAAACTCCATATGAACTTGTCCACAACAGAAAACATAATCTATCTTTCCTTCGTGTGTTTGGTGCCTTGTGCTATCCAACTAATGAGGGTCAAGACTTGGGCAAACTTAGGGCTAAAGCTGACATTGGAGTATTTGTAGGATATGCACCAAACAAAAAGGGATACCGAATCTACAACAAAAGAACCCGAAATATCATGGAAACAATTCACGTTACGTTTGATGAGCTGACCGGTCAAATGGCTCCTGGACACTCCAGCTCAGGACCCGCACTTCAAAATAGTCATATTGGTTCATCCCTTGTTCCAAACTCCTCTCAAGAAACTCCATATGTACCTCCATCTGAAGATGATGTAAAGAAATTGTTTGATCCCATGTTTGATGAACTGTATGAGTCTACTACTAATGAGGTGCTGATCCCTACAACAGAGGATGCTCATATTCCAGTGAATGAAGTCAATCCATCAGTCTCAATATCTGTAAGTCAAGAAGCACCTGCTGCTGACCCTTCAGTCTCATTAACAAATCATCATTCTTCAAATGTACATCATGGAAATGTTTCTGGTATCAATGATGAAGTTAATCCCTTTGCGACTCCTGAAGATGCTCCATTTGAAAACATATTTGCTACTCCTGAATCATCATCAGAACCATCTTCTTCAGGAGACATCGACTCAGCTACCTCAGTTCCTCAACAAATGCCACATGAACACCTCAGAAAATGGACTCACGATCATCCATTAGACAACATCATTGGAAATCCCTCTCGTCCTGTATCAACCCGGAAGCAACTCGCAACCGATGCCTTATGGTGCTTCTTCAACTCCGTACTATCTAAGATCGAACCAAAAGATGTTAAAACTGCTATGAATGAAGATAGCTGGTTCAATGCTATGCAAGATGAAATTCATGAGTTTGATCGTCTTGATGTATGGGAGTTAGTACCTGCTCCAGACTGTGCTATGATTATAGCTCTAAAATGGATCTTCAAAGTAAAACTTGATGAGCATGGTGATGTGTTGAAGAACAAGGCTCGATTAGTTGCTAAAGGATATCGTCAAGAGGAGGGTATAGACTTTGAAGAATCGTTTGCTCCAGTTGCTCGAATCGAGGCAATCAGAATCTTTCTGGCTAATGCTGCTAGTAAGAACATGGTGGTATATCAGATGGATGTAAAGACGGCATTTCTGAACGGAGATCTTAAAGAAGTCGTCTACGTCAGCCAACCTGAAGGATTTGTGAATCAAGAGAATCCTACTCACGTTTATCGTTTGAATAAGGCTCTTTACGGTTTAAAGCAAGCTCCAAGGGCATGGTATGATACACTGTCAAAGTTTCTTCTATCAACCGGATTCATCAAAGGAGCAGTTGATCCTACATTGTTCACCAGGAAGTCAGGCAAACATTTGATTCATGTTCAAATTTATGTTGATGATATTATTTTTGCCTCGACTGACCCAATGGAATGTGATCGTTTTTCTAATGAAATGAGTTCAAAGTTTCAAATGTCAATGATGTGACAAATGTCATTTTTCTTGGGATTACAAATTTCACAAAGTCCCGGAGGCATTTTCATAAATCAATCTAAATATGCAACAGAGATTTTAAAGAAATTTGGATTTGATTCATGTGACCCTGTTGACACCCCCATGATTGACCGAACCAAATTAGATGAGGACCTCTCAGGGATCATGATTGACCAAACAAAATATCGGAGTATGATTGGATCCCTGATGTATCTCACTGCTAGTAGACCAGACATTTTGTTCTCTGTGTGCATGTGTGCTAGATACCAGGCTAAGCCTACTAAAAAGCACCTTGAAGCAGTTAAACGGGTCTTTCGGTATCTCCAAGGAACCATCAATATGGGACTATGGTACCCAAAGGACTCCGGTATGTCACTAACGGCCTATGCAGATGCTGATCATGCAGGTTGTCAAGATACACGTCGAAGTACATCTGGAGGTGCTCAGTTTTTGGGTGATAAGCTTGTAAGCTGGTCTTCAAAGAAGCAAATGAGTACTTCTATTTCCTCTACAGAGGCTGAATACATAGCCATGTCATCTTGTTGTGCTCAAATCTTATGGATGAGATCTCAATTATCTGACTATGGCTTTGAATTCAACAAAATCCCTCTGTACTGTGATAATAAAAGTGCTATTGCTCTCTCATGCAACAACGTCCAACACTCAAGAGCAAAGCATATCGACATTCGACATCATTTCATCAGGGAACAAGTGGAAAAAGGTGTGGTGGAACTATATTTTGTGAGGTCTGAATATCAGTTGGCGGACATCTTCACCAAAGCTCTTCCAAGAGAACGTTTTGAGTTTATTCTTCCACGTCTTGGTTTGAAAAGCCTTCAACCAGAAACTCTCAAACGTCTTCAGGAGGAAGACGAGGAGTAAAGGTCTATCTTCATCTATCTCTTGTAAATATCTATTCGAAAATCAGAATACAAAATTATAAAACTCTAAAAAAATCAAATAGAAAAATATAAAACTTTCAAAATCCATAAAAATTTGAAAAATTCGAAAAATCTTCAAAAAAAAAAAAAAAATATTGTCATTTTGTCACGTTTTTTTTTTCTCTTCTTTTTTCTTTCTTTCTGGTTCGATTATATCTACGGTCTTTGTGCTGTCATTCAAAGAATGACACGGGACTTTAGATGTTGTTCGAATTCTAAAAAAAAAAAAAAATATATATATATATATATATATATATATATATATATATATATATATATATATTTTTGGGAGAAAGAGAAATGGTTTATTGTCATCTTCAGGCAGTAACCCGGTTTTAAAAGAAAGAACAGAGCCATGTTTTAACATGTTTTCAAATTCCATGCTCTGATTCTATAAACATTTATCTGCTGAAAACCAAATGCTTTGAAAAATAACTCGATCTCCATTTTTGAAAATCATCAGGACTTATTTGTCAAAATCTCTATCTCTCAATCAACAACCTATGTCATTGATTGAGGGGGAGAATGATTTCAATTAAATTAAAAAAGTTATTTGGCATTAAATTGTTTTCAAAAGATATACATGCATGTTTTATCAATGGAGTTTAAAATCTTAAAATCCGATCAAATCAGTTCAAACGCTTTCATAATCAAGTCACAATTCTCCCTAAAAGCTTTCAAAATCAATTTAAATCTATAAGAGATCACAAATCTCAAATGATTTGATAATTGTGATCAGGGGAGAATGTGTGATTTAAATTGGATTTAAACTGATAAATAGGTAAATGGTTTTATAAGGATGTACATGCTATCCTGCCCACATGTGACAAACGATTTCAAATTTTCCATGCACATGTTGAGGGGGAGCATCTATCTTAAACATATGATCTGAAATGTGATCAACTTTTCTAAAATGTGCAGGTTCCCTCTAGTATGTGCAAAACTCTTTTCAAACCTCGAGGCATATATTGAGGGGGAGCAAATTTATGGAAACCTCATCCTTCCCGGAAATGCTAAATCTACTTGATTTGATGAGGGAAGTGATGTTGATATCTTTTAGAAAATGGTAATCAAAGAAGTTAATTCTTTCTCTTGCCTCCGTGTGCAAAACATTTTCAAATACTTGATGCACATGTTGAGGGGGAGTTCTCGTTCTAAAAATATCAAAAACAATTCAGGTACAAAATACTTTGATAATATATCACGAGTATCTGAATTGATTTTCAAATGGTTTTCAATTGGATCCAATGGCAGATGAACAATACCAAATTGACCGACCAACTTTACTTTATGTACGGTGATATAAGGATGATAAGGTTAGGTATTGGTTCCCATGATCCGCCAGAACCGGAGGGATCTACCCAGGGACAATCCACTAGTTAGTGTAGAAGTCCTTAGGTATGATGAGAAAAGGAGAAAAATGAGATATGGGAAGAGTGCGGACTAAGACTGAGCTACTACTGAAATAAACCCAACAAGGTAATAGCTATGAAGTCTCGGTAAGCACTGAAGGGGTTGAAGAATTAAAAAGAATTGAATGAAAATAGGGTGAAAACAAATAGCCCTCCATTAATTTAACCTTAGGGCAGAAACCGGGTTCACTTCATATGCTACTGATGGTAACATCGGTATTGAAGACAAGACGTCATGGACCCAGTGACGCACTGCACTTCAACTTTCCAAACCACTCAAGTTCCTCTTAAAAGGACTTGTTTCATTCTCACGGGGAACCGACATTATCTATCGACTTTCTCTTAGAGATTGTTGATATTGAAGAAGGAGACCCTCTCCCTAGTCTCCGGCACAGGATCCAAATATGCACAAATTGAGTCTAGAGCCACGAGATCATCAATAAATCTCATTAGGACACTTTCAATGAAGACTCTCCGTTTCACACAATGTGGAAAGAGAGATTATATCATGAGTCCTACGCATTATCCTTGTGGTATTGCCAGAACATCTGAGTGATATGAAAATATTCACGATGAAGATGGAAATCCTTCTAGAGCCAACATCAAACAAGCTCTTGGTGGGTGACATGTGAGATCTTCTCGTAAGATCAAACTTGTGACAACTGGATAGAAACAATGGGGCGATTCAGTCTTGAATCAACCTTGGTCCAGGAATGGAATTGACGAATACTTTTGGAAAAACCGTTCGATGTGCAAATCTTCTTTTCTCTAGCACGTCGAATGTGTACTTATGTTTTCAAAAATTCAAAAAGTATCTCTGATTGAAAAATACTTTTAGAAAAACCGGTCGATGTGCGAATCTCTTCTTTTCACTAGCACGTCGATTGTGTACTATTTTCAAATACAAAAAGTGTTTTGATTGAAAATTGATCTTTCTCATAAAACCTTCGTCGTATTGCAAAACTCTTTATTCTAATCAATGCGCGATTGTTTTCAAATCAATTTTTCATCAATCAGTGAATCTCAATTCGCTGGTTCACTCACTCCGTGTTGTCTTCTTTGAGACGTTCCGGTTTGAGAACAGCTAGAACAGCTGCGAAACCCTGTCAAGGAGATTCTTAGGAATCCTACCTGATCACAGGCAGTACTTGTACTGATCAACGGGGAACCGTGGGCCGTGTACCTCAATTCAACGAAAGTGATCAAAGACACTTTCGTGCGCTTTATTGCTAACTGTCGTATGCAGGTACACCCCGACGATTGCAGCTGATCAGATTGAGGAGTCAATCCAAAGCCGCATGTTCACAGCAACCACACTTAATTGAAGAAATCATGACTGGTGCATATCTACATAACCTGGTTCTGATATTTTTATACTATGCTTCTGCTACGCTGCTGCCAATATCATGATTCAACAAAAGCTTCCGTTACTCTGATGAGAAGATTTCATGATCCAGAATGTGAGCATGTCGGTCCCAAAGTCACAACATCACAAAATACCAACACCACAAAGGATGTGTCAGAGATTGTTGATTGCTGATGATCTCAAAAGATGGCTCAAAATGACTATCACGTGGATCAGTAAAAGACCTCCACTTGAAGTAACCAAACATGCAATGTGAAGAATCAATGACTACGAGCTTAGGAGCAAAGGACTACATCAAGAATGCAAGATCAATTGTTAATGTATTATCTGGTTGTATTCAATGTGTTTTTGGTACATGATTGAGGTGACCTCCCTTAGGGGGAGATTGTTAGGAATTAGAAATTCCCGGTATTAAAGAGTCGGTCACCTCAAGTATATGTAATCGTTAGAAAGCTCGTAGTCGTAGTAATTCTTAAGTTAAGTAGTATTTAGTTAAGTTTCACCGTGGAGGACGGACGGGTCTTTACCCACTGTATGCCTGATCCACAGCCCAAAGTGTGGCGAGTTATGTAAGACTATAAATACTCTCTACCTTCCAAGGTAGAGAGTTGGAGCTCATAATAATATCTTTCACTTTCTCTCACTAAGTTCCCTAAACCTCTAACTTTCTCTCTCTATAATTCCATCTATATGCTACTTTGTGTTATGGTTTGATGTGTATGTGAAAAGTTATATCTTACAGAAAGACATGTTATGTTTGAAAAAAGGATTCTTGAACAGCTCAAAACCAACCAGGGAGAAACAAGTTCCTCAAATGATTCAACATCTTTTTACACAAATGTTGGAATTACCACCAAAGCTTCTCAAGTCATACCAACGGGTAATGGTAATCACAAACTCATTCCCGATCCAATGTTCAAACAAGCTGATGCTGATGCAGTCATGGGACACTTCATCAATCAACTGGCTCTTATGGTTAAACAAAACTGGACCCTCAATCCACATACCAACAGTCTTCACACTAACAATGAGATCAGAACTGCATCCAATCTTCACAATCATGCTGTAGTCAGAGATGGAAAAGTTATGGTGCAACCAGTTCAAGGAAGGTAATATGAACAGGGAAGAGGTGGAGTAGGTGGAGGTTATGTTGCAAATCAGTATCAGGGAAGGAATGGAAATCAAGGTCAAGCAAAGCCAATTAAGTGCTACAACTGTGGTGGTGATGGACATATAGCAAGGAACTGCACATCTCCAAAACCTCCAAAGAATGCAGAATACTTCAGAGACAAGATGTTGCTTGTGCAAGCTCAGGATAATGGAGCAGCTTTGGATGAAGAAGAGTTGTTGTTTCTTGCAGAGGGAAATGCCAAAACCTATGATGCTGATGTTGATGAACAGCCAATTCAGGAAATAGGTCACAATCATCAAAATGCCTTTCAAGTAGCTGACTGTGATGCATTTGACTCTGATGTCGATGATGAACCTACTGCTCAAACAATCTTCATGGCTAGCATCTCACCTATGGTCTCTCCAAAGGTCTCTTCACCACAACAGGCTGGTCCATCCAAAGACTCAATCATTTCAGAGGTATTAAAACTATATGATGAAGTTGATGAGCAAAAGATGCATAATAAAGTACAATCTCTTGAAACTTATGAATCAGATATTGATGATGTGGGTAATAGCAATATTGTCCCATACGATCAATATGTGAAGCAAAGTGAAAGTGGGATTGTACCAAGTAATGCGTCTTCCGCATTCAATGATGACTATGTTTTTCATGAATACACGGCATGTGCCCCTGATGATTATGTTATCTCTGAACTGAATGCCTATAAACAACAAGTTGCTATTTAAGAACAACGTGCCAAGTTTGAGTTAACCACCCGTGAGCAGGAAATGGATGACCAAATGCGTACAATTATTAGAAAAAGTAATTTTAGAGAAGAAGTATTAAAACAAGAGTTAAACTCCTTACAAGAAAAGCTTTCTAAAACTGCTAAGCAAAAAACAAGAACTTCAAGAAAATGTTAAAATGCTTAAGCAAGAATTCAATGTTAAGGAATCAAAACTTTTGAATGATTTTTCCAATCTAAAAACTTTGAAAAACAAGCTTGAAAATAAGTTGTACGTACAAGGGAATACCATTCAGACTGCTCACTTGATCACTAAGCATAGAGCCTTAAGCGATAAGCATAGCATTCCCCTTGTTGAGGAACCTAATCCTGAGGTAGTTAAAAAGGCTAGAGCTGCTCATAAGGTACTATATGATGGTAATGAGATTCTTAAGCCTAGGCAAACACCATCATGTGTTGGAAGCACGGAAGAGGATAAAATATTAAATGATGCCTCTAGGGAGAAAATGGATAAGAAGCTTAACGATCCTGTGTGTAAAAAGGAAAACATAACGATAAAACCCCATGATTACACTAAGGAAAATTGGATCTCCTTAAACATGTTTAAGCCTCAGACTCTATTAACCCCTGAACAATTGTTCTGGAAAAAGGATACGGATATGCAAAAAGCTGAAAATCTTGTTGCAAAAAACACTCCTCTTAGGAAAATGCCTGCAGCTACTGTATATCCTCCAAATACACCAATGCATCTTGTTCCTAGATCGATTGCCACTAATAGCAAAACCATAATCAGCCTGTATGTTGTTTATCAACTATTCGTTGATTTTGAGAAGACTTGTAAGAGGAGAATCACACCTACAGGGATAACTGAGGGGGAAAGGGGTTTTGAGCAAACTAAAGAATGTTATTTAACTGAGGTCATGCCTTTCTTTAAACAATTAAAAGGTCAATTTGAAAGTCTTCAAAAGGGAATAAATTCAGATATTAAAGAAATGGAAAAGGAATTTGATGCAATGATAGTTGAGGTCAATGATTATGAACATGAACTCAAATATAATGAAGTTGAAAGGAAGAACTTGCATATCTTAAATGAGAATTTGATTTCGAGTTGTGTTGCTCAAGATGTGTTTTATACTGTTACTAAGCACTCAATTACTGCTTCTCGATTTCATGAATTATCTATTGCATTGAAAGTTTCCCATGATCGTGTCATTGAGCTTGAAAACAAAAACTCAGAACTAAATGAGAAAATTGATCAGGATGATCACGATAATTTGGTAAAACATCTTTCTAAACTAAAAGTTGAACACTTTGATTTGCAACTAAAATATCAACATCTTAAAGAAAATGTCAAAACCTCAAATATCAAGACATCCTCAGATGTTCCAGAGTTTGATGCAGTTTTTCAGATAAACAAACGTGACGAACAGATTCAAGCTCATTGTAACACGATCAGAAAGTTGAAAGCCAAAATTGCACAATTAAAGGCTGAAAAGAACAATGTGACTGGCTCCCAAATGCCTCCTCCTTTAGATTCTCAGTATTCTCAAACTTTTCATCTTCAAAACTTGGTTAATGTTTTACAAAAGGAAAACGAGGGTTTTCTAGAAGAAAATGAAAAAGTTAAACGACACTTTAAAGAATTATATGATTCAATGAAAGTCACTCGTGACAAGAACAACGAAGAAATAACGTCTTTACAAAAGGAAATTGAGAATCTAAGGAGTTAGGAAAGAGGGAAACTGCCACTTGTCTTTAATGAGAATGTTGCATCAAAGTCATTGGTATATGTGAAAACATACACCTTTTTCTTTATCAAAACCAGACCAAAAAGACCAAAAATTAACCCCTAAAGCCATAAATATTTGTGTTTTTGTGTTTTTGTATGTGCAGGTAACGGATATTGTAAAATGGACAAAAAGAAGACAAAATGGGCAAAAACGAGCACAAGAATGGAAGAGCACGAAGTTACGGGTCTAATGATAATTTTATTTGGAGCATCGAGTATCACATATGATCAAGCTCAAATGTTGCAAATAGCTGCTATCCAGCTCCGGCCCAAACGAAATGCATGATCCAGCGACAGTCCAGTCGAGGCCCAAGACCATAATCAAGCCCAGTTGCATTTGCCAAATATTACTAGTCATATATGTTTAAGTGTCAACGTGGCCATGTGAACATCAAAATAGGTTTGATATATTTTGTAATTCTCATCTGCTCAAGCCACGTGTCCCAGCGAGAAAAGAAGATTGAATGTGCAACTTTGCATTTGTGTAAAGCGTGACATATTCTAGTGTTCGGGCCTCACGCACCTCAAATTAATTCCAAGCCAAGCGCGTGTAATAGCTTTTCTGCCATCTCTTGCCACTCACCCACAACAATGATCCAGCCATCCACAGTTCTCCACGTGGCATTCATGAAGTAGGATCCGAGGTTTTTCTTGGGGAACAATCGAGAAATCATTTGGCTATAAATATCATGGCATCAGTCACACATCAGACGTTTTATTTTTTACTTGCAATTTATTTTTCACACACTCTTTTTAGTAGCATTTTATTTTTATGTCTTATTTCAAGTTTTGTAACTTATCTTTTTAGCTTATCTTTATTTACAAAGTGCTTATTTTGTACCAAACTCTTTTAGCTTATTAATGAAAGTTATGTTTATGGTTTACTTAAGTGCTTATTTCTTCTTCTCATCTCTTTCTTTATTTTCTTTTTCTTTTCTAACCTATTAAGTTATATTAGCTTATTAGCTTATTATAACTTATTTAGGTTTTGCTTTTTGGGTTAACTTTTTCTATAAGCTTATCCATTAAGCTCTTTTATTTGTTTATCTTCTATAAAACTTTCTTGAATACTTTTCATAATTAGTTTTTATTTCACTTATTTTATAAAAAGTTTACATTTTTATAAGTTTTAGCTTATTATGTCTTATTATCTCTTATCTTCTTCATCCTCTAGCTCGATTCAAACAACAAAAGAGATGCATGAGCTTATTAAGCTCGGCTTATTTTACAAATAAGCCTTGACATCTCTTAAGTTTGAGAGCACTTTTCTTTATTTTTAGCTTTTTTATGTAGCTTATTAATTAGATCTATTAGTTTTATCAAGTTTTTTCATAAGAAGTTTGCAACTTTTTGAGTTTTTAGTGAACAATAAGCTATTTAATAGCTTGTTCATGTAGATCTAGTCCTTAAATATACCCGATTCGCGTTTAATCTTCGGATGGAACAACTTAGCTTCGGGTGGACTTAGATCTAATAGTTTTTAGTTATAAAGTTTAAATCTTTTTAATTTTTAGATCACTTTTAGCTTATTTACATTTAGTAGTAGTGCTTATTATTACTTATTATTGCTTATTATTGCTAACCTCTAATAAAGTTCTTGTTTTTCTTTGATTTCTTATCATGATCTACCGCTAAGGCCGGAGCTTAAGGATCGTTAAGCATTTTTAATACATAAAGTTTGAAACTTTAGTAATTTTTAAGCTTGTTGGTGAATAAAGTTTTAAACTTTACTTACTAATTAGTGGATAAGATTAATAAAGTTGTAAACTTTTGTGTTAATTTGTGCTTATTTGATCGGGTGGTTTTATTCCTCTCGTTTTGTTACCCGGGTTCTACTTTCTTTACTATTTGAATCTTTACTAGTTATTAATTTTAGTGTAGTAGTTATGTTTACTTTTATTGAATTAATTGCTATGTGTTGGTTTGCTATGCTTAGTGAGTAGACTTTTTATATACTTGTTGAGTAGATTATTCCGTGAATTAAGTGTGGTTTTACAAAAGTTAGAAAATATATTGGTTAGTAATTTTAAGTTACTTAGATTGAAATTTTGGTTATTGAAGCGGGCAAAAGCCGTGAAAATAATTGGGTTTTAATTTAGATATTGATATCTCTTTATGAAAAATTGTTTTCAAAAGAAACCAATGTTGTGAGAAAATAATTATTTGTAAAAGATATTAATTCATCAATAAAGAACTTAATTGAAATAATAAACCACACTTAAGGATCTTGATAATTTGCTTAACAAGTATATATCTTTTCATCATATATTTCTTATTCGCTTGCTTAGCATAATTTAGTTCATTATTTTTAGTTGTTATATTTTATCGTTAACTTTAGTTTAATTATTTAATTGCTTTTAGCTTATTTGTGTTTAGTTTTCTTGTTTTACATGCTTAATTGTTTCTTTCTTATTAAGTTCCAAAACCCAAAATATTTTTATCCTATTCAAATCACTCGACCTTTAAACAACGAATCGATTTTCCATTGCACCCTCGTTGGGAGAACGACCCGGGGAAAATACATACCTTTGTATTTCTTCGGAAAATATCTTTATACGAAAACGAACAAATCAAAAATGGCGCCGCTGCCGGGGAGGTGTGTTAGCGATTTTTCGTTTCGGAGTTTGAAGTTTGGTGTTTGAAGACCCTCCTCCGTGGAGTTCCCTCGCTTTTGTAAATACTTTTCATAAAATTATAAAAATACAAAAATAAAATAATCATAAACACTTTTCCTAAAGTGTTAAAAAAAAAAAAATAAAAAATAAAAAAAAAAAAAAAAAAAATTTCCTTTTCAACATTTGTTTTCCTTTTATGTTTGATTTTGTAAAAACCCAAAAATATTCTTCTTTTATCTTCTTAACCCGATAATTCTTTTCTTTTACCCTCTATATGCTTAATTCTCATGGATACGATCGATTATCGTCATTGTTTTCATTGCAAAGGCCGTATGGAAGAGAAACAATATTGTTGTCTTAATCCAGAATGTGTATGTGGTCGATGTGGACAACCTGGTTCTAAAAAATCTTGCTATTGGTGCGACTTAGCCGACAAAAAATCTCTCGATGATTCTAAAAGTTTTTCTGACCATCCACCACAACCCGAGATATGTTCTTATCGTCGTTGCCTTCATTGCCAAAGCCGTATGGAAGAAAATCAATTTCGGTGTTTGAAATGTATATGTGATTGGTGCGGAAATAATTGTCGGAATGGATTTTGTGATGTATGCAATAATTTTATTAATCCAAATCCAGATCTCGCCCGTCTTTATGCACGGCTAGAACAAAAGAGTGCTCTTTATAATGACATAATTGGAGAACCCTCGATTCCTACTCCTTCTCCGGTGAGGGAAATGGAATATGTTTCTGAGCCCGAAGTGACTCCCGAGCCTATCACGGATAATTCTTCGATTTATCAGCTCTTGTGTATATGGTGCAGCGGACCCGAATATGGTGGGAATTGTCCCGCTTGTAGCAATGGAAAATCAGGAACCGAGTTTCACCACAATCCTGACTATGAGACAACCGATTTCCCTAACCAACCTCTGTACCATGAACCGGATTCATACTCTTGTGAGTATTGTGGTGGTCCTCACCAAGGTTTTCAATGTCAAAGTCAAGTTAACAACTCAACCTTTGGTTATGAACCTTACCCTTATTCGTCACAACAATCATGCTGTTGTGAGTATTGTGGAGGTCCGCACGTTAATTCCGATTGTCAGATGCAGAACCCGATTGTTTACGAGCAAGTTCCTTGTAACAATTACGACTATGCTTATAACCCACCTCCACAATACCAAGAAATTCAACCACAAACTCCGTTAGATGATCCAGAATTTCACCAAGGTTTCCTCAACATATTACAAGAGTTAAATGAATTAAAAGAGTTGCTTCATGAACCTGCTCAAGAAAAAGATCCTAATCAGAAAACCTATCGTGAATTATTAGTTGAAGAGGCCGCGAAAGTGATCCAACATCGTCCAACTACCTATTATTATGATTCTGATTCTGATGACGAGTATACTCCTCCGAGTGGCAATCCCACTCCAGTTTCTGAGCCTTTCATTTCCGACTCTTCCCCTTCACTCACGCCGGTTGAGAGAAGTGACGTTCTTTTGGAAGAGGTCGATGATTCTATTGCTACGGACATTATTGCACCCGTTGACTCTCTCATAATGGGGGATGAGCATCTTAGTACCATTCCGGAAATGGAATCTTCTAATGTTGAGATCCTTATCCCAATCCCAAGAGAGTCTGGGGTTGTTGATATTTGTGATGAGCCTTCTCTTGATAATTTGAATGATCATGTAGAGATGTTCTCCGATTCCGATGATGATTCTTATGGAGACATCGATTTTGTCGACGATTTACCTTCTGAGCCCGTCCATATAGAAGAAGAGAATGATCTTGAGCCAGAAGAAGAAGAGATTGAGCCCAATGATATTCAGATCGAGGATGAAGCATTACGTGAAACATTGTCGAATGTTTATCTTCTCATTTCTAAGATTGAAGCCCTTAACGATAATTCAAGTTCTCCTCCTATCTCCGTTAAAGATAGTGATTTCTCTCCCGAGCTTGAGACTTTCCGATTTGATGAAGAGATTAGTGGCAATCCCACTATTGATGATGTTTATCCTCCGATTCTTGAGCGATTCTATTTCGATGTTGATATGAGCAAGGTTTTGAACGAGATTTCCGATACTCCGATAGATGACCCGATCATTGAGGATGCTATCGATGACTTAATACCGCCGGGTATTGAGGATGTTGTTAATGATCCCGAAGGGGATATAGTTGTTCTTGATGGTTCTCTTGACTCTCCTCTCTCTCATGAGTCCACCATCACGTATCCCGTCAAGCCTTCATGTGAAGACAAAATTTTTAAACCCGGGATATGCATTGATGAGTTCTTTGTTGAAAAAGTTTTTCGAGATAAGGATCCTCCAATGGATGCCTTCGTTATTGAGCCGACACATCTTATTCCTTACCATGAGCTCCCGTCTTTCTTGGAGTTTTCTCATTGTGATCCATCATTCCTTCGTCCACCCGCAAAACCACCGGATGATGGATCATTCTTTCATATACCTTATGTGAGTTCGGGAGGAGATATACCTTATGTGCTTGAGCCCGACATTTTCTTTCCCTCCCTACCCACCCAGTCTCATTCTTTCGGGAATGAGGACACCGTTTTTGACCCTGGTATCTCTACCACTTTCTTCCCCAAGGACAAATGAATTCGGGGACGAGTCAGGCTAGCGACTCGGTGAAGCAAAACAGTAGCGCTTCGTGGGAGGCACCCCATGCTTATCTCTATCTTCTTTCTATTTTCTAATAAAGTGACCTGAAGGGGTTAACCTCTTCGATTTTTCGTGTTTGGTTGTTTGTGATGTTGTGTTTAGGATGTTCCCGATATGAAGACTCTCGTGCTCGAAGTTTGTCTTTTCTCCACTCGAGTTTCATGATCGTTGCTTATGGAAATCCGATATCCTAATCTTATCGACTAACGTTTATCTTTTAGCATACCTAATAAACGGCTTTTAGATTTTCGTTGATACCCTTACCTTTAAACATTGAGGACAATGTTTCGTTTTAGTCTGGGGTGGGTAATCTTTGATTTGATTTGACCGCACTTGCTTATTTTTGTCGTGTACTCTCGCAACCCCGTTTTTCCTTAGAAAATGAAAAATTGTGCTAAAAATGAGAAAATTTAAATTTTTTTGTAAGCTTTTGCTAGTTTTATGATTGAAAAGTTCTTGCTAGTCTCTTAGAAGTTACTTTAAATATGCTTTTTTCTTGAAATAGTCTTTGCTAATTGCTTAGACAAGAGGCTATAAAATGCGATTCTAGCTCAAAAGGCCAAGAACTTGCAAGTCTCCCTAAGTGATTTTATATATGCGAAGCTTTGAAAAGATTTGCTAGTTTCTAATAAGTGACTTTAAAAATGCGAGACTTGAGATTATTTGACGAAGCATTTGCTAAGTTAATATATGTTTTGACACCATGTTGACTTTCCGCTGGTGAGAGTAGGAATGGAATTCTGACTTGACCGGGCGTGTTGAGCCCTAGCTTGTTCCCTTAACCATAGATAATCTAAAAATTATCGGCTAAGCATCCGCGGATCTCATTATTTGGGATTTTAAATTTGCGGAGATCGAGGAATGATAGAGTTACTTGTGAGTTTAGATGCTAAGCGTGGAGTAGTTGGTTCTCTTTAGAGCCCATCGAAGGTACTTATGGCTTTTTGTTCCCACAAAATTGTTTCACCCCATATCTGTGAATAATAATTAGAGATGTTGAGTTTTTGGCGATAGTTAGTTCTTTATCTTCTTAAAAGAATATTTGTTTTAAAAATTGGGTACACATCAAGGATCCGTAATAAATAAGCAATCAGCGATAAGTGCAAAAGTAATAAGTAAAGTTGTGAGCTGCGGTGTCGAGATCGGACCCTTGGATCTTTAGCCGGGATTGAGTGAGGTCTTAGCCTAGCCAGCCGGGATCCTCATTTCATGAAGCCTATAGTCTTGGAATTACCCCGTGAAGCTCCGTGGTTCATAGCTCATATAAGTAAAAAGTATATGGTTAAAAAAAAAAAAAAAAAAAAAAAAAAAAAAAAAAAGATGAAAAGTGATGAAAAAAGTCAAAAGTTTAAGTGAATAAAAATTCCTTGATGTGGACCTCATTTTTACGACAATGGTTCTTGAGAAAAGATGGATAACTAATTATCGACTTAGCTTTGTATCTTTATCGGAATAAAAGTTATCGAAACGAGAAATTTGAAGAAATTCATTTCTCACAAAAATAAAAAAATCTAGAGGAAAATAAGAAAATGGGAGCAAAAGGTAATTACACAAGTAACTTCCATGGGTAGTGTTAGCATCTAGAATCATATTTAACAATGATTTCGATTTTACGCTTAGTTTGGGGACTTGTGAAAAATCAGGGACGATGTATTCTATCCGTATGGTCACTTCACGCTGTGTTGTGTTTCCTACTCCGTGATCCTAACGTGTCGTTTGAAAAATGTTGGAGTTATTGATCGACATGAAAGTTCAACAAACCGTCACTCATAATCAGAATGTGCTTAATCGTAATATCTATATGAGAAATGAAAGGTAAACGGGGCGTTTTTAGAAATAAGGGTTTCTTAATCTCTTTTGAGGAATCTTTGCTACTTTTCATATGTTTAGTAGAAAGAGATTGAAATCTTTGTTTTTAAAAGCGTGAGTTGATTACATTGCGTGAGGACACGGCAATATTCTCGTCTGGGGTATTTTGGTATATGTGAAAACATACACCTTTTTCTTTATCAAAACCAGACCAAAAATTAACCCCTAAAGCCATAAATATTTGTGTTTTTGTGTTTTTGTATGTGCAGGTAACGGATATTGTAAAATGGACAAAAAGAAGACAAAATGGGCAAAAACGAGCACAAGAATGAAAGAGCACGAAGTTACGGGTCTAATGATAATTTTATTTGGAGCATCGAGTATCACATATGATCAAGCTCAAATGTTGCAAATAGCTGCTATCCAGCTCCGGCCCAAACGAAATGCATGATCCAGCGACAGTCCAGTCGAGGCCCAAGACCATAATCAAGCCCAGTTGCATTTGCCAAATATTACTAGTCATATATGTTTAAGTGTCAACGTGGCCATGTGAACATCAAAATAGGTTTGATATATTTTGTAATTCTCATCTGCTCAAGCCACGTGTCCCAGCGAGAAAAGAAGATTGAATGTGCAACTTTGCATTTGTGTAAAGCGTGACATATTCTAGTGTTCGGGCCTCACGCACCTCAAATTAATTCCAAGCCAAGCGCGTGTAATTAGTGGTGCACAAAGTGGTTAACCGGTTCGGTTTTTGATCCGGTCAAAACCGAACCGGTTTTGGTCAACGTTCAAAAAAACCGGTCGGGCCGGTTAACCGGTCCGGTTTCGAACCGGTAGTGCATCTGGAAAAACCCAACCGGTCCAAACCGGTTTGGGCTCGGTTTGGAACCGGTCTAGACCGGTTAACCGGTTTTGGCCGGTTTAGTTTTTTTTTTTTTTTTTTTTTTTTTTTTTTTTTTTTTTTTTTTTTTTTTCGTCGTCGTTTGTAATCGTTTCTTGTTTCGTGTATTAATAAACTATAACTTTTTTTGTTTCGTGTATTAATAAACTAGAACTTTTATTTAATAAAACGGATAATACATGATACATCACACATTACACATAAACTTAAATATAACACATAATAACATAATAACACATTACTCAACGTCGACTCGCGGTCTCGAATCAGGCATCAACTGCAGGTGCTTGGCGGCAATACTTCTGTGTGTGAGCCCTCAACGGCAGGTTGGAAGTGGGTTTGAATAAACAAAAACAATACTTACATTGAGCCTTTAGCGTGCCATCCGACATTTGGACGTAGTTGTAGTGAGCCCAAACATTTGGTGCACGGTTTAGCGGTAAAATACGAACAATCACCGGTGGCGGGGGTGGCGGAGGTGGTGCAGGATCAGCATCAGCCATACTAAAAATGTAAATATAAAAATGTAAGTATAAAAGTTTCAAAGAAATAAAAACACATTTTATCTATTTATACTAGTCTTACAATGGCAAACATGTAAATATAAAAAAAAAATTCAAATTTTGAAAGTTTACCCACCTTCCCGCTAAAAAAAAATCAAAAATTGAAATTTTAAAATTTGAATATTTCGGACCGGTTTGACCGGTTAAACCGGTTTTTGGACCGGTTCATAACCGGTTTTTGACCGGTTAACCGGTTGAGATTTTAAATTTTTGAATTAAAAAAATCCCCGCCTTTTGCAAAAATTCGAATTTTAAAAAAAAGGTAACCGGTTTAACCGGTTTTTAACCCGGTTAACCGGTTTTATTTTGAAAATGTTTTTGCCGCCTATTAGAAAATTCAAATTTTTGAAATAGTTAACCGGTTTTTAACCGGTTTTTAACCGGTTAACCGGATTTTTTT
Source organism: Chrysanthemum seticuspe (assembly GCA_019973895.1). Taxonomy (NCBI): domain Eukaryota; kingdom Viridiplantae; phylum Streptophyta; class Magnoliopsida; order Asterales; family Asteraceae; genus Chrysanthemum; species Chrysanthemum seticuspe. Next base: position 326,406,522 of record BPTQ01000008.1, on the reverse strand, counting down.
TTTTTTTTTTTTTTTTTTCCTTTCAACATTTAACAAACTTATACTGAATAAACTTCAACTTTTATTTATAACGTCGGAAATACATAAACTGAAAGGAAATACATAACCTTAAAGAAAATACATCAAAGGAAATACATAAACTTAAAACATAATACGTAAGCATAAAAGTCCTAATAGTCGTCATCGGATCCCCTAGCTTCTTGAGCAGCTGCATCTTGTCTTAGTTCTTCATCGGAAAGCATCTCGATTTCACCCGCTTGTGCCTCTTCCACGTAGACCTCCCCTTCGAAGTCTCCGACATTTTCAAGATCAGTTTTATCTTGCACTCGCTTCATTGCGTCCAAATGATCTTTCAAACCCATACACATCTCCAAAGAAGCCGGTGTGAGTCTGTTTCTCAGATTTGATAAAACCCTTCCACTTGTTGAAAAAGCGGATTCAGAAGCTACCGAAGTAGCTTGTACACTTAGTAAATCACGAGCCATTCGGGATAGAACGGGAAACATTGTTTCCTTTGCTTTCCAAAACGCCAACACATCAAAGTTTTCAACTTGTTCGGCCGGAATATGTGAGATAAAATCGGTTGTGATATATCTTTCATATTCACTGTTCGCTAAACCATCATTTCTTATCCGTTTGTTGGGATTATCTCTTATCTTTTTATGCAAAGCAAGTATCGGATTCCCTCTAAAAGCCCTTGATGATGATGAAGAAGACTCCGTGACAGTAGGAGGTGGGTTGCCATATTTTTCAAAATAATATTGCCACAAACTTTTAAAAGAATGGCCAAATGACTCTTTTGCATCATTAGCATAGTTCGGGTTTGACGCGAAACAACCCAAATCAGTCACAATCGAGTCAATAAGAACCTCCACCCCATTTACATTATAACACGGATTTAATGCGGCCGCACAAGTAATTAACGGTGGCAAAGTTTCAAAATATTTCAACAGCTTTACTTTCATTCCGGAAACCATGCTAGTATAAACACCACCATTAAATTCAAATGCGGCGATTTGTGAAGACATCAAGAATAGTTGCTCGAGTACCAAATGAGCCGTCGGATAATAAACCCCCGACAATTTTTTGGTTGCATTGTAAAAAACTTCAAGTAGTCGGGTTATTTTTTCAATAGTATCCCAATTATCTTGACTAAATGGAGCACACCTACCCCTCCCCGACAATTTCTCGTCATGAAAATATTGCAAGGTCACCTTTTGTCTTAAGCCACTTATGAACATAAGATAAGTGGAGTTCCACCGTGTTTCAATATCCCAACAAGGTTGTAACCAATGTTTCCCCGCAGTATCACACATCCGAATGTATGCATTATATCTTTTATTACCCTTTTTAAAAACATCAACTAACATTCTTTTAAAATCTTCTTTCACTTCACTCAAATGCGGATCTTTTAATCCCGCTTGCACAGCCAAGTTAATGATGTGTGCAACACATCGACTATGAAAAAATTCGCCATTGCAAGGTGGCTCATATTCCATTTTTAGTCGACCCATTGCATTTGTGTTGTTACTTGCATTATCCAACGTTATTGAAAAATTTTTTTCCGTCAAGTTAAACTTATGAAACACTTTTCTCAACAAATTGTATAAAGCTTCTCCGGAGTGAGGAACCGGAAAGTTTTCAAATGCTACAACTCGCTTCATCATTTGCCAACTTTCGGGATCAACCCAATGTGCGGTAACACAAAGGTACGAAAATGGCAAATTATGAGGAGCGGCCCAAACATCGGTTGTTAAATTAACACAAGCATCCATATTTAAAAAATTATTTTTTAAATCTTGCTTAGCCATTTTCCACATGCTCATAGCATCGCGTTTAAGAGTCATACGACTTACATGATTGTATTGCGGTTGCATATAATTCTGGTACACCTCCGTCGTCAGCTCGTTGTCATAGTGGTTGAACGGCAAACCACGTTGAATCACCAAACCGGCCAGTTTTTCACGGAGTAAATCATGATCGTATGCAAAAATAGTCCCGTCTCGAGCCATAGACGATTGACCGGCCTCCGGAACCGATTTGAGTGCCCTGCAATACTTTTGTTTGATGTGAGCCCTCAACGTCGAGTTGGAACCGGCAGACAATATACTCAAGCAATGTTTGCATCGAGCCTTTTTCTTACCGTCCGACATTAGGACGTAGTCAAAGTGTTCCCATGGATCTTTTACACGGTCACACGGTAAAACTTTCTGAACCGTCGCTGCACTTGTTGAACCAGCTTCAGTGTTGGTGGTGTTGTTTGAACTTTCCATTAGTGTTTAGTGAAATAGTTTCGGTTTTGATTTTTTTGGAGTGTTTTTTGATTGCTTGAAAGTGGTAATTAACCAAATACATAACACATCTATTTATACTAACATTTGTATGGCAAAATGGTAATTTTGGAAACAAAATAAATAATATCCGCCCCCCCCCCCCGCTCCCCCTCTTTCAAAATTCAAATTCAAAAGTTTAAATTTCAAAAAATCCCAAAAAACCCGCCTAGACCATAAAAACCGGTTCCAAACCGGTTAACCGAACCGGTTTGGTTATTCGGTTTATAAAAACCGGTCTCCAAACCGGTGGTTTTTCCAAAACCCCAAACCGGTTCCAAACCGGCGGTTTGGATAAAAACCGAACCGGTTTTGGTCAAAACCGGTTTTGACCGGTTGGGTTTTCCGGTTTCTTTTCGACTACGGTTCGGTTAACCGGTTTTTTTGTTCACCTCTACGTGTAATAGCTTTTCTGCCATCTCTTGCCACTCACCCACAACAATGATCCAGCCATCCACAGTTCTCCACGTGGCATTCATGAAGTAGGATCCGAGGTTTTTCTTGGGGAACAATCGAGAAATCATTTGGCTATAAATATCATGGCATCAGTCACACATCAGACGTTTTATTTTTTACTTGCAATTTATTTTTCACACACTCTTTTTAGTAGCATTTTATTTTTATGTCTTATTTCAAGTTTTGTAACTTATCTTTTTAGCTTATCTTTATTTACAAAGTGCTTATTTTGTACCAAACTCTTTTAGCTTATTAATGAAAGTTATGTTTATGGTTTACTTAAGTGCTTATTTCTTCTTCTCATCTCTTTCTTTATTTTCTTTTTCTTTTCTAACCTATTAAGTTATATTAGCTTATTAGCTTATTATAACTTATTTAGGTTTTGCTTTTTGGGTTAACTTTTTCTATAAGCTTATCCATTAAGCTCTTTTATTTGTTTATCTTCTATAAAACTTTCTTGAATACTTTTCATAATTAGTTTTTATTTCACTTATTTTATAAAAAGTTTACATTTTTATAAGTTTTAGCTTATTATGTCTTATTATCTCTTATCTTCTTCATCCTCTAGCTCGATTCAAACAACAAAAGAGATGCATGAGCTTATTAAGCTCGGCTTATTTTACAAATAAGCCTTGACATCTCTTAAGTTTGAGAGCACTTTTCTTTATTTTTAGCTTTTTTATGTAGCTTATTAATTAGATCTATTAGTTTTATCAAGTTTTTTCATAAGAAGTTTGCAACTTTTTGAGTTTTTAGTGAACAATAAGCTATTTAATAGCTTGTTCATGTAGATCTAGTCCTTAAATATACCCGATTCGCGTTTAATCTTCGGATGGAACAACTTAGCTTCGGGTGGACTTAGATCTAATAGTTTTTAGTTATAAAGTTTAAATCTTTTTAATTTTTAGATCACTTTTAGCTTATTTACATTTAGTAGTAGTGCTTATTATTACTTATTATTGCTTATTATTGCTAACCTCTAATAAAGTTCTTGTTTTTCTTTGATTTCTTATCATGATCTACCGCTAAGGCCGGAGCTTAAGGATCGTTAAGCATTTTTAATACATAAAGTTTGAAACTTTAGTAATTTTTAAGCTTGTTGGTGAATAAAGTTTTAAACTTTACTTACTAATTAGTGGATAAGATTAATAAAGTTGTAAACTTTTGTGTTAATTTGTGCTTATTTGATCGGGTGGTTTTATTCCTCTCGTTTTGTTACCCGGGTTCTACTTTCTTTACTATTTGAATCTTTACTAGTTATTAATTTTAGTGTAGTAGTTATGTTTACTTTTATTGAATTAATTGCTATGTGTTGGTTTGCTATGCTTAGTGAGTAGACTTTTTATATACTTGTTGAGTAGATTATTCCGTGAATTAAGTGTGGTTTTACAAAAGTTAGAAAATATATTGGTTAGTAATTTTAAGTTACTTAGATTGAAATTTTGGTTATTGAAGCGGGCAAAAGCCGCGAAAATAATTGGGTTTTAATTTAGATATTGATATCTCTTTATGAAAAATTGTTTTCAAAAGAAACCAATGTTGTGAGAAAATAATTATTTGTAAAAGATATTAATTCATCAATAAAGGACTTAATTGAAATAATAAACGACACTTAAGGATCTTGATAATTTGCTTAACAAGTATATATCTTTTCATCATATATTTCTTATTCGCTTGCTTAGCATAATTTAGTTCATTATTTTTAGTTGTTATATTTTATCGTTAACTTTAGTTTAATTATTTAATTGCTTTTAGCTTATTTGTGTTTAGTTTTTTTGTTTTACATGCTTAATTGTTTCTTTCTTATTAAGTTCCAAAACCCAAAATATTTTTATCCTATTCAAATCACTCGACCTTTAAACAACGAATCGATTTTCCATTGCACCCTCGTTGGGAGAACGACCCGGGGAAAATACATACCTTTGTATTTCTTCGGAAAATATCTTTATACGAAAACGAACAAATCAGTCATCCTCAGACTGCAAATATACTGTGACTGTTAAATACATTCCTCCTCATTTTAGGAATAATGAACTTGTGTTTCATAACTACTTTGCTCACCTTAAGGATAGTCTAGAATGTCTCCGTGAGATTATGGAAGAGGATTTCTTAAATAAGCCTCTTGATAGAGAAATTAGGTTTGCTTGCATTCAGGCCAAATGATCCCAGGAGCTGCTAGAATGTTTAATAGCAACATGTCCTAAATCCTTAGGTGCAAAAGGTAAAACTGTGATGCCTTGTTCTATGCCTAGTGCCAAGCATACAAACCATTCTATGCCCAGTATTATGAAAGTGAACACTAATGTGCCTTCAAGAAGTTCAAATCCCTGTATGTCTAGTTCTGGAATGCAAAAAGTAGATCAACCAACTAATGTTCCCATAATTCCCTCTACAGGAGTAATCAGTGACATAAAAGCAAGCGGGTCAAAGCCTCCAGGCAATACCAAGCAAGATATGACCTCGCAAGCTAAGAATGTGCATTGGAAGAGAGTAGAAGATCACCCTAGGAATATTAAGTTTGAGTTGAATAAAACGAATCATGTTGATTCTAGTATTAGCTATAAGCGTACTGTAATTAATTCGAATTATGCTACTATCCGCAAACCATGTAATGATGACTGCTTGATTTCTGTTACTAATCATGAATGTGGTGTGAATGATTTGTCTAATGTTGTCAAATGCCCAGGTAAAACTGGTAATGTTAATAATCAAGCTAAGAAGGCTAAAAGGCAAAGGCGAAAGAAAGTTAGAAAATAGTGGAAACCCATAGGAAGGAAATTTAGTAATATAGGTTATCAATGGATACCTACTGGCCGTAATACTAATGAGTTGTGCCCTAAATTTGCTAAGTCAATGCCCATTAGAAAATGGATGCCTACTGGTAGAACTATTCCCTTAAGAAGTGAACACACCTTGAATAGGTCAAATACGGACACTAGCACTGCATCTATTTCTGATGATTCTATTGTTTCTACTTCTGATGTGGGTGTTGCAATCACTGTTACTAACCAAATGGAACCCATTCTGGCATGGGGATCCCAATTATCCAGTTATCCATTCTTGTCTGTGTTTAACTACAGATCGTTCAAATCGTTCTGTGGTACCTGGACTCAGGCTGTTCCAAGCATATGACTGGAGATCGCTCGCGGCTCATGAACTTCGTGAGTAAATTCATTGGGACTGTTAGATTCGGGAACGACCATTTTGGAGCAATTATGGGTTATGGAGATTATGTTGTTGGTAAAAGTGTAATCTCCAGGGTATATTATGTGGAAGGTCTTGGTCATAACTTGTTCTCTGTTGGTCAATTCTGTGATTCCAATCTAGAAGTGGCTTTTAGAAAACATACTTGTTTCGTTAGAGAACTCGATGGTATGGAATTGCTGAGAGGAACTCGTGGTTCAAATCTATACACCATCTCTATCGAAGACATGATGAAGTCCTCTCCAATCTGCTTGTTGTCAAAGGCTTCGAAAACAAAGTCATGGTTATGGCATCGTCGGCTCAATCACTTGAACTTCGGCACCATTAATAACCTTTCCAGAAAGGATCTTGTCAGAGGCTTAACCATATTAAAATATGAAAAAGATCATCTTTGTTCAGCTTGCCAATTGGGAAAAAGCACGAAATATGCCCACAAACCAAAACCCACAAACTCAGTAATGGAAGTTCTTCATACCCTTCATATGGATTTGTGTGGACCAATGAGAGTGCAAACGATAAATGGGAAGAAATACATTCTAGTCGTTGTTGATGACTACTGTGGAAACTAAAAACGTGATGAAGATAGTTTCGTGATCGTTTATAAGCTCTAGGGTTAACAATAACATATGCAATACGCAGCGGAATAATAAGAACATTCTATGTTATTGACACAAGGGTTTTCCACATCTCCCCAATTATTATTTGATCAGAATAATAACGTGTTACCTAACTGTAACAGGGATCAAAGCCTTCTTCGATCTTGGAGATTAACAAAACTAACACTAACCCTAGACGTTTATAGAAACACGTCTAGGTTACACACACACACACCTTAAGACTACATTATGGAAGACTTGTATATCAAAACCTACATCCCATGTCCTCTTTATATACTAGAGGATTAGGGTTTACAAATCTCTACGAAGGACTAATAAATAAAACTTCTTTTGCAAGCAAGTCCTTCCATCTTTTTGTAGATTTCATCTTTGTCACTTTAAGTCCCTTTGTTTCATTCTTCTATTTACTTTGTCTCATCAAATCAAGAATCCCAACAATCTTCCCCTATTTGATGATGACAAAACAAATACGGTTCTTGTACGAACTTCCCTAGACGATAAAACAAGTAAGTGTTTGGCTACATCCTCCAATTCAGATGTTTTGAGTTTAAAAGAAACTTGAGAATTCTATTTGAATGTATCAAGTTTAGGGGAGGATTGTTGGGTTTTAGGTTCCTTGGATCATGATATATTATAAGTGTTGGAATCTCGGACAGAGTTGTTGAAACCACGGACTGAAGATTGAATCCACTGTTGATGAGAAACCGCGGCTAGTAGTATTGTGTAACCACGGATATTGTATTGTAACCACTGCTAGTCTTGTATAGTCGGTTTAATATTTTGTATTAGATAAATATAGAAAAGATATTTATCTTGTAGGTTACGTATTGTATTATGTAAAGGACTCCTTAGCCTATAAAAGGAGGTCCTAGGTTAGATTAGATATACATATGTTTTATATCTAAGGTCGATACACTTCAAGGTTGTAAAACCCTAATACTGGTTAGAGTATTCGTATTAATAATAATATTGAGGTGTTGAATGTTTATTGTTCTTCTTCTTAAGATTAAGTATTAAATTCCGCGTGATACTTAATAAGTCTTTGTTTAAGTCAGTTTCTATAAAGGATCGTTTGCTCACCTGGGATCAACAAGTGGTATCAGAGCTTGTGATCTAGAAACTGAAACCAAGAAGAAGTTTAGTTAAGTACGATTCAAGTAAGTTAAGATGTCTGACGAAACTCACATGGTTACTGCATCAAAGGTGCCCATGCTCAAGCAAGGTGAGTACCAAATTTGGAGAATGCGAATGAGGCAATACATTCGTATGATTGATTATGCAATCTGGGATGTTGTTGAAAAATGTGATACTCTTCCTAGGAAGGGTGATGATGGTAAAGACATAGCCATTGTTAGTGAGGTTGACAAGGCTAAAAGGAAGCTGGAGATTAAAGCCCACAGTATTCTTTCTATGGGAATACCTAATGAGTATGCTTTGGACTTTGATCAATATGAGTCTGCTAAAGAGTTAATGGATGCTATTGAAACAAGATTTGCTGGTAATGAAGCTACAAAGAAATCAAGGAAGAATATGCTCAAGAATCAGTTTGAAAACTTCACTGCTTTCAGTGGAGAAAAAATTGATGGCACTTATAACAGACTTCAAAAGCTTATCAGCCAACTGAAGTTAGTGGACTACAAGGTTGCTCAAGAAGATATAAATTTGAAGTTCATCAGAAGTTTATCACCTGACTGGGCTGTGCACACAGTTGTTTGGAGAAATGAGGATGACTTTGAAAAGATGACTCTAGACAATCTCTACAACAACTTGAAGGTATATGAGTCTGAGAACAACATTGCTGGTGCATCTTCAACTAGCCAAAACATTGCTTTTGTTTCCACTGATCACAAGAGCTCACATGATGTATCCACTGCTGCCTATGGAATAACCACGGCTATTGCAAACAATACCACTATTAGTGATAATGTCAGTGATGGTGCCATTTGTGCTTTTCTGGCTGATTTAAGTACTAGTGTTATGGTTTTGAATCAAGATTTAGATCAAATGGATCTTGATGATCTTGAAGAGATAAATCTACAGTGGCAGATGGCAATGTTGACTCTCCAAGCAAGGAAGTTCTTAAGGAGGACTGGAAGACAGGTTAAGTATGATGGTCAAAGAAGAGCTGGATTTGACAAAATCAAGATGGAGTGCTTTAACTGCAAAAAGAAGGGTCAATTTGCTAGAGAATGTCGAGCTCCCAAGAGAATTGAAGGTATCAAGAAGACCACTGAAGAGCCTGCTTCTTCTTCAGCATTGGTTGCTCAAGATGGTATTGGTGATTATGACTGGAGTGATCAGATTGAAGAAGGTCCCAATGCAACTTTTCTTGCTAGTGAAGCTTCTAAAGAGCGTAACTTTGCTCTTATGGCCTATGCTTCATCTTCTGGTTCAGATTCTGAGGTATCTAATGATTCTAAAAATTCTACTTGTTCTTTCAAATCATGTCAAGATAACTTAGAATCACTAAGAGCTATTATTGAGAGTTTGAGAAAAGAAGTAGAAAGGTTGTCTCTAGATAACTTAGGTTATAGAGTTGGTCTAGAAAGTGTTGAAGAAAAGCTTAATTACTATATCAAATGTGAGTTTGAGTATGTTGATAAGATAAATATACTAGGTGGTGAAATTGATCTTAAAGACAAAGAAATCACAATGCTTAAACAGAAACTAGAAGAGGCAGAGAGTGTGAAACAAGAAGCCCTAGTAGAAAAAGAAAAACATGTTGTTAGGGTTGCTAAAACACAATATGCTTCTGATCTAGTAAACAAGCCAATAGGTCAAAAATTGTTCAAGGATGGTACTGGTCTTGGTTACAATGATATGCCACCACCATCTCTTATGAAACATGCACCACCTACAAAAGAACTGTCATTTAGCAGTGAATTTAGTTTCAATAAACCTGTAGGTGAGACTAACAAGATTGAATCACCTAAGATAGGTTCTGATAAGTCATCTGCTGCTCCCTCTATTGAAGATTGGGAATCAGATTCTGAGGAAGATAGATCTGAATCAACTCAGCCTGAGAAGATAGAACATGTTAAGAAAGTTGATTCTAAGTAAGCCAACCTTGTGCCTAGATTTGGAGCTCAAATTGCTAAGAAAGTTGTAGAGTACAAGGAAATACCTAGGGATCAAATGAAAAGATATATACCTAGGGGAAATCAAAGAAACTTTAATGGCCTAATTTCTAACAGATTAGGAGATGAGTTTCAATGTGTCAAGAAGGCTTGTTATAAATGTGGTAGTTTTGAGCACTTAAAGAGAAACTGTTATAAAAACCAACCACAAGTTTGGAATCAATGGAGGAGGGTAAATCACCAAAACATTTCAAAGAAAACAAACCCTCATCCTAACAAAAACATGATTCCTAGAGCAGTTTTAATGAGGAATGGTAATATAAAGTCAATTGTCACTGCTGCACCCAAATGGGTTCCAACCACTGCTAAGCAAAATGTAAACACGGCTAAGCAAAATCAAACCACTGCTAAGCAAAATATCACCACTGAAACAAAAGAAGTTTTAAAAATTCCAAAGGTTATAACTGACACAGTGGTTGGAAATCATTTTTATGCTGTTAAGACCTTAGCTAGTTGGCAATGGAAGCCTAAGACCAAGGTTTTACATCATGTCAACTGTGCATCAATGGACCTAAAAAAATTTGATTATGTTGATGCACAGAGCAGACCCAAGTCAGTCTTGGCTTGGGTCCACAAAAGGAACTAATTTGTTTAAATTCATGTGCAGGGCAATTTACAAGATGAGCTAAAAGATAAAGGAATTTTTGATAGTGGTTGCTCTGGGCACATGACTTGGGATGGGAGCAACCTGGAGGATTTTGAAGCTTTTGATGGAGGATATGTGGCATTTGGCAATGATCCAAAGGGAGGAAAGATACTTGGCAGAGGCACAATCAGAACAGGGGAATTAGACTTTGAAAATGTCTATCTGGTACAGGGACTAAAGTACAATTTATTTAGTGTTTCTCAAATGTGTGATAAGAAAAACTGGGTACTTTTTGGGGAAACTGAGTGTGTGGTGTTGTCACCTGATTTTATGATGCCTAGTGAAAAGTATATACAGCTTAGGGTACCTAGGAAGGAAAACATATATTGTTTTGATCTTAAAGATGTAATTCCTAATAGGTCCTTAACCTGTTTGTTTGCTAACGCATCAGTATATGAGTCTAAATTGTGGCACAGGAGGCTAGGTCACCTTAATTTTAAAACAATCAATAAACTGGTAAAAGGAAACTTAGTGAGAGGGTTACCTTCTAAGGTTTTTGAGAGTAAGGAACTTTGTGTGGCTTGTCAAAAAGGAAAACAACATAGAGCCTCTTGTAAGTCCAAAACTGTTAACCCCATCACACAGCCACTGTTTATGCTTCATTTGGACTTATTTGGACATACCTTTGTTAAAAGTTTGAACCATAAGCAGTATTGCCTAGTTATCACTGATGATTATAGTAGATTTTCTTGGGTATATTTTTTAGCTGCTAAGAGTGAGACTAGTGAGATTCTCAAGAGTTTCATTACTAAGATAGAAAATCTAGTAAATCATAAGGTCAAGGTAATCCGATGTGATAATGGAACTGAGTTTAAGAATGATGTGATGAATCAGTTCTGTGTAGCTAAGGGTATAAAAAGACAGTTTAGTGTTGCTAGAACACCACAACAGAATGGTGTAGCTGAAAGGAAAAATAGAACACTAATTGAGGCTGCTAGAACAATGTTGTCAGAGTCTAAGTTACCAACTACCTTTTGGGATGAAGCTATAGGCACTGCATGTTATGTGCAGAATAGAAGTAAGGTAGTGAAGCCTCATAACAAGACCCCCTATGAGCTGTTACATGATAGGAAGCCAATGATTGCATTCCTAAAACCTTTTGGGTGTCCTGTTACTATCTTGAATACCATAGACTACCTAGGTAAGTTTCAAGAAAAAGCTGATGATGGATACTTTTTAGGCTATTATTCTAATAGTAAAGCCTTTAGAGTATACAATAGGAGGACTAGGATTGTTGAAGAGAACTTACATGTTCAATTTAGTGAAGAGACTCCTAGTGTTGAGACCAAAGGACCAGACGGGCTGTTTAACATTGATATGCTAACCAAATCTATGAAATATGAGCCTATCATTGCAGGAACTTCCACTAATGTTAATGCAGGTACACAAAAGGATTCTGATGCAGAAACAGATTCCAAGGAAGTTGATTCTCCAAAGGAGTTCTATTTGGTTGAAAAGTGGAAAGGTGATTCTGTCTCACCCATCATTGATAAGCAAGGTCCCACTGATGATGATGCATTGAATTCTGAAAGCAAAGTTGATCATCATCAAGATAAGGATGAGTTATAAAAAGATAACTTTGTGTCGGTAGAAGAAATTGAAAGAAAGAAAAAGCATTCTGAAAGCACTGCTAAGCCAAACAAAAGCACGGATAGTAATAATGAAAGCACTGCTAAGCCAACTTCTACCACTGCCAGTTCAAGTGAAACCCCGGCTGTAAGTACTGGTGATAGTACTTTCTTTGGACCAACTACAAAGCCATTATTTGGTGAAGAGGAGTATCCACATGATCCTACCATGCCTGCTTTGATAGAAATTGATACTCTTACTGATGATGAAGACATGGATGATTTCTTCAATGCTGATTTTACTAATTTGGAACATGTCATTCATGAAAGTCCAGTCACCACTACAAGGATACATAAGATTCATCCTAAAAAACAAATACGGTTCTTGCACGAACTTCCCTAGACGAGGTAGCAGAAGTTGAGATAATTAAATCTCACCATGAATGAAACATTCTTGTCTTCCTTTGTCTTCCCCTTAATCCATGCCATCGCACTCCAACATCTCTTCCCCTATTTGTTATCAACAAATAGGAAATGTAAGCAGTAGAAACTTCCCCTTGAGCGGTGCATGAACATCAAACGATTCTTCAAATCTGTAAGCTCCTTGTAATGATCACTTATGAAGAAAACCAAATATAACAAACTTGATAAAGAAGTAGAATAACCCAAACTTGTGTTTTATGTCTTGTTTATCCACGTGACTCCAAACTTATACTAACACCATATAAGTAGAACGCAATCTCTTGACAAAATCCTCATCTTCAATGAGACACTGAGCACTACAATGTAACTCCTTTAAGTGATAGTTAACTAGGTCTTCATCCATCCACCCCGTGACCTATGAAAACTAGATTTTGCAAGTCTTTGTCAACATTCTTTAAGCACGAACAAGTTATCTCTAAAGTGTAACACCCACTTTGAGATATGATAAGAACACAAACCTGTGAAACTCAACTACAACATCAAATAAATGATATTTAACCGTCTTCGTAATCAACTATTCAATAAATCCAAATACGAGCTTTGTAAATCTTTTAAGAACAACTTCCAAAAACCAAACTCCTTGTGTGTGTGTGAACCAATCTCCTGTGTGTGTGTCTCTAAAAACCAGAACTATTATTACACTCGACTTCCCCTCAAGTCCAAAACCATAAGAGAATCAAAAATCCTTCGTCATCCGATATCGAATAATATAAGCAGTCAAACAAGGATTCGAGCAGTAGAATCAAAATAGTATAGCAGTGGATACGAATAGAAACTATCAGTGGTTTCGAGAAAAACACTAGCAGTGGTTTCGAGAAAACACTAGCAGTGGTTTCGAGAAAACACTAGCAGTGGTTTCGAGAAAACACTAGCAGTGGTTTCGAGAAAACACTAGCAGTGGTTACGAAAAACACTAGCAGTGGTTTCAATCAAAACACCATCAAAGCTGCTTTCATCCACTAATTAAAGACACCACACAATTTATAACCAACTTCCATAATGAATTAATTCAAAGAAACACGGATTTAGGAAGTTAAATATCCAAGAAAACCCTAAAAATTCCAAAAATTCGAATTGTTAAACCTGTTTCTGCAGCCAACTTCGACACGGAATAACTTTTTATTGAGAGCTTAGATCGACAATCCCTCTGGTGAAAAGTTAGATGAATATATAGAGAATGTCCACCTAAAATTTCGTCACGATCCAACGGTTAACGAAAAAGATATGATCGTTTCAAAACAGTGCGTAGTAACCTTACGGAATTTTTTCTGTTTTGCAGCAGACTTCGACATTGAATAACTTTTGATTGCGAGCTCCAATTTACGATCCCTCTGGTGAAAAGTTAGATGGATATAGTGAGATGCACCAGAAAAAATTTTTGCTCGATCCGACGGTTCAAGAAAACGTTATCGCTTTTTGAAAACAGCCCTGCAGAAAGATACGAAAATTTCAGATTCGAATTTTTTCTTCTTTTCTCTTCGAACAACCTTGTAGATCCCTATATCAAGAGCTCCCCGCTCTGATACCAATTGTGGAAACTAAAAACGTGATGAAGATAGTTTCGTGATCGTTTATAAGCTCTAGGGTTAACAATAACATATGCAATACGCAGCGGAATAATAAGAACATTATATGTTATTGACACAAGGTTTTTCCACATCTCCCCAATTATTATTTGATCAGAATAATAACGTGTTACCTAACTGTAACAGGGATCAAAGCCTTCTTCGATCTTGGAGATTAACAAAACTAACACTAACCCTAGACGTTTATAGAAACACGTCTAGGTTACACACACACACCTTAAGACTACATTATGGAAGACTTGTATATCAAAACCTACATCCTATGTCCTCTTTATATACTAGAGGATTAGGGTTTACAAATCTCTACGAAGGACTAATAAATAAAACTTCTTTTGCAAGCAAGTCCTTCCATCTTTTTGTAGATTTCATCTTTGTAACTTTAAGTCCCTTTGTTTCATTCTTCTATTTACTTTGTCTTATCAAATCAAGAATCCCAACAACTACTCTCGATTTACTTGGGTAAAGTTTTTGAGGACAAAGGATGAAACTCCAGATGTCATCATCAAACTTATCAAACAGCTTCAGGTTCGACTCAACAATACTGTTAGAATTGTTCGAACTGACAATGGCACAGAGTTTGTTAACAAAGACTTAATTCAGTTTTATGAGAGTGTTGGAATCAGTCATCAAAGAAGTGTTCCACGAACTCCTCAACAGAACGGTGTAGTTGAAAGACGAAATCGAACTCTTGTGGAAGCCACAAGAACAATGCTAATTTATTCAAAGGTTCCAATGTTTCTATGGGCTGAAGCCATTGCCACTGCTTGCTACACCCAAAATCGTTCTCTTATACACACCTCTCATGGAAAAACTCCATATGAACTTGTCCATAAATGAAAACCTGATTTATCCTACCTTCGTGTGTTTGGTGCTTTGTGCTATCCAACAAATGACGGTCAAGATTTAGGTAAATTAAGAGCTAAGGCAGACATTGGAGTTTTTGTAGGTTATGCATCAAACAAGAAGGGTTACCGAATCTACAACAAAAGAACTCGAAATATCATGGAAACTATTCACGTTACATTCGATGAGCTGTCCGGGCAAATGGCTCCAGGACAATCCAGTTCTGGACCCGCATCTAAAACTTCATCAAGTAGTCCTATCAGTTCTACTCTTGTTCTAAATCCCTCACCAACAACCCCTTATGTACCTCCTTCAAAAGATGATTTGAAGAAATTGTTTGATCCAATGTTTGATGAACATTATGAGCCAAGTGCAAATGATCTGTCAATTCCATCAACAGAGGCTTCTCCTATCCCTGTCAATGAAGTTAACCCTTCAATATCTACGTCATTAAGTCAAGAAGCACCTGCTGCTGATCACTCTATCTCATCAACAAATCATCAATCATCGAGTATACATCATGGAATTGTGTCTGGTACCTATGATGGAGATAATCCCTTTGCTACTCCTGAAGATGCCCTATTTGAAAACATATTTGCCCCTAAATCATCATCAGAACCATCTTCATCAGGAGAAATCGACTCTGCTACCTCATTTCCTCAACAACAACCACACGAACACCTTAGAAAATGGACACATGATCATCCATTGGACAACATCATTGGTAACCTCTCTCGTCCAGTATCCACTCGTAAACAACTTGCAACCGATGCCTTATGGTGCTTCTTCAACTCCGTACTCTCTAAGATCGAACCTAAAGATGTTAAAACTGCCATGAATGAAGACAGCTGGTCCAATGCCATGCAAGAAGAAATTCATGAGTTTGATCGACTAAATGTATGGGAATTAGTACCTGCTCCTGAATGTGTTATGATCATTGCTCTGAAGTGGATCTTCAAAGTAAAACTTGATGAGCATGGTGATGTTTTAAAGAATAAGGCTAGGTTAGTGGCTAAAGGATATCGTCAAGAAGAGTGTATAGACTTTGAGGAATCTTTTGCTCCTGTTGCACGTATCGAGGCTATCAGAATCTTCTTGGCTAATGCTGCTAGCAAGAACATGGTTGTCTATCAGATGGATGTGAAAACCGCCTTTCTTAATGGAGATTTGAAAGAGGTGGTTTACGTCAGCCAGCCGGAGGGTTTTGTGAATCCAGAGCATCCTACTCATGTCTATCGCTTGAAAATGGCCCTTTACGGTTTGAAGCAAGCTCCTAGAGCATGGTATGATACGTTATCAAAATTTCTTCTATCAACTGGATTCAGCAAAGGAGCAGTCGATCCGACATTGTTCACCAGAAAGTCAGGCAAACATTTAATCCATGTTCAAATCTATGTTGATGATATTATTTTTGCTTCGACCGACCCAATGGAATGTGATCATTTTTCTAATGAAATGGGTTCAAAATTTCAAATGTCTATGATGGGACAAATGTCATTTTTCTTGGGATTACAAATTTCACAAAGTCCCGGAGGCATTTTTATATATCAATCTAAATATGCAAATGAGATTTTAAAGAAATTTGGATTTGATTCTTGTGACCCTGTTGACACTCCCATGATAGAGCGTACCAAACTGTATGAGGACCACTCAGGGATCATGGTTGATCAAAGGAAATATCGTAGTATGATCGGATCCCTGATGTATCTCACAGCCAGTATACCGGATATTTTATTCGCTGTATGCTAGATATCTGGCCAAGCCTACTAAAAAGCACCTTGAAGCGGTTAAAAGGGTCTTTCGGTATCTCTAAGGAACCATTAACGTGGGTCTTTGGTATCCGAAGGACACTGGTATGTCACTAACGGCCTATGCAGATGCTGATCATGCAGGGTGTCAAGATACACGTCGAAGTACGTCTGGAGGTGCTCAGTTTTTGGGTGATAAGCTTGTGAGCTGGTCTTCAAAGAAACAAATAAGTACTTCTATTTCCTCTATAAAGGCTGAATACATAGCCATGTCATCTTGTTGTGCTCAAATCCTATGGATGAGATCCCAATTATCTAACTATAGCTTTGAATTCAACAAAATTCCTCTGTACTGTGATAATAAAAGTGCTATTGCTCTCTCATGCAACAACGTTCAACACTCAAGAGCAAAGCACATCGACATTCGACATCATTTCAACAGGGAGCAAGTAGAAAACAGTGTGGTGGAACTCTATTTTGTGAGGACTGAATACCAATTAGCAGACATCTTCACCAAAGCTCTTCCTAGAGAACGTTTTGAGTTTATCCTCCCACGACTTGGTCTAAAGAGTCTTCAACCGGAAACACTCAAACGTCTTCAAGAGGAAGATGAGGAGTAAAGGTCTTTCTTCATCCATCTCTTGTAAATATCTCTTCGAAAAGCAAAATACAAAATTACAAAACCTTCAAAAAGCAAATAGAAAAATATAAAACTTTCAAAAATCCATAAAAAATTTCAAAAATTATTGTCATTTTGTCATGTTTTTCTCGATTCGATAATATCTACGGTCTTTGTGCTGTCATTCAAAGAATGACACGGGTCTTTAGATATTGTTCAAATGTTCAAATATATATATATATATATATATATATATATATATATATATATATATATATATATATATATATATATATATATATATATATATATATATATATATATATATATAAAATTTTGGGAGAAAATGAAACAATGGTTTTTTGTCATTTCAGGCAGTAACCCATTTTTAAAGAAAGAACAAAGCCATGCTTTATCTTGTTTTTCAAATCTCATACTCTGATTCTATAAACAATTACTTACTATCTAATGAAAACTAATTGCTTTGAAAAATAACTCGGACTCAACTTTTGAAAATCATCTGGACTTAACGTTTGTCAAAATCGCTATCCTTCAATCAATAACATATGTCATTGATTGAGGGGGAGAATGATTTCAATTAAATCAAAAGGTTATTTTGTCATACAATTGTTTTCAAAAGATAATCATGCATGTTTAATCAATGGAGTGTAAAGTCTCAAAATCCGATCCTTATTAGTTAAAATGTTTTTCATAATCAAGTCACAATTCTCCTCAAAAGCTTTCAAAATCAATTTAAATCTACAGAGATCACAAATCTCAAATGATTTGAAAATTGTGATCGGGGGAGAATTTGTGATTTAAATTGGATTTAAACTGATAATTCGATAAATGGTTTCATAAGTGTTTAGCAAGCTTCCCTCCCCACATGTGCCAAACGATTTCAAATTTTCCATGCACATGTTGAGGGGGAGCATCTATTTCAAACCACAAAGAATTGAAACGTGATTGATTTGTATCTAAATGCAGATTCCTTCTAATATGTGCAAAACTCTTTCATAACACGATGCACATGTTGAGGGGGAGCTCTTTTTCTAAAAATATCAAAAACAATTCAGGTACAAAATGCTTTGATAATATATCACAAGTATCTGGATTGATTTTCAAATGGTTTTCAATTGGTTCCAATGGCAGATGAACTATACCAAATAGACCGACCAAATTTATTTTATGTATGGTGATATAAGGATGATAAGGTTAGGTATTTGTTCCCATGATCCGCCAGAACCGGAGGGATCTACCAAGGGATAATCCACTAGAAAGTGTAGAAGTCCTTAGGTATGATGAAAAAAGGAGAAAAGTGAGATATAGGAAGAGTGCGGACTGAGACAGAGCTAGTACTGGAATAAACCCAACAAAGTTCTAGTTATGAAGTCTCGGTAAGCACTGAAGGGGTTGAAGAATGAAAAAGAAATGAATGGAAAAAGGGGTGAAAAGAAATAGCCCTCCAATTATTCAACCTTAGGGCAGATACCGGGTTCAATTCATATGCTACTGGTGGTAACATCGGTATTGAAGACAAGACGTCATGGACCCAGTGACGCACAACACTACATCTTCCTAAACCACTCAAGTTCCTCTTAAAAGGGCTTGTTTCATTCTCACGGGGATCCTACATAATCTACGACTTTCTCTTAGAGTTTGTTGATATTGAAGAAGGAGACCCTCTCCCTAGTCTCCGGCATAGGAACCAAAATATGCACAATTGAGTCTAGAGCCACGAGATCATCATATAAATCTCATTAGGACACTGTCTATGAAGACTCTCTGTTTCACACAATGTGGAAAGAGAGATTATATCTTATGAGTCCTACGCATTATCCTTGTGGTATTGCCAGAACATCTGAGTGATATGCAAACATATTCACAATGAGGATGGAAAGCCTTCTGGAGCCAACATCAAACAAGCTCCTGGTGGGTGGCATGTGAGATCTATCCAATAGATCAACCATGTGACAACTGAATAGAAACAATGGGGCGATTCAATCTTTTGAATCAATCCTGGTTCAGGTTATGGATTGACGGATACCTTTAAAAAACCGGTCGTTGTGCTTAAAAACTCTTTTCTTGAGCACATCGACTGTGTACTCATATTTCAAAATAAAAGGTGTTTATGATTGATAATTGATTTTCATTAAAACCTTCGTTGTATTGCAAAAACAATTTCTATTGAGCGGTACATGACTGTTTTTCAAATCTCTTTTCATCAATCAGTGAATCTCAATTCGCTGGTTCACTCACCCCGTGTTGTCTTCTTTGAGACGTTCCGGTTTGAGAACAGCTAGAGCAGCTGCGAAACCCTGTCAAGGAAATTCTTCAGAATTATACCTGATCACAGGCAGTACTTGTACTGATCAACGGGGAACCGTGGGTCATGTACCGCAATTCAACGAAAGTGATCAAAGACACTTTCGTGCCCTTTATTGCTAACTGTTGTATGCAGGTACGCCCGACGTTTGCAGCTGATCAGAATGAAGCGGTCAATCCATAGCCGCATGCTCACTCAAACACATTCACTTCTAAAGAAATCATGATTAGTGCATCAATGACTCTGATATTTTCACTCCATGCTTCTGCTACGCTTCTGCAAATATCATGAATCAACTAAAGCTTCCGCTACTCCTATAAGAAGAAATCATGATCCAGAATGTGAGCATGTCGGTCCAAATGTCACGACATCACTTAATAACAACACCACAATGGAAGAGTCAGAGATTTATGTTAGCTGATGATCTCAATGCTGGCTCAAAACTCATTATCACGTGGATCTGTTAAATACCTCCACTTGGATTAACCAAACATGCAAAAATGAAGAATCAATGACTACGAGCTTCAGAGCAAATAACATTAACAAGAATCCAAGAATAGTCTTATTGTAGTATCTGTTTGTATTCAATGTAATTTTGAGGTGACCTCCCTTAGGGGGAGGTTGTTAGGATTTAATAAATCCAGTTATTAAAGAGTCGGTCACCTCAAGTATATGTAATCGTTAGAAAGCTCGTAGTCGTAGATTATTTAATGTTAAGTAGTATTTAGTTAAGTCACACCGCGGAGGATGGACGGGTCTTTACCCACTGTATGCCTGATCCACAGCCCGTAGGTGGCGATTTGTGGAAGACTATAAATACTCTCTACCTCCCAAGGTAGAGAGTTGGAGCTCATTATAATACTTTCATTTTCTCTCACTAAGTTCCCAAACCTCTATCTCTTTCTCTCTCTAAAACCATAAGTTATACGCCTCACTTGATCATGTATTGATGTGTTTGTGAAATCCAATATGTTACATTACTACACTACACACGATCGGGTACACTGCCCGTTAGTGCATAAGGTAGACCATAGGTAAACGAGACACTTATAAATATTACAACCTGGTCAGTAAAACCTGCATCAAGTTTTTGGCGCCGTTGCCGGGGAGTTATATTAGGATTTTTTTTAAGTCTTTATTTTTAATTATTGTTTTTCAAATTCTGATATTATGTCTCTCACCATTAATGAGTATCTTACCACCTCTAAAGTAAAACAGGGGATCACTATTCCAGCTCTCGAAGAAAATGTTAGATTCTAATTCTGGGTACTATGTCTGGAAGAACTAAAGAGATGTATGATAACATCAAATAATCCTAAATATTAAGTGTCAATTTCCCCCGATAATGGTGGTATTTTATATCATTTATATGGATTTACGCTTGTTTTCCTCTATATTTCACTTTCAGGTAAATTACGAGCATTGGAGCTAATGAGACGCGAATTTGGAGAGTTTATTGAAGATATATGATAGTATGCTCATTTTGAAGATGTTACGGCGTAACTCTCCTCTCACACTACGCCATAACAGAAGCGTGGCTCAGAAAACCAACTCAACTGAAGTTTACGGCGTAACTCCATCCAAAGTGTTAATACAAATAAACCGTAAAAACGTTTATTAATATTTTGCGATCTCTTTATGTTTTGTTGATAACAAATATAATGTTATCTTAAGTACAATTATAAGGATACATGTTATTTTTGTAAAGCATTTACATATAGCCATTTAAATACAAAAATTTTGTAATTAATCATTTGTTGTAATAGTTTATTAGGATGGGTAAAAACCACATCCCATGGATCATATCCATAACCCATTGACCCGTACCCATTTGACTAGATACAATGTATTCATTAGATACATTGAATCTAAAGGAAAACCCATGGACCAACCCATAACCCATGACCCATAACCAAAAAACCCATGGGCAAAGAGGAGCGTCCCACGGATCCCTAGGATTACACTAGACGGATCCCAAGTGGGAGGGATCCGTAGGATCCGGGGAACAGTGGCAGAAATTGCCTATAAATAGAGAGCCATTTCTTCATTCTAACTCACGCCTCTTCTTACTAATTCTCTCATATACTCTCATTCTCTTCTAACAAAAGATCACTTGATCTAGAGAGTACTTCCTTCTTTCTTTCTTTCTTTAGTGATTCTCATATAGGTCCTTCTCTAAGGCGAGATCACGAGCATTCTACAAGTCATCCAAGCAAGGGGTCTTTGATTGATTTGTTCCTCCACAAGATTTCTGTAGCGAAGATCTTGTATTTGATATTTCACATATTTGTTGTGTAATAGTCGTGTTGGTTTGGTCCACCGTGTTACGGACTCGGTATTTAGCTTTGTACCGGAAAAAGGTGTAAGCAACGTTGTGAAGGCTTCTCCGCCAAGTGAAGGAGTTTGTTGACATAGTGCTTGAACTCTGGAGTAGGTGACTCGGGGAGTGGAGTAGGGCAAGGAAGGTGTCCTTGTAGCCGAACCACTATAAATCGGTTGTGTCATTTCTATCCATTTGCTTTACTTTATTTACTTGCTTTATCATTAGATCTATACTTTCTCTACATCCATAAGATCTCACATATTAACGAATCTAAAGTTTTTGAAACTAACTTTAATTCGGCAAAACTATTCAACCCCCCCCCCTTCTAGTTTTCCACAATTGGCATCAAGAGCTAAGTTTATAAAAGTTTTAAAGTAAACCGTATTTTAAAAACTTCTCGATCACTATGGGTTCTGAAAATTACAAGGAAGGGCAATCTATGCAACGACCACCACTACTTAAAACTAATGGTTTTATATATTGGAAAAATAGATTCGAAACATATGTGAAGTCTAAAGATATTGATCTTTGGTACATTATTGTGGAAGGCGATTTTGAGGCTACCTCAAATGATGATAAAGGAAATTTATTTAACATACCTCATGATAAACTAAATGATGAAATGAAGAAAAAGCTTTCTAAAAATAGTGAAGCTAAAATGGTTTTGTATAATGCTTTACCCAAAAAGGAATTCTAAAGAATTTATATGCTTAAAACCTCTAAAGAAATTTGGAACTCTTTAGTTGTAACTCATCAAGGTAATCAACAAGTTAAAAATAATAAAATTGATTTATTTGTTCAACAATATGAACAATTTTCAATATCGGATGAGGAAACTATAGATCATTCATTTGCTAATTTTAATACTATTATTACATCTTTACAAGCACTTGATGAATCTTTTTCTAGCCGTAACCATGTTAGGAGATATCTAAGGGCACTTCCATCTAAGTGGAGATCCAAGGTGACGGCGATCAAAGAGTCAAAAGATTTGACAATCCTCACCCTTGATGAACAACCGTATGACGATAATAAAGGCTTTCGGAAAAGCAAAGAGGACGAGAAGCCAAAAGATGATCGTACTTGCTTTAAATGTGGGGACCCAAACCACTTTATTAGTAAGTGTCCCAAACGGGATGATCAAAAGGCGTTCGTGAGCGGCACGTGGGGAATGAGCGACGAGGAGGACGAAGAAATTTTTCTCATGGCAAATGACGAGGTATGTCACGAATACTATACTAGCTCATCACTTGATGACGACTCATTACATAATGAATATGAAAAACTATGCAATATTAGCTTAAAACTAATTAACAAAAACAAGCTTTTAAAAACTCAAAACCAACGTTTAGATAAAGAAGTCATAGAATTAAAAGCAAAACTGAAACGTCTAGAAAAGGGTAAAATAGCAAGTGGTGAATGTGAACTTTGCGTTCAACTTCAAACACTAGTTGATCAACTAGATTCTAAAATTGCTAGAATGAGTACGAATACTTTAGATATGATATTAGATAGTGTTAAAACCGGTAACAACCAAAAAGGTTTAGGTATTCAACAACTTGATCCATCAACTAGTGAAAACAAAGAAACACAATTTGTTAAGGCACTAGAAAAACCAGCCACTGTTGTGGTGGATCCCACGGATCCCATCAAAAGGGAACCGGCTAGTGTTAAGCCAGGGATCCGTGGGTCTGCTGTAGCAAACAGTGGTAATAACGTAGCTTCTTCATCTAGAACTGAGTTTGTTATCGTTAATAAGAAGAAACCAACTCATGTTACCACTAGACAACCACCTCCAAAATATAATCCTACTTTTGCAAGAAACAAAGTTCCATCTTTTTCAAAACCCAATCCATCTAAGAGACCTAATAATGTTTACCCGAGAAGTAACCATCAAATGAGATGGAACCCAAATATGCAAAATGGTTTTTCTTTTCAAAACTTTGCTCCATGGAATGCATACTCATCTTATCCATACATGTCTAACATCAATGGAATGTTTAACACTAATGTACCCATGAACAAATGAGGACCAAACTTTTGAGTTAATTGTTTTCTTAGGTGTGCTTAAAGGTCGACCTAGACCCGGATGAATGGGTCAAGGATAGCGGGTGCACGAGGCACATGACCGGCAATAAAGATCTATTCTCCACATATGAATCCTTCAATGGAGGTAATGTGGTGTTTGGAAATAGCAAAAGTAAAATCATCGGTAAAGGTATGATTTCTAACAAATCTCTAACCATTAACGATGTGTGTCACGTAGAAAACCTAAACTTTAACCTCTTAAGTATAGGACCAATATGTGATAAAAAGTGCAATGTACTTTTTACCGAAACCGGTAGTAAGATATTAAAAAATGGCATAACCATAGGAAGAGGAATTAGGAAACATGAAGTCTATGTCATTAAAATCGGTAATGAACCTAAAGACAAACTATGTCTTACCTCTATGGATGATACTTCGACCTTATGGCATCGAAGATTGGGTCACGCCAACATGCGACTTCTTCAATCGCTATCATCCAAAGATCTAGTAAGAGATCTACTTAAGTTAAAATATGAACATCACTTTTGTGATGCTTGTAATGTAGGAAAACAAGTTCATTCTAGTCATAATGCTAAAAACATGGTGTCTACAACTAAGTGTCTAGAATTACTACATATGGATTTATTTGGTCCATCCGCTATCCAAAGTTATGGAGGCAACTACTACACTTTGGTCATAGTGGATGATTACTCTAGGTATACATGGACAAAATTCTTAAAGAACAAAACGGAAAGGTTTAATTATTTTGAAATATTAAGCAAGAAAATCCAAAGACAACTAGGAAGTCCTATAGTGTCTATTAGGACGGATCATGGTAGGGAATTCGATAATGAAGTGCAATTTGGAGCTTTTTGTGACGCTAATGGTATTACTCACAACTTCTCGGCTCCGCGCACTCCACAATCGAATGGGGTAGTTGAAAGAAAGAATAGAACCCTACAAGAAATTAGTTGAACCATGCTTAATGAGCAATCCATACCTCAAAAGTTTTGGTGCAATGCCATTGATACTTCAACGTACATACTCAATCGAGTCTTAATTAGACCAATCTTAGGAAAAACTCCATACGAGTTACTCCGAGGCAAAAAGCCTACGTTAGATCACTTTAGAGTCTTTGGTAGCAAATGTTTTATTCTTAACACTAAAGATTACCTTACAAAATTTGATCCTAAATCAACCGAAGGTATCTTTCTAGGTTACTCTCCAAATAGCAAAGCTTACATCATATTAAACAAAGAAACAATGAAGGTAGAAGAGTCATTAAATATAAAATTTGATGAAAGTCCACCCAAACCGTCTCCACCTCTTGTCGTTGACGAGATTGTAGAAAGTGAAGCTATAGTAATAAAGAAAAAGATAAATGAAGAAGAAGAACCTTTAAATGATGAAGTCATAAACATTAAAGAGTCCAAAGATCACCCCGTAGATAAGGTCATAGGAAAGCTAAACGAAAGAACATTAAGGTCTCAAGTTCAAAACAAAAGTAGCTTGTTTTGTTTCGTCTCAACCATAGAACCTAAGAGTACACAAGAAGCCATAAAAGATGAAAGTTGGGTAATGCCTATGCAAGAAGAATTAAATCAATTTGTTTCTAATGATGTTTGGACACTTGTCCCTCCACCTAGTAATCAAACCATAATAGGAACCAAATGGGTTTATAAAAACAAATTAGATGCAAATGGAGTAGTGTCTAGAAACAAGGCTAGACTCGTTGCCCAAGGGTGTAACCAACAAGAAGGAATAGACTTTGATGAGGCCTATGCCCCCGTGGCTAGATTAGAGTCTATAAGAATACTTCTTGCGTATGCTTGTGCTAATGATCTAAAGCTTTATCAAATGGATGTCAAAAGTGCTTTTCTAAATGGTTTCATTAATGAAGAAGTATATGTAGCTCAACCTCCGGGCTTCATCGATTTTGAAAAACCTAAACATATGTATAAATTAAAGAAAGCCCTTTATGGTCTTAAACAAGCTCCAAAAGCTTGGTATGATAGACTCAAGTCATTTTTAATTAAACACAACTATACCATGGGGTTAGTTGACAACACACGTTTTACTAAGAAAAGAGAGTCACATATAATCATAGTGAAAATATATGTAGATGATATTATATTCGGATCCACTTGTCAAGACATGTGTGATGATTTCTCTAAAATCATGCATGACGAGTTCGAGATGAGTATGATGGGAGAACTTAGTTTCTTTCTTGGTCTACAAATCAAACAAGTAGAAGATGGTATCTTCTTTAATCAATCTAAATACATAAAGGAGATGTTAAAGAAATTCGGTCTAGAAGAGTCGAAACCAATTAGGACACCAATGTCATCCGACACCAAATTCACAAAAGATGAAGACGGCGAATCCGTCGATAATACTAAATATCGTGGCATGATATGTAGTCTCCTCTACCTCACGACAAGTAGGCCGGATATCCTGTTTAGTGTTTGCTTATGTGCTAGGTTTCAAGAAGACCCTAAAACACAACACCTAGAAACCGTAAAAAGAATATTTAGATATATTAAGGGTACAACACAATTAGGATTATGGTACCTTAAGGGCACAGGAGTAGAAACAATTGTATTTGCAGATTCTGACCATGCAGGTGATTATGTTGACCGAAAAAGTACAAGTGGGGTATGTACTTTTATGGGATGTTGTTTAACATCTTGGTTTTCAAAGAAACAAACGGCATTAGAAATATCAACAACCGAAGCCGAATACGTCTCCGCCGGCAAAGCATGCCAACAAGAACTATGGATGAAACAAGCGTTAGTCGACTACGCCATTCATCTTAGTGACATAGCCATTCTATGTGACAACAAGGGTGCCATAGATCTAAGCAAAAATCCGGTATTACATTCTCGCACAAAGCATATAGAGATTCGTCATCACTTCTTAAGAGACAATGTTTAAAAGGGGAACATCTCTATTGAGAAGGTAGCATCCGAAGACAACATAGCCGACGTTCTCACCAAACTGTTGAAGCGGGAACAATTCAACCTACTTCGTCTTGGTCTTGGTCTCATGGAACAAACGTCGTAACTTACTTTTTTGACTCTACAAGGTATGTAAACACTAGCCTTCTTCTTTCTGAGTCTAGGATCTCTATTTCACGCACAAAACACAAATAATACGGGAATTTTCAAAACCCAAGATAAGTTTTTCACTTAGAATTTTCTTATTTTCTTTCAAAATAAGTACGAGTTACATATACATCCTTCTTTCAAAATGATAAAACGTTTGTATTTCACAACATAGAAATCCCTTTTCAAAATGCTTTCTAAAATGATACTTCTTCCCGTATCAATTTCACAAAAGCAATTTCTCACGCCTAGGACAAATCGCTTTTTCATTAGTAATACAACGTAAAAACCCATTTTCATTGCATCTCATGTCTTTTGAATGCTAAAGGGGACACATAACCAATATGTGTTTTCGGGTACATTCATTTAAGCCACAATGAATTAGGAGCATTGGGAACACTAAATTACGTACTCAAGTACTAAATACGTGTTTACGGGTTATCTCACATAATAGTATGATTTTCCACTTCTAGTTTATTTTTCTTTTTTCTTAGGAGTCGAGATAACCGCAACTCCAAATAGTTTGCATATAGGCACACACTAGGCAAAAATGTTCCCAAAAGGAAAATTTTGTGCTGCCTGGATCACCAGACCCACGGATCCCAACCTTCAGGCTGGACGGATCCCTCAAGGGAAGGATCCGTGAGACATAAGTTGTTTTTATCTTCTATCTTTCTCACTTTGGATGAATAATCCAACGATTGTTTTATTTTGGAGTATGTTCTTTAATGCTTGTGTTCTCATGATCACATGCCTTAAATTCATATCTAATCATTAGATTTTAATCCACATTTTGGGTCAAGCATTCATTACAATGCTTTGTTTTTCTATATATAGAACTCCCAAAATGCTTGCATATTCATCTCATCTTCACAATCAAACAACACCATGTCATTCACAAGCTCTTACAACTTAGATGAATCACCTAGTACAAACAATCATCTTCATGAAACCCAAACCTTTGTACTTCCACCTTCCAAAATACCACAATCAAACTCTAGGATATCCGCACGGATTAACATCCGATCTTGTTGCTTAGGAAAACCATCATCATATGGCTCATCACCATCAAATAACTCACCACAAGATGCTTCCATTATAGCACCTCCTTCATCACCAACAAGTACACCACCTTCATCATCAAATCACTCACCACCTAAAGTCACTCTTTTGGAACTCCTTACGACTCCAACAAGATCTCAACAACCAAAAGAAATAGCCTTTTTGATACCTCCAACTTCTCCAAACACAATATTCAATGATCTTGAAACATCACCACCCTTAGCTCCCATTAAACTACAAGAACATCTAGGTTCATTTCCACCACAACTTCCGCAACTCGCAAATCAAAACAACCCGGAAGACTTCCGTACTCATTACCCACATCATTTACATTGTGAACATTGCCAATCCACTAGGGAAATTGTAATAGAAGTTAGGGAAGAAATGCGATTCATACTCAACCTCATCCTTGATCGCATCAATATCATTACTCATCCAAACCTCCATTCATAACCTTATGCAAGCATGGAAGGAATCATTACTACTATTTTCTATTTTTAGTACTTTTTCTTTTGGAGTCATTTTCAAGAACAAGTCTTGTTCTTATTTTTACATGCTTGTAGGTGGCATAAATACCACTACACTTTGTTGTTTTATTACAAGGCCTTGTTTTCATACCTTGGCTCCCAATCTTGATTCTCGTCAATCACAAGATTATTTAAGCATGTTACTAACCTTTTTCTTTGTATGATTTTTTTTCTTCACTTGACGCCCCAAACTAGGGGGAGCTACCGTCAAGGGGGAGTAAGCGATACGTGGACTAATTTTTCCACACTTTTATTTCTTCGAAGGGTTAACTTTTTGTTACGACAAAAAGGGGGAGAAGAAGTAAAACTTAGGGGCTTTCAAAACATACATCTATTCTTAAGTTTTCCTCACCATAACATTATGTTTTGTCATCAACAAAAAGGGGGAGATTGTTAATACAAATAAACCCTAAAACCGTTTATTAATATTTTGCGATCTCTTTATGTTTTGTTGATAACAAATATAATGTTATCTTAAGTACAATTATAAGGATACATGTTATTTTTGTAAAGCATTTACATATAGCCATTTAAATACAAAAATGTTGTAATTAATCATTTGTTGTAATAGTTTATTAGGATGGGTAAAAACCACAACCCATGGATCATATGCATAACCCATTGACCCATACCCATTTGACTAGATACAATGTATTCATTAGATACAATGAATCTAAAGGAAAACCCATTGACCAACCCATAACCCATGACCCATAACCAAAAAACCCATGGGCAAAGAGGAGCATCCTACGGATCCCTAGGATTACACTAGACGGATCCCAAGTGGGAGGTATCCGTGGGATCCGGGGAACAGTGGCAGAAATTGCCTATAAATATAGAGCCATTTCTTCATTCTAACTCACCCCTCTTCTTACTAATTCTCTCATATACTCTCATTCTCTTCTAACAAAAGATCACTTGATCTAGAGAGTACTTCCTTCTTTCTTTCTTTAGTGATTCTCATATAGGTCCTTCTCTAAGACGAGATCACGAGCATTCTACAAGTCATCCAAGCAAGGGGTCCTTGATTGATTTGTTCCTCCGCAAGATTTCTGTAGCGAAGATCTTGTATTTCATATTTCACATATTTGTTGTGTAATAGTTGTTTTGGTTTGGTCCACCGTGTTACGGACTCGGTATTTAGCTTTGTACTGGAAAAAGGTGTAAGCAACGTTGTGAACGCTTCTCCGCCAAGTGAAGGAGTTTGTTGACATAGTGCTTGAACTCTCGAGTAGGTGACTCGGGGAGTGGAGTAGGGCAAGGAAGGTGTCCTTGTAGCCGAACCACGATAAATCGGCTGTGTCATTTCTATCCCTTTGCTTTACTTTATTTACTTGCTTTATCATTAGATCTATACTATCTCTACATCCATAAGATCTCACATATTAACGAATCTAAAGTTTTTGAAACTAACTTTAAATCGGCAAAACTATTCAACCCCCCCCTTCTAGTTTTCCACACTAAGATTACACCGTAACTAATTAGGTTAAATGAGGTTCCGCGCCGCTGCAAGATACAATGTAACTAATTCCACAATTATGGCGTAACCACGATTTATTGAAGATACGGTGTAACTCATTCCTGATGTTACGCTGTAACCAGCTTTTCCAGAGCAAATTACGAAGAAATGGATGTTACGGCGTAACTCTCAACTTAAGTTACACCGTAACCAGATCTAACCTATAAATACCGCCCAAATTCAAGCATTTCTATTCATTCACTTCATACACCAATTCAGAGAACGTGGGTAGAAGGTTGAAGGCAGATCTTAGGGAGCATACAGAGCCATCTCCAAGGGAGAAATCACTCCCCTACTATAAGCATTAGCATTTTATCATTTCTTAACTTTCAATTCATGTATTTCATAATGTTAAACATTAAATCGATTATTTTAGTTAATATGAGCGGCTAAGCACCTCTGGTGCTAGCCTAGTTAGGATTCCTTAATTATTTATTTTATTTTTACATTGCTTCCGTATAATTGTTTCTAGTGTATGCATGCATAGTGTTGGGTTTTAGGTTCCTTAGATTTGATGAGACAAAGTAAATAGAAGAATGAAACATCAAGGGCTTAAAGAGAAAGAGAAGAAATCTACAAAAAGATGGAAGGACTTGCTTGCAAAAGAAGATTTAGTTATTAGTCCTTCGTAGTATTTTGTAAACCCTAATCCTCTAGTATATAAAGAGGACATGGGGTGTAGATTTAATATACAAGTCTTCCAATGTAGACGTCTAGTAGATTGTGTGTGTGTAACCTAGACGTGTTTCTATAAACGTCTAGGGTTAGTGTTTGTTTTGTATATCCCTAAGATCTGAGATGGCTTAGATCCCTGTTACAGTTAGGTAACACGTTATATTCTGATCAATATATAATTGGGGAGATAATGATGAAAACCTTGTGTCAATAACATAGTTGTTTGTTCTATTCCGCTGTGCATGATTGTTTGTCTATGTTATTGTTAAACCCTAAGGCTCAAAACGATCTCAAGGAGTCTTAACAAACTCCACA
The DNA here is from genome assembly GCA_019973895.1 of Chrysanthemum seticuspe. Taxonomy (NCBI): domain Eukaryota; kingdom Viridiplantae; phylum Streptophyta; class Magnoliopsida; order Asterales; family Asteraceae; genus Chrysanthemum; species Chrysanthemum seticuspe. Next base: position 326,375,406 of record BPTQ01000008.1, on the reverse strand, counting down.
AGTGGTATCAGAGCTTGTGATCTAGAAACTGTTAACAAGAAGAAGTCTGTTAATTTGTACTCAAGAAAGTTAAGATGTCTGAAGAAACTCACATGGTGACTGCTTCTAAGGTTCCCATGCTCAAACATGGTGAATATCAAATCTGGAGAATGCGAATGAGGCAATACATTCGCATGATTGATTATGCTCTATGGGATGTTGTTGAAAAAGGAGATACTCTTCCTTTGAAGGGTGAGGATGGTAAGGAGATTAACATTGTTAGTGAACCTGATAAAGCTAAGAGGAAAATGGAGATCAAAGCCCACAGTCTTCTCTCTATGGGAATACCTAATGAATTTGCATTGGACTTTGATCAGTATGAGTCGGCTAACGAACTATTGGATGCTCTTGAATTAAGGTTTGCTGGTAATGAAGCTACCAAGAAGTCAAGGATGAACATGCTTAAGCATCAGTTTGAAACCTTCACTGCTCAAAGTGGAGAAAAGATTGATGGCACATACAATAGGCTTCAAAAACTCATCAGTCAACTGAAGGCAGTGGGTTACAAGTTCCTTCAAGAAGATATTAATTTGAAGTTCATAAGGAGTTTATCATCTGATTGGGCTATTCATACAATTGTGTGGAGAAATAAGACGGACTTTGCTACAATGACTCTAGACAATCTCTTCAATAACTTGAAGGTTTATGAGTCTGAGAATAACTTTTCCAACTCGTCTTCTTCTAATCAAAACATTGCTTTTGTATCCACAAATCACAAAAGCTCACAAGATGTATCCACTGCTGCCTATGGTATAACCACGGCTATTGCAAACAATACCACTGTTAGTGATAATGTCAGTGATGGTGCAATTTGTGCTTTTCTGTCAGATTTAACTACTAGTGTTGATGTTTTGAATCAAGATCTAGATCAAATTGATCCTGATGATCTTGATGAAATTAACCTTCAATGGCAAATGGCAATGCTGACTCTCCAGGCAAGGAAGTTTCTGAGAAGGACTGGAAGACATGTTAGGTATGATGGTCAAAGGAGAGCTGGATTCGACAAAAGCAAGATGGAGTGCTTTAACTGCAAGAAGAAAGGTCATTTTGCCAGGGAATGTCGAGCTCCTAAAAGACTTGAGGGTATTAAGAAGACAACAGAAGAACCTACTAGTTCTTCAGCTTTGGTTGCTCAGGATGGACTTGGTGATTATGATTGGAGTGATCAGATTGAAGAAGGTCCAAATGCAGCTTTTCTTGCTAGTGAAGCTTCAAAAGAGCATAACTTTGCTCTAATGGCCTATGCTTCATCTTCTGGTTCAGATTCTGAGGTATCTAATGATTCTAAAGCATCTACTTGTTCTTTTAAATCATGTTCTGAAAACTTAGAGTCTCAAAAGGCTATCACTGAGAGTATGAGAAAAGAAGTAGAGAGATTGACTCTAGATAACTTAGGATATAGAGTTGGTTTAGAGGGTGTGGAAGAGAAGCTAAAATTCTGTATTAAATGTGAGTTTGAGTATGTAGAAAAGATCAATATACTAGGTGGCGAAATTGATCTTAAAAACAGAGAGATTAAAATGCTCAAAGATAAACTAACAGAAGCAGAAAATGTAAAAGTTCAGGCCCTAAAGGAAAAAGAAAAACATATTGTTAGGGTTGCTAAATTACAATATGCTTCTGATCTTGTACAGAAACCAATTGGTCAAAAACTGCTTAGAGATGGTACTGGTATAGGATATAATGATATGCCACCACCCCCTTTAATGAAACATGCACCACCAGTAAAAGAACTGTCATTTAGTAGTGAGTTCAGTTTTAATAAACCTGTTGAAGAAGTAAATAAGACTGAATTACCTAAGATATGTTCTGCTAAGTTATCTGGTGCTCCCATAATTGAAGATTGGGAATCAGATTCTGAGGATGTTAGTACTGAATCAACTAAGTCTGAAAAGATAGAGCCTGTTAAGAAAGTTGATTATAAACAAGTCTATCCTGTACCTAGATTTGGAGCTAAAGTTACCAAGAAAGTTGTAGAGTACAGAGAAATACCTAGGGAACAGATGAAACAATTTAAACCTAGGGGAAATCAAAGAAGCTTAAATGGTCTAATTTCTAATAGACTAGGTGATGAGTTTCAATGTGTTAACAAGGCTTGTTTTGTGTGTGGTAATTTTGACCATTTACAGAGGAATTGTGATAAAAACAGACCACAAGTTTGGAATCAATGGAGGAGGGTAAATCATAAAAACTTTTCAAATAAAACACACCCTCATCCTAAAAGAAACATGATTCCAAGAGCAGTGCTGATGAGGAATGGGAATACAAAATCTATTGTCACTGCTACACAAAAATGGATTCCAACCACGGCTAAGCAAAATGTAAACGCGGCTAAGCAGTGTCAAACCACTGATAAGCCAAAAATCACCACTGATTCAAAAGAAGTTTTAAAAATTCCAAAGGTGATAACTGATACAGTGGTTGGAAATCATTTTTATGCTGTTAAGGCCTCAGCAAGTTGGCAATGGAAGCCTAAGACAAAGGTTTTACCATATGTCAACTGTGCATCAATGGACCTAACAAAATTTGAATATTTTGATGCACAGGGCAGACCCAAGTCAGTACTGACTTGGGTCCAAAAGAGGAACTAATCTTTGAAATCTTATGTGCAGGGCAATCTTCAAACTGAGCTAAAAGATAAAGGAGTATTTGATAGTGGTTGCTCTGGGCACATGACTTGGGATGGAAGCAATTTGGAAGATTTTGAAGCTTATGATGGAGGATATGTGGCATTTGGCAATGATCCAAAGGGAGGAAAGATTCTTGGCAGAGGCACAATCAGAACAGGGAAGCTAGACTTTGAGAAGGTCTATTTGGTACAGGGACTAAAGTACAATTTATTCAGTGTTTCTCAAATGTGTGATAAGAAAAACTGGGTACTTTTTGGGGAAACTGAGTGTGTGGTGTTATCTCCTGAGTTTAAGATGCCTGATGAGAAGTTTATACAACTTAGGGTACCTAGGAAGGAAAATATATACTGTTTTGATCTTAAAAATGTTCTTCCTAATAGGTCCTTATGTTTGTTTGCTAAAGCATCTGTTGATGAGTCAATATTGTGGCATAGAAGGCTAGGTCATCTAAATTTCAAAACAATCAATAAACTGGTAAAAGGAAACTTAGTGAGAGGGTTACCTTCAAAGGTTTTTGAGTGTAAGGAACTGTGTGTTGCCTGTCAAAAAGGAAAACAACATAGAGCCTCTTGTAAGACCAAAACTGTAAACACCATAACACAACCACTGTTTATGCTTCATATGGACTTATTTGGACCAACTTTTGTTAGAAGCTTGAACCATAAGCAGTATTGCCTAGTTATCACTGATGATTATAGTTATCACAATTGGTATCAGAGCTTGGGGAGCTCGTTACCTAGGGATTCACAAGGTTTTATTGGTCGAAGAATGGCGAAAAGAAGAAAAAATTTGAAGCTGAAAATTTTCGTATATGTTTCTGCAGCACTGTTTTGTAACGATCATAACTTTTTTGTTAACCGTTGGATCGTGACGAAATTTTAGGTGGACGTTCTCTATATATTCATCTAACTTTTCACCGAAGGAATTTTCGATCTGAGCTTCCAGTAAAAAGTTATTCATTGTCGAAGTTGGCTGCTGAAGGGTTTTCAGAAATTCGAATTTTTTGGGTTTTCATGTATATTCAACTTCTTGAATTTGTGTTACTTGTTTTAATTCTTGATGGAGGTTGTTTATACATTGTGTGGTGTTTATGATTCATGGTTAGAAGCAGCTTTCCTAGTGTTTTTACGAAACCACTTCTAGTGTTTTCTGCAACCACTTCTATTCTGCAACCACTTCTAGTGTTTTCTGCAACCACTTCTAGTGTTTTCTGCAACCACTTCTAGTGTTTTCTGCAACCACTGATAGTGTTTTCTGCAACCACTTCTAGTGTTTTTCTGAAACCACTTCTAGTGTTTTTCTGAAACCACTTCTAGTGTTTTTCTGAAACCACTTCTAGTGTTTTCTCGAAACCACTGCTAGTGTTATCTCAATTCCACTGCTGGTGTTTATTGCGTTATTCGTTTCTGCTGATTAGGTTTTGGAATTGAGGGGAAGCTGTACATGTTTTTGGTACTGAGAATTTTGGCGACACACACACAGGAGATTGATTCACACACACAAGGAGTTTGGTTTTTGGTTATTTGTTCTTAAAGGATTTAAAAGCTCATATTTGGTTTATTGGATTAGTTGATTACGAAGAAAGTTGATTATCACTAATTTGATGTTGTAGTTGAGTTTCACAGGGTTGTGTTCTTATCATATCTCAAAGTGGGTGTTACACTTTGGAGGTAACTTGTTCGTGCTTCAATGATTGTGACGAAGAATTGACATAACACTTAAAGGAGTGACGTTATTGTGCTCAGTGATTATTGTCAAGAGATTGCGGTCTCCTTATACATTGGTTAGTATACGTTCAGAGTCACGTGGATAAACAAGACATAAGATACAAGTTTGGGTTATTCTACTTCTTTATCAAGTTTGTTATATTTGATTTTCTTCACAAGTGATCATTACATAGAGCTTACAGATTTGAAGAATCATTTGATGTTCATGCACTACTCAAGGGGAAGTTTTTATTGCTTACATTCTCTATTTGTTGATAACAAAAAGGGGAAGAGATATTGGAGTGCGATGGCATGGATTAAGGGGAAGACAAAGGAAGACAAGATTTGTTTCATTCACGGAGATGTTTACATCTCAACTTCTGCTACTTCGTCTAGGGAAGTTCGTACACGACTTTGTTTGTTTTGTCATCATCAAATAGGGGAAGATTGTTGGGTTTTAGGTTCCTTAGATTTGATGAGACAAAGTAAATAGAAGAATGAAACATCAAGGGCTTAAAGAGAAAGAGAAGAAATCTACAAAAAGATGGAAGGACTTGCTTGCAAAAGAAGATTTAGTTATTAGTCCTTCGTAGTATTTTGTAAACCCTAATCCTCTAGTATATAAAGAGGACATGGGGTGTAGATTTAATATACAAGTCTTCCAATGTAGACGTCTAGTAGATTGTGTGTGTGTAACCTAGACGTGTTTCTATAAACGTCTAGGGTTAGTGTTTGTTTTGTATATCCCTAAGATCTGAGATGGCTTAGATCCCTGTTACAGTTAGGTAACACGTTATATTCTGATCAATATATAATTGGGGAGATAATGATGAAAACCTTGTGTCAATAACATAGTTGTTTGTTCTATTCCGCTGTGCATGATTGTTTGTCTATGTTATTGTTAAACCCTAAGGCTCAAAACGATCTCAAGGAGTCTTAACAAACTCCACACATAGTTTGTTGGTAGCTACCCTTGTTTCGGTAGTTTTGAATGGAGGTAGTGGCTAGTTACTTAGGAGATATGACCAACTGACCCTACGTAGTTAGACTGAGTGGGAAGGGTAAGAATTGACCAACTGACGACCCTTCTTCGCTTGTGTGATTTGACCAACTGATCACCTACCATTTGGATGAACTTAAGAAGTTAGGGAGGAGTGCTTAAGATGCTAGCGCCCGGGCACTCATTATTATGAATCTTGCATGTAGCGGTACTTAATGACTTGGCTTAGGGGACTAAAAACAACTGGACTTTCAAGGGGTCACCCAAGATCTCCTGTGGAAACCTTTGCTGATAGGTTAGGATGAACTGACCAAATGCTGTCCTAGCGACTTTTACCCCCACTTGTAGCAATTGGAAGTAATTAAACGTGAACTAAACATGATAGGATGACTAACTAGGTTAGCACACTTCTCTTCTATTGATCACAACCCTCGCCTTTACTTGCTGTCTTTATTTGCTTTCTTTTCTTGTCTTTAGTAGTTAATCATTTCAACCTCAAACCAATAAAATCTGTGGCATCTAGAGTTAGTTAAAATCCGCACATATAGCTCTTGGGACGACCTCGGTTTTACCGAATACTACACTACACATGACCGGGTACACTGCCCGTTAGTGTATTAGGGTAGACCATAGGTATAACAAGACATTATAAATATTAAAACCTGGTCAGTAAAACCTGCATCAAGTTTTTGGCGCCGCTGCCGGGGAGTTATATTAGGATTTTCATTAAGTCTTACATTTTTTTAGTTTAAATTTTCTCAATTTCTCACGATCTTTTTCAAGTTTCAGGTACCATGGAAGGTATTAACATTGATGACCTCACTCTGGAGGAATATTTGGCGTTAACAAGAGAAGAACAAGGGCTGGGGCTCGTAAGACCGGCGATTGGAGCTAATGTCCGTTTCGAGCTTAAAGATCAATTTATGAGGGAGCTTCGTGCTAACCCTTTTTCAGGAAACAGGGACGAAGATGCATATGAGCACGTTGAGAATGTCTTGTACATCGCAAGCCTTTTCAACATTCCGGGTCTATCTCATGACGTTGTTATGCTAAGGGTGTTCCCCATGACTCTTACTGGGGGAGCACGAAGATGGATCGAAAGATTGCCCGCCGGGGCAGTTGATACACGGGCTCTACTAAAAAAGCACTTCATCCAATGATATTGTCCTCCGTCAAAGATATCTAATCAGCTCATGGAGATCCATAATTTCAAGTAAGATGACAATGAAACGTTGTATCAAGCCTGGGATAGATACAACGATCTCATCTACAAGTGTCCAAGTCATGACCTGAACAGCCAGCAAAAGGTCAGCATCTTTTACAAAGGATTCAACGTAACCACAAGACAGATGTTAGACTACCAAGGACCTATTCCGAGCATGACCCCTACTCTCGCAATTGAAGCCATCCAAAAAATGGCTGATCATTCCCAAAAATGGCACGATGGAGGTAGCAAAAGAACTTAGGCGGAAGTCTTGATGGAATTGCCGTCATCACTAGCAAAATTGAAAATCTTGGTCGAGATATGCTCAAGCTTAGAGAAAGTGTTCATGCCATCCAAGTAGGTTGCGAAAGCTACGGGGGGGGGGGGGGCATCTCACCAAAAATTGGCCTTACATTAACGAAGATAGCACAATCAAAGAAGCTAAATATGGAGAAAATCGGCCATTTTATGGGGAAAATCAGCCATTTTATGGGGAAAATTAGAATAGTAATGGCTATCGTGGGGGACCTTCGGGAAATAACAACCACGGGCCTTATGCAAAAAAAAGGCCCAACATTGAAGAGACCATCAACAAATTTCTGGAAACCTCAGCCCAAAGACAAAAGGAACAAGACGAATGGCTAAAGGAATTCCAGGAAAACACTAATAGAAGCCTCTCCAATAACGACACAACCCTAAAAAACCTTGAAACAATGGTGGAGAAGCTTAGTGAGAAGGTAAGGAAAAACAACACTAAACCGTAAGGGATAAAACCTATGATGGAATGCAAGGTCATCTTTTCTGATGAAGATGCTGAGTTACAAGTCAATTCTCCCACCAAAATTTCTGTTATGGCTGAAAATACCGGTGACAGTGTTCAGTTACGCCGTAACACTTCTGTCGATTACGGCGTAACCAAGGGTTAGAAAACGATCGTGGCATTATGAAGATAGATACCGATGCTGATGACAGAAGTGAGTTACGCCGTAACCAAACATCTGAGTTACGGCGTAATTGGGATACGTAGTCGGACAAGTTTCTCGAGTTATATGAATCAGGGACGCAGGTTATTAACGGATGGTCCAATGATATTAATTTATGCCCCCAATCTCCATCTAAAAGAAAGTATCACTGGTGCAAGAAAATACCCGTAGCTAATGGTGAATGGTATGATCTATGGGCTTCATGCGACCCTCGGAACGAAATTTACGCTGGAGGAACCGATAAGGATAGGGTCTAGGATTACAAATTCATGTGGCCTGCATATACTGATGAAGAAAGGTTGGCAAAGCTCTCATTTGAAGAAGAGGAGGAACCACCTATTAGGAACTGTTGCACACCGATAATTATCGCTGATGACAAGTCCACACGAGCATGACCTACATGCAATCCTTTTCGCGAGTATTGCAACGGGGGAGGTATCATGAAAGACGAGGAATGGACATGCCCTCATGAGCTTGAAAGACATGATGTTAAGTTTGGGGATTTATCCTTCGATGATTGGTATGCGGTACAATTCGGGGATGCAAAAATTAACCCAAATCTGCTAAAGAGGCTCAAGATTGATTATGAGGAGCATTGTCTACAGAAAAAGTCCATAAATGATGATATCTACTGCATGGAGGATCCCTCAAGCAAAACTAATGACAAGGTAATTCGAAGTCATTGGTGTGAAAAGATAAGAACACCTGGCGAAGTTTTTTGGGCATCTTGCAACCCTTATGATGATAAATGTAACGGGGGAAGCACTGTAAAGAGAGTTGGGGAAGATGAATTCTTTTGGACCTCAACCAATGATGCGGAAAGGACTAAATTACCTTGGTTAGACAATCTAGGATATGACAATTGGGTAAAAATCAAGTATGGGAAAGTTGATGCATTGACCAAGGAAAAGATCTGAAAGGGATATTTAAGTAAAGAAGACCCGAGCAAAGAAATTCCAAACGAGATAAGTGAAGTAACGGATGAAGATACCAAATATTTGACGAGAAATGAGAAAGAGGAATGCAAGCGGGTGCTAGTGGAAGATTTACTCGACGATGAATGGTTTAAAGGTACCGAGTCCAACGATGATGATATATGTAGGATCATAAATATTGTGTTGTTAGATGATTCGGGTGGTCTTGGATGATGGAAATACATGTTAGCCATTTAGAGAGAGAAAGATAAGATATGGGTGTTATTGTTAGAGACTTGATTTGCAAAAAATGAAAGGTTAGATTGAGAAGCACCACCCCTTCCAAGGATGGAAGGGGTATTTATACTTACAGACTACTCGCCCTCCTGACGGGCTGTGGATCAGGCATACAGTGGGTAAAGACTCGTCCTTCCTCCACGGTGTTACACAAAACTAATCTACGCTACCAACTAACTAATTGACTACAAAATAACGTAACAAACGACATGTCTACGAGCTAACTTATGCTAGACCATAATTGGGGTGACCGACATTTTAACATGGAATTTCCAATTCCTAACAATCTCCCCATAAGGGAGGTCACCCCATGAAATACATTTTGCATCCTAGCATTCTATCTTTGTCTTTAGTTCTGAGCTCGTAGACTTCTATTCTTCAAGTTCCGCAATCTTTGTGCATTAGTAGCGATTCTTTAAAGTCCGCATAGTTTTGTACTTTGAGTGGAAGTCTTTGAACTGATCCACATCTTTGATGATCTTCGAGCTTACTTTGAGATCATCAGCCACAGTAAATCTCTGGATCACCCTTTATTGTGTTGCCATCATGTGAAGTTGTGACTTTTGGACCGACATGCTCACACTTTCTGGATCATGACATCTTTCCATCAGAGTAGCGGAAGCTTTACTGGTTCATGATATTTGCAGCAGCGTAGCAGAAGCATAGTATAAAAATATCAGAGGCAGGTTATGTAGATATGCACTAGTCATGATTTCTTCAATTAAGTGTGGATGCTGTGAGCATGCGGCTTTGGATTGACTCCTCAATTTTGATCAGTTGCAACCGTCCAAATGTACCTGCAAACAACAGTTAGCAATAAAACACACGAAAGTGACTTTGATCACTTTCTTTGAATTGAGGTACACGGCCCACGGTTCCCCGTTGATCAGTACAAGTACTGCCTGTGATCAGGTATAATTCCGAAGAATCTCCTTGACAGGGTTTCGCAGCTGTTCTAGCTGTTCTCAAACCGGAACGTCTCAAAGAAGACAACACGGAGTGAGTGAACCAGCGAATTGAGATTCACTGATTGATGAAAAATTGATTTGAAAACAATCGTGTATTGCTTGAAGAAAGAGTTTTTCAATACGACGAAGGTTTATGAGAAAGATCAATTTTCAATCAAAAATACCTTTTGTATTTGAAAAGAGTACACATTCGATGTGCTAGAGAAAAGAAGAGATTTGCACATCGAACGGTTTTTCCAAAAGTATTCGTCAATTCATTTCCTGGACCAAGGTTGATTCAAGAATGAATCGCCCCATCGTTTCTATCCAGTTGTCACAAGTTTAATCTTATGTAAGATCTCACATGTCACCCACCAAGAGCTTGTTTGATGTTGGCTCTAGAAGGATTTCCATCTTCATTGTGAATATGTTCATATCACTCAGATGTTCTGGCAATACCACAAGGATAATGCGTAGGACTCTCAATATATACTTACTTTCCACATTGTGTGAAACAGCAAGTCTTCATTAATTTTATGTCCTAATGAGATATTGTGGATGATCTCTTGGCTCTAGACTCAATATTGCACATTTGGTTCCTATGCCGGAGACTAGGGAGAGGGTCTCCTTCTTCAATATCAACAATCTCTAAGAGAAAGTCGATAGATTATGTAGGTTCCCCGTGAGAATGAAACAAGCCCTTTTAAGAGGAACTTGAGTAGCTTGGGAAGTTAGGTGCAGTGCGACACTGGGTCCATGACGTCTTGTCTTCAATACCAGTGTTACCTTAGTAAACACCAGTAGCATATGTATTGAACCCGGTTTCTGCCCAAAGGTTGAATTATTGGAGGGCTATTTTTTTTCACCCTTCAGTGCTTACCGAGACTTCATTACTAGAACCTTGTTGGGTTTATTCCAGTACTAGCTCTGTCTCAGTCCGCACTCTTCCCATTTTCTCATTTTTCTCCTTTTTTCATCATACCTAAGGACTTCTACACTATCTAGTGGATTGTCCCTGGGTAGATCCCTCCGGCTCTGGCGGGATCGTGGTAACGAATACCTAACCTAACCATCCTTATAACACCATGCATAAAGTAAATTGGTCGGTCATTTGGTATTGTTCTTTCCTTCATGGAACCAATTGAAAAATCATTTGGAAAAATCAATCAAGGTACTTGTGATATAAAATCAAAACATTTTGTACCTTAATTGTTTTGATCATTTTAGAAATGCTCCCCCTCAACATGTGCATATGATTTTGAAATTGTTTAGCACATGGAGGCAAGAGTTCTTTTGAAATAAATTCTTGATCACAATTTCTATGGGAAAAGCCATTTGATTTTCTTTGGTAAATTCTCCCCCTCAATATGTGCATAGGATATTTGAAATCATTTTATCACATAGAGGAAAGAGTTCTTTTGAAGCACATCCACGATCACAAAAGCCATTAAGAAACCTTTAGAAAATCAATCAAGGTACTTTATGTTGAAACATATAAATCTTTGTACCTTGAAAGTTTATTTCCTTTTGAAATGCTCCCCTTCAATATATGCTTCGAGATTCGAAAGTGTTTAGCACATATGGGAGAGCAGCATGCACATCTGAATCAAAATGATCACCTTTCATCAAATTTCATTATTAAATCACAAATTCTCCCCCGATCAAAAATATCAAACCCTTTGAGATTTTGGATCCCAAGTGATTTAATAAGGTTTAGAAAACATGGGAGAAAATGTGGCCTTGTTTAAATACTCATCTTGTTTTTGAATAAATGCTCCTCCTCAATCATGTGCATTATATATTGAAATCGTTTGGCACATGGAGGCAGGAGTGCCTTTAAAGGACTAAAACAGATTTGAGATTTAAATCACGATCTCTCCCCCGATCAAAAATTTCAAACCAATTGAGATTTTGGATCCCAATTGATTTAAATCATTTAGAAAAGTTTGGGGAAAGACGTGGCTTGATTTAATTTTGAAAAATGACAGATAAGGACCAATTTAAGACATTAAAGATTGTTAGTGTCAGGTATGATTGTTTTAAGAGATCTTTAAGTAAAATAAAACAATTTCACAATCAAACAAGAACAGAAAAAATTTCATTTTGAAAGATCTTTGAGTTGTAAAGAAAATTATACCATGACATAACATTAAATCTTTAGATCACCACTTATTTTATTCAAACCAGACTTTTTGTGAAGAAATATCGATTGAAAATATTTTATTTTAAATCACTCTCCCCCTCAATCGATGACCGTAGTCGATGATTGAGTGACTTAAGTTTTGATAAAATGAAGTCCGGTGATTTTCAAAATTAAGTCCAATTTATATTCAAAACAATATTTTTCCATTTTCAAAACAATATTTTCAAAATTGTTTTAAGAAAATGGTATCATCACTATTATCCTGCACAAAGATACATTAGGTGGTTGAGCTGCTTCTGTTGTTGCTGTAGGGTAGGAAGAAAACCGTCTGCTGATGCAGTGAGACCTCTGACGTTGCATTTGTCATGCCAACTTTCCATAGAAGTCAAATTAAGCTCCGTTTCTTCATTTGATGATGAAGAAAACCATCTGCTGATGCAGTGAGACCTCTTACGTTGCATTTTTCATGCCAACTCTCCATACAAGTCAAATTAAGATCCGTTTCTTCATTTGTCAACCCAAGATATAGTTACCCTTTCCTTTTGGCATCCAGTCATCTTCAATTGTGGGATCCGGATCGGGCACATTCTTATATACCAATATACCTGCATACGTTAGTCTACACAAACAGATATATGGTGGTCGACATCACCCAAACAGCAATCGACTAATTAAAGTCAATCCAACTTATCAAACAGATCATACAAATGCGTGGAAATTATGTGTTTATCAAACTCTAATCATCTAATCTTAACAATCATATCCTAGGAACCTAGTCCTTCAACGTAGGTTAACATGTTTTACGTTTAAGTATATAGGATAATTAGATAAGCCCGTTAGATGATATAGATTTGAAAACATTCTCCCCCTCAATCAATGACTCAATTTTTGAAAAGTTTAAAAGCGCTGAAGTCATTGATTGAGTTTTCAATTTTCACAAAAACTCTGAATCTGATTGATTTACAAGCAACTCATTTTCCACCAATTTTTTGTTAAAAAAAATATTTTTCTGAAGAATTTTAGAAGGAAAAATATTTGAGTAGGAACAGCAGTCCTTCGACATACTTTCCTCATTTGTTTAGCGCAACACTTTCCTTCCTTGAAGAGCGGGTTGCTATCCGAAATAATAGCAAACCATGGTAAAGCGCGGGTTACAGTCTGAAATAACTGCAAGCCATATTTTGAGACATGTTTTGAAAAAGAATATTTACACCTCCTGCTCGAACTTCATCTATGGTCCCGTGCCATTGTTGAATGACATTTCTAAGACCGCAGATGTTATCGATACCAGAAGACATATCTTGAGAAAACATATTTTTGGTCTTTTTCAAAATTTCTGATTTTTAAGGGTTTTTGTTGGTTTTATATTTTTCTATTTTCTTTTTTATTAAATATTTACAAATATAGAGTAGATGATATAATTTAAGAAGATGATGATACGAGTACCGAGATAAGGATATCGAGCAGCCCCGTTGTAGAAGATAGAAATCATCATCTCTTAAACGTCCACCACCAAAGCTTCCGAGGCTCTTGAAAAGAAGAAATAGAGCCTTTAAGAATGTGAGACTTTGGCAGCTTCCCCCCAAACCGAAAATCCTTTAGCTGAGCAGATTCAAAGCTTTCTTTCAAGCTTCCCTTAGCCAGGTGTACGAAGAAGCACACCATTATCATCGATCTTGCTGCTCCTTTTAAGAATAATCATCGTGATTCATCGTTCGGGGTTATATCATCAACAAGAACAGCAACGTATCATCCCACTCATAAATAATCTTCTCAAATTTCATAACAACTGAAGTCTGAAGCGATGCATCCCCAAAAGGTGTAAAGAGACCACTTCCCCCAAGTAGATGAATTGATGCAGTCAGTCTCTTAGACTAGAGCTCACGAACACGAATACACATATACCCGAATAGAGAAACTTATACCATCGAAGTAGCAGATTAAGTCCGATAGCCAAAGAATAACCCCGATGTATACTTTTCTCTCCCCTGATGATAGAGTATGAAGCTCAAGAACCCGAAGTACCCGAATGCCCAAAGAGAGAATAACCGATAACATTGAAGAAGCAGGCCGAATCACCGATTATCTCTGCGGATGACAATATCTGTGGATGTCAACTCCGGAATAAGTGATTATATCTCTGAATCACTAATTAAGCACTCAAGTGAAACAGCTGAGCGCCCCCAATGTACACAATACTCTCTCCCCTGATGATTGTGATAACATCGAAATCATCACACACTTGTGTACCTCTTTTATCTTCAGAAACTTTCTATTACATCACTTCCCCCACGTAGTTGGAATAATAACACTAAAAGCCTTGATGAGTAAAACCTTGAGTTTCCCTGCAGTCATGACATTTGTCTTCCCGGGATATCTTCAATCACTTAGAAGAATTAAGTTCATCAAGTTTAGTCGCTTTGTGTTTAGATGTGTGTCTCCTTCCCCCTTGCTGGTTTTGACACTTCAGAATCAGCAACATATTCTAAGCCCGTATACTAGAAATCTTTTAGAGAAGACTACATTAAATCTTTGTGAGAATCAACTTGCTGAAGAGTAGTGTGAGCAAGTCTAATTGGGGATTGAATATGACTTTTCACACTCCCCCAATTAGTGATCTCCCCTAAACCGACAATATTTTCGATGAATGCCCGAGATAAGAAGAAGTCTTTAGATCGTTAAATGCAACTCGTCTTTAGTCTTCTAACATGTAGCAGAAAATGTAGAACAGACTGTAGACTCGACCTTCTTCTAGATTGTCTATTTGGGGAATGGAAAGTCAACATCTTCAACTCACCAAATGCATTCCCGTTAACTTACAAATAGCAAAACCCCTTAAATCAAATCCCTCCCAATCAAACAAGAACATAAAGATGGTCATCAAGGAAATCAGCCCAGCAACTAGAAGCACTTTGTCATTTAATCATATCAGCCCGTGTGAAGATGTCATCCAATGGCTCATAGAAGAAACACCATGTAAAGATGACCCGATAAGAAGAAGCTCGGTTCTTACATGAGTTAGGAGCCGTATGACCATTTATTCACAGATATCAATCAACCATGCAGAAAATTCACACTTCTTCTCCCCCTCAATAATTGCATACGGAGATGCCATTCTTGATTAAACAAGTGATTATCATCCAAATGTATTCTATTCACACTTCTCCCCCGCAAAATTAGCACATGATGTCGCCATCTTCATTATATTGAGCAAGTGGAATAAGAGTAATTATCAGTAGTCCGGTTCACTTGATAACTGAAAGCGCGTGGAAAAAGTATGAAGCATGTTGATGAGAATGGTCATAAGTGAGAAGATTTCTCTTCTTCAGAAGATAATGCGCACTGAAGTGTACACATTTCTTTTCTTTGAGAACGAGGTTTGAACTGAAGTATTCAAACTTCATAAGAAGATTTCTCTTCTTTTGAAGATAAAGCGCACTGAAACGTACACTTTTCTTTTCTTCAGAGTACGAGGAATGAACTGTTGTGTTCATACGTCATAAGAAGATTTCTCTTCTTCAGAAGCTAAAGCGCACTGAAACGTACACTTTTCTTTTCTTTAGAGAACGAGGCTTGAACTGTTGTGTTCAAACGTCATAATCTCTCTCTTTTCAATCTCCCTTGGCAAACATGTAATCAACCCCATTATCATTCAGTAGGCTCTTTGTCGTGACAGCTGATGGAGAAAACCCAATATGATGAATTTGACCCTGAAGTAAACTAACCCAAACTCGTGACTTAAACTTGCACATATGTAACAAAGAGCGGTGACAAGACTTCGTCCTCCATTGAATCTCTAAGTAATCTATACTCTTCATCCAACCAACTGTTAGGATTTAGTAAATCCAGTACTTAAAGTGTCGGTCACCTCAAGTATGTATACTCGTTAGAAAGCTCGTAGTCGTAGTAACTTATTAATAGTATTTAGATTCTTTGTAACACCGTGGAGGACGGACGGATCTTTACCCACTGTATGCCTGATCCACAGCCTAAAAGAGGCGTCCTATTCTTGTACCCTATAAATACCCTTTGCCCTCCAAGGCAAAGGGTTGGAGCTTTCATAATACATTTTTCTTTGTCTCTCTAAAGTTCTCATCCTCTCCCACTTTCTCTCTCTAAACCTTATCTCTTATACGCATAACTTGTGCTTATGATGTGTTTGTGATAAACCAAGATCTTACAAATGGTATTAGAGCCATGGTTTGATCATCCATCTCTCATGTTCTTGGTTTGATAGTTATTTTGGGATAAGGTTTAGTTTTATACGCGTAACGTGGTGTTTACGCGTGGTTTCGTATACGAAGTTTTGATATCCTTAAAGCTTTAAAATTTACACTTTTTAATCCAAGATTCTTGTGGGTTAAGGTTTATTGAGTGCTTAAATCTCAGTTTCTTGCAAAAAGGTTCAAACTTTACAAGTTTTTCTTGGTTTTTATGCATGGTTGGATACGTGTGTACGATCTTACGCGTAAGAGAGAATCGTGGTTTTGGTCTTCAAGCTTTGTTGTTTTGGTGTTTTTAAGGTTTTTTCATCATTATAATCTGGTTTTCTTAACGGTTTGATCATAAAAAACGTGTTTGGCAAATTTTGTACTTCTTACGCATAAGAAAACCCTAATCTTACGCGTAAGGTGTTTTTCACGTGATCTTCATTTCTGGTGGTTACTCAGTGTTCTTCTTGCTTGGATAAGCTTGAAAAACACTTCGACTTTGGATATCTCTTACGCTGTGAAGTGTAAGAGATTTTTGTGGGTAAAACCCTAATTTTACGCATAAGCATAAAACTTACGCATAAAAAATTATTACGCATAAGCCTGTCTTACGCCTAAGGGAAACTTACGCATAAGGTTCTTACGTCTAAGCTTTGGTTTACGCATAAACTTAAGCCTTTTACCCTAATACTCTACGCGTAAGCTTTGGACTATGCGTAAGCTCTGTCTACGCGTAAGCTTGTGACTACGCATAAGTTGGTGCATACGCCTAAGCTGCTACGCGTAAAGTTACTGTCTACACATAAGTGTATAAGATTTACGGTTTCTCTCTTGATTTTGTAAAATCCCGTGAAAGAATCTATTTCCTGGTTTAATCATAGAGTTATAAAATCCCGTGTAATCTGTTAACATGTCTACCAACGTACCTACAATCATCTCCACTGTTGCGGAGGATATTCAAGCAGCTGGTTCAGATACTCGTCCACCCATGCTTGACAGAATTGACTACGACTCTTGGGCACAACGAATCAGATTGTACTGTCTTGGAAAGGAAAACGGTGTCAACATTCTCAAGTCTATTGATGAAGGACCTTATCAGATTGAAACCACAAGAGACTTAATTGATACAGCTGCAGATGGAACAATGATCTATGAAATTGACAGACCAAAGACATATGATGAGCTCAATGATAAGGAGAAAAAGAGATTCGATGCTGACATCAGGGCTTCTAACATTATACTTCAAGGTCTTCCAAAAGACATCTACAAGCTTATCAATCACAACACTGAAGCAAAGGCTGTATGGGATAATGTCAAGATGCTTCTCTCAGGTTCTAAATTAACTATTGAAGACAGAGAATCACAACTATATGATGAGTTTGAGCACTTCAAGATGAAACCAGATGAAAGTGTCTATGAGTACTACGTGAGATTCCATAAGCTTGTGAATGACATGAGGAACATCAAAATGACCATGCCAAACATTCAGTTGAACTCAAAGTTTGTGAACAACATGAATCCTGAATGGCACAAGTTTGTCACGTCTGTGAAGCTAACTAAAGGTTTGAAGAATACAAACTATGAACAACTATATGCCTTTCTGCTTCAGAATAAGAGACATGCTATGTTTGAGAAAATGATTCTTAATCAGTTCAAATCAAAACAGGGAGAAAAAAGTTCATCAAATGATTCAATTGCATTTTACACCAACGTTGGGATTACAACCAAAGCTTCACAAGTCATACCCACTAGTAATGGTAATTACAAGCTCATTCTCGATCCATCATATAAGCCTCCAGACTCTAATTCACTCATGGAAAACTTCATCACCCAACTGTCTCTCATGGTCAGTCAAAACATGAATACTCTCCCACACACCAACAACAACCTCAGAACAACATCTAATCCACACAATCAAGCCACTGTCAGAGATGGGAAGGTTATGGTACAACCAGTTCAAGAAAGGCAATATGAACAAGGAAGAGGTGGAGTTGGTAGAGGATATGTGGCAAATCAGAATAGAGGAAGGAATGGAAATCAAGGACAAGCAAAGCCAATCAAGTGTTACAACTGTGGTGGTGAGGGACATATTGCAAGGAACTGTACATCGCCAAAATGCCCTCAGAATGCATAGTACTTCAGGGATAAGATGCTGCTTGTGCAAGCTCAGGATAATGGTGCAGCTTTGGATGAAGAGGAGTTGTTGTTTCTTGCTGAGGGAAATGCTAAGACATATGATGCAGATGTGGATGAGCAGCCAATTCAGGAGATAGGCCACAATCATCAGAATGCCTTTCAAGTCGCTGATTGTGATGCATACGACTCTGACGTTGATGATGAACCTACTCCACAAACAATTTTCATGTCTAGCATTTCTCCAATGGTCCCCTCTAAAGTCTCTCCATCACCACAAGCTGGTTCATCCAAAGACAAAAATTATTTTTGAGGTATTAAAACTATACGATGATGCTGATGTGCAAAAGATGCATGACAAAGTACAATCAACTGAAACTATTGAGTCAGATATTGAAAATATGGGTAATATCAACGTTGTCCCATATGATCAATATGTGAAACAAAGTGAAAGTGAGATTGTACCAAGTGATGCATCTTCTGCAGTCAATGATGACTATGTTTTTAATGAATACACTGCATGTGCCCCTAATGATTCTGTTATCTCTTAACTTAATGCCTATAAAGAACGAGTGGCCATTTATGAACAACGTGCTAAGTTCAAGCTAACCACCTGTGAGCAGGAAATGGATGACCAAATGCGTACAACTATTAGAAAAAGTAAGTTTAGAGAAGAAGTATTAAAACAAGAGTTAAACTCCTTACAAGAAAAGCTTTCCAAAACTGCTAAGCAAAAACAAGAACTTCAAGAAAATGTTAAAATGCTTAAGCAAGAATTCAGTGCTAAGGAGGTAAAACTTTTGAATGATTTTTCTAATCTAAAAACCTTGAAAAACAAGCTTGAAAATAAGTTGTACGTACAAGGGAATACAATTCAGACTGCTCACTTAATCACTAAGCATAGAGTCTTAAGCGATAAGCATAGTGTTCCCCTTGTTGAGGAACCAAATCCTGAGGTTATTAAAAAGGCTAGAGCTGCTCATAAGGTACTTTATGATGGTAATGAAATCCTTAAGCCTAGGCAGAAACCTAGCTGCGTTGAGTGCACTAAGGAAGATAATAAATCAGATGAAGTCACTAGGGAGAAAATGAATAAGAAGCTAGAAAATCCTGAGTGTAAGAAGAATAACATAACGATCAAACCTCATGATTACACTAAGGAAAACTGGATTTCCTTGAACAAGTTTAAGCCTCAAACGTTGTTAACTCCCGAACAAGTGTTCTGGAAAGAGGATTTAGATAAGCAAAAAGCAGAGAATCTTGTTGTTACAAACCCTCCCCTTAGGAAAATGCCTTCAGCGACTATGTATCCTCCAAATACACCAATGCATCTAGTTCCTAGATCTATTGCCACTAAAAGTAAGACCTTAATCAGTCAATATGTTATCTTTCAATTATTTGTTGATTTTGAGAAAACTTATAAGAAAAGGATCACACCCACTAGGATAACTGAAGGAGAAAGGGGTTTTGAGAAAACCAAAGAATGTCATTTAACTGAGGTCATGCCTTTCTTTAAACTACTAAAAGGCCATTTTGAGAGTCTTAAAAAGGGGATAGACGTAGATATTAAAGAAATGGAAAAGGAATTTGATGCGATGATTGTTGAGGTTAGTGACTATGAGAGAGAACTGAAATATAATGAGATTGAGAGGAAGAACTTGCATACCTTGAATGAGAATCTTATTTCTTAGTGTATTGCTCAAGATGTGTTTTACACTGCTACAAATCGTTCCATTAATGCTTCTCAATTTCATGAATTATCTGTTGCTCTGAAAGTCTTCCATGATCGTGTCATTGAGCTTGAAAACAAAAACTCAAAACTGAATGAGAAAATTGACCAGGATGATCACGATAATTTGGTGAAACATTTTTCTAAACTAGAAGTTGATCATTTTGACTTACAACTAAAATATCAGCATCTCAAAGAAAATGTCAAAACCTCAAACATCAAGATATCCTCGGATATTCTAGAGTTTGATGCAGTTTTTGAAATTAACAAACGTGATGAACAATATCGAGCTCACTGTAACACGATCAGAAAGTTGAAAGCCCAAATAGCACAATTGAAGGGTGAAAGAAACAATGTGACAAATTCCCAAATGCCTCCTCCTTTAGATTCTCGGAACTCAAAATTTTCATCTTCAAAACGTGGTTAATGCTTTACAAAAGGAAAATGAGAATTTTCTAGAAGAAAATGAAAAGGTTAAACGTCATTTCAATGAGTTATTTTTGTCAATAAAAGTCACTCGTAACAAAAATAATGAAAAAATAACTTCATTGCAAAAGGAAATTGAGAATCTGAAGAGTCAGGTAAAAGGGAAAATGCCAATGACAAATGGGGAGAATGGTGCTTTAAAGGTGCATGTCTGTAATAAATATGCTTTGATTGTGAAATATGTTCCTCCTCATCTTAGGAACAACAAACTTGCTATTCAAATAACCCGGACTCTATTTTTGAAAATCATCTGTTCTTAAAATTTGTCAAAAAATATCTATCTCTCAATCAACAACTTATGCCATTGATTGAGGGGGAGAATGATTTCAATTAAATCAAAAGGTTATTTGTCGTACAATTGTTTTCAAAAGATACTCATGCATGTTTAAATCTTTGGAGTTTAAAGTCTCAAAATTTGATCCTTATCGGTAAAATGTTTTCATAAGCAAGTCACAATTCTCCTTAAAACCTATCAAAATCAATTTAAATCTACAGAGATCACAAATCTCAAATGATTTGATAATTGTGATCGGGGGAGAATTAGTGATTTAAATTGGATCTAAACTGATAATTCGGTAAATTGTTTTATGAGGATGTACAAGCTTTCCTCCCCTCATGTGCCAAACGATTTCAAATTTTCCATGCACATGTTGAGGGGGAGCAACCTTTTAAAACACAAAGAATTGAAACGTGATTGATTTGTCTCTAAGTGCAGGTTCCCTCTTGTATGTGCAAAATTCTTTCAAACCTCGAGGCACATATTGAGGGGGAGCAAAATTTTGAAAACCTCATTCTTCCCCAAAATGCGAGTTCTACTTAAATTGATTAGGGAAGTGATGTTGATATTTGTTAGAAACTAGAATTCAAAGAAGTTAATTCTTCCTCCTGCCTCCGTGTGCCAAAATATTTCAAACACATGAAGCACATGTTGAGGGGAACTCTTGTTCTAAAAATATCAAAAACATTTCAGGTACAAAATGCTTTGATAAGATATCACAAGTATCTGGATTGATCTTCAAATGGTTTTCAATTGGTTCCAATGGCAGATGAACAATACCAAATAGACCGACCAACTTTATTTTATGTATGGTGATATAAGGATGATAAGGTTAGGTATTTTGTTCTCATGATCCGCCAAAACCGGAGGGATCTACCCAGGGACAATCCACTGGATAGTGTAGAGTCCTTAGGTATGATGAATAAAAAGGAGAAAAGTGAGTCATGGGAAGAGTGCGGACTGAGACTGAGCTAGTACTGGAATAAACCCAACAAGGTTCTAGTAATGAAGTCTCGGTAAGCACTGAAGGGGTTGAAGAATGAAAAAGAATTGAATGAGAAAAGTGTGAAAAGAAATAGCCCTCCATTTATTCAACCTTAGGGCAGAAACCGGGTTCAATTCATATGCTACTTGTGGTGTTAGGAATTGGAAATTCCATGATAAAGTGTCGGTCACCCCAATTAAGGTCTAGCATATGTTAGCTCGTAGACGTGTCGGTATTTACGTTATTTATCAGTTTATTAGTTAGTTATTAGTTTAGTTTAGCGTAGTGTAACACCGTGGAGGAAGGACGGGTCTTTACCCACTGTATCCCTGATCCACAGGCCGATAGGAGGTCGTGTATTGTGTAAGTATAAATACCCCTTGCATCCATGGAAGGGGTGGTGCTTCTCATTCAATCTAATATTCCATACTTTGTGTAAACCTCTAGCAAGAACACCCTCTATCTCTCTACTAACTCACTAACTATGGCAAACATGTATTTTGATCATCCAAGACCACCCGAATCATCAAACACAATAAAATAACGATCCTACAATTGGTACCAGAGCCAAGGTTGTGTGTTGTGTTGATTTATGGTGGTTTTTGTACTTTGTTAATACTGTTTATGCATTGCTTTTGGTCGGAAAATTTATTTTCTCATGATACTTTATTACTACAGTGTTAACAAAGTCCTTGTATCACTTTTTTTGGTTCGAATACTGCTCTTACATGATCTTGGTTAAACAGTTTTTGTGTATCTGTTTTTGGTCATTTAAAGAGTCTTTGGGTCAAAATGGTCTAAATACTTTGGTCTAATGGTCTTTGCTGCTTGGTATATACGTGGTCATATGGGTCATTCAAAGCTTTTTCATATACATTTTTCTGGGTTATGTATGATAATGGTCGGAAAATGGTCGGAAACATCATCGGAAGAAATTAAAAAAAGGTCAAATCCTATTGTTGCTCATGTTAGCGAGTTGTCCTTTAAAGATGCCCAGATTCACTGTATTGCAGTAGCGACTTGTGCTTAAACATAGCGACTTGCTTTTGAGCATAGCGACTTAAAAAATGACCTTAAAGACCTAGCGACTTGTTATTTAACAAGTCGTAGCGAGTTAGCTTAGCGACTTGGCTAGCGACTTGGCTAGTGACTTGGCTAGCGACTTGGCT
This sequence comes from Chrysanthemum seticuspe, assembly GCA_019973895.1. NCBI lineage: Eukaryota > Viridiplantae > Streptophyta > Magnoliopsida > Asterales > Asteraceae > Chrysanthemum > Chrysanthemum seticuspe. The sequence continues at coordinate 326,352,553 of BPTQ01000008.1, read as the reverse complement.
AGCGAGTTGGCTAGCGATTTGGCTAGCGAGTTGGCTCAAGACCATTGTCACTAGCGACTTGACCTTGTGACAGAAATGATGAAGAAGAAGACTATGACTTGACCATGAAAACCAAAATACAAGACTCTTATGCGACCCGTTAACCTTTCATTTGACTCAACCACAAAAGACCATAAACCATTCATCACGACTTCAGGATTATTTCACCATCATCAGTCCATGTTTTTCAATATGTAACGAATCGTTGCAAGATCCAACACAATCTTATCGAACCAAATCCTACACCTAGACTCAACATTAAACCCTCTAAACACATCAATGATATTCAAAAGAATTATACAATCTCTAATCTCAGATTTTGTTTGTGCTTGCTTCTGAAACGTCAAGACCTTGGAAGTCCATCACAAACAACTTATCATCACAGATTTTTTGAAGAATATGCTTCATTTAATATTCGAATCATATGACATGTCTGATAACAAGGTTGTTACCATCATATCTTCGTTCTCTCTTAACTCAAAAACAATCAAAAGACTCAATGAAGAACAATATGTTAGTACTTTACCTTTACAGGACCACGACACCATCTCTGTGGCTAAAGTCGACCCTGGTCCCAACCTCGAGCCATCCCTGTGGCGAGATCGACGTGACATACTATCAAAGAAGGTTGATGTAGATCCGTTTATTTGGTTTTGAGGAGTGATTATAATTGGACGCGTTCAAAGTCTTGCTTGATATGAGTGTTGATATGAATAATGATTTGATTGAGATGGGGCTGTCATGATTTCGAATGAGAAATGATGTGATAAGCGTTTGGGTTGTGAGATTTTATGTGGTGAAATGTGAATCTTGATTCTGTGATAAATACCAGATGGAGGCGTTTTTCTTGAGGTTAGATTAGGTTTAGTAATATTAGGTCAAGTGTGTGAGTTGTCCTTTTATATACTCCTCATATTTAGGGTATTCTCTACTAAACCGTGTATTGATTGGGCCATGAGTTGTGGGCCGAACGAGTTTTAACTGGATCCAGGTGATCAATGGACCAAACAATATTTGTTAAGCTATACAGCGGGTGTTGAGAGATATTGGGCGTGGTGTCTATGATCCGGATTTTTGTCATGGCTAATTTATTTATGAGATGACCACAAATATGAGATTTATATGTATAAGGGGTTTCATATGATCCGAATTTTCATTTGTGGACATTGATTCAAATTAGTTCATGCAAGTTGATTCGATAACATGTGGCCTATGAGACTTGGATAAAATGAGACTTGTTGAAGAGATTCGTCGAAGAGGTTTGTGACAATGAGATTTGATGATGCGATGATGAGTTTTGATGTGTTATGCATGTTGATACCTTGGTTTATATACTTTCACAATGAATATCTCATCACGGATTGAATTATTATTGGAACTTGGTTGACTATGGGGTTGTTGTACGGTATTTCTCATTTGGCTTTGAAGTGAAGATTTTTCAGACGCGTTTACTTATTTCGTCTTCTTTCTTTATACCCTTCTGCGAAGATGACTTGTTTGGGCATTTATTGAGGGTGATAAAGACTTGGCTATTTGGTTACGCTTGTGATTCTTTCTTGCTTAACCCACAACGTAATTATCACTTCGGTGTCTCACTCAGTTGAGAATGTCAAGAGGTCTTGTACATTGGGTACACCGTTTCTTTTTCACAAGGATTAGTACAAGGTTAAGTAACAAATTTGGAGACTTTCACTTCATGATCAAATTTGGCATATCGGGTTTACTTCACCATGTTGTCACTACAATTGCCGTCAGAATGCGTGAAGGATGTGTTTATCAAAGTGTTGATTGGATGATTGATGATTTTGCTGATGTTGGATTATGAACAGTTGATGAACCGCTGCATGTTCCCCTAAAACAGATATTCACTGAAACCAAAGTTGTCATAACACATTCAAGCTGACATTGTTTACGGTTTTGTCTTGATTTTGTAAAATCCCGCGAAAGAACCTATTTCTCGGTTTAAATCATAGACTTGTAAAATCCCGTGACAATGGGAACATCCTGGTAATAGTAACGTGCATTTCCGGATCTATCTTACGGTTTATTCTTGGTTTTTGTAAAATCCCGCAAAAGAAACTATTTCTCGGTTTAAACCATAGAGTTGTAAAATCCCGTAATGATGGAACCATCTTGGAGAAGAGAAAGTGTAATTCTGGATCTTTTGATGTTGGTGCCACGGTTTCTGCTTCGAAGAAGAGATAAAAGGGTGTACTTTATGAATTGGATGTGTGTTTGGATATTCGTCATGGCGGTTTGGTTACTTCAAAGTTTTACGGGGTTATGCTCATTAAACCATGGTCGGGATGAAACCATTATCATAGTTCACTTAAAAGGTCAAAGGAGGCTAGATTTGAGCAGTTAACCAGAAGATGTGACAACGGCGTTAATTCAGTATTATTTATTTGAGGTTGAAGTGAATTATCACGGGCGAGTGTACTTAGTATCTGAAGGTATCGGGGATGGTTGGATGAAGATTCTTCATGATCCTTGTTCGAGCTTATTATCAAAAACGAAGACTTGGAAATCTAGTTATTGTTGGGTGTCTTTTACCTTTTCTTTTACCACTTGGGGGAACTGGGCACTTATCACCTCAAAATAACTATCACTTAAAGGAGTTACGTTGTAGTGCTCAGTGTCACATTCAATTGTGGATTTTCAAGAGGTGATATACGTCTTATACTCGATGGTTGGTTGGTTGAAGAGTATAGAGTACTTAGAGATTCAAATGGGCATGAAGTCTCGGCACCGCTCTTTGTTACATATGTACAAGTTTAAGTCATGAGTTCGGGGTATTTTACTTCACGGTCAAATCCATCATATTGGGTTTTCTCCATCTGCTGTCACTACAAAGAGCCTACTGAATGATAATGGGGTTGATTACATGTTTTGCCAAGAGATTGAAAAGAGAGAGAATATGACGTATGAACACAACAGTTCATGCCTCGTTCTATAAAGAAAAGAAATGTGTACGTTTCAGTGCGCATTATCTTATAAAGAAGAGAAATCTTCTTATGACGTCTGTTCACATCAGTTCAGGCCTCGTACTCTAAAGAAAAGAAATGTGTACGTTTCAGTGCGCATTATCTTTGAAAGAAGAGAAATCTTCTAATGACGTATGAACACAACAGTTCATGCCTCGTACTTTAAAGAAAAGAAAAGTGTACGTGTCAGTGCGCTTTATCTTCTGAAGAAGAGAAATCTTCTCTATTATGACCATTCTCATCAACATGCTTCATACTTTTTCCATGCGCTTCAGTCATCAAGTGAACCGGGCTACTACTGATTGTTTTCTCATTCCACTTGCTCGATTATAATGAAGATGGCGACATCATGTGCTGATTTTGCGGGAGACAAGTGTGAATAGAACATTCAGATGATTTTCACTTATTTAGTCAAGAATGGCATCTCCGTATGCAATTCTTGAGGGGGAGAAGTGTGAATTTTTCGCATTGTTGATTGATATTTGAGAATATAAATGGTCATACGGCTCTAAACTCATGTAAGAACCGAGCTTCTTCTTATCGGGTTATCTTCACATGGAGTTTTTCTCTTCTAAGAGCCGTTGGTTGACATCTTCACTCGGATTGATGAGTTTATCGACAAAGTGCTTTCGGTTAATGCTTCACGTATACATCAACATGATGATTCCGAACAATCTCTCTGTTCTTGTTTGATGTGATTGGTAGTTTGGTGTTACCATCTTGTGTGTTCGTTGCGGCCTGATTGCTGATTTCCTTGATGAACATCTTTCTGTTCTTGTTTGATTGGGAGGGATCTTAATTAAGGGGATTTGCAAGATGTAAGTTAATTGGGATGCTTTTTGGTGATGTTCTTGTGTTTTGGTGAGTCGAAGATGTTAACTATCTATTCCCCAACTGGACAATCTTGAAGAAGGTCGAGTCTAGAGTCTGTTCTACACTTTCTGCTGCGTGTTAGAAGACTAAAGACGAGTTGCATTTAACGATCTAAAGACTTCTTCTTAATCTGGGCTATTTATCAAAAAGATTGTCGGTCTAGGGGAGAGCACTAATTGGGGAAATGTGATATGTCGAATTTAATCCCCAATTAGACTTGCTCACATTATTCAGCATGTTGATTCTCACAAAGACTTCAAGCGATCTTCTCAACAAATTTCAAGTATTTGGGCATTCAAAGAGTTGCTGATTCTGAAGTATCAAAACCAGAAAAGAGGAAGGAGATAAGCACCTAAACACGAGTACACTTGATGAACTTAATACTTCTAAGTAATTGAAGATACCCCGGGAAGACAAATGTTATTACCGCAGAGAAACTCAAGGTTTGACTCATGACGAGTAAACTTGATGAACTTAATTCTTCTAAGTGATTGAAGATATCCCGGGAAAACAAATGTCATGACCGTAGAGAAACTCAAGGTTTTACTCATCAAGGCGTTTAGTGTTAGTATTTCATCTACGTGGGGGAAGTGATGTTAGATAAAGTTTCTGAAGATAAAAGAGGTACACTAGTGTGTGGTGATTTCGATGGTATCGCAATCATCAGGCGAGAGAGATTGTGTACATTGGGGATGCTCAGCTGTTTCACTTGAGTGCTTAATCAGTGATTCAGAGATATAATCACTTATTCCGGAGTTGACATCCGCAGAGATTGTCATCCGCAGAGATAATCAGTGACTTGGCCAGCTTCTTCAATGTTTTCAGTTATTCATTCCTTGTGTATTGGTATACTTTGGATACTTGAGCTTCATACACGATCATCAGGGAAGATAAATGTGAACATGGGAAGGTGTTTTCATTCCCCTCATGATGTGTATTCGGGAGAGCTCTTGGATATTGGTGTACTTCGGGTTCTTGAGCTTCATACACGATCATCAGGGAAGAAAAATGTGAACATGGGGAGGTGTTTTCATTCCCCTCATGATGTGTATTTGGGAGGGTTCTTGAGCATTATACAAAGAAACTGACTGCTTCAATTCAACTACTTGGGGGAATTGTTCTCTTGACACCTTTTTGGAATGGATCGCTTCAGACTTCAGTGGAAAGGAAATTTGAGAAGATTATTTATGAGTGGGATGATACGTTGCTGTTCTTCTTGTTGATCATATAACCCCAAATGGAGATCCTCGATTATCGTTCTTAAATGGAGCAGCGGGATTTTTGATAATGGTGTGCTTTCCTGTGCACCTGGCTAAAGCAAGCTTGAAATAGAGCTTCGAATCTGCTCATCTTAAGGATTTTCGGTTTGGGGGGAAGCTGCCAGAGTCTCACTTTCAGATGGTTCAATTTCTCAATTCAGGAGCATCGAAAGCTTTGGTGGTGAATGTTTAAGAGATGATGACTTCCTTCTTCTACAACGGGGCTGTTCGATATCCTTATCTCGGTACTCGTATCATCATCTTCTTTTACTATATCATCTTCTCTATCTTTGTATATACTTTTCAGAAAAACAAAATACAAAAATATAAAACCAACAAAAGAAAATAGAAAAATATAAAACCTTCAAAAACCCATAAAAATCAGAAAATTTTAAAAATACCAAAAATATGTTTTCCTAGACATGTCTTCTGGTATCGATAACATCTGCGGTCTTAGAAATGTCATTCAATAATGGCACGGGACCATAGATGAAGTTCGAGCAGGAGGTGTAAATATTTTTTCTAAACATGTCACATACTATGGCTTGCAGTTACTTCTGACTGTAACCCGTGCTTAAACAATGGTTTGCTATTATTTCAGATAGCAACCCGCTCTTCAAAAGAAAGGAAAGTGTTGCGCTAAACCAATTTTTCAAATATTTCGTGCACTTATCCTAAAAACAAATGAGGAAAGTATGTCGAAGGACTGCTGTTCCTACACAAATGTTTTTCCGTCTAAAATTCTTCAGAAAAATATTTTTTGTATTTCAAAATGGTGGTAAAATGAGTTGCTTGAAAAATCAATCAGGATCAGAGTTTTCGTATTAATTCGCAAAAACTCAATCGATGACTTCAGCACTCTTAAACTTTTCACAAATTGAGTCATTGATTGAGGGGGAGAATGTTTTCAAATCTATATCATCTAACGAGCTTTCTTAATTATCCTACGTGCTTAATTAAAAATGATATTTGCCTATGTCGAAGGACTAGGAATTTAGGATATGATTGTTAGGTTTAGATGATTAGAGTTTGATTAACACATAAACCCATGCTTATATGATCTGATTGTTATGTTGAAATTACTTTAATTAGTCGATTGCTGTTATGGGTGATGTCGACCACCATATATCTGTATGTGTGTTCACTAACGTATGCAGGTATATTGGTTATAAAGATGTTCCCGATCCGGATCCCACTATTGATGATGATTGGATGCCGAAAGGAAAGGGTAACTATCTCTTGGGTTGACAAATGAAGAAACGGAGCTTAATTGGACTTCAATGGAGAGTTGGCATAAATGCAACGTAAGAGGTCTCACTGCATCAGCAGATGGTTTTCTTCTAAGTGATTGAAGAAACGGAGCTTAATTTGACCTCAGTTGGCATTCAAAATGCAACGTAAGAAGAAGTCTCACTGCATCTGCAGACGGTTTTCTTCCAAGCCCTACAGCAACAAAGGAAGCTTCTCAACCACCTAACGTATCTTTGTGCAGGATACCATTTTTAAATAATTTTGATTAAATTATTTTGAAAATGGAAAATATTGTTTTGAAAATATATTGGACTATTTTTTTGAAAATCACTGGACTTCTTGTTATCAAAACCTAAGTCACTCAATTAATGACTTCTGTCATGGATTGAGGGGGAGAGTGATTTAAAATAAAATATTTTCAAAACGATATTTCTTCACAAAAAGTTCCGTTTTTGTACGCTAAAATGTGGTGATCTAAAGATTTAATGTTATGTCATGGTATGGTTTTTCTTTAAAACTCAAAGATCTTTCAAAATGAAATTTTTTCTGTTCTTGTTTGATTGTGAAATTGTTTTATTTTACTTAAAGATCTCTTAAAAACTATCATACCTGACACTAACAATCTTTAATGTCTAAATCTGGTCCTTATCTGTCATTTTTCAAAATTAAATCTTGCCACGTCTTTCCCTAAAACTTTCTAAATAATTTAAATCAGATGGGATCACAAATCTCAAATGGTTTGATATTTTTGATCAAGGGAGAGATCGTGAGTTAAATCTCTTATCTGTTTAAATGGAATTGGTTTTAGTCCTTTAAAGGCACTCCTGCCTCCATGTGCCAAACAATTTCATACACAATGCACATGTTGAGGAGGAGGAGTTATCCAAAAACATGATGAGTATTTAAACTAGGCCACATATTCTCCCATGTTTTCTAAACCTTATTAAATCACTTGGGATCCAAAATCTCAAAGGGTTTGATATTTTTGATCGGGGGAGAATTTGTGATTTAATATGAAATTTGATAAATGATGATCGTTTTGATTCAATTGTGCAGGCTGCTCTCTCATATGTGCTAAACGCTTTCGAATCTCGAAGCACATATTGAGGGGGAGCAAAACCATCGAGGTACAAAAGTTTTTTTAAAAAGAGATTTATAAAGTACCTTGATTGTGTTTTCAAATGGTTTTCTTAATGGATTTTGTGACCGTGGATGTGCTTCAAAAGAACTCTTGCCTCTATGTGATAAAATGTTTTAAAATATCCTATGCACATATTGAGGGGGAGAATTTTACCAAGAAAATCAAATGGCTTTTTCGTATGAAAATTGTGATCAAAGAAAATATTTCAAAGTCCTCTTGCCTCCATGTGCCAAACAATTTCTAAATCACACGCACATGTTGAGGGGAAGGTTTTCTAAATGATCAAAACTATTAAGGTACAAAATGCTTTGATCTCGTATCACAAGTACCTTGATTGTTTTTCCAAATGATTTTTCAATTGGTTTCATGAAGGAAAGAACAATACCAAAAGACCGACCATTTTACTTTATGCATGGAGTTATAAGGATGGTGAGGTTAGGTATTTGTTCCCACGATCCGCCATAACCGGAGGGATCTTCCCAGGGACAATCCACTAGATAGTGTAGAGTCCTTAGGAATATTGAAAAAAGGTGAAAAATGAGAATATGGGAAGAGTGCGGACTGAGACAGAGCTAGTACTGGAATAAACCCAACAAGGTTCTAGTTATGAAGTCTCGGTAAGCACTGAAGGGGTTGAAGAATGAAAAAGAACTGAATGTGAAAAAGGGTGAAAAGAAATAGCCCTCCATCAATTCAACCTTAGGGCAGAAACCGGGTTCAATACATATGCTACTGGTTGTTACTAAGGTAACACTGGTATTGAAGACAAGACGTCATGGACCCAGTGACGCACTGCACTAAACTTCCCAAGCCACTCAAGTTCCTCTTAAAAGGGCTTGTTTCATTTCTCACGGGGAACCGACATTATCTATCGACTTTCTCTTAGAGATTGTTGATATTGAAGAAGGAGACCCTCTCCCTAGTCTCCGGCACAGGAACCAAATATGCACGATTGAGTCTAGAGCCCAGAGATCATCCACAATATCTCGTTAGGACACTAAATTCTTGAAGACTTGCTTTTTCACACAATGTGGAAAGTAAGTATATATTAAGAGTCCTACGCATTATCCTTGTGGAATTGCCAGAACATCTGAGTGGTATGTAAAAGTATTCACGATGAAGATGGAAATCCTTCTAGAGCCAACATCATACAAGCTCTTGGTGGGTGACATGTGAGATCTTCTCGTAAGATCAAACGTGTGACAACTGGATAGAAACGATGGGGAGATTCAATCTTGAATCAACCTTGGTCCAGGAATGGAATTGACGAATACTTTTGGAAAAACCGTTCGATGTGTAAATCTTCTTTTCTCTAGCACGTCGAATGTGTATTCATTTCAAATTCAAAAAGTATCTCTGATTGAAAAATACTTTTAGAAAAACCGTTCGATGTGCGAATCTCTTCTTTTCGCTAGCATGTCGAATGTGTACTCATTCTCTAATACAAAAAGTATTTTGTTTGAAAATTGATCTTTCTCATAAAAACTCTTTCTTCAAGCATTACGCGATTGTTTTTCAAATCATTTTTCATCAATCAGTGAATCTCAATTCGCTGGTTCACTCACTCCGTGTTGTCTTCTCTGAGACGTTCCGGTTTGAGAACAGCTAGAACAGCTGCGAAACCCTGTCAAGGAGATTCTTAGGAATCCTACCTGATCACAGGCAGTATTTATACTGATCAACGGGGAACCGTGGGTCGTGTACCTCAATTCAGCGAAAGTGATCAAAGACACTTTCGTGTGTTTTATTGCTAACTGTTGTTTGCAGGTACATTTGGACGGTTGCAGCTGATCAGAATTGAGGAGTCAATCCAAAGCCGCATGCTCACAGCATCCACACTTAATTTAAAGAAATCATGACTGGTGCATATTGTGACAACTCGTACTTTCAGGTCATTTCTCAAAACAATTCATGCTTCACTATTTCATCGTTTATCGTAAACTAGGTTTACGAGTTTCAAATTCACGTAACCTTAGAGGTTTAGCTGCGAATTCATGATCATATCATCAAGGACATTTCATATAGACTAGGTTTAGTCTACATATCATTAACATCATTATCATCACATTAGTTCATGCATGGTTTTGCATTTTTCATTAAAACGGATAATCTCATATTAAATAAACGCTATTGCGTAAGTTATTATTTTGAACATTTAATCCGATACTTCCAAAAATTATCCCAACATATTTTTATACTTACATTTAGTTTATAAAAATAATATTTTGAGTTTACCTAGTGTTTTAAATTTATTTTGTATATAAATTGTTAAATTTATATTATTACGACGCTTTTCTTAAAAACTACACGATAATTATTATTTCACTCAAATTTTGCAAGAAATGTATTTTTACAATTTTTATGACCTCAATATACTTTACTTTGATCCATTAAAATTTATTTTTAGACAACCCTACCCTAAATACTCAAATGTATATACAAGCTACAAGTTATCCTTACTTAAATTCATTTAACTTACACCTTTATATACATAAAAAAAAAAAAAAATGTATTTTAGAAATACATACCCCCTTGGCCGACCAAGGGGGGTGATTCATTAAAGAGTTGGTGGATTTTTTCTTACATATGAAGATCTACACTCAAACTTACTTACACACACTTCATTCACAATAATTCAAGATTTCTCTCTTCCTTTTTCTTCTCTCTATAACCGGCCAAACCACAAGGTGAAGAAGAGTTCATCAAAATTTTTCAAGTAAAGTGTTAACAATCTAGAATACACTCTTTGTTTAGGTTTTGAAATAAAAACCTAGGGTGTTTAAGTTTAATCCCTTGTTCTAGTCACCTCATCAAGTAACTAGTAAGCATATCATATTCATTTTTCATCTTTCATACTTATTTCATATTCATTTCATTATATTTGAGCAAAACATGCAAGACTTATGTATGTTTATACCACTTTTTACATTGTTTTTAAGAGTTACATATATATAAGTCATCCTATAATTATCCCTTGTAATATATCACTCTTGGTGATGTCTAGGAACCCATGACACCCTAAGAAGGTGTATGGTAGGATTAGAATAGCTTCGGAGTTGTTTTGAATGGATTGGAATAGGTTTAGCACGAGAAAAACTCATTTCGACAAGTCTTAAAAAGGGTCTGTCCTTATTTTGTAAATCTGGAAAATCCGACTGTAGACATAAATTTTTGGCCTAGATATTTAGAAAATATACTTTAAAACGAAACCGTGGCCGCTTGAACGGATTAAAACGGAGCTATAACGAAGAAGATATGAATTTTTCAAGTTTGACGACGAAATATATATATATCCTGAAATTTCAGCATGTTAATTCTAGTTTGTACGAGTCAAAAACGAGTCTTAAGCGTTATAAATTATTTCGACTTATCAAAAATATATTAGTATACTTTAATACGAAGCTAAGGACGTATAATACGTAGAAAACGGATTTGTAGAACTTAAACTATACACGTTTACACAAAATTGCCGTAACTTTATTATTTAAGAAAAACTATATTATTTCTATTAGACAAGTGTTACGGTAAACAAGTGACCATATTGAAGGCTATTTTTAACGTTGACGTAGAACTTTTTGTAAAGAGATGTCTTCTAACAAAAGTGAGATCACCAAGCATATTTTCCAAAATGACCAACCGTTTGTATAGCGGAGTTGTGATGAATTAACTACGGTTGCTTAAACTTTGCCGAAATTCACTTTTAAACTACATTTTGGACAAAATCACCATACTTAACTTATATTTTTCTCTATGAACGAGACCTCTAGGATAAAAACTTAAATGCCAAAACTTTGAGATTATGATACAAGCTTTCCAAAACCGTTGAGTTCGTTTCCTAACGCTCGACGTACACCATTTTACGACTAGCTTTTCGAGGCCATTTTAGTCACTTTCATGAAATTTCCAACGACATTATTTTACGACGAAAAGTTATAATTTCACAATAAATCATTAATAAACTATCGTAGGATGACATTTTGACGTAAATACTTGCAAAGTAATTTAAGAATGGTCAAGACGTCAAAAGAGTATTTTTTGACGAAGAGTATTATTTTCAAAACTCACAAGTGGTATAAATAACATACGAAATGCATGCATAACATTACATCATAACTCATTACATATCATATCATTCATAATAGGTCAAGGTTAAAGAATCACGCTACATTTCAGTGTACTCACTCTTGCCATCGTATCAATTCATCAAGTGAGTTTTCATAGCCCCGTCGTACATGTTTATAATTATTTTCAAACCTACGGGGGAGAATACATTGCACATCATTTTTATTACGATACCAAGTATATCAAATTCATTTACATTGCTTAAGTTACCACATGCCAATTGAATGTCCCCATTATATTACATGAACCGTTAATTTCATAGAAGCGAGGGTGAGTGGATAGATCTATCGAGGGTGACTCCTCCATCCGGGTTGGTGGATCCCAACTAGTCATACGGATGCATTTCATTTAATAACATTATTTGAGTTGTTTGGCAAACACTCTGTTGGGGCGAACATCATGAACAGTCTAGTTTCGGTGTCATGGACTTATAGCAATTGTAACATTTTTATGTGGCATATTTGTCATACAGGGTCTATACTTGTGTAGTCGTATAAAACATTTTCATAAACCTATGATTTCTCACCAACATTATTGTTGACCGTTTTAGCAATGTATTTTCAGGTAACTAAGGCAATCGCATCATAGCATGAATAAGGAACCTTCATAGAGTCGCGGCGTCGACGCGTCTCACTGTATATTGGCATTTTAAAAACATTGTTTGGTTTGTAATGAACATATTTCCGCAAACTTTATCAACTTTTGGGACCTATTTTGTAACTCTGAATGCTTTAATTAAATATCAAACGATGTGTTTTTAAACGACACTTTAGGTCGTTCAATATAACTGTGATTGTGATGCTATGACAGTCAATCCCCAGGAATTCCATTCCGCTGCAAAACAGGTAATTTGGGGGTGTGACACATATCTACATAACCTGGATCTGATATTTCATACTATGCTTATGCTACGCTGCTGCAAATATCATGAACCAGTAAGGCTTCCGCTACTCTGATCGAAAGATGTCATGATTCAAAAGTGTGAGCATGTCGGTCCAAAAGTCATAACTTCACATGATGGCAACACAATAAAGGGTGATCCAGAGATTTAATGTGGCTGATGATCTCAATGAAAGCTCGAAGATCATCAAAGATGTGGATCAGTTCAAAGACCTCCACTGAAAGTACTAAACTATGCGGACTTTGAAGTATCACTGCTAAAGCACAAGATTGCGGATTTGAAGAATTGAAGTCTACGAGCTCAAGAACGAAGTCAAGAATAGAATGCTAGGATTCAAAATGTAAATCATGGGGTGACCTCCCTTAGGGGGAGATTGTTAGGAATTGGAAATTCCATGATAAAGTGCCGGTCACCCCAATTAAGGTCTAGCATATGTTAGCTCGTAGACGTGTCGGTATTTTAGTTATTTATCAGTTTATTAGTTAGTTATTAGTTTTGTTTAGCGTAGTGTAACACCGTGGAGGAAGGACGGGTCTTTACCCACTGTATCTCTGATCCACAGGCCGATAGGAGGTCGTGTATTGTGTAAGTATAAATACCCCTTCCATCCATGGAAGGGGTGGTGCTTCTCATTCAATCTAATATTCCATACTTTGTGTAAACCTCTAGCAAGAACACCCTCTCTCTCTCTACTAACTCTCTAACTATGGCAAACATGTATTTTGATCATCCAAGACCACCCGAATCATCAAACACAATAAAATAACGATCCTTCAGGTGGTTACCAAGGTAACACCGGTATTGAAGACAAGACGTCATGGACCCAGTGACGCACTGCACTACAACTTCCCAAGCTACTCAAGTTCCTCTTAAAAGGACTTGTTTCATTCTCACGGGGAACCGACATAATCTATCTACTTTCTCTTAGAGTTTGTTGATATTGAAGAAGGAGACCCCCTCTCCCCAGTCTCCGAAATAGGAACCAAATATGCACAAATTGAGTCTAGAGCCACGAGATCATCAATAAATCTCATTAGGACACTTTCAATGAAGACTCTCTGTTTCACACAATATGGAAAGAGAGATTATATCTTGAGTCCTACGCATTATCCTTGTGGTATTGCCAGAACATCCGAGTGATATGTAGACATATTCACAATGAAGATGGAAAGCCTTCTGGAGCCATCATCTAACAAGCTCCTGGTAGGTGGCATGTGAGATCTATGCAAAATATCAAGCTTGTGACAACTGGATAGAAACGATGGGGCGATTCAATCTTGAATCAACATTGGTCCAGGAAATGAATTGACGGATACTTTAGAAAAAAAAAACCAGTCGTTGTGCTTAAAAGTTCTTTTCCATAGCACCTCGACTGTGTATTAATGTTTCATAATTAAAAAAGGGTATTTATGATTGATAATTGATTTTCAATAAAACCTTCGTTGTATTGCAAAACTCTTTATATTAAATACGTGATTGTTTTCAAATCATTTTCATCAATCAGTGAATCTCAATTCACTGGTTCACTCACTCCGTGTTGTCTTCTTTGAGACGTTCCGGTTTGAGAACAGCTAGTGCAGCTGCGAAACCCTGTCAAGGAAATTACTCGGAATTATACCTGATCACAGGCAGTACTTTTACTGATCAACGGGGAACCGTGGGCCATGTACCTCAATTCAACGAAAGTGATCAAAGACACTTTCGTGCACCTTATTGCTAACTGTTGTATGCAGGTACGCCCAACGTTTGTAGCTGATCAGAATGAAGCGGTCAATCCATAGCCGCATGCTCACACTACACATTCATCTCTTAAGAAATCATGATAAGTGCATCAAAGTCTCTAATATTTTCACTCCATGCTTCTGCTAAGCTGCTGCCAATATCATGAATCAACAAATGCTTCCGCTACTCTGATGAGAAAATATCATGATCCAGAATGTGAGCATGTCGGTCCATAAGTCACAACATCACATAATACCAAAACACCACAATTGATGAGTCATCATTATCACGTAGATCAGATAAAGACCTCCACACCGATTATCCAAACATGCAATGATGAAGAATCTATGGCTACGAGCTCCTGAGCAAAGAACTACATCAAGAATGCAAGAACAATTTAAAGTGTGATATCTGTTTGTGTTCAATGTAATTTTGAGGTGATCTTGAGGTAACCTCCCTTAGGGGGAGAATGTTAGGATTTAGTAAATCCAGTACTTAAAGTGTCGGTCACCTCAAGTATGTATACTCGTTAGAAAGCTCGTAGTCGTAGTAACTTAGTAATAGTATTTAGATTACTTTGTAACACCGTGGAGGACGGACGGGTCTTTACCCACTGTATGCCTGATCTACAGCCTAAAAGAGGCGTCCTATGCTTGTACCCTATAAATACCCTTTGCCCTCCAAGGCAAAGGGTTTGAGCTTTCATAATACAATTTTCTTTGTCTCTCTACAGTTCCCATCCTCTCCCACTTTCTCTCTCTAAACCTTATCTCTTATACGCATAACTTGTGCTTATGATGTGTTTGTGATAAACCAAGATCTTACACCAACCATCAAGTAATAGACGTACACCACCTCTTGAAAATCCAAAAATTAATGTGACACTGAGCACTACAACGTAACTCCTTAAAGTGATAGTTATTTTGTGGTGGTAAGAGCCCAATTCCCCCAAGTGGTAAAATAAAAGGAAAAAGTCACCCAACAATAACTAGATTCCCAAGTCTTCGTTTTTGATAATAAGCTCAAACAAGGATCTTGAAGAATCTTCATCCAACCATCCCCGATACCTTCAGATACCAAGTACACTCGCCCGTGATATTTCACTTCAACCTCAAATAAATAATAGTGAATTAACCCCGTTGTCACATCTTCTGGTTAAAAGCTCAAATCTAGCCTCCTTTGACGTTTTTAAGTGAACTATGATAATGGTTTTCATCCCGACCATGGTTAATAGCACATAACCCCGTAAAACCTTGTAATAACCAAACTGCCATGAAGACAACCCAAACACACACCCAATTCATGAAGTACACCCTTTTATCCCTTCTTTGAATTAGAAACCGTAGCACCAACATCAGATAAGATCCCGAAATACACTTTTCTTTCTCCAGGATGGTTCCATCATTACGGGATTTTACAATTCTATGGTTTAAACCGAGAAATAGTTTCTTTCGCGGGATTTTACAAAACCAAGAATAAACCGTAAGATAGATCCGGAAATGCACTTTACAATTACCAGGATGTTTTCATTGTCACAGGATTTTACAAGTCTATGATTTAAACTGAGAAATAGATTCTTTCGCGGGATTTTACAAATCAAGACAAAACCGTAAACAATGTCAGCTTGAATGTTTTATGATAACTTTGGTTTCGGTGAATTTCTGTTTTAGGGGAACATGCAGCGGTTCATCAACGGTTCATTATCCAACATCAACAATATCATTAACCATCCAATAAACACTTTGGTAAACACATCATTCACGCATTCTGTTGGCTATTGCAGTAATAACATGGTGAAGTAAACCCGATATGCCAAACTTGATCATGAAGTAAAATTCTCCAGATTTGTTACTTAAGCTTGTACTTATCTTTGTGAAAAAGAAACGGTGTACCAATGTACAAAACCTCTTGACATATCCTCAACTGCGTGAGACACCGAAGTGATAGCTACGTTGTGGGTAAAGCGATAAAGAATCACATCCGTAACTAAATAGGCAAGTGTTTATCACATTTTATAAATGCCCAAACAAGTCATCTTCGCGGAAGGGTAGAAAGAAAGAAGACGAAATAAGTAATCGCGCCCGAAAAATCTCACTTCAAATTCAAACAAGAAACATCGTTCAAACCACCCCGTAGTCGACCTTGTTCAAATATCAATTCAAGCCGTGACATAATGTCCTTCGTGAGAATGTGTAAACCAAAGTACCAATCCACATAACTCAACAACTCTTATCAGCATACCCAATCTCATCATCAACACTCATAACCAATCAAATCTCACTTTAAAATCTCATCGACAAATCTCATAATTAAAGCTCATCAATTCCAAATCTTGAGAAGTCCATCTTGTGATACATATACTCCAAGGCCCATATAATCAACACAAGAACTCCGTAAGCAATATTGACCAATTGGTTCACCGTAAGCAATACTCTTTTGATACATATACCTTGTAGTCATTTTATGATCAAATGTTCGTTCAAGCCGTGAATTTAGTATCCTTCCGTGAGATTTTATACTAAAATACCACTCTTATCAAATATTATCTTTAATTTATGTCCTAAATATAATATTCGGGCCATAATTTTGATAATCCCATTCATTTGTCCAGGCCACGTTTTACATATAAGCTCATTGAAATTCATATATTAACTCATATAAGCCATTAAAGCCCACGATCAAAACTTAGAACAAAGCCCAAATCCAAATGTCTCACGTCGGCCCAGTCCACATACAAGCGATCCAATCCAACAGCCATTAACACCCACGATCCAACTCCAAAAGCCCATTCCATAACCAGAAATAGTTATAACCGGTTATAACTCTTGTCTTACCCTAATTTACCTCACATCATTAAACCTAATCTCACCAACACAAAAAAGAACGCCTCTCTCTCACCTCAAACAATCCGCCTCTCAAGTATCCTCCTAATCTCAATCGCAGATCAATTCATTCATCCTTCAAGAACACATCTCCTCTTATCCACCATATTCTTTCTTCGTTAAGCATAACAAGCACACCCTTTTGATATCTTGATTACAAATAACCTATGAAGAATGATCCAACGAAGGCTTCAAGATCCTAGGATGGGTCTCGGGTAGGTGTAAGATTAATCATTTCGATTTCCTTATGTTGTTTTTGTTGATGAACGAACTAAAGAAATAGATTATAACACTGTTGTTATAACTCTTTTCTATTTTGGGTTTTGGATAATAAGTGAGGCTTAGCTTCAAAAATTGATCGAAGATGGATTGATATTTCAATTAAAACAATCTTTAAAAGATTGCAAACAATATTGAATAGAATCTGAGATTGTTGTTTTATTTATTCTGAGTCAAGTTTAGGTGTAGAGTTGGAGATGGGTTAGGTTAGACCGGATTTGATGTTGGTTGATGTAGTGGAACTGTTATTAGTTTTCTTATACATCTTGTTTACAGTTCTTTAAATCATGGACTGATAATGGTTGTTCAACCTGAGGTCACGAGTCTTGTTGTTTAGTATTTGGTATGGTTGTTGATTCATGGTCTGCTTAGTCATTCTTCTTCTTCATTTTAAACAAGTCGCTTGTCAACACAAGTGCATCTTGAGACAAGTCGCTACGACAAGTCGCTACGACAATTGACTCAATAGTCAAGTCGCTATGAATACAATGAATCTGGACTGAATACTGACAAGTCGCTAGCAAGATTATTTGACTTTATTACGGCGTTGTTTTTCCAACCAATATTTCCGACTATCTTCATACATAACCTAGAAAACACTTGCATATGAATGCTCAAATGACCACATGTTTGACCACGAAAGTAGACCAAATGACCACCTTTTACTTCATGTTTGGTACAAAAATGGAAACAAAAACTGACTTAGATAAGGATTAAATACAAGGATAGCTTTTGATATTTGTAAAGTAATATTATAGTAACTGAGTTTGACCAAAAAAAGACATACAAAACTTGTATAAAACAGTTTTGATTAAAAAGTAACAAACGGAAAAGAATTTTCCGGCCAAAAAGAATACAAAAACAGTTTTACCAAAAATCAAAAACCACCATAATCAACACAACACAATAACCATGGCTCTTGATACCATTTGTAGGATCATAAATATTGTGTTCTTAGATGATTCGGGTGGTCTTGGATGATGGAAATACATGTTAGCCATTTAGAGAGAGAAAGATAAGAGATGGGTGTTCTTGTTAGAGACTTGCTTTACAAAAAATGAAAGGTTAGATTGAGAAGCACCACCCCTTCCAAGGATGGAAGGGGTATTTATACTTACAGACTACTCGCCCTCCTGACGGGCTGTGGATCAGGCATACAGTGGGTAAAGACCCGTCCTTCCTCCACGGTGTTACACAAAACTAATATACGCTACCAACTAACTTATTGACTACAAAATAACGTAACAAATGACATGTCTACGAGCTAACTTATGCTAGACCATAATTGGGGTGACCGGCACTTTAACATGGAATTTCCAATTCCTAACAATATAGAAGGGATTTTGGATTACCTTGAACTATAAGGTGAAGATGGATTCACTGACCCCGACGATGAAGCATATGAGCAAAGAAGGTGCAAACTTCTTGGCATTCCGTATAAGAGGCCGTGTAAAACCCTGAAATCTCAAACGTGTTAAAAGACCATTATACCCCTCAAGTAAATAATTATGAAATTCGTAAAACACGCCAAGCTCGTTAAATACGTTAAACTCTTAACTCGTAAATGACTTATACAAGTTAATTATTAACCTACTCTTACTTCTTGTATATTAAGGTAAAAATCACACATTAAGAAGTTACTTGGACCATTTTATGTACAACTTTACTAACATATTTAAACTAAATAAAACTAACATAATTGTAATTAAAGTAAATTGATTAATATTGAATGAGTCAATGATCCCCCCCCTTTGTTTGGCCAATATAAACGCCCCAATTACTCCCCATAATTTCCCTATTAATTCCCAACTATCTCCTCATTATAGCTTACCATCTAAATTAAAAAACACACATACCAACCCTAGAATAAACAAAAGTGACGGCTAAGAAAAAAACCTCCCCATTCCATTCGAATTCAAGGCTGAGATAAGGAGTTTCGTGTGGTGTCTCAAGGTGCTGAGATCGTGGGTATTGCTAGGTCGAAGGAGGTTGTTTTGGTTTGGCTTGTTGTGGGTTCTAGTCGTGTTGTTGCTGCTGTGGTCGTGGGTTTAAAACCCTTGGTTCCTTGTTTCTTGTTTCATCTCGTACACGCATCAGGGTAACCTCTAACATCATCCTTCGTCTCACTCTCTGTTGATGGTTTTCTTGATTTTGGGTCGTGTAGTATTTCTTCCATAAGATCACCTATATACGAATTTTAAATACACATAAAATGATAAACGTTTGTCACATGAAATCGTAAATGTAAACATGAAATATTGAATGAGAAAGTCCATGTATTCGACCCTTTAAACCCTTGTGAATTGAATCGGTTTCAACCTCTTTTGATTCGACCTATGTTCATGTTTTCTTGATTGTATGTCATGGGACTGGACTCCCTTCGAAATGGCATGTACACATGTAATACTATCACATAAAATGATGACCCTTTTGTCACTTAAAATCATAATATTACAACATACATGTGTCAAATGGAATGGACATATAATCTTTGGCTGGAATCCGTTTTTGACTTATCATATACACGACCTACACATGTTTCATCATAATGATATTGAGCTAAAACAAAGGTAATGGGTAATGTATATATTTTTGTTTCATTGTATCGACTACAAAATATGGAAAATGGTCTCATTTGGTTTCATATAGTGTCGAATGGATTAATTTTGGGAGTGAGGGAGGTCTCGACCTAAAATGGAATTTCGCAAAAGGTTGTATAATCTTGTGGACATTGGCTTTGATTTTATTTAAAATGCATACGATAATCGAAATCTAAATCTACGGTTTCAAAAGGATTTTGCTTATAATAAGAGTTAAGGGTTGGTTTTGTAATTACTGAAACTTGATGGTTTAATTTGTTAATATGATAACTAAATGTATTAAATGAGTAAAATGAGTAAACTGGCTATAATTACACTTTTGACCCTAGACTTTGGAATATTGATAATTTAGACCCTAAACTTTTGTAACTTGTCATAAATGACCCTTAAACTATGATAATACTCATTTTGATCATTTGAACCTAATTTAACATTAATTACATCATAAATAATTAAACCTGCTAATTATGGAAACCTGCCTAAAATAGAAAGTTACCTAAAATGGAAAGTTACTTAAAAACCCTAAAAGACTTAATCGGAGTAAAACACATTAACTACATCTAATAATTGTACATCCTTTCGCTTCTGTAGATCCCTCGAGGAAGGAGTGATCTTCCGTATCTCTTGATTTTCATTTGCTTTTGTTTTCTTGCTGCTGAATAAGGTACAAATTTTCTGACCTTATCTCTTAAGGTTTCTCATGATTCTTTCACATCTTTTTTATATTAGCTTGATTAGTTTTGCCTTTGCTCTGAGCCTTATTATTAGGGTTCCCATAGATGCCTTTGCTATGTTCCCTTAGTTTTGTGAACCTCTGATTATGAACCTTTGACATGACCTTTGATATGAACCTTTATGTTATGACTTTGATTTGACCCTTTAGTTTGATACCCGAGCCAAATATGTTTCCCTAGCCATGGAGGTAATATGGTCGTGTCATTGATGCACAAATGGCATGACTCTAGTATGGTTGAGTGATGTTCCACACCGTCCCTTTTCTATTATATGATTTAGAGCTAAAGATATATGTTATCTTCGTTTCTTATCTTTCGATTATTCGTTTTGTTATATATATCTGTTCACTGGGCTTTTTAAGCTCAGTCGCATTTTCTTTTCCTGCGGCAGGTATCTAAGCTAGGAGCTGGGGATATGTTGGGTTCAGAGATGAGCTTATATGGAGACCTTTTCTAGTCATCTTAGATTCCATTTGATCATGTTGTGACATTTATTTAGACTTGGATTATGCTGTTCCTTTCCTTTGGAGTATTGCCTTTTCATTAAACTTATGTATTGTTAAGTCGTGTTGACTTGAATTCCTTTGGTTATTTATGTTTAAGACTTCCGCTGAGCTTTATGTTCATTATGTATGCTTTGATATGACACCATACTGTGATACTTCTACCCTTATCGGGTTGGGGTGTTACAACTATGGTATCAGAGCCCAGGTTTACGACTTGTAGTCAGGATCTGTGACATGTGGACCCTAAGATTTGACCCTTAGAGCTTAGGTTTTAAGTTGCGAGGTTTTAGGTAGACTTTAGGTTTCATTCCCGTCTTTTCCGTTCACGCTTTTCATCTTGTTTTATGACCTTTGCTAATCCTTTTGATAATTGTTCAGATGGTGACTACGCGTAGAAATGGTGCGGCGTTTTGTTTGAATAAGATCCTTTGAATAAATTATGTTCTCTTTAGGTAATTTTCCGTCCGGTATAAATTATGCGTATGTTGGATGATTGTTTTATTATGAGAAATTTGACGAACTGTGTAAAACCTGATGCTATTCGATGATACTTGCTAAGTTCCATTACGTTCTTTATAAGTTCTATTTCTCTGATTTCGAATCTGTTAGTGATGATTGATTCAGGCCAACCCTAAGATGTAGAATGGACCGTTAGGTGGTTGATAGGATGGTTTTCATGACTCGAGATAAAGTATGGTCATCATGAAGGTATACTCATATGATGCTAGTATTATGACGCGTATCTAATGTGATAATACTTACATCATATGACGTACCCTCATTGTGATCATAGGATGTTTCGAGGAGTGCCTTAGAAGCTTAGAATTTCTGGCATCTGACTAAGATTGTCTGCGTTTAGTGAGACTTTAGGATCATTCTGCCTATGTGTTTAATCTACCTTCATCGTTATACGATTTGATACGTTTGAATTCTCGACATGCGTTCATCTGTTAAGAATTTTAGGATTCGTTGTAAAGCTTCCTACCATTTGATGTGTATCCACTTGCTTTCATTTGTTTTCATTTCAATTTTCGAAAAAAATTTTTTAGAGGGGAAGATTTGTAAAACCCTGAAATCTCAAACGTGTTAAAAGACCATTATACCCCACTAGTAAATAATTCTGAAATTGGTTAAACACGTCAAGCTCGTTAAATACGTTAAACTCTTAACTCGTAAATGACTTATACAAGTTAATTATTAACCTACTCTCACTTCATGTGTATTAAGGTAAAAATCACACATTAAGATGTTACTTGGACCATTTTATGTACAACTTTACTAACACATTTAAACTAAATAAAACTAACATAATTGTAATTAAAGTAAATTGATTAATATTGAATGAGTCAATGACCCCCCCTTTTGTTCGGCCAATATCAACGCCCCAATTACTCCCCATAATTTCCCTTTTAATTCCCAATTATCTCCTCATTATAGCTTACCATCTAAATTCAAAAACACACATACCAACCCTAGAATAAACAAAAGTGACGGCTAAGAAAAAACCCTCCCCATTCTATTCGAATTCAAGGCTGAGATAAGGAGTTTTGTGTGGTGTCTCAAGGTGCTGATATCGTGGGTATTGCTAGGTCGAAGGAGGCTGTTTTGGTTTGGCTTGTCGTGGGTTCTAGTCATGTTGTTGCGGCTGTGGTCGTGGGTTTAAAACCCTTGGTTCCTTGTTTCTTGTTTCATCTCGTACACGCATCAGGGTAACCTCTAACATCATCTTTCGTCTCACTCTCTATTGATGGTTTTCTTGATTGTCGTGTATTATTTCTTCCATAAGATCACCTATATACGAATTTTACATACACATAAAATGATAAACGTTTGTCACATGAAATCATAAACGTAAACATGAAATATTGAATGAGAAAGTCCATGTATTCGACCCTCTAAACCCTTGTGAATTGAATCGGTATCAACCTCTTTTGATTCGACCTATGTTCATGTTTTCTTGATTGTATCTCGTAGGACTGGAATCCCTTCGAAATGGCCTGTACACATCTAATACTATCACATAAAATGATGACCCTTTTGTAACATTAAATCATAATATTACAACATACATGTGTCAAATGAAATGGACATATAATCTTTGGCTGGAATCTGTTTTTGACTTATCATATACATGACCTACAAATGTTTCATCATAATGATATTGAGCTAAAACAAAGGTAAAGGGTAATGTATATATTTTGGTTTCATTGTATCGACTACAAAATATGGAAAAGGGTGTCATTTGGTTTCAAATAGTGTCGAATGGATTTATTTTATGAGTGAGGGAGGTCTCGACCTAAAATGGAGTTTCGCAAAGGGTCGTATAATCTTCTGGACATTGGCTTTGATTTGATTTAAAACGCATACGATAATCGAAATCTAAATCTAAGGTTTCAAAAGGATTTTTCTTATAATAAGAGTTAAGGGTTGGTATTGTAATTACTGAAACTTGATGGTTTAGTTCGTTAATATGATAACTAAATGTATTAAATGAGTAAAATGAGTAAACTGGCTATAATTATAATTTTGACCCTAGACTTTGGAATATTGACAATTTAGACCCTAAACTTTTGTAACTTGTCATAAATGACCCTTAAACTATGATAATACTCATTTTGATCATTTAAACCTAATTTAACATTAATTACATCATAAATGACTAAACCTGCTAATTATGGAAACCTGCCTAAAATGGAAAGTTACCTAAAATGGAAAGTTCCTTAAAAACCATAAAATACTTAATCGGAGTAAAACACATTAACTACATCTAATAAATGTACATCCTTTCATTTCTGTAGATCCTTCGAGGAAGGAGTGATCTTCCGTATCTCTTGATTTTCATTTGCTTTTGTTTTCTTGCTGCTGAATAAGGTACATATATTCTGACATTATTTCTTAAGGTTTCTCATGATTCTTTCACATCTTTTCGATATTAGCTTGATTAGTTTTGCCTTTGCTCTGAGCCTTATTATTAGGGTTCCCATAGATGCCTTTGCTATGTTCCCTTTGTTTTGTGAACCTCTGACTATGAACCTTTGACATGACCTTTGATATGAACCCTTATGTTATGACTTTGATTTGATCCTTCAGTTTGATACCCGAGCCAAATATGTTTCCCTTGCCATGAAGGTAACATGGCCGTGTCATTGATGCATCGATGGTATGACTCTAGTGTGGTCAAGTGATGTTCCACACCGTCCCTTTTCTGTTATATGATTATGAGCTCAAGATATATGTTTGGCCACTATGATTCTGAAGGGGCGTATGGATGCATCCTAGATTTGTTCTGTATCTGATATGTTATGCTATGATATGATTTATATGGTGAATGATGTCGTGTGCAATACGCGTCTTCACATTCTGGGAGTTGATCACTCCATGGTTACTATGATATGATATGATATAATATGTTATGGGCTCGTGGTAGATGACTGACCTTTCCTTTCCGTTTCATTATCCTTTGTTTATGACTTATGATATTTCCCTAATGCACCTTATGATTATGTTATCTTCGTTTCTTATCTTTCGATTATTCGTTTTGTTATATATATCTGTTCACTGGGCTTTTTAAGCTCAGCCACATTTTCTTTTCATGCGGCAGGTATCTAAGCTAGGAGCTGGGGATATGTTGGGTTGAGAGATGAGCTTATATGGAGACCTTGCCTAGTCATCTTAGATTCCATTTGATCATGTTGTGACATTTATTTAGACATGGATTATGTTGTTCCTTTCCTTTGGAGTATTACCTTTTCATTAAACTTATGTATTGTTAAGTCGTGTTGACTTGAATTCCTTTAGTTATTTATGTTTAAGACTTCTGCTGTGCTTTATGTTCATTATGTATGCTTTGATATGACACCATACTGTGATACTTCTACCCTTATCGGGTTTGGGTGTTACAGGCCGCCACCGATTGTAGCTGAAAAGTATGAGTTTACTAGATACCACTTGGGGCCGGACGAAAAGTTTTGCAAAATTTGGAAGATCGAGACTAAGGAATATCTCCTAACCGCTACAAATGTTGCCTGGGTCAGACATAATTTGATGAAAGATATGGAGGAAGTTGGTCAAGTCCAAAGGCCACCCGAATTAAAGAAAAGTGCTCTTTCAGGAGACAACCCAAATTATTCCTTTCATTTGTTTTATTTCCATTTCTGTTGGGGTTTGTGTTTTTAACCACTTTTGCAGGAAAACGAAGAAAAGTTGTTGCAGCATGCTGAACGGGGACCTGATCTGTCCATAGTTACGGCGTAACTCATTCTTATGGTTACGCCATAACATACTTTTTGCAGAAGTTTCTCGAAGCATTACCAATTACAGCGTAATACCATGTGACGATTACGCCGTAGCTACACTCCTGTAGCGTCTGCCAGGTTTTGCCTAATTACGGCATAACTCTTTATAAGAGTTACGACGTAACTATCCTCTGTAACACTTCTTTCTTTTTAAAACATAATAACCTTGTATTAGTTTTTAAATGAGCTTTGTGGGTATGTTCCCTGTAAGCCCTCACGAGACTACACTCGTCCACTTGGGACACCAAGTGGTTTAAAAGGCTTGTTGCATACGCTAAATGCAACTGTGATTCCTACGAAACCGAGTTAGGTTATTTTTCAATTTTCTTTTCCTTTTTTTAGAATTATGCTTGTCGGTAGTGTGATTTCAGGGATTGAAGTTTGTTCGTGGATGCTTATGCGAAGGCACGATTCTTTTCGTGAGCCTTCTTTCTTTTTGGAGCAAATTTCAGGGAAGTTTTCGCTTTAATTCACTTTTCTCTTCACCTTTATTTAACGCTTAGTACAAAAGGGACTTTGTACATTTCAAGTGGGTGGACGGGAGTAGAATTGTCTCTTGAACTTTATTTTTCCCTCGTTTTTCTAGTTTATTTTGAAAAATTATGCCATTTTTAAAATTTTGACATGTTTTTCTTGAACTAACTAGATTAGACCTGAGCCGAGCACATTATAACCCTTCATATTATATGGTGAGATTAGCCTTATCCGTTTCCAAATTTTTACCCAAATCCATCAAATTATGAGTGTGCCAGTAGCTTGTAAACTTTAGAACTTGGCATTTACATCATTTCGAGACCATAGATGAGGTATGTTGAGTTAGCTCGATGTATTTGGACTTTTCAGTTTAAGAAGGCAGTATTATAGGATTATCACCCAAATAGCCTACCATTGTGTGTCTATCGATTAGTCACCTCGACTTCTCGACCCCCATGTTAAACCCGTTGTTGCACACACCTTTAGTGAAAGATACCCCTAGATACACCCTTCTGAGCCATTCCTTTCATTTTGTTCACCCAACATATTGTTTCGTTACACCCTTACACCTTAGCCTACCCTGTAGTCTTTATTTGTAATTGGGTAGTCATCGTTTGCCTAAGTTCAAGGTTCAAGTGGAAAAGTTCTGGAATCACACTTTCTTCGACGACATATTCTTAAAGATCATTGAAGGCCCCCCAATTTCTCATTGTTCATCTCAAGTGGGGGGATGTTATGTTTGTTGAAAAAAAATAGTTATTGTTATTTATTTGATTGTAAAGTGCGAAGTTATAAGCACTATGTTATGAGCTTACTATAGATTTAGTATCGAGGAGGCCACCTCGGTCACTTTTGAAGAATGGAGTTGGTAATGTGCCCATCATGACGTCCTCTAATGGCACATTGTTGGGATATAGAAAGTCAAACTGCTGAAGAGTCAAAGTACTGCTAAAGAAGAAAGTCAAAGTACTGCTCACTCATCAAAGTACTGCAAGGATAAAGGACTGCTATGCAAATCGTTAAGGATTATTATGTAATTCTAGAATGTTCTCAGTATAGTTTAGTATTACTTGTCGTACAAGTAATAGAGTTGTAAACCGACTAGGGTTATCCTTATGCCTATAAAAGGACCCCTAGATTGGCATTAGACGTACGTGCAATATTAGAGAATATTATAGTTTATCAAGTTCGATATTAGAGCTGTTAGGGATTGTTAGTGAATATGTGTATCAAGCATGTTCTAAGTATTAATAAAATCGTTGAAGTTAAAGATAATTCTTCTTAGCTTTATTGAAGTAAATTCCGCATACTTAATAGAGTTAATTCAGTGTTTCATTGTTAGTAACTTAGGATTTATCCGAAGTTGCTAAGCCCTTACAAGCTACATAAGTTAGTTTGGTTAGAGTATATCGATCCAACAAGTGGTATCAGAGCTTGTGTGGAAACTCTTATTAAGAAGAAACCCTTAAAAACCGATTTAACAACAAACCCTTAAGATGTCGACTGAAGCTGCACCACCCCCATCCATCACCTCACTCAGAAGTCCTATCATCAAGAAGGGAGAGTATGATCTTTGGAGAATGAAGATGAGGCAGTACATTGCTATTACAGACCATGCACTGTGGAATGTAATTGTCAATGGTAATGAAGTTGTTGCAGGCCCTATAGAAGTTCCTAGACAACCTAAACCACCTAAGGCTGTCTTGCCAGCAGCTACAGCCAGAAATCAAGAAAAGGCTTTCAACATACTACTGTCTGCTATTCCTGATGGTCACCTACTCAAGTTCCATGATGCTAAGGATGCAAAACAACTATGGGCTGCCCTCAAGAAAAGATTTGGAGGTAATGATGCTTCCAAGAAGATACACAGAAATATGTTAAAGCAACAGTTTGAAACATTCACTGTTGGTGAAAGAGAAGGTCTTGATGCTGCCTATGACAGATTCCAAAATCTTCTTAGTATGATGGAGTTATACAAAGCAGAGGTATATGTTGAAGATGCAAATCTGAAGTTCTTAAGAAGTTTGCCATCTACATGGCATGTGAGTGCTACTATGATCAGAGGACAACCTGGTTTGGATGTTATGGACTTTGATGATCTTTACAACCACTTAAAGGTGTATGAGCATGAGATGAATGGACAAACAAGTTCAAAATCTCACAGTATTGCTTTTGTGTCGTCTGAAAAGAGGGGCAGTACTTCCACTAAAAGTACTGCTTATCCTACTCAAAGTACTGTTGCTCAATGTACTGTTACTTATCCTACCCCCAGCTCATCACCTACAAACACCATTCATTCTGATGAAGTTGTATGCTCATTCTTTGCTCAGCAAGCCACTTTACCTGTTACTTATGAAGAGGATTTGTCACAAATTGAAGAGGATACTCTTGAAGAAATTGATATCAGGTGGCAAGTTGCTATGATCACTGCTAGGATCAAAAAGTTCATGAAGAAAATAGGAAGAGGCATTGATTTCAAACCCAAACAGGGTATAACATTTGACAAGACCAAGATTGAATGCTTCAATTGTCAAAGAACTGGACACTTTGCAAGAGAATGCAAGTTTGCTAAATATCAGGCAAATAGAATGACTGAAAAACCCAAGCTTGAACTAAAGGAAATCCCTATTACTGAAACAAAAGCTTTGGTTGCTCAAGAAAATCTATCAGAGGTTGACTGGAGTGCTGAATTTGATGATGAACCAGTAACCTACTGTATAGTCGCAATGGAAGAGTTTGATTGGAGCACATCCTTTGATGAGGAACCAGGATTTACTGCTTTAGACTCAAGAGATGGCATAGGAAGCTTTGATTGGAGCATGGAATGTGAAGAGGAACTTGTTCTGCTTGCTATGGTAGCTACTTCACCAAGTTCACCCCCTATCTCTGAGGTATGCTCTAAGTGTCATGATTTTTATCAAAAAGTCCTTAATGATTATGTAACTGAAAGAGATAATTATAGAAGGGCTAGGTCTGAGGTAGCTGGTTATCAAATTACTTTAGAGTCAATGGAAGCCAAAATATTAACACATGAAAATAATGAAATGGCTTGGGCAGAAAAGTATGAACAACAGGATTATAAATTAAAATTAAGTGAATGGAAGTTAGGATGTAAGGTTGCTAAACTAGAAAAGATAACTAAAGAAAGGGATGAGTTGCTTGAAAATTTTGCTGCTTGGGGAAAATCTGGCCTCTCACATGTTAGTTTTGTTGAAAAACAGAAAAGAGCACACATTAAAACTGGCCTAGGTTTTGGTATGGACTTTAGTAGCACAGAAGAAAGCCCACCTAGTGATAAGGATGAACTTGATTTTGAGGATATAACAACTAGTGATGATGAACTCATTAACTATGTAGACACATCTAGTAATGAGGAATCTATTAGTCAAACACCTCCTGAATTTAAGAAAGACAAGGGTTATCATGCAGTTCCTCATCCCACTGGTAGCTTTCAACCACTTAGGACAGATGTTTCTCATTTTGGAGTAGACAACTTGGAGTTTAGGAAAAAGCTTACTGGTCAATCTAGTTCTGAAACCCCAAAAGAAACAGTTGAGAAACCTAAGGATGATGATGTTAAGAGTCAAGCAGTACCTTCAACTCAAAGTACTACTACACGTTCAGCAGTACCTTCAAGAAAACCTTATCAAAATACTGCTAAACCTTTTTGGAATAATTTTGGTCAAAACAGTTTTCATCATTCACCAAAAAGACAGGATAGTTTTAATCATAAAACTAAAGGAAGATTTTTTGGGAGTATGGGTCAAAAATTGTGTTTTTTTTGTTATAGTCCTGATCATTTGATTAAGGATTGTGACTTTCACTCAGATTACTTAAGCAAATTCCCAAAGACTAAAACTGCAAACCTAAACACAAGGGAGAATAAACCAGTCTGGAATCATTCACATAGGGTAAACCACAACAACTTCTCACAAGACCATAGGTACCCTCACCAGAGAAGATCTTTTTCAAAATCACCAGTACCTTCAAACACTTTCCAAGGTACTGATAAGCCAAAAGTTTCTCAAGCAGTACCTTCTCAAAGTACTGCTAGATTTTCACCCAATCAAGGTACTGCTAGCACTTTTTGGAATGAAAGCCCTAGGAGATCTAATTACTATCAATCTAGAAGGCGTTACACCTCAAAAAGAGTATCTAGATCAAAGAACTCTACACCAAAAGTTAAAACCAACTGGGTTAAGAAAGAAAGTACTGATGGGGTACAAACAGTACTTTCAGCAAGTATGGGTGCAACAGAGATTTTTGTTGAAAATAATAAAGAGAATTTGGATGAAAAAGAAATTTTTATTGAAAAACCAACACAAGTTTTGGAACAACCAAAGATAATTGATCATGTGCTTAAAGACAGTGGAAATTACATACTTAAAGAATTTAAGTATGTAACTCCACAAGGGGAACACAACTCAGTAATGGCTTGGGTTCCTAAAATTAGCTAACTCTTTTATATTTGTGCAGGGCAACCCAGAAGAGGAGCTTAATGATCATTTAATTGTGGATAGTGGTTGCTCTGGAAGCATGACAGGAGACAAAGAGATTCTGTCAGATTTTAGATCTTATTGTGGAGGAAGAGTTGCATTAAGGAATGATGCTAGTGGAGGAAGAATAACTGGCAAAGGAACTATCAAGGCATGAAGCATAGATTTTGAGAATGTTCGTTATGTGAAGGAGCTCAAATTCAACCTTTTGTCAGTCTCTCAGATCTGGGACAAGAAGCACCTTGTGTTGTTCACTGACACAGAATGTCTCATTCTTTCCCCTGAATTCAAGCTTGTTGATGATAACTTGGTAGTACTGAGAGTACCAAGAACCAATGATGTGTACAGTCTGGATATGAAGAGTCTTAACTCTTCTGAAAGAGCAACTTGTTTAGTAGCAAAGGCAACACTTGAAGAAGCACATATGTGGCATAGAAGATTAGGCCATGTGAATTTCAAGAATATCAACAAGTTGGTTAATGGAAATTTAGTTAGAGGTTTACCTTCCAAAACATACAAGAATGATCACTCATGTTTGGCGTGCAAGAAAGGTAAACAGCACAAAGCTTCAAGCAAGAAGATTGAGGAAACAACCATTAGAGAACCTTTGGAGTTGCTGCACATGCATCTGTTTGGACATGTTTCTGTTGCAAGTCTAAACAAGAAGAACTGCCTGGTTGTGACAGATGATTGCAGTAGATTTAGTTGGGTATTTTTCTTGGGATTTAAAGATGAAACCTTTGATGCTATTCATGATCTTATAATAGCCTTGGAAAACCAATTGAGACTCAAAGTAAGAAGTATTAGATGTGACAATGGGACTGAATTCAAGAACAAGTTTATGGATGAGTTTTGTGCTAAGAAAGGAATCAAGAGGGAGTTTAGTATTGCTAGAACTCGACAGCAGAATGGTGTTGCAGAGAGAAAGAACAGAACTTTGATTGAAGCAGCCAGAACAATGTTTGCAGATTCACAATTACCTATTCAATTTTGGGCTGAAGCTGTAAGTACTGCTTGCTATATGTTGAATAGAGTATCAGTCACTAAACCTCAGATGAAGACACCTTATGAGTTGCTTATGGGAAACAAACCTAACATACGTTTTATGAAACCTTTTGGATGTCCTCTGACTATTCTCAATACTATTGATGCTTTGGGTAAATTTGATGGCAAGTCAGAAGAAGGATACTTATTGTGATATTGTACCAACAGCAAAGGATTTAGAGTGTACAACAAGGTCACCAAGAAGGTTCAAGATTGTCTTCATGTTGAATTTTTAGTAGATCAAGAAAATCAAAAGGGTAAAGGTCGTGATTGGATGTTTGATCTTGATGTTTTGACTCCTTCTATGAATTATGTTCCTGTTAGAGAAGAAAATCAAGCTGATCACAAAGAAGAAGATTTACAGTACATTGTTCATGGAGTTAATATTAGACCTGATATTGTTCCTGATGAAGAACCTATAACTGTTGAGATGGAGAAAAGTACTGGTGAACCAAAATCCACTTTGTCTGCTGAGGATCAAGCTATTCAAGATGAACTTAATAGAATGCTTTTTCAAGAAACAATAGCACAATCTTATGAGGATGAACAAAGGAGAGATTTTGAAGAAGGAAAGAAAAAGTGTAAGTCTACAGAACACCCTAACAGTACTTTTGATCACAGTACTTTGGATCAAAGTACTGCTGCACCTATTGACAGTACTTTTGATGATGATCCGACCATGCCTGGTTTAGAAGATACTGATGATGAATTAGATGATGAAGGTATTTTCTCCAATTCCAATGAAGGGGCTGATTTCACAAATTTGAATGATGATTTTGAAGTTCCACAGACTCCTACATTAAGAGTTCATAAAGATCATCCTTCTGGTCAAACAATTGGACCTTCTACATCAGGGGTGCTTACTAGAACCAAAGCTAAAGGTTTTTCTAAACCACATAATGCCTTACTTAGCTTTGTATATAAACAAAACAGGCTGAATCATAAGGATCACCAAACATGCTTATTCATTTGCTTTATCTCTCAAGAAGAACCCAAGAATGTAGCTCAAGCATTAACTAAAGAGAGTTGGGTTGAAGCTATGCAAGAAGAACTTCTTCAATTCAAACTTCAAGAAGTTTGGGTACTATGTGATCTACCAGATGGAAAGAAAGTAATTGGTACAAGATAAGTTTTCAGAGTAAAGAGAGATGAAAGAGGGAATGTCATCAAGAACAAAGCAAGGCTAGTAGCACAAGGATATAGACAAGAAAAAGGAGTAGATTATGATGAAGTGTTTGCTCCTGTAGCAAGGATTGAAGCCATTCGAATATTCCTTGCTTTTGCATCATATATGGGATTTCAGGTTTATCAAATGGATGTCAATAGTGCCTTTCTCTATGGCAAGATTACAGAGGAGGTCTATGTTAAACAGCCTCCTGGTTTTGAAGATCCTGCACATCCAAACAAAGTCTACAAAGTAGTTAAGGCTCTTTATGGCCTTCATCAAGCACCTAGAGCTTGCCAGCTTCGTATGAAAGGCTCTCTACTTTCTTATTGCAACATGGTTACAGGAGGGGAGCAATTGACAAGACTTTGTTTATCAAGAGAGATAAGAAGGATATCATGCTGGTTCAAGTTTATGTAGATGATATCATCTTTGGAGCTACAACACAGTCAATGGTGAAGGAGTTTGAGCAACTGATGCAACATGAATTTTAAATGAGTTCTATGGGTGAATTAACTTTCTTTTTGGGTCGTCAAGTTAAACAATCAAAGGACGGAATTTTCATAAGTCAAGATAAGTATGTCTCTGACATTCTTAAGAAGTTCAATTTTGATGCTATGAAGCCAGTCACTACACCTATAAAATCTATCAACTCATTGGGCAAGGATGAAGATGGTCAACCTGTTGAAGTCAAGCTGTACAGATCTATGATTGGCTGTCTTATGTACTTAACTGCATCTAGGCCTGATATCATGTTTGTTGTCTGTTTATGTGCAAGATATCAAGTCTCACCTAAGGTCTCCCATATGAATGCAGTGAAGAGAATTTTTAGTTATTTGAAACAACAACCTAAGTTAGGGTTGTGGTATCCAAAGGATTTACCTTTTCACTTGGAAGCTTTTTCAGATAGTGACTATGCAGGTGATAATTATGATTGACGATCAACCACTAGAGGATGCCAATATCTTGGAAGAAGATTAGTTTCATGGAAATGTAAGAAACAAACCATTGCAGCAACATCATCCACTGAAGCAGAATATGTTGCTGCTGCAAGCTGTTGTGGACAAGTCTTGTGGATGCAGAATCAACTTTTGGATTATGGGTTCAACTTCAAGAATACTCCTATCAACATTGACAATGAGAGTACAATTTGCATTATAAAGAATCCAGTTTATCACTCCAAGACCAAGCACATTCAGATTAGGCATCACTTTATCAGAGATTGTTATGAGCATAGGCTCATTAATGTTGTCAAGGTTCACACAAATGATAATGTAGTTGATCTACTCACAAAAGGATTTGATGTTTCAAGATTCAATCACTTGGTGGTGAGTATTGGTATGATTAATTACTAAGCTACATTTGAGGGGAGGATTGATTAGTTAGTTCGACAGTCCTATGCATTGCTTAAGGGAAGGTTAATACAATGATTTTTGAAGTTTTTGCCATTGTGAAGAAGAGAATAGAAAAGTACTAATTTTTGGTTATATGAAAGTACTGCTTTGGAAAGTACTGCTTACGTGGAAAGAACTGCTTGTCTTATCAACGTACTGTTCCAACGGTAAAAAAAATGTGTTAAAATTCAAATAACGGTAACTTTGTTATTATGGGTTGTGATTTTTCAAATCTTACCTATAAATACCTACCCTCCGATTTTCCCTCTCATCTTTATACTTATCAATCTTTTTCATATTTCTCTCTCTTTCACATTTACTATTCATCGAATCACTTTTTTTTGTAACCATTAATCAATGGCGAATCGAAACACAGTTACTAAACACAACATGGTGGCAAATTTAGATAAGACTGAAGCTAATGTCGCATTCCATGACATAATTGATTTCCTTACTGGATAAACAATCAATTATGCGCTTTTGGTAGAACCGGATGTTATTGAGCCATGGATTCAACAGTTTTGGGCCACTGCTAGAACTCACATGGAAGATGATAAGTCATATATACAGGCTAAGGTTGCTGAAAAAATGGTGAAAGTTAGTGAAGCTTCAGTTCGTGAAGATTTACTATTGGATGATGAAGAAGGAGCTATACGTTTTGACAAATAACTTCTTTGGGATACTTTAAGAGATATTGGGTATGAAGGGTCCTTAACTGAAACAACATTCAAGAAACCCTTGTTTAGTCCACATTGGAAGTACTTGGTACATGTATTACTTCATTGCATCAGTTCCAAGAGTACTTCATGGGAGCAATTTGGATCAAATATAGCATCTGCTCTGGTGGGTTTGGCTACAAATCGTCTCTTCAACTTTTCAAGACTCATTCTAGATGGTATGCTATCTCACATTTCTAATGGATCACCCTGGTTAATGTATCCAAGATTTATTCAAGTTTTCTTGAATAAACAACTTCCTGATGTACCAAAGCCTTCGAGCTTATTACCTGTTGTGGTACAACCTGCAAAGATATTCACCTTCATGGCTAAGAAGAGTGATAAGTTTCTGGAAGGAACACTCCCTTGACTACTTCTATGATGGAGATTGTTCAAGCAGTTAGAGATGAGGCTGCTGCAAGTGAAGAACAAGAAGGTACTGCATCACCCCCAGGTACTGCTTCTCAACATACTGCTTCTTCACAAGGTACTGCTGCACAAGAAGGTACTACAGTTTCCTCTACACCATCTCTACAAGATACTGCACATGTTGAGTCAGAACCAGAAGTCAACCCATCTTCATCTGGAGGAGATATACCTCCTGAGGGATTGGTTCTGGATAATTATGTTTTGACAAGGGAGTTGGTGCGATTGAAGAAAGCTACTGAAGCTCAAGCTGCACAACTGGTGAAGTTGAATAACAAATTTAGAAGATTGAAAAAATTGGTTTGGCCTTTAGTTCAACATCATAGGTTGTGGGTGAAGTCACAAAAGAAGAAAGGACGCAAATTTAAACAGACTTCAACGCGTAAGAAAAATCACATGCAGTCTTCGTTCCAATTGGGGAGGAATTTAGAAGAAAATTTGAATGAAGATGTTGAGCTTAATGCTGAATATTATGAAGAACCAGAATCTGAAATTGTTGATAAAGAAGCTAAAGAAACTGAGCAAACTAAGCCTCAAGGTGCTGGAATACAAAATACTGGTGTAGAAAGTACTGATGATCAAGGTACTGGTGATCAAGAGCTTATTACACCAAGGACTCTAAATTTTGACGAATAAGCTGGTCCTTCAACAGTCCTACAAGAAGAGGAAGCTGATACACCCAAGGTAGAGCACACTACAAGTGATGATGAGACTGTTGCTCAAATATTGCAAAATCTATCAAGACCAAGGGGTGTTAGTATTCCTGGAGTTACTGAAGAACAATTTCAAGGTTCTCAACCTACTTTAGATCCTAAAGATAAAGGAAAAGGCAAGCTGGTAGAAACAAAGAAGAAAAAGCTTACTTTGGCATAAATAAGAGCAATTGAAGTTGCCAAGAATGAAGAAGCTACTAGGAAGCTACAAGCTGAGTTGAATGCTGAAGTTGCCCTACCAGTAAAGAAACCAGTTATATCATAAAGACCACCAAGTATTGCTAAGGAAAGAAATGCTATAATGGCTTATCTGAAGGGTCAAGGATATACTGGATTACAGAAGCTGAAATATTTAGAGATGAAAGATTTATATGATGCTGTCAGAGAATCTTATCAAAAGCAAGTTGATAGTATTATTTCTTTTAAGGATGATGATAAGCAAAAGGAGGATGCTAGAACAAGAAGTTTAAAAAGAAAGAGAACAACTGAAGAAGAACAGCCATCAAAGAAGATTGAGTTAAGATCTGATACAGTTGATGAGCTGAGAAATTACATAAGAGTTGTCGACTTTGATCATCCTAAATCCAAAGATGTTGCAGTAAAGAAGTCCAAAATAACTACATTTGAAGTGGTAGAATCAAAGGATGGAGACTATCTGATGTTCCATAGAGAGGATGAAAGCTTTAGAGTGTTCAATTTGCTATGGGATATACTGCACATATTAGATAGAGCAGATCTGTTTCAACTATATCAATTAGTGCAAGAATACTTTGAAGATATTCCATCAACTAGAGTTGGCTTAGTATTGCTAGGAGATCTGACAACTATCTGGGAAACAGAGGAGACAAGCACTGAAGAAATCTGGCTAAACCAAGAAGTGTGGGAGATTACAAGCTGGAGATTCTTTGAAGAATCAGGAGTGCATGCTTTGGAATTGGAATATGGAACTATGATCAATATGTTAGCTGAAAGAAGATATCCTTTGACTAGTGATCTTATGAGAAGGATGCTGGATCATGGAATGGAAGTCGAAGAAGAGAATGAAACAGCCCTAATGGTTATTGAATTGTATATCAGATGGACAACTATGGCTGATGATGAAGCATAAGTACTGGTATGATGTTTAATTGTATAAATTTTTGAAAAA
The DNA here is from genome assembly GCA_019973895.1 of Chrysanthemum seticuspe. Lineage (NCBI taxonomy): Eukaryota > Viridiplantae > Streptophyta > Magnoliopsida > Asterales > Asteraceae > Chrysanthemum > Chrysanthemum seticuspe. The sequence goes on along the minus strand of BPTQ01000008.1, from coordinate 326,315,390 downwards.
TAAGTACTTATTCAAAGTACTGCTGGACAAACAGTACTTTAACCAAAGTACTGCTTGCAGCACAAAACCAGTAAATGATTTAAAAAAAAAAAGAAAACTTTTGTTAAGTGAAAAATATTTTGAAACAAAGGTTAAAAGCAACAAATGGTTTTTGAGATGGTTACAACAAAAGTTTATCAGTCCACCATGTTTAACAAAAGGACTGGCTAATCCATGAGCAAACGGCTCTGGTAAGGATATCTCAAATCCGTTATATAGTTGACAACTTGCTAATAAGTTGTATGGTAATCAACTCACCATATCAGCAAATGTGAAGAGTTGGCTGGCCCACAAGAAAAATGGCTTATGGTAAAGGTTGTGGAAAAACCATTTATATGGTAATTAGTTTACCATGGTTGCAAGAACTAACTAGTCCAAAAGGGTACGGCTTTTGGTAAAGACAAAACAAATCTGTTGATAGCTGATGATTTGCTAAAAATCATATGGTTATTAATGTACCATGGTTTTACACACTTAAACATTGGCTACTCCAGAGTTAATGGCTTTGGTAAAGAGACATCAAAATCCATTAAAATTTCAATGATTCACCTCTTACAGGAGTTTACACACCTGAAAGTGATGAGAATAGACTGAAACTTAATGAACTGACGTACAAATTGTCATATGTTGCTGAGTAGCTGAAAAGATGAAGATTGCTGATTGTTGTTGTAAAGAATTGCTGATAAAGACTACTTTGATGATGATAATACAAGCACAGGGAATACAAGGACAAACTTTGAAGATAAAGACACAATCTTTCCTGAAGACAAAGATATTAAAGATGAATATACAAAGAAACTTGAAGTCAAGCAAGTAGAATTCAAGTTACAGGAGGATTGTTGGGATATAGAAAGTCAAAGTGCTGAAGAGTCAAAGTACTGAAGAGTCAAAGTACTGCTAAAGAAGAAAGTCAAAGTACTGCTCACTCATCAAAGTACTGCAAGGATAAAGGACTGCTATGCAAATCGTTAAGGATTATTATGTAATTCTAGAATGTTCTCAGTTTAGTTTAGTATTACTTTTCGTACAAGGAATAGAGTTGTAAACTGACTAGGGTTATCCTTATGCCTATAAAAGGACCCCTAGATTGGCATTAGACGTACGTTCAATATTAGAGAATATTAGAGTTTATCAAGTTCGATATTAGAGCTGTTAGGGATTGTTAGTGAATCTGTGTATCAAGCAGGTTCTAAGTATTAATAAAATCGTTGAAGTTAAAGTTAATTCTTTTTTGCTTTATTGAAGTAAATTCCGCATACTTAATAGAGTTAATTCAGTGTTTCATTGTTAGTAACTTAGGATTTATCCGAAGTTGCTAAGCCCTTACAAGCTACATAAGTTAGTTTGGTCAGAGTATATCGATCCAACACACATCTACCTGGTATTATCATGATCCGGTTTCTTAACTTTGAAAGTTGAACTTTTGACGAACGATAAGTGGTGATGACTTGGTTATAGATTTAGACTATTTATTTGATTTTATTTTACACCAATTTTATCCCATGTCTTATCCTACCCTTTAGTCATGAAGCGTGTCTAGGTGATGCAGCGAGCAATCTTTGGTGTCTTGGCCATGGATTTGGTCATGTATCATTGATTTTGTCTACTTCACCATGACATGTTAGTAATGACAACCCACCCTTAACCTTTGTCGTTTCTACCCATATTGCCTTCAAGAATTGTTTAGCCCTTAACTCTTGTGGTGGAGATTTGTGTAACCGCCAAGCTTATGATAGAATACATGCTATGACTGTGCGATGAGTGATCACCCCGAAATTGACACTTATAATAGTTGAGAGATTTGAGTGTTTTGTTCCCATTTCGTGAGGTCTTCGGCTTTGTTTTATTCTAGCATAAGGGATATGTAAACTTATATTTTCCAGGTAATGGGAGATATCTTTTTAGGAATCTATCTAATAAGGTCTACTTGAGGGCAAGTAGAGTTCAAGTGGGGGGGATATTTGATAACATCAAATAATCCTGAATATTAAGTGTCAATTTCCCCCGATAATGCTTGTATTTTATATAATTTATATGGATTTACGCTTGTTTTCCTCTATATTTCACTTTCAGGTAAATTACAAGCATTGGAGCTAATGAGACGCGGATTTGCGAGTTTATTGAAGATATATGATAGTATGCTCATTTTGAAGATATTACGGCATAAATCCCCTCTCACATTACGCCGTAACAGAAGCGTGGCTCAAAAAACCAACTCAACTGAAGTTTATGGCGTAACTCCATCCTAAGATTACGCCATAACTAATTAGGTTAAATGAGGTTTCGCGCCGCTGCAAGCTACGACGTAACTATTTCCACAATTACGGCGTAACCACGATTTATTGAAGATACGGCGTAACTCATTCGTGATGTTACTCCGTAACCAGCTTTTCCAGAGTAAATTACGAAGAAATGGATGTTACGGCGTAACTCTCAACTTAAGTTACGCCTTAACCAGATCTGGCCTATAAATACCCCAAATTCCAACATTTCTATTCATTCAATTCACACACCAATTCAGAGAACGTGGGTAGAAGGTTGAAGGCAGATCTTAGGGAGCATACGGAGCCATCTCCAAGGGAGAAATCACTCCCCTACGATAAGCATTAGCATTTTATCATTTGTTTACTTTCAATTCATGTATTTCGTAATGTTAAACATTGAATCGATTGTTTTAGTTAATATGAGCGGCTAAGCACCTCTGGCGCTAGCCTAGTTATGATTCCTTAATTGTTTTGTTTATGTTTACATTGCTTCCGTATAATTGTTTCTAGTGTATGCATGCATAGTTTGTTGGTAGCTACCGGTAGTTTTGAATGGCGGTAGTGGCTAGTTACTTAGAAGATATAACCAACTAACCCTAAGTAGTTAGACTGAGTGGGAAGGGTAAGAATTGACCAACTGGCGACCCTTCTTCACTTGTGCGATATGACCAACTGATCACCTACCGTTTGGATGAACTTAAGAAGTTAGGGATGAGTGTTAAAGATGCTAGCGCCCGGGCACTCATTATTATGAATCTTGCATGTAGTGGTACTTAATGACTTGGCTTAGGAGACTAAAAACAACTGGACTTTCAAGGGGTCACCCAAGATCTCCGGTGGAAACCTTTGATGATAGGTTAGGACGAAATGACCAAATGATGTCCTAGCGACTTTTACCCCCACTTGTAGCAATTGGAAGTAATTAAACGTGAACTAAACATGATAGGATGACTAACTAGGTTAGCACACTTCTCCTCTATTGATCACAACCCTCGCCTTTACTTGCTGTCTTTATTTGCTTTCTTTTCTTGTCTTTAGTGGTTAATCATTTCAACCTCAAACCAATTAAAATCTGTGGCATCTAGACTTAGTTAAAATCCGCACACATAGCTCTTGGGACGACCTCGGTTTTACCGAATACTACACTACACACGACCGGGTACACTGCCCGTTAGTGCATTAGGGTAGACCATAGGTATAACGAGACATTATAAATATTAAAACCTGGTCAGTAAAACCTGCATCAATGTAGCTTTTATGGAAACAAAGATGAGGAAGCACACGAGCACATCTCTAAGGTATGTGAAATCGCTGACTTGTTCCATGCACCAGGTGTCTCCAGAGACCATATTATGATGAGAGTATTCCAATTCACTCTCAAGGGAAGAGCTAGAGATTGGCTGAAGAAACTACCTTCTGGATCTATTACGACATGAAATGCATTCAAGAAGGTCTTTCTTAAAGAATATTGAACCCTTGCAAAAATCCTTCAGCAAGTTGATGAAATTAGAAGATTCTGCCAAAATAGTGATGAACCATTATTTAGAACTTGGGAAAGATTCAATGAAGCCATCCTCAAATGCCCCGAGCATAAACTCAACAAGCACGAGCAACTGCAAATATTCTACAACGGGTTTAATATTAAGACTTGACAAATGTTAGACTCCAAAGAACCTATTCCTTTGATGACTGCTGATAAAGGATGGACAAGAGTTGAAGAAGTTGCTCTTCGTTCTTCATCCTGGAATGAAGATTGGAAAGAAAGCCCGATGGAACTACAATTGGTAATTAAGAATTTGGAAGAATTCGAGTCTGACATGCACTCCCTTACAGAAGAAGTGAAGATGGTTAAACATAAGTTCGATAGCCCAGTTGAAGGAAGAGTGACGGATCTCGAAAAGGTAATAAAAAAGCTTGTGAAAGAATCTAGCAGAACGCAAGAGGAAAGTGAGAAACTGGTATGGAACATCAAGAAAGACTACGACCATGTACTGACTCAAGCAGCTGCTATAAGAAGATTGGAGAATCAGGTCGGAAAGCTCGCCGAATCGGTCAGAATCAGAGACAAGGGGGAACTTCCTAGTACAACTGAAACCAATCCTAGGGATCTGGCCATGCTATAACAACCCGAAGTGGATTAAACTGTAAAGAACCAGCTTATCCCTCAAACTCAGATGTTCAGAATGAAGAAATCCCTCAAGACAGCAACAAGAAAACAGAGGCCACTCAACTAACTTTGTCACAGGAAAAAGTTCGGCCCAATGTTCCGCCCATACCATTTCCTGGAAGAATTAAGAAGGAGCAAGAACGATTACAATTTCAGAAATTCATGGAGAAATTACAACAGCTCAGCATAAATATTCCTCTCGTGGAAGCACTTGAACAAATGCCAAAATATGCTAAAATCATGAATGACCTCCTCACTCATAAAAGACTTTCTGATCAGACACAGGTTACCTTGAATCAAAGGTGTTCTGCTGCACTTCTAAAAGACATGCCTCTCAAAGAAGAAGATCCTGGGAGTTTCACCTTACCTTGCACCATCGGAGGTATCGTGTTTGAAAAAGCCCTTGCCGACTTAGGAACCAACATCAGCCTTATGCCATTCTCGCTTTATTCACGATCGGAATTGGGAAGCCTGAAACCAACTAGAATGTGCATTGAGCTGGCCAATAAAACAACTCAATACCCTAAAGGAATTGTAGAGATGTCCTTGTCAAGATTGATAAATTTATTTTCATGGTCGACTTCGTGGTCCTCGAAATGGAAGAAGATGATGTCCCCATTTTACTCGGAAGACCCTTTCTTGCCACAACACACGCCATGATTGATGTTTTTAACAAGAAGATCTCTTTAGAGATTGGAAATGATAAGATTACCTTCGACCTAGAATGATCTATGGAATATGCTTCTTTCACTAATGACAACCTTGACGACCTCGATCTAGTCGAGGTTAATGTTCAAAAATATGCGCAAGAATGCTTTCAGCCAGATCCCCTGAAATCACTGATATTTGAAGACAATGACAACACATCTAATGATGAAGAAGACAAGTGGGAAGTAAATACTATGGATAGCCAAACGTTATGTTCTGCTAACATCCCATAAAAAGCTGATAATACTCCAAAGCTTAAAGAGCTCCCTTCTCATTTAGAATACGCATTTATTAATGATGATCCTAATTTACCTGTTGTGATTTCTTCTTTATTATCTGACAAGGAAAAGAAATTGTTATTATAGGTTTTGAGCAAGCACAAAGGAGCAATTGCATGGAAAGTTTCTGACATAAAAGGAATTAACCCTTCATATTGTTCTCACAAGATACTTATGGAAGATGATTTTAAACATGTAGTGCAGCCACAAAGGAGATTAAACCCAAAAGTTCAAGATGTGGTCAAGGATGAAATCATTAAACTCTCAGATGCAAGTCTAATTTACGCTATTTCCGATAGCCCTTGGGTTTGTCCTATTCATGTTGTGCCAAAGAAAGGAGGAATGACCGTGGTCACTAATGAAGATAACGAACTCATCCCTACAAGAACGGTTACTGGCTGGAGAGTTTGCATCGATTACAGAAAATTAAATGACGTAACGCGAAAAGATCACTTTCCACTCCCGTTTATCGATCAAATGTTAGAAAGGCTTTCTGGACATGAATATTATTGTTTCCTTGATGGATTTTTAGGGTATTTTTCCAGATTCCAATCGCTCCAGAGGATCAAGAAAAGACTACTTTCACTTGCCCCTACGGAACATTCGCTTACCGAAGAATGCCTTTTGGGCTATGCAATGCCCCTGCCACATTTCAACGTTGCATGACGGAAATCTTCTCAGATATGTGCCAAATTTCATGGAAGTATTTATGGACGATTTCTCGGTCTTTGGTAACTCTTTCTCATCTTGCCTTAATAATTTATCTAAAATGCTTGCTAGATGTGAAGAAACCAACCTTGTCCTAAATTGGGAAAAATGTCATTTTATGGTAAAAGAAGGAATTGTTTTAGGACATAAAATTTCCCAAACTGGGATTGATGTCGATAAAGCTAAGGTTGACGTTATTTCTCGACTCCCTTACCCAACTAATCTAAAAGGAATTAGGAGTTTTCTTGGGCACGCTGGGTTTTATAGAAGATTTATAAAGGAGTTTTCAAAAACTGCTAAACCTATGACCCAACTTCTCCTGAAGGATGCAAAATTTGACTTTAACGATGAATGCAAAAACGCTTTTGAAATTTTGAAAGAAAATTTGACTACAGCTCCTGTTATCATTGCTCCGGATTGGAACAATGATTTTGAACTTATGTGCGATGCCAGTGAATATGTGGTGGGGGCTGTTTTAGGACAAAGGATAGACAAAAAATTCAAACCTATTTATTATGCTAGTAAAACCTTAAATGAAGCACAAGAACATTACACGACCACCGAGAAGGAACTCCTTGCAGTGGTCTATGCTTTTGATAAATTTTGGTTATACTTAGTAATGTCTAAAATTATCGTCTACACTGACCATTATGCTTTGAAGTACTTGTTCAGTAAACAGGATGCCAAACCAAGGTTGATAAGATGGGTACTTTTGCTACAAGAACTTAAAATAGAAATCAAGGATAAGAAAGGGGCAGAAAATTTGGCAGCTGATCACCTATCTCGATTAGAAAACCCTGAGCTTGAGGAGCTTGACATAGAAACTATTCGTGATTCCTTCCCTGATGAGCATCTTATGTCAGTTAGAATTAAAGATCCTAGTCCCGAACCATGGTATGCAGACTTCGCTAATTACCTCGCGGCCAGAGTTCTACCAAGCAACAAAACTTATGATCAAAAGAAAAAGTTCTTCTCAGATTTAAAATATACCTTTTGGGATGACCCTTTCCTATTTAAATCTTGCCCGGACGGTATAATTAGGAGATAAGTTTTCGGAGAAGAACAACAATGAATCCTGGAACACTGCCACAATGGACCCGCTGGAGGGTACTACGGGGCTGACACTACTGCTAGAAAGATTTATGAAGCAGGATTCTTTTGGCCTAGCATTTTCAAGGATGCCGCAAAATATGTAAGAAATTGTGACGCATGTCAAAGGGCATGTAACATCTCTTCTCGAAATCAGATGCCGCTAAATAACATTTTGGTATGTGAAGTATTTGATGTCTGGGAAATTGATTTCATGGGACCTTGATAACATCAAATAGTCCTGAATATTAAGTGTCAATTTCCCCCGATAATGCTTGTAATTTATATCATTTATATGGATTTACGCTTGTTTTCCATTGTTTTCCACTTTCAGGTAAATTACGAGCATTGGAGCTAAAGAGACGCGGAATTGGAGAAATATCAAAGATTTATCATAGTATGCTGACTTTGAAGAAGTTACGGCGTAACTCATCTCTCACATTACGCCGTAACTAAAGCGTGACTCAGAAAACCAACTCATCAGAAGGTTACGGCGTAACCCTCCCCAAACTACGACGTAACTTATTAGGTCAAATGAGGTTCCACGCCGCTGATAACTACGCCGTAACTATTTCATCAACTACGGCGTAACCAAGTTATATTGAAGATACGGCGTAACCACTCATAAGGTTACGCCGTAACCAGCAGATCTAGTGCAAATTACGAAGGAATTGAAGATTATGGCATAACTCTTATATTAGTTACGCCGTAACCCAGATCTGGCCTATAAATACCCCACGATTTCAAGCATTTCAAAGCATCCCATTCCACACACCACAACCAAAGAACGTGGGAAGAAGCCAAAGGCATGTCTAGAGGAGCATACGGAGCTGTCTCCAAGGGAGAAATCACTCCCCTACGATAAGCATTAGCATTTTATCTTTCCTTTACTTTCGATTCATGGATTTTGTAACTTTGAATATTGAATTGATTTGTATGGTTAATATGAGCGGCTAAGCCCCTCTTGGTGCTGGCCTAGTTATGATTCCTTAATTGTTTTGTTTGCTTTATCATTACTTCCGTATAATTATTTCTAAGTGTATGCATGCATAGTTTATTGGTAGTTACCCTTGTTTCGGTAGTTTTGAATGGCGGTAGAGGCTAGTTGCTTAGGAGATATGACCAACTGACCCTAAGTGAGTAGACTAAGACGGGAAAGGTAAGATATGACCAACTGACGACCCTTTCTACTTGTGCGATGTGACCAACTGATCATCTACCATTTGGATGAACTTAAGAATTAGGGGGTGAGTGTTTAAGTTGCTAACGCCCGGGCACTCACTATTATAAATCTAGCATATAGCGGTACTTAATGACTCGGCTTAGGGGACCATGAACAACAGGACTTATGAGGGGACACCTGACTTCTCCTGTGGTGGCATCTTTGCTGATAGGTTAGGGCGAATTGACCAAATGCTGTCCTCTCGACTTTGACCCCACCTGAAGTAATTGGAAGTAAGTAGATGTAGACATTACTAGCTAGGAGGAATAAGTAGGTTAGCACCACTCTCCTCTATTGATTAAACATTTTCCTTTTATCTGCTTTTATCTGCTTTAGTAGTTAATTAATTAATTCTTTATGGAAATCATTATTAAAATCTGTGACACCTAGACTTAGTAATAATCCAACACACATAGCTCTTGGGACGACCTCAGTTTTAACAAATACTACACTACACACGACCGGGTACACTGCCCATTAGTGCATTAGGGTAGACCTTAGGTATAACGAGACTATATAAATATTAAAACCTGGTCTGTAAAACTTGCATCAAGTTTTTGGCGCCGTTGCAGGGGAGTTATATTAGGATTTCTATTAAGTCTTTCGTTTTCGTTTTGTTTTAAACTTTTCTATATTTCTCACGATCATTATTCAAGTTTTCAGGTACCATGGAAGTCGTTAACATCGATGACCTCACTCTTGAGGAATATTAGGCGTTGACAAGAGCAGAACAAGGGCCGGGTCACGTAAGACCGGCGATTGGAGCTGATGTCTGTTTCGAAATTAAAGACCAATTTATGAGGGAGCTTCGTGCTAACCCTTTTTCAGGAAACAGGGACGAAGATGCATATGAGCACGTTGAAAATGTCCTATACATCTCGAGCCTTTTCAACATTTTGGGCATGTCTCATGATGCTTTTATGTTAAGGGTGTTTCCCATGACTCTTACCGGGGCAATTAATACGTGGGCTCTACTCAAGAAGCACTTCATTCAGAGGTATTGTCCGCCGTCGAAGATTTCTAACCAGCTTTTGGAGATCCATAATTTTAAACAAGAAGACGATGAAACCTTGTATCAAGCTTGGGATAGATACAACGATCTCCTTTACAAATGTCCTACTCATGATCTGAACAACCAGCAAAAGGTCAACATCTTCTACAAAGGAATCAACGTAACTACAAGGCAGATGATAGACTATCAAGGACCTATCCCGAACATGACTCCTACTCTTGCAATTGAAGCCATTCAAAAAATGGCTGATCATTCTCAAAAATGGCATGACGGAGGAAGTAAAAGAAACCATAGCGGAAGTTTTGACGGAATTGCAGCAATCGCTAGTAAAATTGAAAATCTAAGTCGAGACATGCTGAAAGTCAGAGAAACCGTCCATGCCATCCAAGTGGGTTGTGAAAGCTGTGGGGGAGGACACCTCACAAAGAATTGTCCTCACGTTGACGAAGAAAATATAATTGAAGAAGCCAAATATGGAGAAAATCAACCGTTTTACGGTGATAATCGAAATAGTAACGGGTACCGTGGAAATTATAACCGTGGACCTTATGGAGAAAGAAAGCCCAATCATGAAGAAACAATTAACAAATTCCTGGAAAGTTCAGCCCAAAGACAAAAGGAACAAGATGAGTGGTTAAAAGAATTCCAGGAAAACACTGACAAAAGCCTTTCCAATCACGACACAACCCTAAAAAACCTTGAATCTATGGTGGAAAAGCTTAGTGAGAAAGTGAGAATGAATAACAATAAACCTGAAGGATCAAAACCCACAATGGAATGTAAAGTGATTTTTGCTGATAAAGACTCAAAGATACAGGCCAAAGATACGGATTCTGGTAAAAATCCCGTCGACAGATCTGAGTTACGCCGTAACCTGTCTGAAGAGTTACGGCGTAACTATGTTTTTGACAGCGATAAAGGGGTTATGAAGAATGTTGATAAGGACGATTCTAGCATGTTACGCCGTAACCAAAAATCTGAGTTACGGCGTAACTGGGATACTTGGGCGGACGAATTCCTCGAAGTGGACGAATCAGGAACATCTGAGATTAACGAATGGTCCCACGATATTAACTTATGCCCTCTGCCCCGATCTAAGAGGAAATATCACTGGTGCAAAAAGATAAAAAAGTACATGGGGGGTCCTTAAATTATTTGTGAAAAAATAGAAAATAATATAAAATACCCCATATCCACTTTATGGTATATTACCTTGTTACAGCAGTCTAGTATTACCTTGTTACAGTAGTCATAACACAATTTATAAATTTATCAAGCTTTTTCATAATATTTATAATTTATATTTTATTAGTTGTTTGATAAATTTATAAATTGTGTTATGACTGCTGTAACAAGGTAATACTAGACTGCTGTAACAAGGTAATATACGATAAAGTGGATATGCGTTTTTTATATTATCTTCTATTTTTTCACAAATAATTGAAGGACCCCCCATGTGACCCGAGAAATGAAATTTGCGATGGAGTTAGCGATAAGGATAGGGTCAAGAATAACAAATTCATGTGGCCTGCATATACTGATGATGAGAGATTGGAAAAACTCTCCTTCGAGGATGAAGATGAGCCACCAATCACTCATTGGTGTACTCCGATAATCATAATCGACGATGAATCCACACGAGCATGGCCTACGTGCAACCCCTTCCACGAGTATTGCAATGGTGGGGATAGTGTTAAAGAAGAAGAATGGACGTGTCCTCACGAGCTTGAAAGACATAATATCAAGTTCGGGGATTTGACATTTGATGATTGGTACGCAATACAATTCGGGAATGCTAAGATTAACCTGAATCTTCTTAAAAATCTCAAGATTGACTATGAGGATCATAATCAGAAGAGGGAAGTGGCTAATAATGACATCTACTGCATGGAAGATCATTTAAGCGAAACTGACAACAATGAAATCCGAAGTCACTGGTGTGAAAGGATAAAATCTCCTAGGGAAGTTTTCTGGGCATCATGCAACCCTTATGAAGATAAATGTAACGGGGGAAGCAGCTTAAAGAGAATGGGAGAAGACAAATTCTTTTGGACCTCAACCAACGATAAGGAAAGGACAAGTTTGCCTTGGTTGGACAACTTGGAATTTGACAGTTGGGTAAAGATCAAGTATGGACATGTAGATACGTTAACACAAGAGAAGATTTGGAAGGAATACATAAGTAAAGAAAATTCAAACAACGAGAGTCCTAACAACACGAGTGAAATAACAGTTGAGGATGACAAGGAGTTGGTAAGGAATAAAAAGGAAGAATGCAAGCGTGTACTAGTGGAGAATCTGCTCGATGAAGAATGGTTTAAATGTACCGCTTCTAACGACGATGACATTGAGGGGAGTTTAGATTACCTTGTGTTGCAAGGGAATGAGGAATTTACTGACCCCGATGATGAAGCATATGAGTAAAGGAGGTGCAAACTCCTTGGGATTCCCTACAAGAGGCCGCCACCAATTATTGTCGAAAAATATGAGGTCACTCGCTACCACTTGGGGCCGGAGGAAAATTTTTGCAAAATTCGGAAGATCGAAACTAAAGAATACCTCCGCACTGCCACAAATGTCGCTTGGGTCAGGCATAACTGGATGAAAGACATAGAGGAAGTTGGCTAAGTCCTAAGGCCCCCATAAAGCCCCGCGGCTCTGAGTCTAACTTAAAGACTCGTAAATAAAGAAAAGTGCTCTTTCGGGAGACAACCCGAATTATCCCTTTCTTTTGTTTTATTTCTATTTCTGTAGGGTTTTGTGTTTTCTAACCATTTTTGCAGGAAACGAGGAAGTAATTGGTGCTGCAGTTGCTGATCTGACCATAGTTACGGCGTAACTCATCTTTGTGAATACGCCGTAACCAACCTTTTGCAGTAGAATTTTAGACGCATTACCAATTACGGCATAATACCATCTCTGTGGTTACGCCGTAGCCACTCGCTTTGCAGCTTATGTCAGGTTTTGCCAGTTACGGCGTAACTCCCTCAAAGAGTTACGACGTAACCTTCCTCTGCTTTACTTCTTTCAGTTTAAAACACAATAACCTTGTATTAGTATTTTAAATGAACTTTGTGGGTGTGTTCCCTGTAAACCCTCACGAGACTTTACTCGTCCACTTGGGACACCAAGTGGTTTAAAAGGCTTGTTGCATATGCTAAATGCAACCGTGATTCCTACGAAAGTGAGTTAGGTTTGTTTTTATTTTTTTTCAGTTTTGTTAATACAAATAAGCCGTAAAAACGTTTATTTATATTTTACGATCTTCTAATGTTTTGTCGATAACAAACGTAAAATCATTTTAACGAAACAAATAAAATACGTAAATGGTTTGAACTAATAGTTTCTAACATATTCACATTTTCACATAAAACACTAAAACAAGTATAAGTGATTTTATGATTTAATATTACATATGTACAACAACTAGTGTTTACATATTTGGGTAAAATATACACATAACTAGTATGTAGTATATTGGGTAATATAAATGGGTAGAAACTTAAGTATCATAACCCATTGACCAAATACATTGAATGTAGTTGGGTACAACCCAAAGCCCATGACCCATGGAGCTTGATCCATAACCCATTGCATGATATCATGCTTATATCATATATGGATAATATCCATAACCCATGGTATTGACCCATACCCATGTGACTAGGTGCATTGCACTCAAGAGATACATTGTATCTAGCTAAAGACCCATAGATCAACCTATGACCCATGACCCATAACCAAAATACCCATGGGTAAAGAGGAGCGTCCCACGGAAACCTAGCTTTACGCTAGACGGATCCCTTGTGGGAGGGATCCGTGGGATCCGGGGAACAGTAGATTTTTTCTTCTATAAATAGTGAGCCATTTCTTCATTGTTCCTCACCCTTTTCTAACATACTTTCTCCCTGAGTTAAAAACTCCCTAACCCCATATCCAAATGATCTATGTTTGTAGTTTTGTTTTTTTGTGATTCTCTAGGTTCCTTTTAAAGGCGAGATCACCACCTTTGAAGTCAAGCAAGCTCAAGTCCATGAGTTGCCATGCTTCCTCAACATCAAGACTACTGAAGTCCTCTTGTTGATGATTCTTTTCTTTCTTCTAAGAAGTGTAGTGTTGAAGACATTAGTGAAAGATGTCTCAAGTATCAAGACAAAGACATTAGTGAAAGGTGTCGATCGTCCGGATTGTAGGCATTAGTGAAGGGTGCGTAGAAGTCAAGACACAAGACATTAGTGAAGGGTGTCTTGAAGATCTAGTTAAGGGCATTAGTGAAAGGTTCCTTAGATGTACATTCGATATGGTGTGTTTCGATGTACAAGATAGATTAGTACTAGATCCAAGGATATTGATATCCTTGATGATGTTGTAATAAGGAGTTGGTCTCCTTTGAGATTAGTCGTTGGTGTAGTGTTGGGTAGTAGTTCCTCCATTGCAATGGAACTAGGTACTTAGCCTAGTACCTAATAAAGGGTAGGCGATGTTGTGGTAGGTGTGGTTCACCTTGGTGTGAAAGAACTAGGTACTTAGCCTAGTACCTGATAGGCGACGTTGTGTAGGTTTGGTTCACCTTGGTGTGAAAGAACCCGGTGGTTAGCCAAGTACCGGAAAAAGAGTAGGCAACGTTGTGAAGGTTTCTCCGCCATAAGGAGTTGGTGTCGTGTAGTGATTACAAACTCTCGAGTATGTGACTCGGGGAGTGGAGTAGGGCAAGGAAGGTGTCCTTGTAGCCGAACCACTATAAATACTCGCGTTGTGGTTTTGTGCTTCTTACTCTTATCTTTTCATTACATACATCTATATGTTTTTTTATCAACATCCAACACACACATCTAAATAGATTGACATAAGTCGATCTAAATATTTAAAAGGAAGTTTTAAATTGGTAAAACTATTCAACCCCCCCTTCTAGTTTTCCACAATTGGTACCAGAGCTTCGTTACCAAGTTTCTTGAAGTATATTGTACTTTAAAAACTTGATACGATCCATGGTTAATTGAAAACTACAAAGAAGGTTTTTCATAAAAACAAACACCATGTCTTTTAAAACTCTTTGTTTGGATATTGATTAGATGACAACATTTTTTTTATTATCTATTTTTCATTTAATTGCACTAATCCTCTTTGTCATGTTGATTAGTCAAAACTCATACATACCAAGCCATAGGAATCGCTTAGTAACAAGAATACCTTCCTTAAGAAGGTATCTTAAGCACAAAGGAGCTGGAATTGTCTTCTGACATTTGTTGTGTCATTTGTAAAGACATTCCTAAGTGCATTCGAGGTATGACTTTCCACTTATCTCTAAATGACATTAGCTTATAAATAAGTATGCTTACCTAGGTATTTATTTGATTTTTTTTTTTTTTTTTTTTGCATATACATGCTTTACATGTAGCTTCATTAGGAAGCTTTTTCTCACATACGTGTCAATCTTTCGTCTAAAAGTCATGGTTTATAAAACTTGTGTTTTATTTCACTTAATCCAAAAATCATATCTTTCTAATAATAAAACAAAACACAAATCTCAAAAATTCCTCCTTCCCCATAAATAAACCATCCGTCATTCAACTCTATCAAATCCCCACTTTTTCAAATCTTCCAATTTCAAAAATCTCCTCTCATTCAAAAACTTCATCTTCCTCTCCATTTCATCTCAACCGAACCCAAGAAGGATCGTCTTCAACATGGTTTACATCGCCCTCGTGCTCATCGACTTAGCACTCATCGCTCTTTTGTTCCCTATGACGAAGTTCTCATACGGAGACATTTAGTTTGTTTTGTTAATCTACATTGGGGTTATATACCCAATCCTTTGTATCATTCTTAGGATTGAAATGAAATATTACTAATAATCTAGTTTATCTAGGTTATTATCATAATGTGTTTATCATTTCTTTTTATTTTATTTCATTCTCTCGTGATACATTAGAAGTCATGAATGCATGCTAAAAGAAAATGTAGGCTAAAACACATATCTTGGTATAAAACTATGAGATCTAAAACCCTATGTTTTTCATCATGAAATCTGTTTCTGTAACTACAGATCTACGGATCCCGGAAGATATACTAGCCGGATCCTTTTTAAAAGGGAACCGTGGGAACCGTACTACTGGAAAACAGTTTTTCATGCAAATTAAAAACTACTTTCTTTCTAAAAGTAATATTCCACTAGAATGTCAAAACCATAAGTGAGTTAAGTGTCATTGTTGTTAAAAAAACCATTGTTAATAAAAATCTAGTAAAAACGTTAGATAATCATTGGTTGACCACAAACATCACTTTCTATTAACTCATCATTTCTATAGGTTCAACTATGACGCATGAATATGAGTTTGATTTTTCACTCACTAGCGTCTACACTCCGAACATCTCCCTTGAGCCCAACACACCTGGAAATCATGTCCGTGAGTTCAATAATCTCAAAAACCGTCACTTCTACGAAGGACGTATTGTAGACACCTCTCTACAATTCGAAGAAGGTATCAATACCTCCTTCCGAGCCATAGGACTAGAATGTCTTCTTGAAATCAACGAGAAGATATGTCCAAGGTTCATAATGGAATTCTTCCGTCAAGTTGAACTCGTTCGTAACGAGGAGCGCTCTCTATCTCTTTGGTTTTATTTCAAAAACCAAAAGTTTACTTTAACCCTTGGGCATTTTGCTCACATCCTCCGGATTCCAAATCATGGACAATGTGCCTTCACCGAAGATTGGTCTCTTGATTCTCTCTTCAACTTTCGTGAAGAAAATAGTCCATATTGTTCACACATACCCTCCCCGGAAGATTTAAATCCCATAATATGCAAACCTCGACGATATTATTCCGATCCAAACATTATCTTCACACAGGACATTCGAGAAGAGTACAAACCTCTTGCACTCATTCTACGTGAAAATGTTTGGAGTCTCACATAATGTATTGTTTGCTAACACAACAACCATACAATCTCGCCTACTTCTTCGCAAGGCGAATTGTAAATCTTCAAGGCTCCAAGAATAAACTCATCCCTTATGGAATGTTCTTGACGCGCCTCTATCATAACGTCATGCATTTTCATCCTCAATTTCAAAGTCCGTTGTACGTACTTGTGAACAAGATGATGGAACCGCTAAACACATCATTCATGAAGACTTTCTTCATTCTTGATTCCACCAAAACTCATCAACCACTTGATGATCCTTCTAGCGAAAACGCTCAAGGAACTTAGTAGTATTTCAAATAGGATCAATCCTTTTGTACTCGTGCTTTATCAATGTAATCCAATTTCCTTCGTGAAATAAAACATCTTACATTTGATATCTTAGTGTTAGAACCTCTTAAACTAATCTTGGAATATAATGAATTGTCAAGATCATTGCATACCTTTAGTAAAGATTCTGCTTAGCAGATGGACGGATCCCAAAGTTTGTGCTAGACGGATCCCTACACTTAGGGAACCGTGGGATCCGGCAAACAAAAAATGCAATTGCAAACATTGTACTTCAAACATGTCCTTAGAACACCTCACACTAACACTAGTACAAAAACGGGATTTGGTCACGCATGGTCGAAATGGAACAGCCACACATTCGCATATTTGTGTGGCTGAAGGTACAAAAATTGACAACATGTACTAATTAGTCACACATGAAAATTTTGATTGTGTGACCATCAGAACTGTATCGCCACACAATTGAACTTTGTGTGGCTAAAGGTATCTGGTGATTTTGTTTCAGATCATTTAGCCACATATGAATTTGGAACGCGTGACAAATACAAGTAACCTTGATGCGTTAGTCACATGAAGTAATTTTTTGTGTGTCTAAATCATAGAGTCAACTTTTGTCACACATTATTTAAGGGTGACTAATATGTTTTGCCAACTTTTTAGCCACATTTGAAATTGGAACAAGTGACAAATGAAAAGTAAGGTTGAAGCATTAGTCACGATATACATATAAACAATGACAAATATATGTCACACACTTGAACACTGTGACCAAAAGCCATATATGGTCACACTAAATGATTTGTCACACATTCGTTAAGTGTAGCCAAAATCCAGTACATATGTTCAGGTAAGTTAATATGTGTGTTTAAAGTTTAGTTTGTGTTAGCTTGCCGAAAGCTAATCTATAAAGTCACATTTGCTACTAACACCGTGACCAAATGCCATATATGGTCACGCTAAACGTTTTGTCACACATATTATTTAAGTGTAGCCAAAATCTAGTACATATGGTCACGTAACTTAATATGTGGCCATTGGATGATGAATAGTCACTCAAAATACACGTTTCGTCACTTTAAACACCATATGGTCACACTTATTAACACTTTTAGCCACTTTATGGTTAATTGTATGTGACTAAATACCCAAAACAAACATGCTTTGTGTGACTAAATGTTAGAAAAGGCCACACAAACAAAAAATTCATGTGGCCATTGGATGATCAATAGTCACACAAAAGACTCCTTTCTTCACTTGAAACACCATATGGTCACACTTATTAACACTTTTAGCCACTTTATGATTAATTGTATGTGACTAAATACCCAAAACAAACATGCTTTGTGTGACTAAATGTTAGAAAAGGCCACACAAACATAAAATTCAAGTGGCCATTGGATGATCAATAGTCACACAAAAGACATATTTCTTCACCTTAAACAACATATGGTCACACTTATTAACACTTTTTGCCACTTTATGCTTAATTGTATGTGACTAAATAACCAAAAGAAACATGCTTTGTGTGACTAAATGTTAGAAATGGCCACACAAAAAGAAATTTGATGTGGCCATTGGATTATCAATAGTCACACAAAAAACTATTATGTTTTTCATAAACAGAACTAACTACGAATACTAAATAGACTTATCTTATGTCTGCCAGACTTAACCTTCTACTGGCAGCCTTAACCACTAAAACTAACCTACCAGACTTAACTTTGTACTGGCAGCTTTAACCACTAAAGTTTTCTGTTTATAAGTAGACCACAACACAAAATATATTTTTTTTTTGTGCAAAGATGAACTTGTATTAATCAAGGAAACTTTGTAAAATGAAAAAATCAACACACACTGATATGGACAAGTCCCATATCAAGTTGCATACTAGGAAACTCTATTCAATATCTGATATAACTGTTCTTATAAGTCTGATAACAAAAACAAACTGCCCATATCATACAACCATGGACAGATGACAACCAGCACAAAACCATCACAAAGAACACCTTTTAATGCACCAGTATGAACCATACACTTCCAGATAGGGGCTATACCAAGTAGTTTACATTCCATCTCATGAATGGCTTACTTGGGAACACACACCCTAAATGAAGCCAACCAAATCCTACACAATCCTAAAATCTGTTTATAAACGTGTCTACCAATAACAACTGATAACGCCTGGAATTACGTTTTAGCACATGCTAAATACTGGAATTATAACTGGATTACGGGAAGACACCGAAGCTTGGTCGTCGATGACAAAGTCAACAAGATTGAATCTGACCATTTTGTTTCGTTCCCACTGACACTCCTCAACAATCTCTCTCCATATGGCGTTTATGGTAACGTGGTTCTTGCTTCTAGGCCTATCGCTGTGGTGTTGCAGATTCACGTTCACATAAAACTCCATGTCTTCCCGGTATCTCAGCAATGCGTTATGGTACTTCCACATGTGATTTCGCTTCGTAAACTTATGTGGTATGTTCTGCATTAAAAAGAACAATGTAGTATGCTAATCAAAAGTATGTCCATGTGTTGAAGCATATATTAGTTTTTGCGAAAGCAGATAATGACTGAAATGGTCCGATTTGTATCATTACTTACCAAACGACTCCTGTCCGTGACATATGCAAGGATGGGCGCGTAAAAACAATCCCTTTCACTTTCATGCTCTGTACATTCGTTCCATGCACATATGTGTTTCATACGCTCATCTGCAATTGGAATTTAATAAAAATGGTAATTAATAATTTAAAAGCTATTATATGGAAAGGTTTATTTTTAAAATAAAATCATAGATTATGTCTACACTTTGATTAACATACCTTCATCTACGGGGTTTCTCATGAACGGTCTTGTACTATTCAGCTCCATACGTTGCACAAGTTCAGAACGCATCATCAATCCATTTTCAGCAAATGGCATCAGGGAAAGAGTATTGTTTAGGAGATTTGTGAAAACAACTCTTGTGCCAGCAAACAGGTTTTCATCGTGAACCAATACATTCCATCCGTGCCCACCAAACTCATGCGCGTGTCTGTTTACCTCCAGTATTTCAATTTGACTGTGAGTGATAGCTGCTACGGGCACGCCAGCAACAAGAACGTCAAATTGGTTATTGTCAGTATTGTCCCGGAAATTGCAAGGAATGACCTACGTAACAGTTTAGTTTAAAGAAAACATTAGCGGGTCAAACAATTAAAATAATCCCCATTTTCAACAAACTTATACAATGTATTGATTAACATTTTTTTCTTACCAGAGGTTGTGCAGGATATTCATCCAACGTAACCAGGCACCTACGTTGTCTGTAACCTAGAAGAGCCAGATCGTATCCAGGGCATTCGTGGCCTGCATCGTTGTACCCTGTTACATAATAACAGTCTTCTTCCTGACGAATGAAATGGAATGTGGCCACATTGATGTATTGGCTTTGATCAATAAAAGCTTGCCACTCAGACCCTTGCAAAGTAATGCGACCACGAACCAATTTCCAGTCAACCTTATGTTTGGTTCCCCTATTGTGGATTAGGTATATCCAGCGCTTCTTGGGGTACAGTGTTTCAGTAAACAAAGCAGGAAGCATCTTAAATTTAAAAAGTAAGCACGTATATCAATTTGATGGTTACATTGATAAATTCATAACCTTAAGTAAGCATTTTAAGTACAACTTACCTGCAATGTCCTAATGTTTGTGCGGTTTGCCTCCACCAACAATTGGATGCTCATTCTATTTTAAAACCACAATCGTCTTAAGGGTCAATAAGGTTATCACATATGCATAACATTCAACTAATACAAGTCTTAGATGATCAATACATCTTTATCATTAAGGTGTCAAACAAAAAATGATTGAAGCTGTACTACTACATATTTAACTATGTTTCAAAAACCAATAATCATATAGTCCTTTTAGAGTAAAAATCTGTATTTTTTTACGTTTATTCATCTTACCCCATACGTTTGTTAAAATCTAGTAAGAAATCCATAATCTACCCAACATACCATACGCCATTGCTTCATCCAATGTTTAAACATAAGCTCAGATAATTAATTACATAAGGTGTAGTGCTTTACCAAATCATATAAAAGCTATACTAACCTAGATTAAACATATGTTTACAAGTTGTCTAATTAGCTATTTAACAAATAGCTGCTACGTTTTTCCACAATCCACATATATCCATGATTTTTTTTATTCAAATCATCCTATATTTACATGTCACACAATATTCTAAAGAATCAAATCGCATATAGTTCTAATAAAACGGCTGTTACATTATGATCAAAGGATACTATATTCTTTAGGATATGTTAAACATTGCAGAAAAATTACCAAACATGCATTTGTATCCATCAACATATCAGAAACATGCATATCAATCACTTTACATTTGCAGTTCATGGTTAAAAAAACAAAAGAAAAAAAAAAAAAAAAAAAAAACAATGTGTAACATTACCTGATGATGCGGTTGTTGTGTTGAAGAAGATAGACTTGAATATTTTGCTTTGACTATGTGATTAAGTGTAGCCGTAATATGTCACGGTTCTCAAAACTGCAATGATTACTATTAATTAAGAGAAGGATTTTTTGTTTTATTTTTTTAGCTTGTATTATGGGAGCATTGCATATATACCCACTAAAACTCAAAAAGTTGCATATTTCTCCATAATACAAGTTTTTAATGCATGATGTACAATGCAACTTAAGCATGTTTTGGGTATATATGCAAATATGTAAATTTTACACAACAATTACATACCAAAACGGTACATTTGAAAAAGTACGCGACTATTTTATGACCTAAACCCTTGATTATATACATACAAAATATTTGGTAGAATCACCTTAAAAATTAAGTACCTTAACATACAAATAAATAATATTACATTAACATACGCGATATCGTAACTTCTCGCAAATAAATACATATGTCGAATACAATATTGGTTAATCGAATATACAATGTAGCTATTGAATCACTGCCAGTGCATCAACGTTTGCAATGTTTTTGTACGATGTTTCCCGTCCTTGAATGTCACGTTCACTGTGATGATAAAAAACCTGTGGAATCCAAGTAACAAAAAAAGTTAAACGTTGTAATAAAGTATATAATTGTAGGTACTTTTTAAATAAGAAACATACTATTCAATAACTTAGCACTACCAGTATAAACTTAGCACTGACAGTATTAACTTAGCACTGCCAGTATTAACTTCTTCCAGTCCATTCTTATTCGATGTCAAATTCGAGCCCATTCTACTACGACTATATACACAGATGCTTAACATCTTCATTGGGACGGGTGTATGATAGGGACCAATGATTATATATAGCTTCTAACAGAAACTATATATACACGTGACGCCAACGGACGCCAGCCACAATGAAACATGATTGATCTGAAGAAATTTACCAACTTCATTAAAGTACAAGGTTGTGATAATATTATGCATATAAAATAAAACGGTCACAAACATGCGACATAATCGTCTATACATTGCTATAAACCAGGTCAAGATATGGGCAATCTCAAGTTTAAAACTACCAGTCATAATTGATCAAAGCGTTGATGGTCATGGTAAGCTTAACACAGCCTCTATCAAAGTAAGACACCTATGTTATAAGCAAGCAAGTGGAGACAGCTTAGTACTTTAAGCGTCCACTCGAAATCCCATTGCCATGTCTATGAAATGGCTGCAAAGATTTGCACCAAACCTATTGCTATGACAGTGACATAGGAATGGGTTTTCGAGGGGAAGCTCAAAGTACCAAAGGTATGCCGAATAAATAATTATCGATTCTACAAAAAGTTAATTTTACAGAGATGAAAAGACAAAAAGCCTATCCAGCGATGAAAAGACTTTTAAGTGCAATGGTTAAAATTTTAATGTTGAAACTAGGGAATAAGATCTTGTATACAGGCAACCCATCTACCATACAGTCAAAAAAAATTTGACTCATTTTTTGCACATAATAGTGAGGCTCAGATCTGTATAAATCAATAGTTTCAAAAACATCAGGATATAACCGCCATGGCTGCAATAGTATAAAATATAGAATTGCCACGCCAAGACACGGAGTATCACATCATTTGCATGATTTAATAAGATACTTGTCATCCCAGCCTCGGAACAATATGATATAGTTGCGGATTCAAACGGAAGTTGAACATACCAATGTGGCCGCGTTACTTTGTAGATGTGTATGGAATTTCAACTTAGTGAACCCTTCTGAATCCCCCTACAGTACCTTTTGTCGTTTCAACTCCCTTTGAGCAAAGGCCTGCACCAGGCGATTTGCGGATTCAAAAGGAAGTTGAACATACCTCTATCACATCATCTGATTGATTTATTAAGATATATCATCACAGCCTCTATCAAAGTAAGACACTTATGAACAAAATAGAGTTTATACATGCAAAGGAAATGGTCAAAAAAGTTAAATGTCAATATGTTATAAGCAAGCAAGTGGAGATAGCTTAGTACTTTGAACGTCCACTCGAAATCCCATTGCCATGTCTACGAAATGGCTGCAAATATTTGCACCAAACCTGTTGCTATGACAGTGACATAGGAATGGGTTTTAGAGGGGAAGCTCAAAGTACCAAGTGTAAATAATTATCGATTCTACGAAAGTGTATGTGTTGAATGGGATAATGAAGGAGTGTGGCCTGCCATGAACAATACACACTATATCATTATCGTAATCAACACACCTCATAAAAAAGAAACACAATCAAACCCTTTCTGAGATCCCCTACTGGTCCTTTTGTCGTTTCAACTCCCTTTGTGCAATTGCCTGCACCAGGAAAATTGCTAGATTGTTGAAAAATGTTAGGAATTAGAAAATTCCAGAGTGAAGTGTCAGTCACCCCAAATGTTATCTAGCTTAAGTTAGCTCGTAGACTTGTCATTAGTTACGTTATTTAGTAGTTTATTTATTAGTTTGTAGTGTAGTATAGTTTAGTGCATCACCGTGGAGGAAGGACGGGTCTTTACCCACTGTATCCCTGATCCACAGGCCGATAGGAGGTCGTTATGTTTGTAAGTATAAATACCCCTTCCATCCATGGAAGGGGTGGTGCTTTCAATCTAATATTCAACATTTGTGAAGTAACTCTCTAGCAAGAACACCCTCTCTCTCTACTTTCTCTCTCTAAAATGGAAAACATGTATTTTGATCTCCCAAGACCACCCGAATCATCAAACACAATAAAATAATGATCCTACAATTGGTACCAGAGCCAAGGTTATGGTGTGTTGATGATTTATTGCGGTTTGAATCATGTTTGTGGCTGTTTGTTTGTACTATTTGTCTTGGTCGGATAATGGTTTCTTTCAAAATATTGTGATAAACAGTTTCTAACATGTTTTAGTAGTATCTTTTGGTCAAAAAGTGATGTCCAAATACTGTGGTCATAGTCATTTTGTCCAAAACTGATATGCTTAATATCATTCACTTATGTTTTCTTTCCAAATATTTTGGGTCAATGTGGTCATTTGTTCACTTCTGGTTGGTCAAAACTGTGGTCAAACAGGGTCTAAACAAGGCAAAAAGTAAGATTGTTATGTCACTATTTCTGGGTATATCATGAAGATGAACGGAAAAGTAACCGGAAAACTCATCGGAAAACATAAAAAATCTTGCTAGCGATTTGACACAAAACTGACCAGATGCATTGCACCTCTTATAGCGACTTGTCTTTACAAGTCGCTACGACTTGGCCTAGCGACTTGGTCGTGGCGAGTTAGCCTAGCGACTTGGCCATGGCGAGTTAGCCTAGCGACTTGGCCGTGGCGAGTTAGCCTAGCGACTTGGCCGTGGCGAGTTAGCCTAGCGACTTGGCCGTGGCGAGTTAGCCTGGCGATTTAGCCGTGGCGACTTAGTCGTGGCGACTTAGCCGTGGCGAATTGACAGAAATGTAGAAGAAGAAGTTACAATGACTATTTGACCTTGACCTATACCGAATACCAAAACTGACTCGACCACAAGACCATATACCATTTTACCGTGACTCATTACCTCAGTTTCAATTACAAAACATCATCAGTACTCATCGTACACAGATTCAAACCCCAAACCAATCTCTTATTTATCCTAACCCATCACTACTCAATACTTCAATCTATTCAAAATCAAATTATGCAATCGATCTCTGATTTCTGTGGGATAATGTGTTCTCTATGACCATTTTTCAGATCCATAACTCCACAAACATTAATCATCATAGATCTCTAATGTTTTAATATCCGAACACATCAAATGAGTAATCAAAACATGTAAGTCTTAATCTCCTTCTCGATTCGGTTCAAAATAAATCAAAAGATAAATGTAAAACAAAAAGATCTCAGACCTTTTCTCATGATTTTCAATATTTCATCAAACCTCAAGGGCCTTACTCATGAGAACAAAGGCTTTTCATCGATCGGTATTTGTTTTGCAATGTCTTACTTAATATTCGAACCATTTAAGAAAAGTTTGAGAAACAATGGTGTTTCTATCCGTTCTTTCGTTCGACTCAACAACAAGAAAAACTAAAACGTTAATTAATCTTACCTTATCGTTGTGGAACCATGTCTCAAAACCTCATGCCAACCCTGTGGCGAGGTCAGTCAAATCATAATCTATTAGCCATCCCTGTGGCTTATGAAGATATGAGTAACTGAGTGTGATGAAAAGAGGCGTACATGTAAAGGTGGATTTCTTTATTTGTGTTGTAAGAACGATTTGTAAAGGAGGTGTTTTTATCAGGAGTTGTTAGGGTTTGATGATAAGAGAGGCGTGTATTTTTTTTGAAGCAGATTGATGAAAAGGGGTAGGCGGATTTGCCTTTGATTCATTAGGTTTTGTGTAAAATGTTGATGGGGGCGGACAAGTTAAAGATTAGGGTTTGAATGTGTGTTGGCTGTGTGTTTTTGTGAAGTGATTAGGTTTAGACTAAATGAGAAAACTTAGGGCACATCCGTTATATATCCGGTTGAGAGAGTGTTTGGATTTTATTTGGATCGTGGGTTTGCCTAAGGCTTTGATGTCTCATTTGGATCATGGGCTTAAACTTATAAATGTGTCTATTGGATTTCACGTGGATCTGGGAGTTCAATTGGAAACGAGTATGTGCATGAGATAATGAAAATTTGGACAAATAAACTTTGTTATCTGAATTTTTATAAAATTTAGGATACATATTTTATTTTGTCTAAGTGAATGGTATTGAGGTATGGTCAAATTTCACAGAAGGATACAAATTCACGGCTTGAGCGAAAAAGTGAAAAATGACTACGGGGTTTGTGTACGGTATTATTGACGTTATCTTCATATGTGGTCATTACTATTAGCCGATGAACCGCTGCATGTTCCCCTAAAACAAATATTCACCGAAACCAAAGTTGTCATAACACATTCAAGCTGACATTGTTTACGGTTTGTCTTGATTTTGTAAAATCCCGCGAAAGAAACTATTTCTCGGTTTAAATCATAGACTTGTAAAATCCCGTGACAATGGAAACATCCTGGTAATAGTAAAGTGCATTTCCGGATCTATCTTACGGTTTATTCTTGGTTTTGTAAAATCCCGCGAAAGAAACTATTTCTCGGTTTAAACCATTAAAATTGTAAAATCCCGTATTGATGGAACCATCCTGGAGAAAAGGAAAGTGTATTTCGGGATCTTTTCTAATGCTGGTGCTACGGTTTCTGCTTCGAAGAAGGGATTAAAGGGTGTACTTCATGAATTGGATGTGTGTTTGGATATTCGTCATGGCAGTTTGGTTATTACAAGGTTTTTCGGGGTTATGTGCTGTTGACCATGGTCGGGATGAAACCATTATCAAAGTTCATTTAAATGTCAAAGAAGGCTAGATTTGAGCAGTTCAGAAGATGTGACAACGGCGTTAATTCAGTATTATTTATTTGAGGTTGAAGTGAAATATCATGGGCGAGTGTACTTAGTATCTGAAGATATCAGGGGATGGTTGGATGAAGATTCTTCATGATCCTTGTTTGAGCTTATTTTCAAAAACAAAGACTTGGAAATCTAGTTATTATTGGGTGTCTTTTACCTTTTCTTTTACCACTTGGGGGAATTGGGCTCATACCACTACAAAATAACTATCACTTTAAGGAGTTACATTGTAGTGCTCAGTGTCACATTCAATTGTGGATTTTTCAAGAGGTAAAGTACGTCTATTACTTGATGGTTGGTTGGTTGAAGAGTATAGAGTACTTAAGAGATTCAATGGAGCATGAAGTCTCGGCACCGCTCTTTGTTACATATGTGCAAGTTTAAGTCACGAGTTCGGGTTAGCTTACTTCAGAGTCAAATTCATCATATTGGGTTTTCTCCATCAGTTGTCACAACAAAGAGCCTACAGAATGATAATGGGGTTGATTACATGTTTTGCTAAGAGAGCTGAAAAGAGAGAGATTATGACGTCTGTTCACTTCAGTTCAGGCCTCGTACTCTAAAGAAAAGAAAAGTGTACGTTTCAGTGCGCTTTATCTTTGAAAGAAGAGAAATCTTCTTATGAAGTTTGAATACTTCAGTTCAAACCTCGTTATCTAAAGAAAAGAAATGTGTACGCTTCAGTGCGCATTATCTTCGGAAGAAGAGAAATCTTCTTATTATGACCATTCTCATCAACATGCTTCATACTTTTTCCATGCGCTTTAGTCTTCAAGTGAACCGGGCTACCACTGATTGTTTTCTCATTCCACTTGCTCGATTATAATGAAGATGGCGACATCACGTGCTTATTTTGCGGGAGAGAAGTGTGAATAGAACATTCGGATGATTTTCACTTATTTAATCAAGAATGGCATCTCTGTATGCAATTCTTGAGGGGGAGAAGAAGTGTGAATTTTTGGCATGATTGATTAATATGATTAATATTTGAGAATATATGGTCAAACGGCTCCTAACTCATGTAAGAACCGAGCTTCTTCTTATCGGATCATCTTTACATGGAGTTTCTTCTAAGAGTCGTTGGTTGACATCTTCACTCGGATTGATGAGTTTATCGACAAATTGATTCCGGTTAATGCTTCACGTATACATCAACATGATGATTCCAAACAATCTCTCTGTTCTTGTTTGATGTGATTGGTAGTTTGGTGTTACCATCTTGTGTGTTCGTTGCAGCCTGATTGCTGATTTCCTTGATGAACATCTTTCTGTTCTTGTTTGATTGGGAGGGATTTTAGTTAAGGGGATTTGCAAGATGTAAGTTAATTGGGATGCTTTTTGGTGGGATGCTTTTTGGTGTGAGTTGAAGATGTTAACTATCTATTCCCCAACTTGACAATCTTGAAGAAGGTCGAGTCTACAGTCGGTTCTAGATTTTCTGCTGCATGTTAGAAGACTAAAGACGTGTTGCATTTGATAATCCAAAGACTTCTTCTTAATTCATTCATCATAAAGATTGTCGGTTTAGGGGAGAGCACTGATGCGCTCCCAAACAGTCAAGCTAAATCACACAAGCCTGCCACTTGTGAATGGCAGACCGTAACAAGCTTAAAACTGCTCAGGAATGGATGCAATGAAGATCTGGAGAGTATAGTGTTTCCCCGGGTCGTTATGTCCCAGCGAGCTGTGCAATGGATCACCCAACGAATAGTGATCGAGAAATTTGAACGGAAAAGGAGATTTTGGATTATTATAACTACAGGAAAAGCCAACAAATTAAAACGGCTAAAATGCAAATTAAAGGAAATTAAAAAGATAAAAACTATTAAATAAACGCTATCACTATAATTAAAATGATGTTTTTGTTTTTATGTTTTACGAAACTGAAATTAAAAACTACGGGACGTACAAAGAAAAACGTGAAACTTACACAATATAAACCCTAAAAATATGAAAAATACATTTTTACAATCCTAATGATAAAAGAAAATTTATGGAAAAAGAAAATTATTTTTAAAACTAATTATCTAATTAAAAACTATTTTTAACTATTAAATAATTAGCTAAAATACAAGAAATTGTGAAATAAAGCTGGAAAAATAAAATTAAGACTTAGAAAAATCTAAATTATCAAAATAGAATTTTCAAAACTATTTTTGTATTTTTCTGATTATTTTTCTATTTTCTAGGAATTTTAAACTATTAAAAACTAATTAAATTACTAAAAATTACAAAATAAACTATGAAAAATCTGGAAAATTACCTTTTTTACTATTTATATTTATCTAAATCTAAGAAAATTGAAAAATTATTTTTTTGAACCTTTTCTGAATTTTTTGTATTAAAGACTAATTAAAAATGCTTAAAAACTACTTAAAATCAAGAAAAATAGCAAAACAGCTAGGAAAAATCTGAAAATTTCAGGGAAACTCTAAAATAATGTTAAGAAGCTAGGAAAAATGGAAAAACAGGCACTTGTTTGCAAGAAAATGAAACTGATGAATCAAGTGCTTATAAATAAGCACTAAAATAAGCCAAATGAACAAACTAAACCACCTACTGATTACAGAAGTTCTAAACTACTAAAAGTACTGAAATGCAACTAAAAACAACAAGCTCTAAACACTGGAATGCAAGATATAAAGATTTGATGATTATGATTATAAGCTAAAACAGTTATTAGGTACCTACTTGCAGTCACACAATAAGCACTCAAATAAGCTTAAAAGCAAAATCCAAATATTAAGACCTACACTAGACCTAAGTAGCTACTTATAACCAAAAGACCAGACCTTAACAAGCTTTTATAAGCTCTGTGCATGCTTGCACAAAAGCTGAGAAAACACTCAGAGTATACTGAGTTGTGAGCAGGGCACCAGGTCCTAACTTTGAGCTTATGCACAAGCTTATCCAGAGAGGTTAAGCTAAAAACAGATATGAGGTCTTAAAGACCACCTAGTAAACTACTTATAGACCAAAAATCAGACCTTAAAAAGCTTTAATGAAACCTGTGCAAATGCTGCAAGTTCTGCATAAATCCAATTTTTGACCCCTTTTGACTTTTGACAACAGCTTGAAAGTTGACTAAAATGAAACTTGATTCCAATTTTATGACTGATGATGATGTTATGTGATGTAAAGAACACAATACAAGCAATGTTTAACACTTTTAAACACAAAACAAGGTTTTTCAAATCCAAATCCACAACAGTTTGACAGTGAGACAGATTAAGACATGATTTTGACTTTTTGAACCAGCAGGTACAAATATTTGACAGATATGAGTGTACAAGGACTAAACAAACATTAACTAACAGATTTTAACACAAGAACAAGCCTAAAAGACAGGTACATCAGCAGATCCAAACACACCTTATTGAACTGTTTTGCAATCAATTACTAAACTAAAGACTGACCAAGCACAAGTTATGATCAAACTACTTTAAAATAACTAAAATACTACTATTGAAACAAGTCTTAACTACTGAGTACCACTGAAACAGATTAAGCTAAAAATGAGCTTGAACTTACAATCAGTCCAAAGCCACAATGGCCTGCCAACAAGGAAACCAAGAACACTAGCCTAATCCAACCCCTAACCTACTTTGATTCAACCCAATTCCAGCTCTGCTTCACCCATGGTCCATTCCATACCCATATCCATGATCAGTTGACTTTTGTTGACTTTAAGCACTTTTGATTGAAATTGTTTGAAACTTAAAAATGAGCTCACAGAAAGCTATGATAAGTTAGTGTGAACTTGTTTGAGCTTATAAACAAGCTTATTGAAGCTTATTCATGAGATTTGGACTTTGCAATTTTCAACAGTTAAGTGAAATACATGAAATGAAAATGCCACTGAAATTTATGCCTGAAAATGGTTTCTATTAATAGAGTAACTTGAAAATGAGTACATAGAACTAGAAAATTACAATTTAAAACTTAGATTAAGCTATTGCTACTAAAACGACATACATTTTATAAAAAATAAAAACTAACTACTCATTCTTGCTTCCTCTTGGTCTTCTTATACACCCAAAGTGCTTCTCTCACCTTTCTGAGTGGATCCCAGCAGCAATCTCAACCGTTGGATGCCTTTTGAGCCATCTTGGCCGTTGAGTGGATTTGGCGGGAAAATTGGTTTCCATATCCTGGACAGGGAAGAAGGTGCATTTAATGTGGTTTGAGTTGTTAGGTGAGGAGGGGGGAGACAAAGGGTGAGGTAGGGTGGACTGGTAGGTGGCTGGAGGGGGAAGGTTGCAGACAACAATGTCGGGGATGACAGGATTTTGGGGGCGGGTTTGTTTATTTTAAATCTTGGTATTGGGTTGGTCGGGTTGTGGGTAAAGGACCGGGTAAGTGAATTGGGCCAAGGGATTAATGTTTGGGCTTGGGTTATAATTAGGATCCGTTTGGTTTGTTTATTAAACACAAGGACCACTTTTGCACTTTCTCAAAACCAAAGGACCAATTCTGTAAATTATGAAGAGTAGTACAAGGACTAGTTTTGCCAACCTCTAATAATCCAAGGGTTAATTTTGACCTTTTTAAAATTCCAAGGATTAATTTTGACCATTTTTGGATTTTCAGGGACTAAATTGTAATTTCTCAAATATTTTTGGATTTTCCACCAAAGGACTAAATATGATAATTTATGTTTCCAAAAGGACCTTTGGTGACTTTTCTTTTAAAATAAAGGCTCAGGGACTATTTTTGATAATTTTAGAAACTTGGGGGACTGAAACTGCCAATTATGCAAACTTTGCTCGTTTTTCATCTGATTTTGAACATTTTGCATCTAAAACATTAAAAATGCAATTTTGGAATATTTTCAGTGTTTTGATGCATTTCTGAGCATTTTTAAACGTTTTGCAGTTCAGAATTAACCAAAAATGATGAGTATTTACACACTCATCAAGCACTAATTGGGGGAATGTGATATGTCGAATTTAATCCCCAATTAGACTTGCTCACATTATTCAGCATGTTGATTCTCACAGAGACTTCAAGCGATCTTCTCAACAAATTTCAAGTATTTGGGCAGTCAAAGAGTTGCTGATTCTGAAGTATCAAAACCAGAAAGGGGTAAGGAGACAAGCATCTAAACGCGAGTAAACTTGATGAACTTAATACTTCTAAGTAATTTAAGATATCCCGGGAAGACAAATGTTATTACCGCAGAGAAACTCAAGGTTTGACTCATGGCGAGTAAACTTGATGAACTTAATTCTTCTAAGTGATTGAAGGTATCCCGGAAAAACAAATGTCATGACCGCAGAGAAACTCAAGGTTTTACTCATCAAGGCGTTTAGTATTCTTATTCCAACTATGTGGGGGAAGCGATGTTAGAGAATGTTTCTGAAGATATAAGAGGTACATTGGTGTGTGATGATCTCGATGTTATCGCAATCATCAGGGGAGATAGAATTGTGTACATTGGGGATGCTCAGCTGTTTTACTTGAGGGCTTAATCTGTGATTCAGAGATATAATCACTTATTCCGGTGTTGACATCCGCAGAGATTGTCACCCGCAGAGATAATCAGTGATTCGGCCTGCTTCTTCAATGTTATCGGTTGTTCTCTCTTTAGGGAATGTGTGTACTTCGGGTCCCTGAGCTTCATACACGATCATCAGGGAAGAAAGCCATTGTTTACCACAAACATTGGGGAGGTGTTTTCCTTCCGGGCATGATGTGTATTCGGGAGAGTTCTTGGATATTGGTGTACTTCAGGTTCTTGAGCTTCATACACATTCATCAGGGACGAAAGATGTGAACATTGGGGAGTTGTTCTTCATTCCCCTCATGAAGTGTATTTGGGAGAGTTCTTGAGCATTATACAAAGAGACTGACTGCATCAATTCAACTACGTGGGGGAATTGTTCTCTTTACACCTTTTGGAATGGATCGCTTCAGACGTCAGTTGAAAAGGAAATTTGAGAAGATTGTTTTATGTGTGGGATGATACGATGATGTTCTTCTTGTTGATGATATAACCTCGAACGAAGAATCACGGTGATTATTCTTGAAAGGAGCAGTGGGATTTATGATAATGGTGTGCTTCTCTGTGCACCTGGCTAAGGCAAGCTTGAACTAGAGCTTCGAATCTGCTCAGCTATAGGATTTTCGGTTTGAGGGGAAGCTGCCAAAGTCTCACTTTCAGATGGTTCAATTTCTTTCCTCAATGCAAGAGCCTCGAAAGCTTTGGTGGTGAAAGTTTTAGGGATGATGACTTCTATCTTCTACAACGGGGCTGCTTGATATCCTTATCTCGGTACTCGTATCATCATCTTCTTAAACTATATCATCTACTCTATCCTTGTAAATATTTATTCGAAAAACAAAATACAAAAATATAAAACCAACAAAAAGAAAATAGAAAAATATAAAACCAACAAAAGAAAATAGAAAAATATAAAACCTTCAAAAATCCCATAAAAATCAGAAAAATTCAAAAAAAAAAATACCAAAAATATGTTTTCTAAAGACATGTCTTCTGATATCGATAACATCTACGGTCTTAGAAATGTCATTCAATAATGGCACGGGACTTTAGATGAAGTTCGAGCAGGAGGTGTAAATATTCTTTTTTCTAAACATGTCTCAAAATATGGCTTACAGTTATTTCAGACTGTAACCCGGGCTTCAAATAATGGCTTGCAGTTACTTCAGACTGTAACCCGTGCTAAAACTATGGTTTGCTATTATTTCTGATAGCAACCCGCTCTTCAAGGAAGGAAAGTGCTACGCTTAAACGATTTTCACAATTTTCGTGCACTTATCCTAAAACTAATTGAGGAAAGTATGTCGAAGGACTGCTGTTCCTACACAAATGTTTTTCCGTCTAAAATTCTTCAGAAAAATATTTGTTGTATTTCAAAATGGTGGTAAAATGAGTTGCTTGGAAAATCAATCAGAATCAGAGTTTTCGTATTAATTTGCAAACTCAATCAATGACTTCTGCGCTTTTAAATTTTTTTCAAAAATTGAGTCATTGATTGAGGGGGAGAATGTTTTCAAATCTATATCATCTAACGAGCTTTCTTAGTTATCCTACGTGCTTAATTAAAAATGATATTTGCCTGTGTCGAAGGACTAGGAATTTAGGATATGATTGTTAGGTTTAGATGATTAGAGTTTGATTAACACATAAACCCCCTGCTTTATATGATCTGATTGTTATGTTGAATTGACTTTTATTAGTCGATTGCTGTTTGGGTGTTGTCGACCACCATATATTTGTATGTGTGTTCACTAACATATGCAGGTATATTGGTATATAAGAATGTTCCCGATCCGGATCCCACAAATGAACATGATTGGATGCCACAAGGAAAGGGTAACGATATCTTGGGTTGACAAATGAAGAAACGGAGCTTAATTGGACTTCAATGGAGAGTTGGCATATATGCAACGTAAGAGGTCTCACTGCATCAGCAGATGGTTTTCTTCTAAGTGATTGAAGAAACGGAGCTTAATTGGACCTCAGTTGGCATTCAAAATGCAACGTAAGAAGAAGTCTCACTGCATTTGCAGACGGTTTTTCTTCCAACCCTACAACAACAACAACGGAAGCTTCTCAACCACTAACGTATCTTTGTGCAGGATACCATTTTTAAACAATTTTGAATAAATTTGAATAAATTGTTTTGAAAATGGAATATATTGTTTTAAAAATATATTGGACTAAATTTTGAAAATCACCGGACTTCATTTTATCAAAACTTGAGTCACTCAATTATCGACTACGGTCATGGATTGAGGGGGAGAGTGATTTAAAATAATATATTTTCAAACGATATTTCTTCACAAAAGTTCCGCTTTGTACTATATAAGTGGTGATCTAAAGATTTAATGTTATGTCATGGTATGATTTTTTCGTTAGAATCAAGGTCTTTCAAAATGAAATTTTTTCTGTTCTTGTTTGATTGTGAAATTGTTTTATTTTACTAAAAGATCTCTTAAAAACTTTCATACCTGATACTAACAATCTTTAATGTCTTAAATTGATCCTTATCTGTCATTTTTCAAAAATTAAATCTCGCCACGTCTTTCCCCAAAATTTTCTAAATGATTTAAATCAGTTGGGATCACAAATCTCAGTTGGTTTGAATTTTTTTATCAGGGGAGAGATCGTGATTTAAATCTCAAATCTGTTTAAATGGAATTGGTTTTAGTCCTTTAAAGGCACTCCTGCCTCCATGTGCCAAACGATTTCAAATACATAATGCACATGTTGAGGAGGAGGATTTATCCAAAAACCAGATGAGTATTTAAACAAGGCCACATTTTCTCCCATGTTTTCTAAACCTAATTAAATCACTTGGGATCCAAAATCTCAAAGGGTTTGATATTTTTGATCGGGGGAGAATTTGTGATTTAATTATGAAATTTGATAAAAGGTGATCGTTTTGATTTAATTGTGCACGCTGCTCTCTCATATGTGCTAAAAGCTTTCGAATCTTGAAGCATATATTGAGGGGGAGCATTTTTAAAGATAAGAAACTATCAAGGTGCAAATGCTTTTATGTTTTATCATAAAGTACCTTGATTGAGTTTTAAATGGTTTCTTAATGGCTTGTGTGATCGTAAATGTGCTTCAAAAGAACTCTTGCCTCTATGTGATAAAATGATTTCAAATATCCTACGCACATATTGAGGGGGAGAATTTTACCATGAAAATCAAATGGCTTTTTCGTATGAAAATTGTGATCAAAGAAAATATTTCAAAGTCCTCTTGCCTCCTTGTGTTAAAAAAAAATTTCAAAATCATACGCACATGTTGAGGGGGAGGTTTTCTAAATGATCAAAACTATTAAGGTACAAAATGCTTTAATCTCGTATCACAAGTACCTTGATTGTTTTTCCAAATGATTTTTCGATTGGTTTCATGAAGGAAAGAACAATACCAAAAGACCGACCAATTTACTTTATGCATGGTGTTATAAGGATGGTTAGGTTAGGTATTCGTTCCCACGATCCCGCCAGAGCCGGAGGGATCTTCCCAGGGACAATCCACTAGATAGTGTAGAGTCCTTAGGTATGATGAAAAAAGGAGAAAAATGAGAAATGGGAAGAGTGAGGACTGAGACAGAGCTAGTACTGGAATAAACCCAACAAGGTTCTAGTAATGAAGTCTCGGTAAGCACTGAAGGGGTTGAAGAATGAAAAAGAAATGAATATGAAAAAGGGTAAAAAAAAATAGCCCTCCAATAATTCAACCTTAGGGCAGTAACCGGGTTCAATTCATATGCTACTGGTGTTTACTAAGGTAACATCGGTATTGAAGACAAGACGTCATGGACCCAGTGACGCACTGCACTAAAACTTCCCAAGCCACTCAAGTTCCTCTTAAAAGGGCTTGTTTCATTCTCACGGGGAACCGACATGATCTATCGACTTTCTCTTAGAGATTGTGGATATTGAAGAAGGAGACCCTCTCCCTAGTCTCCGGCACAAGAACCAAATATGCACGATTGAGTCTAGAGCCAAGAGATCATCCACAATATCTCATTAGGACACTAAATTATTGAAGACTTGCTGTTTCACACAATGTGGAAAGTAAGTACATATTAAGAGTCCTACGCATTATCCTTGTGGTATTGCCAGAACATCCGAGTGATATGAAAATATTCACGATGAAGATGGAAATCCTTCTAGAGCCAACATCAAACAAGCTCTTGGTGGGTGACATGTGAGATCTTCTCGTAAGATCAAACTTGTGACAACTGGATAGAAACAATGGGGCGATTCAGTCTTGAATCATCCTTGGTCCAGGAATGGAATTGACGAATACTTTTGGAAAAACCGTTCGATGTGCAAATCTTCTTTTCTCTAGCACGTCGAATGTGTACTTATGTTTTCAAAAATTCAAAAAATATCTCTGATTGAAAAATACTTTTAGAAAAACCGGTCGATGTGCGAATCTCTTCTTTTCACTAGCACGTCGATTGTGTACTATTTTCAAATACAAAAAGTGTTTTGATTGAAAATTGATCTTTCTCATAAAACCTTCGTCGTATTGCAAAACTCTTTATTCTAAGCAATGTGCGATTGTTTTCAAATCAATTTTTCATCAATCAGTGAATCTCAATTCGCTGGTTCACTCACTCCGTGTTGTCTTCTTTGAGACGTTCCAGTTTGAGAACAGCTAGAACAGCTGCGAAACCCTGTCAAGGAGATTCTTAGGAATCCTACCTGATCACAGGCAGTACTTGTACTGATCAACGGGGAACCGTGGGCCGTGTACCTCAATTCAACGAAAGTGATCAAAGACACTTTCGTGCGCTTTATTGCTAACTGTCGTATGCAGGTACACCCCGACGATTGCAGCTGATCAGAATTGAGGAGTCAATCCAAAGCCGCATGTTCACAGCAACCTCACTTAATTGAAGAAATCATGACTGGTGCATATCTACATAACCTGGTTATGATATTTTTATACTATGCTTCTGCTACGCTGCTGCAAAAATCATGAACCAGTAAGGCTTCCGCTACTCTGATGGAAAGATGTCATGATTCAAAAGTGTGAGCATGTCGGTCCGAAAGTCACAACTTCACATGCTGGCAACACAACTAAGGGTGATTCAGAGATTTACTGTGGCTGATGATCTCAATGAAAGCTCGAAGATCATCAAAGATGTGGATCAGTTCAAAGGCCTCCACTTAAAGTACTAATCTATGCGGACTTGGAAGAATCACTGCTTAAGCACAAAGATTGCAGAATTGAAGAATTGAAGTCTACGAGCTCAAGAACAAAGTCAAAGAATAGATTGCTAGGATTCGAAATGTAAAACATGGGGTGACCTCCCTTAGGGGGAGATTGTTTGGAATTAGAAAATTCCAGAGTGAAGTGTCAGTCACCCCAAATGTTATCTAGCTTAAGTTAGCTCGTAGACTTGTCATTAGTTACGTTATTTAGTAGTTTATTTATTAGTTTGTAGCGTAGTATAGTTTAGTGCATCACCGTGGAGGAAGCACGGGTCTTTACCCACTGTATCCCTGATCCACAGGCCGATAGGAGGTCGTTATGTTTGTAAGTATAAATACCCCTTCCATCCATGGAAGGGGGGTGGTGCTTTCAATCTAATATTCAACATTTGTGAAGTAACTCTCTAGCAAGAACACCCTCTCTCTCTACTTTCTCTCTCTAAAATGGAAAACATGTATTTTGATCTCCCAAGACCACCCGAATCATCAAACACAATAAAATAATGATCCTACAAAAAAACAAAAGGAACAGTATGGGATCTCAGAAAGGGTTTGATTGTGTTTTTAAGATCATAAAAAAAGTGTTTTCCTAAAAAAGAAGCATAGTTAACCCTTCTGAGTCCCCATACATTAACATTTAACTATGATTTTTATATTTACTAAAATGCATACCTTATTGACTATTATGCGATCACAACAACAACAAACAAAAGGCAATAGCGTAGTGCGAAAGGATAGAGAAAGCATACGACAAACACAAAAGGCAATAGTATAGTAAAAAGAAAGCAAGCAAACAAGCAAACAGACATAAAACCAAAAAGCCCAGGCACACCAAAACCAGGCCAACAAAAGGGGGCAACACAGAGCAAATCAAAGTAGCACACGAGGCATAAAGCTAAGGCAAAAATACACGAAGCACCAAAAGACCGAACGCAGGGAGCAAGACAAAGCAGGCAAACCTAAGGGAGCAACAACAGAGCAACGCAAACCACGCACGGGGCCTAAGACTACGGCAAAGAAAAAAAGAGGCCACAAAACAAAACACGCAAGGAGGCAAAAGGGGACACCTAAAAGCCAACCTAGCACCACTACCCGCAAATCTCATTCTTCGCGTCTACTAATCTCATTCTTCGCGTTTCATTCTTCACGTACCCATACTGCATGTATAACACGTAATCGTTATTACCTCAACTTATGATCCATAAATCATCAAACAACTACTTTTCCTATGCAAATGACCAATACCCTGACTAACATCCTAAACTAACATAACACAATATCATCTATAAATCAATAAACATCCTAAACTAACAAACTAGCAGTAAATTATAACATTTGTACCTGAGATATTAGGCTCAATAGGAAGAGAATCAAGCCCTTTATAATAGCCCTCAAGAGTATTTCATTGACTAACATTTATTTTCATTGATTTTGCGTTTGATTGAAAACCCTAAATCTGCTATTAATTAGAATCTAACTGTGTGTTTTGACCGAGTGTAAGAGAGATAAATGTGTGAAATACTGAAAGTCAAACACACACTACTTGACCATTTTCTAATAAAAGTAAATAAATAAATAAAACTAACTTATTTCTTCAAGTTAATAAAGCATTAAAACCTAAAATTAACCATTGTACTGATCATTGATCATTGATCATTTACATATAATTACTTATATAAACAAAGTAGCAGTTAATAGCAAGCATCCATACAACCATCAAATATACATCATCAAAACACAAAAAAAACTTCCAAAGCTTCCTATGCTCCATCTTCAGACTCATCAACTTCATCCAAATCTTCCAAGAACTCCTCCTTCTCCGACAGACTCCGACGACATAGCACCAAAAGCTGAGCCAGCAAATCAATCTTCCTTCGATCCTTCAACTGTATCTCACGAAGGGCATACTCACCAGTTGCTGCAACAGCATTGAAACGAGTAAACAATCTAACAGCCTCATCGATTGTCTGTTCTTTTTTGGCAACAGTTTCCCTCAGAATGCTGCTCTCTTCTCCCATCCGCTCGATCAACTTTTTCTCCTCTGCTATGTCTTGCAATATCAACAACCTGAAAGCATCGCTGAGCTTGCCGGATTCAGTGGCGGCTTTCATTTCATCGATATTAGGTGTGGAAGACATTTTGTGTGTTTAGGGGTAAAATTATTTGTGGAGTTTAATAGACTCCTTGAGATCGTTTTGAGCCTTAGGGTTAAACAATAACAAAGATGATAAACGTTGCACATCGTAATAATCAAAAGAACACTTTGTTATTGACACAAGGTTTATATTTAATAATCACTCCAAGCCTCAAATATTATTTGATCAGAATAATACGATTACACTAAACTTGTAACAGGGATCAAAGATCCTTGAGGCTAAACTAAACAAACACTAATCTAGGCGTTTATAGGAACACACCTACACACACACCTTTACTAGACGTCTACATTGAAAGACTTTTATTTCAAATCTATATCCCATGTCCTCTTTATATACTAGAGGATTAGGGTTTACAAGATACTACGAAGGACTAAATAATAAATCTTCTTTTGCAAGCAAGTCCTTCCATCTTTTTGTAGATTTCTTCTTTTTCTCTTTAAGCCCTTGATGTTTCATTCTTGTATTTATTTTGTCTTATCAAATCCAGGGAACCTAAAACCCAACAATCTTCCCCTATTTGATGATGACAAAACAAACAAAGTCGTGTACGAACTTCCCTAGACGAAGTAGCAGAAGTTGAGATAAAATCTCACCATGAATGAAACATTCTTGTCTTCCCCTTAATCCATGCCACGCTACTCCTATATTTCTTCCCCTTTTTGTTATCAACAAATAGAGAATATAAGCAGTAGAAACTTCCCCTTGAGTGGTGCATGAAAATGATTCTTCAAATCAGTAAGCTCTATGTAATGATCACTTGTGAAGAAAACCAAGTATAACGAATTTGATGAAGAAGTAAAATAACCCAAACTTGTGTCTTATGTCTTGTACTATCCACGTGACTCCAAACTTATACTAACACCATATAAGTAGACCACAATCTCTTGACAAAATCTTCATCTTCAATGAGACACTGAGCACTACAATGTAACTCCTTTAAGTGATAGTTTACTATGTCTTCATCCATCCACCCCTTGACCTATGAAAACTAGATTTTGCAAGTCTTCGTCAACATCCTGTAAGCACGGACAAGTTATCTACAAAGTGTAACACCCACTTTGAGATATGATAAGAACACGCATCCAAGAAAATCAACTACAACATCAAATAAATGATAAATAATCCTCTTCGTAATCAATTCTTCAATAAAACCAAAAATGAGCCTTTTAAAACTTTTAAGAACAAATACCAATCTTCTCGTGTGTGCGAACCAAAATCCCATGTGTGTGTCACCAAAAATCTCAGTACCAAAAACATGTACAACTTCCCCTCAATTCCAAAACCTCATCAGCAGAAACGAATAACGCAAGAAACACCAGCAGTGGAATTGAGATAACACTAGCAGTGGTTTCGAGAAAACACTAGGAGTGATTTCGAGAAAAACACTAGAAGTGGTTTCAGAAAAACACTAGAAGTGGTTTCAGAAAAACACTAGAAGTGGTTTCAGAAAAACACTATCAGTGGTTTCGAGAATACACTATCAGTCGTTTCAGAAAACACTAGAAGTGGTTTCGTAAAAACACTAGGAAAGCTGCTTCTAACCATGAATCATAAATACCACACAATGTATAAACAACCTCCATCAAGAATTAGAACAAGTAACACAAATTCAAGAAGTTGAATATGCATGAAAACCCAAAAATTTGAATTATTAAACCAGTTTCTGAAAACCCTTCAGCAGCCAACTTCGACAATGAATAACTTTTTACTGGAAGCTCAGATCGAAAATCCTTCCGGTGGAAAGTTAGATGGGTATATAGAGAACACCCACCAAAAATTTCGGCACGATCCAACGATTAACGAAAAAGTTATGATCGTTTCAAAACAGTGCTGCAGAAAAATACGAACTTTGTATAACTTCGATTTTCTTCATTCTTTTTCGCCAAGAAACCTTGTGAATCCCTAGGTAACGAGCTCCCCAAGCTCTGATACCAATTGTGGAGTTTGATAGACTCCTTGAGATCGTTTTGAGCCTTAGGGTTAAACAATAACAAAGATGATAAACGTTGCACAACGAAATAATCAAAAGAACACTTTGTTATTGACACAAGGTTTATATTTAATAATCACTCCAAGCCTCAAATATTATTTGATCAGAATAATACGATTACACTAAACTTGTAACAGGGATCAAAGATCCTTGAGGCTAAACTAAACAAACACTAATCTAGGCGTTTATAGGAACACACCTACAC
The DNA here is from genome assembly GCA_019973895.1 of Chrysanthemum seticuspe. Lineage (NCBI taxonomy): Eukaryota > Viridiplantae > Streptophyta > Magnoliopsida > Asterales > Asteraceae > Chrysanthemum > Chrysanthemum seticuspe. The sequence continues at coordinate 326,273,713 of BPTQ01000008.1, read as the reverse complement.
ACACACCTTTACTAGACGTCTACATTGAAAGACTTGTATTTCAAATCTATATCCCATGTCCTCTTTATATACTAGAGGATTAGGGTTTACAAGATACTACGAAGGACTAAATAATAAATCTTCTTTTGCAAGCAAGTCCTTCCATCTTTTTGTAGATTTCTTCTTTTTCTCTTTAAGCCCTTGATGTTTCATTCTTGTATTTATTTTGTCTTATCAAATCCAGGGAACCTAAAACTCAACAATCTTCCCCTATTTGATGATGACAAAACAAACAAAGTCGTGTACGAACTTCCCTAGACGAAGTAGCAGAAGTTGAGATAAAATCTCACCATGAATGAAACATTCTTGTCTTCCTTTGTCTTCCCCTTAATCCATGCCACGCTACTCCAATATTTCTTCTATATCCAACATTATTGATAGTTGTGTGTTTAGGGTTAAAATGATTGATACTTGTGTGTTTTTTATGGTTAGGTAAGTATACATAATTACAATGTACCTCACAATTTGCACAAATAATCACAAAAAAACACTTAAGAGGCATCGAAAAATTTATTTTGGGTGTTACTGTAGCCCTTTCATATTCTTCCATGCATAAATGTGATATGCAATAGTTCAAAAAAAAAAGAAAAAAGTGATATGCAGGAGGAGTATTTAGCAAGATATCTAATATTGCAATTTAAACCCTTCATTTTTTCATTGGATCTAAACCAGCCCCTATATACTAGGGGTGTTCACGGGGCGGTTCGGATCGGTTCGGTTAGAGATTTTAACTATCCATCACGGGGCGGGTAGTTCATTCTACTATCCAAAACCGAACTGTACTAGGCGGGTAACCGGACATGCGAGTATCCGAAATGAGCGGTTACCCGCGGTTCGGGTCACGGTTAACCATTCAAAAAAATTAATCGAATCGAATCGGGCGAACAATAACATAAATTAGAACGTAATATGTCATTTTAGTAAAATTAAATAACACTAAAGATATTAGAATAATAGTAATGTTGTTGTGTCGCAATAGCAACATTCAAATTACCATATCTAACAAAATAACTAATACTAATTATTTGACATTTATAGATTACGATCACATTAATCATATGTAATCCATGGACGTTAGTAAATGATAAAATTAGATAAGTAAAAATGCATTATGAACCGTGATAATCGGGTTTTTCGGTTTCGGTTATCGGTTTTTAGCGGTTATCGGATTTGCTCAACTTCTTAAAATTTATGTCAACTGCAATACATCGACCAAAATCAAAGTTAGTCATCTTTACAATGTAGCACATTGACCAAAATCAAAGTTAGTCATCATTACTATGTAGTCATCTACAGTAGAACTGAAGAAGACTAATCTTGCTTTAAAGACACTACAACTTTGGCAAACAATGAATTCGGTGGTCATTAATTTGCGAACCATGCAAATTTGCATAACAAAACCCACGTAAACATTACCCGACAAGGTTACAACAACATTACGCAACAAGAATTGCTGACACAATAGGATATGGACACATATGATAACATCAATTGCAATACCTTGCATGTAACTACTTGCATACAATATTACGTAAATTGCTGACACAATATGATGCTGACACATATGTTTAGCCATACTATATGAGTTAGGGGTTGTTTACTTTTTTGAATACTTTTTTCGCCCGCGTATACACGTTTATACACACATTCGTACGTTTATACACGTTTTTGTCTGTTTTAATACGTTTTCGTACGTCTTTGTCCCCTTTAATATGTTTTTATACGTTTCCGTTTTTGTTTACAGTTTTTCGTCCGTGTTTACACGTTTTCGCTAGTTTTTTCATGTTTCCGTCCGTTTGAATACGTTTTAGTTTGTTTTACATACTAACGTACATTTTCAAACGTTTCATACATTTTCATATGTTTTACATATGTTTTCGTCCGATTTACCCCGTTCTCATCCGTTTTTACCCATTTTTGTATGTTTTAAGAATTTTTCAACCGTTTTCAAAGGTTTTCTTACACTTTTACACAGATTCGTACGTTTATACACATTTTCGTCTGTTTTAATACGTTTTGGTCCGTTTTCTTACGTCTTTGTCCCTTTTAATCAGTTTTTATACGTTCCCGTTTTTGTTTACTGGTTTTCGTCCGTGTTTGCACGTTTTCGCTGGTTTTTTCATATTTTAGTCCGTTTGTATAACTTTTTACACACATTCGGCCGATTCCAGCTGTTTTGCACGTTTTCGTCCCATTTACCCCGTTTTCATCCGCTTTTACCCATTTTCGTATGTTTTTAAGAATTTTTCAACCGTTTTCAAAGGTTTTCTTACACGTTTACACAGATTCGTACGTTTATACATGTTTTCTTCTATTTTAATACGTTTTGGTCCGTTTTCTTACGTCTTTGTCCCTTTTAATCAGTTTTTATATGTTTCCATTTTTGGTTACTGGTTTTCATCCGTGTTTGCACGTTTTCGCTGGTTTTTTCATCTTTTAGTCCGTTTGTATAACTTTTTACACACATTCGGCCGATTCCAGCTGTTTTGCACGTTTTCGTCCCATTTACCCCGTTTTCATCCGCTTTTACCCATTTTCGTATGTTTTTAAGAATTTTTCAACCGTTTTCATACGTTTTCTTACACTTTTAGACAGATTCGTACATTTATACACGTTTTCGTCTGTTTTAATACGTTTTGGTCCGTTTTCTTACGTCTTTGTCCCTTTTAATCGGTTTTTATACGTTCCCGTTTTTGTTTACAGGTTTTCGTCCGTGTTTGCACGTTTTCGCTAGTTTTTTCATCTTTTAGTCCGTTTGTATAACTTTTTACACACATTCGGCCGATTCCAGCTGTTTTGCACGTTTTCGTCCCATTTACCCCGTTTTCATCCGCTTTTACCCATTTTCGTCTGTTTTTAAGAATTTTTCAACCGTTTTCATAGGTTTTCTTACACTTTTACACAGATTCGTACGTTTATACACGTTTTCGTCTGTTTTAATACGTTTTGGTCCGTTTTCTTACGTCTTTGTCCCTTTTAATCGGTTTTTATACGTTCCCGTTTTTGTTTACAGGTTTTCGTCCGTGTTTGCACGTTTTCGCTGGTTTTTTCATCTTTTAATCCGTTTGTATAACTTTTTACACACATTCGGCCGTTTCCAGCTGTTTTGCACGTTTTCGTCCCATTTACTCAAACATTATGTTTGTAGGTTGCTAATTATGGAAGCCATGGCTTAAAATCTAAATAATTTTTTGTCAACTCAAGAAGCGAACTTAATTATCCATTTTCGGTTTAAAACCATATGTGTCAACCCAAGAATCAAGCTTAATTTCGGGTCAACCCAAGAAGCGAACTTAATTCATAATCGGTTTTCAGTTCGCTTTGGTTTAATTATAGTTCGGTTCGTTTCGGTTTTCGTGTTGACCAAAATAAAAATATAACCGATTTAACGAAACAAAACCCGATAACCGAACAGATCAACACCCCTAATTTATAGTCATAGTTTAAAAGAAGGAGGACTTAGTTTGCCGTTTTTAAGCATTAGGTCCTTAGAGATTGGTGGATCTTAGGGATGACAGGGAGGCTGCGAGGTCTAAGCTGCAGGGGTTGAATGATCTCATTACGCAAAAGGAAGCTAAGAAGATCAAGAGTCAGAAGTCGTTAAATTATTGAGAATTTTATTATGTACGACATTACAATTTTATATACATTCCAATTTTATTGTATTTGAATATATTTTGAATATATTTTTATTAGAATTTGTTTTGATATATATTGATTTCTTATATGTGACTAAAAGATTCATATAGTCACAATTATTAACACTTTTTTGTCACAGTTTGCTTAATTCGACGCGTGACTAAATGTTAGAAAGGGCCACACAAACATAAAATTAATGTGGCCATTGGATGAGCAATAGTCACACAAAACACACATTTCTTCACTTAAAACACCATATGGTCACACTTATTAACACTTTTGGCCACTTTATGCTTAATTTGTATGTAACTAAATACCCAAAAGAAACATGCTTTGTGTGACTAAATGTTAGAAAAGACCACACAAACATAAAATTAATGTGGTCATTGGATGATCAATAGTCACACAAAACACACATTTCATCACTTAAAACACCATATGGTCACACTTATTAACACTTTTGGCCACTTTATGCTTAATTTGTATGTGACTAAATACCCAAAACAAACATGCTTTGTGTGACTAAATGTTAGAAAAGGCCACACAAACATAAAATTAATGTGGCCATTGGATGATCAATAATCACACAAAACACACATTTCATCACTTAAAACACCATATGGTCACACTTATTAACACTTTTGGCCACTTTATGCTTAATTTGTATGTGACTAAATACCCAAAACAAACATGCTTTGTGTGACTAAATGTTAGAAAAGGCAACACAAACATAAAATTAAAGTGGCCATTGGATGATCAATTGTCACACAAAACACACATTTCTTCACTTAAAACACCATATGGTCACACTTATTAACACGTTTGGCCACTTTATATTAATTGTATGTGACTAAATACCCAAAACAAACATGCTTTGTGTGACTAAATGTTAGAAAATGCCACACAAACATAAAATTCATGTGGCCATTGGATGATCAATAGTCACACAAAACACACATTTCTTCACTTGAAACACCATATGGTCACACTTATTAACACTTTTGGCCACTTTATACTTAATTGTATGTGACTAAATACCCAAAACAAACATGCTTTGTGTGACTAAATGTTAGAAAAGGCCACACAAACATAAAATTCCCACACAAACATAAAATTCATGTGGCCATTGGATGATCAATAGTCACACAAAACACACATTTCTTCACTTGAAACACCATATGGTCACACTTATTAACACTTTTGGCCACTTTATGATTAATTGTATGTGACTAAATACCCAAAAGAAACATGCTTTGTGTGACTAAATGTTAGAAAAGGCCACACAAACATAAAATTCAAGTGGCCATTGGATGATCAATAGTCACACAAAACACACATTTCTTCACTCAAAACACCATATGGTCACACTTATAAACACTTTTAGCCACTTTATGGTTAATTGCATGTGACTAAATACCCAAAACAAACATGCTTTGTGTGACTAAATGTTAGAAAAGGCCACACAAAAATAAAATTCATGTGGCCATTGGATGAGCAATAGTCACACAAAACACACATTTCTTCACTTAAAACACCATATGGTCACACTTATTAACACTTTTGGCCACTTTACGATTAATTGGATGTGACTAAATACCCAAAAGAAACGTGCTTTGTGTGACTAAATGTTAGAAAAGGCCACTCAAACATAAAATTCGAGTGGCCATTGGATGATCAATAGTCACACAAAACACACATTTCTTCACTTAAAACACCATATGGTCACACTTATTAACACTTTTAGCCACTTTATGGTTAATTGTATGTGACTAAATACCCAAAACAAACATGATTTGTGTGACTAAATGTTAGAAAAGGCCACACAAACATAAAATTCATGTGGCCATTGGATGATCAATAGTCACACAAAAGACACCTTTCTTCACTTGAAACACCATATGGTCAAACTTATTAACACTTTTAGCCACTTTATGATTAATTGTATGTGACTAAATACCCAAAACAAACATGCTTTGTGTGACTAAATGTTAGAAAAGGCCACACAAACATAAAATTCAAGTGGCCATTGGATGATCAATAGTCACACAAAAGACATATTTCTTCACCTTAAACAACATATGGTCACACTTATTAACACTTTTTGCCACTTTATGCTTAATTGTATGTGACTAAATACCCAAAACAAACATGCTTTGTGTGACTATACAGTGTTTATGGTCACTAATACGGATTAATCCAACAAAATTTGTACCTAATTAGTCACACATGTTACGGTTTTGGTTACTCTTTTGCAATAGAGACTAAAAAAAAGTCAAACACGTGACCATAGGGTACCTATGGTCGCGCGACCTTTAGTCACACACGGCCGAAAAAACATGTGTGACTATATGTATATCGTCACACATATTCGGTGTGGCCAAATCCACTTTTTGTTCTAGTGTAAGCTAGACATAGTGTCTTAAGGCAAATTAAGTCCTTATCAAGTTAAGTAGATCTTTCCTACTCACACATAGATCACACTCAAAGACTCTTGTAGATCTATTGTTTCACTTAAATCCATTACTCTTACGCTCTCAAACTCACACATCATTTTTCACATGATCCCTCATATCTAACTTTGGAAATATTTTATAGCAAAATTGATCATAATCATCCTTACGTCAAAATTGGTGGAAATTGATCAAATTCTAGTTTTTCCATCTTAAGCCTTTAGGATATTCTCCAAAGCATGAATCTAAGTCACTAACTGATCTCTAGGATCACTTAGCTCCATTTGACACTCTCAAAATCTTTAGTGTCATCTTTGTTCATTTAGTGGTACTCATGAAAGTTCCAATCTCTTCCATACAAAGCAATCATTAGCTACAACACTCATTACCCTCAAGTACTTAAGCACCCCTTCATTTAAAACATTTAGGAGGACTGAAACACTCAAGATGATATAGATCTTAGACCTTAGAAACATCACTTCTACTCTTTCATAGCTGCTGAGAGCCGGATCCCTAGGATTAGCCTCGACGGATCCCTCTGAGGAGGGAACCGTGGGATCCGGGTGACAGATTATGTCAACTATAGCTAAAACAATCATTTCAAGCTCATCTTTCCAACTTAAACACTCCATCTCATCTTAAATGAGTTCCTAGATCAGTACAAACACTGAAGTTGAATCTTGTGCATGTTAATCATCAAATTCCAAACAATCTTAGTGGCTTAAGGCTTGAATGCACTTGCCAAATCTCTTTCTTTATAAATCACATTGTTAGGACTTGTAAAGTCATCACCTTCCTCCTCACTTTCAGCATTTACAAACCTCTTTGAATCATCTCATCATGAGGAAAACTCCAAGTAGCAACTTATCCACCAAAGAACCACCCAAGAAAAAGGCTCGTGTTATACACGAAATCTCTTCAACCGAATCATCTCCGGTCAAATCTACAAATGCAAGGATTGCTCCTCAACCAATCAAACCAATCCCTAGAAGGATAGTACCCACAAAACTACCCATGCCAAACACCACCATACCTCCTAGGCCAAACAATATCATCTCCACTAAACCATCACCATTGGTTCCTAGAGCTATCTCTTTTACATCTCCACTATCATCACCACACCTTTACAATTTAGAGGATTTGCCTCCTAGGCCGTCTCATCCTCCTCCGCCGACAACATTCTCCTCATTAGGAGGAATAATGGTACAAAATCAAGGTGTTGAGTCCACATTAGCTCCGGCTTCCTTTTCGCCGTTTCCATCATATAATCCCATTTGGATTATGAGAAATCATCAAAGTCAACCACCCGACCATATGGAAGTTGACACTTCTCTACCACCACCATCATTCTTGGTCGAGCCATTCTCAAATGCGCCTCCACTAATCCCTCCGTCATTTGAGGCTCCACAAGCCGCTTCACTTGATCCTTCCCATCAAGCAATTTCATTTCTTCCACCACCACAACCTAGCCATGACAAAGATTGTTATCATTGTCAACATGTTGAAATTTTGATACATGAAGTACGAGAAGACCAACGTTTCATGTTCTATCACCTCCTCGAACGTTTCGACGAGATTAAACCTAAACAAACTTGAGCTAGAGGATTTTAGTGGTGTCCTAGTTTCAAGCGTTACTTAGAAAAGTCTAGTAATTCCAAGTCATGTATCGATCATTTTCTTAGTTTTTAGAGTCATGTATATCATATCTCTAGTTTTATTAAATGAAAATACATGGTACTTGCTATATTTCTAAGTATATGAATATGTTGTATAATACATATCTCACTTTGATACTAACATAATATGTTATATCATGATTTGTTGGTGGTTATTCGTCCCAAAGCAGGGTGAAGATAATCAATTCAGCAGAAATGTGCAAATCTTCAGCAGAAACAAACAAACTGTTAGTAGTAACAGATACCACTTGGTGGTTACCGGATATCACTTGGAATCGTGTGATCACTTTCCAAAGTAAACTATTCGACCCTAATGCCTGGGTATCACGAATATCTACTTGGGATAAGACCAAATGCAGTTAGAGAATTAGGCACAATTCTATAACCCTTTCGCTAATAAGTGTTTATCGTTTCCTGTATGTGTCTCATGCATGTTCAGATCTCCTATATATAGGAGGTTACTCTTGAGCTATTCCAATGGAATTATGAGTATTAATCGGCCCATTAATAGCCTCATAATCATCCCCATTATAGCCGTTAGTGGTTACATGACCAATTAAACGTGGTCATAATGATGCAGTTGTAACTGTCATTTATCAGTACTTATATCAGTACTTTCATAGTGCTTTCAGTGGTTACACTGCTTCAGTGGAAACGCCACTACTTCAGTGTAAACACAACTTCAGTGAGATACCACTTCAGTGGAAACACCACTTCAGTGGAAACACTGATCTTGCTGAAGTACTGCTTCAGTGGAAACACTGATAATCAGTGTTAACCACAACAGTACTTTCACCAAGCACTACCAATACATACCACTATTAGAGTCAGTGTGTTCATGGACCTTATGGGTGTACACTCCGTACCTCCTAACCCATTACAAGGTGTGAACCATCCCACAAGTGCACTAAATTTTCCAACAATCCTCCCCAAATTTAGTTCACTTCCTTTGCATGAAAAATAAACATCAATCAAAACATGTGCATAAACGAAAATGTCCTGAGGATTGAATTTCCATCTTAGTAAATTACACGTTCAAATATTCGAGAATCAGGGTGTTCTAAGAATTGAACCCTTCAACCCATTTGAATACCTGAAGATAAAATACACACAAGTTTTCAAACACTTAACAGCTCCTGACACACTAAACAAGCCATGTGTCCATATCTAAATTCATAAATGTTGTAAAAGCTAAAAGTCCAAAGCTTCCTGAAGCAGCAAAACTTCAACATTTACATAGGTGGTTCCTCTTTAGTCATGCTCCTGCTAAGCACTTTTTCAAAGAAAATATAACCATTAAGAAGTAAAGACTTCATCCTCATTTCAACAGGTTCTGAGCACAACCTTGGGATGTAAATAAAACATGTGCTCCAGTCCATTGAATGTTCAGCTTTCCACATTGAACTCAGCTCCTAAGTTTCCTCAGGAGGGAGTTGGGTGTCCTAGCATTCATTGACTAAGTTGGACTTAAACCCATCCCTTTAGCAGACTTTATAACCAAGTCTCTAGCCAGACCCTTCGTCAAGTGATCAGCTAAGTTCTGTTGAGATCTCACAAACTCTATAGATACCACCCCATTCATGATAAGCTCACGAATCATGCTATGTCTGACACCTAAGTGTCTAGACTTACCATTGTACATCTGGCTATAAGCCTTAGCCAATGTAGCTGCACTATCACACCGGATAGAAATAGGTGCTATAGGTTTAGGCCACAATGGAATCTCAAGAAGCAAGTTTTTCAACCATTCAGCTTCTTTACCAGCAGCTGCTAAAGCCACAAATTCAGATTCCATTGTTGAGCTGGTGATGCAAGTTTGCTTCTTGGATGCCCAAGAAATTGCACCTCCACCAAGTAGGAATACCCAGCCACTGGTAGACGAATTGTCTTTAGTGTTACTGATCCAACTTGCATCAGTGTAACCTTCCAACACTGATGGGTAACCAGTATATGAGAGACTATAATCCATAGTTCTCTTCAAATACTTCAGTACCCTCTGAACTGCTTGCCAGTGATGAGTACTAGGATTACTAGTATACCTGCTCAATTTTCCCACTGCAAAACCAATATCAGGTCTTGTACAAGTCATGGCATACATCAGGCAACCAATTACCCTAGAATACTCAAGTTGAGATACAGCCTTGCCATGATTAGGCATCAGCTTCTCACAAGTATCCATAGGTGTACTCACTGGAGTACAATCAAAGTAATTGAATTTCCTCAGTACCTTCTCAATATAATGAGACTGAGAGATAGAAATTCTATTACTTTCATGTTTAATCCTTATACCAAGGATAACATCAGCCTCCCCCATGTCTTTCATGGAGAACCTTGATGACAAAAATTCCTTTGTCAGGTCAACCTGATTTTGGTCAGTGCCAAAGATCAACATGTCATCAACATATAGACAAATGATGACTCCTTTGCCAGATTCATCAAATTTGCTATATACACATTTGTCAGCTTGGTTAAGAACATAGCCACTAGACAAAATCACTTCATCCAATTTTTGATGCCATTGCTTAGGTGCCTGCTTAAGTCCATAAAGAGACTTAATCAGTTTACACACCTTGTTTTCATTGCCAGGCATGATGAAGCCCTGAGGTTGGTTCATATAAACCTCCTCTTCCAATTCACCATTCAAGAAAGCTGTTTTCACATCCATCTGATGAATAACCAGATTGTGAATAGATGCCATAGCAATCAGCAGTCTTATGGTACTGATACGAGCCACAGGGGCATAAGTATCAAAATAGTCTATTCCTGACTTTTGTTTAAAGCCCTGAATGACTAGTCTAGCCTTGAACTTTTCAATAGTTTCATCTACCTTCATTTTCCTTTTGAAAATCCATTTGCAACCCAGAGGTTTGCAACCAGGAGGTAGATCAACCAACACCCAAGTGTTGTTGCCCATGATGGAATCCATCTCATCATTGATTGCTTCTTTCCAGAAAGCAATGTCCTGGGACTTCATTGCTTCTTCAAATGTTTTGGGGTCATCCTCAACAATGAAGCAATAGGAGTATTGGTCTGAGACCTCATCCCTAGTACCTTCAACTAAGTATAGTTGAAACTCAGGTCCAAATGACTTTGGAGTCCTGACCCTTTTGCTCTTCCTGAGCACAGGTTCAGGTTGCTGAACCACAACCTCATCAGGGACCTCTGATACACCAGTGTCATGAGTTCCATTAGGAATCCTCTGACTTGGTCTAGGGACTGATGAGAATCTATTCTCATCAAAATCTGCATCCCTTGATTCAATTATTGTGTTAACTGAAACATGTTCATTAGGTTCAATAACATAGAACCTAAAAGCCTTGGAATGCTCAGCATATCCAACAAAGATGCAGTCAATGCCTCTTTCACCCAAAGTCTTTTGCTTTGGATCAGGGAGTCTTACAACAGCCCTACAACCCCAAACCTTGAGATAGTTCAGGTTGGGTTTCCTTTTAGTCTAGAGTTCATAAGGGGTAACCTTGTTCCTTTTGTTTGGAACCCTATTTAATAAATAGCAAGCTGTTAACATAGCTTCACCCTAGAACCCTTGACTCATTCCTGAATAGGACAACATGGAATTAACCATCTCCTTCAGCACCCTGTTTTTCCTTTCAGAAATACCATTTTGCTGAGGAGTATAAGGGGCAGTTGTTTCATGGATTATTCCAACAGACTGAAAGTACTGAGTATCCATGTACTCACCTCCCCTATCAGTCCTTAATCTTTTGATTAAAGACCCAAGTTGTAATTCAACTTCAGTTTTAAACACTTTGAATTTATCTAATGCTTTTATCCTTGGTATGTAATAAATAGACGTAACAAAATCTAGAAGCATCATCAATAAATGTCACAAAGTACTTCTTATTCCCCAAAGAAGGAGTGGCATGCAAATCACACAGGTCACTGTGAATAAGCTCCAAGATCTTAGTCTCACGACTAACACCCTGAAAGGGTTTCTTGGTTATCTTGGTCAACATGCAAGTTTTACACTTTTCAGTGTCCATGTCAAAAGCAGGGATTAAACCATCCCTAGACATATCTTGCATTCTCTTATAATGTACATGACCAAGTCTAGCATGCCAAAGGTTAGAATCACTCTGATCATATGTGGTCACAAAAGCTGAAATAACACTGTCAGTGGTAATATTAAGCCTGAACATTTGATTACATAAATAACCAAAACCAATAAAAACACCACATTTAGAAAGAACAAATTTATCAGATTCAATAACTTGTTTATATCCATGATTATTCAAAACACTACTTGAAACCAAGTTCTTCCTGATATCAGGAACATGAATAACATTAAACAAAGTTACAATCTTTCCTGAACTGAACCTAAGATCTACACAACCACGACCATGCACCAAGGCTGTTGACTCATTTCCCATGTGAAGAATAGAACCATCATTCAGTGACTCATAAGTCTTGAACCAGCTTCTATCTTTGCACACATGAACTGTTGCACCAGAGTCAACCCACCACGCAACATCATCATCCTGCACATAAAAAGATTCAGATACATATGTAACATAATAAATCTGAAAAGACTTATTAAACATATTATGACCTTTCAGTGAGTTTGCTGAACCACCACTCCCTGAACCATTAGTGCCTGATCCATTGGCTTTACCACCAATTTTAACACCTTTTCAGTCCCTTTTAATGTGACCAGTCTTGCCACATTTCCAACAAGTAGGTGTTGCCTTCTTGTTAGGATCTGCCCTTGTGTTATCATGAAATTTGCGTTTGCCTTTGTTGTCATTGTACCTAGTAGAGTTGTTATGCTCTACCATATTCACAACAGATGGTCCAGCAGCATTGCTACTCTTTGGCTTGTGATTATCCTGAACTTTGAGAGATTCCTCAATGTGCAGATGACTGCCCAACTCAACAAGAGTTAACTCCTCCTTCATATGTTTCAAGGTATGCTTGAAATCTTTCCATGAAGGAGGGAGTTTGTCAATGACACAAGAGACTTTGATAGCCTCATCCATGTTCATTTGGTGTTGTGTAAACCTTCCAAGTATTCCAAGAAGTTCATTGTATTGTTCCATAACTTGTCTTGAATCAGTCATTTTGTAATTTGTGAAATTACTAACAACGAACTTCTTACTTGATGCATCCTCAGCCATATATTTGGCATCCAAGGAATCCCACAGTTCTTTGGAAGATTCAAAGTTCTGATAAATATCAAACAAAGAATCAGACATACCATTCAGAATAAGACCTCTGCATATGTAGTCATCATTCTCCCACTTGCTCCTCCTCCTGATCTGCTCCACAGTAGCATCATCACCATCATCAGGAATTGGAGTAGTCAGCACATAGACCACACTCATGCTTGATAGCAAGAAGTGCATCTTCTTCTGCCACCTCCTAAAGTCCACCCCTTCAAACTTGTCCAGCTTAGCAAAGTTTGAAGCCATGTGTTTCATTGCAGCAGTTGCCATTGATTATCACAAATAGTTTACTTTGATTGTTGGTGGTTATTCGTCCCAAAGCAGGGTGAAGATAATCAATTCAGCATAAATGTGCAAATCTTCCGCAGAAACAAACAAACTGTTAGTAGTAACAGATACCACTTGGTGGTTACCGGATATCACTTGGAATCGTGTGATCACTTTCCAAAGTAAACTATTCGACCCTAATGCCTGGGTATCACGAATATCTACTTGGGATAAGACCAAATGCAGTTAGAGAATTAGGCACAATTCTATAACCCTTTCGCTAATAAGTGTTTATCGTTTCCTGTATGTGTCTCATGCATGTTCAGATCTCCTATATATAGGAGGTTACTCTTGAGCTATTCCAATGGAATTATGAGTATTAATCGGCCCATTAATAGCCTCATAATCATCCCCATTATAGCCGTTAGTGGTTACATGACCAATTAAACGTGGTCATAATGATGCAGTTGTAACTGTCATTTATCAGTACTTATATCAGTACTTTCATAGTGCTTTCAGTGGTTACACTGCTTCAGTGGAAACGCCACTACTTCAGTGTAAACACAACTTCAGTGAGATACCACTTTAGTGGAAACACCACTTCAGTGGAAACACTGATCTTGCTGAAGTACTGCTTCAGTGGAAACACTGATAATCAGTGTTAACCACAACAATACTTTCACCAAGCACTACCAATACATACCACTATTAGAGTCAGGGTGTTCATGGACCTTATGGGTGTACACTCCGTACCTCCTAACCCATTACAAGGTGTGAACCATCCCACAAGTGCACTAAATTTTCCAACATGATTGCTGAAATTGGTCATCAGCCAGACGGATCCCTTGTATTTGCCTAGACGGATCCCTACAAGGAGGGAACCGTGGGATCCGTGATACAGAAAACTACTTTTATTCTAACTTGGATCATATTTGCAGGAAATTATGCATTATACTTGTTTTCTAACCTATGTTTTGTAGTTATTCAATTTACACATGAAGACTTTGACACCCTAAAGCTAGGGGGAGCTTTGTGTCAAAGCAATACATTGCAAATTACTTGCAATATTAGGATTACATTTCATGACATCCCTTTGCAAAATTGCAATCATCAAAGGGGAGCACATTCGTCACATAGACGAAATCTTTTGCAAACTTAGTTGCAAACAAACTAGCTTAGTATTACTTTTTTGACGCCCTTACATAGGGATGGACTCGTCAAGGGGGAGTTAAGACGAGATCCTTTCCCGTTACTTGCTCCCTAATTCTTCTTTCTTTTCTATTTTTCACACGTTTTTCTTAAAAAACATTGCGTTAGTTTTCCTTCGAAGCTCTTTTTGTTTCGACAAAAAGGGGGAGAAGAAAGTAAAACTACAAATTCAAACTTTTACGAATTTTAGTTTTTTCTTAAAATAATTTTATGTTTTGTCATCAACAAAAAGGGGGAGATTGTTAATACAAATAAGCCGTAAAAACGTTTATTTATATTTTACGATCTTCTAATGTTTTGTCGATAACAAACGTAAAATCATTTTAACGAAACAAATAAAATACGTAAATGGTTTGAACTAATAGTTTCTAACATATTCACATTTTCACATAAAACACTAAAACAAGTATAAGTGATTTTATGATTTAATATTACATATGTACAACAACTAGTGTCTATATATTTGGGTAAAATATACACATAACTAGTATGTAGTATATTGGGTAATATAAATGGGTAGAAACTTAAGTATCATAACCCATTGACCAAATACATTGAATGTAGTTGGGTACAACCCAAAGCCCATGACCCATGGAGCTTGATCCATAACCCATTGCATGACATCATGCTTATATCATATATGCATAATATCCATAACCTATGGTATTGACCCATACCCATGTGACTAGGTGCATTGCACTCAAGAGATACATTGTATCTAGCTAAAGACCCATGGATCAACCCATGACCCATGCACCATAACCAAAATACCCATGGGTAAAGAGGAGCGTCCCACGGATCCCTAGCTTTACGCTAGACGGATCCCTTGTGGGAGGGATCTGTGGGATCCGAGGAACAGTAGATTTTTTCTTCTATAAATAGTGAGCCATTTCTTCACTGTTCCTCACCCTTTTCTAACATACTTTCTCCCTGAGTTAAAAACTCCCTAACCCCAGATCCAAGTGATCTATGTTTGTAGTTTTGTTTTTGTGTGATTCTCTAGGTCCCTTTTAAAGGTGAGATCACCACCTTTGAAATCAAGCAAGCTCAAGTCCATGAGTTTCGATGCTTCCTCATCATCAAGACTACTGAAGTCCTCTTGTTGATGATTCTTTTCTTTCTTCTAAGAAGTGTAGTGTTGAAGACATTAGTGAAAGATGTCTCAAGTATCAAGACGAAGACATTAGTGAAAGGTGTCGATCGTCCGGATTGTAGGCATTAGTGAAGGGTGCCTAGAAGTCAAGACAAAAAACATTAGTGAAAGGTGTCTTGAAGATCTAGTTAAGGGCATTAGTGAAAGGTTCCTTAGATGTACATTCGATATGGTGTGTTTCGATGTACAAGATAGATTAGTACTAGATCCAAGGATATTGATATCCTTGATGATGTTGTAATAAGGAGTTGGTCTCCTTTGGGATTAGTCGTTGGTGTAGTGTTGGGTAGTAGTTCCTCCATTGCAATGGAACTAGGTACTTAGCCTAGTACCTAATAAAGGGTAGGCGACGTTGTGGTAGGTGTGGTTCACCTTGGTGTGAAAGAACTAGGTACTTAGCCTAGTACCTGATAGGCGACGTTGTGTAGGTGTGGTTCACCTTGGTGTGAAAGTACCCGGTGGTTAGCCTAGTACCGGAAAAAGAGTAGGCAACATTGTGAAGGCTTCTCCGCCGTAAGGAGTTGGTGTCGTGTAGTGATTACAAACTCTCGAGTAGGTGACTCGGGGAGTGGATTAGGGCAAGGAAGGTGTCCTTGTAGCCGAACCACTATAAATACTCGCATTGTGGCTTTGTGCTTCTTACTCTTATCTTTTCATTACATACATCTATATGTTTGTTTATCAACATCCAACACACACATCTAAATAGATTGACATAAGTCGATCTAAATATTTAAAAGGAAGTTTTAAATTGGTAAAACTATTCAACCCCCCTTCTAGTTTTCCACAAGTTTTTTTCTTTTTAGAATTATGCTTGTCGGTAGTGTGATTTCAGGGATTGAAGTTTGTTCATGATGCTTATACGAAGGCACGTCTCTTTTTCGTGGGCCTTCTTTCTTTGTGGAGCAAATTTCAGGGAAGTTCTCGCTCTTATTCTACTTTTCTCTTCACCTTTATTTAACGCTTAGTACAAAAGGGACTTTGTACAATTCAAGTGGGGGGACGGGAGTAGAATTATCTCTTGAACATTATTTTGACCTCGTTTTTCTAGTTTATTTTGAAAAAATTATGCCATTTTTAAAATTTTAACATGTTTTTCTTAACCTAACCAGATTAGACCTTAGCCGAGCACATACAACCCTTGATATTATGGTGAGATTAGCCTTATCCATTTCCAATATTTTACCCCAAATCCACCAAATTATGAGTGTGCCGGTAGCTTGTAAACTTTAGAATTTGGCCTTTGCATCATTTCGAGACCATAGATGAGGTATGTTGAGTTAGCTCGATGTATTTGGACTTTTCAGTTTAAGAAGGCAATATTATAGGATTATCACCCAAATTGCCTACCATTGTGTGTCTATCGATTACTCACCTTGACTTCTCGACCCCCATGTGAAACCCTTTTGTTGCACTCACCTTTAGTGCAAGATACCCCTAGATACACCCATCTGAGACATTCCTTTCATTTTGTTAACCCAATATATTGTTTCGACACACCTATACACCTTAGCCTACCCTGTGGTCTTTATTTGTGATTGGGAAGTCATCATTTGCCTAAGTTCAAGGTTCAAGTGGAAAGGTTCAGAAATCACACTTTCGTCGACGACATATTTTTGAAGATCATTGAAGACCCCCCGAATTCCCGTTGTTCATATCAAGTGGGGGATATTATGTTTAGTTGTTATTGTTGAAAAAAAAATTGTTATGTTATTTACTTATTGTAAAGTGCAGTGTTATAATCACTATGTTATGAGCTTTATAGATTTAGTATCGAGGAGGCCACCTCGGTCACATTCGAAGACTGGAGTTGGTAATTATGCCAACAGTTGGAGAAAAGGTAGTGTGCCCATCATGATGTCCTCTAATGACACATCTACCTAGTATTTCATGATCCGGTTTCTTGACTTCAAAGCTTGAACTTTGGGCTGACGGTAAGTGGTGATGACTTGGTTATAGATTTAGACTACCTGCTTGATTTCTATTTTACACCATTTATACTTCCCATGTCTTATCCTACCCTTTAGTCATGAAGCATGTCAAGGTGATGCAGCGAGCAATCTTTGGTGTCTAGGCCATGGATTTGGTCATGTATCATTGATTTTGTCCACTTCGCCATGACATGTTAGTAATGACGAGTCACCCCTTAACATTTGTCGTGTCTACCCATATTGCTTTCGAGAATTGTTTAGCCCTTAACTATAGTGGTGGAGATTTGTATAACCGCCAAGCTTATGATAGAATACATGCTATGACTGTGCGATTGAGTGATCATCACGAAATTGACACTTCGAATAGTTGAGACATTTGAGTGTTTCGTTCCCATTTCGTGACGTGTTCGGATTTGTTTTATTCTAGCATAAGGGATTTGTAAACTTATATTTTCTAGGTTTTGGGAGATATCTTTTTAGGAATCTTTCTAATAAGGTCTACTTGAGGGAAAGTAGAGTTCAAGTGGGGGGATATTTGATAACATCAAATAGTCCTGAATATTAAGTGTCAATTTCCCCCGATAATGCTTGTAAGTTATATCATTTATATAGATTTACGCTTGTTTTCCATTGTTTTCCACTTTCAGGTAAACTACGAGCATTGGATCTAAAGAGACGCGGAATTGGAGAAATATCAAAGATTTATCATAGTATGCTGACTTTGAAGAAGTTACGGCGTAACTCATCTCTCACATTACGCCGTAACTAAAGCGTGACTCAGAAAACCAACTCATCAGAAGCTTATGGCGTAACCCTCCCCAAACTACGACGTAACTTATTAGGTCAAATGAGGTTCCACGCCGCTGATAACTACGCCGTAACTATTTCATCAACTACGTCGTAACCAAGTTATATTGAAGATACGGCGTAACTACTCATAAGGTTACGCCGTAACCAGCAGATCTAGTGCAAATTACGAAGGAATTGAAGATTACGGCGTAACTCTTATATTAGTTACGCCGTAACCCAGATCTGGCCTATAAATACCCCACAATTTCCAGCATTTCAAAGCATCCCATTCCACACACCACAACCAAAGAACGTGGGAAGAAGCCAAAGGCAGGTCTAGAGGAGCATACGGAGCTGTCTCCAAGGGAGAAATCACTCCCCTACGATAAGCATTAGCATTTTATCTTTTCTTTACTTTCGATTCATGTATTTCGTAACTTTGATTATTGAATTGATTTGTATGGTTAATATGAGCGGCTAAGCACCTCTTGGTGCTGGCCAAGTTATGATTCCTTAATTATTTTGTTTGCGTTTACATTACTTCCGTATAATTATTTCTAAGTGTATGCATGCATAGTTTATTGGTAGCTACCCTTGTTTCGGTAATTTTGAATGGCGGTAGAGGCTAGTTGCTTAGGAGATATGACCAACTGACCCTAAGTGAGTAGACTGAGACGGGAAGGGTAAGATATGACAAACTGACGACCCTTTCTACTTTTGCGATGTGACCAACTGATCACCTACCGTTTGGATGAACTTAAGAATTAGGGGGTGAGTGTTTAAGTTGCTAACGCCCGGGCACTCACTATTATAAATCTAGCATGTAGCGGTACTTAATGACTCGGCTTAGGGGACCAGGAACAACGTGACTTATGAGGGGACACCTGAATTCTCCTGTGGTGGCATCTTTGCTGATAGGTTAGGGCGAATTGATCAAATGTTGTCCTCTTGACTTTGACCCCACCTGAAGTAATTGGAAGTAAGTAGACGTAGACATTACTAGCTAGGAGGAATTACTAGGTTAGCACCACTCTCCTCTATTGATTAAACCTTTGCCTTTTATCTGCTTTAGTAGTTAATTAATTAATTCCTTATCGAAATCATTATTAAAATATGTGACACCTAGACTTAGTAATAATCCAACACACATAGCTCTTGGGACAACCTCGGTTTTACCAAATACTACACTACACATGACCGGGTACACTGCCCGTTAGTGCATTAGGGTAGACCTTAGGTATAACGAGACTATATAAATATTAAAACCTGGTCAGTAAAACCTGCATCAGACCTTTCACCACATCGAAAAACAAAAGTTATATTTTGGTAGCTGTCGATTATGTTTCAAAATGGGTTGAAGCTGAGCTCTAAAAACTTGTGATGCTAGAAGCGTCGTTCGATTTTTAAAGAAGTTATTCTCCAGATTTGGGATTCCTAAAACCATCATAAGTGATCGAGGGACACACTTTTGTAATGCAATTATGGAAAAAGTACTGAACAGATACGGATTAGTCCACCGGATGTCTACGCCTTACCATCCTCAAACTAATGGGCAAACAGAAAACACCAATCAGGCACTCAAGCGAATTTTGGAGAAATCCGTCAGCGGTAACAGAAAAGATTGGTCCGACAAATTGGACGAAGCTTTATGGGCATTCAGAACCGCCTACAAAACCCCTATTGGAAGCACACCTTTTAAGATCGTATATGGAAAAGCTTTTCATCTCTCGGTAGAATTAGAACATAAAGCATACTGAGCACTTAAAAATGCTAATTTTGAGACTGACGTGGTCAAGGAACACCGATTTTCTCAAATCAATCGCCTTGTTGAATTAAGAGACGAAGCCTACGATCATGTCAAAGCATACAAAGATAGGACCAAAAGATGGCACGACGAGCAAATAAAGGATAAAAAGTTTGAAGTTGGGCAAGAGGTGCTCCTTTTTAACTTGTAGGATCGTATATTTATTGTGTTTGATGATTCGGGTGGTCTAGGATGATCAAAATACATGTTTACCATTTTAGAGAGAGAAAGTGGAGAGAGAGGGTGTTCTTGCTAGAGGTTTACACAAAGGAAAGGTTAGATTGAATGAGAAGCACCACCCCTTCCATGGATGGAAGGGGTATTTATAGTTACAGACTCAACGACCTCCTATCGGCCTGTGGATCAGGTATACAGTGGGTAAAGACCCGTCCTTCCTCCACGGTGTTACACTACACTAAACTACGCTACTAAATAACTAATAAACTACTAAACAACGAAAATAACGACACGTCTACGAGCTAACTTATGCTAGATCATAATTGGGGTGACCGACACTTTAATATGGAATTTTCTAATTCCTAACAATCTCCCCCTAAGGGAGGTCACCCCATGAAATACATTTTGCTTCCTAGCATTCTATCTTTGACTTCGTTCTTGAGCTCGTAGACTTCAATTCTTCAATTTTGCAATCTTTGTGCTTAAGCAGTGATTCTTCCAAGTCCGCATAGATTAGTACTTTAAGTGGAGGCCTTTGAACTGATCCACATCTTTGATGATCTTCAAGCTTTCATTGAGATTATCAGCCACAGTAAATCTCTGGATCACCCTTTATTGTGTTGCCATCATGTGAAGTTGTAACTTTCGGACCGACATGCTCACACTTTTGAATCATGACATCTTTCCATCAGAGTAGCGGAAGCCTTACTGGTTCATGATATTTGCAGCAGCGTAGCAGAAGCATAGTATCAGAACCAGGTTATGTAGATATGCACCAGTCATGATTTCTTCAAATAAGTGTGGTTGCTGTGAACATGCGGCTTTGGATTGACTCCTCAATTCTGATCAGCTGCAATCGTCGGGGTGTACCTGCATACGACAGTTAGCAATAAAGCGCACGAAAGTGTCTTTGATCACTTTCGTTGAATTGAGGTACACGGCCCACGGTTCCCCGTTGATCAGTACAAGTACTGCCTGTGATCAGGTAGGATTCATAAGAATCTCCTTGACAGGGTTTCGCAGCTGTTCTAGTTGTTCTCAAACCGGAACGTCTCAAAGAAGACAACACGGTGTGAGTGAACCAGCAAATTGAGATTCACTGATTGATGAAAAATGATTTGAAAAACAATCGCGTATTGCTTGAAGAAAGAGTTTTGCAATACGACGAATGTTTTATGAGAAAGATCAATTTTCAATCAAAATTCTTTTTGTATTAGAGAATGAGTACACATTTGACGTGCTAGCGAAAAGAAGAGATTCGCACATCGAACGGTTTTTCTAAAAGTATTTTTCAATCAGAGATACTTTTTGAATTTGAAATGAATAC
This sequence comes from Chrysanthemum seticuspe, assembly GCA_019973895.1. Taxonomy (NCBI): domain Eukaryota; kingdom Viridiplantae; phylum Streptophyta; class Magnoliopsida; order Asterales; family Asteraceae; genus Chrysanthemum; species Chrysanthemum seticuspe. Next base: position 326,252,072 of record BPTQ01000008.1, on the reverse strand, counting down.
ACATTCGACGTGCTAGAGAAAAGAAGGTTTGCACATCGAACGGTTTTTCCAAAAGTATTCGTCAATTCCATTCCTGGACCAAGGTTGATTCAAGAATGAATCTCCCCATCGTTTCTATCCAGTTGTCACAAGCTTGATCTTACGAGAAGATCTCACATGTCACCCACCAAGAGCTTGTTTGATGTTGGCTCTAGAAGGATTTCCATCTTCATCGTGAATACTTTTACATACCACTCAGATGTTCTGGCAATACCACAAGGATAATGCGTAGGACTCTTAATATATACTTACTTTCCACATTGTGTGAAACAGCAAGTCTTCATGAACTTAGTGTCCTAATGAGATATTGTGGATGATCTCTTGGCTCTAGACTCAATAGTGCACATTTGGTTCCTGTGTCGAAGACTAGGGAGAGGGTCTCCTTCTTCAATATCAACAATCTCTAAGAGAAAGTCGATATATAATGTTGGTTCCCCGTGAGAATGAAACAAGCCCTTTTAAGAGGAACTTGAGTAGTTTGGGAAGTTTAGTGCAGTGCGTCACTGGGTCCATGACGTCTTGTCTTCAATACCAGTGTTACCTTAGTAAACACCAGTAGCATATGTATTGAACCCGGTATCTGCCCTAAGATTGAATTGATGGAGGGCTATTTCTTTTCACCCTTTTTCACATTCAGTTCTTTTTCATTCTTCAACCCCTTCAGTGCTTACCGAGACTTCATTACTAGAACCTTGTTGGGTTTATTCCAGTTCCAGCTCTGTCTCAGTCGGTACTCTTCCCATATTCTCATTTTTCTCCTTTTTTCAATATACCTAAGGACTCTACACTATCTAGTGGATAGTCCCTGGGTAGATCCCTCCGGTTCTGGCGGATCGTGGGAACAAATACCTAACCTAACCATCCTTATAACACCATGCATAAAGTAAATTGGTCGGTCTTTTGGTATTGTTCATTCCTTCTCGAAACCAATTGAAAAATCATTTGGAAAACCAATCAAGGTACTTGTGATACGAGATCAAAGCATTTTGTACCTTAATAGTTTTGATCATTTAGAAAACCTCCCCCTCAACATGTGCGTATTATTTAGAAATTGTTTAGCACAAGGAGGCAAGAGGACTTTGAAATATTTTCTTTGATCACAATTTTCATACGAAAAAGCCATTTGATTTTCATGGTAAAATTCTCCCCCTCCATATGTGCATAGGATATTTGAAAACATTTTATCACATAGAGGCAAGAGTTAATTTGAAGCACATCCACAATCACAAGAGCCATTAAGAAACCATTTGAAAACTAAATCAAGGTACTTTATAAATCACTTTAAAAAGTTTTCGTACCTCGATAGTTTATTTACTCCCCCTCAATATGTGCTTCAAGATTCGAAAGCGTTTAACACATATGAGCGAGCAGCGTGCACAACTAAATCAAAACGATCACCTTTTATCAAATTTCATTATTAAATCACAAATTCTTCCCCGATCAAAAATATCAAACCCTTTGAGATTTTGGATCCCAAGTGATTTAATTAGGTTTAGAAAACATGGGAGAAAATGTGGCCTTGTTTAAATACTCATCTGGTTTTTTGGATAAATCCTCCTCCTCAACATGTGCATTATGTATATTGAAATCGGTTGGCACATGGCGGCAGGAGTGCCTTTGAAGGACTAAAACCAACTCCATTAAAATAGATTTGAGATTTAAATCACGATCTCTCACCCGATCAAAGATTTCAAACCATTTGAGATTTGTGATCCCAACTGATTTAAATAATTTAGAAAATTTTGGGGAAAGACGTGGCTTGATTTAACTTTGAAAAATGACAGATAAGGACCATTTTAAGACATTAAAGATTGTTAGTGTCAGGTATGATAGTTTTAAGAGATCTTTAAGTAAAATAAAATAATTTCACAATCAAACAAGAACAGAACAAATTTCATTTTGAAAGACCTTGATTCAAAAGAAAAATCATACCATGACATAACATTAAATCTTTAGATCACCACAAATTTTGTACAAACGGACTTTTTGTGAAGAAATATCGTTTGAAAATATTTTATTTTAAATCACTCTCCCCCTCAATCCATGACAGAAGTCAATAATTGAGTGACTTAGGTTTTGATAACAAGAAGTCCGGTGATTTTCAAAAAATTAGTCCAATATATTTTCAAAACAATATTTTCCATTTTCAAAACAATTTAATCAAATTATTCAAAATTGTTTAAAAATGGTATCCTGCACAAAGATACGTTAGGTGGTTGAGAAGCTTCTGTTGTTGTTGCTGTAGGGTTTGGAAGAAAAACCGTCTGCTGATGCAGTGAGACTTCTTCTTACGTTGCATTTTGAATGCCAACTGAGGTCAAATTAAGCTCTGTTTCTTCAATCACTTAGAAGAAAACCATCTGCTGATGCAGTGAGACCTCTTACGTTGCATTTATGCCAACTCTCCATAGAAGTCCAATTAGGCTCCGTTTCTTCATTTGTCAACCCAAGATATAGTTACCCTTTCCTTTCGGCATCCAATCATATTAATCTGTGGGATCCGGATCGGGAACATTCTTATAACCAATATACCTGCATACGTTAGTGAACACACATACAGATATATGGTGGTCGACATCACCCAAACAGTAATCAACTAATAAAAGTCTATGCAACATATCAATCAGATCATTTAAATATATGGGAAAAATGTGTTCATCAAACTCTAATTATCTAATCCTAGCAATCATATCCTTGGCACCTAGTCCTTCAACATAGGTTAACATCATTTTTAATTAAGCATATTAGGATAATTAAGAAAGCTCGTTAGAAGATATAGATTTGAAAACATTTTCCCCCTCAACCAATAACTCATTTTATAAACGATTTTAAAAGTGCTGAAGTCATTGATTGAGTTTCCAAATTTTATAAAAACTCTGAATCTGATTGATTTTAAGCAACTCATTTTCCACCATTTTTGAAAACACAACAAATATTTTTCTGAAGAATTTTAGACGGAAAAACATTTGTGTAGGAACAACAGTCTTTTTGACGACATGTTTTCCTTGTTATGTTTTAGGATAAGTGCACGAAATATTTTGAAAATAGATTTAGTGCAGCACTTTCCTTCCTTTAAAGAACGGGTTGCTATCTGAAATAATAGCAAGCCATTGTTTAAGCACGGGTTACAGTCAGAAGTAACTGCAAGCCATATTTTGAGACATGTTTAGAAAAGAATATTTACACCTCCTGCTCGAACTTCATCTATGGTCCCGTGCCATTATTGAATGACATTTCTAAGACCGTAGATGTTATCGATACCAGAAGACATGTCTTGAAAAACAATATTTTTGGTATTTTCAAAATTTATGATTTTTATGGGTTTTTGTTGGTTTTATATTTTTGTATTTGGTTTTTGATAGATATGTACAAGGATAGAGTAGATGATATAGTTAAATAAGATGATGATACGAGTACCGAGATAAGGATATCGAGCAGCACGTCGTAGAAGATAGAATTCGTAATCTCTTAAACTTCCACCACCAAAGCTTCCAAGGGCTCTTGAATTGAAAGAAATTGAACCATCTGAAAGTGAGACTCTGGCAGCTTCCCCCCAAACCGAAAGACCTTTAGCCGAGCAGATTCAAAGCTTTCTTTCAAGCTTCCATTAGCCAGGTGCACCAAGAAGCACACCATTATCATTTATCCCGCTGCTCCATTTAAAGAACGATAATCGAGGTTCTCCGTTCGGGGTTATATCATCAACAAGAACAACAGCAACGTATCATCCCACGTATAAATAATCTTCTCAAATTTCTTTTTCACTGAAGTCTGAAGCGATCCATTCCAAAAGGTGTCAAGAGAACAATTCCCCCAAGTAGTTGAATTGATGCAGTCATCCTCTTTGTATAATGCTCAAGAACTCTCCCAAATACACATCATGAGGGGAATGAAAAACACCTCCCCATGTTCACATTTTTTCTTCCCTGATGATCGTGTATGAAGCTCAAGAACCCGAAGTACACCAATATCCAAGAGCTCTCCCGAATACACATCATGAGGGGAATGAAAACACCTCCCCATGTTCACATTTTTCTTCCCTGATGATCGTGTATGAAGCTCAAGTATCTGAAGTATACCAATACACAAGGAATGAATAACTGAAAACATTGAAACAGCTGAGCATCCCCAATGTACACAATCTCTCTCCCCTGATCATTGCGATACCATCGAAATCACCACACACTAGTGTACCTCTTTTATCTTCAGAAACTTTCTCTAACATCACTTACCCCACGTAGATGAAATACTAACACTAAACGCCTTGATGAGTAAAACCTTGAGTTTCTCTGCGGTCATGACATTTGTCTTCCCGGGGTATCTTCAATTGCTTAGAAGTATTAAGTTCATCAAGTTTACTCACGTTTAGGTGCTTATCTCCTTACTCCTTGCTGGTTTTTTACACTTCAGAATCAACAACTCTTTGTAAGTCCGTATACTAGAAATATTTTGAGAAGAACATCATTAGCTCAGATGTATCTGTGAGAGTAAAGTTGCTGAAGAATAACGTGAGTAAGTCTAATTCGGGATTAAATTTGGCATTTCAAACTCCCCCAATTAGTGCTCTCCCCTAAACTGACAATCTGTTTGATAAATGCCCAGAATAAGAAGAAGTCTTTTTATAATCACATGCAACTCGTCTTTTAGTCTTCTAATCATACAGCTGAAAATGTAGAACCGACTGTAGACTCGACCTTCTTCTAGATTGTCCAGTTGGGGAATAGATAGTTAACATCTCCATTTCACCAAATGCATTCCTGTTAACTTACAAATAGCAAATCCCCTTAAATCAAATCCCTCCCAATCAAACAAGAACAGAAAGATGTTCATCAAGGAAATTAACCCCGCAACTGGAAGCACTTTGTCATTTAATCATATCAGCCCGTGAAGATGTCAACCAACGGCTCTAAGAAGAAAAACTCCATGTGAAGATGACCCGATAAGAAGAAGCTCCGTTCTTACATGAGTTTGGAGCCGTTTGACCATATATTCTCATATAACAATCAACCCTGCAGTAGTTTCACACTTTTTCTCCCCCTCAAGAATTGCAGACGAAGTTGCCATTCTTGACTAAATAAGTGAATATCTTTAAAATGTATTCTATTCACACTTCTCCCCCGCAAAATTAGCACATGATGTCGCCATCGTCATTATGGTTGAGCAAGTTGAATAAGAAAACAATCAAGGGTAGCCCGGTTCACTTGAAGAATTAGCGCATGGAAAAAGCATGAAGCATGTTGATGAGAATGGTCATAAATGAGAAGATTTCTCTTCTTCTGAAGATAATGCGCACTGAAGCGTACACTTTTCTTTTCTTTGAGGAACGAGGCCTGAACTGAAGTGAACAGACGTCATAAGAAGATTTCTCTTCTTCAGAAGATAAAGTGCACTGAAACGTACACTTTTCTTTTCTTTAGAGTACGAGGCATGAACTGTTGTGTTCATACGTCATAAGAAGATTTCTCTTCTTTCCAAGATAAAGCACACTGAAACGTACACTTTTCTTTTCTTTAAAGTACGAGGCTTGAACTGTTGTGTTCAAACGTCATAAATCTCTCTCTTTTTAGCTCTCTTGGCAAGACATGTAATCATCCCCATTATCATTCAGTAGGCTCTTTGTCGTGACAGCTGATGGAGAAAAACCCAATATGATGAATTTGACCCTGAAGTAAACTAACCCGAACTCGTGACTTAAACTTGCACATATGTAACAAAGAGCGGTGTCGAGAATTCATGCCCCTTTGAATCTCTAAGTACTCTATACTCTTCAACCAACCAACCATCAAGTATAAGACGTACATCACCTCTTGAAAATCCACAATTGAATGTGACACTGAGCACTACAACGTAACTCCTTAAAGTGATAGTTATTTTGTAGTGGTAAGAGCCCAATTCCCCCAAGTGGTAAAAGAAAAGGTAAAAGACACCCAACAATAACTAGATTTCCAAGTATTCGTTTTTGATAATAAGCTCGAACAAGGATCATGAAGAATCTTCATCCAACCATCCCCGATACCTTCAGATACTAAGTACACTCGCCCGTGATATTTCACTTCAACCTCAAATAAATCATACTGAATTAACGCCGTTGTCACATCTTCTGAACTGCTCAAATCAAGCCTTCTTTAACATTTAAATGAACTTTGATAATGGTTTCATCCCGACCATGGTTAAGAGCACATTACCCCGTAAAACCATGTAATAACCAAACTGCCATGACAAATATCCAAACACACATCCAATTCATTAAGTACACCCGCTTATCCCTTCTTCGAAACAGAAAAACGTAGCTCCAGCATCAAATGAGATTCCGAAATACACTTTCCTTTCTCCAAGATGGTTCCATCAATACGGGATTTTACAATTCTATGGTTTAAACCGAGAAATAGGTTCTTTCGCGGGATTTTACAAAACCAAGAATAAACCGTAAGATAGATCCGGAAGTGCACTTTACTTTTACCAGGATGTTTCCATTGTTACGGGATTTTACAAGTCTATGATTTAAACCGAGAAATAGTTTCTTTCGCGGGATTTTACAAAATCAAGACAAAACCGTAAACAATGTCAGCTTGAATGAATTATAACAATTTTGGTTTCGGTGAATATCTGTTTTAGGGGAACATGCAGCGGTTCATCAATGGTACATTTACCAACAACATCAACCATCCAATAAACACATTGGTAAACACATCATTCACGCATTCTGTCGGCAGTTGTTGTGACCACTTGGTGAAATAAATCCGATATGTCAAACTTGATCATGAAGTGAATTTCCACAGATTTGTTACTTAAACTCGTACTAATCCTTGTGAAGAAGAAACGGTGTACCCAATGTACAAAACCTCTTGACGTATCCTCAACTGCGTGAGACACCGAAAGTGTAGCTACTTTGTGGGTTAAGAGAGAAAGAATCACAACCGTAACTAAATAGCCAAGTCTTTATCACACTCTGTAAATGCCCAAACAAGTCATCTTCGCGGAAAGGTAGAAAGAAAGAAGACGAAATAAATAAACATGTCCGGAAAATCTCACTTCAAATCCAAATAAAAATTACCGTCCAAACACCCCGTAGTCAACATTATCAAGAAACACTTCAAGCCATGACACAATATTCTTTGTGAAAATGTATACATCAAAGTATCAAATTGCTTAACCCAACGAGTCTCATCATCAAATCATATCATCAATGCTCATGATCAAATCACATAACTTCATCACATCTCATCATCAACAGTCATTATCAAATCAATATGAACGGTTTAAAATTGAGAAGCCCAGTTTTCCGTCATCCATATCCAAAACATCACATATCTGATTCATTAACACACCAACTCCAAGTCCAAATGAATTCTCCAGGGCCCAATCTCGATGAAGTACAATCTCAGCTCGTGCCCGATAGATTTTACGTCAATAATCCGGATCCAAGTACACACTTATACCCGAAAAAATTAACAATAAATCATTGTTCAATAAACGTACAATTCAATTTATTGAATTTGGTGTCAACCACATACTCAAAATAATCCACAGTACCACTCATGTAACAATCAACATTTCAAGTCCAATTCACAAAGCCCAAGTCCATTTCACAAAGATACTATGTTCCGTAAATATCACCATACAAAAGCCCACGATCAAACAATGAATATCAATGCTACTCGGCCCATGTTCAATTTATACCCGATCCAGATAATCACACACAAACCCTAATAATTAGGGGAGTATATAAAGCATACTTGTCACACCCCCAATTTACCTGTTTTGCAGCGGAATGGAATTCCTGGGGATTGACTGTCATAGCACCACATCACAGTTATATTGAACGACCTAAAGTGTCGTTTTAAAAACACATCGTTGGATATTTCATAAAAACATACAGAGTTCAACATCGGTCCCAAAAGGTTTTACAAGTTTGCCAAAATACAAATATGTTACAAATCCAAACGATGTTTTGAAATAAAGTACCATAATGTACATAATGTAAGTCGACGCCGCGACTCAAAATATAGGTTCCTAAACCATGTCATGATGCGAATGCCTCAGTTACCTGAAAATACATTGCTAAAAAGGTCAACAATAATGTTGGTGAGAAATCATAGGTTTATGTAAATGTTTTATACGACTACACAAGTATAGATCAGGCATGACAATCGAGTCACGTAAAAAATGTTACAATTGCAATAAGTCCATGACACCGAAACTAGACAAATCATAATGTATGCCCCTGCAGAGTGTTTGCCAGACAACTCCGTAATGTTATAAAATGAAATGCATCCGTATGACTAGTTGGGATTCACCAACCCGGATGGAGGAGTCACCCTCGATAGATCTATCCACTCATCCTCGCTTCAAAATTAACGGTTCATGTTCAGGTAATGGGAATGGGGACTTTCAATTGGCAAATACGGTAACTTAAGCAATGTAATGAATTTAATGTACTTGGTATCGTAATAAAATGTTGTGCAATGTATTCTCCCCCGTAGGTTTGAAAATAATTAAAAGCATGCAACGGGGCTATGAAAACTCACTTGGAGAAACTGGAATAACGGCAAAAGTGAGTACACCGAGGTTTATAATGATGCGTCAATCGGGACCTATTACGAAGGATATGATATGATATGAGTTGCAATGTAATGTTATGCATGCACTACGTATGTTATTTATACCATTTACGGGTTTTGAAAAATATTACTCGTTGACGAAAAATACTCTTTTGACGTCTTGACCCTTCAAAAATGACTTTACATGTTTTTACGTCAAAATGTCATCCTATAATGGTTTTATAATGATTTTTGGTGAAATTACCACTTTTCGTCGCAAAACAATGTCGTAGGAAAAATCATGAAATCAACAAAAACGGCTCCGGAAAACTAGTCATAAAATGGTGTACGTCGATCGTTAGAGAACGAACTCGACGGTTTTGGAAAGTTTGTATCGATATCTAAAAGTTTCAGTTCAGAAGTTTTCGTCCAAAAGGTCTCGATCATAAAGATATTAAGGGCTAAAGATGGTGGTTTTTGCTAATTGTGTGCAGAAAATGAGTTTCGGCCAACTTTGAACATCCGTAAATAATTCACAAAAACTCCGCTTGACAAACAGCTTTTTGATTTGAAAAATATGGCCGATGAACTTGATTTTACTAGTAGACACTTCGTTCTAAAAAGTTTCACATCATGGTTAAAAACTGCCGCAAACATAGCCCTTACAGCTAATAGAATACTTGTGACGTAAAAATAATATAGTTTTTTCAGAAAATAATATTTACGGCAACTTTATGAAAACGTGCATATATTCGTCGTTTCAAATCCGTTTTCTACGTAAAATATGTCCTTAGCTTCGTATCGAAGTAAACTAATATATTTTTGAGAAGTCGAAATAATTTGTGAAGCTTAAGGCTCGTTTTTGACCCGAAATATGTAAAAACTGCTTGCTGTTTTTCAGAAAAAAAATACGTTTCGTCGTCAAACTTCAAAAATTCACCACGGCTTCGTTATAACTCCGTTTTTGTCCGTTCAAAAGGCCACGGATTCGTTTTAAAGTATATTTTCTAAATATCAAGGCCAAAATGTCGTACCATCAGTGGGTTTTTCCAGAAATTCGTTTTAAGGACAGAACACAAAATATAGTTTACGAAAATAGTTTTTCTCGGACAAAACCTATTCTAATCCCTTCAAATCAACTCCAAAGCTAATCTAATCCTACCATACACCTTCTTAGGGTGCCATGGATTCCTAATCACCATCAAGACCAAAGATTACCATGGGAATAATTATAGGATGACTAATATGTATAAATATAACTCTAAAATCATGAAATAAATGGTATAAATCACAATACATGCATATGAGCTCCAAAAATGTAAAGAAACTTATGAAAATGACAAGGAAACATAAAAATGAAGTAAACAAGCTTACTAGTGAAAATGATGAGGTGCTAGTAACAAGGTTATACCTAAATACTCTAGATTTTTATTTCAAAATCTAAGAAAGAGTATACACTAGATTGTTAAAAACACTAGAACTTGAGAAAATTTTGATCCCTTGGTGATTCTTGATGATGGCCGGTTTTATGGAGCAAGAACAAAGGAGAGAATTTGATTTTTGCTACTAAGTGAAATTTTGTAAAGTGAAAGAATGAGATAAGAGTAAGTTAATTATGCCTTATAAGTTAAAAACACAAACCAAACTTCATTAATTGTCCCCTCCCCCAAGGTCGGCCAAGGGGGGGAGGGACTAGATATTTTGTATTTTTTTTTTTTTTTTTTTAAACTTTACTTGTATATAATTGAGTAGAATTTGATAAATTGTACAAGTAAATGTAGAAAATATAAGTAATGTAAATGGTAGATTTTGGTACAAGTAAATTTTTAATAGGTCAAAATAGAATGTAATGAGGTGATAAAAATTGTAAAAATACATTACTTGTGAAATTTGAGTGATAAAAATAATTATCGTATAATTTTTAAGAAAAACGACGTAATAATTTAACTTTAACGATTTATGTACCAAATAAATTTGAAACACTAGGAAAACTAAAAATATGGTTTTTATAAACTAAATGTAAATTTAGAAATACCTCGGGATCATTTTTGAAAGTAACGGATTAAATATACAAAATAAAACTCACGCGATAAAGATTATTAAATATAAAAATTACGCGTAAAATATGAAATGAAATGTCATGAATGAACTAATGAGATGCAAATGATGTCAATGAAATGTAGACTAATCTTAGTCCATATGAAATGTACGTGATGTTATGATCATGAATTCGCCGCTAAACCTCCAAGGTTACGCGAATTTGAAACAAGTAAACCAAGTTTACTACAAATGTTGAAATAATGAGACATGAATCGTGTCGAGAAATGACCTGAAAGTACGGATTGTCACATTCGCCCATCCAAAAAGGAATTCAGTCCCTGAATTCAAACGTTGTTAGGTCTAACGGTGTTGGTAAAAAGATGAGGATACTTGCGTCGCATCTGGTCTTCCCGTTCCCAAGTAAACTCAGGACCTCGTCGAGAATTCCAACGAACTTTCACAATAGGAATACGACTCTGTTTCAACTGCTTGACCTCGCGGTCCATGATTTCTACAGGTTCCTCCACAAAGTTGAGTTTGTCGTCAAGCTGAACTTCGTCCAATGGGATAACGAGCGATTCATCCGAAAGACACTTCTTCAGGTTTGAAACGTGAAACGTGTTGTGCACATGACTGAGTTCTGGTGGAAGATCTAGTCGATAAGCTACCGGACCAACTCGGCTCAAAATCTTGAATGGTCCAATGTATCTCGGGTTCAACTTTCCACGTTTTCCAAAACGTACCACGCCCTTCCAAGGCGATACTTTCAACATAACTTTGTCACCCACTTGAAATTCCAAATCCTTGCGTCTAACATCCGCATAACTTTTCTGTCGACTTCTGGCAGTTCTAAGTCTATCACGAATTTGAATGATCTTTTCCGTGGTTTCCCGTACCATTTCTGGGCCAGTAAGTTGTGCGTCTCCGACTTCGGCCCAGCAAACAGGTGATCGGCACTTACGACCATAGAGTGCCTCGAATGGTGCCATCTTTATACTGGTATGATAACTGTTGTTGTACGAGAATTCAATCAATGGCAAATGGTTAGCCCAACCATTTCCAAAATCAATTACACATGCTCTCAGCATATCTTCTAATGTTTGAATAGTCCTTTCACTTTGACCATCGGTTTGTGGGTGATATGCTGTGCTCATCTCTAATCTGGTTCCGAACGAATCTTGCAATGAATTCCAGAAATTTGAAGTGAATCGACTATCTCTGTCGGAAATGATGGAAATTGGTGCTCCGTGCCTCGAGACTATTTCTTTGACATAAAGTCTAGTGAGTTGCTCCATGGAATAAGTCTCTCTAATCGGTATGAAATGAGCTGACTTGGTAAGGCGATCAACAATTACCCAAATAGCGTCGTAACCTCCCGTTGTCTTAGGAAGTTTCGTAACAAAGTCCATAGTAATGCGTTCCCATTTCCATTGAGGAATTTCCGGTTGTTGGAGTAAACCTGAAGGCTTCTGGTATTCTACTTTTACCTTAGCACAGGTAAGACATTTGCTAACGTACGTGGCAATTTCCGCTTTCATGTTCGGCCACCAATAAAGCTTCTTAAGATCTTGATACATCTTATCCGATCCTGGATGTATAGAATACTTTGACTTATGCGACTCATGCATAATCAATTCTCGTATTCCGCCATACAATGGAACCCACATTCTATCCTTAAAACATAATACTCCATCTGCTCTCTTCACAAAACCATTTGCGCTTTCGGGCATACCATAAAGCTTTTCACTTGGTCGGTTTTCCTCCTTAAGTGCCTCGACTTGTGCTTCATGGATTTTCGATGGTAAAGGAGAAACAATCGTCATTCCCAATGATCGAACTCTTAAAGGTTTAGGCCTCTCTTTCCGACTAAGAGCATCAGCCACAACATTGGCTTTTCCCGGGTGATACTTGATTTCACAATCATAGTCGCTGAGTAACTCCAACCAACGACGTTGCCTCATATTAAGTTCCTTTTGATCAAGAATATATTGCAAACTCTTGTGGTCAGTAAACACTGTGCACTTCGTACCATAGAGGTAGTGTCTCCAAATCTTGAGCGCAAAAACTACGGCTCCTAATTCGAGATCATGTGTTGTGTAGTTCTTCTCATGAGTCTTAAGTTGTCGAGAAGCATATGCTATCACCTTCTCATTTTGCATTAAAACAGCCCCAAGTCCTTTGTGCGAAGCGTCGCAATATACAACAAAATTCTCAATTCCTTCGGGTAGTGCCAAAATTGGCGCGCTACAAAGCTTTTGCTTCAACAACTGAAAAGTAGCTTCTTGTTTCTTTCCCCACTCGTACTTCTTGTTTTTCTGAGTCAACTTGGTCAAAGGTCTTGCTATCTTTGAAAAACCTTCGATGAACCTTCGGTAATACCCGGCTAGTCCTAGAAATTGTCGAATTTCCGTAGGATTTGTTGGAGTAGCCCAACCTTTCACGGCTTCAATCTTTGCGGGATCAACTTGTAGTCCTTGTTTATCAATGACGTGACCAAGAAATTGCACTTTGTGGTTCCAAAAATCACACTTCGAATATTTGGCATACAACTTCTCATTCTTGAGTAGCCTTAAAATCGTCCTTAAATGCTCTTCGTGCTCCTCTTTGCTCTTTGAGTAGATCAAGATGTCGTCGATGAACACTATCACAAACTTGTCCAAATACGGCTTACAAACTCTATTCATGAGATCCATGAATACCGCCGGTGCATTAGTCACTCCAAACGGCATCACTTGAAACTCGTAATGACCGTAGCGTGTTCTAAACGCTGTTTTCGGAATATCCTCTTCCCGAACTCGAAGCTGATGATAACCCGACCGAAGATCAATCTTGGAATAGATACTAGAACCTTGAAACTGATCGAATAAATCGTCAATCCTGGGGAGTGGATAACGATTCTTCACCGTTAACTTGTTCAATTCTCGATAATCTATGCACATTCGGAAGGATCCATCTTTCTTCTTCACAAACAAGACCGGTGCTCCCCAAGGCGAGGAACTCGGCCTAATGAATCCTTTGTCTAGAAGTTCTTGCAATTGATTAGACAACTCTTGCATTTCGGATGGTGCTAGACGGTACGGTGCTCGCGCAATCGGTGCAGCTCCGGGCACTAAGTCAATTTGAAATTCCACTTGACGTGCCGGTGGAAGTCCCGGTAAATCCTCGGGAAAAACTTCAGAAAATTCACGGACAATAGGTACATCTTCAAGTCGCTTCTCCTCCGACTTTTTCTCGGTTACATGGGCTAAGAAAACAAGACAACCTTTCTTAATGTACTTTTCCGTTTTGATACTCGATATAATACTAATTCGAGTTCCACTTCGTTCCCCACGAATAATTAAAGTTTCGCCGTTGTAGGGAAGATGAACAACTTTCTCATCACAAATGATCTTTGCGCGATGCTTAGATAACCAGTCCATGCCGATGACGACGTCAAAACTACCAAGCTCTACGGGCATGAGGTCTATGTTGAAAGGATGATTAAGAAAATTGAATGTGCAACCACGGACAATGGTGTTGGTGCAAACTACGCTACCATTAGCTAATTCGACGTTGTATGATATATCTAAGGTGGTTGGTTTAATGTTGAGCAAAGGTGCAAATGCATTGGACACAAAACTTTTATCGGCACCCGAATCAAATAAAACTGAAGCGTAACGATTATTGAGAAGAAACGTACCCGTGATGACATTCGGGTCCTCCCTATTTTCCCCGCCTCCAATGACGTAAACCCTTCCTTGTGCCGTACCTCCTTGATTCGGATTTGCTTGATTCTTTCCCTTCTTACAATCAGATTTGTAGTGTCCACGTTCCCCGCAACCAAAACATGTAACTTGTGGCGACTTGCAATCCATAGTTCGGTGACCAACTTTCTTGCAATTTTCACATGGATCAGGACATCGACCTGGATTGTGATGACTCAAACACCTATTACACTTCGGCAAAACCCCCGTATACCTTTTCCCTTCCTTTTGACCCGCGGCATAAACCTTAGCAACCTCCTGCCTCTTGGGCGGTTGTTGAGTAACATTCCTACCCCTTGTGTTATCCCACTTGCGCTTGTTATTGTTGTTGTAGTTGCCTCGGTTATTGTTGTTGAAACGGTTGTTGGGGTTGTTGTTTCGGTTAGTAGTGGTGTACTTGCCTCGCTTCACCACTTGTGCCATCAATTTCTGAGTCACTCGAATAGCTTCCTCGATTGATTGTGGATCGAACGATGTAACATCTCCTTGAATCACTTCGGGAAGTCCCCCGATAAAAGCCTCTAGCAACTTTTCATTATCCGATACCATCGACGGGCATAATGCGGCTAATTCCTGGAATCTCCGAATGTACGTGTCAATGTCATACCCAATCGTGACCAATTCATAGAACTCCGTCTCTAACTTTTTGATTTCCGTTCGGGGACAAAACTTCTTAGTCACCAAGCTCTTAAATTCCTCCCACGTAAGCTTAAAAGCATTTTCCATACCAATCGGTTGCGCGTATGAATTCCACCATGATAACGCTCCATCGAGCAAAGTGCTCGTAGCATACTTAACCTTACTGTCATCCGGACAGTTACAAAGCAAAAATACTGACTCCAACTTTTCAAACCATCTAACCATTGCTGTTGCTCCCTCAGTACCTCGAAACTTAGTGGGTTCAGCACTTTTGAAATCTTTGTATGAACATTTCTTAACCCCCGATCCTCCGGCATTACCAGTTGCAGCAGCTAATCTTGCGGCTTCAGCAGCAGCCGCGGCTTCAGCAGCAGCAGCAGCCACTGTTTCTCTTTCGACTCTAAGTGCATTAGCAATGCTATCGTTCACTAACTTTTGAATTGCTGCTTGACTCATTTCAACTGTAGCTTTCTTCGGTGCCATAACTCTTCAAAATCACAAGATGAAACAATCATGAGAACTCGTAAATAGAAACAACCATCATACAAATATATCCACAACCACAACATGCATAAAGATAAATGAAATCACAACGGAACAATAACGAAATATCACAATATAATCACAACACACGTGGATAATATACATGAAAATTTCGGCCTACATGGACCGATATCATACATAACAAAAACCATTCCTACATAGTAGAGTCACTACTTGATATATTTGTTTGTACAACAATCAAAAGACAACAAGTTCTTTAAACTACGTCACACACCTTGTGACTAGGATAATAATGGTCAAAACTATACATGACAAAAGTCTACATAAGGCACCTCATGGTGCTCCGCCTGCCCTATCCTGAAGATCACGAACCTGAATAACCAAACTATCAATCAAACTCCTCATCTCATCCATCTGACCCTGCAATGTAACAATACGCTCACGAGCTAAAGCTAACTCCTGTGACTGACTCTGTGACTCATCACGTGCCATATCAGTCCTGTCAAACAACTCAGGCATCTCCTGCCTCAACTCCGTAATGTGCTCTCTATCCTCAATCTGTCTATGCTGAAGACCCTGATAAGCTAAGTCTATCGAAACCCTGCCTAATATCAAACCCTCGACTTCCTCAGCGATGGGCTCAATCCTATCTACCGACAGTTCCCCCAACTGTCGCGTCAAACTATCAATCTGTAACTGCTGTGCATCGATACGGGCACCTAATGCCTCTGTGGAAGGCTGTCGTGCAACAGCTGCCCTAGAACTCTCGCCTAACTCAAATCTAGCGGCTGGCTCGGGCTCAGTCGATGGTAGTGTAGGGATATCGAAACGTGCACGCTTTTTGGGCGGCAAGTCCGATGCGGGTACAGGATCTCTAAGAAAATATGATGATGACGGTGATGGTGGTGGTAGCAGTGGTGCTGGTGGTGGTGATGGTGCGAGCAACGGGTTATGAGCTGGGCTCACGTGAGGTGTAGGTGCGACTTCGCCCTCCTCAAAGGGTTCGGTCTCAGTGTCGGTCATGATCAATGGGAAGGCTGCAGTAGATCCAATAGAAGATACAATCTCGGTGGAATGTGATGGAACATCATCCATGCTAGGGTCCGATGAAATGGTAATAGGGTGAGAATCTGAAGACATGTCTGTGACAACCGATATGAAATAAATGTAAATAATCTCGAACAAAGTGTAAGTGAATCCGCATGATAACAATGAACATGTACTATGATGAAATGATGAGATGCTATGATAATGTAGCTATAGTCTAGGGTTAGTGATGCAACCTAGTTCTCTATAACTGTAGCTCTGGTACCAATCTGTCACACCCCCAATTTACCTGTTTTGCAGCGGAATGGAATTCCTGGGGATTGACTGTCATAGCACCACATCACAGTTATATTGAACGACCTAAAGTGTCGTTTTAAAAACACATCGTTGGATATTTCATAAAAACATACAGAGTTCAACATCGGTCCCAAAAGGTTTTACAAGTTTGCCAAAATACAAATATGTTACAAATCCAAACGATGTTTTGAAATAAAGTACCATAATGTACATAATGTAAGTCGACGCCGCGACTCAAAATATAGGTTCCTAAACCATGTCATGATGTGAATGCCTCAGTTACCTGAAAATACATTGCTAAAAAGGTCAACAATAATGTTGGTGAGAAATCATAGGTTTATGTAAATGTTTTATACGACTACACAAGTATAGATCAGGCATGACAATCGAGTCACGTAAAAAATGTTACAATTGCAATAAGTCCATGACACCGAAACTAGACAAATCATAATGTATGCCCCTGCAGAGTGTTTGCCAGACAACTCCGTAATGTTATAAAATGAAATGCATCCGTATGACTAGTTGGGATTCACCAACCCGGATGGAGGAGTCACCCTCGATAGATCTATCCACTCATCCTCGCTTCAAAATTAACGGTTCATGTTCAGGTAATGGGAATGGGGACTTTCAATTGGCAAATACGGTAACTTAAGCAATGTAATGAATTTAATGTACTTGGTATCGTAATAAAATGTTGTGCAATGTATTCTCCCCCGTAGGTTTGAAAATAATTAAAAGCATGCAACGGGGCTATGAAAACTCACTTGGAGAAACTGGAATAACGGCAAAAGTGAGTACACCGAGGTTTATAATGATGCGTCAATCGGGACCTATTACGAAGGATATGATATGATATGAGTTGCAATGTAATGTTATGCATGCACTACGTATGTTATTTATACCATTTACGGGTTTTGAAAAATATTACTCGTTGACGAAAAATACTCTTTTGACGTCTTGACCCTTCAAAAATGACTTTACATGTTTTTACGTCAAAATGTCATCCTATAATGGTTTTATAATGATTTTTGGTGAAATTACCACTTTTCGTCGCAAAACAATGTCGTAGGAAAAATCATGAAATCAACAAAAACGGCTCCGGAAAACTAGTCATAAAATGGTGTACGTCGATCGTTAGAGAACGAACTCGACGGTTTTGGAAAGTTTGTATCGATATCTAAAAGTTTCAGTTCAGAAGTTTTCGTCCAAAAGGTCTCGATCATAAAGATATTAAGGGCTAAAGATGGTGGTTTTTGCTAATTGTGTGCAGAAAATGAGTTTCGGCCAACTTTGAACATCCGTAAATAATTCACAAAAACTCCGCTTGACAAACAGCTTTTTGATTTGAAAAATATGGCCGATGAACTTGATTTTACTAGTAGACACTTCGTTCTAAAAAGTTTCACATCATGGTTAAAAACTGCCGCAAACATAGCCCTTACAGCTAATAGAATACTTGTGACGTAAAAATAATATAGTTTTTTCAGAAAATAATATTTACGGCAACTTTATGAAAACGTGCATATATTCGTCGTTTCAAATCCGTTTTCTACGTAAAATATGTCCTTAGCTTCGTATCGAAGTAAACTAATATATTTTTGAGAAGTCGAAATAATTTGTGAAGCTTAAGGCTCGTTTTTGACCCGAAATATGTAAAAACTGCTTGCTGTTTTTCAGAAAAAAAATACGTTTCGTCGTCAAACTTCAAAAATTCACCACGGCTTCGTTATAACTCCGTTTTTGTCCGTTCAAAAGGCCACGGATTCGTTTTAAAGTATATTTTCTAAATATCAAGGCCAAAATGTCGTACCATCAGTGGGTTTTTCCAGAAATTCGTTTTAAGGACAGAACACAAAATATAGTTTACGAAAATAGTTTTTCTCGGACAAAACCTATTCTAATCCCTTCAAATCAACTCCAAAGCTAATCTAATCCTACCATACACCTTCTTAGGGTGCCATGGATTCCTAATCACCATCAAGACCAAAGATTACCATGGGAATAATTATAGGATGACTAATATGTATAAATATAACTCTAAAATCATGAAATAAATGGTATAAATCACAATACATGCATATGAGCTCCAAAAATGTAAAGAAACTTATGAAAATGACAAGGAAACATAAAAATGAAGTAAACAAGCTTACTAGTGAAAATGATGAGGTGCTAGTAACAAGGTTATACCTAAATACTCTAGATTTTTATTTCAAAATCTAAGAAAGAGTATACACTAGATTGTTAAAAACACTAGAACTTGAGAAAATTTTGATCCCTTGGTGATTCTTGATGATGGCCGGTTTTATGGAGCAAGAACAAAGGAGAGAATTTGATTTTTGCTACTAAGTGAAATTTTGTAAAGTGAAAGAATGAGATAAGAGTAAGTTAATTATGCCTTATAAGTTAAAAACACAAACCAAACTTCATTAATTGTCCCCTCCCCCAAGGTCGGCCAAGGGGGGGAGGGACTAGATATTTTGTATTTTTTTTTTTTTTTTTTTAAACTTTACTTGTATATAATTGAGTAGAATTTGATAAATTGTACAAGTAAATGTAGAAAATATAAGTAATGTAAATGGTAGATTTTGGTACAAGTAAATTTTTAATAGGTCAAAATAGAATGTAATGAGGTGATAAAAATTGTAAAAATACATTACTTGTGAAATTTGAGTGATAAAAATAATTATCGTATAATTTTTAAGAAAAACGACGTAATAATTTAACTTTAACGATTTATGTACCAAATAAATTTGAAACACTAGGAAAACTAAAAATATGGTTTTTATAAACTAAATGTAAATTTAGAAATACCTCGGGATCATTTTTGAAAGTAACGGATTAAATATACAAAATAAAACTCACGCGATAAAGATTATTAAATATAAAAATTACGCGTAAAATATGAAATGAAATGTCATGAATGAACTAATGAGATGCAAATGATGTCAATGAAATGTAGACTAATCTTAGTCCATATGAAATGTACGTGATGTTATGATCATGAATTCGCCGCTAAACCTCCAAGGTTACGCGAATTTGAAACAAGTAAACCAAGTTTACTACAAATGTTGAAATAATGAGACATGAATCGTGTCGAGAAATGACCTGAAAGTACGGATTGTCACAATACTTCTCACACCAAACCCTAAAATCACTCACTTTATCAAAACCTAATCACAAACTATACGCCTCTTTTTATCACCTATCATCTCTCAGTCACAAAAACCAACTGCTTCAAAGATATGAGTCCAAATCACACTTCACACCCTAAAATATCGAAACACAAGTCACAATATAATCAATTATCATTCAAGTCACACCAAACGGATCTCACACGAATATGCCGCAACTCATCTCTAAATATTCCTCCACAAACCCTAACAAATCTCACAGGAACAATATGTCCGCCTCACTTACAACCTCTCGTACACATACACACCTTTGTTGCCACAGGGATGGTATAAGGACGAGGTTCGACTTAGCCACAGGGATGGTTAAGGTTTGAAACGTTTTAAGTAGCACTTAATCCGAAGGCTTCAAGATCATTAGAAAGTGGTCTCGGGTAGGTCCATGTGTAATTGGTAATATTGTTATTTTCGTTTATGTTTTGGTCTTGTGTTGTATAACGAAACACGAAAATGATTTTAACATACTTGTTAAAAAATCATTTTCGAACTCAGTTTCGGATATTAATTAGAAGTGAAGCTTCAATAGGATCAATGATGTAATTTTTTCGTGTTTATGGTCCTTCAAAGGATCTGATAAGCATACATATTACACGAAAAAAAAGTTAAGCTGAGATCGTTTTTGATTAATTCCGTTTAAAGTTTGAGTCATGAGTCTAGTATAGATGTAGGTGATGGAGGATGAGATAGGTTTGGGATTTGTTGAAGTTGGATTGATTGAGTCGAATGTGATATATTGCATTGAGTCTTCGTGTTATTGAAAAAATCATGGACCACAAATGGTTTAAGAATGAGTTTTGGTATTTGGTAAATGGTTGTTGAGGTCAAGGTCATTCTTTCTTCATATCTTCATTTATGTCCAAGTCGCTAACTATTAATCAAATCAAGTCGCCACCCAATTTTTCAAAGCAAATCGCTAGGGTCATGAGTCAACTCGCTAGATAAGTCAAGTCGCTAGCCAACTCGCTATAGTTGTTGACTCAATAGTCAACAACTCGCTACCAGGTACAAGTCGCTAGGTCTAGAGTCAAGTCGCCATTGACTTTAAAGAAAGTCAACAGATATCCAAGTCGCTACAGAAATATGTAAGCAACTCGCTTGACACTAAAAAATGTCAAGTCGCTATCACAACTCGCCATAAAGAAGGTACACAGAATCTGGACACGACCAACTCGCTATGAAGAATAACCATAAGTCGCTAGCAAGATTTCCGACCAACTTCAGACCATGTTTAATACAAACCCAGAAAAACAGACATAAAAAATGCTACTTTTGACCCATTTAGACCCAGTTTGACTGAGAAAAGAAACCACTTGACCACTTGATTGAACACATATTTGGTAACAAAAAAGTCATAAAAGATGATATACACAATCTGTTTGGACCAACAAAGGACATGACACAGATGGTAACAAATAGACAAAATGACCTTTTTGTTTTTGACCAAATAGACAAGATGACCTTTTTGTTTTTGACCAAATGGAGGATACAATAACTTGTACACAACTGTTTTGCATCAATATTTGAGAAAAAATGTTTCGACCATTAAACCAGTAAACAAAAACACTTTTAAAACATGTATCAAAACCAGTTTTTAAAACATGTATCTTGCCACAACTCAATAACCATGAATCAAACCTCAATAAACCAAACAAGCCTCATAAACCGAACCGTGAAGAACCATATAAATCATCAAAACAACCAAACCTTGGCTCTGGTACCAATTGTAGGATCGTATATTTATTGTGTTTGATGATTCGGGTGGTCTAGGATGATCAAAATATATGTTTACCATTTTAGAGAGAGAAAGTGGAGAGAGAGGGTGTTCTTGCTAGAGGTTTACACAAAGGAAAGGTTAGATTGAATGAGAAGCACCACCCCTTCCATGGATGGAAGGGGTATTTATAGTTACAGACTCAACGACCTCCTATCGGCCTGTGGATCAGGTATACAGTGGGTAAAGACCCGTCCTTCCTCCACGGTGTTACACTACACTAAACTACGCTACTAAATAACTAATAAACTACTAAACAACGAAAATAACAACACGTCTACGAGCTAACTTATGCTAGATCATAATTGGGGTGACCGACACTTTAACATGGAATTTTCTAATTCCTAACATAACTCAATACTCAAACTATTCCTTGGAAAAATGAGATCTCGCTGGGTTGGTCCTTACACAGTGAGTAAGGTGTTCCCTTATTGGACTATTGAAGTTTATAATAATGCAGGGGAGTTTTTCAAAGTGAATGGGCACAGAGCAAAAATTTATTATGGAAAGGATGTTAGTAAGCTTTTGGGTGATGAATTCTTCGCCCCTGCGTAAAGCCCCATGGCTTTGAGTCAAACTTAAAGACTCTTAAATAAAAAAAAGTGCTCTTTCGGGAGACAACCCGAATTATCCCTTTTATTTGTTTTATTTCCATTTCTGTTGGGTTTTGTGTTTTTAACCATTTTTGTAGGAAATCGGAGAAGTTGCTGCAGCAACCTGAACGGGGACCTGACCTGTCCATAGTTACGGCGTAACTCATTCCAATGGTTACGCCGTAACACATCTCTAGCAGCAGTTCTCTCCAGAGCATTACCAATTACGGCGTAGTACCATGCAATGGTTACGCCGTAGCTACACTCCAGTAGCGTCTGCCAGGTTTTGCCATAATTACGGCGTAACTCCGTCTAGGAGTTACGACGTAACTATCCTTAGTATTAATTCTTTCTCTTTAAACACAATAACCTTGTATTAGTTTTTAAATGAACTTTGTGGGTATGTTCCCTGTAAGCCCTCACGAGACTACACTCGTCCACTTGGGACACCAAGTGGTTTAAAAGGCTTGTTGCATACGCTAAATGCAACCGTGATTCCTACGAAAGTGAGTAAGGTTTCTTTTTCGTTTTTATTTTTCTTTTTTTAGAATTATGCTTGTTGGTAGTGTGATTTCAGGGAATGAAGTTTGCTCGTGGATGCTTAAGCGAAGGCACGATTATTTTCGTGGGCCTTCTTTCTTTTTCGGAGCGAATTTCAGGGAAGTTCTCGCTCTAATTCTACTTTCTCTTCACCTTTATTTAACGTCTAGTACAAAAGGGACTTTGTACATTTCAAGTGGGGGGACGGGAGTAGAATTATCTCTTGAACTATATTTTGCCCTCATTTTTCTAGTTTATTTTAAAAAATTATGCCATTTTAAAAATTTTGACATGTTTTTCTTAACCTAACTAGATTAGACCTTAGCCGAGCACATTATAACCCTTGATATTATATGGTGAGATTAGCCTTATCCGTTTCCAAAATATTTACCACAAATTCACCAAATTATGAGTGTGCCGGTAGCTTATAAACTTTAGAACTTGGCCTTTGCATCATTTCGAGACCATAGACGAGGTATGTTGAGTTAGCTTAATGTATTTGGATTATTCAGTTTAAGAAGGAAATATTATAGGATTATCACCCAAAAAGCCTATCCTTGTGTGTCTATCGATTAGTCACCTCGACTTCTCGACCCTCATGTTAAACCCTTTTGTTGCACTCACCTTTAGTGCAAGATACCCCTAGATACACCTGTCTGAGCCATTCCTTTCATTTTGTTCACCCAACATATATGTTTCGATACACCCATACACCTTAGCCTACCGTGTAGTCTTTATTTGTGATCGGGAAGACATTGTTTGCCTAAGTTCAAGGTTCAAGTGGAAAGGTTCGGGAATCACGCTTTCGTCAAAGAAATATTTTTGAAGATCATTGAAGACCCCCCAAATTCTCATATTGTTCATCTCAAGTGGGGGGATGCTATGTTTAGTTTTTATGTAAAAAAAATAAAAAATAAAAGTTGTAGTTATTTGTTGATTATAAAGTGCGATGTTATAAGCACTATGTTTAAAAGCTCATCATAGATTTAGTATCGAGGAGGCCACCTCGATCACATTTGAAGAATGAAGTTGGCAATCATTTCGCCAACAGTTGAAGAAGAGGTAATGTGCCCATCATGACGTCCTCTAATGGCACATCTACCTGATATATCATGATCCGGTTTCTTAGTCTTGAAACTTGAACTTTGGATGAACGGTAAGTGGTGATGACTTGGTTATAGATTTAGACTATTTGTTTGTTATTTTTACTTTACACCAATTATATCCCATGTCTTATCCTACCCTTTAGTCATGAAGCGTGTCTAGGTGATGAAGCGAGCAATCTTTAGTGTCTTGGCCATGGATTTGGTCATGTATCATTGATTTTGTCCACTTCGCCTAGACATGTTAGTAATGACGATTAACCCTTAACCTTTGTCGTGTCTACCCATATTGCCTTCGAGAATTGTTTAGTCCTTAACTCTAGTGGTGGAGATTTGTGTAACCGCCAAGCTTATGATAGAATACATGCTATGACTGTGCGTTGAGTGATCACCCGGAAATTGACACTTAGAATAGTTGAGAGATTTGAGTGTTTTGTTCCCATTTCGTGAGGTGTTCGGCTTTGTTTTATTCTAGCATAAGGGAAATTTAAACTTATATTTTCCAGGTAATGAGAGATATCTTTTTAGAAATTTATCTAATAAGGTCTACTTGAGGGCAAGTAGAGTTCAAGTGGGGGGATATTTGATAACATCAAATAGTCCTGAATATTAAGAGTCAATTTCCCCCGATAATGCTCGTATTTTATATCATTTATATGGATTTACGCTTGTTTTCCTCTATATTTCACTTTCAGGTAATTTACGAGCATTGGAGCTAAAGAGACGCGGATTTGGAGAGTTTATTGAAGATATATGATAGTATGCCCACTATGAAGTAATTACGGCGTAACTCCTCTCTTACATTACGCCGTAAGAAAAGCGTGACTCAGAAGACCAACTCAATAGCATATTACGGCGTAACTCCATCCTAGGATTACGCCGTAACCAATTAGGTCAAATGATGTTCCACGCCGCTGCAAGCTACGCCGTAACTCTTTCCAACGATTATGGGGTAATCATGATTTTGTAACGTATATTGAAGATACGGCGTAACTCATTGTATGTGTTACGCCATAACCAGCTTTATCTAAAGCATTATTACGATTTTTTATAGGTTACGGCATAACTCTCAACATAAGTTACGCCGTAACTAGATCTGGCCTATAAAAACCAGCCCTAAATTCTGTATTTCACATCATTCACTTCACTCCACAAAGCAGAGAACGTGAGTAGGGGACTGAAGGCAGATCTTGAGGAGCATACAGAGCCATCTCCAAGGGAGAAATAACTCCCTAACGATAAGCATTAGCGATTTATCATTTCTTTTACTTTCAATTCATGTATTTCATTATGTCAAACATTGAATTGATTGTTTCAGTTAATATGATCGGCTAAGCACCTCTGGTGCTAGCCTAGTTATGATTCCTTAATTGTTATGTTTATGTTTACATTGCTTCCGTATAATTGTTTCTAGTGTATGCATGCATAGTTTGTTGGTAGCTACCCTTGTTTCGGTAGTTTTGAATGGCGGTAGTGTCTAGTTGCGTAGGAGAATTGACCAACTGACCCTAAGTAGGTAGACTGAGTCGAAAGGTTAAGAATTGACCAACTGACGACCCTTCTTCGCTTGTGCGAACTGACCAAATGATCACCTACCGTTTGGATGAACTTAAGAAGTTAGGGATGCGTGTCTAAGATGCTAGAGCCCGGGCGCTCATTGTTATGAATCTTGCATGTACAGGAACTTAATGACTTGGCTTAGGGGACTAAAAACAACTGGACTTTCAAGGGTAGTAGCTTGATCTCCGGTGGAAAGCTTTGCTGATAGGTTAGAACGAACTGGCCAAATGTTGTCCTAGCGACTTAAACCCCCACTTGAAGCAATTGGAAGTAATTAGACGTGAACATAACTTGATAGGATGAGTAACTAGGTTAGCACACTTCTCCTCTATTGATCACAACCTTTCCCTTTAATTTACTTCTTTTATTTTCTTGTCTTTATAGTTTATTAATCATTTCAATTCTAAAAACCATTAAAACCAGTGACATTAGACTTAATTAGAATCCGCTCACATAGCTCTTGGGACGACCTCGGTTTTACCGATTACTACACTACACACGATTGGGTACACTGCCCGTTAGTGCATAAGGTAGAACATAGGTAAACAAGACACTTATAAATATTAAAACCTGGTCAGTAAAACCAGCATCAGCAGTTCTAGACTTATGGAATTGATGGCACTATGTACCAGGTTAAAAACAAAGGTGGAAACTCTGGAGTAGGACCTTAAGAGTACAAAACAACTTTATGCTAAAGTGTACAAGAAATTGGTGCTGAAGGTGAAGAAGTTACAGACTAAGGTCAAGGCTCTTAAGGGACAGAGGAAGGATACTGAAGCGGACTCCCCTAGTTCAAAGGAATCTAATGATGATTTGGGTGATTCTCCCAAACAGTGGAGGAAAACAGATGCTGATACTCAGGGGAGGCAACTGGATTTTGAAGAAGATCTAGGTGCAGATTATCAGGATTTAGATGGTGGTGATGATCAACAGATTGAAGATGAGCCAGTTGATCAAGATGCACCTAAAGAGTTAGTGGATTTGAATGAGGACATTGGAGATACAGCAACTAAAACTCAAAAAGAAGGTACTGCTACTATGATTGAAGGTACTGTTGGTTTGGTTGATCAAATAATTGAAGTTTCAAGGCTTATGGAGGTAGCAGTACAAAATGCTGAGCAAGAACCTAGCATCTCAGTTACCACTGCTAGTCCAGTTCTCACAACTACTGAAGTTGCAAGAGCTGAAGACAAAGGAAAGGCCAAGGTGATTGATGATGAGCAAGAACCTCCAAAGATAATTAAGCCAAGAATTCAAGCTCTAGTTGAGGGTGATGCTGAAGTTGCAAGAAAAATGCATGAAGAGGAAGTTGCTAAGTTTATGGAAGATCAAAGGCTTCAAAAAGAAAGAGAGCTATCTGATTAAGAATTTGCAGCAAAACTTCAAGAAACAGAGAGACTTCAGGCAATGATTGACTCAGATGAAGTTCTAAAAGCCAAATTTGAAGAACTTAAGGCAAATGCAAGTCTAATAGTTGATGAGAGATCAAGACAGCTTGCAGAGTTCATCAATTCAAGAAGTGATGAAGATGCACTCAGAGAATTAATGGAGACAATCAAGAAAGGTTAAAAGAAAGTTGCAAGACCAAAGCCACCAACAAAAGCCCGGATCATTAAGCAGATGAAAGAATATCTAAAGCATCAAGATAACTGGAAAGCTGCTCAGTTGAAGGGAAAGACACAAGTTGAGATAGAGAGGCTGTACTACATTGCTTACATGAAGAATCAAGCTTTTATTCCAATTGGTTCAGAAGAAGCTAATAGAGTCACCAAAAGATCAGGAATAACTTTAGAGTCAGAGAAATCTAAGAAGCAAAAGACTGCAGAGGAACCTCTACAGCTGATGAAGAAAAGTTAACTAATGAACATCTTACAAAAATGATGGTGATAGTCCCTGAAGCAATTTATGTAGATCCCCTTCAAGCTAAGCATCCTATTATTGATTGGGAGGTGCACACTGATAAATTTGTCAAAGGATGGAATATTACAAGAGTTGGTGGGAGTACTGCAGTTTATAAGAGCTTTGAAGATATGGTGAGATCTTTTGACAGATATGATCTTGACAAGCTATGGGAATTAGTTTAGGAAAGACAAAGCTTATCAAAGATTGTAGAAGATAAGGAAAAAGAGCTACGGGTGGAACTCAAAAGAGTGTATGAACCAGATCCTAATGACATATATTGGAAGTTTGCTGCTCATGGAGGTAACACTATCTGGAAGTTGTATGATAATGGAGTTCACCATGTATCTACACAAGAAGTTTCAGACATCTTTATGTTAGCAGAGCTAGAATATCCACTCAGAGCAGGTGTTCTCATGGTAATGATTTCTTCAAAACTAAGAGTTGAAGAAGATTCAAAAATGGCTCAAGAGTTGATTCAAAGAATCTATGATCAGTGTGTAAAAGAAGCTCAGGCTCTAAGGGAAAGGAGTTGAGTGTTTGGAAGAATCCCCCCCCATCATCAGATTTAAAGTTTAATTGAAGAAACTTAGTGATTTGCAGAGAAATCATAAGTTTAGAGGAGGATTGTTGGGAATTAAACGCAGCAGTACTAATGGACTTAGTACTGCCAAGCATACAGATGGGACTGCTTAAGATAACACTAGCAGTACTAACTGACTTAGTACTGCTAGTACATATAGTTTGTACTAATTAAGTGATATGTACGTGTTTTGTATTTATAGATAGAGATTGTGTATATCTTATACGAATATATAGTGACAATTATCTTGTAAAGGAATCCTTGCGCTATAAAAGGAGATCCTAGGTTAGCAGTTACACACGCATCTTTTGTTAAGCTTCAAAGTTGTTGATAACATCAAATAGTCCTGAATATTAAGTGTCAATTTCCCCCGATAAGGCTCGTATTTTATATCATTTATATGGATTTACGCTTGTTTTCCTCTATATTTCACTTTTAGGTAAAATACGAGCATTGGAGCTAAAGAGACGCGGATTTGGAGAGTTTATTGAAGATTTATCATAGTATGCTCACTTTGAAGAAGTTACAGCGTAACTCCTCTCTCACATTACGTCGTAACTAAAGCGTGGCTCAGAAAACCAACTTAACAGAAGATTACGGCGTAACTCTATACAAGATTACGACGTAACCATATTAGGTCAAATGAGGTTCCGCGCCGCTACTAATTACGCCGTAACCCATGCAATAACTACGACGTAACCAAGATTTATTGAAGATACGGTGTAACTCCTTCCAGAGGTTACGCCGTAACCAGCATTATTAGTGCAAATTACGAAGAATTGTATGTTACGGCGTAACTCTTATAATTAGTTACGCCGTAACCAGATCTGGCCTATAAATACCCCACGATTTCCAGCATTTCAAATCATCCGATTTCACACACAACATTCAGAGAACATGAGAAGAAGTCGAAGGCAGATCTAGAGGAGCATACGGAGCTATCTCCAAGGGAGAAATCACTCCTCTATGATAAGCATTAGCTTTTTATCTTTTCTTTACATTCAATTCATGTATTTCGTAACGTTAAACATTGAATCGATTGTTATAGTTAATATGAGAGGCTAAGCACCTCTAGGTCCTGGCCTAGTTATGATTCCTTAATTTTTTTGTTTGCGTTTACATTGCTTCCGTATAATTATTTCTAAGTGTATGCATGCTTAGTTTGTTGGTAGCTACCCTTGTTTCGGTAGTTTTGAATGGCGGTAGAGGCTACTTGCTTAGGAGATATGACCAACTGACCCTAAGTGAGAAGACTGAGACGGGAAGGGTAAGATATGACCAACTGACGACCCTTTCTGCTTGTGCGATTTGACCAACTGATCACCTACCGTTTGGATGAACTTAAGAAGTAAGGGGTGAGTGTCTAAGATGCTAGCGCCCGGGCACTCACTATTATGAATCTAGCATGTAGTTGTACTTAATGACTTGGCTTAGGGGACAAGGAACAACTGGACTTATAAGGGGACACCTGACTTCTCCAGTGGGACCCTTTGCTGATAGGTTAGGACGAACTGACCAAATGCTGTCCTAGCGAGTTTGACCCCACCTGAAGTAATTGGAAGTAATTAGACGTAAACACTACTAATTAGGATGAGTAACTAGGTTAGCACCACTCTCCTCTATTGATCACAACCCTCGCCTTTATTTGCTTTAGTAGTTAATTTTATATCAAAATCATATTAAAATCTGTGACACCTAGACTTAGTTTAAATCCGCACACGTAGCTCTTGGGACGACCTCGGTTTTACCGAAATACTACACTACACATGACCGGGTACACTGCCCGTTAGTGCATTAGGGTAGACCATAGGTATAACGAGTAATTATAAATATTAAAACCTGGTCAGTAAAACCTGCATCAAGTTTTTGGCGCCGCTGCCGGGGAGTTATATTAGGATTTCTATTAAGTCTTTCATTTTTGTTTTGTTTTAAAATTTTCTCAAATTCTCACGATCTCTTTTCAAGTTTCAGGTACCATGGAAGTTGTTAACATTGATGACCTTACTCTTGAGGAATATTTGGCGTTGACAAGAGAAGAACAAGGGACCGGAAATTGGAGCTAATGTCCGTTTCAAAATTAAAGACCAATTTATGAGGGAGCTTCGTGCTAACCCTTTTTTCAGGAAAAAGGGACGAAGATGCATATGGGCACATTGAAAATGTCTTATACATCGCAAGCCTTTTCAACATTCCGGGTGTGTCTCATGACGCGGTTATGCTAAGGGTGTTCCCCATGACTCTTACTGGGGCTGTAAGAAGATGGATCGAAAGATTGCCCGCCGGGGCAGTTGATACTTGGGCTCTACTAACAAAGCACTTCATCCAGAGGTATTGTCCTCCGTCGAAGATATCTAACAAAGCTCTTGGAGATCCATAATTTCAAGCAAGAAGACGATGAAACGTTGTATCAAGCATGGGATAGATACAACGATCTCCTCTACAAGTGTCCTACACATGATCTGAACAACCAGCAAAAGGTCAACATCTTCTACAAAGGAATCAACGTAACTACAAGACAGATGCTGGACTATCAAGGACCAATTCCGAGCATGACTCCTTCCCCCCTAATCTAGCAATTGAAGCCATCCAAAAAATGGCTAATCATTCCCAAAAATGGCACGATGGTGGAAGCAAAAGAAACCAAGGCGGAATTTTTGATGGATTTGAAGCCATCACTAACAAGCTAGAGAATCTGGGTCGGGATATGCAAAAAATCATAGAAACTTTTCATGCCATACAAGTAGGTTGCGAAATCTGCGGGGGAGGACATCTCACCAAGAATTGTCCTCAAGTTAACGAAGAAAACATAATCGAAGAAGCTAAATATGGACAAAATCGATCGTTTTATGGAGATAATCGAAATAGTAATGGGTATCGTGGAAATTATAACCACGGGCCTTATGGAGAAAAAAGGCCCAACCTTGAAGAGACCATAAACAAATTCCTAGAAAGTTTAGCCCAGAAGCAAAAAGAATAAGATAAATGGCTCAGGGATTTCCAGGAAAACACAAATAAAAATCTTTCCAGGCACACATAACCCTAAAAAAACTTGAAGCCATGGTGGAAAAGCTCAGTGCAGAGATAGAGATGAGTAAAAATGAACCCTTAGGGGACCAAACCTATGGTGGCATGCAATGCCGTTTTTGCTGATGACAATTCGCAGGAAGTGATTGAGGAGTGCAAATCTACAACCAAAAATTTAGAAAAGACGATTGTCGACAACCAGGTGCAGTTACGCCGTAACTATTTTCCAGAGTTACGGCGTAACCATGATTTAGAAGGCGTAACTAGGTCAGAAATCGGTTTATTTTCAGTGAAGAATATTAGCGCAGACGGGTTAGTCATTCCATGTTCAGTTGGGAGTTATGATATCTTGGGGGTAATAGATTTTGGGTCTAGTATAAACATCATGCCACTTTCGATATTCTTAAAACTCAAATTAATCCATCTTTGGCAAACGGATATAGTGATTGAGATGGCGAATAAGACCAGGGCCACTCCGTTAGGAATTACAGGTGGTACTTGTGTTAAGGCCGATAGATTTTTTCTGCCCCCGAATTTGTGGTTATCGACATGGAGAAAAATACGAAGGAACGTTTGATTCTTGGTAAACCGTTCCTTGACTCATTGGGATACTATGGTGATAGAGTAGAATTTAAATTGGACAAAACCTTATGCCATTAGCCTGATGAAATTATAACAACTGAGGATTCACCGGAGGTTAAATTGGATTATTCCGATAGGTTTCCTCCTTCATACTTTGGCCATTTGCAGGGGATGGAATCAAGTGATGATGACAACAGCAATGAAGAAGATAATGAGGTCCGACCTTCTGTGCCTAGTTATGTTGTTATGGGTAAACTTCACTGTTGTGCTCCTGAAATTTGTTTGATTGAAGGGTCCAAAGTGACATTGCCTACATGTACTCCTTATCAAAAATGATGTAATGGAGGAGGAGAATTTCTCATTCGTAGGATTGAAAAAGCAGCACAATGTTATGAACGATTGGTTCACTGAGGTCGATCGGACTATTCATTTTTGTGAACCAGCTATGATGTCTGATGAATTCACCAGGGCATGGCCTACATGCGACCCCAACCGCAAGATCTGCGATGGAGGAGAATTCTCCGATCCTAATTGGCTCAAGCGCAAGGAATGGGCATGTTTTGAAGGGAAGTCGGATACAAGGGAATCTCATTTGAAAACTGGTTACGAGTAAAGTTTGGAGCTATTAAAATAAAATGGGAAGAAGAGGCTAAATTTCGTTACGAGTGGGCAAAGGCTAATTTTTTGCAAGAAAATCGATATTCCATAACTCGGTTTGTTTCTCCACGTGTTTGGGACCAGCCTTCTTGTTAGGTCACTAGTTTTACAAACACAAGTTATAAGAGAGAGATAAGGCGATTGAACAAGTAAACAAGCACACATACACAAAGAGAGTAGCACGGTTAGGCGTAGGTGAATGTGTGAAGAGAATAACTTGAACAACCAACCCTCAAATGAGGGTTTACAAGAGTTTATATAGGCAAGGAGCTAGGGCAACACTCCCTCTCCTTCCCTACTCCTTATTGGGCTTGGATCAAGCTTATGGGCCTTCTACATAAGCTTGACCTTAAACAAACATAAAGGCCATAATAAAGCTACCTATTACATATGAAATATAAATACTTGAAATACTGTTTAGGAGTGATTCCAACAATCTCCCCCTCAAGTATATATGAATGTAAACGGTGAAGGCGTTGATGTAATAGTAGCTGTGACGTCTTCTGACATTCTTCTTTCTTGTGAGAGGAATTGTCTTGATTCGAACAATCTCCCCAGTGTAGAGAGATAGTTATCTTTAAGCAGTTATGCTTCAACGTCATCTTTAACTTTGTTCTTTGATCATTGTTCTTTGTGGTGAAAGTGATAGTATGTTGTTGTCTGCATCAGTCTGCCTCAGGTCTGCTTCGCTGCTCCAGTGTCTCCACGTCATTCTTCAACATGCTCACACGCTCTTTGACGTTGGAAATCAATACTGATGAAGTTCTGTAAGTCTTTGACTTTGTAGATTCTTTGATTGATGAAGAATCATTCTGACTGTTGTGTTGCATTCGAATAGAACTTCCATTAGTGATGATGTTGGCGTGAGCATGAGAAGAGTCAGCACGATCATCCCGCTCCGGAGCTTCCATAAGAAGAAAAACATTGCAAACGGTTAGTAATAAGCGGTTTCCGGCACTTACAAGTTTGAACTTCGAGAGTGTTAACAGCATAGTGTGAAAACACAACTCTAATTCTTACAAAGGCCGTTCCTGAACTGGAGTCCCACAAGTGAGATAACGCGATGTACCGAAATACATCTACAGTTCAGATGAGTCGCTGAGGTACACCGAAGCATCACCTCACGACTGTAGACCGTATGAGACACACTCCGCGTAATCCACGGGGAGTTACCGAAGTGACCTGCTGTCAGGGCTGTTTGATGTTGACCCTGGCAGGAGTTTCCATTCAATCACTGAGGATCACAGATGTGAACCTCTCATAAATGTTCTTGACAGATTGCTAAGATCTGTGAAGGACTCGATATGAACCACTGATGATCTTATTTGTTGATCATCAAGTGATTAAATGTCAAGTGTTCCTAAGAGATCTTTTGATGAATCTCGTGGCTCTAGACTCAATAGTGCGTTTTGGTTTTCCTGAGCGGAGACTAGGGAGAGGGTCTCCTTTTTCAATACCAGCGATCTCTAAGAGAAAGCCAATAGTTTATGTAGGGTTCCCTGTGAGAATGAAACAAGCTTCTGTTGAGAGAAACTTGAGTGGCTAAGAAGGTTTAGTGCATGCGTCACTGGGTCCATGACGACTTTTAATCTTCAATACCGGTGTCACTAAGTGGCAACCAGTAGCATATGAATTGAACCCGGTGTCTGCCCTAAGTTGAATAATCTGGAGGGCTATTTATTTTCACCCTTTACTTTTCATTTCTTTTTGATTCTTCAAGTCCTTCTTTCTCCGATTCTCATTTTTTTTCCTTTTTACAATCATTCCTAAGGACTTCTAACACTAACTAATGGTAGTGTCCTTGGGTAGATCCCTCCGGCTCTGGCGGATCATAGGAAGGTTATTCCTAACCTTAGTCACCTTATAACTCCATGACTAACCTATGTTTGCCATTAAAACCACTGTATGTGAAAATATCTCTCAAAGGGTTTGTAAGTGAAAAACATGTTTGAACCACTGTGAGAGATGAGTTTTTGCATAAATACTCCCCCTCCACATGTGCTAAAGAGTTTTAATGGTTTAAATGCACAGTGAGGAAAGAGTGCGCACTTTTTGAATTGATCTACTAAAGATAGACAATCTCCCGCGAGACACGATTACGTTGAATAGTTAAAGAGTTACATTGTCAGTTTTTAGGTGACAACTAGCTCTAATAACTACCTTGAAGGTGTAGAAAAACCTCAAAAGGTTGTCATACCCGTCAGAGTTCATGTCTACCAAGAGTATCTCGAATGGTACTTTCTACTTGGACAAGTCCTTTGCGAGACACGTTTACATTACTAGCGAACTAGCTTGAAATTATTACCCGTCCAGGACAAGTCATTTCGAGTTATAAACAGTTTAGTACCGTCAATTCGTTGGTTAAGTCTGAGGTACACAGATTCATTTGCATTTTGTATAACATATTTCTTATCACACAAATTTTCTCCCCCTCAAAAATGGCATATAAAATGTTGTTTTTGAACGTTTGAGAATAAATATGACCATTTTGAGTGTTGCGGGAAGATGACCACTATGAACAATTTGTGAACAAAGTTTTGAATCAAATACTCCCCCTCAACTAGTGATATAAACGGTTGAGGTTTTGAAAAGTCATATGGGGAAGTACTTGTCTTTTTGAGCAAAACCTTGAAAAGTGAAAGGTTTGATAGGTTTTACTCAAAAATAAGAAGCTTTCGCTCCTTTTATAAGGATTGTGGCACTGAGGCGTACCACAGGGTCCTTTCTTGACAATTACGGGTTGTACACTGTTATGTGTGCACAAGCCATTCACATATATAATCATCCATCCAAAATTATATGAAGGAAACAATTCAAGGGGTACCAGGAAGTGCAGTGATATTCCCAGGAGTGCGCACAGGGCGTTGAAAGCCGATGATGTTTCTCCTGAGTCGACCACCAACATAGCTTTCCAATCGTCTGAACTGATCCCTTCTGATCAACCGTTCATCAATCATGGTGATGATGCGTCTCACATCCCTCCTTTCCTGAGAATTCCAGCGCTTAGGATTCCCAACTTTCAGGCGTATATCCTTCAATCTGTACGCCAATCCATCCCTAACCATCTTCAAGGTATGATCCCCAAATTTTTGGAGTTCACTACACGCCATTAAGCAATTTCTTTGAAGTTCACTGCGGTAAACAACGCCGAAAGGTTTGCTGATGAGCGTGAGTTGTGTAAGCTGGTTGATGTCGGGAAGATCAAGCTGTGGTGGAGTGAAGTTTACACGTTTCTGATATGATTCAACAGCCATCTGGATATCTTCGACACGTTCTTTGATCACGATGCGTCTAATGAAGATGAGAACTGACTTGATAAATTCACGTTGAACTTCAGTCGATAATTGTCTCATACGACCCTGTACTTTGGCAAGATACATGTCTTCGATGTCGTTGAGGGACAAGTTCTCAAAGTCAGCTTCGGAGAATCCATAGTCCTGTTCATCTTGTCGTTTGACTATGATATTCTTTAAGAATGTGTAGTCCCACTTAGACTTGAGATCAATGTGTTTGATGGCCACAATGTCCTTAGAGCTATACACTGCATGTTGAGACTTCTGAACCAGGCAGCTTCTGTAGTAGATTCTTCGGCGTTCAGGCCAATGATGAATCCCATACAATGCATCTTGGTCGTACGCTTGCACGTTGTCAGAAAACAAGTGAGTTGCACATTCCTCGATAGCTATGCAGTTTGAGTAAATGGCCGCTGGGAATGGAAGATTCAATGATGTAGTGTATTTTCTCGAACCATCGCCACCATGGAGAAGAAATTCCAGGTCTTTGTTGAAGAAATATCGGAAGGGAATCTTTGGTTCGTCTGCTTGGCCAATGGTCGGTAGGGGTTTGGTCCAGTCGGTGTAGTATGGAGGGTTGTCCCTTTGTGTGAAGTCAATGTTTGCTTCCGGATTGAGCCAATCCATGTTGTTAGACATAGCTCGAGCGATGTTCTCAAGATGATATTCGACCTCGAGGGCGCTTTCAGAGCTATCTTTCCACAGTTGAAAAGCTTCATTTTTGATTCGCTTCAACTCAGATTTTGTCATTTTCTTCACATGGAACTGTTCTTGCAATAGTTTTGCGTGCTCCAATGTAGAACCGACTACCAATTCTTGACCTTCATCAGGATAGGGAGTTTGATTGACAAGTGTGGAGAACCATTCATACTCTTCGGTTTTATCGTCATCTAGCCATGTTACGATTCCAGGCTGAGTCGTCTGCTTCTTCTTTTTGGAAGGCTTTGAGGATGATACTGGTTTCTGCACTTGTTTGGGTGAGGTGGGTTGTTGTCGGGGCTCAAGGACCTCTTCATCGTCACCACCCGTATACTCAAAGTGATCACCAGTTTTATGAGTCAGGGGTGGTAACTCGGAATCGTCCCGAGGTTTATCAGTAGAAGACCGAGGTGGAGGAGACTTTTGTTGAGAAGAAGTCCGTGGTGGAGGAGGTGGCATAGATGTAGATTTACCAGACTGCTTCTGACGTTTAGGTGCAGAGTCCTTATCCTTATCATCGTCATCTCTTGGCCGTTTGGGTTGATCGGCTGACTCCTTGCATGATGAACTGAGTTGAAAAGCAAGTAGACCTTCGAAAAATTTAGCTTCATCCGAAATAAATGTTCCAGATCGCTTTGACATTTGCATCACTAGTTTAGCGATTAACTCAGATTCAGAGAGATCAGCTTCTTTGGCCATTGTATGTTTAACCAATGCGACGATGTTAGGGGTGAGTTGTCTGGAAAATATTTCTCTAGTCACACCGGGGACAGTGTCGAGAAGAAACTTGTGGGTTTGATCTCTTGCTGACTTCTCCAGTTCCTTTTGGACATTAGGAACGATATCTTGAAGGTACTTTTGAGTGTAACCTTCAATCATTTCATTCAGTTCCTCTTTTCGATGACTCTTCATGAACTTCTGAACAAATTCCCTTTCTTTTTCCATCTTGTCTTTCTCATCATGTAAGTACTGAATTTGGTCAGCAAACCAATTCATTTTTCTGTAAAGTATGTCCTTCTTTCTGACTTGTTGGACAGCTTTCACAATCTTTTGATGAGTCTGAGAAATCCAAGATTTAGGTGGTTTCTTCACTGATTTGGATGATGATCTGGTTGTTTTTGTTGATGGTGGTTGTGATGAATGAGACGAAGAATCCGATGATGAGGAGACATGAGGAGACTTCATGTCCTTAGGAGTTTCTGAGGTTTTCTCCTTTGAGTGTGTTGGACTGTCTAGAAGAAACTTTGTATAATCATCCTCGTCATCCTTAGACTTTTCTTTCTCAGTTATCTGTTTCTCAAAATCATACACAATAGTGTCCTCCACAGGCTGTTGTTGTTGCAGAAGAGTGGTGGCACCAGATCCCTTATCGGGTCGATTAACCGCATCAGGATCTGGAGAGGAGTGGGCAGCTCCACTTGATCCTCCGGGGCCACCCATTTGATCTTTAGCAAATTCTTCGGCCTTTTGAAGGTGTCTGACTTTGTGAAACTTCTTCCTGTATGCTTGATCCAATTGCTCTTCTTCATCTTCAGAGCTTTCATCCTGAGGTACAAGTGCATGAGTCTTCCCTTTAATAGTTTGAGGACTTGGAGGTTTTGGTACTGAGGGATTTTCATCCTTTGCAGTTTCAGAGTAAGTGATCTCTTCATCTGTGTCAGTATCCTCAGAGTCCTCGTCCCTGAGCTGTCTTTGCGGTTCAAGTGAAAGGATCGGAGTGGCTTCCTGAGAAGGAACTTTCTTCTTAGGGGTGGGTTTCCTCTTTGGAATAGGTTTCTTCTTTGGAGCATTCCTCTGACTATCTGAACTTGTGACACTTCCAGCACTTCCTTTTCTGGTTCTCCTTACAGGTGTTCCAGAAGATTTTTCGTCGAGATGACCAACTTTGCCTTGTCTGACTGCTTCCAGATACCTTTTGTACGATTCGAGCTTTCTGACATCTTCAGTTAGAAGGAAATCTGGCAGCACAGCACCTTGTTTCTTTGTAGACGTTTCCTTGATTCTGACAGATAGAATAGGTTCCGTCAACATGTCATGATTGTTGGGGTCATTGAGCCTCTTGGGAATGTTAGGATGAAGTCCAAGTGCTCTCTGGATCAACAATTTAGTATATCTGATGTAGGGAATCTTTGAGCCAAGTTTGTTGAGAAATGACATCATGTCATCCCAAATCAGAGCTTCGATAGCGATGTGTTTCTTGTTGACCAATGCCCAGAATATTTGCAGTTCCATGAGCTTAGGGTGCTCATATCCGCTGTCACGACCAGAAACAGACTTGGTGATGATCATGTAGAGAGTTCTCCAGGGTTGAGGAATACTCTTAAGCTCTACGTGAGAATGCTTATTGATTACTCCTGTAGCCTCGTCATAACCGATATCGATTAAGAATTGGAGAGTGAGCTCTTCAGCAGGTGAGGCATATAGTTTGGTTGGATCGACTTCAGGAATTAGGAGAACAGCCCTTAAGTCTGCAGGTGTAATGATGACTTGTTTGTGATTCAGAGTCACCGTCACAGCAGTTTGTCCTTTGACCCTTTCCATAGTGTTCCAGAACTGTTGGATGTAGATCTCAGGAACAGTTGCAGAGTGAGTAAGCATGTTCTGATAAGGATGAGTCCTCAGAATGTCAATAGAAATTAAACACGAAGATTCAGAGCAAGTGAGGGTGTCAAAGTCTACACGGAGATTATTCTTTCCTATCTTCATTGGATAGCCATGAGGATAGATATCAGCAATGGAGAGAACTTCAGGTGCATCCAC
Organism: Chrysanthemum seticuspe; assembly: GCA_019973895.1. Lineage (NCBI taxonomy): Eukaryota > Viridiplantae > Streptophyta > Magnoliopsida > Asterales > Asteraceae > Chrysanthemum > Chrysanthemum seticuspe. Next base: position 326,212,971 of record BPTQ01000008.1, on the reverse strand, counting down.
ATTCATTTGTTCAGCCATGTTGTGATCTGAAATAACATTAGCCAAAAGAACCAACATATCGAAAGACATAATGTTAGTCAACAAAAGGTCTTATTGTCTAGTTATTGAATGTATAGTGTCAATGATTGTTACGAGTCCTAAGTCACTTGTATGTTCAATAGTTCAATGATGTCGTGAAATGTTTCGTGAGTTAGTTAACTTTAAGTTTTAAAGTTTATTTTATCACTTATTGTTCACAACATATCAGACGATTTAAGTTTATTAGTGACATTTTTGGATTCGTGATGATATGATTAGTTTATTTACAAGTTTGTACAAGTAACAATTCATCATGAAGGTCAATCCAGGGTTAAGCGTAGTTTTGGCAAAGTTACGGGTAGACAGGAATGATATATGCTTAGGCGTAAACTTACGCGTAGAATCCTAACTTACGCGTAAGAAATGTTACGCGTAGGAAAAGGAGACCTTATGTGTAGAGCTTATGCGTAGGCATATATTAACCTTACGCGTAAGGCTACTCGTAAGAGTTGGCCTTATGCGTAGAGGTCACTGTTTACGCATATCCTTCACAGGATACGCGTAGTCCATTGTAGAACCTTACGCGTAATAGTTATGCGTAGGATTTATTTTACACATAACTTGACTACGCGTAGGGTAATCCTTATGCGTAGAGAGTCTAATGACCTTGATTCTGAGTGTTAAGCGTAGCAAAGCCTGAAATAAATCCATCAAATCATCAACATTAACACAAACCTTCATTTTATCAACAAAAATGGCATGAATCATTCATAAACCAGTTATGCGTAGAAAGTCATACGCGTAGGTCAAAACCCTAAGGGTTATGACTTACGCGTAAGTTTTCTAACCATGGGATTTGCATCAAACAGATTCTGGTAGTTCTAAGATGTTGCATGAGCTTAAAGACCAAGTTATAACATCTAACTCATGGTGAATCAAAAATACCCAAACTTATGAACCTTAAACCCTAATTTCAAATTTTGAATAAATCAGTGTTTCTGGGTAGTTATAGAGCAAGGATATAATCAATTCAACATCATATAAACATAACCCAACAATCTTTTAGACCAAAACACTTCACATTTGGAAAAATCCAAATCGACTCATAAACCCTAGTTTTCAAAATTCATCAATTTTAGTTTCTGGGTGGATTTTGATGGTTAAAATGTTATCCTTGATGTGTAAGAAACGTTTTGAGACAATCGATTTTACCCCAAACATACACACAATGATTGTGTGTTCATACGCTTATGCGTAGAACACATAATCACGCGTAAAAAACGTTTTAGCCGAAGGATTTGAATGAAATTAAAAACCTTTGCTTAGAAACATGTTTTACTCAAGAAACAACTTACAAAGTGATGATCAAAAGCACAGAATTCTTGAGTGATTATTAGGCGTAGGATCCTTTAAGGTTTAGAATACAAATGAGAAGTGAAAGAGTTAGGTGGAGAGGATTTTTATTAAAATAGTCTTTACCATTTTGACAGTTTTGGTCCCTCCACCTTTTCCATTTTCATCCAAAGCTTTTTAACTTCCATTTTTGGTTACCAAATGAAGATTTTAGGAAAGAAACTTGACGACACTCCCCCTCGACTTGAGAAAATAATGAAAGGTTGTTAATTAAAGTCCGAGGAGTGTCTTTGGACCAGAAAATGTACCACCATTTGTAACAGAATCAACCGAGATGTGATAACATGCAAGTACACAGATGTTTTGAAACAGTTAAAAGAAAATTTTCTCCCCCTCAACACTTGATCGGAAAAATACTGAATTTTGAGAGATTAAAGTGTTGACAGAAGAAATGTACTTGCCATGTTGACAGAAAGATAGATTAGGAGAATATTTTTGTTGTTTTATCGGATTTTATATTTTTGTATTTTGTTTTTGAAAAATTTATTTACAAAAGATGTTTTGGTGTTTGACAGGTTTTTAAGACTGTTTTAAGAGGTCATCCAATTTCTCTTGAGTCAAACACCTCATACCAATTCGGTGGACCAACTCATTAAACCTAGCGGGAGGCAAGGCTTTGGTGAGAAGATCTGCCAATTGGTATTCAGTACCCACAAAGTATAATTCAACGGTACCCTGTTCCACGTGGTCCTTGATGAAATGATAGCGTAGATCGATGTGCTTTGATTTCGAGTGCTGAACTGAGTTGCACGAGATTGCAATGGCACTCCGATTGTCGCAGTACATCAGGATTCTGTCAAATACATAACCATAGTCTTTGAGTTGTGTTCTCATCCAGATGACTTGAGCACAACACGAGGACATGGCTACATATTCTGCTTCGGTTGATGACAGCGATGTACAATCCTGCTTCTTTGATTGCCAAGACACCAGTTTATCACCGAGAAATTGTAGAGCTCCTGAAGTACTTTTCCTTGAGTCTAAGCATCCTGCGTGGTCAGCGTCTGAAAAAGCGATTAGTTCAAAACCAGAATCCTTCGGATACCAGATCCCCAAATTAATGGTTCCCTTGATGTATCGGAGGATTCTTTTAGCCTCAGAGAGGTAGGTTTCAGTTGGTCGCGACTGATAACGGGAGCATAGATAAACGGCAAAGACAATATCAGGTCTGCTAACTGTTAGATACATGAGGGACCCAATAATACTTCGGTATTTGGTGGGGTCAACTAATTTCCCATGTAAATCAGCATCTAGCTTCTTGGTATGAGTCATTGGTGTGGCATAAGTATCACAGGTTTTCATTCCAAATTTGTTTAACAATTCAAGGGCATATTTGGACTGACTCAGAAAAATACCACGGGGTGATTGATGAACTTGCAGTCCTAGAAAGAACGTAAGTTCACCCATCATGGACATTTCAAAATTTTTCTTCATTAGTTTTGCAAAAGCGATTGAAAACTTTTTATGTGTAGACCCAAAAATGATGTCATCCACGTAAATTTGAACAATTAAGATATGTGCCCCGTGATATTGTATAAAAAGAGTTGGGTCAACCGAGCCTTTGGTGAAATTATTGGCTATGAGGAAAGATGATAGCTTATCGTACCATGCCCGAGGGGCTTGTTTGAGACCATAAAGTGCTTTGTTCAGTTTGTAGACATGGTTCGGGAACTCAGGATCAACGAATCCATCTGGTTGGCTGACATAGACCGTTTCTTTAAGTTGCCCATTGAGAAACGCCGTTTTGACATCCATTTGATAAACCGTCATGGTCATATGAGCCGCGAACGCGAGAAATATCCGAACAGCCTCAAGACGAGAAACCGGAGCAAAAGATTCTTCAAAGTCTATTCCTTCTTCCTGACGATAACCCTTAGCAACTAGACGTAACTTGTTTCGGATGACGTTCCCTTCAGCATCCAATTTGTTTTTCCAAATCCATTTTAGACCAATGACGTAGACCCCTGTTGGTCTTTCAACCAGTTCCCATACTTCAAGAAGTTTGAATTGGTTGAGTTCTTCCTGCATGGATTCAATCCAGTTGTCTTTAGTCATTGCGTCTTTAATGTTTTTAAGTTCAGATTGGCAGACGGTGAGTGCATAAATGCAATGTTCACCGTCTGAGTGAAGACGTTGTCTCGTAACGACTGGTTGATTCGGGTTGCCAATAATGTTAGCCAGAGGATGGTCTTTTGTCCATCTATGTGTAGAGGGTTGATGTTGGTATACATTGTGCAGATTCTGAGGATTCAAATGGTTTGTTGAAGATTCCGCTACATCTGGTGCAGCAGTCTCATTGGCAAACGGGTTGAAGAACGCATTTGGATCAAAATCTGCAGGTGGGGGTACTTCATTCAGAATATCATCAGCTGGTTCATCATTGTTGGAGGCGGTATGTTCAACTGTTGTGTTGGAGTCAATTGGTGTAGGTGCATCTTCAACAGTAGTTGTTGTAGCAGGTGTATCAGGTATAGGAATATTATCAGGTTGTGCAGCGGAAACAGCGGATACACCAGGAGCACGTTCATCAATATCGTCACAGAACAGAGGAGCAAATAACCTTTCCATTTGTTGACGAGTTAGCTGAGGGCTTTCTTCAGCTGATGATGGGGGTTGAGGGAAGTTTAAACGGTTGTGACCGGGTTCTAAGCTGTTATACTCAGAAGCCATTTCCGTGAGTTCATCGAAATGAGCATGAATCGTTTCCATTACCTCCTTAGTTCGACGATTCCAGATTCGGAAACCTTTAGAATTGTCACAGTATCCAATAAAGACTCCAATATCAGCTTTGGCTTTGAGCTTTCCAAAATCATCACGATCATTATTCGGATAGCAAAGGGATCCAAATACATGAAAGTGTTTGAGGTTCGGTTTATAGTTGTGGACAAGCTCGAAAGGTGTTTTGTTGTGGCGTTTTGTGATCATAGAACGGTTTTGAGTATAGCATGCAGTAGATACAGCTTCTGCCCATAAGTAATCTGGAAGTTTAGCATTGATTAACATTGTTCTTGCAGCTTCCACTAACGTTCGGTTTCGTCTTTCAACAACTCCGTTTTGTTCAGGTGTACGTGCAATAGATGTTTGATGCTGAATTCCCACTTTCTCATAAAAGTCACGAAGAGTTTTGTTAACAAATTCAGTTCCTTTGTCTGATCTGATTATTCGGACGGTGTTGCGGAGCTGAACCTGTATTTTTGTGAGAAAGGTGATGATCATTTGTGGAGCTTGGTCTTTGCTACGAAGGAAGTAGACCCAAGTCCATCGTGAGTAGTCATCAACAATTACTAAGATGTAGCGTTTGCCGTTGATTGTTTGCACACGCATCGGGCCACACAAATCCATGTGAAGAAGATAAAGCACATGCTGAGAGCTGTGTTCCACCTTTGAAGGAAAATGAGCACGAGTGCTTTTCCCTTGTTCACAGGCTGAGCAAAGGTGATCTTTTGAATACCGGAATCGTGGGAGTCCTTCAACTAGTTTGTGTCGAGCAAGGTTGGTAATGGTTTGAAAGTTTAGATGTGAGAGACGACGGTGCCATAGCCAGGATTTTGTTGATGTTGCCTTAGAAAGTAAGCAGATGGGAGAGGAAGCAACCATGTCTTGCATAGAGATAGTGTAGAGACTAGAATTACGCGAGCCAGACATAAGGTCATTTCCTTGTAGATCACGAATGAAACAAATTTTCTCCCTGAAAGCAACCTCCAAATCTCCATCACAAAATTGACCTACTGAAAACAGATTGTGACCGAGGCCTTCCACATAGTAAACCCTGCTGATTTCGATGTTCCCATTAACATAATCTCCGTAGCCCATGATGGCTGCGAAGTGATCGTTCCCGAATCTGACAGTGCCAATGAACTTTGAAATAAAGTTTGATAACAGTTTAAGGTTGCCTGTCATGTGTCGGGAACATCCGCTATTAACAATCCAGAGAATGATCTGTATCACCTGCATTACACACAGACGACACAGATGGAATAGAAGTAGATGTGGAACCCGAAATGTTAGAGGGTTCCGAAGCAGGTATATTAGACATACACACATTGAGAATTTTAGGCATCCACTTAAATCCTAGTGTGTTATATATCCATTTCTGCCATCTGTAACTACTCTTTGCTTTAGTCTTAGTGAAAGCACTAGGTGGTACTACATTCTTAGGAGGTGAAGCGGTAGCTACTGTGATAGCAATGGTTGCGTTAGAATCTAAAAAAGGTGGTTTACCAAGCACAGACTTAGAATGATTAGTGGGCCTAGAGGTATTCCGATTCTTAGGATTCCGTAATCTAGAGATTATAGCTTTAGCAACACATTTGTCATGACAATCAGAATTCATACTCTTTCGACAAATAACACAAGGTGCATCAGACTGAATATCAAAAGTACTTAACGGTTTAGCATTCGTTACATCACTATTTCTATTACATTTGCCAGACGTAACATCTATAGTGGAGGCAACATGATTTTTATTCAGAGTCCTAGGGTGTTCTTCTACTTTAGCATTCCTTATTGATCTTTTCTTAGGTCGCAACTTCCTATTCTTCGATTGAGTGCTCCTAGGCTGTGAAGTGCGGACGTTTGGAAAAGATGCAACTATTCCTGTTTCAGTCGAGGGAAACATATTAGCAACTTGTGATTTGGCAGTGGGAATTCTAGGTTCACGATTACTAAGTGTGACTGGTGCTAATCTCTTAATCACAGTAGGCGGAAGTTGTTCATACTTTCCTAACATTTCCCGTAACTTAGAGATGGTGTGAATCAGATCTTGATTTTCAGAACGAATATTACCAGAAAAAGTCATGACTTCTCTAGTGTGAGCAAGATAGTGATCAAGTTCGTTTGATGCTTCATCTCGAGTCTTTTTGAGTAAATCAAATATGATACCATATTCCTGTTTAACTTTTAAAAGTTCTTGTTCATATTTTGAGATTTGACTTTTCAAAGACACGTTTTGATCATCCAGTTGCTCAATTTTAGGATCAGAAGATGTTGCACTCAATTGAGCGATTTTCTTTTGAAAACTAAGTTGATGGTTGTGAATATCTTTTTCACACCAATGAAGACGACGTTTTGCATTGTAAATTTCCGTGTGTAATCGTTTATTTTCAGCTTTTAAAGACTCGATCTGAAGCACATTATCGGTGTTCTCAACAGTAACAACAGTTTCAACAATATCAGCAGAGATATAATCAGATGCAAATGGCAAGGCATGAAGTAACACAACATTATGGATATCAGCACAGATAACATCTTCCAAGAGTCGATCAACATCTTTTCTCAATAGTTTCTTTTTGCGTTTTGTGTTCAAAATAGATGTTTCTGTTTTCTCGAAAACGTTTTTCATTACCCCAAGTTCCTTATGGAAATCCTTTTCCCAGGCAATTGCACAACTTTTCAAGTTTTTAACATTAGGTAAAAGATTTTTCTGAAAGATGTCTCTTTGTTCTCGCGCCAGAGGCGATTGAAAATGTTCAACTTTAATTTCAGATCGATATTCTATCTCAGGTTGTAAAATTTTGAGGTCAGCCATGAAAATGTCAAAATATCGAAGGATTTTTCGATTTTCAGGTTTTGAGTTTACTTCACTAATGGAAGGTAAAGGACCATAAGTTTGTGCAAATTCTGTTTTGGGATTAACATGAGAGGACTCAGGTGTTTTGATGATAACCCTTGGTGTGTTAGAAGAATCCGTTGGTGTGACGAAAGTGACCGCGTTTTTATAATTAAAAGGTTTGTTGTAAACAACATTTTTTAATTTTAATCGACTCTCGTCTTCTGCATCTAATTCCTCTTGACGATGATATTCAACAACACTCATGACAGTATTATCAATTTTGTATTCTGCACTGGAAACTTCAGGAGTTGGTTTGAATATTTTTAGTGAAAGCTTTGGTTTGTAATCAGCTAGATTTTTTCCATATCCTTTTGGATTGGGTTTTAAGGTAAACTTTTCAATAGCTGTTACGGATTCACCATGTTTGTAAACAACAGTTTTAAACTCTTTAAGTTTGTTTTGCAAGCCGAGAATTTCTTTAAGAAGGTCATCTACCCGATTCGTTGAATGCTTTTTGTATGCGGAGAACTATTTTTGACAATTTAACAACTCAGCCTTGGATTTTTGATTTTCCAAGGTGAGAGCGTTAATTTGCTTTTTATGTTCGTGTTTCAGTTGTTCTAATTCAGACAACAAAGCATTCTTCGAGGCGGCTAGATCACGCATCTGTCTCTCTAAATATTTTTCGTTTTGATGAGATTTTGCAAAAGCGGCTTCAAAACCTTTTTCACGGTTTTCTTGAGTTTTGAAAAAGTTGAGTTGCATTTGTAAGCATTCAAAATCCTTGGTTAACAGTGCATTTTTACTTTTTAAGGATTGATTTAATGCATAACATTCCTCCATTTTGATTTTATGGTCTTGAATTAACCGAGCAAAATCCGGATGAGGCAACAGATCATCTTGTTCAACGTGAGTCTCAACATGATCATGCTTTAGATCCTCAAGTACGACCACGGAGTCAATTTGATTATCAAAGGAAACCATAAGGTCATCTTGATCGTCAAATGTAACTACAGGGATAACTTGAAAATCATCTGAAGAAGATGTAGAAGACTAATTTTGAACAGTCTGATCCGTGCCGGATTCAGATATTGGCGGAGATATTAGTTCAGATATGATGATGGTTTGTTCGGGTACCTGAGACAAGCCATCAGTGTCATACACTGGGCCTGTATCACTCATGTGCAGCTCATGCATATTAGCCATCAACATAACAGCTGCATTAGCCTGCAAGTCCTCCATATCATCATCTGAGTCTGCATCTGCCATAAAGCTCTGTTCTTTGTCTGTGAGAGATCCACCAGCTTCATCCTTGAGAGCCAAAAGTAAGGCCTCTTTGAAATAAGCACTGCCCCTAGTCCTTGGCTTTGGGCATGCATTAGCCAGGTGTCCCTTCTCATTGCAGTTGTAGCATCTAAGACCATTTAACCGATTCTGAGCATTTCCCTGTTCCACCATTTGAGCTCTGTTGTTATTCCTACCCACAGCATTAAACCCTTGACCACCGCCCATCTGACGACCATAATCACGATTCTGAACTTCAACACGTCCATTGTTCACAACAGCTTGAGTCCGTGTGTTAGATGAGGAACGAATACGATTGTTGGATTTGTTGGTGTAACGGCCAAAAGCATTAGCAATCATCACAAATCCTTGTTGCAACCATTGTTCACTGACATATGCTTGAGCATTGTTGCTGTATGGAACCAATTGATTTTGTTGAGGTTGTGACTGTGAAGGTGTGTTTGAAGCAGTTGGTTGAGTTGCTGGTTGAGAGGGATAATTCTGTTGAGCATACAAGGCAAGTTGTTGATTGTCCGGTTGTGACTGTTTAGCAATTTGAACACGGAGAATCCTTTCCCGATCAACTTCCTTTTCATGAGGCTTCAAGTAATCGTACAACAATCCATAAGTAGAATGATGCATATTCTTCGCTTGACGGAGAAAAATGACATACTTCTCCCATTCTGGACCAAGACTACTCAGGAACTTAGTATTCACTGCAATTCTTGGCATGATGATGTTGTGTTTATCCAAATCATTGATGATATCTGAAAATCGATGATGATAGGACTCTAGTGTCTCTCCAGGTTCAATCATGAAGTGTTCATAAGCCAAGTAAATTTTGGATTCCAAATCCTCCTAATTGAGTACAGATCCTTCCATAAGAAGACGAATATGATCCCACATTTTTTGTGCAGTCTTTTGAGCATCAACACTGCGAAGAATTGGGTTTGGTAATCCTAAGAAGATGTATTCCATTGCAAGTTCATCAGCTTCATAGTGTAGAAGTTCTGTAGGATTTAAATCTGCAACAGTAGCAATGTTGGTTTGTTCATCTCTTGGTGGAACAACAGTTGGATCTCCGGGTACAATGACAGTAGGCATCTCAAATGGACCTTCCAAGATAACCTTCTTTAAGAACTTTCCATGTGGCTTCTTCAGATCACAAAACCTAAAGAACCGTATCACCCATTGATCGTAGTTTCCTGGAGTGAGCATTGGAGGTCTATCAAGTGATCCAGCTTCATGAATCGATTGTTGGCTGCTTAAAGCTTCACACATCTTTGCAAACCAAGTGGGTTCCTTCATAGTGGTCCGTGATGGATGATGATTGAAATCGGTTGTGTAGGGTTGAACTTGAAGGCTTGGTTGTGGTTGAACCATTTGTGGTTGTGGAATTGCACCAAGTTGTGGAGTATGTTGCTGATTAAATTGTTGTTGATAAATAGCTTGTTGTTGATTCCATTGTTGATGTTGTGGAGTTAATTGTTGTTGTTGTTGATGATTATAAGTGTGAGGGAAATAGTTAGAGTATGGTGGTTGAGACATGATGATAAACTTGTGTGGTAAAAATGGATCTTTGTAGTCGAATGAACCTTTGTTGATGAAGTGTCCTTAGGCGTAGAAAAGACAAGAACCAAGTAGCACTTATGCGTAAAAACACCAAAAGTTACGCGTAACAATGAGGAGTTACACGTAGGTTTTAGCTTACGCGTAAGTAGGGAAAACACTTAAAGTTAGGCGTAGACAAAAGTTAGGCGTAGAAACGTAGGCATAGGATTACCTTATCCGTAGACCGTAGTTTACGCGTAAAGTGAATCTTATGCGTAGGAATTCTACACGTAAGCTTATGCTTATGCGTAATTTTAGGGTTTTTGCCCAAATGATCTTGTACACTTCACAGTGCAAAAGATATCCAAAGTCGACGTATTTTCAGACTTATCCAAGTAAGAAAACACGGATTAAACCAGAAAATTGAAGATCAAACCAAGGAACAATCTTACGCGTAATTTTAGGGTTTTGATACGCGTAGGATTACTCGTAACTTTGATTCTGCCCAAATGTGTTTCTAAACCAGTTTTTTGTTATGGAATAGCTTCAATAGTACCAAAAGAACACAAAAGTGTGAATTTTGATGTACCAAAACTTCTAAACGGGTTACGCGTAGAACGACACCCACGAACAAAAACAAGCTTAAAAACGTAAATCCACGCGTAAAGTTTGAAACTTTTTGCCAAAAACAAGTATTTTAACACCTCAAAACATTGAAAGTACAAGAATCTTGGATTAAAAAGTGTAAAAAACGAGTTTTTAAGATAACCAAAGATGGCGTTATCTTTACGCGTAAGATCCAAAACCAAAACTTCAAAAACAAACGAGTACACCCAACTATTTGGCGATTGATACCACTGTTAGGTCACTAGTTTTACAAACACAAGTTATAAGAGAGAGATAAGGCGATTGAACAAGTAAACAAGCACACATACACAAAGAGAGTAGCACGGTTAGGCGTAGGTGAATGTGTGAAGAGAATAACTTGAACAACCAACCCTCAAATGTGGGTTTACAAGAGTTTATATAGGCAAGGAGCTAGGGCAACACTCCCTCTCCTTCCCTATTCCTTATTGGGCTTGGATCAAGCTTATGGGCCTTCTACATAAGCTTGACCTTAAACAAACATAAAGGCCATAATAAAGCTACCTATTACATATGAAATATAAATACTTGAAATACTGTTTAGGAGTGATTCCAACACTTCTTCAAGTAAAAGAGCAGTCAAGGAGGATGTTAACCGAAGGCCACCATAAAGCCCCAAGGCCTTGAGTTTAACTTAAAGACTCGTAAATAAAGAAAAGTGCTCTTTCGGGAGACAACCCGAATTGTCCCTTTCATTTGTTTTATTTCCTTTTATGTTGGGTTTTGTATTTTTAACCATTTTTGCAGGAAACGAAGAAAAGTTTCTGCTACAGCATGCTGATCCGACCAGAGTTACGGTGTAACTCATTCTCATGGTTACGCCGTAACAGGCCCTTTTGCAGCAGAATTTGTCACACCCTCGCCGGAGGCGGAAACACGAGGTGTAACGGAAGGGAACATAAGCACAAGATAATAGAACATACCAACGTTAAGATTTAAAAGAAAGAGTACACCATTACAATACCAGTTTAGCCGTCATCGGCAAATATAATACAAAGTTTAGATTCCAAAATATTGCGTTTTATTACATAACGACTTGTAGCGACAAGTGAAAACTTCTTTATGCAAGACCTGATAGAAAAGCTTACTAACGATCACCTGAAATGCATGAGAGAAAAACGGGTCAACTATGAAAATAGTTGGTGAGTATACACGTTTAGCAAAATAAGAAAACTCGTAAGAAAGTGTCCAAGGTTTCGGTCATCGGAAATAGTCCACAAAGCAAGGCATTGTAAATCCACTCAGTTCCAAGTTCCGCCCATACAAAACTTGCAACCTGTGTGTTCACAACCCATTGCACAAAATATAGCGTATGAAGTAGTCAAGTATAAGCGGTCATAATAGTTCACAATATAGTACCACGAATATAATAATTCAGGGATGCTCCTGATGAAACCAAATTATGCTGGGTGCCACTACCCAAAGTTATGTTGGGTGCCCCTTCCCAAAGATATACTGGGTGCCTCTTCCCAAAGATATACTGGGTGCCTCTTCCCAAAGATATATTGGGTGCCTCTTCCCAAAGATATACTGGGTGCCTCTTCCCAAAGATATAACGCGAACATAGGAGACTTTATAGTGATGCTCCGAACATAGGAGACTTTATAGTGATGCTCCGAACATGGGAGACTTTAGGTCAAGGTCATAACATGTACGGTTCAATAAGTTCAAGTAAGGCATAATTTCATAATTAAGTTCAAGTATTTGATTCAAGTTCACAAGTTCTAGTCAAACTAGTTAATAAAAGTAGTAAACAATTTAGCTCAAGAACGGTTCATGCATTTCGCCCCAAAATATAGTAAAACGGTAAAAAGGGGATGTGATTACTCACTTGATGAATAGATGCGATGACAAAAGTGGTTACACCGAAATGTAGCGTGAATCTCGAAACTGACCTATTATGAATGATATGATATGCAATAAGTCATGATGTAATGTTATGCACGCGATTCGGATGATATTTATACCACTTATGTATTTTTGGAAAACAATACTTCTCGTCGAAAATATAATCTTTTAACGTCTTGACCATTTTTAAATTACTTCACATGTATTTACAATGAAATGATATCCGACGATAATCATTTAGTGATTAATTGTGAAATTATAACTTTTCGTCGTAAAATAATGTCATTGAAATTTCCATGAAAGTGACTAAAACGGCCTCTAAAAGCTAGTCGTAAAATGGTGCACGTCGAGTGTTAGGAAGCAAACTCGACGGTTTTAGGAAGTTTGTATCATTATCTCAAAGTTTTAGCATTTAAGTTTCCATCCTAAAGGTCTCGAACATAAAGAAAAATAGAGGTTAAGTATGGTACTTGTGTGTTTAAGAGTGGTTTTCGGTAAACTTTGTGCGACTATATTTTATTCATTACAACTCCGCTTGACGAACAGTTGGATATTTTGGAAAATATGGTTGGCGAACTTGATTTTACTAGAAGACATCTTTTTATAAAGAGTATCCTATCAATGTTAAAAACGACCCTCAACATGGCCCCTAGTTGCCGTAGTATATGTTTAATAGAAAATATATTAATGTTGCTAATAGAATAAAGTTACGGCAACTTGGTTTATCGCGTGTAATTTACTCGTTATAAGTCCGTTTTCTACGTTTTCTACATCCTTAGATTCGTGTCAAAGTATACTAATATATTTTTGATAATTCGACACAATTTATAAAGCTTAAGACTCATTTTTGACTCGTAAAGAGTGACATTTTCATGCTGAAATTTCTGAAATTTATATTTTTCGTCGCCAAATTGAAAAATTCATAACTTCTTCGTTATAACTCCGTTTTAATCCGTTCAAGCGGCCACGGTTTTGTTTTAAAGTATATTTTCTAAATATCTAGGCAAAATATTTTTACCTACTGTCGGATTTTCCAGAATTTCAAAATAAGGACAGACCCTTTTCAAAACGTGTCGAAATGAGTTTTTCTCGCGCCAAACCTATTCTAACCCATTCAAAACAACTCCGAAGCTATTCTAATCCTACCATACACCTTCTTAGGGTGTCATGGGTTCCTAGACATCACCAAAACTAATATATAACAAGGAGTAATTATAGGATGGATTATATATATTTAACACATAAAAACCTTAAAAACCTTAAAAATGGTATAAACATCATGAGACTTGCATGTTTCTCAAATAAAATGATATGACCATAAAAATGAATATGAAATAAAAATATGAATATGGATGCTTACTAGTGATATGATGAGGTTTAAGGACAAAAAGGTTTTCCTAATCACTTGAGGTTTGTATTACAAAACCTATGTAACAAATGATACTAGAGTTTAATTAAACTTGTCTTGAAAACTTGAGATGATCCTTTCTTTTGGTCCTAGCTTGGCCGGTTCTAATGAATGAAAAAGAGAGAGTAATATTTTCTTTTACACCTTAGATATGTGTATGTGTGTGTAAATGTTAGTATAATAATATACATGTAATAATATCTAGATATTTGGTACAAGAATTTGTTGAGTCATGAATTCTAGTCGACAATGAGTAAAAGAAATAAGAAATGATGTATTTTGTTGAGTAGGTATATAAATGTGTAAGATTAGTTTGTAAGTTGTAATTTAAAATAGGTATTTGGGGTAGCGTTAACTAGAAATAAATTTTAACGGGTCAAGATAAAATATATTGAAGTCATAAAAATTATAAAAATACATTTCTTGAAAGATTTGAGTGAATAAATATTTATCGGGTTGAATTTAAGAAAACCGTCGTAATTTATATAAACATAACAATTTATATACGAAATAAATTTAAAACACCGGGTAAACTAATAATAATATTTTTATAAACTTAGTATGAGTATAAAAATATATTGTGATAAATTTTGGAAGTATCGGATCAATTGTTCAAAATAATGTTTACGCGATAACGTTTATTTAATAAGAAATTACATGTTTAATGTGAAATGCAAAACCATGCATAACTTGATATGAAATGATAAATATGGAGTTTGAGAAATGACCAGAAATTGAGAATTGTGACATTCTTCCCATGTCAGCGGAATCACGTCCTCGTGATTCGATTAATGATACTATGGTCCGAACCTCGACAAGGATTCTAAAAGTTTATGCTCGTACGAACAGTCTAAATGATCATATCAATGCCCATGCGTATAGGTTCCCCATTCAACTAAGTACGTGCCCGTGATTAGATTTGATAGGGTAAACTTACCCAATATCGAACGTAGCCCTCAAAAGACCTTTAGATAGTGACTTGAGTAAACTTGTTTCTTAGCTTGACTTTCGCAACTCATCAAACAAGAACTGTCACTAGATCAAGCTAGGAAACAAGTCTTTTGAATGAAGTCTTTTGAAAGATTCGCTCGATATTGGATTTGCTTACACAAATCAAATCAAATCAACAAAATATAACACAACTAAGGTCGATATCGATGGGTCACAAATTAATCAATGCCGTGAACATGGTAAAAATTGGAAGGAAGTTATGCACTCAAAATCATGCCGTACAGAAATAAGGTAGTTGTTCGAAAGAATGTACCCGTTACGCGTTGTGGGCTTCCTCGGTACCCAGATAAAATGCTCGACCACGTGCGGGGGGAACATCATTGTTCTGATCTTGTGGGCCTTCTATTGCCAATGCCAGGTTTGGACGATTACCTCCTTGATTGGGAGTTCTTTTCAGCTTTGGACAGGTATTGCGAAGGTGATCTAGACTTCCACACTCGTAACATGCTTTTCTCTGTCCTTGATTCCCAGTCCTGTTTGAGCAATTTTGCACGAAGTGGCCCGTCTGTCCACATTTGTCGCACCTTGGGCAGTCTCCCGAGTGGTGATAGTTACATCGAGTGCACAAAGGATGTGGACCTGCGTATCTTTTGCGCTCCTGAGTAGTCGCTCCATAGTTCCTGGTTATTCGTTGCCTCTTGTCTTGCTGACCCTGGTCTCGGCTTCCCTGGTGATCCTCTTGTCGCTTTCGTCCATTGTCGTTTGCTTTTGTTAGTTCTCCAGACCTGATCACATCATTTGTCAAGCGATATGCCATGCCCACAGCGGCTTGCAGAGTGGTTGGGTTCGACGAGGTGACGTCCCTCCTAATTTCCGGTATCAATCCCCATATATATCGGTCGATCAACTTCTCCACAGTGGAAACCATGTGAGGAACCATCCTAGTTAACTCATGGAAACGGATCGTGTACTTGTCGACTTCTACTCCAACCATCAAGTGATTCCAAAATTCCGCTTCCAACTTCTGCACTTCATCTTTTCTGCAGTACTCATCAGTTAATAGTTTCTTAAATGCTTCCCAAGATAACGCATTTGCAGCCCCTCTTCCTCTAGTCTGCAGTTGATTGTTCCACCAGGTCAATGCTCGACCTTGTAGTAGACCAGCAGAGAACTCAACTTTGTTTCCTTCAGCACATTTCGTGATACTAAGCTTCGACTCAACATTCTCAAACCAGGTTAACAGTCCAATGGCACCCTCATTACCATAAAATTCCATCGGCTTGCATGTCATGAAAGTCTTATAGCTGCATCCATGACCAGTGTTTGAAGTACCTTCTCCGACGTTGGTTCGTCTAGCATCAAGGTGCGTCATAATTTGGGTGAGTAGATCCGCTATTCCAGTCGCGTTGTTGTTTGGATTGTCATTGTTGTTTGGGTTGCCGTTGTTGTTGACTCCTGAGCGTGTGTTTCTGGCAGCCATGATCTTGCAATGGACCAAAATATCGGGTTGAGTAAATGACACTCGGACGAAGGCAGATGAGGTTTAGAACGGTGGTAATGTGTTATAGTGATCGAAATATGACAGGAACAGAGACATGCTATGTCTAACAAGTCGAAATATGGAAAAGAGAAGATATAAACAAGGTACGGTAATGTAGACGTGAACGTAAAAACATGCTATGCATACCCACCCGACCAATGCAACTTCAAGTGACCAGACTCAAAAGACTCGACTAAACATGATTTAAAACTACCACTCTTATCATTGCATGGTTCTTCATAAATTAGACATAGTTGATCAGGCTATGTATAATTTATGAGTAACGATGCAACGATAGGACTAGTTGACTCGGATGATGTTCGATGTTTAATAAAACTTTATTCCGGTTATAGCTGTGATTTTTATTTTTGAAAAATCGGCATTCTCTATAACCTTTGGCTCTGATACCAATCTGTCACACCCTCGCCGGAGGCGGAAACACAAGGTGTAATGGAAGGGAACATAAGCACAAGATAATAGAACATACCAACGTTAAGATTTAAAAGAAAGAGTACACCATTACAATACCAGTTTAGCCGTCATCGGCAAATATAATACAAAGTTTAGATTCCAAAATATTGCGTTTTATTACATAACGACTTGTAGCGACAAGTGAAAACTTCTTTATGCAAGACCTGATAGAAAAGCTTACTAACGATCACCTGAAATGCATGAGAGAAAAACGGGTCAACTATGAAAATAGTTGGTGAGTATACACGTTTAGCAAAATAAGAAAACTCGTAAGAAAGTGTCCAAGGTTTCGGTCATCGGAAATAGTCCACAAAGCAAGGCATTGTAAATCCACTCAGTTCCAAGTTCCGCCCATACAAAACTTGCAACCTGTGTGTTCACAACCCATTGCACAAAATATAGCGTATGAAGTAGTCAAGTATAAGCGGTCATAATAGTTCACAATATAGTACCACGAATATAATAATTCAGGGATGCTCCTGATGAAACCAAATTATGCTGGGTGCCACTACCCAAAGTTATGTTGGGTGCCCCTTCCCAAAGATATACTGGGTGCCTCTTCCCAAAGATATACTGGGTGCCTCTTCCCAAAGATATATTGGGTGCCTCTTCCCAAAGATATACTGGGTGCCTCTTCCCAAAGATATAATGCGAACGTAGGAGACTTTATAGTGATGCTCCGAACATAGGAGACTTTATAGTGATGCTCCGAACATGGGAGACTTTAGGTCAAGGTCATAACATGTACGGTTCAATAAGTTCAAGTAAGGCATAATTTCATAATTAAGTTCAAGTATTTGATTCAAGTTCACAAGTTCTAGTCAAACTAGTTAATAAAAGTAGTAAACAATTTAGCTCAAGAACGGTTCATGCATTTCGCCCCAAAATATAGTAAAACGGTAAAAAGGGGATGTGATTACTCACTTGATGAATAGATGCGATGACAAAAGTGGTTACACCGAAATGTAGCGTGAATCTCGAAACTGACCTATTATGAATGATATGATATGCAATAAGTCATGATGTAATGTTATGCACGCGATTCGGATGATATTTATACCACTTATGTATTTTTGGAAAACAATACTTCTCGTCGAAAATATAATCTTTTAACGTCTTGACCATTTTTAAATTACTTCACATGTATTTACAATGAAATGATATCCGACGATAATCATTTAGTGATTAATTGTGAAATTATAACTTTTCGTCGTAAAATAATGTCATTGAAATTTCCATGAAAGTGACTAAAACGGCCTCTAAAAGCTAGTCGTAAAATGGTGCACGTCGAGTGTTAGGAAGCAAACTCGACGGTTTTAGGAAGTTTGTATCATTATCTCAAAGTTTTAGCATTTAAGTTTCCATCCTAAAGGTCTCGAACATAAAGAAAAATAGAGGTTAAGTATGGTACTTGTGTGTTTAAGAGTGGTTTTCGGTAAACTTTGTGCGACTATATTTTATTCATTACAACTCCGCTTGACGAACAGTTGGATATTTTGGAAAATATGGTTGGCGAACTTGATTTTACTAGAAGACATCTTTTTATAAAGAGTATCCTATCAATGTTAAAAACGACCCTCAACATGGCCCCTAGTTGCCGTAGTATATGTTTAATAGAAAATATATTAATGTTGCTAATAGAATAAAGTTACGGCAACTTGGTTTATCGCGTGTAATTTACTCGTTATAAGTCCGTTTTCTACGTTTTCTACATCCTTAGATTCGTGTCAAAGTATACTAATATATTTTTGATAAGTCGACACAATTTATAAAGCTTAAGACTCATTTTTGACTCGTAAAGAGTGACATTTTCATGCTGAAATTTCTGAAATTTATATTTTTCGTCGCCAAATTGAAAAATTCATAACTTCTTCGTTATAACTCCGTTTTAATCCGTTCAAGCGGCCACGTTTTCGTTTTAAAGTATATTTTCTAAATATCTAGGCAAAATATTTTTACCTACTTTCGGATTTTCCAGAATTTCAAAATAAGGACAGACCCTTTTCAAAACGTGTCGAAATGAGTTTTTCTCGCGCCAAACCTATTCTAACCCATTCAAAACAACTCCGAAGCTATTCTAATCCTACCATACACCTTCTTAGGGTGTCATGGGTTCCTAGACATCACCAAAACTAATATATAACAAGGAGTAATTATAGGATGGATTATATATATTTAACACATAAAAACCTTAAAAACCTTAAAAATGGTATAAACATCATGAGACTTGCATGTTTCTCAAATAAAATGATATGACCATAAAAATGAATATGAAATAAAAATATGAATATGGATGCTTACTAGTGATATGATGAGGTTTAAGGACAAAAAGGTTTTCCTAATCACTTGAGGTTTGTATTACAAAACCTATGTAACAAATGATACTAGAGTTTAATTAAACTTGTCTTGAAAACTTGAGATGATCCTTTCTTTTGGTCCTAGCTTGGCCGGTTCTAATGAATGAAAAAGAGAGAGTAATATTTTCTTTTACACCTTAGATATGTGTATGTGTGTGTAAATGTTAGTATAATAATATACATGTAATAATATCTAGATATTTGGTACAAGAATTTGTTGAGTCATGAATTCTAGTCGACAATGAGTAAAAGAAATAAGAAATGATGTATTTTGTTGAGTAGGTATATAAATGTGTAAGATTAGTTTGTAAGTTGTAATTTAAAATAGGTATTTGGGGTAGCGTTAACTAGAAATAAATTTTAACGGGTCAAGATAAAATATATTGAAGTCATAAAAATTATAAAAATACATTTCTTGAAAGATTTGAGTGAATAAATATTTATCGGGTTGAATTTAAGAAAACCGTCGTAATTTATATAAACATAACAATTTATATACGAAATAAATTTAAAACACCGGGTAAACTAATAATAATATTTTTATAAACTTAGTATGAGTATAAAAATATATTGTGATAAATTTTGGAAGTATCGGATCAATTGTTCAAAATAATGTTTACGCGATAACGTTTATTTAATAAGAAATTATATGTTTAATGTGAAATGCAAAACCATGCATAACTTGATATGAAATGATAAATATGGAGTTTGAGAAATGACCAGAAATTGAGAATTGTGACAGAATTTCATAAGCATTACCAATTACGGCGTAATCCCATTCGGTGGTTACGCCGTAGCTACACTTTTGCAGCGTATGCTAGGTTTTGCCTAGTTACGGCGTAATTCCTTCTGGAGTTACGACGCAACTATCCTCTGCATTACTTCTTTCATTTTAAACACAATAACCATGTATTAGTCTTTTAAATGAACTTTGTGGGTATGTTCCCTGTAAGCCCTCTTGAGACTACACTCGTCCACTTAGGACACCGAGTGGTTTAAAAGGCTTGTTGCATGCGCTAAATGCAACCGTGATTACTACGAAAGTGAGTTAGGTTTATTTTTCATTTTTCATTTTTCTTTTTTAGAATTATTCTTGTCGGTAGTGTGATTTCAGGGATTGAAGTTTGCTCGTTGATGCTTATGCGAAGGCATGACTCTTTTCGTGGGCCTTCTTTCTTTTTGGAGCACATTTCAGGGAAGTTCTCGCTCTAATTCTACTTTTCTCTTCACATTTATTTAACACTGAGTACAAAAGGGACTTTGTACAATTCAAGTGGGGGGACGGGAGTAGAATTGTCTCTTGAACTTTATTTTTCCCTCGTTTTTCTAGTTTATTTTGAAAAATTATGCCATTTTTAAAATTTTGACATGTTTTTCTTAACCTATCTAGATTAGACCTTAGCCGAGCACATTATAACACTTGATATTATATGGTAAGATTAGCCTTATCCATTTCCCAATTGTTTAAGAAGGCATAGACATTATATGCCGAGCATCATTTCGAGACCATAGACAAGGTATGTTGAGTTAGCTCGATGTATTTGGAATTTTCAGTTTAAGAAGGCAGTATTATAGGATTATCACCCAAATAGCCTACCATTGTGTGTCTATCGATTAGTCACCTCGACTTCTCGACCCCCATGTGGAACCCTTTTGTTGCACTCACCTTTAGTGCAAGATACCCCTAGATACACCCATCTGAGCCATTCCTTTCATTTTGTAAACCCAATATATTGTTTTGTTACACCTATACACCTTAGCCTACCCTGTAGTCTTTATTTGTGATTGGGAAGTCATCATTTGCCTAAGTTCAAGGTTCAAGTGGAAAGGTTCGGGAATCACGCTATCGTCAACGACATATTCTTAAAGATCATTGAAGACCCCCCAAATTCCCATTGTTCATCTCAAGTGGGGGGATGTTATGTTTATTTGTTATGTTTATGTTAAAAAGAAAATGTGATTCGGAAAAAAAGAGTTATGTATTTGTTATTCAGTTGATTGTAAAGTGAGATGTTATAAGTACTATGTTATGAGCTTAATATAGATTTAGTATCGAGGAGGCCACCTCGGTCACATTTGAAGATTGCAGTAGGTAAAAAGGTAGTGTGCCTATCATGATGTCCTCTAATGACACATCTACCTAGTATATCATGATCCAGTTTCTTAACTTTGAAACTTGAACTTTGGGCGGATGGTAAGTTGTGATGACTTGGTTATAGATTTAGACTATTTGCTTGATTTTTATTTTACACCATTTATATATCCCATGTCTTATCCTACCCTTTAGTCATGAAGCGTGTCTAGGTGATGCAGCGAGCAATCTTTGGTGTCTTGGCCATTGATTTGTTCATGTACCATTGGTTTTGTCCACTTCGTCGTGACATGTTAGTAATGACGAGTCACCCTTAACCTTTGTCGTGTCTACCCATATTGCCTTCGAGAATTGTTTAGCCCTTAACTCTAGTGGTGGAGATTTGTGTAACCGCCAAGCTTATGATAGAATACATGCTTTGAGTGTGCGATTGAATGATCACCCCGAAATTGACACTTAGAATAGTTGAGAGATTTGAGTGTTTCGTTCCCATTTCGTGAGGTTTTCGGCTTTGTTTTATTCTAGCATAAGGGATTTGTAAACTTATATTTTTCAAGTAATGGGAGATATCCTTTTAGGAATCTATCTAATAAGGTCTACTTGAGGGCAAGTAGAGTTCAAGTGGGGGGATATTTGATAACATCAAATAGTCCTGAATATGAAGTGTCAATTTCCCCCGATAATGTTCGTTTTTTATATCATTTATATGTATTTACGCTTGTTTTCCTCTATATTTCACTTTCAGGTAAAATACGAGCATTGGAGGTAAAGAGACGCGGATTTGGAGAGTTTATTGAAGATTTATCATAGTATGCTTACTTTGAAGAAGTTACGGCGTAATTCCTCTCTCACATTACCCCGTAACTAAAGCGTGGCTCTGAAAACCAACTTAATAGAAGATTACGGCGTAACTCTATCCAAGATTACGACGTAACCATATTAGGTGAAATGAGGTTCTGCGCCGCTACTAATTACGCCGTAACTCATGCAACAACTACGGTGTAACCAAGATTTATTTAAGATACGGCGTAACTTCTTCCAGAGGTTACGCCGTAACCAGCATTATTAGTGCAAATTACGAAGAATTGTATGTTACGGCGTAACTCTTATAATTAGTTACGCCGTAACCAGATCTGGCCTATAAATACCCCACGATTTCCAGCATTTCAAATCATCCCATTTCACACACAACATTCAGAGAACGTGAGAAGAAGTCAAAGGCAGATCTAGAGGAGCATACAGAGCTTTCTCCAAGGTAGAAATCACTCCCCTACGATAAGCATTAGCTTTTTATCTTTTCTTTACTTTCAATTCATGTATTTCGTAACGTTAAACATTGAATCGATTGTTATAGTTAATATGAGCGGCTAAGCACCTCTAGGTGCTGGCCTAGTTATGATACCTTAATTGTTTTGTTTGCGTTTAAATTGCTTCCGTATAATTATTTCTAAGTGTATGCATGCTTAGTTTGTTGGTAGCTACCCTTGTTTCGGTAGTTTTGAATGACGGTAGAGGCTAGTTGCTTAGGAGATATGACCAACTGACCCTAAGTGAGTAGACTGAGACGGGAAGGGTAAGATATGACCAACTGACGACCCTTTCTACTTGTGCGATTTGACCAACTGATCACCTACCATTTGGATGAACTTAAGAAGTAAGGGGTGAGTGTCTAAGATGCTAGCGCCCGGGCACTCACTATTATGAATCTAGCATGTAGCGGTACTTAATGACGTGGCTTAGGGGACCAGGAACAACTGGACTTATGAGGGGACACCTGACTTCTCCAGTGGGACCCTTTGCTGATAGGTTAGGACGAACTGACCAAATGTTGTCCTAGCGACTTTGACCCCACCTGAAGTAATTGGAAGTAATTAGATGTAAACACTACTAATTAGGATGAGTAAATAGGTTAGCACCACTCTCCTTTATTGATCACAACCCTCACCTTTATTTGCTTTAGTAGTTAATTCTATATGAAAATCATATTAAAATCTGTGACACCTAGACTTAGTTTGAATCCGCACACGTAGCTCTTGGGACGACCTCGGTTTTACCGAAATACTACACTACACACGACCGGGTACACTGCCCGTTAGTGCATTAGGGTAGACCATAGGTATAACGAGAAATTATAAATATTAAAACCTGGTCAGTAAAACCTGCATCAGTTGTAAACCCTAGTGATAGTTAAGATCATTCATATTATTATCAATAATAATATTGAAGCGTTTTGTTAATTCATTGTTCACTGTTCCATTCATTCGTATACATCAAACACATTAATCTTCTAAAGTACTAAGTAGTAGATTTCGCATACTACATTGTATACCCTCAAAGTATCTATAACACAAGTCTCAAGTGTTTAGATCCTCTCATATTATAAAACAAACCTTGATATTAAGCTTTTATACATGTAAAAATGAACCGTGATATTAAAACCCATGATTGCTACGGTGATATTATAAACCCAACCTTGATATTAAGCTTTTTTACATGTAAAAATGAACTGTGATATTAAAAACCCATGATTGTTACGGTGATATTAATAATTTTTTTTAAAGTTTATGTGATATCAAGATTTGATCTTGACTTTTGTAAAAAAAATCAAAATCAGACGTTAATATCACATTACCTTTAACTATGAAAACGATTTTTTTAAGTTTTTTTTTCAGCGATTCTTAATAATATATTGTCCTTTTTATTTTTTTTATTTTTTCAGATTTTTTCGACTTTTTTTTTTAAATCTAATGTGATATTTCCGCATCATCCCTACTATATATATATATATATATATATATATATATATATATATATATATATATATATATATATATATATATATATATATATATATATATATATATATATATATATATAGAGAGAGAGAGAGAGAGAGAGCGTTATTGTGGTGACCACCCTTAGAATAAAAATATTAAGAACTATTATAGACCATTGGATCAATCATCATGATAGAAATCAAATCTATTTAGATGAAATAGCATAATTGTAATAAACTAAAAAACTAATGGCAATGTATCAATTAAACAACTCCATCAATAGGCCCTTGATTCAAGTTTTTTTCACGTCAAGATTTGGGAAGTTTTCGAATACTAGAAACATGCAATTAATATCTTTTCGGTTTCGATATAAAAACTTTCATTTACATCGATACATCAATTACACATCAATATATTCTTTGACGTCAAACTATTTTTCTAGATGATCATACAATATCTTATTTCTTAAGTTCACTCTTTTTTTCCAGCTCGTAACACACAGGCGATGCACACGAGTTTGTTCGAATTTAGACTCATGTTTGAACTAAGTTTTGGTAGACAAAAAATTATAATCAAATTATACATGCAACATTGACACACGAAGTTTTTTGAAACACAATAAATTTTTGTTACATTTGCTATGACACACTAATATTTTTAACACGTTTTTAATTATACATAATTTCATGATACATTTTTAATGAAGTTTCTTGAAACACATTAAATTTTTTGTTACATTTGCTAGTCATCGTAGTTACCACCATTATACAAAATTAATTTATCCTTATTAAATTTATTGTGACACACTAATTTTTTTATACTTTATTTATGACCCATTAAATTTATAGTGACACATCAATTTTTTATAGACCAAATTAATGTATCCTTATTTTATAAACCAAGTTAATTTTTCGTTATTAAATTTATCATGACACACTAATTTGTTTTATACTTTATTTATGAAACATTAAATTTATAATGACACACCAAATTTGAAACACATATAGTGATACATCAATTTTTTTATACATATATACATAAATATCTTGATACATATATAGTGACACACTAAATGTTTAGTATATTTGTAGTGGTACTAAATTTTTTGATATATTTATTGTGACACATTAAAATTTTTAGTGACACATTACAAAATTTTAGTACATTTACAGTGACACAATATGTTTATTACACAAATTTCCTTGACACATATGTAGTGACACATAGTTTTTTTTAATACGTTTGTAGTGACACACTAATGATTATGACATATTTTTAATGAAAAATTAAGCCTTTTTACACATTTAGTTACATAATTAAATGACATATTTTTGTGACAAATTTTAGTGAATTTTTTTATACGCTTGTATTAAAGAAAATAACACTTGTTACATTTGACACATTTAGATTCTAACTTTGATCAAAAACCAAAAGTCACCACATCATGTTACATTGGCCGCGCTTTCTAACAACTTTGGCTGCGCTTTTTGACAACTAAATAAACAAAAAATAAGAAAAGTTACCACATCGTTTTCCATACGAGACGATCAACACATAAATAAAAAATGACATCATAACTCATAAGACTAACAAGAAACAGTAGCATGTTTACAAAAGCCAAATCAAATGACATGACCACATTATCAACCATGAGTTATTGATTACAACCACTTATGACTCGCATAAAAATTATGACTAATTAGAATATCGTATCCAATTTCTTGATCAAATACCAAATCCAAAACAATCTGTTGGAAAATTTAGTGCACTTGTGGGATTAGTTCACACCTGATTTTGGGTTAGAAGGTACGGAGTGTACACCCATGAGGTCCCTGAATACCCTGACTCAATAGTGGTTAGTACTTGTAGTGTTAGTTACTACTGCTAATGTAGTAACTAATGGTTCCTACTGCTAGTGTGTTGGTTCCTGCTGGTAGTGTTGGTTACTACTGCTAAGTGTAGTAACTGATGATTCCTACTGCTAGTGTGTTGGTTCCTGCTGCTAGTGTATTGGTTCCTACTGGTAGTGTTGCAGTGATTAATATGTAACAGCTTTGACTCATTCAAGTGGCTGTTATGACTGCTTTATTACCACGTTTAATTGGTCATGTAACCACTATTCCTATGATAATGGATGCTTATCATGGGTGATTAATTGGTCGTTAATCACTCATAAAGTCCATTGACTAGGGTTGAGTGTTCTCTACTATATATAGAGATCGTCATCATCAGTATGAGAGACAAAACCAGGAGAAACAAAACAGAAAGCTAAAACACTTTTATGCGCAAGGGTTATTGATTGTACCTAATTCAATAACTAACATTTGGTCTTATCCCAAGTAGATATTCGTGTAACCTAGGCATAGGGTCGAATAGTTTACTTTGGAAAGTGATTACACGATTCCAAGTGATATCCGGTAACCTGATTTGGTCTTGCATTGCTACTGATTATCTTACCCTGTTTCTGGGCGAATAACCACCAACAATCAAAGTAAACTATTTGTGATAATCAATGGCTGTTGCTGCAATGAAACACATGGCTTCAAACTTTGCCAAACTCGACAAGTTTGAAGAGGTGGACTTCAGGAGATGGCAGAAGAAGATGCACTTCTTGCTTTCCAGCATGAGCGTGGTGTATGTGCTAACCACTCCTATTCCTGATGATGGGGATGATGCTACTGTGGAGCAGATCAGGAGAAAGAGCAAATGGGAGAATGGTGACTACGTTTGCAGAGGTTTAATTCTCAATGGTATGTCTGATTCACTCTTTGACATTTATCAGAACTTTGAATCTTCCAAAGAAACTATGGGATTCCTTGGATGCCAAATATATTGCTGAGGATGCATCAAGTAAGAAGTTTCTTGTAAGTAATTTCACAAATTACAAAATGACTGATTCAAGACCAGTTATGGAACAATACAATGAACTTCTTGGTATACTTGGAAGGTTTACACAACACAATATGCACATGGATGAGGCTATTTCAGTCTCTTGTGTCATTGATAAACTCCCTCCTTCTTGGAAAGATTTCAAGCATACCTTGAAACATAAGAAGGAAGAGTTAACTCTGGTTGAGTTGGGAAGTCATATGCGCATTGAGGAATCTTTCAGGGTGCAGGATAATGACAAGCCAAATAGTAGCAATGCTATTGGTTCATCTGTTGTCAATATGGTGGAGCATAACAACTCCATCAGGTACAATGACAACAAAGGCAAACGTAAACATCATGATAACACAAGGGCAGATCCTAACAAGAAGGCAACACCTACTTGTTGGAAATGTGGCAAATCTGGTCACATTAAAAGGGATTGCAAAGGTGTTAAGGTTGGTAGTAAAGCCAATGGATCAGGCACTAATGGTTCAGGGAGTGGTGGTTCCACCAACTTACTGAAAGGTCAGAATATGTTTAATAACTCTTTTCAGATTTATTATGTTACATATGTATCTGAATCTTATTATGTACAGGATGATGATGTTGCGTGGTGGGTTGACTCTGGTGTAACAGTTCATGTGTGCAAAGATAGAAGCAGGTTCAAGACTTATGAGTCACTGAATGATGGTTCTATTCTTCACATGGGAAATGAGTCAACAGCCTTGGTGCATGGTCGTGGTTGTGTACATTTTAAATTTAGTTCTGGAAAGATTGTAACTTTGTTTAATGTTATTCATTTTCCTGATATAAGGAAGAACTTGGTTTCAAGTAGTGTTTTGAATAATCATGATTATAAACAAGTTATTGAATCTGATAAATTTGTTTTGTCTAAACATGGTGTGTTTATTGGTTTTGGCTATTTTTGTAATCAATGTTCAGGCTTAACATTGTTAATGACTGTGATAATTCAGCCTTTATGACCACCAATGACCTGACTAACTCTACCCTATGGCATGCTAGACTTGGCCATGTACACTATAAAAGGATGCAAGATATGTCTAAGGATGGGTTAATCCCAGCATTTGACATGGACACTGAATAGTGTAAAACTTGCATGTTGACCAAAATAACTAAGAAACCTTTTTAGGGTGTTAAACGTGAAACTAAGCTCTTGGAGCTAATACACAGTGACCTATGTGATTTGCATGCAACTCCCTCTTTGGGGAATAAGAAGTACTTAGTGACATTTATTGATGATGCTTCTAGGTTCTGTTATGTCTATCTGTTACATACTAAGGATGAAGCATTAGATAAATTCAAAGTGTTTAAAACTGAAGTTGAATTACAACTTGGGTCCCTGATCAAGAGATTAAGGACTGATAGGGGAGGTGAGTACATGGATACTCTTTATTTTCAGTCTGTTGGTATTATCCATGTAACAACTACTCCCTATACTCCTCAGCAAAATGGTATTTCTGAAAGGAAAAACAGGGTGCTGAAGGAGATGGTTAATTCCATGTTGTCCTATTTAGGACTGAGTCAAGGGTTCTGGGGTGAAGCTAAGTTAACAGCTTGCTATTTATTAAATAGGGTTCCCAACAAAAGGAACAAGGTTACCCCTTATGAACTCTGGACTAAAAGGAAACCCAACCTGAACTATCTCAGGGTTTGGGGTTGTAGGGCTGTTGTAAGACTCCCTGATCCAAAGCTGAAAACTTTAGGTGAAAGAGGCATTGAATGCATCTTTTTTGGATATGTTGAGCATTCCAAGGCTTTCAGGTTCTATGTTATTGAGCCTAATGAATATGTTTCAATTAACTCCATTATTGAATCAAGGGATGCAATGTTTGATGAGAATAGATTATCATCAGTCCCTAGACCAAGTCAAAGGATTCCTAATGGAACTCATGACATTGGTATATCATATGTCCCTGATGAAATGCCATCAGAGGTCCCTGATGAGGTTGTGGTTCAACAACCTGAACCAATGCTCAGAAAGAGCAAAAGGGTCAGGAATCCAAAGTCATTTGGACCTGAGTTTCAATTACACTTAATTGAAGGTACAAGGGATGAGGTCTCTGACCAATACTCCTATTGCTTCATTGTTTAGGATGATCCCAAGACATTTGAAGAAGCAATGAAGTCCCAGGATATTGCTTTCAGGAAAGAAGCAATCAATGATGAGATGGATTCCATCATGGGCAACAACAATTGGGTGTTGGTTGATCTACCACCTAGTTTCAAACCTCTGGGTTGCAAATGGATTTTTGATAACATCAAATAGTCTTGAATATTAAGTGTCAATTTCCCCTGATAATGCTCGTATTTTATATCATTTATATGGATATATGCTTGTTTTCCTCTATATTTCACTTTCAGGTAATTTACTAGCATTGGAGCTAATGAGATGCGGATTTGGAGATTTTATTGAAGATATATGATAGTATACCTATTTTGAAGTAATTACGGCGTAACTCTTCTCTCACATTACGCCGTAACAGAAGCGTGACTCAGAAAACCAACTCAACTGAAGATTACGGCGTAACTCCATCTTAGGATTACGCCGTAACTAATTAGGTCAAATGATGTTCCACGCCGCTGCAAGCTACGCTGTAACTCTTTCCACAAATACGGTGTAACCATGATTTATTGAAGATACGGCGTAACTCATTCCAGGTGTTACGCCGTAACCAGCTTTTCCAGAGCAAAATACGAAGATATGGATGTTACTGCGTAACTCTCAACTTAAGTTACGCCGTAACCAGATCTGGCCTATAAATACCGCCCAAAATTCTGCATTTCTCATCATTCACTCCACACACAAAAGTAGAGAACGTGGGTAGGAGGCTAAAGGCAGATCTCAAGGAGCATACGGAGCCATCTCCAAGGGAGAAATCACTCCCTAACGATATGCATTAGCGATTTATCATTTCTTTTACTTTCAATTCATGTATTTCATGTTAAACATGGAATCGATTGTTTCAGTTAATATGATCGGCTAAGCACCTCTGGTGCTAGCCTAGTTATGATTCCTTAATTGTTTTGTTTATGTTTACATTGCTTCCGTATAATTGTTTCTAGTGTATGCATCCATAGTTTGTTGGTAGCTACCCTTGTTTCGGTAGTTTTGAATGGCGGTAGTGTCTAGTTACTTAGGAGATATGACCAACTGACCCTAAGTAGGTAGACTGAGTGGGAAGGGTAAGAATTGACCAACTGATGACCCTTCTTCGCTTGTGCTATTTGACCAACTAATCACCTACCGTTTGGATGAACTTAAGAAGTTAGGGATGAGTGTTTAAGATGCTAGCGCCCGGGCACTCATTGTTATGAATCTTGCATGTAGTGGAACTTAATGACTTGGCTTAGGGGACTAAAAACAACTGGACTTTCAAGGGTAGTAGCTTGATCTCCGGTGGAAACCTTTGCTGATAGGTTAGGACGAACTGACCAAATGCTGTCCTAGCGACTTAAACCCCCACTTGAAGCAATTGGAAGTAATTAAACGTGAACATAACATGATAGGATGAGTAACTAGGTTAGCACACTTCTCCTCTATTGCTCACAACCCTTGCCTTTATTCGCTTTCCTTTATTTTCTTGTCTTTAGTTATTAATTAATCATTTCAAACTTAAAATCTGTGACACCTAGACTTAATTAGAATCCGCTCACATAGCTCTTGGGAAGACCTCGGTTTTACCGAATACTACACTACACATGATCGGGTATACTGCCCGTTAGTGCATTATGGTAGACCATAGGTATAACGAGACACTTATAAATATTAAAACCTGGTCAGTAAAACTTGCATCAAGTTTTTGGCGCCGCTGCCGGGGAGTTATATTAGGGTTTTTATTAAGTCTATTTTTAATTTCTTTTTCATAATGTCAGGATTCAAGACCAGAAGCTCCAAGCCATTTTTGGCTACCCCGTTCGACGATCCGAAAAAACAATTTCGGACGAAAAAAGTTTACTCACCAATACCTATTCATAATATTTTCTCATTCTACGAATCTGGCCAATCTGATGCAGAACCTGAGGTTATTGTTGAAGTTAATATCGAAGGAATAACTGATGATGTAACCTCCGAACAGCTCGAAGGACACTCCTCCGAGATGTGTCGAAGCCCTTCTTTACGAAGGCCCAAGTTAGGTCTCCAGAATATTCATAGGCGTCAAACCATTCGTAAGCACGAAGGTTACCTACGGGGAATTCGCCATTCGAAGCCCTAAGCCCTTCGGGGTACGGATGACGAAGGAGTAATGGATAGGAGAACCTCCTGACTTGGTCAAACCCACGATCTCCCTCTCTTTCCTGGCTTCCCCGCCAAGTTTGAGAACGTGGGTCACTAAGCCCTAGCGGTTACCCAGAAACATGGGACGCCCCCATGTTCTCCGACATTCACGCAGAAATGCCCCTAACCCTATTTCTTCCACTATAAATAGGTTGGAGGGCAATGGATTATGGTAAGCTCATTTCACACTCATCTCTTTACTTACACACACTTATACAACTATAACTCATACTTACTCTCACACCGGAGGTGGTTCATACTTACTCTCACGCCGGAGGTGGTTCGCAGGGTCCAACCCCTGCGTAATCACTTAACGTAGTGTCTTCGTATTTCTTATTCTCAGGTAAAAGACAATCTTGGCTGCAACATACACCCGTTATACCTTTGATCATCATCGAAGCCTGGTAGTGCAATTTATTGTACAATCAATGGCGCCATCTGTGGGACCCGCTACTATTAGTCCGATAATCACGAAGTCTTAAAACCTTAACCGATTACGCAACCTTTCCGGCATGGAACCAGGAAGGGAAGATACACCTCCACCAGGTTTCTCTACCCTGGTCCCTCTCAACACAACTAACACCGATAATCTCGCCCCCATAACAGCCTCCACCTTCATCACACGATCTCGTTTGGAAACCACTCCCGTACATCACGCCTCCACTTCCGCTAACCCTATTCCCGAAATTAGCCCTGCCTTCGTTGAGGCAAACTTTGAAGCCTTAGAGTCTTTACTGAGGGCTCATAAGAGGCAAGTTCGCAACACTGAAATGCGAAGGGAACTAGAATATTCCAGTGAGGAATATGATGAAGAGATTAAGGTGGATGAGAGGCCTCGACCGATTAACAGGTGGCGTTCGGCCC
Source organism: Chrysanthemum seticuspe (assembly GCA_019973895.1). NCBI lineage: Eukaryota > Viridiplantae > Streptophyta > Magnoliopsida > Asterales > Asteraceae > Chrysanthemum > Chrysanthemum seticuspe. The sequence continues at coordinate 326,181,033 of BPTQ01000008.1, read as the reverse complement.
TACGAAATTGTTCTCCTTCCATAAGAAGGCCTAATGGAAGGACTGTGGGTTTTGAAGAAGGTCCCGGGGGAGATCCGGGAAGAAGGGAAAGAGAACAAGGTAAAAGAAGGAGCGAGAACTCTAACGGAGGAAGCAACCCAGTAGGGAACGGATGGGTAAACCTACCACCTCTCCTAGCTGCCTACTTAGGAAGAGAAGGGATGGGGGCTCTGGTACCCCCATCATATGTCTCGAGTGTCGGAGGACCTCCTCCATACTCAGGTATGAATCAGTTACCCCCTCCGGGAATGAACCCCTACCTACCTGCTCAAACCTATAACACATACCCTCCGAATGGTTCTCTCCCCAACCAGAGTTACCAGCAAATGCCCTATGGACACGTTCTGTGAATTAGTTTCATGGCAGTGTAAAAAGCAAACAATTGCAGTAACATCCTCTACTGAAGCTGAATATGTAGCTGCTGCAAGCTGTTGTGGACAAGTTTTGTGGATGCAAAATCAACTCTTGGATTATGGGTTCAACTTCAAGAATACTCCTATCAATATTGATAATGAGAGTACCATTTGCATTGTGAAGAATCCGGTTTATCATTCCAAGACCAAGCACATTCAGATTAGGCATCATTTCATCAGAGATTGCTATGAGCACAGGGTCATTAATGTGGTCAAGGTTCACACGGATGATAATGTAGCTGACTTACTCACCAAAGGCTTTGATGTATCAAGATTTAATCACTTGGTGGTAAGCATAGGCATGATTAACTACTGAGCTACATTTAAGGGGAGGACTATTTGGTATTAGTATAGTCCTGTGTATTGTTTGAGGGGAGGCTATATATGTATACTTAGTTTTTACAGAGGATTTTGGAAAGGTACTGCTCCTTCTCAAAGTACTGTGAGGAAGTTTCAAAGTACTATTATTATCGAAAGTACTGCTTCTCGTATAGATTTGGAATTAATTGTTGGGATATGAAAGTGCTGAACAGTTAAAGTGCTGAAGATTAACAGAAGTACTGTAGAATGATAAAGAACTGGAAAGAGTCAAAGTACTGCTAAATGATAAAGTCAAAGTACTGCATATGAAGTCAAAGTACTGCAAGATCAATGAACTGTTTTATTCGTATTGTAATTCTAGAATATTCTATATTAGATAACTTGTCGTACAAGGATACATATTGTAAACCGACTAGGGTTATCCTTAAGCCTATAAAAGGATCCCTAGATTGGCATTAGATGTACGAGTTCACGAATCTTAGAGTTTACAAGTTATTTAGAGTTGTTAAAGTATCTGCATAATAAAGCAGATTTAGAGTTAATAATAAAAGTTATTCTTCTTAGATTTGTTAAGTAAATTCCGCATACTTAATAAAGATTACTCAGTGTTTCTCTGTTAATAACTTAGGATTTATCCGAGGTTATTAAACCTTAAACAAGCTATTTAGTTAGTTTGGTTAGAGTACATCGATCCAACAAGTGGTATCAGAGCTTGTGTGGAAACTCTGACTAAGAAGAAACCCTAAAACCTTAAGATGTCGACTGATTCTGTTCCACCACCCTCCATCACCTCAATGAGGATTCCTGTCATCAAGAAGGGCGAATATGACCTATGGTGTATAAAGATGAGGCAGTACATTGCCATTACAGACCATGCTCTATGGAATGTAATTGTCAATGGTAATGAAGAAGTACCAGAACCTGTAGAGATTCCTGGACAACCAAAACCACCCAAAGCGGTCTTACCCGCATCAACCTTAAGGAATCAAGAGACGGCACTCAATGTTCTCTTGTCTGCCATTCCAGATGGTCATCTTCTCAAGTTTCATGATGCTAAAGATGCTAAGCAGCTCTGGGCTGCTCTCAAGACCAGATTTGGAGGCAATGAAGCTTCTAAGAAGATGCACAGAAACTTGCTGAAGCAACAGTTTGAAACTTTCACAGTTGGTGAAAGAGAGGGTATTGATGCTGCATATGATATATTTCAAAATCTCCTCAACATGTTGGAGTTATACAAGGCAGAAGTATCAGTTGAAGATGCTAATCTGAAGTTTCTAAGGAGTTTGCCATCCACATGGCATGTGATAGCTACAATGATTAGAGGTCAACCAGGTTTGGATGTCATGGACTTTGATGATCTCTACAACCATCTGAAGGTATATGAGCAAGAGATGAATGGACAAACCGGCTTAAAGTCTCACAGGATTGCCTTTTTGTCATCTGAAAAGAGGGGCAGTACTTTCACCAAAAGTACTGCTTCTCCAACTCAAAGTACTGTGGCTCAAAGTACTGTTTCCTATACTGCTCCTACCTATGCTCAGCAAGCCCCACCAACTACTACCATACACTCAGATGAAGTTGTGTGCTCTTTCTTTGCACAGCAAGCTTCTTTACCTGTCACTTATGAAGAAGATCTCTCACAGATTGAAGAGGATGCTTTAGAAGAAATCGATATCAGGTGGCAAGTAGCAATGATCACTGCAAGGATCAAGAAGTATATGAAGAAAACAGGAAAGAACATTGACTTCAAACCAAAACAGGGAATCACTTTTGACAAATCCAAAATTAAATGCTTCAATTGTCAAAAGACTGGACACTTTGCTAGGGAGTGCAGGTTTGCTAAGTATCAAGCAAACAAGATGACTGAGAAACCAAAGCTGGAGCTAAAAGAAATTCCCAGTACTGAAACAAAGGCTTTGGTTGCTCAAGAGAATTTGTCAGAAGTTGACTGGAGTGAAGAGTTTGATGATGAACCAGTGACCTACTGTATGGTTGCAGTGGAAGAACTAGTTGCAGACTCAGTGGAAGAATTTGACTGGAGCACTATTTTTGATGAAGAAGTTGATCATGCTACTTTGGAAACTGGAGATGGGTATGGAGGATTTGACTGGAGCTTGGAGTGTGAAGATGATCCAGTTCTACTTGCAATGGTAGCCACTTCACCAAGTTCAACCCCTATCTCTGAGGTATGCACAAATTGTCATGATCTCTACCAAAAACTGCTAAAAAATTATGTGTTTGAAAGAGATAACTGTATTAAAGCTAGGTCTGAGGTAGCTGGTTATCAAATAACCTTAGAGTCTATGGAAGCCAAAATATTAACACATGAAAATAATGAAATGGCTTGGGCTGAAAAGTATGAACAACAGGATTACCAGTTAAAACTTAGTGAATGGAAACTAAACTGTAAGATTTCTGAAATTGAGAAACTAACTAAGGAGAGGGATGATTTGTTAGCAAAGTTTGATGCCTGGAAAGAATCTGGCCTATCCCATGTTTCTTATGTACAAAAACAGAGAAGAGCTTACATTAGAACTGGCTTAGGTTTTGGTATGGACTTTGATAACATAGAGGAAAACTTGCCTAGTAATCAGGATGACCTTGATTTTGAGGATATAACCACTAGTGATGATGAACTCATTAATTATGTAGACACATCTAGTAATGAGGGTTCAATTAGTGAATCTCCTCCTGAGTATAAAAAAGACAGAGGTTATCATGCAGTTCCACATCCCACTGGTAGTCATCAACCCATAAGACCTGATGTTTCACGTTCTGGTGTAGACAGCCTTGAGTTTAGGAAGAAGCTTATTGGTAAATCTAGGACTGAAACCCCAAAAGAATCTGTTGAAACCAATGTTCAAAGTCAAGCAGTACCTTCAACTCAAAGTACTGCTCCACAAGCAGTACCTTCTGGAAAACCTTTCCAAAACTGTACTGCTAAACCTTTTCATGAAAACTTTGGTCAAAACAGATTTAATCATTCACCTAGAAGGCAAAATAGTTTTGGTCATAGACATAGAAGAAGTCACTTTGGGAGTATGGGTGAAAAACTGTGTTTTGTATGTTATAGTCCTACTCATCTTATCAAGGATTGTGAACATCACTCAGAATACCTTAAGAACTTTCCAAAGACCAGGTCTGCAAACCAGAAACCTAGAGAGAACAAACCAGTCTGGAATAATTCTAATAGGGTCAATCATAGTAACAATTCACCAGATCATAGGTACCCTCACCAGAGAAGACCTTACTCTAGACCACCAGTACCTTCACAAGCAGTACCTTCTCAAAGTACTGCTCCGTCAAAATAAGGTACTGCTAGCACAAATTGGAACAGGAACCCTAGGAGATCTCACTATCAACCTAGAAGGTATTACAATTCACATAGGGTATCTAGATCACAGGAACCAACTGTTAAAACTGAATGGGTTAAGAGAGAAAGAACTACAGAGGAACACACAGTACGTTCAACAAAAAGTGAATCAGATGTTTTTGTGATACAGGAAAAAGAGAATGAATTTGCAAAAGAGAGTTCTGTTGAAAATCCAGAAAGTTTTAAAAATCAAAAGATAATACTGGATCATGTTTTAAAAAATAGTGGGAATTACATACTCAAAGAATTTGAGTTTGTAACTCCACAAGGGGAACACAAGTCGGTAATGGCTTGGGTTCCTAAAAGAAACTAACTCTCTATATCTTTGTGCAGGGCAACCCAGAAGAGGAGCTTAAAGATCATTTGATTGTAGATAGTGGTTGCTCTGGAAGTATGACAGGAGACAAGGAGATTCTGTCTTATTTTAGATCTATTAGTGGAGGAAGAGTTGCATTTGGGAATGATCCCAATGGAGGAAGGATTTCTGGGAAAGGAACTATAAAAGCAGGGCGAATTGATTTTGAGAACGTTAGATATGTGAAGGAGCTTAAGTTCAATTTGTTATTAGTATCTCAAATCTGTGACAAAAAGCATCCTGTGTTATTCACTGACACAAAATGTCTCATCTTATCCCCTGATTTTAAGCCTGTTGAAGATAAATTGGTAGTCCTTCGAGTACCGAGAACCAATGATGTGTATAGTCTTGATATGAAGAGTCTTCACTCTTATGGGAGAGCCACCTGTTTAGTGGCAAAAGCAACAACTGAAGAAGCACATCAGTGGCATAGAAGATTGGGCCATGTTAATTTCAAGAATATCAACAAACTGGTCAAAGGCAATTTAGTTAGAGGTTTACCTTCAAAGACTTACAAGAATGATCACTCTTGTTTGGCATGAAAGAAGGGTAAACAACACAAAGCTTCATACAAGAAGCTTGAGGAAAGGACTGTTAGAGAACCATTGGAGCTATTACATATGGATCTGTTTGGACCTGTCTCTGTGGCAAGTTTAAACAAGAAAAAGTACTGCCTGGTTATTACAGATGATTGCAGTAGATTCAGTTGGGTATTTTTCTTGAGTTTTAAAGATGATACTTTTGATGCTATTCAGACTCTTATAATAGCACTTGAAAACCAATTGAGACTCAAGGTTAGAGGTATAAGATGTGATAATGGAACTGAATTCAAGAACAAGCTTATGGATGACTTTTGTGCAAACAAAGGAATCAAGAGGGAGTTCAGCATTGCAAGAACACCACAGCAGAATGGTGTTGCAGAGAGGAAGAATAGGACTTTGATTGAAGCAGCCAGAACAATGCTAGCTGATTCCCAACTACCTATTCAATTCTGGGTTGAAGCTGTAAGTACTGCTTGCTATGTACTTAACAGAGTATCAGTTACTAAACCACAGATGAAGACTCCTTATGAATTGCTGATGGGCAATAAACCCAACCTTCGATTTATGAAACCTTTTGGATGCCCTCTTTCTATTTTAAATACAATTGATCACTTGGGTAAGTTTGATGGCAAGTCAGATGAAGGATACTTATTAGGTTATTGTACCAATAGTAAAGGATTTAGAGTGTACAACAGAGTCTCTAAGAAGGTCCAAGATTGTCTTCATGTTGAGTTTTTAGAAGACCAAGCAAATGAGAAGGGTAAAGGTCCGGATTGGATGTTTGATCTTGAAGTATTGACTCCTTCAATGAATTATGTACCTGTAAGAGAAGAAAATCAACATGTGCATGATGGAGAAGATTTACAATATGTTGTTCATGGAGTTCATATTAGACCTGATGATGTTCCTGCTGAAGAACCAAAGCAAAGTACTGATTCACCAAAGCAAAGTACTGATGCACCAAAATCCTCATTGTCTGCTGAGGATCAATCTATTCAAGATGAGCTAAATAGAATGCTTTTTCAAGATGCTTTAGCACATTCTTATGATGATGAACAGAGAAGAGCCTATGAGGAAGCAAAGAAAAAGAACAAGACTGCAGAGTCTACTCACAGTACTTTGGATGATAGTATTTTTGATCAAAGTACTGCTGCACCTAATGACAGTACTTTGGATGATTTAGATGATCCCACTATGCCTGACTTAGAAGAAACTGATGATGAGTTTAAAGATGAAGGTATTTTCTCAGATTCCATTGAAGATGCCGATATCACTAATTTGGATGATACTTATGGAGTTCCACAGTCTCCAATCTTAAGAATTCATAAGACTCATCCAACTGATCAAATCATTGGTCCTTCTACTTCTGGAGTTATGACAAGACACAAAGCTAAGAGTTTTACTACTCCTCATGATGCTTTACTTAGCTTTGTGTATAAACAAAACAGGCTGAATCATAAGGACCATCAAACCTGCCTATTTACTTGTTTTATCTCTCAAGAGGAACCCAAGAATATTGCTCAAGCATTGACTAAAGAAAGCTGGGTTAAAGCTATGCAGGAAGAACTTCTTCAATTTAAACTTCAAGAAGTTTGGGTTTTATGTGATCTTCCAGATGGGAAGAGAGTTATTGGAACCAGATGGGTTTTCAGAGTCAAGAGAGATGAACGAGGCAATGTGATCAAGAACAAGGCAAGGTTAGTAGCTCAAAGCTACAGACAGGAAGAAGGAGTAGATTATGATGAAGTATTTGCTCCTGTAGCAAGGATTGAAGTTATTCGAATATTTCTTGCTTTTGCTTCATTTATGGGCTTTCAGGTTTATCAGATGGATGTCAAGAGTGCCTTTCTCTATGGCACTATTACAAAAGAGGTGTATGTTAAACAACCTCCAGGTTTTGAAGATCCTACTCATCCTAACAAAGTCTACAAGGTGGTTAAGGCTCTTTATGGCCTTCATCAGGCACCTAGAGCTTGGTATGAGAGGCTTTCCACATTCTTATTACTACATGGTTACAGAATGGGGGCTATAGACAAGACTTTGTTTATCAAGAGAGACAAGAAGGATATCATGTTAGTTCAAGTTTATGTTGATGATATCATCTTTGGAGCTACCAAACAGTCTATGGTTAAGGAGTTTGAGCAGCTGATGCAGAAAGAATTTCAGATGAGTTCAATGGGTGAGTTAACTTTCTTTTTGGGACTTCAAGTTAAGCAGTCAAAGGAAGGTATTTTTATAAGTCAAGACAAGTATGTATCTGACATACTTAAGAAGTTCAGTTTTGATGCTATGAAGCCAGTAACTACACCTATTAAATCAATCAACTCATTGGGCAATGATGAAGATGGTCAACCTGTTGAAGTCAAATTATACAGATCTATGATTGGCTGTCTTATGTATCTCACTGCATCAAGGCCTGATATCATGTTTGCAGTGTGTTTATGTGCAAGATATCAAGTCTCACCAAAGATCTCTCATATGAATGCAGTTAAGAGTATTTTTAGCTATTTGAAACAACAACCTAAGTTGGGGTTGTGGTATCCTAAGGATTCACCTTTTCACTTGGAAGCTTTTTCAGATAGTGATTATGCAGGTGATAACTATGATAGAAGATCAACCACAGGTGGATGCCAATATCTTGGAAGAAGATTAGTTTCATGGCAGTGTAAAAAGCAAACAATTGTAGCAACATCCTCTACTGAAGCTGAATATGTAGCTGCTGCAAGCTGTTGTGGACAAGTTTTGTGGATGCAGAATCAACTCTTGGATTATGGGTTCAACTTCAAGAATACTCCTATCAATATTGATAATGAGAGTACCATTTGCATTTTGAAGAATCCGGTTTATCATTCCAAGACCAAGTACATTCAGATTAGGCATCATTTCATCAGAGATTGCTATGATCACAGGCTCATTAATGTGGTCAAGGTTCACACGGATGACAATGTAGCTGACTTACTCACCAAAGGCTTTGATGTATCAAGATTTAATCACTTGGTGGTAAGCATAGGCATGATTAACTACTGAGCTACATTTAAGGGGAGGACTATTTGGTATTAGTATAGTCATGTGTATTGTTTGAGGGGAGGCTATATATGTATACTTAGTTTTTACAGAGGATTTTGGAAAAGTACTGCTTTTTATGAAAGTACTGCTTGGAAAAGTACTGCACACGTGGAAAAGTAATGTTGTCTTATTAAAGTACTGTTCTAACGGTAATATTGAGAGGTAATTCCTACTAACGGTAACTTTGTTATTATGGGTTGTGATTTTTCAAATCTTACCTATAAATAACTACTCTCCGTTTTTCTCTCTCATCTTGATATTATCATATCTCTTCCATATTTCTCTCACCCTACATTCATTATTCGATTGTATCTCTTATTGTGCTTACATACTCAACCATGGCGAATCGTCCTACTGTTTCAAAGCACAACATGGTAGCAAATTTAGACAAGACTGAATCTAATGAGGCTTTTCACGATATAATTGATTATCTTACTGGATCGCCAATCAGTTTTGCTCTTTTAGTGGAGCCGGATATAATTGAACCTTGGATTGAAGAATTTTGGGCTACTGCTAGGGATAATATGGAGAATGATGAATTTTATATTAGAGCTACAGTTGCTGGAAGAACTGTGAAGATTACTGAAGCATCTATTCGAGAAGACTTATTGTTTAATGATGAAGAAGGGGTTCTTCGTTTTGATAAGTAGTTGATTTGGGATACTTTTAGGCACATTGGTTATGAAGGGTCTTTAACAGAACAAACTTTCAGGAAGCAACTATTTTGTCCTCAATGGAAGTTTTTAGTACATGTGTTGCTTCATTGTATTAGTGCTAAAAGTACTTCATGGGAGCAATTTGGATCAAATATCGCATCTGCTATGGTGGGATTGGCTACAGATCGTGTTTTCAATTTTTCAAGGCTTATTCTCGATGGCATGCTTTCTCACATTACTCATGGATCAAAATGGTTGATGTATCCTAGGTTTATACAAGTTTTCTTAAACAAACAACTTGCTGATGTACCAAAGCCTACAAACTTACTACCTGTTATTGTACAACAAGCAAAGATTTTTACCTTTATGGCGAGAAGAAGTGATTTATTCAGAGGTCAAGACACACCTTTAACTACTTCTATGATGGAAGTTGTTCAAGCTATTCGAGCTGATGTTGAAGATGATGAAGCAAGTGAAGGTACTGCATCTGCAAGTACTGCATCTGCCAGTACTGCATCTGCAAGTACTGCATCTCAAGAGGGTATTGCATCTCAAGGTACTGCTTCCCCAAGTACTGAAATTCAAGAAGATATTACAGGTTCACCTTCTCCATCTCCACAAAGATCTGTTCCTGATTCTCAACCAGAGGAACATTCACCTATTCAAGGAGATGATTCACACACTTTATCTCCTGATGATTTAACATTGGATAATTATGTTTTGACAAGGGAGTTAGTTAAGTTAAAAAAGACTACTGAGGCTCAAGCTAAACAGATTAGGAAATTGAAGCTAAAGTTTAGAAGGCTCAAGAATTTTGTCTGGCCATTGGTTCTACATCATTGTATCTGGGTCAAATCTAAAAGGAAGGAGCAAAAGAAGTCTAGGAGGGTTCAACGGAAAAAGGGTCCTAAATCATCTTCTGTTAAATTGGGGAGGAAGTTAGAAGAACAGAATTTGAAAGAAGATGTTAAAGAACCTCAAGGTACTGAAGCACATTTTACCATTGAAAGTACTAAAGAAGAAAGGTCTGAAGATCAAGGTACTGAACAACAAAGTACTACTTTCACTGTAATTCACAGACAAGAATTGGTTACACCAAGGGTATTAGACTTTGAAGAGGAAGCTGGTCCTTCAACAATTCCACATGAAGAACAAGTTGGTCCCTCAACAACTGCTATACCAGAAGAAGCTGATACACCTCAAAGAATATACACTGAAAGTGATGATGATACAGTTGCTAAGATTTTGCAAGGTTTATTTAAATCAAGAGGTGTTACTATTCCAGGAGTGCAAGAAGAGGATCAATCAAGGGTTTCTCAACCTGTTATAGATCCTAAGGATAAAGGAAAAGGTGTTTTGGTAGAAGTAAAGAAGAAGAAACTAACTTTAGCACAGATAAGAGCTGCTCAAGATGCTTTGAATGAACAAGCAGCTAGAAAGATTCAAGAGGAATTAAATGCTAAAGATAGAGAAGATAAGGAAGCTGAAGAAGCTCAGAATAGAGAAGCAGCTAAGAAGCTGCAAGAAGAATTGAATGCTGAAACTAGTGAATTATTAGAGTCACCTATTCATGCTTCTTTTATACCTAGAAGACCAAATCTTGCTAAAGAAAGGAATGCAATGATGGCTTATTTGAAAGGTCGAGGATATAAAGGATTGCAGAAGCTGAAGTATGCTGATATGAAAAGATTATATGATGCTGAGACAGAGGCTTATAAGAAGGATGTTGCAAGCATTAAAGATTATAAAGATGATGCTGCTTGGACTGAAGCAGATAGAAAGAAAAGTTTGAAAAAAAAAGAAAAACTGAAGTTGAAGATATACAGTCTTCAAAGAAAGAAAAAGTTGAGTTGCTATCTGAAACTAGGGATGCACTAAGAAATTATCTCAGAATAGTTGATTTTGATTATTCCAAAGAAGATGCTGATATGAAGATGAACAGATCTCAGATTACTGCTTTTGAAGTTGTGGAATCTAAAGATGGAAGCTATCTGATGTTTCATAGGGAAGATGAAAGTTTCAGAGTGTTTAACAGGTTATGGGATTTGTTGAATATCATAGATAGAGTGGATCTATTCTATTTATATCATGTAGTGAAAGATTATTTTGAACATCATCCATCAGAAGGAATTGGTTTAGTTCTACTTGGAGATCTCACAACTGCATGGGAAACTGAAGAACAGAGCAGTAATGAAATCTGGAAGAATCAAGAGAACTGGGAAATTGTTAGTTGGAGATTCTTTGAAGAATATGGTGTTCATGTTCTAGAGATGGAAAATGGAACAATGATTCATATGTTTGCTGATAGAAGATATCCTCTTTCTGTTGATCTTATGAGGAGGATGTTACAGCATGGAATGGAAGTTGAAGAAGAAAGTGAAATTGCTTGTATGGTTATCAATTTGCTTATCAACTGGACTACTATAGCTGATAATGATGAATAACTGGTATGATTTTTCATTGAATAAATTAATTTTGATAAAACAGTACTTTATTCAAAGTACTGCTGATCAAACAGTACTTTAGTCAAAGTACTGCTTGCAGCTTATAACCAGTTAAATGATTTTTTGACAGAAACCTTTTGTTAAGTAATAAATATTTTGGAACAAAGGTTGAATGGAATAAATGGTTTTTGTGATGGTAACATCAATAGGTTATCAATCCACCATGGTTACAAAAGGATTGGCTAATCCATGAGCAAACGGCTCTGGTAAAGATATTTCAAATCCGTTTTTAGTTGACAACTTGCAAATAAGTTGTATGGTAATCAACTCGCCATATCAGTTAATGTGAAGAGTTGGCTAGCCCACAGGAAAATGGCTTGTGGTAAAGGCTGTGGAAAAACCATTATTGGTAATTAGTTCACCATTAAATATAAGAACTAACTAGTCCAGAAGGGTACAACTTTTGGTAAAGACAAAACAAATCTGTTGATAGCTGATGATTTGCTAAAAATAATATGGTTATCAATGTACCATAGTCTTACACACCAAAACATTCGGCTACTCCAGAGTTAATGGCTTTGGTAAAGAGATTAAAATCCATTAAATTTTCAATGATTCACCTCTCACAGGAGTTAACACACCTGGAAGTGATGAGAATAGTATGCAACTTAAACTAAATTAATGTACAAATTGTCATATGTTGTTGTGTTGCTGAAAAGATGGAGCTTGCTGGATGATGCTGAAAAAGAATATTTCTAAAGATATTTTGACTATGCACAGAAACTACAAAGATACAATCCAAAGACAAAGACACAATCCATCCTTAAAGATAAAGCTGATAAAGATAAAATCACAAAGGAACTTGAAGTCAATCAAGTAGAATTCAAGTAGTAATGTGTGATTTACAAGATGTTAAATTGCAGCTGCCATGAAAACAAATACGATTCTTGTACGAACTTCCCTAGACGAAGTAGCAGAAGTTGAGATAATTAAATCTCACCATGAATGAAACAATCTTCCCCTTGATTTAAACACGTCACTCAAACATCTCTTCCCCTTTTTGTTATTATCCAAATAGGGAACGTATGCAAATAATGATCTTGACCACCACGAACCAATATCATACTTCCAATCTAAGACTTCCAATGCTTCAAATCACCCACCATTACGCACCATAGGAAAAATGGATCCAAAACAATAGAAAACTTCAACTAGCAGTAGTAATAATGATCAACAATAGTAAAAATCAACCGCTTCCCCTTGAGTGATGCATGTACATCAATGATTCTTCAAAATCTGTAGGCTTTATGTAATGATTACTTGTGAAGAAAACCGAGTATAACGAATTTGATGAAGAAGTAGAATTTCCCAAACTTGTGTCTTAAATCTTTAACTATCCATGGAACTCCATACTTATACGTATCACCAAATATAAGTAGACCGCAATCCCTTGACAAGAATCCTCAACTAGTATGAGACACTGAGCACTACAATGTAACTCCTTTAAGTGATAGCCAATGTGTGCATAGAGCATCATAAGAAAAATCACACATTACTAGATTCATCAAGCTAGATGATAAGAACACAAACCAAGTAATTCCACTTCACCTTCAAATAAGTGATAAATAATCCTCTTCGTAATCAATTATTCAATGAATCAAATACAAGCCTTTTTGAATCCTTTTAAGAACATAAATTTCTTCCTGTGTGTGTGAACCAAATAACCATTCTGTGTGTGTGTCATCCAAAAATCCATAACCATTATCACGCTCGACTTCCCCTTAAATCGAAAACCATATGAGAAAGAATCAGTACCTTGAGCAGTACTTTGGAGAAGGAGCAGTACCTTGAGTAGTACTTTGAGAACAACAGTACTTTCAGCAGTACTTTCACATAAAAGCTCAGATGGAAGATCCTTCCGGTGGAAAGTTAGATTGATATATAGAGAACATCCACCCAAAATTTCGTTACGATCCAACGGTTAACAAAAAAGTTATGATTGTTTCAAAACAGTGCTGTTGTAACCTTACGAAAAATTTTCAGTTTCTGCAGCAGACTTCGACGGCTTATAACTTTTGATTGAGAGCTCAGATCAACAATCCCTTCAGTGAGATTAAAGATAGATATACCAAGAAGCTCCAGTTCGAATTTTAGCCCGATCCAACAGTTGAATAAAAAGTTATCCCCTCTTGAAAACTGTGCTGCAGAAAAGTTGCGAATTTTGCAAAAAATCGATTTTCTTCATTCTTTTTCGCCAAGAAACCTTGTGAATCCTAGATATCACGAGCCCCAGGCTCTGATACCAATTGTGAAGATCGTTGTAAGCTCTTAGACTAGGTCTAATAATATATCTAGGAACACATAATAATGAAAGCGGAATATTCAAACATAGAATCAACATTATTATGAACAAGGTTTTTCATTATCATAAACTAACTATAATAAAGATCAAAGACTTGATCTAACACTAACTAACTAAACCCTAGACGTTTTCCCTACGCCTAGGTTCCCACACACACACACCTTTAGACGTCTACATCTTGTACGTCCGTATAAAACTAATGACCCTATGTCTCTTTATATACTAGAGACATCTAGGGTTTACAAGAGGAATCATAATACAATTAGGAAACTAAATATTCTTTTAAGCATATCTTCTAGAATCTTTCAAATCCTCCATATTTCTGTAGTTTCCCTTCTTGTCACTTTTAATCCTTCATGTTTCATTCTTCTTGTTTTGTATCATCAAATCTATAATAGACCCAACACGTTCCTACACAGTCGATGGGTGGAAACCCTTCGTATCAACCTTCTACAGTCTACCCTGCATACACACATCCATTTCCTAACCCGTATAACCCTACACCTGTTTATCCACCTCCATATAACCCTTAGTATGCCGAAGCCTCTGGAGCTTGCACACCTTTTGTGAAATGGATCGAAGATTACCCTCTACCTGATGGTGTAAAGATGCCTACTCACATAGGCACCTACGACGGGAAAGGTGATCCTGATAACTTCTTACACTTGTTCGAAGGCACTATAAAGATGCAGAAGTGGGTCATGCCTGTAGCATGCCACATGTTCAATACACGCTCCGAGACTCAGCAAGAATATGGTGGAATGGGCAGAAGTTGGGGAACATTGTAAGTCTAGACGACCTTAAGGCTAAGTTCCGATCACACTTTAGCCAACAGAAGAAGTACACCAAGACCCATCTAGCCGTGCATACCATTAAGCAAAGGGACAACGAAAGCACCAGGGCCTTCGTTACAAGGTACACCGATGAAACTTTGAAAATTCTGGGTTTGCACGAGGATCAGAGGATCTCTGGTTTTGTACATGGCCTCCGGACTCGAAGCTTGGTGGAATTCTTTTCCACCGATCTTCCTACCACTTACAAGGCACTGATGGAGAAGACTTACACTTGGATTGAGTCTAAAGAAGTAGCAGCAAATGGAGCTCCAAAAATATGAAGAAGAACAGAGACCGCTTCACCCCCTACAACAGAGGCTCGAATCACAGACTCTTGGCGAACTTAGTCAAGTCTCCCAGGGAGATTCTGGCTACCGAGAAAGCCGCAAAGTCCTTCGATCCACCACCTCAGATGTCAGCGCGAAGCAAAGCCAGGGACATGTCAAAGTATTGCCATTTTCACGAAGACCATGGGCACGACACAAACCGCTTGCAGAGAGCTAAAGAATCAGATCGAAGAGGCGGTACGATCCAGACAACTAGCACACCTGGTTAAAGGCATCAAGAAGGGAAAAGACAAGTTTTCTGACACCCAACTGGGTGAATGGAAAGGAAATAAGAAAGAAGCTACACCTACAGAGGCTCTGATATTAATGGTGCACCGGCATGATCCTACCTTGAAACGGAAAGAAGTATATGGAGAGTTAGGAAGTGTAGAAGAGATAACGTTCCCTTCAATCCTGGGGAAGACACCTTCGACTGACCCCGTGGTCATCAAGGTACGGGTCTCAAACAGGGAATTAAACCGAGCGTACATGGATTGTGGAAGCTCCTGTGAGATCATTTATGAGCATTGTTTCCTAAAGCTCAAGTCATCTATACGCTCACGAAGGGCAGACTCAAAAACACCCCTGGTAGGGTTCTCCGGCGAGCACTCATGGCCCCTTGGAGAAGTACCGTTGGAAATCACCATAGGCGAAGGCCCCTTATCCCGCACGGAGACACTCACCTTCGTCATAGTCAGGTCAGATTCTCCTTATAATTTGTTAATGGGGAGAACAACTATGCAAAAGATGGGCATTGTTGTTTCCACCATACATGCTGCCATTAAGTTCCAAACCCCTTTCGGAGTAGGAACTGTTCATTCTAATTATGGGGCGGATAAGGGTGTATATGGTGTCAAGAGGATCAAAGAAGAATCGGAGGAGCCTCTGATAGCAATTCTAAGCTGCACAGATGCGGAAGAACGAGTTGTAGTTAACCCTAGCTACCCTGAACAAACGGTGGTAATAGGAAAGCAACTCTCGACGAATTTCAAGGCGAAGCTCACAGAACTATTGCGGACTAACCTTGATATTTTTGCTTGGAAATATTCTGATATGACAGGGGTCCCCAGAACATTGCTGATAGACGGACAGTCCTTCGGTACGGAGCATAAACTCAATGAATACAAACACATTGAGCCAATAAAACAGAAAAGGAGGAGCCTAGCCCCCGAAAGAAACGCTGCAGCCTGCAAAGAAGTTGATGAACTAACACAAGCGGGCATTCTAAGGGAAGTTAAATACCAAACCAGGGTGGCCAACCCAGTAATGGTCAAAAAGAGCGACGGAGGGTGGCGCATGTGCGTTGACTTCACTGACATCAACAAAGCATGCCCAAAGGATTGCTACCCCTACCAGAAATCGACTGGAAGGTAGAATCCTTGGCAGGCTTATGGCTAAAGTGCTTCCTAGATTCCTATAAAGGGTATCATTAGATCCAGATGGCAAAGGAGGACGAGGAAAAGACAGCCTTCTACACAAGCAAAGGTGTCTACTGTTACAGAAAGATGCCCTTCGGATTGAAGAACGCAGGGGCAACATACCAACGTCTCGTGGATAAAGCCTTCAACAAACAGATAGGCAGAAATATCGAAGCATACGTTGACGACATGGTTATTAAAATCAAGACGGAGGAGGACCTACTCCTTGATGTGCAAGAAACCTTTGACTAGCTTCGGGCGATTAACATGAAGTTGTACCCTAAAAAATGCTCCTTCGGTGTCGAAGAGGGGCAGTTTCTAGGGCATTTGATCACTAAGCAGGGGATAAAGGCTAATCCCTCCAAGGTCAAGGCAATTACGGATCTCCAAGCTCCTAAATGTTTAAAAGATGTGCAAAGTCTGAATGGAAAGCTAGCCGCTCTAAGTCGATTTTTGTCGAAGGGGGCTGACAGATCCCTACCGTTCTTCAAAACACTTAAAGGATGCGTTGATAAGAAGACTTTTCAGTGGAGTCAGGACGCAGAAGCTGCTTTTCAGAAGATGAAGGAATTCATTGAAATCCTTCCAACACTTACAGCCCCAATCAAAGGCGAGGTTTTGTTCATGTACTTAGCATCCTCAATGGAGAGCATTAGCGCAGTCCTTATGGCAGAACGGGACAAGCGACAAATCCCCATTTACTTTGTCAGCAGGGTCTTGCAGGGGGCAGAGATCAACTACCCAACATTGGAGAAGTTGATACTAGCTCTAATCTACGCAGCAAGGAGGCTTCGGCGATACTTCCAGGCCCATCCAATCACAGTCTTAACCGACAAGCCACTCAAACAGATCTTGTCGAAGCCTGAAAAGTCTGGAAGGGTGGCTAAATGGGCTATCGAACTTGGGGAACACGAAATAGAGTTCAAGGGTTGAAATTGTATTAAGGGGCAAATTCTCGCATACTTCTTGGTAGAAACGCCTTCCGAGCCAGACACAGAAAAGGAAGAGCCAAAAGCTAAACTCGCTGAAGCACGAGATGATTGGAAACTTTATACAGACGGGGCATCAAGCTCCGATGGTTCTGGAGCATGTCTAATGGTGGTCAACCCTGACGGGAAGGAGCATACATATGCTCTTCGTTTTTAGTTTGAAGCCACAAACAATGAAGCAGAGTACGAAGCCCTATTAGCAGGCCTCCGATTAGCCAAAGATATGGAGGTTGAAGCTCTTGCCATTTTCGTAGATTCTCAATTGGTAGCTAACCAAGTGACAGGCTCTTATGAAGCAAGGAAGCCTGTCATCAAACAGTACTTAGAGAAAACAAAGGAGATGCTGGAGAGCTTCGATTCCTACACCATTCAGCATGTTCGTAGGAATCAGAACAAGAAGGCAGACGCGTTGAGCAAGCTTGCCTCTATGGCCTTCGCTCATCTCACTAAAGAAGTGCTAGTCGAAGTCCTACCTGAACGATCCATTATTCGCAAGGAAGTGACGGACGTGGTTCATGAAGAAGGAGAGACATGGATGACTCCTATCAGGGAGTATTTGATAAATGGTCTTCTCCCCGAAGATCCCAAACTAGCAAGGAAAATACGGGTTAAGTCCCCACAGTACCGGCTAATGGGGGAAACCCTATATAGAAGGTTGTTTCTATCACCTTGGTTAAGATGCGTGGGACAGAAATAGGCTACGAGCATTATTGCTAAAGTCCACGAAGGATCCTGCGGCCTCCATGCAGGGCCCCGTTCAGTTGTCTCGAAGATAATGAAGTTAGGCTATTACTGGCCTTCGATGCATAGGGATGCGGCAGAAATCATTCTCAAATGTGAAGCTTGTCAAATACACTCAAACGTTCCCAAGCTACTGAAGCAGGACATGACAAGTGTGACATCCGCATGGCCCTTCTCTCAGTGGGGAATTGATATCGTAGGACCTATGCATGTGGCTCCTGGAGGAGTCAAATTCTTGCTAGTGGCAATCGATTACTTTACCAAGTGGGTAGAGGCTAAACCCTTAGCCTCCGTTACGGGGAGACAGATCGAGAAGTTTGTGTGGGAGCACATTGTGTGTAGATTCGGAGTGCCCCACATCATCATATCCGACAATGGAAAGCAGTTTGCCGAAGGAGTCTTCTATGACTTCTGTCAGGGGCTCAACATAAAGCAGTCTTGGACATCTGTCTACCATCCACAAGGTAACGGACAGGTGGAGGTTACAAACAGAGACATCGTCAAAGGTATTGAGAAAAGGCTAGGATGAACTCATCATGGATGGGTGGACGAGCTTCCTCAAGTACTATGGGCTCACAGGACACACCCTAAGTCAAGCAATGGTGAAACCCCTTTTAGCCTAACATACGGAACAAAAGCAGTCATCCCTTCGGAACTAAGTGTACACACGGAGCGTGTGGCAACGTATGATGCCTCCCAAAATAATGAAAGGATCAGGGAGAACCTTGATCTACTAGAAGAAAGAAGAGAGATAGCCTCCATCCGAGAAGCCATGCACAAGCATAAGATCGAAGGCTACTAAAACAAAAGGGTCAGGCCTTCCACCTTCAAGCCTGGGGAATATGTGCTACGCCTCAACAGTGCAAGAAAAGCAAAATACCAGGGAAAGCTAGGACCTACTTGGGAAGGACCCTACGTGATAGATGAGGCCTACGGCAACGGAGCCTACAAATTGGCCACTCTTCTCGGAGAACCCATCGACAAGACATGGAATGGTACGAACCTTCGAAAGTTCTATGTTTAAGAAGTACTTTTACTTTTTCATTCTTGTAATTAGAAGCTTCTCAAGGGAAAGCAAACATTATTGGTAGTTGTCTTAGTTTTCATTTCAAGAATGATGTAATCCTGTCTACCAATTCAATGATCAATAAGACATTTCCCACAAATCTCTTGCTTCATTTCTTAAACACAAAGATTTGTTCAACCAAGTCATTTATGAGTTTCAATGTCGAATAAAAGGGCATATGGCGTAACAAACGCCTCATCACTTAAGCCTATTAAAACATTCACATTAACTCTCCTAGTAGTTTTTGGCACTTGTGAAAATATAAACAAAGTCATACTACTTAAAGGATTAGAGATAGAGTGGGTCGCGACCCTCTGTCAATGATCAAAATTGGTCATTATATTCTTGGTGTTGAAATTTACACACAATGAGGTTGTTTAACCTTAGGTTGTAAAAATTAAGCGTTGGAAAAATGGCGTAAGAGAAGTTCACAAGATAAAATATAGCTAAGTGTGTAGGGGTACTCCCCCACACTATGTCATTCAAAATGAGGGCTAGCGCCCTTGTACCTGCATATGGAGCCAAAGCCCCATTTAAATTGTCTTTGGCCTAGGCCATACATCAAAAATATTAAAATTGTTTGAGAAACCAGAAAAGCATTAAAAAGTAACATCAAATTGTCTTCGAAAGGGTACATGCCACCCTTGAAACCAAATCACTGCCAACATGGCAGCCTTCACTCTTGCTTCTGGGGAGATGGAGTTGGAGATGGTTGAACTGAGGCAGGCTTGGTGGAAACCGTCTTCTTGGTAGGAGTCGCAGGCTTGATCTTGCGGAGCTTCTTTGAGAGGAGGTCTTCCAGAGGTGCCATAGGGTCTTTGGTAGCTTCATCCAGGAAGGGGTACTCTGCAGTTGCAAATGCATTTCCCGCATCTTCGTATTCTGACTTTGACGAGGGACGGTAGCACTCAATCTTGGAGAGGTCTATGGGTTTACCCGTTTTAGCAGCCTCCTCCAAAGCTAAGCATCGTCCATGGAAGATAGCTGCTTTCACAACCTTCCACATTGCAGCCCCCAACTCGTCACTATGATAGAGCTCTATGGCTATATATGGCACCACCTTAGACACGACCTCCGCACGGTCCTTTTGCATCATCTTGTACCTCATTTTCAAGCCATCAACCTCCTCCCTTAACTTCACTTCCACCTCTCCAAGCCTAGCCCTCTCACTCTCCAAACCGGCACACTTCGCTTCGAGCACAGCATTTTGACCTGTTAGGCTTATAACCTTAGCCTCTTCCAACTTGAGTTTGCCACATTCAGCTGTCAGTTGGGCTATCTTTTCACGAAGGTCTTGGACGAGCGGATTCTTCTCAACATCCCTCTCAATCTCGTCACATTTAGCCTCCAGCTCGGCATACTCACGGTCCATGTGCTTCTCTCTTTCAAGCATGACATCCATCTCTTGTATCGCCTTGGTAACTGCCCTGAGTAGTTCCCTGGTTCGACCATTTAAATGGTTGTCCAATACTGCCTGCCTAGCAACACTCTTATCATGTAGATCACAAACCCCTTCAATGGATATGTTTTCCAGCAATCCTTTCCACTTGGAATGGGTAACATGATCCACGATATGGTGGCAGGACAGAGCGTTAGGAAGCTCTTTCGTATCTGGAAGGCCTGCGACCAATACAGTGCACAAGAGTTCAGTTACTTATCATAATTATCAATTCATGTATTTTGAAAGGGGACATTGCTTACCATGCATCTCCACAGTCTCATCCGGCAGCTCAAAGGCAGATTTCACAAATTTCTTGCCCTCAGCACTCTTCTGTCTTACTGCCCTGGATCCGGAGGCTGGAAGGGGATTTTTCCTCTTGTTGGTAGACTTAATTGCCTTGCCTGCTGTTCCTTTCCTACTCTTCAATCTATCGGCTATCCCAGTGGAGCCTATGACCTGGACATCCTCCTCTGCAGGATCATCCGAGTCCGCCACGTTCTTAACAAGTTGGTAAGGACCCTCCAGCGCAGCTTGTGGGGATGCTGAGGCAACAGGCTCCAGCTTCGGAGTAACCACATCATTGTTGTTGACGGACGTGGAAGGAGAGCCAACACCGTAGGACTTGATGTGCTATTTCATCCTGCTTTTAATATTTATAAAACTTGAATAACTTAGGATAGACACATACTAACGGGCAGAGTACCCGATCAGATGTAGTAAAGCCTTCGGTAAATCCGAGTATCGTCCCAAGAGAGCTGTGACCTTGAAAAGAACTAAGATGATTAGATAAAACATAGATAATATATGGGTAAACAAAACTGATGTATTCGATAGGTATGTAATTATTCTACTTACACAGACACCAGAAATTTAGGTAAAAGAGAAAGATAAACGAAGCTTAATAAAGAAAACAAATATGAATTGAATCCCTATACTAAGATTCAATATAGTGGTTAATTTTCACCAGACTCCTTTGGTCGATTTGTCATGGCCTATGGTTCTTAGGTTCCTCACCAAGATGAGCAGGTCACCCGGGATCATTCGGCAACCTAATAGCAGTCATTAAGCACCATATCTACTAGATCTAGATGGTGGGAACCCGGCCGTTAGGAACTTAGATTCCCCCTAACCTCTTAAGTGCCTCCACTTGATAAGTGATCCTTTGGTCGATTCGCACACGAAGAGTGGTCGTACTATGGCCAATTCCTCCCATACTTTGCTATCTATTAGACTGGGGTCAGTTGGTCATATCTCCCAGCCCTTTAGATACTATCGAGCTTATAACACTACTAAGGCTAGCGTTCTATGAAAAGACTAGCAAATGTCTATAAAGAATTATAGAGAGTAACAGTAACATAAATGCAAACTTTAATTAATAACATGAATTCATAATATAAAATCTAGAAAAATATAAAAAAAGAATCCAAACTCGAATATAAAGGAAATCGTAGGCGAGAACTTCGTTATTCATGCTCCTAAACCATGCTTCTTCTTCTGTGTTTTGATCTCCCCAAACCCTAGAAGGTTTGGGAAAGGAGAGATGCCTCAAACTGATGAAATCGTCGATTATTTATAGGCTTCAAAATAGTTACGGCATAACCTATTAGGTAGTTACGCCGTAACTTTCTTCAATCTTCAGTGCTTATCCATTTGCTACGTCGTAACTTTGTTCGATGTTACGCTGTAGCTTACTAAATTCCCGTGTAAATCATAGTTACGGCGTAGCTTAAGCTGAGACTACGCCGTAGTTTTGGTCATCAGTTGTTACGTCGTAACCTGATCTAAGGATTACGCCGTAGTCATCGAAATCATCAGTTGCGTCGTAACTGCGTCACTTGGTTACGTCGTAATATTTCATGAAAACGTCCAATAGGAGCTTCCTTGCTTCCAATGCGTCCTGAAATGAAATATCAAGGAATAAGGAAATTTTTGCTAATAATATATTCAAAATGTGATGATAAAGGGGGAAATTAATACTTAGAAACTTAGGACTATTTGATGTTATCAAATATCCCCCCACTTAAACTCTACTTGCCCTCAAGTAGACCAGTTTATACTGCAAAAGATACATTCATGAAGGATGCGCAATTTTAAATTCCATTCTAGAATATTAATAAGAGCTGAACACCTCACGAAATGGGAACGAAAACACTCTCACTCTTCCTATTCTAAGTGTTAATTTCGGGGTGATCACTCAATTGCACGGACATAGTAAGTATTCTATCATAAGCTTGGCCATTACACACAACTCCACCACTAGAGCTAAGGTTAAGACAAAATCTAAAAAGCAATGTTGGGTTGAGTCTTAAAGGCTAAAGGGGTGGTGTCATTACTAACGTGTCACGGCGAAGTGGACAAAATCAATGATACATGACCAAATCCATGGCCAAGACATCAAGGATTGCTCGCTGCATCACCTAGACACGCTTCACGACAAAAAGGGTAAGATTAGGCATGGGATATTTAATGGGTGAAAAGGAAAAAGAAACAAATAGTTTTAGCTTAAAACCGAGTTGCCATCATCCAACCAATAATTCAAGGTTCGTCTTCATATGGTCAGTGCATGCTTCCGGAATCCTTCAAAATTATTCTTGAACTTATTATTCCAATCTTTTGAACGTGATTGAGAAGATTATTCTCAATGCTAATTCATGTAGTGCTAATACTTTTTCGCACTTATAAGCAATCATGCTAAATTTTTCTTCTCTTTTTTTTTTTTTTTTTTTTTTTTTGCATATACTAAGATATGCTTGAGATACAATGATATACTGCTCCCACTTGAGCTGACCATGAGGTGATTACTTGGGGTCTTCTGAGATCTTTAAGCGAGATGTTATACGCTTCTTTATTTGAACCTCAAACTAGGGTGAACAATGGCTTCTAGGTAAAAAGGTAAAACTACACGGTAAGCTAAGGCGTAAGGTTGTAATGAAAATAAGGGATATGAAATGAAAGGATAGGCTCAAAAAGGGTGTAACTAGGGGTATCTTGCACTTAAAGATGAGTGCAACAAATAGGGTTAACACGGGGGTCGAAAAGCCAATGCGACTAATCGATAAACACACACAAGTGAACACATATAGGCTATTTGGGGTGAAATCCTAAAACATTTACTTTTTTTTTTCCGAATTGTCTTTTCCAAATGCACCAAGCTAACTTGATACACTACTCGTCTATGGTCTCGAAGTGATGTAAAAGCCAAGTTCTAAAGTTTACAATACTATCGGCACACTCGATTTATGGCATATTTAGGTAAAATGGGGGAAACGGAAAGGCTAAATCTCACCAATGGTAATAAGGGTTAATGTGTGGTCGAATTTTATGCGATTCTAGTTTGGTTAAAATGTGACAAAAATTTTCAAATAAGCTTAAAATTTTTAAAACCAATTAGGGCAAGTAAGCTAAGTAATCATACACTTCATTTCTATTCCTATCCCCCCACTTGAAGTGTACAAAGTCCCATTTGTACGAAGAAAAAGGAAAAATAAGATAAAAATGAAAAATAATCAGGAAACTCCCGTCTCGAATGGTTGCTCAAGATGTCTTACTAAAGGTTGAAGGTGGGTCATGGGTGGGGTAATGTTTGTTGAATCAGGGGTTGGCCTTAACTATTTGTGTTGCTTCCAAAATTCCCTACTCCAGCAGTGGTTACGGCGTAACGAAATCATAAGGTTACGCCGTAACTGTGTCACAGAACAAAAACCTGCACAGCATACCAGGAAAATTTTGTACCCGACGGATACAATTAACGATAGAAAAGGAAAACATCCTAATAGTTAAGTTATTACAGACTTGAGTTTCAAATAGTTTTAAAATTTGTTTCAAATTGTTTCATCAAATGGGGAAATCACTCGTCCCCGGGGAGATCATGATCCATGGAGTGGAATTGAGAAGGCTCAAATGGAGTGCTTGCGGTGCTTCCAGGAGTGGCGCCGGGTTGCATGAAGGCCACTCCTACTTGGACTCCGACATCGGGAATGTTGGGCTGGTACACGTACTCCGGACCTTCCCACCTAGGGTGACTCAAATGCATATGCTGAAGCATCTGGCTAGTCCGATCTGCACTCCAATGAAAGAAATCTTGCTGGAGCTGCTGCACCTGATCCAATGTACCTGAAAAACCCTCAAATTGGTTACTAAGACCAAAAAGACCCACTCCAAGGCTTTCAATTTCCTCGTTGAAGTGGGATGACATTCCCTCGAGCCTTTCATCAATAATTTGCAATCTCTCCCCAACATTCACATGTGCCCTTCTACGTCCCATGGGCACCTACTCCTCGGCTTCTCTAATGGCTTCACCACCTGCACCACTAGCTTCTCCTTCTTCCCTTCTAGGGGAAGTCCCAGCTAGGTGAATTGCACCATAAACATCCTGGACGCAAATCCCTAACTCCACTAGTTTAGACAAGCCAATCAAACTAGTATCTCTACCAATGGTTACTCGGGCCAAAGCTTCATCGTTCATAAGATCAAAACTCCTAGCCAATCTCCCGATCAAATGTGCCCCCTGCAAAGGACTCCTACCAGAAAACCCCTTAGCACCTACAGCCATAAACCTAGCCAAATAATAAGGAACATCAATGCAGTTCCCTCCTTCCATCCCCTGCATCAGATAAAGGTCTTCCATAGTCATCTTCTCTTTGGCAGAGTGCCTTGCCCGAATCAAGCAAGCAAGAAGGCGGTGCACAAGTCGACGAATGGGGCTCCTCACCATGGTATATAATGGAGGGCTACTTGGATTATACCCCCAGTGATAGCAATCTGGTCAAAATAAGCAGCAAGGTCTTGATTCTCATCCCTTCTTCTCCAGCATGTGTTATAGAACCGCTTAAAAGCTTCAGTCTCCATTTCTTCCTTAGTGTACAAACCCATACGAATAGTAAACTCCCTAAGAGTCAATCTCCTCCAGATGCCTCCAAGCTGGAAAAACATAGAATCCTCTTCATCATCAGTAACTTCAGTTTTAAACTCCACACTAGCAAGGAATTCATGAACGTATTCCGGAATGACTGGTTCCCTGGTCCTAAACAACCTCAACCAAGCAGTGCATGTGAAATCCCCGTCAGTACATGTGAACTTGATCTTGCAAAAATTCCTCAACCTCCTACTAGCTCTTCCACTTGCCAAAGTACCGAATGCTTCAAAGTTAAGAGCCTCGGGTTGACTGATATCCTTCCCCATTAATTTCTCATATTCCACCACGCACAGTTGCCTAATACCAGCATCGGGGTGTGCTAAAAATCTAGGCCAGTCTGCGGGATTGTTTGCACCTGAAAATAAGATAAGAGACAATAAGTGCAGACCTTACTGATGTCAAGTTACGGCGTAACCCATCATAAAAGTTATGTTGTAATTAAAAAATTTCAATGGTTACGGCGTAGCTATGACAAACTGCTACGCCGTAATTGCAGATAAAAAGGTTACGGCGTAATTAAACCCCAAGTTACGCCGTAACTTCCCTAGAAACTCAGCACCACAGATGTTTCAATTACGCAATAGATTACGCCGGAACCATCAATTTTATTACAAGGGTGAAAAGTTTCGATATATTTTTAACCCACCAGAGCTGAGGGATCGTGCCTAACCCACCAAGTTTGCGCTTGACCTAAAACCTTATTTTAATAACCCCAAAACATCCAAATCAACCCGTAGAACTAAGACACGAATCAAAATAACATGGGGGAATTATCAAAACTATCAATTAATTATTCCAACATTAACAATTAATTCAAATAGGCAAGATCCCTATAATATTAAAATAAAACCCTAATTGAAATAATCAAAAGAAATAAATCAAAAAGAGTAGAGATAGGTCTTACCAGCCATGAAGATGGATTAGATGAAGCGATATCGAAGAAAAAAAATTTAGAGAAAAAATTTTTACTGTTCGAGTGGGCGGTGAATTTGTGAGTAAAACCTAATTTTTATTCAGGAAGGTTTTTATACTGCTACAATAGTTACGGCGTAATTAGATTAATTAGTTACGCCGTAACTAATATTTTTAGAAAATTGATAAGGTGTGAAAGGGTTACGTCGTAATCCTATTACGGGTTACGCCGTAATTAATTTTAGTCAAAGGTCAGATTTTTATTTATAAATCTGATTTTATAGCGGTTACGTCGTAACTTCTGAGGGAGGTTACGTCGTAACTAATAAGTCAAAAAGATATTTATTTTATTATATATTTTTTTAGAAGTTTTTATGAATTGCAGTAAGGCTACGTCGTAACTAGATGAAATAGTTACGCCATAACTAATAGCGTCCGAATACTAATTTGTAATAGGAGAGATTAGAAACGTACCTTGTGGGAATGCTCAAATCTCTTAATGAGGTGAATATAAAATACCTTAGATCTTTACATTAACTGCTCCCCGGCAGCGGCGCCAAAAAGCTGATGTGCTATTTCATCCTGCTTTTAATATTTATAAAACTTGAATAACTTAGGATAGACACATACTAACGGGTAGAGTACCCGATCAGATGTAGTAAAGCCTTAGGTAAATCCGAGTATCGTCCCAAGAGAGCTGTGACCTTGAAAAGAACTAAGATGATTAGATAAAACATAGATAATATACGGGTAAACAAAACTGATGTATTCGATAGGTGTGTAATTATTCTACTTACACAGACACCAGAAATTTAGGTAAAAGAGAAAGATAAACGAAGCTTAATAAAGAAAACAAATATGAATTGAATCCCTATACTAAGATTCAATATAGTGGTTAATTTTCACCAGACTCCTTTGGTCGATGTGTCATGGCCTATGGTTCTTAGGTTCCTCACCAAGATGAGCAGGTCACCCGGGATCATTCGGCAACCTAATAGCAGTCATTAAGCACCATATCTACTAGATCTAGACGGTGGGAACCCGGCCGTTAGGAACTTAGATTCCCCCTAACCTCTTAAGTGCCTCCACTTGATAAGTGATCCTTTGGTCGATTCGCATACGAAGAGTGGTCGTACTATGGCCAATTCCTCCCATACTTTGCTATCTATCAGACTGGGGTCAGTTGGTCATATCTCCCAGCCCTTTAGATACTATCGAGCTTATAACACTACTAAGGCTAGCGTTCTATGAAAAGACTAGCAAATGTCTATTAAGAATTATAGAGAGTAACTGATTCGTCCTAAACTAGTCATCTTTATATTAGTCCACCATTTGATTGGTCAACCATAAAAGTCAAACTAATCTAGGACCAAAGACAATTAAAATCCATGGGAGTATAGAATTATATCCCCGGGTCGTTAAGTCCCAACGAGGTGTGAACACTGTAGAACGACTGTGTGTGCTAAAATGATATTGAATATACAAAAAACAGTAATCTGATTGACTAACACTAGGAATGTGAATAGTAATAGCTCTGTCACAGCTATGTCGTTAAAAACGTGCAATCAGGAACCTAAAAACGTAAAAGATATTATTGGAAAATAAGTTTTTACACTATTAAATTAATTAATATAAATTAAAAATGAATTAAATGTATTTAATAATGAATTAAATAATAAGAAAATCTAAAATTATCTTAAATAAATAAAATAAAGAATCTGAAAAATCTGAAAAATCAATATGTACTGAATATGAACAAGTTTAATTAAAACAAAACTTACAAACCTAAAAATAAGCAAATTGTGGGCTTATGAGTCCAACAGTTAAGCTTTTGGCTTCATAGTGGAGTTTAAGCTTGAAATAAGCTTGGAAAAAGCTATAAACAGGAAACAAAAGATAAAATAAGATAAACACAAGTCCAATGGATAAATATAAACAATAAAATGGACTGTGGTAGTGTGAGCTTAAGGTTTAGACAGTTAAGCTTTTTGAGCTTAACTTGGATGGAGTGAAGGCTTGAATAAGCCTGGTATAAGCTCCACACAGGAAATAAAAGGAAAAGTAATATAAGTACAAGTGATATGAACAAGTATAAACAAGCATGTGTACTGGATTTCATCAAATAAGCTTGTAATAAGCTAATAAGCAATTCAGCAGAATCCAGAATACTGCTGAACCATTGCAAGGCACTGCTGATAAGTATAAGCTACTTGCAGCCCTAGTAAATAGGCTACAATGGGAAAATTAAGCATAGGATCTTAAAGTTGGGCAGATAAGCTCCACAGGGAACTAAATCTCACAAGCTTATGATCACTAAGGAGCTTTTTAGAGCTGTTGGTAATGGTGTAAGTTCACTGAGTTCTCAGTAAACTGTTGAGAATGGGCAAACAACAAGCTCTAAATTAACTTATCAAATGAGCTTATGAGAGCTCAACAAACACTGAAACACTGAGTATGATTGGTTAGCCTCACATGAAGCCAAAGATCACAAGCTCAAGTTCAATGAGGAACTTTCCATAAGCTTAAGAGAATCACTCAACCTCCACTGTTTGCTTCAGTGGAAGGAGTTTAGTTGGAACAAAATAAGGGGTGAAAAAGCTATCTAATTAGCTACAAATGTAAAAGCAAGCATAAACATAACAAATAAGCCACACAGGCAACACAAAGCAGTCAAGTGCACAAGCTAGGGCTAAGTCATAAAGCTTCTACAAGCTTATGAACTTTAACAGCTAAACTTGTGCACAGGGCAAAACAAACTATAAAAAGCTATAAAATAAGCAGTTAAACATGGAAAACAAAAATAAACAAAAATGCAATAAAAAAGATTAGCAACAAAGCTACAATATCCTAAAAGCACAGATTATGAAATTAAATGACAAAGACACAGGAAAAATAAACAATCAAATCAAAAACAGGAAAACTAAAAATTTGACTTTTACTTAAAACACATAAGTTGACTAATATGAATTAAGAACTTAAACTACTGATTAATTAAGTTATAATAAGCTATAAGAACAGGAAAGAAACAAAGATAAACAAGATTTAAACAAGTATGCAAGATTCTAGGATCTAACAACCTCACAGTGCTCATAATGAGATTGTCAAGTGTCAAATTGACTTTCTACCATGCTACACCCTTTGGTTAGTATTTCACTTAGTTACTTAGGCCATATAGAGAGTACATCAAACAAGAGCAACCACAAACACAGCCCTAAACACAGTTTCATTATCAAATCCAAACAACCTTTAAATGGACTGTTTTGAGGTTTTTCAAAGCATAAGACTATGTAAACCAATTTCATCAAATCCAGGGGTCACAATGTGTCAAATCAGACCCTTTTAAGCATAAACAAGTACTTACAAATGTTCAAACCTAGGATTGTCAAAAACTAGCATATTGACAGTCCAAATGCCAAATCAAACCACAATCAAATCCAAAACATAACAACCTAAGATTACGCTATAATAACACTAAATAACAACAAAGAAACAAGAAAACATAAGAATTAAAGCATGAAAAGGACTGAAACAGCAAATTGCAAAATATGATAAAAAGGGCTTACAAGTGAATCCTGCTGAAAACTGAGAACCATGGCCACAGAACACATCCTAAGGCTTTCCACAAAGCTTCTAAACCAAAGTCAATCCACAATTAACCTTGCTCCATGCAGTTTCACCAAGATCACTTTATGATTTTTGGATTTTCATTGTTTTTCTTGATTTTTTAGTGTTTTTCTGAATTTTAAAGACTAAACTTGTTTTAAGGTTTCTAAAAGCTTTAAAACTTTTGTCAGGAGCTTATATGAGCTTAAAGAGTCCATTAAACAACTTCATAACATGAAATTGAAATGACATGAAAATTAAAGGTAATTAAGCAAAAACTTGAAACTGAAATGATACTTGAAATTGAACTGAAAATAAAGTTTCATTACACTAATTTGATGAAAATACAACATTGAAAGCAATAAAATGACTTGAAATTAAAGAAAGCAGTAAACTAAATTAACTACGTGACCTAGGCTAATCCAAAGGTATTTAATCTAAAGAAAGCATTTAAATTTTATACTACACGACCAATGGCTAGCCCAAAAGTAACTTCTTCTCTTGCCTCTCCTCTGGTATTTATAGTCATTTGAGTTCCCACCATCTTCCTCGTAAAATCCCACTTTAATTTTTGACCAATGATTGAGCAGAGATGATCCTAGCCTTTGAATTCACTTTTGGCGCCAAAAGTAATACTAGTAGATTGAGGCAGTTCTGCAACAATTAATGCTTCTTGTTCACTTGTAGAGGTGGAGGGGACATGTTTGGTGGGTTTAGAGGTCAAGTGGTAGAGTTGATAGCAAAAACAGGGTATGTGAGGTGAGGTGAAGTGTTTGTGGTGAGAATGCATTTATTGATTGTGGGCTGGTATAGGTGAAAGGATGGTGGAGAAAAAGGTGGTAGCAGGTGGCAAAAACCAGGCAAGGTGGAGGAGTGGTTTTGACCAGATATTATTTAGGGACCAGATATTTTAGTGGAAGTATCTGCTGAAACGTATGCCTTCAGCAGAAACCATCAGCGCATTATATCTTCGGCAGAAACCATTGATTCGGCAGAATCACAATAGGCTTCAGCAGAAACCATCATTATCAGCAGAATCAAACTGTTTCAACTCTTTTTGTACCTGATTCACATAAAAACACATTTTCATGATATTTGTAACATTTATAAAGTCATTTGTGTGTTTTTGGCTGTTTTTGTGGGTTTAAACAATATAAAATACATGTGTATTTAGACACATATCAAATCCCCCACACTAAACTATTGCTAGTCCCTAGCAATATTTATGAAGTTTTAATGGATTTTAAAGAACTCTTTACCAAAAGCCATCACTTCTGGAGTAGCCAATTGTTTCAGTTCAAGTAAGAACCTTGGTACAACGATAACCAAATGATTTTGAGCAAATCATAAGCTGTAAACGGTTTTGATTTGTCTTTACCAGAAACCGTTTGCTTCTGGACTAGCCAACTCTTAGATAAATTATCAATATTATCTTTGGTGAGTCGATTACCAATTATCGTTTTCCAACTGCCTTTACCACAAGCCATAAACTTGCGGGCTAGCCAACTCTTCACTAATTAAAGATATGGTGAGCTGAACACCATACAATTTTGGGCAAATTGCAAGCCATAAACGGATTTGAGATATCTTTAACAAGAGCCGTTTGCTCCTGGATTAGCCAATCCTTATGTGGGTTAGACATGGTGGACTGATTACCATTTATTGTGTTTAGTACATAGTACTTCCACTAAATTTTTTTTTTTTTAAATTTGGCCATTTTGGGGAAAAAAGGGACTAAAAGGGTACATTTATGATCAAATTCGCCAGAATTTCCCCCCCACACTTAGAAATGAATATTGTCCTCAATATTCAAAGTTCCGGTTATTATGCCGAATCCTTGAACGTAAAAAGATAACATTTCTAGCCAAGTGTAGAAACACAACAATTATTCTTATTTTTTTTTTTTTTTTTTTTTTTTTTTTACAATTTTCATTCATTTTTTAGATCTATATACAACATGTGGGGCATCTCCCCCACACTAGGGTGGTACACACGGGTGAAAACCCATGTTTAACTACTGTTTTTGATTACCGAGTCGCTAGCTTGACTCGACCCCGAATTAAATGGTTCATGGGGAAATGACTGGATGAGAAATTGGAGTGGGGTCACCACTCACAGAATTATGAATAGGAAGGTAAGGAGAATATTTTTGGTTTTTTATTTTATAATATAAACAGAAAAGTGAAAATGTTTTTGTATTTTTATCTTTTATATATATAGAAACAAAAGAAAAAATATTTTTGTGTTTTATATTGTTTTTGGAAATGAAATATGATATTATGTATAATATAAATACAAGGGATAGATATTTCAACAAAACACAAGTACGTTACGCAGCACACCTCCCCGGCAGCGGCGCCAAAATTTGATTCGTCCTAAACTAGTCATCTTTATATTAGTCCACCATTTGATTGGTCAACCATAAAAGTCAAACTAATCTAGGACCAAAGACAATTAAAATCCATGGGAGTCTAGAATTATATCCCCGGGTCGTTAAGTCCCAACGAGGTGTGAACACTGTAGAACGACTGTGTGTGCTAAAATGATATTGAATATACAAAAAACAGTAATCTGATTGACTAACACTAGGAATGTGAATAGTAATAGCTCTGTCACAGCTATGTCGTTAAAAACGTGCAATCAGGAACCTAAAAACGTAAAAGATATTATTGGAAAATAAGTTTTTACACTATTAAGTTAATTAATATAAATTAAAAATGAATTAAATGTATTTAATAATGAATTAAATAATAAGAAAATCTAAAATTATCTTAAATAAATAAAATAAAGAATCTGAAAAATCTGAAAAATCAATATGTACTGAATATGAACAAGTTTAATGAAAACAAAACTTACAAACCTAAAAATAAGCAAATTGTGGGCTTATGAGTCCAACAGTTAAGCTTTTGGCTTCATAGTGGAGTTTAAGCTTGAAATAAGCTTGGAAAAAGCTATAAACAGGAAACAAAAGATAAAATAAGATAAACACAAGTCCAATGGATAAATATAAACAATAAAATGGACTGTGGTAGTGTGAGCTTAAGGTTTAGACAGTTAAGCTTTTTGAGCTTAACTTGGATGGAGTGAAGGCTTGAATAAGCCTGGTATAAGCTCCACACAGGAAATAAAAGGAAAAGTAATATAAGTACAAGTGATATGAACAAGTATAAACAAGCATGTGTACTGGATTTCATCAAATAAGCTTGTAATAAGCTAATAAGCAATTCAGCAGAATCCAGAATACTGCTGAACCATTGCAAGGCACTGCTGATAAGTATAAGCTACTTGCAGCCCTAGTAAATAGGCTACAATGGGAAAATTAAGCATAGGATCTTAAAGTTGGGCAGATAAGCTCCACAGGGAACTAAATCTCACAAGCTTATGATCACTAAGGAGCTTTTTAGAGCTTTTGGTAATGGTGTAAGTTCACTGAGTTCTCAGTAAACTGTTGAGAATGGGCAAACAACAAGCTCTAAATTAACTTATCAAATGAGCTTATGAGAGCTCAACAAACACTGAAACACTGAGTATGATTGGTTAGCCTCACATGAAGCCAAAGATCACAAGCTCAAGTTCAATGAGGAACTTTCCATAAGCTTAAGAGAATCACTCAACCTCCACTGTTTGCTTCAGTGGAAGGAGTTTAGTTGGAACAAAATAAGGGGTGAAAAAGCTATCTAATTAGCTACAAATGTAAAAGCAAGCATAAACATAACAAATAAGCCACACAGGCAACACAAAGCAGTCAAGTGCACAAGCTAGGGCTAAGTCATAAAGCTTCTACAAGCTTATGAACTTTAACAGCTAAACTTGTGCACAGGGCAAAACAAACTATAAAAAGCTATAAAATAAGCAGTTAAACATGGAAAACAAAAATGCAATAAACAAGATTAGCAACAAAGCTACAATATCCTAAAAGCACAGATTATGAAATTAAATGACAAAGACACAGGAAAAATAAACAATCAAATCAAAAACAAGAAAACTAAAAATTTGACTTTTACTTAAAACACATAAGTTGACTAATATGAATTAAGAACTTAAACTACTGATTAATTAAGTTATAATAAGCTATAAGAACAGGAAAGAAACAAAGATAAACAAGATTTAAACAAGTATGCAAGATTCTAGGATCTAACAACCTCACAGTGCTCATAATGAGATTGTCAAGTGTCAAATTGACTTTCTACCATGCTACACCCTTTGGTTAGTATTTCACTTAGTTACTTAGGCCATATAGAGAGTACATCAAACAAGAGCAACCACAAACACAGCCCTAAACACAGTTTCATTATCAAATCCAAACAACCTTTAAATGGACTGTTTTGAGGTTTTTCAAAGCATAAGACTATGTAAACCAATTTCATCAAATCCAGGGGTCACAATGTGTCAAATCAGACCCTTTTAAGCATAAACAAGTACTCACAAATGTTCAAACCTAGGATTGTCAAAAACTAGCATATTGACAGTCCAAATGCCAAATCAAACCACAATCAAATCCAAAACATAACAACCTAAGATTACGCTATAATAACACTAAATAACAACAAAGAAACAAGAAAACATAAGAATTAAAGCATGAAAAGGACTGAAACAGCAAATTGCAAAATATGATAAAAAGGGCTTACAAGTGAATCCTGCTGAAAACTGAGAACCATGGCCACAGAACACATCCTAAGGCTTTCCACAAAGCTTCTAAACCAAAGTCAATCCACAATTAACCTTGCTCCATGCAGTTTCACCAAGATCACTTTATGATTTTTGGATTTTCATTGTTTTTCTTGATTTTTTAGTGTTTTTCTGAATTTTAAAGACTAAACTTGTTTTAAGGTTTCTAAAAGCTTTAAAACTTTTGTCAGGAGCTTATATGAGCTTAAAGAGTCCATTAAACAACTTCATAACATGAAATTGAAATGACATGAAAATTAAAGGTAATTAAGCAAAAACTTGAAACTGAAATGATACTTGAAATTGAACTGAAAATAAAGTTTCATTACACTAATTTGATGAAAATACAACATTGAAAGCAATAAAATGACTTGAAATTAAAGAAAGCAGTAAACTAAATTAACTACGTGACCTAGGCTAATCCAAAGGTATTTAATCTAAAGAAAGCATTTAAATTTTATACTACACGACCAATGGCTAGCCCAAAAGTAACTTCTTCTCTTGCCTCTCCTCTGGTATTTATAGTCATTTGAGTTCCCACCATCTTCCTCGTAAAATCCCACTTTAATTTTTGACCAATGATTGAGCAGAGATGATCCTAGCCTTTGAATTCACTTTTGGCGCCAAAAGTAATACTAGTAGATTGAGGCAGTTCTGCAACAATTAATGCTTCTTGTTCACTTGTAGAGGTGGAGGGGACATGTTTGGTGGGTTTAGAGGTCAAGTGGTAGAGTTGATAGCAAAAACAGGGTATGTGAGGTGAGGTGAAGTGTTTGTGGTGAGAATGCATTTATTGATTGTGGGCTGGTATAGGTGAAAGGATGGTGGAGAAAAAGGTGGTAGCAGGTGGCAAAAACCAGGCAAGGTGGAGGAGTGGTTTTGACCAGATATTATTTAGGGACCAGATATTTTAGTGGAAGTATCTGCTGAAACGTATGCCTTCAGCAGAAACCATCAGCGCATTATATCTTCGGCAGAAACCATTGATTCGGCAGAATCACAATAGGCTTCAGCAGAAACCATCATTATCAGCAGAATCAAACTGTTTCAACTCTTTTTGTACCTGATTCACATAAAAACACATTTTCATGATATTTGTAACATTTATAAAGTCATTTGTGTGTTTTTGGCTGTTTTTGTGGGTTTAAACAATATAAAATACATGTGTATTTAGACACATATCAAATCCCCCACACTAAACTATTGCTAGTCCCTAGCAATATTTATGAAGTTTTAATGGATTTTAAAGAACTCTTTACCAAAAGCCATCACTTCTGGAGTAGCCAATTGTTTCAGTTCAAGTAAGAACCTTGGTACAACGATAACCAAATGATTTTGAGCAAATCATAAGCTGTAAACGGTTTTGATTTGTCTTTACCAGAAACCGTTTGCTTCTGGACTAGCCAACTCTTAGATAAATTATCAATATTATCTTTGGTGAGTCGATTACCAATTATGGTTTTCCAACTGCCTTTACCACAAGCCATAAACTTGCGGGCTAGCCAACTCTTCACTAATTAAAGATATGGTGAGCTGAACACCATACAATTTTGGGCAAATTGCAAGCCATAAACGGATTTGAGATATCTTTACCAAGAGCCGTTTGCTCCTGGATTAGCCAATCCTTATGTGGGTTAGACATGGTGGACTGATTACCATTTATTGTGTTTAGTACATAGTACTTCCACTAAAATTTTTTTTTTTAAATTTGGCCATTTTGGGGAAAAAAGGGACTAAAAGGGTACATTTATGATCAAATTCGCCAGAATTTCCCCCCCACACTTAGAAATGAATATTGTCCTCAATATTCAAAGTTCCGGTTATTATGCCGAATCCTTGAACGTAAAAAGATAACATTTCTAGCCAAGTGTAGAAACACAACAATTATTCTTTTTTTTTTTTTTTTTTTTTTTTTTTTTACAATTTTCATTCATTTTTTAGATCTATATACAACATGTGGGGCATCTCCCCCACACTAGGGTGGTACACACGGGTGAAAACCCATGTTTAACTACTGTTTTTGATTACCGAGTCGCTAGCTTGACTCGACCCCGAATTAAATGGTTCATGGGGAAATGACTGGATGAGAAATTGGAGTGGGGTCACCACTCACAGAATTATGAATAGGAAGGTAAGGAGAATATTTTTGGTTTTTTATTTTATAATATAAACAGAAAAGTGAAAATGTTTTTGTATTTTTATCTTTTATATATATAGAAACAAAAGAAAAAATATTTTTGTGTTTTATATTGTTTTTGGAAATGAAATATGATATTATGTATAATATAAATACAAGGGATAGATATTTCAACAAAACACAAGTACGTTACGCAGCACACCTCCCCGGCAGCGGCGCCAAAATTTGATTCGTCCTAAACTAGTCATCTTTATATTAGTCCACCATTTGATTGGTCAACCATAAAAGTCAAACTAATCTAGGACCAAAGACAATTAAAATCCATGGGAGTATAGAATTATATCCCCGGGTCGTTAAGTCCCAACGAGGTGTGAACACTGTAGAACGACTGTGTGTGCTAAAATGATATTGAATATACAAAAAACAGTAATCTGATTGACTAACACTAGGAATGTGAATAGTAATAGCTCTGTCACAGCTATGTCGTTAAAAACGTGCAATCAGGAACCTAAAAACGTAAAAGATATTATTGGAAAATAAGTTTTTACACTATTAAGTTAATTAATATAAATTAAAAATGAATTAAATGTATTTAATAATGAATTAAATAATAAGAAAATCTAAAATTATCTTAAATAAATAAAATAAAGAATCTGAAAAATCTGAAAAATCAATATGTACTGAATATGAACAAGTTTAATGAAAACAAAACTTACAAACCTAAACATAAGCAAATTGTGGGCTTATGAGTCCAACAGTTAAGCTTTTGGCTTCATAGTGGAGTTTAAGCTTGAAATAAGCTTGGAAAAAGCTATAAACAGGAAACAAAAGATAAAATAAGATAAACACAAGTCCAATGGATAAATATAAACAATAAAATGGACTGTGGTAGTGTGAGCTTAAGGTTTAGACAGTTAAGCTTTTTGAGCTTAACTTGGATGGAGTGAAGGCTTGAATAAGCCTGGTATAAGCTCCACACAGGAAATAAAAGGAAAAGTAATATAAGTACAAGTGATATGAACAAGTATAAACAAGCATGTGTACTGGATTTCAACAAATAAGCTTGTAATAAGCTAATAAGCAATTCAGCAGAATCCAGAATACTGCTGAACCATTGCAAGGTACTGCTGATAAGTATAAGCTACTTGCAGCCCTAGTAAATAGGCTACAATGGGAAAATTAAGCATAGGATCTTAAAGTTGGGCAGATAAGCTCCACAGGGAACTAAATCTCACAAGCTTATGATCACTAAGGAGCTTTTTAGAGCTGTTGGTAATGGTGTAAGTTCACTGAGTTCTCAGTAAACTGTTGAGAATGGGCAAACAACAAGCTCTAAATTAACTTATCAAATGAGCTTATGAGAGCTCAACAAACACTGAAACACTGAGTATGATTGGTTAGCCTCACATGAAGCCAAAGATCACAAGCTCAAGTTCAATGAGGAACTTTCCATAAGCTTAAGAGAATCACTCAACCTCCACTGTTTGCTTCAGTGGAAGGAGTTTAGTTGGAACAAAATAAGGGGTGAAAAAGCTATCTAATTAGCTACAAATGTAAAAGCAAGCATAAACATAACAAATAAGCCACACAGGCAACACAAAGCAGTCAAGTGCACAAGCTAGGGCTAAGTCATAAAGCTTCTACAAGCTTATGAACTTTAACAGCTAAACTTGTGCACAGGGCAAAACAAACTATAAAAAGCTATAAAATAAGCAGTTAAACATGGAAAACAAAAATAAACAAAAATGCAATAAACAAGATTAGCAACAAAGCTACAATATCCTAAAAGCACAGATTATGAAATTAAATGACAAAGACACAGGAAAAATAAACAATCAAATCAAAAACAGGAAAACTAAAAATTTGACTTTTACTTAAAACACATAAGTTGACTAATATGAATTAAGAACTTAAACTACTGATTAATTAAGTTATAATAAGCTATAAGAACAGGAAAGAAACAAAGATAAACAAGATTTAAACAAGTATGCAAGATTCTAGGATCTAACAACCTCACAGTGCTCATAATGAGATTGTCAAGTGTCAAATTGACTTTCTACCATGCTACACCCTTTGGTTAGTATTTCACTTAGTTACTTAGGCCATATAGAGAGTACATCAAACAAGAGCAACCACAAACACAGCCCTAAACACAGTTTCATTATCAAATCCAAACAACCTTTAAATGGACTGTTTTGAGGTTTTTCAAAGCATAAGACTATGTAAACCAATTTCATCAAATCCAGGGGTCACAATGTGTCAAATCAGACCCTTTTAAGCATAAACAAGTACTCACAAATGTTCAAACCTAGGATTGTCAAAAACTAGCATATTGACAGTCCAAATGCCAAATCAAACCACAATCAAATCCAAAACATAACAACCTAAGATTACGCTATAATAACACTAAATAACAACAAAGAAACAAGAAAACATAAGAATTAAAGCATGAAAAGGACTGAAACAGCAAATTGCAAAATATGATAAAAAGGGCTTACAAGTGAATCCTGCTGAAAACTGAGAACCATGGCCACAGAACACATCCTAAGGCTTTCCACAAAGCTTCTAAACCAAATGCAATCCACAATTAACCTTGCTCCATGCAGTTTCACCAAGATCACTTTATGATTTTTGGATTTTCATTGTTTTTCTTGATTTTTTAGTGTTTTTCTGAATTTTAAAGACTAAACTTGTTTTAAGGTTTCTAAAAGCTTTAAAACTTTTGTCAGGAGCTTATATGAGCTTAAAGAGTCCATTAAACAACTTCATAACATGAAATTGAAATGACATGAAAATTAAAGGTAATTAAGCAAAAACTTGAAACTGAAATGATACTTGAAATTGAACTGAAAATAAAGTTTCATTACACTAATTTGATGAAAATACAACATTGAAAGCAATAAAATGACTTGAAATTAAAGAAAGCAGTAAACTAAATTAACTACGTGACCTAGGCTAATCCAAAGTCATTTGTGTGTTTTTGGCTGTTTTTGTGGGTTTAAACAATATAAAATATATGTGTATTTAGACACATATCAGTAACAATAACATAAATGCAAACTCTAATTAATAACATGAATTCATAATATAAAATCTAGAAAAATATAAAAAAAGAATCCAAAATCGAATACAAAGGAAATCGTAGGCGAGAACTTCGTTATTCATGCTCCTAAACCATGCTTCTTCTTCTGTGTTTTGATCTCCCCAAACCCTAGAAGGTTTGGGAAAGGATAGATGCCTCAAACTGATGAAATCGTCGATTATTTATAGGCTTCAAAATAGTTACGGCGTAACCTATTAGGTAGTTACGCCGTAACTTTCTTCAATCTTCAGTGCTTATCCATTTGCTACGGCGTAACTTTGTTCGATGTTACGCCATAGCTTACTAAATTCCCGTGTAAATCATAGTTACGGCGTAGCTTAAGCTAAGACTACGCCGTAGTTTTGGTCATCAGTTGTTACGTCGTAACCTGATCTAAGGATTACGCCGTAGTCATCGAAATCATCAGTTGCGTCGTAACTGCGTCACTTGGTTACGTCGCAATATGTCATGAAAACGTCCAATAGGAGCTTCCTTGCTTCCAATGCGTCCTGAAATGAAATATCAAGGAATAAGGAAATTTTTGCTAATAATATATTCAAAATGTGATGATAAAGGGGGGAAATTAATACTTAGAAACTCAGGACTATTTGATGTTATCAGGACTCTTCGGCCTTCTCAGCGGGCGTGAAGCTCAAGTCTTCATCCAAATCTTGGTACATGAAATTCCTGAATGACATTTCTGCAAAAAAGAAACAAGAAAAAATAAATATCAGTGCTACATTGGTCCTACTTAAATAGAAGTAGAAAAACATACTTTTCCCATGATAAAGGATAACAGGCTTGTGGGGAGACCCCTCCCAGCTGTGGGCAATCCCAGCCATATACAAGATTGGCTCGGGGAGCACTTGAACATCTGCAGGATATCTAGACAAGCGCTGATAGCATGGATCTCTTCGCACATCATATGGCAAGGGGTCATTGTATCATTTTGCATCAAACATGTACTCCTTACTCAAGAACTCTGGATAGTTGGGGGGATAATAGTGTTTTGCACATAGAAAAAGCTGCCCTTCCAAGCTGTTATATTGGTGTACACCCTCCCAAACAGATTTGGCACATCCCCTTCAGGCCTTTTAGCCAAAGATAACCAGTTAGCCCTAGGATACAAATTCAAAAAACCCCTTAACACCTTCAGAGTTGGTTCATAGCCATATGTTTTACACATTACTATGAATGTGGTCAGTTTGGCTAAACCAAACAGGTTGAACCTAGAGATATGCACCTTATAATATTGCATTAGCTCTAAAATAAGCGGGTGAAGTGGAATCCTAAGGTTGGAATGGCTAAATGCATGAGTGTATAACCCTACAAAACCTTTTGGAGCATAAAAAATACCCTAATTTGACTTGGGCAACATGATTTTAAACTCTGGTGGGATCGGGTAATCAGCTAGATGGTCGTGTAAATCTTGTGCAGTTAACGTACATTTTTGCTGCTTAATAATAAACTTGGAATCCATACTTATTTTTTAAACTACAAAAAGGAATGTTTACCTTTGGTTTCGGAGCCGTGGGCGATCAAAAGTTTACTGTGTGGAAAGAGAGACGGAGAGAGTAAAATGTTTTAGGGTTTCAACTACCTCCCTTTAAATACTCTCTTTCACCATTTTTAAAAGCCACACACGTGTCCCTAAAAGTTACTCTTATCCGAATGTAAAACGTTTTTAAAATTTAAAAGTCTTTTTGGTTACCGGGTAAAGTGAGGATATGTGATCACTGTGGCGGGCAGCTAAAGAGATTAGTTGGCATTAAATGCGCAGGTTAGGCGCATCTTTATCTTATAAATGATCAGCCTTGCAGCGAGAAGACATTTTTCTTCGCAGGATGAAGTCGAAAGCAATGCCTCTTCGTTCATATGCATCACTTTCGACTGGGGGGCTTGATGATGTACCCTCCGAACAGCTCGAAGGACACTCTTCCGAGATGTGTCGAAGCCCTTCTTTACGGAGGCCCAAGTTAGGTCTCTAGAATATTCATAGGCGTCAAACCATTTGTAAGCACGAAGGTTACCTACGGGGAATTCGCCATTCGAAGCCCTAAGCCCTTTAGGGTATGGTTGACGAAGGAGTAATGGATAGGAGAACCTCCTGACTTGGTCAAACCCACGATCTCCCTCTCTTTCCTGGCTTCCCCACCAAGTTTGAGAACGTGGGTCACTAAGCCCTAGCGGTTACCCACAAACATGGGACGCCCCCATGTTCTCCGACATTCACGCAAAAGTGCCCCTAACCCTATTTCTTCCACTATAAATAGGTTGGACGGGCAATGGATTATGGTAAGCTCATTTCACACTCATCTCTTTACTTACACACACTTATACAACAATAACTCATACTTACTCTCACGCCGGAGGTGGTTCGCAGGGTCCAACCCCTGCGTAATCACTTAACGTAGTGTCTTCGTATTTCTTATTCTTAGGTAAAAGACAATCTTGGCTGGAACATACACCCCTTATACCTTTGATCATCATCGAAGCCTGGTAGCGCAATTTATTGTACAATCAATAACCATGGAGTAGTATATGGAGCAACCCAATGTGAACTGTAAAAGAGCCTTCACACAAGACTCTAGTATGGAAAAATTCTCCATTCCGGACCAATTTATCCGGGAATTACACGAGCTGCAGTTTTCGGGAGATGAGAATGAGGATGTGCAAAATCATGTGGAAGAAGTGCTTTACTTGTCATCCCTTTATAGCGTCCGGAATATCCCTAGCTATTCGGTTATAGAAAAAAAAATTCCTATGACTCTTATAGGGACTGTAAAAAGATGGTATAATAGACTCCCTGCCGAGTGCAAGGAAACGTGGGATCAATTAAGAAGAGAATTCATTCAACATTTTTGTCCTCCTTCAAAGATGGCTAAACTTCTCGGTAAAATCCATCAGTTCGTTTAAGAAAGTGAAGAAACATTGTATCAAGCATGGGAAAGATACAATGAGCTAGTTTACCGCTGCCCAACTCATGACCTGAACAAGCACCAAATTATCTATGTCTTCTATAGAGGAATTAATGCAGAGACCCGTGAACTACTCGATTCTCCTAGACCTGTTCCAAGCATGGCACCCAACCAAGCTTTGGAGTGTATTCGACGGATATTTGAACATTGCTATAAATGGCATATGGAGATAGGGTATGGACCAAAAGATAATATCGATCACAAGGTGATGAAAACATTAACCAAGAGAGAAAATGATTACGGTGCAATTTATGAAAAGCAAAGACTGGAAAGAGCTAGTGAAAGTGAAGCTTATAAGGTAGAAAAATTAAAGAGTGTATTTGGGGCCAAGATCGAAAATAGCTTGGAAAAGATGATTCTTGACCACATTGAAGAATCAAAAGAACGTGACGAGAGAATTGAAAAAATGATGAAAAGATTCGTAGAAAACACGATATCTTCTCTTAAGATTCATGAAGACCGGATCAAGGGTTTGGAAAAGAATGTGAACTTATGCTCAGAAGCCATCAGGGATTACCTTGTTGCACGGGATGAATAAATTGTCAATTTGGTTGAAACAGTTTCTGAGGAGCCAACTACCTTCTCTGAGAAGGTCAAACGAAGAATTAGCAAGGAGAAACTCTTACTCCTTGA
The DNA here is from genome assembly GCA_019973895.1 of Chrysanthemum seticuspe. Taxonomy (NCBI): domain Eukaryota; kingdom Viridiplantae; phylum Streptophyta; class Magnoliopsida; order Asterales; family Asteraceae; genus Chrysanthemum; species Chrysanthemum seticuspe. The sequence goes on along the minus strand of BPTQ01000008.1, from coordinate 326,137,720 downwards.
TATTGGAGCCCTCCCGGTAAACATCCCTCTAATTAATTCCATTAGAACTAATCCTAACAATATTTTGCAGGAATTAAATAATGGTCTCGATGAGACGGTTCAACAAAACGAGAGATGTTCAGCAGTTCTAAGAAATGAACTGCCGCAAAAAGAAAAAGATCCCGGTTGTTTCACTCTCCCTTGCTTGATCGGGAATCTTAACATGTGTAACGTTCTGGCTGATCTTGGAGCGAGCATAAGCATAATGCCTCGTTCAATGTTCCTACGCATAGGAATCGGAGATCTTAAACCAGCAAAAATGAAAATAGAAATGGCCGATCGATCCATGCAATCACCTTTGGGAATCGTTGAAAATGTATTGGTAAAAATCAAAAAGTTCCTATTCCCGGTGGATTTCGTTATTCTAGATATTCCCAAAGACAACAGGATACCTATCATTTTAGGTAGACCAATACTCGCTACTGCCCATACAAAAGTGGATGTCTTTGCTCGAAAAACAACTCTTGAAGCTAATGGGGAAGTTGCTACGTTCAGATCTAATGAACTTCTGTCCATCCCTCAAAAGGTTTGCGTGATTGACCCTATAGGCGATATTGGTGATACATTGGAAGAGTTTCTTAGTGATCCGCCAAAGACTCCTTCAAATCTTGGCGAGATAGCTTCGGAGAAAGATTTTGATGTGTTTGTCAACTTTGAAGAAGAAGATGGTTTGGGAATCAGTGCCGACGATTTCTCTAGTGACGTCGACATGGTCCATTGGCACAGCAATTCCGAAGAGACTTTTTCACAATCTGGCCAACCTAAGTTTTATGAGATGGGAACTCGAATCCATCACAGGAACCCCTATAACCTGAAAATTTCATGCAAGATTGGGTTCATTGACGTCCATCCCTTCATCGACACAAATTCCCCGATAAACATCATGTCGAAGGAGTGCTACAACCAAGTTATGCTAAAAGAACTAGAATATAAAGGGAACAATTTCCTAGGGATTGCAACAAACATTCATGTCTTTGTTGGAACTCATTCATTTTTGGTCGATTTTGTGATTTTGGATGACACTAGCGATTTCATGGAGGATGGGCATCCCGGGTAATTTTCGTAAAACCCTTTCAAGAACTGTCAGGGCTAGATAAGAATGAGAAGGAAGGGCTAGTATGGTTAAAGACTGGCGAAGATAAAACAGTTTTTAAAATGCCAAGAACTGTTAAGAACTTTAAAAATTGGACTAAGAAGCAGTTAAGCCATGCTCGGCCACTGCTTGACATTAGTGACGAAGATAAGGCCAAAGGAATTGACCACCCATACCAAAAGATCAAAAAAAATTATTTGGGGTGTTTAGAATTGGGCGCGGACTACAAACGGGATGAGAATCTTATCAGTTGGATTCAACGTGGAGATTGCCATATCCACAAAATGACAAACAAGCATTTCTAGCCCATGGCCTTGAGTCTAACTTAAAGACTCGTAAATAAAGAAAAGTGCTCTTTCAGGAGACAACCCGAATTATCCTTTTCATTTGTTTTATTTCCATTTCTGTTGGGTTTTGTGTTTTTAACCATTTTTGCAGGAAATCAGAAAAAGTTGTTGCAGCATGCTGAACGGGGACCTAATCTGTCCATAGTTACGGCGTAACTCAATCTTATGGTTACGCCGTAACACATCTCTTGCGGTAGTTCTTCCCAGAGCATTACCAATTATGGCGTAATCCCATAGCGTCTGCCAGGTTTTGCAATAATTACGACGTAACTCCTTCTATGAGTTACGACGTAACTATCCTCTGTATTAATTCTTTCTTTTTAAACACAATAGCCTTGTATTACTTTTTAAATGAACTTTGGGGGTATGTTCCCAATAAGCCCTCACAAGACTACACTCGTCCACTTGGGACACCAAGTGGTTTAAAAGGCTTGTTGCATATGCTAAATGCAACCGTGATTACTACGAAAGCGAGTTAGGTTTCTTTTCATTTTTATTTTTCTTTTTTTTTAAGAATTATGCTTGTTGGTAGTGTGATTTCAGGGATTGAAGTTTGCTCGTGGATGCTTATGCGAAGGCACGATTCTTTTCGTGGGCCTTCTTTCTGTTTCGGAGCAAATTTCAGGGAAGTTCTCGCTCTAGTTCTACTTTTCTCTTCACCTTTATTTAATGTTTAGTACAAAAGGGACTTTGTACATTTCAAGTGGGGGGACGGGAGTAGAATTATCTCTTGAACTTTATTTTACCCTTGTTTTTCTAGTTTATTTTGAAAAATTATGCCATTTTTTAAATTTTTACATGTTTTTCTTAACCTAACTAGATTAGACCTTAGCCGAGCACATTATAACCCTTGATATTATATGGTGAGATTAGCCTTATCCGTTTACAAATATTTACCCCAAATCCAACAAATTATGAGTGTGCCGATAGCTTGTAAACTTTAGAACTTGGCCTTTGCATCATTTCGAGACCAAATACGAGGTATGTTGAGTTAGCTTAATCTATTTGGACTTTTCAGTTTAAGAAGGCAATATTATAGGATTATCACCCAAAAAGCTTATCCTTGTGTGTATATCGATTAGTCACCTCGACTTCTCGACCCCCATGTTAAACCCTTTTGTTGCACTCACCTTTAGTGCAAGATACCCCTAGATACACCCATCTGAGCCATTCCATTCATTTTGTTCACCCAACATATTGTTTCGTTACACCCATACACCTTAGCCTACCCTGTAGTCTTTATTTGTGATTGGGAAGTTATTGTTTGCCCAAGTTCAAGGTTCAAGTGGAAAGGTTCGGGAATCACGCTTTCGTCGATGACATATTCTTAAAGATCATTGAAGACCCCCTAAATTCACATATTGTTCATCTCAAGTGGGGGGATGCTGATAACGCTACACGCGTCCTTCGGGGTCAAAGGAACTTCCTTTTCGTCGAGCAAGTTTTTCAACACCCTAGGCAGTGAACCTAATCGTTGTAGTGTAGTATTAGGGTAAGCCACGGGAATTGATATCGTTCTCTAGGGGAATAGGAATGCTAGTGAGAAGTTACTACGCTAAGTTTGGGGTTGAGGAAGATTATTTTTTATCTTTTTATTTTTTTTGGAAATGGAAAGGGTACGAATCTCGGGGTTTAGATTTAGGGGGTTGGTATTTCTACCGATTACTCTACTCGTCTAATTATCTAATCTAGTTGGTAGTCTATGTCTAATTATTGTGTGCTCGTATGATGATTTAAAGTTGTGTTTACTTAGGTTTTATTACTCCTTAATTATCTCCTATTGATGGTTGAATTGTCACGTCCTTATTCTTAATCGCGTTGTGTGTCTAAGGTCACAGGGTATGCGTTTATCCCTAACTCTTTGAAACTACCAAAGGTTATTGCCTAAAAAATCTCTAGGATTTATAAACTTAACACTAAGGTACTCTTCGGATGGTTTAGCCTACAATGACTCTAGGTAACTATAAGCTAAGGTTCACAAAGATTAATGAAGCATTAACTACACAACGGATGACATATCGCAATACTAGATCATTAACAATTAAGATAAGAGACAACCAATCAATATTCAATAATTAAGTTTCATATTCCCTAAGCAAACGCACAAGTAAATTAGCCGGACATGGGAAACATGCAAGCATACACACAATCAAAGGAAGACATAATTAAATTAATGAAGTAAAACACTTATCTTGATGTAAGATAGGGTATGGAACCCTAAAATACTGTACAAGACAGCCTTGGTTCGGTTTAGGTTTTTACTCCAAGACTACACACTGAAAACTAAAAAATTCGGATTCTATATATAAGATTACACATGAGACGGCGTCACCCTTTGATTTGTGACGCCGTCGGGTCGCTGTTATTAGGGTTTTGTCTTGGCCATGTTAGTCTTGCGACGGCGTCACCTTATGCTTGTGACGCCGTCCCCTTCAGTCACTGACGTCGTCTGGATCAAATCTAGGCCGTCTGAGTTGCGACGCCTTACACTTTTAAAACCTAAAGCCGTCACTTGTAAATGAGCAATTTGGCTACTGAGTCGTCACAAAACTTGTCCGACGGTGTCGCTAGTTGTACCTGACGCCGTCCCCTCTAGTTCCAGCAGCCTGAGTGTCTAGATTCTTGACTTTGGCCATTTTCTTTGTATATTCGCGCCTTTTCGTCCGAATAAGTGTCATTCCAGCATTTTGCCTTCAAGATACCTAAAAAGTGAAAAGGAACGATATTAAGTAATAACGGATACAAAAGTGATCAAATAAGGGCTTAAACGACCCCTCAAAAAGGTACATTTTAAAACCTTATCAAATATCCCTACACTTGGTATTTGCTTGTCCTCAAGCAAATGTGCTTTTAGCCAATCAATTTATAAGTTAGAGGTCATGTAGCATTAGTTTAGAACGATTCACAACACATATAAGCCCCGCAAAAGTCATAACAAGCACGGAAATTACATACTAGCACCTCACATGGGGTGTTTAGATACTCACATCTCTCGGGTGTATGTGAAATATAACACGTTGGAAATGGAAGATAAACACTCATTAACCGGTCCTAGTACATAGATTACCATAGGCTTGAGACTAGATCAAACCTCCATCGCTTTGGCGTAAGCACCTAGGAAAGACTATCCAAGAGGTCTTTTAAAGGGTTGTAATGTTAGGCTTACGGTAGGGAAACAAAGGGTTTGGTGGGATAGGCTATTTAGTGGTGGCAAGTCAAAAATCTTTATGTTACAAGCATGCGAAGAATGGCGTTGCTAAGCCAAGACTCGACACTCTAGACTCTAGGTAACTGAAACAAACAAACATAAATTAAAGATAGATGTAGGATGATACCCCATATGTTTTTTTTTTTGTTTTTTTTTCAACACTCTATTTTTTTTTCTCTTTTTCTATTTTTTTTCGATTTTTTATTTTTTTTTTTTTTATTATACACTTTTACTCTACCATCCTCTACGATAACATCAAAATGATAGGGATTTATAGGCACATCCCTACACTTGAGTTTTTATTACTCTAACACTAATATGACCCGAATTGAAAAGATCAAAACACTTGGAGTACATTATTATGCAAATAAAGGGAATTTGAATTTAACGTTCCCTTCCCGTCATCTCATAAAATTTAACTTTTCCCATGAGTCCCAATCATCCCAAAACCGTGTACAAAGGATATGACTCGACTTAGCAACTTATACAAGCAACTAGATAATTAAACTAAGGGTTTAGTGTGATAACAATAATGCACTAAAAGTGAGTGCATACAAGGTAGGCTAAGGCGATTTGGGTGTTCATTTAGGGGTGGATTGTAAACAATGCTCTTCATTGATATTCCGGAAAACCGAAACATCACGAGAACCGTGAAAAGGATAGGCTCTGAGGGGTTAACTAGGGGTATCGTGTACTAAAGATGAGTACAACGCAAAGGTGTGGGGGAATTACTCAACCGATGTGGAAGAAGTAATTATATTACGGGTATCAAACAAGGGTTATCCTAATGCCTCTTATCATTTAGTTATTCCTAACTACACAAGTGTAGTCTTACTAGCGATCTCGGAATGCATCACAAAACAAGTTCTAGAATCTATTATACTACCGGTTCACACTCTAAGCATTAAAGATGAATGCTTTAATTCCAACTAATCTAAGGGCGATCCTCACATTTTGGGTGGAATTTAAGTGGTAAAGGGTTTTTTGTGCTAGTCATATAATTTCCTATCCATGAGACGCTTTATTAAGACTAATGGCCCACTCCTATATGTCATGAAAAATTTTAAATTTGGTGCCAAAATTACCCTAACCGATATTTCTCATGGTTTATTACACAAATGCAATTGGACAAAGCAAATAATCAAAGATAAGCATAGTTTCAAAGTTCCCGTTTTATTTTCCCTCCCTACACTTAAACTGAACATTGTTCCCAATGTTCCCCGAAAGTATCAAAGTTATAATAATGGAAGGTAATAAAAGATGAAAGAAACTAATACTCCCCTGATTAGCTCGGTAGGATCCATTTAAAGCGGTGGTTACATCTTTCTTCAAGAAGAACGTTTGCGTGAAAAGCTCCTTCTCATCTTATGTATCTTCTTCTTGGTAAATTAAACCTGCACACTTGAAGAAAACAAACGAAACCTTTCGCGTAAAATCGGCTGTAACAATATATATAGGACTCTACTAAACTAGGATATAATGCTTGTGGAATGGATGTTTACAGAATTTCTGGAAAATTAAGACCTGGAAAATTCCAAAAATTTATAAGTAGCTCAGAAAACGAGAAAAAGTAATCAGTTGTTTCTGCTCCTTCCTGACGCCGTCAGGTTGCGATCCTGACGCCGTCAGGTTATCCTGACAGAAACTGGTCTGCGATTTTCTGGAAAAAATTCTGGAAAATTTACATCCTTAGAATCTGGAAAAATTTCCTACAAAACATCCATTATGACTCGATACAAGCATTTGACTCAAACAAACACACATGTATATCTTTTAATTAATTGAAATTCTCATGTTTACGTTTCTTTTGAAAACGTGTGTAATCCTCCCTACACTTATCCCTTATGTAAAATACCTTTATATGTAATTAAGATGAGGTTAAAGACAAAATAAAGCATTTTTACAAATTTAAACATGAGAATAAACAATCAATAAAAGATACACTACACAAACAAACAAACAATTAAGCATGAGTTGCCTCCCACGAAGCGCTTTTCTTTATTTATGAGTCTTGTAGCTAGACTCGAAGTCGTGCCCCTACGTGACTTCACTACCGTCACCTTCCTTTTTTGCTCTTCCTTCGTCAAAAGGACGTAAATGTTTTATGCTTACCGAGGATTCTTTGCCAACGTCGTCTATTATGGTAACGGTTTTATCCTTTAGATTGGTTTCCTTCACCGTATAAGTCCCAAACCATCTTGGTTTGTTTCTACCTCGTAATGCCCTTATTCTTGATTTGTATAAGAGTACTTTCTCTCCCTTTAAAAATTCTTTAGGGTTCTTTTGTGTTTGTGGTATTGAAGTGCGATTATTTCCTAACTTTTTATCGCGCTTCCACAATGTTGCATGTAGTCCTTGAACCATGAAATCTCTAAGCCCTTTTTCCCAATCGTTCATTTTCTTCTTCACCACATTATTAGGGACTTGTGGATTCTCATCCGTAATCTTCTCCATGATCTTAAGAGGATACCTTGGAACAATGGGTATCCTAGCGTACCCTTTGGCGCTTTTAAGTATCATGATGCTCTCCCCGCATTTGATGGTTGCTTTGGTAGTGGCCAGAAAAGGTGTCCCAAGAATGAGTGGCATGTTTCTATCTTCCTCAATGTCTATGATCACGAAATCCACCGGATAGACGATATTAGCCACCTCTATTAAAACATCCACTGCGATTCCTATGGGGTAGACATAGGTGTGATTTGCTTAGGAAAGTCTAAGATCGGTCTTAGTTGGCTTCTCCCTAGTCAACTTATTATAGATTGATAATGGCATTATGTGTACATCAGACCCTTGATCAGCTAAGGAATTTATATTATCAATGTCACCTATGCTCCATGGTATCACGAAGTACCCTGTGGTGTCTCGTTTTTTAGTTACTGGTTTTTTTAGAACCAGCTCATACAGAGGTCCCATAGGCATGGTGTCATACTCTTCTTCTGTTATTTTTCCTTCAAGGGCTTCCCTAAGAACCTCATTGTACCTAAAGTTGTTCACTTGCTTAACAATGGTTTTTTTGTTAATTTCGTGCTTAAGGTAGTACTCAATGGTCTCGGGCTCATTATTAGGTTCAGCCTCCTCCCTCTTGCTTTTCTCAGTTTTCTTCTCCTCAACCTTTCCATCTACAGGCATAATGGAAATGGCGTTAACAAACGAAGTGAGAGGATAATGTTAGCCTTGATTATTTTTATTAGAAGTGATGGTCATTCACGATTAGGAACTTTGTAATGTGTGTTAGATATCGTGATAGAATAGTCAACGGGCTCGTGGATTGGGCTAAGCTAATTGGGCATTAGTTAAGATAAGTTAGCCTTGTATAAGTCCAAGTAACCCAATCCATGTCCAAGCCCATACGAGGCCCATGGCCAAGCCTTAGGGCATCATCCTCTCTTACTATAAATACCCCTCAAGTATGTCATTTGAGGGGTGTGCTTGAGTGTGTGTGTTTGTGTGTGTTTTCCTTTGAAGCAATATAACATCTTATTGTTTTCATCTTTCTTCTCTCTACCTCTCTAAACATACATACGAATATACATCAAGTCACCATATCTTTGCTTAATCTTTTCTCTTCTTTCTACGCATAACTGTTTGTAGAACGTGTTCTTGTTGTGTGGTAAAGGAAGGTATACGTGATAAAGGGGCATAACAATTGGTATCAATCGCCTAACAATGGTTTAGGAGTGTTTGTGTTTGTTTTGAAGGGTTACGCATAAAGCTCACGTTTTTACACTTTTGATACGCTTAAAGCTTTCATTTTTTCACCAAAAAATTCAAGATTCTTGTGGTTTAAGGTTTATTTGGTGTTAAAGTTTTAGTTTTTCGCAAAAAGTTTTAAGCTATACGGGTTTAGATACGTTTTTTAAACTCATTTTGTTTCATTGGTCATTTCTACTCGTAACTTTTCTAAGCACTTTGGGTGAAAAAGGTCAACATTTTTGGGTTATTCGAGTGTTTTTAAGGATATCTGTGCAAGCGAAATTGTTTGAATCGTTGGAAATTTTTTACGAGTAGGTCAAAACCCTATTTCTACTCGTAAGAAAGTCAAACTACGCATAAGGTTCTACTCATAACTTTTTGGTGCAGATTCTTCGAGCTTAAAAGGTTACTCAGTGCTTCCCTCACTTGGATAAGTGTGTGGAACACTTCGACTTTTGGATATCCTTTACGCTGTGACAGTGTAAAGGATTTTTGGTTTTTAACCTAAGTTTACGCATAAGCATAAACTCTTACGAGTAGAACTCTACGCATAAGATCACACTTACGCGTAAGGTTTTACGACTAAGTTTTTTTGTCTACGCATAAGCTTAAGGAATCCTACGCCTAAGATCCTACGCTTAAGATCCTACGCCTAAGATCCTACGCATAAGATCCTACGCCTAAGCATCCTACGCATAAGATCCTACGCCTAAGCACCAATTCTACTCGTAACTTCTTCTCTCTAAGTCTACGCCTAAGCTCTTCAACAAAAAAAAATAAATAAAAAAAAAAAAAAAAAAAAATTTGAGGAGACTAAACGTTCAATTTTTACGCGAGATTCAAATTTTGGTTTAACTGTGAAAATTTTGGTCAAAAATTCAAATTTTTGGGCCTAAATTCAAATTTTTCGGGTCAAATTTGGCGTCAAAATTGTCATAACTCAAATTTTTCATACGACCTTAGAATTGATTTTTATAGTGAATTTCAAATTTTGGGCGAAATTTTTTTAAGAACCAAGGTTACGAGTACGACTTTCAGAAACACCTCAACCGAGCTTAATCTTCATCAACCACAACTCCTTTATCGTTGAATCGATCCTACATCAACTTTATCATATCATACCTTCATCAATGGCAACTCAACAAGACATTCATGCAGCCGGTGCCGAAAACCGTCCTCCTATGTTGGCAAAAGGTGGTTATCTTCAATGGACAAGTCGTATGCTCCGTTACATTAAGACCAAACCAAATGGGAAACTCATGATTCAATCCATTCAGAATGGACCCTTCAAGCCTCGACAAGTCCATGTCCCTGGAAATCCTGATGCAACACCTCCCACCCCACCATCCTCTCATACTCAAACTGAATCAGAATACACTGAAGAGGATCGGAAGCAAGTCGATGCAGATGACATGGCAATTCATATTGTCCAACTGGGTTTACCAATAGACATCTTTGCTGCGGTAGACAGTTGTGAAACTGCTTTCGATATGTGGGAACGTGTTAGACGGCTATGTTTTGGAACAGAAATTGGTAAACAAGATATGGAGAACAAGCTGCTAACTGAATGGGAGAAGTTTACATCTACACCAGGAGAATCCATTGAATCCTACTATGGAAGGTTTTGCACTTTGATGAATGAGCTTATCAGAAACAAGTTGGCACCCAGAACAATCGTTCAAAACATCAAGTTCCTGAATAATCTTCCAGAAGAATGGGGACGATATGTCACTATTTTCAACCAAACAAAAGACTTACATCAGGTGAAATTTGATCAACTGAATGATTTTCTAAAACAAAACCAAGCTGAAGTGAATGAAGTCAGGAAAGAAAGATTGGCAAAGAATCATGATCCATTGGAACTAATTGCACAGAATCTAACTCCAGTGAATACACATCAACAAGCTTCATCATCTTCCACTAACAACAATTTTCAGCAATACATTCCACAACCACAAGCTGTTTTCCCTCAACAACAATTCTATCCACCAGCAAATCAAGTCATTCAACAACAACAGTATCCACAATACCAAGATCAAGGAATCACTGATCCTGAAATTGACCAAGCAGAAGCGACCTTGGAACAGATATTTTCTTTATTGGATAAAGCATTTAGCAGTCGCATGGGTAATCAGGCAGTTCCGTATCAGGATAATCAGTTGGGTCAGAATGTTGGAAATCAGATGGGACAGAATGTTGAGAATAGAGCAGTGGGTAATCTGAATGGGAATGTTGCAGCCCCTGTCGTTGGGAATTATGGAAATGTGAATCAGGGGAATCAGATGCAATATGCAGAGCAGTTTAATGGACATCAAGGGGGTCAGATTATGAATCAGAATATGGGATATCAAAATGGGAATAACTGTTTTATGACTTCTGTTCAGAATGCTACCTCCGAACCTCAAAGACAAGATTCAGGATCTAGTGTCATACCAATGACAAAGCTTGAAAAGATCCAGTACATGTTGATGTTAGCAGAAAAATAAGAGTTGGGAATTGAGTTGACTGCTGAGGAAATAAAATTCAGGTACCCAAAATGGGAAGATAAAGCAAACGATAATGCAACCTCCAGTCACACAATCAATCAACAGGCCACAACATCAAGCGGTACTTATGACACAACTCCTGTCTACGACACAGATTCACTCAATGAGGTACCACATTCGTTTACTCATGAGAAGCCACATTCTGTGTCTCCCGAACCTTATTATGACACATATGTGGGAGAGCAAGTTAATAGCAATGTTAACTCTGAAACTCCATATATGGATCCTAATGGAGGTCAAGTGATACAGAATGGTGCTAATGATGAGGAAACTCATACTTATTTTGAATGAATAATTAATAATTGTGGTATTGAAATTGAAAAAGTTAGTAAGGTCAGTCGCGAAGTTAAGGCCGCGAATAAAAGATTGACCTCTGAGCTTGAGAGTTACAAGGAGCATGCCAAAGCCTATGAATTTCATACAAACAAACTTTCAGAATTAGAAATTGGTTATCGAGATTCTGTTTTAAGAGAAAAACAATTGCAACTCAAGTATGACACACTTGATGTGAATTTGAACTTGAAAATAAAATCTTTAAACAAGGAAATTTCTGAACTAAATGACCAACTTTCTAAACAAAAAGCACTGTTTTCTGATCTTGAAAAAGAGAAGAAACAGTTGATTGCTGATTTTTCAAAACGAGAAGATTCTCTTCTTGATGAAATTCTGGATAAAAATGAAACTATCAAAAAATTGGATAATTTGCTTCTTACAACGGGTCATTCCGCTAAAACAAACAAGATGCTTTCTAATCAAGCAAATCCGATTTTTCACACTGCACATAAAATGGCTCTTGGTAACAACCCTTCTTCATTCCTCAAGAAAGCTCAGAAATCTCAGAATGTGTTGAACAATGGAAAACCTTTGCATGAACCCATAATTGTTCGTGATTCTCTTGAAACGTTGGAACTATCTGAGGAGAGTAGATCAAAAATGAAACAAAAGAATCCAGATCTTAAACCGATTGATTATAACAAATGGAACAAAATTAATGGAATTACTTTTGTTAATCAAAAAGAAAAGTCAAAGTTTTCCATCACACCAAGTGTTTCAAACAAAGTGTCAACACCAGTTTCAAAACCAGTTTCAAAACCAGTTGTAGTTTCCAAATCTCTTTCGAAAATCGAACAAATGTCTTCAAACAATCCTTTTAACACAAGTGATACTAGAAGCATTTTAGATGACGTTAAAACTAGAATTGGGTATCTTCAAGAGACTGTTAAAACTAAAACCAATATTACAACAAACATCTGGTTTAATAGTTTTGATAATGAACAGAAAAAGTTTTTTGAAACTCTAATTGCCCCTCAGCTGAATGCCATCAGTGCAAGGGTAATTCATGTTGAACAAGCACATTTGAAAGAAACAACTGACTTTGTCAAGGACCATAAATCCCTGGTAAAGCAAGCTAATGAAAGTGTTGAACACATCAAAGTTTTGGAAAATTTGAATGATTCTCTCTTCGAAGATGTTATGTCTACCGATATCATGTCCATCATTTTTCAAACATATTCTGTTGAAGATCATGAAAGACTCCAGTCTGAGACCTCCGCAATTGTTTCAAAATATGAAAATGCTCTTGAAAAACTTGAAAAAGAAAATATCTCATATTTTAAACAGCTTGATCGAAAATCTGAGGAATGCAAGTATGACAAATTGTCGTATGAGCGTGCCTACAAGGACATGCAAGAGCAAAATGATCTTTTGAGAGCTCAGCTGGGATGTCTAAAAGGAAAGGCTGTGGATACTAAGTTTGCAAAACCATTGACTGAGGAGAAAACAAATGTTCCCAAACCGGTTTTCAAACCAAAAATGTCTATTTCTCAGTTTTCTCCAAAAGTCAATGAGAAAAATGATTTGTCAAAAACAGTCACTCCACAGACTTTGCCTATTAAAAAGAGAATTATCAAAGGTTTTGAAAAACCTGTTTTTGATAAAGAAAATGTGATTACACCTGGCATTTCTAAGACTAGTACACGGAATGTGACCAAAAATACAGTTAAAGAATCTGTTGGTTCTAACAAAATGGTCAACAATCACTATCTAGAAGAAGCTAGGAAAAATGCATAGACTCGAAAAGATGGAATTCTAGGTGAAACATCTAGGGTGATGAATTCTACAAGATTTCAAGGCACTTCTAGTAGTAGTAAACCATTACCTAGGAACACTCTACAAAAGACTAGGGATTGGCTTACATCTAAGAGTAGTTGCGCAAAAGAAAATGCTATGCCCTTAGAAAACAACACTAGAACTTCTAAGTCTTTTTCGAACAAGAATCAATTTCCAAAATACTATAGTGACAAAGTTAAAGCTGCTGTTTTAAACAAGAATATTGAATTTGTCTGTACTACATCTAAAAAATGTGTCTTTTCAGCTAATCATGAAGCCTGTGTCTCACAATATCTCAAGAAAGATAATTCTCGTGCCAAGGCACAATCCACTAAGACACCAAATAGAAACAAGCCCGTTGATAAAATGTCAAACAAAAAGAAACCTAATAGGTGGATCTCTTCAGGACGTAGTTTTTCTAAAAATGAGTCTTCCGCTGCATCTGAAAAGAAAACAACTCCTAGATCTTACCTTAGGTGGATTCCCACGGGCAAAGTCTTCAACACAATAGGTCTTAGATGGATTCCAACAGGAAAGATTTTTCATACTTGCTCCAACACAGATAATAGTGAAACTCATCAGGATAAGGAAGTAGAAACCACTACAACCGTTGATAGTGATCACCCTCACCGTGAGGAATCTTGTACTTCTAACACTGTTATTTGTGAAAACTCTTCTTCTTTGGTTGCAGGTGAATCAAATATCTCAGAACCCAGCTCATCAGAGGGTTCCAATTCTGTAAACTCTTCTTCTTCATTCTCTCTATCTTCTATTTTTGATTTTCCATTTCTTTTATAAAACCAACAAAAGCAAAATACAAAAATAGAACATTTTCAAAAAATACAAAAACAATAGAAAATCAAAAATCCAAAAATATTCTTCTCACGACATGTCTCTCGTATAATCGATATTCTGTACGTTTCTAGAAATGTCATTCAACAATGATACGGGTATGTACAGATGCTTGAGCGAGAGTTCTTTAATTGTTTTCCAAAACATGTCGTTTCTAAAAAATTTCTTCAATAATGGCTTCCGTATACTTCAGTACGAAACCCGGACTTCAACATAATGGCTTCTGGACACATCAGTTCAGGACCCGCGCTTCAAAGAAAGGAAAGTGCTTATCCAAATCAAAGCTTTTAAATATTTTTTCAAGCGCTATTCCTAAAAACATAATGGCTTGTAAGTATTTCCGCTTGCAACCCGATCTTTACAGAAAGGAAAGTGCTATGCAAAATCGATTTTCATAAATATCGAGAACTTATCATAAAACAAATGAAGATACTTCTTCAATATCTTCAAAAGATTTTTTAAAATCTTCATCTTGCATACCATTGATTCGAAATTTTTCAAAAAGATTTTTCAAAATATCTCACATTTGGTACCAAGATAACTCCCTCTAAACCCTTAATTGATTCTAAATTTTCTATATGAAAAATATGCTTTCGTTAAGGGGAGTATTAAACCAAAATTGTTCCAAAATTCATGCTAAATCAGTTTCTCTCCAAATGCTTTTCGAAAAACATATCTTTTAATCATTTTGTTTCAAAAACATCATGGATATGCTATTTTTGAGGGGGAGAAACGTGATTAAAATGTGATCAAAAAGTTTAATGATTGTTGTTTGAATCTCAAAAGAGCTCGACTCAGTCGTAACCAATGAATTGACGAGAAATTAAAGTCAGGAAATGTACCATTTCGAGAAAATTTCTATGGACTTGACCAGGACGGGTAATAATTTCAAGCTAGTTCTCTAGTGATGTAAACGTGTCTCGAATCGGTCTAGTTCATTTAAAGTCGATCAATTCAAAAAGTGCGAACTCTACCCTCTATGTGCAGATTTCTGTCAAAACATATAAGCACATGTGAAGGGGGAGTGTTTCTGAAAATATAAAACTCTCGGAATGTTTCAAACATGTTTTCTATCATAAACACTCTGAGAGATTTTCAAGAAAAATGGTTTTATGGCAACAATAGGACAGTCATGGAGTTATAAGGTGACTAAGGATAGGGAATTCGTCCTATGATCCGCCAGAGCCGGAGGGATCTACCCAAGGACATCACAAATAGTTAGTATTAGAAGTCTGATGCGTGCCAAACAGTCAAGCTAAATCACTCAAGCCTGCCACTTGTGAATGGCAGACCGTAATCAGCTTAAAACTGCTCAAGCACGAATGCAATGAAGATCTGGGGAGTATAGTGTTTCCCCGGGTCGTTATGTCCCAGCGAGCTGTGCAATGGATCTCCCAACGTATAGTGATCGAGAGATTTGAACGAAAAAGGGATTTGAATTATGATTATAACTACAGAAAAAGCTCATAAACTACAAGGGCTTAAATGCAAATTAAAGGAAATTAAAAAGATAAAAACTATTAAATAAACGCTATCACTATTTTTAAAATGATGTTTTTGTTTTTATGTTTTTATAAAACTGAAATTAAAAACTACGCGACGTACTAAAGAAAATGTGATACTAAAGCAGTACTAATCCTAAAAATATGAAAATGACATTTTTACAATCCTAATGATAAAATAAAATTTATAAAAAAAGAAAATTATTTTTATAACTAATTATCTAATTAAAAACTATTTTTAACTATTAAATAATAACCTAAAATACAAGAAAATATGAAACAAAGCTAGAAAAATAAAATTATGACTTAGAAAAATCTAAAATATCAAAAGAGAATTTTCAAAACTATTTTTGTATTTTTCTGATTATTTTTCTATTTTCTACTAATTTAAAACTATTTTGATCTAATTTAAATGGTGAAAAATACCAAATAAAAAGGGAAAAATAAGGAAAAATCTTTTTTATGCTTTTTATATTTTTCTTAAACTGAGAAAATTGAAAAATTATTTTTTTTGAACTTTTTCTTAATTAATTGCAATTAAAGCTAATTAAAAGTGATTCAAAACTATTTTAAATCAAGAAAAATAGCAAACAGTAACCAAAATTAATGAAAAATTCAGGAAAATGCTAAAATGCTATTCTGGTTCTATGAAAAATAAGAAATGTGGTGCTTATGTGTAAAAATTCAGAGCTGCAGTGTAACTTGAATTGAGATAAGCACTTAGAAATAAGCAAACAAGCACAATAAGCAACCAAACTTCTACAGAACCTAGATTATACTCAAATAAGCTAATATAAGCTAAAACCAACTACTCCTAACCTCTGATAAGCAGTTTCACAAGATCATGAGCTAACAGATATGGACAGCAAAACAGGAAACAGGTACCAACTTTGAGCCTATGCACTAGCTTATCCAGAGAGCTTTAGCTAAAAACAGATATGAGGTCTTATAGACCTCCCAGCAAACTGCTTATAGACCAAAAATGAGACCCTAAAAAGCTCTACTGAACCATGTGCAACTGCTGCAATGTCTGCACAAATCTGATTTTAAACTCATTTTGACTTTTAAGGACAGTCTATAATTTTGACTTTAATGAGATTTGGATGCAAACTTTGAACTGATGTTAATGAGATAGGATTAAAAACAGTTATAGCAAGCTAGATTATCAGATTTTAAACCTATATGTGATGATTTGAGTCAACTGATTTCAACAGTTATGCTAATAAGAGCAGATTCAAATCATTTTGACTTTTCGTGTTATAGGATGCAATAAGATGACTAGATTGAATATACTAGTGATAATAGAGACTAAAGAAACAAAAACCTTAGATCAAAACAGCTTTGAAGACAGTTTAAGCAAGCAATCCAAACACTCCTTAATACACTGATTTGCAAAGTAAAACTAAGCTAAACACTTAACTAGCTAGAATTAATGATCACACTAAGCTAAAATAACTTAAATACAACTATTTGAACAGGTTAGAGCTTATTAATACTACAAAGACAGATTATGCATAAGAACTTTAAAATGACTTACACATGGTCCAAAGCCACTATGGCTTGAATCATGTGAACCCAAGAACCTCTAACCTATCCAAATCAACCCACTGCTTCTAAATTAACCCATTTCCATTACTGCATCAACCCATTCCAATCCTGCATCATATTTGCCCCATTTTGACTTTTGTTGACCAATGTCCAAAGGTGCATGAAACTGAGATGTGAGCTTATGGAAAGCTTTACTAAGCTAGTTGGAGCTTACTTGAGCTTAAAAATAAGTTACTAAGAGGTTTTGCATAAGATTTTTAGAGTAGAAATTTCAACAGTGGACTTGCAAAATGAAATTGAACATGAACTTAAATTGATACTTAAATAAAGTTGCAATACACTTGAACAAAGTACTTTGATACACTGAAACTGAAAAACAACAACTGAGGATCTATTTTAAGCTTAAGAATTACAAAACGACATACATTTTAGAAAAATAAACTAAGTACTCTTGGTTCTCTGTCTTCCTCTTCTTTTTATAACCAATTTGAGCTTCTCTCTCATCTCTGAAGAGTTCCCAGCATTAATCTTAACCATTGATTGTCTTGAGCTCATCTTAGCCATTAATTTGGTTTTGGCGCCAAAAAAAGGTTTTGATATCTTAGACAGGGACAAGGTGCATTAAATGCATTTGGTAGGTAGGTGAGGAGGGGGGAGACAAAGGGTGGAGTAGGGTGGATGTTGGTGGCTAGAGGTGGGATGGTTGCAGACAAGTATGTCGGGGAAGACAGGGAAATAGGGGGGCGGGTTGTTTATTTTAAACATTGGGTATTGGGTTGGGTAAACGGGTTGGGACCGGGTAAAAGGATTTGGGCCAAGTGATTATGTTTGGGCTTGGGTTAATAACTAGATCCGTTTGGTTTGTGGAAATAATAACATAAGGACCATAAGTGTAACTTCTGAAATTCCAGGGACCAAACATGTACTTTCTGAATTTATGATCTAAGGGCCTATCTTGCCATCTCAAATAATCCAAGGATCAAAATTGCCAATTTTTGAAATTCCAAGGACTAAACATGAACAATTTTAAAAATCCAAGGACCAAAACTGAAATTTCTCAAAACTTTTGGATTTTCTACCAAAGGACTAAATATGACAATTTATGATTACAAAAGGACCTTTGGTGACTTTTCTTTTAAAATAAATGCCTAGGGACTGATTTTGCCATTTTCTGAAAGTCGGGGGACTGAAACTGCCAATTATGCAAACTTTGCTCGTTTTTCATCTGATTTTGAACATTTTGCATCTGAAACATATAAAATGCAATTTTGGAATATTTTCAGTGTTTTGATGCATTTCTGAGCATTTTTAACCGTTTTGCAGTTCAGATTTGACTAAAAATGATGAGTATTTACACACTCATCAATCCCCCACACTAAACTATTGCTAGTCCCTAGCAATCTTTTGAGAAAAACTTAATGGATTTGAATCTCTTTACCAAAAGCCATTACTTCTGGAGTAGCCAAATGTTTCAGTTCAAGTAAGAACCATGGTACACCGATAACCATGTGATTTTGAGCAAACCACCAGCTTCCAACGGATTTGATTTGTCTTTACCAGAAGCCGTTTGCTTCTGGACTAGCCAACTCTTAGATAAATTATCAATATTATCTTTGGTGAGCTGATTACCAATTATGGTTTTTCCACTGCCTTTACCACAAGCCATAAACTTGCGGGCTAGCCAACTCTTCACTTTTTAGGATATGGTGAGCTGAATACCATACAATTTTGGGCAAATTGCAAGCCGTAAACGGATTTGATATATCTTTACCAAGAGCCGTTTGCTCCTGGATTAGCCAATCCTTTTTTTTATTAGACAAGGCGGACTGATAACCAATTGAGTAAGTGTAGAACACTTACTCCAAAAAAATATTTTGGCCAAAAACGGGGGAATTAGGCGGTATAATTACATGATAAAATTCGTGAGAATTCCCCCCCACACTAGAAATGAATATTGCCCTCAATATTCAAAGTACCGGCGGTTATGCCGAAACAAAGAACGTAAAAGGGAAATACTACGGCCATTATTTAGAAAGAAGATTTTTTTTTTTTTTTTTTTTTTTTGAAAGACTTATATACAAAACATGTGGGGCAACCCCCCCCCCCCCCACACTAGGGTGGTAGAAAGTAAAAAGAAGAAGCTAAACTGTCAAGTTTTGTCACACAAGCTAGCCACTTGTAAATGGCTAACCGTAACAAACTTAAGACAGCTCAGAAATATGGGTGATAACCCATATGGCATGCTACTGTTTTTGATTCCCGAGTCGCTAGCTTGACTCGATCCCCGCATTTATTGGTTCATGGGGAAAGTTTGTAAGTCCGGGACAACCATGGATGGAATGTCCTCTCCAAAGTAATGCTTCACTCGATGACCATTCACTTTAAAATTAGGACCATCGGGTTGAGATAACTCAATGGTACCATAAGGATAAACCTTAGCGATAGTGAATGGACCAGACCAGCGGGATTTTAATTTCCCCGAGAAAATCTTCAATCTTGAATTGAAAAGAAGGACTCGATCACCGACGTTGAAAACGCGGTTCTTGATTTTTGAGTCATGCATCTTCTTTGTCTTTTCTTTGTAGATCAAAGAGTTCTCGTAAGCTTGATCACGGAGTTCATTTAATTCATTCATTTGTACTTTCCGATGATCACCAGCTGTCTGAATATCAAAGTTAGCATGCTTCAAGGCCCAGTATGCCTTGTGCTCGAGCTCAACCGGTAGATGACACGCCTTCCCGTACACCAGCTTGTATGGAGTGCACCCGATGGGTGTTTTGTAAGCTGTACGGAAGGCCCAGAGTGCGTCATCTAGCTTATCCGACCAAGAGGCACGGTTTTCGCCAACCGTCCTCTCCAGAATTCTTTTTATCCCCCGGTTAGAAACTTCCACTTGCCCACTTGTTTGTGGGTGGTACGCAGTGGAGAGACGGTGAGTTACACCATACTTTTGCATGACTCTGTCAAATTGGTCATTGCAAAAATGCGTACCACGATCACTGATTATGGCTCGTGGAGTTCCAAACCTAGGAAATAAGGATTTCAAGAATTTCACAACAACTCGGGCATCGTTGGTGGGTAAAGCTTTAGCTTCAACCCATTTTGACAAGTAGTCAACGGCCACGAGTATGTATTTGTTACCACCGGAAGAAGGAAATGGCCCCATAAAGTCAATGCCCCATATGTCAAAAATCTCACACACTTGAATGGCGTTTTGCGGCATTTCATTCCTTTGTGAGATATTCCCGTGACGTTGACAAGCGTCACAGGTTTTGACGAATTCATGGGCATCCTTATAGATTGTGGGCCAATAGAATCCGGAATCAAACACCTTCTTGGCGGTGTAGTTGGGGCTATGATGTCCCCCAGTAGGTCCAGAATGGCAAGCCTTGAGAATGTTAATAGCTTCCTGACCATATACACATCGCCGGATGACTTGTTCCGCACAAATTTTAAACAAGTAGGGGTCGTCCCAGAAATAATGTTTCACATCCTTAAAGAATTTGTTTTTCTGTTGGGACGACATCCCTTTTACCACAAAGTTACCCGCATGGTAGTTTGCAAAGTCAGCAAACCATGGGGTAGAAGAGTCTCCACGAAAAGAAACCACATTGAGTGTTTCGAGAGGAAATGTTTCATTAATTTCCTTTTTCTCGAACACATTTTGGTGAGGGTTCTCTAATCGGGACAGATGATCAGCAGCCAGGTTCTCAGCTCCTTTTTTATCACGAATAATGATATCAAATTCTTGTAGGAGGAGAACCCAACGGAGCAATCTCGGCTTTGCATCTTGTTTTGCAAAGAGATATTTGAGTGCCGAGTGATCCGTATACACCACGCATTTGGTCAATATAAGATATGGCCGAAACTTCTCAAACGCATACACCACAGCTAATAGTTCTTTTTCTGTAGTGGTGTAATGGGTCTGAGCTTCAGTCATAGTTTTGCTTGCGTAGTGGATCGGCTGAAAATGCTTGGTTTTGCGTTGCCCCAGGACTGCACCGATAGCAAAGTCACTTGCATCGCACATGAGCTCGAAGGGTAAATCCCAGTCGGGGGCAACTAGAATGGGTGCTTCCGTAAGCTTTTTCTTCAATGTTTCAAAAGCTTCGATGCACTCAGGAGAAAAGATAAAAGGAGCATCTTTTTCGAGAAGATGGGTCATTGGCCGAGCGATTTTAGAGAAATCTTGTATGAATCTACGATAAAACCCGGCATGACCTAGAAAACTCCTAATACCTTTAACGGTAGTAGGATGAGGTAATTTAGCAATAACATCAACTTTTGCTCTATCTACCTCAATCCCGTTCTTGGAAATCTTATGGCCAAGGACTATGCCTTCTTTGACCATAAAATGGCTCTTCTCCCAATTTAGACATAGATTGGTGTCTTCACACCTTTTTAGCATTTTGTCTAAGTGGGAAAGACATGTATGAAACGAGTCCCCAATGACCGAGAAGTCATCCATAAACACCTCCATAGTCTCCCCGATCATGTCGTGGAAGATTGCCATCATACATCGTTGGAACGTGCGAGGAGCATTACATAAGCCAAAAGGCATACGTCTATAGGCAAACGTCCCGTATGGGCAGGTGAATGTGGTCTTTTCTTGATCCAGTGGATCAATGGGGATCTGAAAGTAACCCGAGAAACCATCAAGGAAACAATAGTATTCGTTCCCTGCTAATCTCTCAAGCATCTGGTCCATGAAGGGTAGAGGAAAATGGTCTTTACGGGTGGCTTCGTTTAACTTGCGATAGTCAATACACACACGCCATCCCGTAACCAATCGAGTTGGAATTAACTCGTTTTCTTCATTCGTGACAACAGTAATGCCACCCTTTTTTGGAACGCAATGAATTGGGCTAACCCAAGGACTATCAGAGATAGGGTAAATCAAACCGGCATCAAGAAGTTTGAGAACCTCTTGTTTGATAACCTCGTGAATCTTAGGATTCACCCTCCTCTGATGTTGGACTGCTGGCTTGAAGTCATCCTCCATTAAGATTTTGTGAGTACAAAACTCAGGGTTGATACCCTTAATATCGGAGAGTTTCCAAGCAATTGCTTGCTTGTGTGACTTCAAGACCTTTATGAGAGCAGTTTTCTCCTCCTTAGTTAAATCCTTAGCAATTATGACGGGTAATTTATCATCACCCTCCAAGAATGCATACTCAAGATGAGGAGGTAGGTCCTTGAGTTCAACTTCGGGAAATTCATCAGTAGATGTTTGCACTGATTTGATTTCCTCAATCGTGATTTCTTTCGAAGGGAGTGAAGGTAATGGATCTTCATTAAGCAATTGCTCAAGATAAAGAATATCCCCCTCCGAATCATATACACCATCAATTCCAGGCGGAATTGATTCGTCAGTAGCAAGAAATTCATCGATCTCTTCCAGAAGGAAGTTACCTCCCTCAAACGGAGTGAGAGAGGGGGAAGAGTCGGCAATGATAGGTTGAGAAGATGTGGTGGAATTGGAATTCCCACTCACAGAATTATGAAGATAACCAAGAAACTCTTGAGAGTACTCCTCTGAAGCAATATCAATTAAATCGACTCGATTGATTGATTCAGTATCATAATTTGAGGAGTACCTCGAAGTTTGATCGAGGTTAAAGGTAACAGCTTCATTACCCACACGTAAAGTGATCTCTTGCTCGAATACATCGATAAGAGCACGGCCCGTCCTCAGGAATCCCCGCCCAACAATGAGGGGAACTCGAGGATCGGCATCGAAATCAACAACAACGAAGTCAGCTGGAAATTGGAACTTTCCTACTTTCACAAATACATCCTCGGCGATGCCAAGAGGACGCGAGATAGAACGATCTGCAAGCTCAAGAGTCATGCAGGTAGGAATAAGTTCCGGAAGAGAAAGTTTCTTCCACACTGAATAAGGCATCAGATTGATGCTTGCACCAAGATCAGCGAGGGCAAAGCATTCAATCATCCCAGGAAAAACACAAGGAAGAAGAAATTTTCCGGGATCTCCTAGCTTCTCGGGAAGCTTCTTTAACAAGACTGCTGAGCAATTCTCATTCAAAGGAGTCTTAGCCATTTCAAACAGCTTTTCCTTGTTGCTCAACATGTGTTTTAGAGTAGATGCAAACTTGGGCATCAACATGATGGCATCCGCGAAGCTTATGTCAAAGTGAAGTTCTTGGAAATTTTGAAAGAATTTTTCCATCTGATGACTAGCTTTCTCGCGGAGCTTTTGCTCATGTAAACGTGAGGGATAAGGAATAGAAGTTTTGGATTTAGGGCTACCAACTGGAGGTTCAAAAACTACTCCAGGATTGGTCTTGGGTTTCGGGACAACCTGAGGATGGACATTGTTGGTACCTCCGTTATTAGTAGGAAGTTCCTTGTCCTTTGTCGCCTCAGGTTCGCTTTCCACTACCTTCGGGAGAGGGGAAGAAGAGGTAGTAGGAATAGCGGGTCCAGCATAAGAAGCACCACTTCTGGTTGTGATCGCCTTTGCATCGCCCCTCGGATTAGCGATCGTGTTGCTAGGTAAAGTACCTGAGCCCGAGGGTCGATCATTTAAAGACTTCTTAATGTCAGCAATCTGGCTAACCAACAACCGATTCATTTCTTCTTGGGATTTCATGAATTGTTTCAACAACTCATCAGATGATGGTCCAGTTGGAACAATGGCTTGAGTTTGCACAGGAAAATTCTGGCCTCTATTGTTAGGATTAGGGCCTTGATTCTGAAAATTTCCTTGATTATTGCCATGAAAATACCCTTGGTTGAAATTTCCCTGACCTGGGTTTCTATTGAAATTTCCTTGGTGTTGGAAATTTTGATTTTGATTTTGAAAACCGTTGTTTTGACTGAAATTACCTTGGTTTTGGAAACCTTGGTTTGGTCTATTCTGATTTTGATTACGGTTTTGATTGAAACCGGGAGGTCCAGGGTAGTGGTTAGGACGGTGGTTCGGGTCTATAGGAGCACGATATTGATTGCCTCCTTGATTAGACATCCCGCCCACAGCATTGGCTTCAAAAGGGTTACCGTCGGTGGCCATACAATTATAGTAAGCATGGGGGCCACCACAGGTAACACAGACTTCCACTTTCTTAACTTCAGCAGGAGGTGAAGTTTGTGGAAAAGAGACTTTCTTTTGGTTGGAGAGAACCAAAGCTTGGATAGCTTCCGTGAGTTTGTCAATCTTAGCATCGGTGCTAGATTGACTCACGGGCGATGAAGAAGAAGAAGGACCAACACTGACTTGGGAAACAACCGGCTTGCTTCGTGCAGTGCGGACTTTAGACTTGTTTTCAATTATCGCTAAAGCTTCTTTGACAGTTTTGCTTAGGAAATTTCCTCCCGCGGAGGAATTGAGAGAATCTTGATCAGATTGACTCACTCCATTGTAGAAAGTATCGAGTTGCATCAACTCGGAGAAACCGTGGTGAGGACATCTGCGAAGCAATTCCTTGAAACGATCCCACGATTCACTGAAGGGTTCATCAAACTTTTGAGTGAATTTGATGATTTCATTTTTTAGACTCGTGGTTTTGGAAGGTGGATAGAATTCATTCACAAATTTCTTCACCAGATCTTCCCATGTCTCAATAGACTGAGGGGGTTGTTTTTCAAGCCAAATCCGGGCTTGTCCCTCAAGAGAAAATGGGAACAGAAGAAACTTAACAGCATCAGTAGGGACATTCTTATACTTGATGGTAGATGCAATCTTGTTAAACCATCGAATATGAGCATGAGGATCATCCCGCTCAAAACCATAGAACTGATTTGAGGTTACAAGATTCAGTAACCCGGTTTTGAGTTCAAAATTTTCAGCCACGATGGCTGGTACAACGATAGCATCTCCATACCCGTCGATGGGTGCCTGGAGAAGCTCACACATAGGGCGTTCTTCCGCCATGATAACGGAAGTAGTGTGAGCAGTCCGGATCTCAGATCCGACTGAAGGAGCAGAAAGTCTACGAACACGCCTTCTTGGAATCTTGACAAGCTCACGAAATGGGCTCACAGATCTAGAAGACCGAGTGCGCATACACTAGAGTTAACTCTAAGGAAACTCAGAGTTAAGGAGAGAAATGGGAATTATGAAAATCTTTCAGATGAGAATGAGAATTATGAAGACGTTTTATAAAAATTGGGGTGAGAAGAATCTTTGTGGGTTTTCTGGTTCTGAAACGTAGATATCACAACAAAATCAATTAACACAAAATCGAGGCAAAACAACAGTGAACTTAACCAATAATCACAAGATGAATGGCTTCTTTGAAAAAGGTACACCAATCACAAGGACACAAAGGCAAGTTTTAAATCTTTAGTTCGGGAACTTATTATGGTCGCACCCCCAGTTAGGTAGTGCACTGCCTTGGTTTGCGGTGGTAATCTTTTAAGTTGTTATTTATTAAAGAAAACGACGAATCTTTTTGTATTTTTATTTTTGATACATATATAGAAACAAAAGGAAAAATATTTTTGTGTTTTATACGTTTTTAGCTGTTTTTGGGTTTTTGGATTTTTTATAAGAAAGTATGGATATATATATAGATGATAGATGGATGATATGAACAAATGAGTGAGTATTCAAACAACTAATCTGCTAAACGGAAGATAGATCAGCACAGCTCCCCGGCAGCGGCGCCAAAAATTTGATGCGTGCCAAACAGTCAAGCTAAATCACTCAAGCCTGCCACTTGTGAATGGCAGACCGTAATCAGCTTAAAACTGCTCAAGCACGAATGCAATGAAGATCTGGGGAGTATAGTGTTTCCCCGGGTCGTTATGTCCCAGCGAGCTGTGCAATGGATCTCCCAACGTATAGTGATCGAGAGATTTGAACGAAAAAGGGATTTGAATTATGATTATAACTACAGAAAAAGCTCATAAACTACAAGGGCTTAAATGCAAATTAAAGGAAATTAAAAAGATAAAAACTATTAAATAAACGCTATCACTATTTTTAAAAATGATGTTTTTGTTTTTATGTTTTTATAAAACTGAAATTAAAAACTACGCGACGTACTAAAGAAAATGTGATACTAAAGCAGTACTAATCCTAAAAATATGAAAATGACATTTTTACAATCCTAATGATAAAAGAAAATTTATAGAAAAAGAAAATTATTTTTATAACTAATTATCTAATTAAAAACTATTTTTAACTATTAAATAATAACCTAAAATACAAGAAAATATGAAACAAAGCTAGAAAAATAAAATTATGACTTAGAAAAATCTAAAATATCAAAAGAGAATTTTCAAAACTATTTTTGTATTTTTCTGATTATTTTTCTATTTTCTACTAATTTAAAACTATTTTGATCTAATTTAAATGGTGAAAAATACCAAATAAAAAGGGAAAAATAAGGAAAAATCTTTTTTATGCTTTTTATATTTTTCTTAAACTGAGAAAATTGAAAAATTATTTTTTTTGAACTTTTTCTTAATTAATTGCAATTAAAGCTAATTAAAAGTGATTAAAAACTATTTTAAATCAAGAAAAATAGCAAACAGTAACCAAAATTAATGAAAAATTCAGGAAAATGCTAAAATGCTATTCTGGTTCTATGAAAAATAAGAAATGTGGTGCTTATGTGTAAAAATTCAGAGCTGCAGTGTAACTTGAATTGAGATAAGCACTTAGAAATAAGCAAACAAGCACAATAAGCAACCAAACTTCTACAGAACCTAGATTATACTCAAATAAGCTAATATAAGCTAAAACCAACTACTCCTAACCTCTGATAAGCAGTTTCACAAGATCATGAGCTAACAGATATGGACAGCAAAACAGGAAACAGGTACCAACTTTGAGCCTATGCACTAGCTTATCCAGAGAGCTTTAGCTAAAAACAGATATGAGGTCTTATAGACCTCCCAGCAAACTGCTTATAGACCAAAAATGAGACCCTAAAAAGCTCTACTGAACCATGTGCAACTGCTGCAATGTCTGCACAAATCTGATTTTAAACTCATTTTGACTTTTAAGGACAGTCTATAATTTTGACTTTAATGAGATTTGGATGCAAACTTTGAACTGATGTTAATGAGATAGGATTAAAAACAGTTATAGCAAGCTAGATTATCAGATTTTAAACCTATATGTGATGATTTGAGTCAACTGATTTCAACAGTTATGCTAATAAGAGCAGATTCAAATCATTTTGACTTTTCGTGTTATAGGATGCAATAAGATGACTAGATTGAATATACTAGTGATAATAGAGACTAAAGCAACAAAAACCTTAGATCAAAACAGCTTTGAAGACAGTTTAAGCAAGCAATCCAAACACTCCTTAATACACTGATTTGCAAAGTAAAACTAAGCTAAACACTTAACTAGCTAGAATTAATGATCACACTAAGCTAAAATAACTTAAATACAACTATTTGAACAGGTTAGAGCTTATTAATACTACAAAGACAGATTATGCATAAGAACTTTAAAATGACTTACACATGGTCCAAAGCCACTATGGCTTGAATCCTGTGAACCCAAGAACCTCTAACCTATCCAAATCAACCCACTGCTTCTAAATTAACCCATTTCCATTACTGCATCAACCCATTCCAATCCTGCATCATATTTGCCCCATTTTGACTTTTGTTGACCAATGTCCAAAGGTGCATGAAACTGAGATGTGAGCTTATGGAAAGCTTTACTAAGCTAGTTGGAGCTTACTTGAGCTTAAAAATAAGTTACTAAGAGGTTTTGCATAAGATTTTTAGAGTAGAAATTTCAACAGTGGACTTGCAAAATGAAATTGAACATGAACTTAAATTGATACTTAAATAAAGTTGCAATACACTTGAACAAAGTACTTTGATACACTGAAACTGAAAACAACAACTGAGGATCTATTTTAAGCTTAAGAATTACAAAACGACATACATTTTAGAAAAATAAACTAAGTACTCTTGGTTCTCTTTCTTCCTCTTCTTTTTATAACCAATTTGAGCTTCTCTCTCATCTCTGAAGAGTTCCCAGCATTAATCTTAACCATTGATTGTCTTGAGCTCATCTTAGCCATTAATTTGGTTTTGGCGCCAAAAAAAGGTTTTGATATCTTAGACAGGGACAAGGTGCATTAAATGCATTTGGTAGGTAGGTGAGGAGGGGGGAGACAAAGGGTGGAGTAGGGTGGATGTTGGTGGCTAGAGGTGGGATGGTTGCAGACAAGTATGTCGGGGAAGACAAGGAAATAGGGGGCGGGTTGTTTATTTTAAACATTGGGTATTGGGTTGGGTAAACGGGTTGGGACCGGGTAAAAGGATTTGGGCCAAGTGATTATGTTTGGGCTTGGGTTAATAACTAGATCCGTTTGGTTTGTGGAAATAATAACATAAGGACCATAAGTGTAACTTCTGAAATTCCAGGGACCAAACATGTACTTTCTGAATTTATGATCCAAGGGCCTATCTAGCCATCTCAAATAATCCAAGGATCAAAATTGCCAATTTTTGAAATTCCAAGGACTAAACATGAACAATTTTAAAAATCCAAGGACCAAAACTGAAATTTCTCAAAACTTTTGGATTTTCCACCAAAGGACTAAATATGACAATTTATGATTACAAAAGGACCTTTGGTGACTTTTCTTTTAAAATAAATGCCTAGGGACTGATTTTGCCATTTTCTGAAAGTCGGGGGACTGAAACTGCCAATTATGCAAACTTTGCTCGTTTTTCATCTGATTTTGAACATTTTGCATCTAAAACATATAAAATGCAATTTTGGAATATTTTCAGTGTTTTGATGCATTTCTGAGCATTTTTAACCGTTTTGCAGTTCAGATTTGACTAAAAATGATGAGTATTTACACACTCATCAAAGTCCTTAGGTATGACTGAAAAAAAGGAGTAATGTGAGAAAGGAGAAAGAAGGGGTTGAAGAATTAAAAAGAAATGTAATGAAAAAGGGTGAAAAGAAATAGCCCTCCATATTCAACCTTAGGGCAGAAACCGGGTTCAATTCATCTGCTACTAGTTGTCACTAGATGACACTGGTATTGAAGACAAAGACGTCATGGACCCAGTGACGCACTGCACTAAACCTTCTAGCCACTCAATTCCTCTTAAAAGGATTTGTTTCATTCTCACTGGGAACCCTACATAATCTATCGACTTTCTCTTAGAGATCGTTGGTATTGTAGAAGGAGACCCTCTCCCTAGTCTCCGCTCAGGAAAACCAAAATGCACTAATCGAGTCTAGAGCCACGAGATTCATCAAAAGATCTCATAGGAACACTTGACATGACATCGCCTGTTGTTCATCAATAAGGACACAAGTGATATATTCTAGAGTCCTACGCAGATCTTAGCAATCTGCCAGAACATTTATGAGGGGAGTTACAACTGTAATCCTCAGTGATTGAATGGAAATTCCTGCCAGGGTCAACATCAAGCAGCCCTGACAGCAGGTCACTTTGGTAATTCTCCGTGGATTACCCTTAGTATGTCTCAAACGGTCTACAGTCGTGAGGTGATGCTTCGGTGTACCTCAGCGACTCATCTGAACTGTAGATGTACTTCGGTACATCGCGTTATCTCACTTGTGGGACTCCAGTTCAGGAACGGCCTCTGTGAGAATTAGAGACGTGTTTTCACACTATGCTATTAACACCCTCGAAATTCAAGCTTGTAAGTGCCAAAATCCGCTTATTACTAACCTGTTTTTATGTTTTCTTCTTATGGAAGCTCCGAAGCGGATGGATCGTGCAGACTCTCCACATGCTCATACCAACAACACATGAATGTTCTCATCAAAATCAAAGGCAACTCAAAGTTAAAGATGATTCTTCGTCAATGTCAAAGAATCTACAAAGTGTAAAGACTCGAGAACTACGTCATTGGTAAATCAAAGTCAAATAGAAGTGTGAGCATGGTGGAGAAAGACGTGGAGACACCTAACCAACGAAGTTGACAACGGCAGACAACCACTTTAACTGATCACAAAGCATGAAGGAACAAAGAATTAAGACTATTCTATATCTACTCACAAAGTTCAAGCTCAAAAAGATTAAAGACCTATTCAAGTGGAGCATCTTTTGAATGACCACCCCTTAGGGGGAGATTGTTAGCCTTGATTATTTTTATTAGAAGTGATGGTCATTCACGATTAGGAACTTTGTAATGTGTGTTAGATATCGTGATAGAATAGTCAACGGGCTCGTGGATTGGGCTAAGCTAATTGGGCATTAGTTAAGATAAGCTAGCCTTGTATAAGTCCAAGTAACCCAATCTATGTCCAAGCCCATACGAGGCCCATGGCCAAGCCTTAGGGCATCATCCTCTCTTACTATAAATACCCCTCAAGTATGTCATTTGAGGGGTGTGCTTGAGTGTGTGTGTGTGTGTGTGTTTTCCTTTGAAGCAATATAACATCTTATTTTTTTCATCTTTCTTCTCTCTATCTCTCTAAACATACACGATTTACATCATTCAAGTCACCACGTTCTTAT
Source organism: Chrysanthemum seticuspe (assembly GCA_019973895.1). Classification (NCBI taxonomy): domain Eukaryota; kingdom Viridiplantae; phylum Streptophyta; class Magnoliopsida; order Asterales; family Asteraceae; genus Chrysanthemum; species Chrysanthemum seticuspe. Next base: position 326,107,335 of record BPTQ01000008.1, on the reverse strand, counting down.
TCTTTCTTCCTTACGCATATCCTCAGTTTGTGTTTAACGTGATATAAGTGTTGGGTTTGTGATAAGGTTGATATATCTTCGGTCCTAACAGATAATCATTGCTTCTTACTAGTACCTTTTCGAGAACTTTTGTCTTAATATATTCTTTTACCAGGTTCATCATTTCCGTCATCTTTTCCTGCGTTTCCTCTCTTTGCCTATAAACCTCCTCTTCAAATTTTGCTAATCTCTCCGTATGAGCTGCCATGTACTCCCTCATTTGTTCTTTAAAGCTTGGTGAGAGTGGTATTGGGGAAGTAGAACGGAAGCGCCGTTCAGAATTAAGATTTTGCTCACGACTTGGGGATTCCGAGAAAGGTGTTGGGTGGTTGGTGGAATTGGCGGAATTGACTATTTCCTGAGGGATTTGTACGGGGGCTCTCTTATGCCTTTCTATCAGATAATCAATCCTTCTCTCAAGAGCACTCATTTGCTCTTCGGTGACGTTCGAAGATTCAAGAGGAGTTGATATGGCATTAACCACTTTAACGGGGGTTTCAGGGGATTCATTCCAATCTTCGTAGCTTCGATCGGCAAGCTCTTCTATAATATCCCAAGATTCCTCTGCGATAAAGTCGCTAAGCCTTCCACCGGCGGCTTAATCAATGGATCGCCTTGTGATGAAATCGGTATGGTCATAGAAGATTTGGATTTGAAGCCAAAGATCAATACCATGATAAGGGACTTTATGGAGTAAGTCCTTGAATCGAGTCCATGCTTTGTAGAGAGATTCGCCTTGAAGTTGTTGAAACGTCAAGATGTCTCGTCTTAGTTTAGTAGTTCTCCCCGGTGGGAAAAATTGAGCAAGGAAGCGAGAGGTGAGGTCATCCCAACTTGAGATGGAGCCGGCGGGAAGTCGCTCAAGCCAATTACTAGCTTGGTCCCGCAGAGAGAATTGGAAGAGACGCAGATGTGTGGTCTCCCGAGTAGTAGCATCGAGGTTGATGGAATTTAAGGAAGTCCTTAAGACGCTGATTAGGATCTTCGGAACGAAGTCCATGGAATGTACATCCGTTTTGCACCAACCGGATGGTGTCGGATCGCAGGGCCGTAGTTTGGGCTTGGTCGGGAAGCTCAATGGTGTTCCTATAGCCTAGGTGGCTTGGTCTCGAGTATTCACCAAGAGTACGGCCTCTTGGCGGGTCATTTGGTGGTAGGTTGATGAATGGTGGTTGGTTATCACCTTCCATGATGAAAAGTGATGGGGTTACTAACAAAGGTCACGAAGAAGGGGGATAGACTATGAGGAAGCTAAAAAATAGGAAAAAAAGCTTTCTTGATAGGAATCAAGCAAGGAAACCTAAACGAGGTGGACTCCTAACTAGCTATTCTATTCCCCGGCAGCGGCGCCAAAAACTTGATAACGCTACACGCGTCGTTTGGGGTCTAAGAACTTCCTTTTCGTCGAGCAAGTTTTTCAACACCCTAGGCAGTGAACCTAATCGTTGTAGTGTAGTATTAGGGTAAGCCACGGGAATTGATATCATTCTCTAGGTGAATAGGAATGCTAGTGAGAAGTTACTACGCTAAGGTTGGGGTTGAGGAAGATTATTTTTTATCTTTTTATTTTTTGGAAATGGAAAGGGTACGAATCTCGGGGTTTGGATTTGGGGGGTTGGTATTTCTACCGATTACTCTACTCATCTAATTATCTAATCTAGTGGGTAGTCTATGTCTAATTATTGTGCGCTCGTATGATGATTTAAAGATGTGTTTACTTAGGTTTTATTACTCCTTAATTATCTCCTATTGATGGTTGAATTGTCACGTCCTTATTCTTAATCGCGTTGTGTGTCTAAGGTCGTAGGGTATGCGTTTATCCCTAACTCTTTGAAACTACCAAAGGTTATTGCCTACAAAATCTCTAGGATTTATAAACTTAACACTAAGGTACTCTTCGGATGGTTTAGCCTACAATGACTCTAGGTAACTATAAGCTAAGGTTCAAAAAGATTAATCAAGCATTAACTACACAACGAATGACCTATCTCAATACTAGATCATTAACAATTAAGATAAGAGACAACCAATCAATATTCAATAATTAATTTTCATATTCCCTAAGCAAACACACAAGTAAATTAGCCAGACATGGGAAACATGCAAGCATACACACAATCAAAGGAAGACATAATTAAATTAATGAAGTAAAACACTTATCTTGATGTAAGATAGGGTATGGAACCCTAAAATACTGTACAAGACAGTCTTGGTTCGGTTTAGGTTTTTACTCCAAAGACTACACACTGAAAACTAAAAAATTCGGATTCAATATATAAGATTACACATGCGACGGCGTCACCCTTTGATTTGTGATGCCGTCGGGTCGCCGTTATTAGGGTTTCGTCTTGGCCACGTTAGTCTTGCGACGGCGTCACCTTATGCTTGTGACGTCGTCTGGATCAAATCTAGGCCGTCTGAGTTGCGACGCCCTACTCTTTTAAAACCTGAAGCCGTCACTTGTAAATGAGCAATTTGGTTACTGAGTCGTCACAAAACTTGTCCGACGGCGTCGCTAGTTGTGCCTGACGCCGTCCCCTTTAGTTCCAGCAGCCTGAGTGTCTCGATTCTTGACTTTGGCCATTTTCTTCGTATATTCGCGCCTTTTCGTCCGAATAAGTGTCATTCCCGCATTTTGCCTTCAAGATACCTAAAAAGTGAAAAGGAACGATATTAAGTAATAACGGATACAAAAGTGATCAAATAAGGGCTTAAACGACCCCTCAAAAAGGTACATTTTAAAACCTTATCAGATGCTATGTTTAGTTGTTATGTGAAGAAAAAAAAGTGATTCGAAAAGAAAAAAAAAGTTATTTGTTGATTGTAAAGTGCGATGTTATAAGCACTATGTTTATGAGCTCATTATAGATTTAGTATCGAGAAGGCCACCTTGGTCACATTTGAAGAATGAAGTTGGTAATTGCGCCAACAGTTGAAGAACAGGTAATATGCCCATCATGACGTCCTCTAATGGCACATCTACCTGGTATATCATGATCCGGTTTCTTAGCTTTAAAACTTGAACTTTGGATGAACGGTAAGCGGTGATGACTTGGTTATAGATTTAGACTATTTGCTTGTTATTTTTATTTTTACACCAATTATATCCAATGTCTTATCCTACCCTTTAGTCATGAAGCATGTCTAGGTGATGCAACGAGCAATCTTTGGTGTCTTGTCCATGGATTTGGTCATGTATCATTGATTTTTTCCATTTCGCCATGACATGTTAGTAATGACAGCTCACCTTTAACCTTTGTCGTGTCTACCCATATTGCCTTCGAGAATTGTTTAGTCCTTAACTCTAGTGGTGGAGATTTGTGTAACCGCCAAGCTTATGATAGAATACATGCTATGACTATGCGTTGAGTGATCACCCCGAAATTGACACTTAGAATATTTGAGAGATTTGAGTGTTTTGTTCCCATTTCGTGAGGTGTTCGGCTTTGTTTTATTCTAGCATAAGGGATTTGTAAACTTATATTTTCCAGGTAATGGGAGATATCTTTTTAGGAATCTATCTAATAAGGTCTACTTAAGGGCAAGTAGAGTTCAAGTGGGGGGATATTTGATAACATCAAATAGTCATGAATATTAAGTGTCAATTTCCCCCGATAATGCTCGTATTCTATATCTTTTATATGGATTTACGCTTGTTTTCCTCTATATTTCACTTTCAGGTAATTTAGAAGCATTGGAGCTAATGAGACGCGGATTTGGAGAGTTTATTGAAGATATATGATAGTTGATCTGCGCAAAACCGTCAAGTCAAATAGACTTAAAACAGCTTAAACACAAATGCAATGAAGTCCTGGAGAATAGATTAAATTCCCGGGTCGTTAAGTCCCACGGAGACTCAATGGTGTGTTAAACACTGATTCAGACGATAGGATGATCACTAATGATAGCGATCAGAAAGGATTGAATAGGATAATTACACTAAAGAAAAAGTTTATAAATTAAAGCGACTTAAATGCAAATTAAGAAAATTAAAAAGTTAAAAGATATTAAATAAACGCTATCACTATATTTAAAGTGATGAACGTTTAAAACCTAAAACTTAAAACTTACGTTTAAATAAAAATAACGTAAACGTACAAAATAAAAAGTGAAACTTACACAATATAAATCCTAAAAATATGAAAAATACATTTTTACAAACCTAATGATAAAAGAAAATTTATAGAAAAGGAAAATTATTTTTATGACTAATTAATTAATTATTATTAATTAAAAACTATTTTAAACTATTTAATAATACTCTAAAATAAAAGAAAATATGAAATAAGACTAGAAAAATAAAATTAAGATTTAGAAAAATCTAAAATATGATAAAACTAATTTTAAAACAGAAAATATATTTTTTAGACTTTTTATATATTTATTATTAATTTAAAACTATTTAAAACTACTTAAATTGCTAAAAAATACTTTTTAAACTAAGAAAATTATGGAAAAATACTTTTTATTACTTTAATATTTATCTTAACCTAATAAAATAGAAAACATATTTTTTTTAAGCTTTTTCTAATTTTTTTGTATTAAAAGCTATTTAAAAATACTTAAAAACTAATTTAAATTAAGAAAAATAGCAAAACAACTTGGAAAAATCTGAAAATTTCAGGAAAACTATAAAATAATATTAGAAAGCTGGGAAAAATAGAAAAACAGGGGCTTGTGTGGAAGGATTTGAAACTGATGAGCAAGAGCTTATTGAAATAAGCACTAAAACAAGCTAATAGACACCAAAAGCTACCAAACTGATCTTGAAGCTACAATAAGCTAAAATGACCAAAATGCAACTGAAAACAACAAGTTCTAACCACTGATTCACCAGTTTGATCAGATTTGATGTATGAGCTTAATGGCTAAAAACAGTGAATAGGGGGCTACTTGCAACTAGATTATAAGCACACCAATAAGCTAAAACCTAAAACTAGAACTTGGGATCTGTACTAGACCTGGTTGGGATCTTATAAACCAAGTTATAGACCTAAGTGAGCCCTGATGAGCCCTGTGCAACTTCTGAAAGTCTGTGAGAAAACTCAGCTTAAGCTGAGTTTCAGGGACAGGGCAACTGAGACCCAAAGCACAAGCTTGTTTGGAGCTTGTAAAAATATTGTAAAAATCAATAAAAATGGTAATAAGTAAACAGACCAAGAGAGGTTTTTAAAACTACAAATTTCACAAAATAAGATCCAAAAATGAATCCTAGAAAATTCCTTGCAGTTGGCTGAAAAACAGGTCTTTGCCACTTTTTGACTTTTTGACAAAACTAAAAGATTGACTTTTTCCAAGTTTGATCTTGATTTATGAACTGAAAATGACATATAGTGATGAAATGAACTTAAGGAAAGCAATGTTTATGGAATTTAAACACTAAACAAAGGTCTGCTCATTATAACTCTCAACAGTGAAAGATCATGACAGATTCTCAATCAATTTTGACTTATGGAGTTTTACAAACACAAACTACAATGGAAATAAGTTAACTAGAGCTAATGAAACTTAAAATAACAAAGGGTGAACACTGCACACACCTTTACTACAGAAAAACCAATAGAACCAAACACCCCTTATGTGACTGATATGCAATCTACACTACACAAGTTGCTGAACTAGCTTAAGTTATTGATCAAAATGAGTTTAATCAACCTTAATACAACTAATAAACAAATTAAAAACCAACCTAAACCATAAACACTGATTATGCAATATCTATAGAAAATCACTTACAAGAGGTCCAAACCACTATGGCTTTGAAAACAGTCACCAAAGAACAACTATCCTACTTAAACCAATCCATTGAGCTTGAAAACAACCCAAATTTATCACTGCATCAACCAAATATCATCACCATGCCCATTTGAGTCCCAGTTGACTTTCGTTGACCATCAATGAAACTTGTTTGAAACTGACTTTTAAGTTTACAAAAAGCTGTAAACAACTTATCTAAACCATTTTGAACTTAAAACAAATACTAAAAACTTGGACAGGAGAATTTAAAAACTGAAATTTTTAACAGTAAACAGGAAAATTGGAAATTATCTAAGAACTTGTATTGATACTTCAAAAGCTTAATACAATGATTAGTTAACTTGAAATTGATACATGGAAGCTGAAATTACACTATTTTGATTAAACTAAAACATTTAAAAAAAAAAACGACATTAGAGAAAATATAAAAACTAACTAACTCCTTTGAAACTGCTTCTATCTTCCCTTTTATGGATGAAAATTCTTCCCCACTTGTTTCTGAACTTATCCCACCACCATTGGATGAGTCAAACTGATCCCAGCCATCAATTATACTTTTGGCGCCAAAAAGTCTAGAGTAGATTTGAGCAGGTTAAAGATATTAATGGTTTTTGGGTACATGTGGAGGTGGAGGGGACATAAGGGATGGATAGGTGAGGAGGGGGGTTGAAAAGGTTGGCAATACCATCTCTGGTTTTTGGATTCAGGCAAGCTTGAGGGAGGTGAACAGTGAAAGGGGTTTTGGGCGCGCGTGAGTGGGTTTGACCACCATTTAACCAAGGCAGATATAATAAAGGGGGGGTTCAAAAAGGCTAGGTGACAGGGGTTCATAATTGGGTAAGGTCCAAAATGAGGTTTGACAAGGGATTAAATTCAAGGACCAATCTTGCCAATTCTGAAAATTCAAGGACTAATCTGCCATTTCATCAAAGTTACTTCAAGGGACCATTAATGACAAGTTTCAAAAGTACAGGGACCAAATCTGCCAAATTTGAAACTTGAAGGACTAAACTTGTAATTTTCTCAAACTTTTGATATTTTTCACCAAAGGACTAAATTTGACAACTTATGATTTAAAAAGGACCTTTGGTGACTTTACTTTTGAAATTATGTGCTCAGGGACTATTTTTGACAATTTTAGAAACTTGGGGGACTGAAACTGCAATTTTTGCAAATTTGATACGTTTTTCATCTGATTTTGATATTTTTGCATTTAAAACACATAAAACACTGATTTGTGGTATTTTGATCATTTTGATGTGTTTCTGAGTGTTTTCAGATGATTTTGCAGTTTATATTGTACAAAAATGATGAGTATTTAGACACTCATCAATAGTATGCCTATTTTGAAGTAATTACGGCCTAACTCTTCTCTCACATTACGCCGTAACAGAAGCGTGACTCAAAAAACCAACACAACTGAAGATTACGGCGTAACTCTATCTTAGGATTACGCCGTAACTAATTAGGTCAAATGATGTTCCACGCCGCTGCAAGCTACGCCGTAACTCTTTCCACAAATACGGCGTAACTATGATTTATTGAAGATACGGCGTAACTAATTCTAGATGTTACGCCGTAACCAGCTTTTCCAGAGCAAAATACGAAGATATGGATGTTACGGCGTAACTCTCAACTTAAGTTACGCCGTAACCAGATCTGGCCTATAAATACCGCCCAAAATTCTACATTTCTCATCATTCACTCCACACACAAAAGCAGAGAACGTGGGTAGGAGGCTGAAGGCAGATCTCAAGGAGCATACGGAGCCATCTCCAAGGGAGAAATCTCTCCCTAACGATAAGCATTAGCGATTTATCATTTCTTTTACTTTAAATTCATGTATTTCAATATGTTAAACATTGAATCGATTGTTTTAGTTAATATGATCGGCTAAGCCCCTCTGGTGCTAGCCTATTTATGATTCCTTAATCGTTTTGTTTATGTTAACATTGCTTCCGTATAATTGTTTCTAGTGTATGCATGCATAGTTTGTTGGTAGCTACTCTTGTTTCGGTAATTTTGAATGGCGGTAGTGTCTAGTTGCTTAGGAGATATGACCAACTGACCCTAAGTAGGTAGACTGAGTGGGAAGGGTAAGAATTGACCAACTGATGACCCTTCTTCGCTTGTGCAATTTGACCAACTGATCACCTACCGTTTGGATGAACTTAAGAAGTTAGGGATGAGTGTTTAAGATGCTAGCACCCGGGAACTCATTTTTATGAATCTTGCATGTAGCGGAACTTAATGACTTGGCTTAGGGGACTAAAAACAACTGGACTTTCAAGGGTAGTAACTTGATCTCCGGTGGAAACCTTTGCTGATAGGTTAGGACGAACTGACCAAATTCTGTCCTAGCGACTTAAACCCCCACTTGAAGCAATTGGAAGTAATTAAACGTGAACATACCATGATAGGATGAGTAACTAGGTTAGAACACTTCTCCTCTATTGATCACAACCCTTGCCTTTATTCGCTTTCCTTTATTTTCTTGTCTTTAGTTATTAATTAATCATTTCAACCTTAAAATCTGTGACACCTAGACTTAATTAGAATCCGCTCACATAGCTCTTGGGACGACCTCGATTTTACCGAATACTACACTACACACGATCGGGTACACTGCCCGTTAGTGCATTAGGGTAGACCATAGGTATAACGGACACTTATAAATATTAAAACCTGGTCAGTAAAACCTGCATCAATTTTCAAAAAGAAAATGAAGGTAGATGGAACTATTGAAAAGTTCAAGGCTAGACTAGTCATTCAGGGCTTTAAACAAAAGTCATGGATAGACTATTTTGATACTTATGCCCCTGTGGCTCGTATCAGTACCGTAAGATTTCTGATTTCTTTGGCATCTATTCACTATCTGATTATTCTTCAGATGGATGTGAAAACAACTTTCTTGAATGGTGAATTGGATGAGGAGGTTTATATAAACCAACCTCAAGGCTTAATCTTGCCTGGAAATGAAAACAAGGTGTGTAAACTGATTAAGTCTCTTTATGGACTAAAGCAGGCACCTAAGCAATGGCATCAAAAATTTGAGGAAGTGGTTTTGTCTGGCACTGACCAAAATCAGGTTGACTTGACAAAGGAATTTTTGTCATCAAGGTTCTCCATGAAGGACACGCGGGAGGCTGATGTTATCCTTGGTATAAGGATTAAACATGAAAGTACAAGAATTTCTATCTCTCAATCTCATTATATTGAGAAGGTGTTAAGGAAATTCAATTACTTTGATTGTACTCTAGTGAGTACACCTATGGATACTTGTGAGAAGCTGATGCCTAATAATGGCAAAGTTGTATCTCAGCTTGAGTATTCTAGGGTAATTGGCTGCCTGATGTATGCCATGACTTGTACAAGACCTGATATTGCATTTGCAGTGGGTAAACTGAGCAGGTATACTAGCAATCCTAGTGCTCATCACTGACAAGCAGTTCAGAGGGTACTGAAGTATCTGAAGAGAACTATGGATTATAGTCTCTCATATACTGGTTATCCTTCAGTATTAGAAGGATACACTGATGCAAGTTGGATCAGTAACACTGAAGACAATACGTCTACCAGCGGCTGGGTATTCCTACTTGGTGGAGGTGCAATTTCTTGGGCATCCAAGAAGCAAACTTGCATCACCAGTTCAACAATGGAATCTGATTTTGTGGCTTTAGCAGCTGCTGGTAAAGAAGCTGAATGGTTGAAAAACTTGCTTCTTGAGATTCCATTGTGGCCTAAACCTATAGCACCTATTTCTATCTGTTGTGATAGTGCAGCTACATTGGCAAAGGCTTATAGCCAGATGTACAATGGGAAGTCTAGACACTTAGGTGTCAGACATAGCATGATTCGTGAGCTTATCATGAATCAGGTGGTATCTATAGAGTTTGTTAGATCTCAATAAAATTTAGCTGATCACTTGACGAAGGGATTGGCTAGAGACTTGGTTTTAAAGTCTGCTAAAGGGATGGGTTTAAGTCCAATTTAGTCACTGAATGCTAGGATACCCAACTCCCTCCTAAGGAAACTTGGGAGCTGAGTTCAATGTGGAAAGCTGAACATTCAGTTGACTGGAGCACATGTTTATTTTACATCCCAAGGTTGTGCTCAGAACCTGCTGAAAAGGAGGATGAAGTCTTTAGTTCTTAATGGTTAATTTCTTTGAAAAAGTGCTTGGCAGGAGCATGAATAAAGAGGAACCACCTATGTGAATGTTGAAGTTTTTCCGCTTCAGGGAGCTTTGGACTTTTGGCTCTTACAACATTTATGAATTTGGATATGGACACATGGCTTGTATAGTGTCAGGAGCTTTTAAGTGTTTGAAAACTTGTGTGTATTTTATCTTCAGGTATTCAAATGGGTTGAAGGGTTCAATTATTAGAACACCCTGATTCTCGAATATTTGAACGTGTAATGTACTAAAATGGAAATTCAATCCTCAGGATATTTTCGTTTATGCACATGTTTTGTTTGATGTTTGTTTTTCATGCAAAGGAAGTGAACTAAATTTGGGGAGGATTGTTGGAAAATTTAGTGCACTTGTGGGATTAGTTCACACCTGGATTTGGGTTAGGAGGTACGGAGTGTACACCAATGAGGTCCCTGAATACCCTGACTCAATAGTGGTTAGTACTGGTAGTGTTGGTTACTACTGCTAATGTAGTAACTAATGGTTCCTACTGCTAGTGTGTTGGTTCCTGCTGGTAGTGTTGGTTACTACTGCTAAGTGTAGTAACTGATGTTTCCTACTGCTAGTATGTTGGTTCCTGAGGCTAGTATATTGGTTCCTACTGGTAGTGTTGCAGTGATTAATATGTAACAGCTTTGACTCATTTAATTGGTTGTTATGATTGCTTTATGACCACGTTTAATTGGTCATGTAACCACTATTCCTATGATAATGGAGGCTTATTATGGGTGATTAAATGGCCGTTAATCATTCATAAAGTCCATTGACTAGGGTTGAGTGTTCTCTACTATATATAGAGATTGTCATCATCAGTATGAGAGACAAAACCAGGAGAAACAAACAGAAAGCTAAAACACTTTTATGCGCAAGGGTTATTGATTGTGCCTAATTCAATAACTAACATTTGGTCTTATCCCAAGTAGATATTCGTATAACCCAGGCATAGGGTCGAATAGTTTACTTTGGAAAGTGATTACACGATTCCAAGTGATATCCGGTAACCTGATTTGGTCTTGCATTGCTACTGATTATCTTACCCTGTTTCTGGGCGAATAACCACCAACACAATCTGCTAAAAATGTTCCAATATCTAAAGCCTCAATGATAAAAAATGAGAACGTGTATAACCTTGACCAATTTTCATGGGTTGTGCTGTAATAAAAAATAGATCTTTTAAATAGCTTCCGGCGGCAACGGCATGGACAACGGCCACACAATTCGATCGGGAGAAGGACGAAGCAGCTAAGGTTGCAGTCACCGAATCTCCGTGTTAATACAAATAAACCGTAAAAACGTTTGTTTAAATTTAGCGATATCGTTATGTTTTGTTGATAACAAATATAGAGTTATCGTAAGTAAAATTATAAGAATACATGTTGTTTTGCAAAGTATATACATTTGGTCATTTACATAAAATGTTGTAATAATTTAATTGTTGTAATAGTTTATGTAATAGGATGGGTAATATCCAAGACCCATGACCCATACCCATGAAGCTAATCCATAACCCATGACCCATTGCATGAAATCATGTTGGGTATTATCCATGACCCATGACCCAATGTCCATGACCCATGACCCATAACCCATTTTCTAGATACATTGTATCTTGTTGGGTACCTATGACCCAAAGTCCATGACCCATGGCTCATACCCATAACCCATAACCCGGTTTGCAACCCAAAATCCGGATTGTTCTGACCCAGACTACCGGATCCCTGGTTTTGCACTAGCCGGATCCCCCAAGTGAGGAATCCGCCGGAACCGTGGGACAGAAGGCTTTTTGTGCCTATAAATAGTGAGTCATTTCTTCATTGTTACTCACCCTTCTTCTTACAATTCTCTCATATATTATCTTACTCTCCTAACCTCTGGTCATTTGATCATTCTAGTAGTTTTTCTATCTTTTGTTGTGATTCTCATATAGGTCCTTCACAAAGGCAAAATCACGCTATACTACAAGTCATCCAAGCAAAGGGTCCTTGATTGATTTGTCCATCCACAAGATTTCTCTAGCAAGATCTTGTAATTCATATTTCACATAGTTATTGTGTAATAGTTGTGTAAAGGTTTAGTTCTACCTCGTGGAAGAACTAGGTATTTAGCTTTGTACCGGAAAAAGTGTAAGCGACGTTGTGAGGCTTCTCCGCCAAGTTGAAGGATCTTGTTGACATAGTGCTTGAACTCTCGAGTGGGGTACTCGGGGAGTGGAGTAGGGCATGGAAGGTGTCCTTGTAGCCGAACCACTATAAATCACTTGTGTCGCTACTTTCTATCCTTTTACTTTACTTGCTTTCATTATTTACTTTACTTATTGTTTCATACTATCTATCCATCCATACGAATTCACATAAGGTCGAATCTAAATCTTTGAAACTTAAATTAAAATCGGTAAAAATATTCAACCCCCTTCTAGTTTTCCACAATTGGCATCAAGAGCAGGGTTTACAAAAGTTTTAAAGTAAATTGTATTTTAAAAACTTTTCGATCACAATGAGTTTTGAAAACTATAGAGAAGGGCAATCTATGCAACGACCTCCACTACTTGAAACTAATAGTTTTATTTATTGGAAAAATAGATTTGAAACTTATGTGAAATCTAAAGATATTGATCTTTGGTATATTATTGTTGAAGCTGATTTTCAAGCAACGGTAAAAGATGATAAAACCGGCAATGAAGTAAACATTTCTCATGATCGTCTCACCGACGACCAAATATAAAAAAAATTACAAAAATAGTGAGGCAAAAATGGTTTTATATAAGCCTTTACAAAAAAGGAATTTGAAAGAATTTCTATGCATAAAACCGCTAAAGAAATTTGGAATTCATTGGTTGTAACACACCAAGGAAATCAACAAGTTAAAAACAACAAAGTTGATTTATTTGTTCAACAATATGAATAATTTTCAATATTGGATGAGGATAGTATTGATAATTCTTTTGCTAGCTTTAATGCTATTAGTACTTCATTACAAGCACTTGATGAGTCTTTTTATAGTCGTAATCATGTCAGGAGATTTCTAAGGGAGCTTCCATCAAAGTGGAGACCGAACGTGACGGCCATCGAAGAATCCAAAGACTTGTCAATCCTCACTCTCGATGAACTCATAGGCAACCTAAAAGTCTATGAGCTCGTACTCGCTAAAGACTTCGAGGTCTCAAAGGAAAAGAAAGAGAAACATACATCTCTTGCTTTAAAGGCCAAGAAAGTCTCAAGTGATGAAGAAACCTCATCGTCGGAAAGTGATGACGAAGAGTATGCAATGGCGGTACACGATTTCAAGAAGTTCTTTCGGAGAAAAGGAAGATATGTCAAGCAACCTTATGACGACAAGAAAGGGTTGCGGAAAAGCAAAGACGAAAAGAAAGTGAAGGACAAACGCAAGTGTTTTAAATGCGGGGATCCAAATCACTTCATTAGTCAGTGCCCCTAACGTGACGAACAAAAGGCGTTCGTGAGTGGTTCGTGAGTGGTTCGTGGGGAATGAGTGAGGAAGAGAACGAAGAAATTTGTCTCATGGCAAAAGACTCCAACGAGGTATGTTCCGACTCTCTTTGTTATAGTAGTTCATCGTTAGATGATGAATCCTTACATCTTGAATATGATAAGCTTTGAAAAATTAGTCTCAAAGTAATTAACAAAAACAAGATTTTGAAAAACAAAAATGAACTTTTAGAAAAGGAAGTTCTTGAACTAAAAGATAAATTAAAGAGATTAGAAAAGGGAAAGGAAGTAGATAGTGAATGCAAGCTTTGTATAGAACTTCAAACGTTAGTTGATCATCTTGATTCTAAGATTGCTAGAATAAGTACTAATACTCTTGATAAAATACTTGATAGTGTTAAAACGGGTAATAATCAAAAGGGTTTAGGTATTCAGGAACACATTGCGTCAACTAGCGAGATTAAGGAAACACAATTCGTTAAAGCAATTGAAAAACAAGCTACTGTAGTCACGGATCTGACGGATCCCTTTAAAAAGGAACCGGCTTGTGTAAATTTAGGGATCCGTGGGTCTGTACCAGTAAACAGTAGAAATAACACAACCACTTCTTCTAGAACCGATTTTGTTATTGTTAACAAAAAGAAACCAACCCATGTTACTGTTAGAAATGTCAAACAACCACCTCCCCTAAAACAAAGTCAAAGTTTTATGAAAAACAAAGGTCCATCGTTTTCTAAACCGAACACAACTATAAGAAGGCCAAACAATGTTTATCCTAGAAGTAACCACCATCAAATGGGATGGAATCCTAATACACAAAATGGTTTTCCATTTCAAAACTTTACACCTTGGAATGCTTTCTCACCATTTTCGTATATGCCTCATATGAATGAAATGCATAACACAAATGGACCCATGAACAAATGGGGACCAAACTTTTTAGTTAATTGTTTTCTTAGGTGTGCCTAAAGGTTGACTTAGATCTAGAAGAACGGATTAAGGATAGCGGGTGCACAAGGCATATGACCGGTAATAAAGCATTGTTCTCCACATACGAATCCTTCAATGGAGGAAATGTGGTGTTCGAAAATAGCAAGATCAAAATCATCGGTAAAGGTACAATCTCTCACAAATCCTTGACCATTAACGACGTATGTCACGTAGAAAACCTAAACTTTAATCTACTAAGTATAGGTCAAATATGTGATAAAAAGTGCAACGTACTCTTTAGCGAAACCGGTAGTAAAATCTTGAAAATGGTATTTTTATAGGAAGAGGCATTAGACAACATGGAGTCTATGTTATTAAAATTGGAAATGAGCCAAAATACAAGCTTTGTCTTACCTCTATGGATGATACTTCGACCTTATGGCATCGAAGATTGGGTCACGCCAATATGCGACTTCTTCAATCGCTATCATCCAAAGAACTAGTAAGAAACCTACTAAACTAAAATACGAACATCATTTTGTGATGCTTGTAACATAGGAAAACAAGTACATGCTAGTCATAAAGCTAAAAATATGGTTTCTACAACTAAGTGTCTATAATTACTACATATGGATTTATTTGGTTCATCCGCTATCCAAAGTTACGGAGGCAACTTCTATACCTTGGTTATAGTGGACGATTACTCTAGGTATACATGGACTAAATTTTTAAAGAATAAAACTCGAACGTTCGATTACTTTGAAATCTTAAGTAAGAAAATCCAAAGACAACTATGAAGTCCTATTGTGTCAATTAGAACGGATCATGGTCGGGAATTTGATAATGAAGTGCAATTCGGAGCTTTTTGTGATGCTAATGGTATTACCCACAATTTCTCGGCTCCTCGCACTCCACAATCAAATGGGGTAGTTGAAAGGAAAAATAGAACCCTACAAGAAATGAGTCGCACCATGATTAATGAGCTATCTATTCCTCAAAAATTTTGGTGCAATGCCGTCGACACATCTACCTACATACTAAACCGAGTCCTAATTAGACCATTCTTAGAAAAAACTCCATACGAGTTATTACAAGGCAAAAAGCCCTCATTAGAACACTTTTGAGTCTTTGGTAGTAAATGCTTCATACTTAATACTAAAGATTATTTAACTAAATTCGATCCAAAATCAACCGAAGGTATCTTCTAAGGATATTCTCCTAATAGTAAAGCATACGTAATACTAAATAAAGAAACCATGAAGGTTGAAAAATCTTTAAACGTAAAATTTGACGAGAGTCCACCTAAAACTACCTTACCTCTTGTTGATGACGAGTTAATCGAAAGTGAAGTCATAGAAATCAAAGAAAATATAAATAAAGAAGATGAACCATTAAACAATTAAATCATCAATGTTAAAGAGTCTAAAGATCATCCCGTAGAAAAAGTTTTCAAGTCCAAAACCAAAAAAGTCTATTTTGTTTTATATCAACCATAGAACCTAAAAACACGCAAGAAGCCATAAAAGATGAAAGTTAAGTAATGGATATGCAAGAGAAATTAAATCAATTTGTTTCTAACAATGTTTGGACACTTGTCCCTCCACCTAAAAACCAAACCATAATCGGAACAAAATGGGTATATAAAAACAAATTAGATGCAAATGGTGTCGTGTCTAGAAATAAAGCTATACTAGTTGCTCAAGGATATAACCAACAAGAAGGCATAGACTTTGATGAGACCTATGCTCCCGTAGCTAGATTAGAGTCTATAAGAATCCTTCTTGCCTATGCTTGTGCTCATGATCTTAAACTTTTTTAAATGGATGTTAAAAGTGCTTTTCTAAATGGTTTTATAAATGAAGAAGTTTATGTAGCTCAACTTCCGAGCTTTATCGATTTCGAAAAACCTAATCACGTGTACAAACTAAAGAAAGCTCTCTATGGTCTTAAACAAGCCCCAAAAGCTTGGTATGATAGACTCAAATCCTTTTTAATCAAAAACGACTATACGATGGGGTTAGTTGACAATACACTTTTTACAAAGAAAAAGGAGTCACAAATAATTATTGTTCAAATATACGTGGACGATATTATATTCGGATCGACTTGTCAAGACATGTGTGATGATTTCTCAAGAATCATTGTTAGCCTTAATAGTTTTATTAGAAGTGATGGTCATTCACGATTAGGAACTTTGTAACGTGTGTTAGATATCGTAGTCAACGGGCTCGTGGATTGGACTAAGCTAAATGGGTATTAGTTTAGTTACGCGTGTCTTATATCCAATCCAACCCATGTCTAAGCCCACGAAAGCCCATGGAAAGCCTCTTAGGGCAACATTGAATCTTGTACTATAAATACCCCTCAAATGGTCATTTGAAGGGTGTGCTTGAAAGTGTGTGTGTGTGTGTGTTTTTCTTTGGAATATACAACTTATTGTGTTCATCTTTCTCTCGCAACATACACGGTTTTATAAACATCAAGTCACCAACATCTTAATCTTTTCTTCATATTGTACGCTTTATGTTTGTGTTTGGGTTGAACGTGTTCTACGCGTAGCGTGGTCTCACGTGGTGATACTTGTGGTTATTAAGTGGGTTTGTGATAAGGTTGATAGATCTAAGGTCCTACAATTGGTATCATTCGCCTAACAATGATTTAAGAGTTTTGGTTGAAGTTTTTTGTTGTTATTGTTACGCGTAGTCTCGTTCTCAAGTGGTAACGCATAAAACTTTTATTTTTGCACTTAAATCTTCAAGATTCTTATGGTCTAAGGTTTATATAGTGTTAAAGATTCTAGTTTTGGCAAAAAGTTCGAAGCTTTATGGGTTTTACATTGTTTTTAACCTAGTTCTTGGTTCATTGTTCATTTCTACGCGTAAGCACAAAAAGCATTTTGGGTGATTTTGGTCAAATCTTTCTTGCTATTTAAGTGTTTTGGAAGCTATTCGTGCAACAGAAATCGGTTGAATCCTTGGAAATTTTTTACGCGTAAGTCAAAACCCTAATCTTACGCATAAGAAAGTCAAAACCCTAGTTCTACGCATAACTTTCTACGCATAACTTTTTGGTAACGGATCTTCGTGCAACAAAGGTGACTCAGTGCTTTCCTCACTTGGATAAGTGTGTGGAACACTTCGACTTTCGGATATCTTTTACGCTGTGACAGTGTAAAGGATTTTTGGTTTTAAACCAACTCTTACGCATAAGTAAAAAGCTTACGAGTAAGCATCCTACGCATAAGTTAACTCCTACGCGTAAGATTCTCTACTTCTACGCTTAAGGTTTACGCATAAAACTTACGTTTAACCTAAGGTTTACGCATAAGGTCTACGCCTAAGCTCTTTACGCATAAGGAATCCTACGCATAAGATCCTACGCATAAGCATCCTACGGATAAGCAACCACTTCTACGCATAAGAACCAGTTTTACGAGTAAGATACTTAGCAAACCCTTGAACACCTACAACCTTTAAATCGAATTTAATCCTCATCAACCACATCTCTTTTATCGTTGAATCGATCCTACATCAACTTTTATCATAACATACCTTCATCAATGGCTACTCAACAAGATATTCATGTAGTCGGTGCCGAAAACCGTCCTCCTATGTTGGAAAAAGGTGGTTATCTTCAATGGACAAGTCGTATGCTTCGTTACATCAAGACCAAACCTAATGGAAAACTCATGATTAAATCCATTTCAATAATGGACCCTTCTAGCCTCGACAAGTCCAAACTCTTGGAAATCCTGATGCAACACCTCCCATCCCACCATCTTCTCGTCTTCAAAACGAATCAGAATACACTGAAGAGGATCAGAAACAAGTCGATGCAGATGACATGGCAATTCATATTGTTCAACTAGGTTTACCTAGAGATATTTTTGCTGCTGTAGACAGCTGTAAAACTGCTTTCGATATGTGGGAACGTGTTAGACGGCTTTGTCATGGAACAGAAATTGGTCAACAAGACATGGAGAACAAGCTGCTAACTGAATGGGAAAAGTTCACTTCAACTCTAGGAGAATCCATTGAATCCTACTATGGAAGGTTTTGTACCTTGATGAATGAGCTCATCAGAAACAAGTTAGCACCCAGAACTATCGTTCAAAACATCAAGTTCCTGAACAATCTTCCAGAAGAATGGGGACGGTATGTCACTATTGTCAACCAAACAAAAGACTTACATCAGGTGAACTTTGATCAACTAAACGACTTTCTGAAACAAAACCAAGCTGAAGTGAATGAAGTTAGGAAAGAAAGATTGGCAAAGAATCATGATCCATTGGCACTACTTGCAAAGACTCAAACCACAGTGAATACACAACAACAAGCTTCATCATCTTCCACTAACAACAACTTGCAGCAATACATTCCACAACCACAAGCTGTTTTCCCTCAACAACAATTCTATCCACAAGAACAACAAGTCATCCAACAACAACAGTATCCACAATACCAGGAATAAGGACTCACTGATCTCGAAACTGATCAAGAAGACGCTATGTCCCAAGTACTTTCTCTCTTGAGTAAAGTATTCAAAGGTCACTATTCCACACCTACTAACAACAACCAAAGGATATCATCAAACACTCGCAACAGGCAAATTGCTCAACCGGGAGTGAATATGGGTCATCAAGGACAAATGGTTGGAGTTATTGGGAATCAGCAGGGATATGCTACAGGATTTCGTATGGGTAATCAGGCGGTTCCGTATCAGGGTAATCAGTTGGGTCAGAATGTTGGAAATCAGATGGGACAGAATGTTGGGAATAGAGCAGTGGGTAATCAGAATGGGAATGTTGCAGCTCCAGTCGTTGGGAATTATGGAAATGTGAATCTGGGTAATCAGGTTAAGTGTTACAACTGTCAAGGAGTGGGTCATATGGCAAGGAACTGTCCCACTAAGCCGCACAAGAAGAATGCTCAGTTTCTTCGGAAAGCTATGCTGTTAGCAGACAAGCAAGAAGCAGGGATGCAGTTGAGTGCTGAGGAAAATGATTTTTTCGCTATAGTGGATGATTTGGAAGACCTCGAGGAAATCAATGCGAATTGCATCTTCATGGCAAATCTTCAGGAGACTAAGTACGACACTGACTCTGACGCACCTCCGGTCTATGACGCCAATACAGTATCTGAGGTACCAATCATTGATCCATGTTATAAAAATGTCATATTTGATGCGTTTACTCATGACGAACAGCATTCTGTGACGCCATCACCTACTTATGATACATACCTGGACAATTCGATTTGTAGCAATACTAACTCTGAAACTCCAGATGTGGATCCTAGTGGAGGCTGTGTGGCACAAAATACTGAGACTGATGAGGAAACACGTGCTTATTTTGAATCATTAATCAATATCTGTGGCATTGAAGTTGAGAAAGTTAGAACGGTCAATCGCGAAGTTAAGGCCGCGAATGCTAAATTGACCGCTGAGCTTGAGAGTTACAAGGAGAACGCCAAAGCTTTTGAATTTCATACAAACAAAGTATCAGAATTAGAAATTGGTTATCGAGATTCTATTTTAAGAGAAAAAGAATTGCAACTCAAGTATGACACACTTGATGTGAATCTGAACTTGAAAATTAAATCTTTAAACAAGGAAATTTCTGAACTAAATGACCAACTTTCTAAACAAAAAACAACGTTTTCTGATCTTGAAAAAGAGAAGAAAAAATTGATTGCTGATTTTTCAAAACGAGAAGATTCTCTTCTTGATGAAATTCTTGAAAAAAATGAGAAGATAAAAAAATTGGATAATTTGCTTGTTAAAACGGGTCATTCAGCTATATCCTCAAATATACTGATTAATCAAACAAACCCGTATTTTCATACATCACAAAAAATGGCTCTTGGTAACTCCCCTCCCTGTTTTCTCAAGAAAGCTCAGAAACAACGGAATGTTGTGAACAATGGAAAAGATTTACATGAACCTATATATGTTCATGATTCTCTTGAAACGTTAGAACTATCTGAGGAGAGTAGACTAAAAATGAAATAAAAGAATCCAGATCTAAAACCAATCGATTATAACAAATGGAACCAACTTAATGGAATTACTTTTTTATCACAAACTGAAAAGTCAAAGTTTTCCATCACTCCAAATGTTTCAAACAAAGTGTCAACACCTGTTCTAAAATCAGTTTCAAAACCAGTTGTTGTTTCCAAATCTCTTTCGAACATTGAACAAATGTCTTCAAACAATCCTTTTAACACAAGTGATGCGAGAAGTATTTTAGAAAATGTGAAAACTAGAATTGCGGATCTCCAAGAGACTGTTAAAACTAAAACCAACATTAGAACAAACATCTGGTTTAATAGTTTTGATAATGAAAACAAAAAGTTCTTTGAAACTCAAATTGCCCCTCAGCTGAATAATATCAACTCAAGGGTAATTCATTTTGAACAAGCATTTTTGAAAGAAACAGCTGACTTTGTCAAGGACCATAAATCCCTAATAAAGCAAGCTAATGAAAGTGTTGAACACATCAAAGTTTTGGAAAATCTAAATGATTCTCTCTTCGAAGATGTTCTGACCACTGATATTATGTCCATTATTTTACAAACATATTCTGTTGAAGATCATGAAAGAATCCAGTCTGAGACCTCCGAAATTGTTTCAAAATATGAAAAAGCTCTTGAAAAACTTGAAAAAGAAAATGTCTCATATTTTAAACAACTCGATCGAAAAACTGAGGAATGCAAGTATGACAAATTGTCGTATGAGCGAGCCTACAATGACATGAAAGCGAAAAATGATATTTTGAGGGCTCAGCTGGAATGTCAAAAAGGAAAGGCAGTGGAGCCTGTGTATAAAAAACCACTGACTGAGGAGACGGCAAATGTTCCCAAACCGGTTTTCAAACCAAAAATGTCTGTTTCTATGCCTCCTCCAAAAGTCAATGTGAAAAATGTTTCATCAAAACCAGTCACTCCACCTGCCCTACCTAAACAAAATGTGGAAAAAGGAAAAGCGGTTATTGAGAATCCAAAAGTTTTAGCTCCTTGCCTTTTTAAGATGAGTACCACTAATGCGTCTACCTCCACATCTAAACCATATGGAACAAACGACATAAGTTTAGATAAGCACTCTAATGAGACTAGGATAGCTGAAACCACTTCTCTTGAGAAAAATGTGAATCCTAATGCGTGTGCCTTACCTTCTACAGGACTAGAAAGCACCTCTAGGAGCAGCAGACTAAAGCCTAAGAGCAATACAAGGAACAATAGAGTCTCGCGTGCCTCTAATAGTAGTAGCTTGAATAAAGAGAAGAAAGTAGAAGAACACCCTAGAAATTTACCGCTTTCGAATAAGACAAACATTTCATCTGAAAGTTCTGAACCTAAGAAATCTGTTAAGTTTAATGAATGTGTTGAATATATTTTTGTAACTTGCAATAAATCTTTACCTAATGTTCATGATGATTGTGTTTCTAAGAATGTGAATGATAAGCCTATTAAGAAGAACATCCCAAAAAGGACTTACGCTAAACGAGTAGGAAGACTAGTTGCAAAACTTAGGCTTTACACTACTGACAGGAACCACAATGTTTACTTTAGGGATGACATTTGGAAACCCACGGGTAGAACTTTCACACTCCAGAATGGAACAATGAGTGATAAACCAGAATTCTCGGTAGAAAACTTCTTTGAGTGTGATCAGGATTTTACCTCTAACCCAAAGGAACCAAAATCAAAACGGTTTCCAAAATCTTCTTCTTCTGTTATTGGCATATTATCGAAATATGTCTTTGGATCGTCGACTCGGGTTGCTCCAAGCACATGACCGGGAATCTGAAGCTGCTGATCAATTTCGTCTGGAAATTCATAGGAACCGTACGTTTCGGAAATGATCATGTAGCAGCTATCCTGGGTTATGGAGATCTACCTTTTGGAAATTATTTGATCACTCGGGTTTACTATGTCGAAGGGTTGGGACATAATTTGTTTTCAGTCGGGCAGTTCTGTGATGCAGATTTAGAGGTTGCTTTTAGGAAAAATGCTTGCTTCGTTAGAAACTTGGATGGCACTGATCTCTTAACAGGGAATCGTGATACAAACTTGTATGCTATCGACATAAACCAAATGGCCTCTTCATCACCAATATGTCTTATGACACGAGCATCTGGAACACAGTCCTGGTTGTGGCATAGAAGGTTATCCCATCTCAATTTCGACACCATCAACAAAATTGCCAAAGACAACATCGTCAACGGACTTCCAAAGTTCAAATACACCAAGGATCATTTATGTCCATCATGCGAACAAGGAAAAAGCAAAAGAGCAACATATAAACCCAAAACTGTACCTAGTTCGGAAGCAAGGATGCATATGTTGCACATGGACTTATGTGGACCAATGAGAGTTGAAAGCATTAATGGGAAAAAGTAAATTCTTGTTATCGTCGATGATTATTCGAGATATACATGGGTTAAGTTTTTGAGGTCAAAAGACGAAGCACCAGGCATCATCATCACCTTTCTGAAACGTACTCAAGTACTTCTTCAAGCTCAGTAAGGGTTGTACGAACAGACAACGGCACTTAATTCACTAATCAGGAGTTAAGAACTTATTTTGAAGATGTTGGAATTACACATCAGACATCAGTTGTTAGAACTCCACAGCAGAATGGGGTAGTTGAAAGAAGAAATCGAACTCTTGTGGAAGCTGCTCGCACAATGCTAATTTATTCTAGTGCACCGTTATTTCTATGGGCTGATGTTGTTGCTACTGCTTGTTTCACTCAGAACCGATCCCTAATCCATCCAAGATTCAATAAAACCCCATATGAATTAGTGAACAATAGAAAACCTAATATCTCTTACCTTCACGTGTTTGGCGCTTTGTGCTATCCTACGAATGACAGAGAAGATCTAGGAAAACTGAAAGCTAAAGGTGATATTGGAATCTTCATTGGATATTCAGATAACTCGAGGGCATTCAGGGTGTATAACAGGAGAACTAGGAGGATCATGGAGACGATGAATGTGAAATTTGATGAACTTTCACAAATGGCTTCTGAGAGACTCGCTCTAGAACCCGCACTAAACCCGCAGACTTCTGAACACAGCAGTTCAGGACTCGTACATCAAAGAGCTCAATCAACTTCGTTTGAAAAACCTAAAGAACAAGAATGGGATAATTTCTTTGAGTTAATGTTCGATGAATACTATGGTGGAACTTCGACAAATGCATCAAATCATCATTCCGCTACACCCGCTCAAAATCACCTACCACAACAACCAACAGACGATGCATCTACAACGGTCGAAACCAATGCACCAACTCTATCAACATCATCTTCATCTACTACAGTTATTGCACCCATTCTACCAACAGTTGATGAGCAAAACCATAATCAAATCGATGCACCGTTAGATGACGACTTATTTGAAAACCCATTTGCTACGGAATCAGCTGAATCATCTTCAATCCTACTAGAACCATCTAACTCGCATTCAGTCAACCAACGGTACCCTTCTACTCTAAAGTAGACAAAAGACCACCCAATAAAACAAGTTATTGGTGAACCTTCACGGCCAATTCAGACGAGACGCCAACTTGCCACCGATTGCGACTTGTGTATTTACATCTGCTCAATTAGCAATCTTGAACCGAAAAACATTAGGGAGGCAATGGCAGACAACGCTTGGATAGAAGCGATGCAGGAGGAACTTCTCCAATATCGTCTACATGACTCATGGGATCTGGTTCCTAGACCAATTGATATTCGTGTCATAGATCTCAAATGGTTATGGAAAAACAAAAGGGATGAAGAGATGACTGTTATTCGCAACAAAGCTCGTCTTGTGGCCAAAGGATACAGACAGGAAGAGGGGATAGACTTTGAAGAGTCATTCGCGCCGGTAGCTAGACCTGAAGCAGTCATGATATTCTTGGCCTATGCAGCTCACAAAAACATCACGGTTTATCATATGGACATTAAGACCGCGTTCTTGAATGGAACTCTGAAAGAAGAAGTGTACGTGAGTCAGCCAGAAGGCTTCATTGACATGGAACATCCAGACTACGTCTACAAACTCAAAAAGGCAATCTATGGTTTGAAACAAGCTCCGAGAGCGTGGTATGACGAACTGTCCTCTTTCCTTACCAAAAACAATTTCACCAAAGGAACAGTTGATCCTACCTTGTTTACACAAAAATGCAAAAACGACATTTTGATTGTTCAGATTTATGTGGACGACATCATCTTTGGGTCCACTAATCCGAATCTTTTAAAACATTTTGAAAATCTCATGAAAAGTAAATTTGAAATGTCCATGATGGGGGAACTAAAATTCTTTCTTGGTTTACAAATTCATCAGTCCCCTCGTGGAATTTTTATAAATCAAGCTAAATACACAACTGAGATTTTGAAAAATCATGGTATGGATAATTGTGATTCGGTCGGAACACCAATGGTAACTTCACCAAAAATTGGAGCCGATTTGTTTGGGAAACCTATTGATCCGAAGAAATATCGGAGCATGATTGGTTCTCTCATGTACCTCACTGCTAGTCGACCAGATATTCATTTTGCTGTTTGCTTATTAGCGCGGTTTCAGGCAAAGCCTACCGAACTACACCTCAAAGAGGTTAAAAGGATCTTTCGGTACCTGAAGACATCCATTCACATGGGACTTTGGTATCCGAAGGAATCCGGATTTGATCTAATTGCTTTTTCAGATGCGGACCACGCAGGTGATCAAGTTACAGCAAAAAGTACATCAGGAGGAGCACAATTTTTGGGTGAAAAGTTAGTAAGCTGGTCTTCAAAGAAACAAGATTGCACCGCACTATCAACCGCTGAAGCAGAGTATGTGTCTCTATCTGCGTGTTGTGCTCAAGTTCTATGGATGAGAACACAACTCACAGATTATGGCTTTACTTTCGATAAAATACCTATGTATTGTGACTCGAAAAGTGCCATAGCCATCTCATGCAATCCTGTTCATCACTCAAAGACTAAGCATATCAGAGTCCGCTATCACTTCATCAAAGAGTACGTCGAAAATGATACTGTTGAATTATTCTTCGTGAAGACGGATTACCAACTCGCCGATCTATTTACTAAAGCCCTTCCAAAAGAAAGGTTTAACGATTTGGTTCGACGACTTGGAATGCGAAGCCTAACCCCTGAGGAGTTAGAACGTCTTCTCGAATCTTCTTGAAAATTATTTTCCAAAAAGCTTCGCTGTAAATATTTTTTGAAAAACAAAATACAATATTTGAAAAAACCAACAAAAACAAAATATAAAAATAAAAAATTTTCAAAAATTCAAAAACAATATAAAATAAAATAAAAAACCAAAAATATTCTTCTCACGACATGTCTCTTGTATAATCGATATTCTGTACGTATCTAGAAATGTCATTCAACAATGATACGGGCATGTACAGATGCTTGAGCGAGAGTTCTTTATATGTTTTCTAAAACATGTCGTTTCTCATAAATTTCTTCAAAGAAGGCTTTCGTATATTTCAGTACGAAACTCGGACCAAAATGATGACTTTTGATTATTTTTCAAATCAAAACTCGTGTTTTTAAAGAAAATCACCAGTGTACGCTTCAGTGCACTACATTTAAAAATGGTGAGAAATCATCATCATCTTGAGCAACTTTTCAAGATTTTTCAAAAAGATTTTCAAAATCTTTCAAAATATTTTGTGCTCAAGATAACTCTCTCTAAAAACCCTTTAATTGTTTATGCTTTATTAAAGGGGGAGTATAAAACTAAAATGTTCCAAATTCATGCTTAAATCAAATCCATTTGTCTCTCCCAAAAGCTTCTAAAATGTTGTTTAATCCGTTGATATCAAAAATATCACGAGTATGCTATTTTTGAGGGGGAGGAGACGTGATTAAAATGTGATCAAAAAGTTTTATGATCGTTGTTTGAATCTCAAAATGAGCTCGACTCAGTCGGAACCAATGAATTGACGGGAATCAAAGTCAGTAAATGTACCATCTCGAGAAACTTGTGATAGATATGCACCTTCATGGGTCTAACCTCCTTTTCAAGGAGTGTTTTCAACTTCAAGTTAGTTATTAGAGCTAGTTGTCACCTAAAAACTGACAATGGAACTCTTTAACTAGGCAACGTAACCGTGTCTCGTGGGGAATTGTCTATCATGAGCCGATCAATTCAAAATGTGCGAACTCTTCCCTCTATGTGCAGATTTCTGTTAAAACCTATAAGCACATGTGAAGGGGGAGTGTTTCTGAAAACTCAAAACTCTCAAGGTGTTAACAAAAATTCTTTTGATAATCATAAACACCTGGGAGATTTTCAAGAAAAAGGTTTTCATGGAAATATAGGACAGACATGGAGTTATAAGGTGTCTAAGGATAGGAATATTCGTCCTATGATCCGCCAGAGCCGGAGGGATCTACCCAAGGACACTACCCATAGTTAGTATTAGAAGTCCTCAGGTATGATTGAAAAAAAGAGTAAAGTGAGAAAGGAGAAAGAAGGGGTTGAAGAATTAAAAAGAAATGAAATGATAAAGGGTGAAAAGAAATAGTCCTCCATATTCAACCTTAGGGCAGAAACCGGGTTCAATTCATCTGCTACTGGTTGTCACTAGATGACACTGGTATTGAAGACAAGACGTCATGGACCCAGTTGCGCACTGCACTAAACCTTATAGCCACTCAATTCCTCTTAAAAGGATTTGCTTCATTCTCACTGGGAACCCTGCATAATCTATCGACTTTCTCTTAGAGATCGTTGGTATTGAAGAAGGAGACCCTCTCCCTAGTCTCCGCTCAGGAAAACCAAAACGCACTTATAGAGTCTAGAGCCACGAGATTCATCAAAAGATCTCATAGGAACACTTGACAATTCATCGCCTGTTGTTCATCTATAAGAACACAAGTGATACATTCTAGAGTCCTACGCAGGTCTTAGCAATCTGCCAGAAAATTTATGAGAGGTTTCACAATTGTGATCCTCAATGATTGAATGGAAACTCCTGCCAGGGTCAACATCAACCAGCCCTGACAGCAGGTCACTTCGGTAACTCCCCGTGGATTACGCTTAGTGTGTCTCAAACGGTCTACAGTCGTGAGGTGATGCTTCGGTGTACCTCAGCGACTCATCTGAATTGTAGATGTACTTCGGTATATCGTGTTATCCTACTTGTGGGACTCTAGTTCAGGAACGGCCTTTGTAAGAACTAGAGATGTGTTTTCACAATATGCTGTCAACACCCTCGAAATTCAAACTTGTAAGTGCTGGAATCTGTTTATTGGTAACCAATTTTGATGTTTTCTTCTTATGGAAGCACCGGAGCTGGAATGATCATGCAGATTCGCCTCATGCTCATACCAACAACAACCCATCTGAAGTTCTCTCAAAAAGGCAAATCAAAGTAAAAGATGATTCGTCGAATCTATAAAGTTTAAAGACTAGAGAACTTCACTTCATTGCAATTCATCGCCAAAGAAGTGTGAGCATGGTGGAGAAAGTCGTGGAGACACCTAACCAACGAAGTTGACAACAGCAGACAACACCATTATCAGATCACAAAGCATGAAGGAACAAAGAAGTAAGACTATTCTATATCTACACACAAAGTTCATGCTCATGGAAAGTAAAGACCTATTCAAGTGGAGCATCTTTTGAATGACCACCCCTTAGGGGGAGATTGTTAGCCTTAATAGTTTTATTAGAAGTGATGGTCATTCACGATTAGGAACTTTGTAATGTGTGTTAGATATCGTAGTCAACGGGATCGTGGATTGGACTAAGCTAAATGGGTATTAGTTTAGTTAAGCGTGTCTTATATCCAATCCAACCCATGTCCAAGCCCACGAAAGCCCATGGAAAGCCTCTTAGGGCAACATTGTATCTTGTATTATAAATACCCCTCAAATGGTCATTTGAGGGGTGTGCTTGAAAGTGTGTGTGTGTGTGTTTCTTTGGAATATACAACTTATTGCGTTCATCTTTCTCTCTCAACATACACGGTTTAATAAACATCAAGTCACCAACATCTTAATCTTTTCTTCATATTGTACGCTTTATGTTTGTGTTTGGGTTGAACGTGTTCTACGCGTAGCGTGGTCTCACGTGGTGATACTTGTGGTTATTAAGTGGGTTTGTGATAAGGTTGATAGTTCTAAGGTCCTACAATCGTGCATAATGAGTTTGAAATGAGTATGATGGGAGAATTAAGTTTCTTTCTTGGTCTACAAATCAAATAACTAGAAGATGATATCTTCTTTAATCAATCCAAATACATAAAAGAAATTCTAAAGAAATTCGGATTAGAAGAGTCAAAACCAATAAGAAGACCAATGTCATTCGATACCAAACTCACCAAAGATGAAGACGGTGAATCCGTTAATAACTCCAAATACCGTGGCATGATTGGTAGCCTTCTCTACCTTACGGCTAGTCGGCCGAATATCATGTTTAGTGTATGTCTTTGTGCTAGGTTTCAAGAAGACCCTAAAACTTCACATCTAGAAGCCGTCAAAAGAATATTTAGATATATTAAGGGTACTACTCAATTGGGATTATAGTATCCCAAGGGGACGGGGGTAGAAACTATTGTATATGCGGATTCTGACCATGCAGGTGATTATGTTGACTGAAAAAGTACAAGTGGTGTTTGCACTTTCATGGGGTGTTGTTTAACATCATGATTCTCAAAGAAGCAAACGGTATTAGCCATTTCAACAACCGAAGCCGAATATGTCTCCGTCGGCAAAGCATGCCAACAAGCACTATGGATGAAACAAGCGTTAGTTGACTATGACATTCATCTAAGTGACATTGCCATTTTAATTTATGCGACAACAAAGGTGCTATTGATCTTAGCAAAAATCCGGTGTTGCATTCTCGTACCAAGCATATAGAGATCCGTCATCACTTCTTAAGAGACAATGTTCAAAAAGGGAACATGTCGATTGAGAAAGTGTCATTCGAAGACAACATAGCCGACGTCCTCACCAAACCGTTGAAACGGGAACAATTCAACTTGCTTCGTCTAGGTCTTGGTCTTATGGAACAATCGTCGTGACATATTTTCATTCTACAAGGTACGTAAACGTTTGCCTTACCTTCTTTTCTGAGTCTAGGATCTCTATTTCACACAACTCACAAACAATATGGGGATTTATTTTCAAAACTCAAGATATTTTCTATACAAGAAATTCTTCGAAATATTTTCTAAAAAGATATTT
The DNA here is from genome assembly GCA_019973895.1 of Chrysanthemum seticuspe. Classification (NCBI taxonomy): domain Eukaryota; kingdom Viridiplantae; phylum Streptophyta; class Magnoliopsida; order Asterales; family Asteraceae; genus Chrysanthemum; species Chrysanthemum seticuspe. Next base: position 326,077,767 of record BPTQ01000008.1, on the reverse strand, counting down.
CTCCCCGAATCATTTTCCTTAAATCACTCTCACGTCTAGGACAAACTTTTTTTTTAATTATTAATACAAAGTAAAAACCTTTTTCATTTCATCTCATGCCTTTTGAATGCTAAAGGGAATACATAACTAATATGTGTTTTTAGATACATTCAATCAAGCAAAAATGAATTAAAGAGTCCTTGAGTTATCTCACACAAATATATACATATTTTTTCACTTCTATGTTTATTTTTCTTCTTTAAAAGGAGTCGAGATAACCGCAACTCCACATGGTTTTCATATAGGCACACACTAGACACTATTGTTCCAAAAACAAAATTTTCAGCTGCCTGAGAACACCAGTTCCACGGATCCCAGCATTTACGGTGTACGGATCCCTGAAGGATTGGAACCGTGGGAACCGTGTCACAGTAGCCAGATTTTTCTCTTATTTTTCTTACTTTGGCTAGAAACTTTCAGATTTTCAACATTTTAGCTTTATCTCTAATGAATATGTTACTTAATGCTTGTGCTGTCATGATCACTTGCCTTAAATTAATATCTAATCATTAGATTATAGTCCATATTTTGGTTTTAGCATTCATTGCAATGCATTATTTGTTCTATAAATAAGGTTCCAAAATGCTTGCATATCCATCACTTTCAAACTTAAAAACAATCATCATTATGTCATCCAAAAGATCCTCAAACAATGATGAACCATCTAGTGAAAACAACCCTTTTCAAGAAATCCGAAACTTCATCCTACTACCTTCCGTAGTGCCACCACCACCCAAAACTAGGAAAACCGCATGGATTAGCATCCGGCCTTGTTGCTTAGCTAAACTATTGTCAAATAGCCCATCACCAACTACTCATTGTCCACTAAATGACTACAATGTGGCACTGCCATCATCTCCTAAAAGCTCACCACCACATTCACCTAATGAGTCTCAACTTGACACTCAAATTACCCTAGCGGAACTCCTTAAGACCCCGAAAACCATTCCACTACCCTTATCTAGTCCACCACCCCCTCCATCCCAACCATCAAAATCTACCCAACTAGCCTCAAACATAAACCCAAAAGAGCTAGTCTTTTTAACACCTCCAACATCCCCAAATAAATTCTTCAAAGAGCTTGAAACATCACCACCTCTACCACCCATCACCCTACAAGAACATCTAGGTTCTTATCCACCATCAATCACCAACATCATGGACTTTGATCCATACTTACCAACATTTCCACCACCTATTCCGCACTCCAAAAATCAAACCTACCCAGAAACCATCCACCCACACCTCCCTCACTATCTCTTTTGCGAACATTGTCAATCCACTAGGGATCTCGCAATGGAAATAAGGGACGAGATGCGGTTCATTCTCAACCATATCCTTGACCGCGTCAACATTATCACTCACCAAAACTTCCATAATTAACTCCTATGCAAGCATGGAAGGAATGATAATAATATTTTCTCTATTTTTTTTCTTTATTTTGTTGGGTCTTTTTAAAGAACAAACCCTTGTTCTTAGTTTTTCATTTGTATGTGGCATATATACCACTACATTTCGATATTTTATTACAAGGCTTTGTTTACGTACCTTGGCTTTCTATCTTGTTTCTCGTCTTATACAAGATCATATTACATGTTATTACTAACATCTCTTTTGTAGGTATTTTATTTTCTCACTTGACGCCCTATTCTAAGGGGAGCTACCGTCAAGGGGGATTTAGTGTTTTGTGGATCATTTTTTTTCCACCATTTATATCTTTACTCGGCTCACTTTTGTTTCGACAAAAAGGGGGAGAAGAGAGTAAAACTCACATACACTTGCAAAACGTACATCTAATCTTAAGTTTTACTCACCATAACTTTATGTTTTGTCATCAACAAAAAGGGGGAGATTGTTAATACAAATAAACCGTAAAAACGTTTGCTTATATTTAGCGATCTCGTTATGTTTTGTTGATAACAAATATAGAGTTATCATAAGTAAAATTATAAGAATACATGTTGTTTTGCAAAGTATATACATTTGGTCATTTACATAAAATGTTGTAATAATTTAATTATTGTAATAGTTTATGTAATAGGATGGGTAATATCCAAGACCCATGACCTATACCCATGGAGCTAATCCATAACCCATGACCCATTGCATGACATCATGCATGAAATCATGTTGGGTATTATCCATGACCCATGACCCAATGTTCATGACCCATGACCCAAGACCCATAACCCATTGTATAGATACATTGTATCTTGTTGGATACTCAGGACCCAAAGTCCATGACCCATGTCTTATACCCATAACCCATAACCCGATTTGAAACCCAAAATCCGGACTGTTCTGACCCAGACTGCCGGAGCCCTGGTTTTGCACTGGCCGGATCCCCCAAGTGAGGGATCCGCCGGAACCGTGGGACAGAAGGCTCTTTGTGCCTATAAATAGTGAGTCATTTCTTCATTGCTACTCACCCTTCTTTTTACAATTCTCTCATATATTATCTCACTCTCCTAACCTCTGATCATTTGATCATTCTAGTAGTTCTTCTAACTTTTGTTGTGATTCTCATATAGGTTCTTCACAAAGGCGAGATCACGCTATACTACAAGTCATCCAAGCAAAGGGTCCTTGATTGATTTGTCCATCCACAAGATTTCTGTAGCAAAATCTTGTAATTCATATTTCACATAGTTGTTGTGTAATAGTTGTGTAAAGGTTTAGTTCTACCTCGTGGAAGAACTCGGTATTTAGCTTTGTACCGAAAAAAGTTTAAGCGGTGTTGTGAGGCTTCTCCGCCAAGTTGAAGGAGCTTGTTGACATAGTGCTTGAACACTCGAGTGGGGTACTCGGGGAGTGGAGTAGGGCAAGGAAGGTGTCCTTGTAGCCGAACCACTATAAATCACTTGTGTCGCTACTTTCTATCATTTTACTTTACTTGCTTTAATTATTTACTTTACTTATTGTTTCATACTATCTATCCATCCATACGAATTCACATAAGATCGAATCTAAATCTTTGAAACTTAAATTAAAATCGGTAAAACTATTCAACCCCCCCTTCTAGTTTTCCACACTCCGGCCAACAACACACATTCAAGTTTAACAATTTCTAAAAAATTGAAAGGGATATTTATAAGGTGTTTCTTTATTTTTTGGTGTAAATGTTTTAGATCTAAAATGAGGAGAGAGGTTTAGATCTTGAATGGAGAAGTGATGGTAATGGTTTTTGTAATTGTTAGGGCCCGTTTGGTTTCTTGGAGGTTTAGGATTCAGATTTGGATTTTGATTTAGATTTGGTTTAAGATTTGGATTTGGAGAAAGAAAAAAAGTAATATGTAAATAAAAAAAAGAGTAAAGTCCAAAATACATCCCTGTGGTTTGTCTCGTGTATCGCTTTACATCCCTAAAGTGTTTTTTGGCACAAAACCATCCCTCCGTTAGTAAATTTGGCATAAAACCATCCATCCGTTAGTAAAGTTAGTCAATGAGGACTAACGGGGCAAAATATTTCTCCGTTATATTCTAATGAAGGAGAGAATATTTGCATCGTTAGTCCTAAGGACTAACGGTGCAAAAACATTTTGGAAAATAAATTAAAAGGGGGCCACCACCACCATCACCACCACCCAACGCCACCTCCACCGCCGCCACCCACCACAACCACCACTGCCACCGCCACCGCCACCACCTCCACCGCCACCACTGCTATCACTACCACCCACCGCCACCACCACCCACCTCCATCGCCGCCACCCAACACAACCACCACCACCACCTCCACCCACCACCACCATCACCGCCACCCACCACCACCCAACGCCACCACCATCCACCACCATCGCCGCCACCCACCACAACCACCACCACTACTGCCACCACTGCCATCACCACCTCCCACCGTCACCACCACCCACCTCCATCGTCGCCACCCAACACAACCGCCACCACCACCTCCACCCACCAACACCAATCACCGCCACCCACCACGACCATCACCGCCACCCACCACCACCACCCACCTACCCACCACCACCATGCCACTACCACCCACCTCCACCGCCGCCACCCACTACAACCACCTCCTTCATCACCCACCACAACCACCACCTCCTTATTGGTCCCTTTTAATTTTTTCCAAAAACTTTTTGCTTCGTTAGTCCTTAGGACTAACGATGCAATTTATTTCTGAAAATAAATTGTACCGTTAGTCCTTAGGACTGACGATGCAAATATTCTCTCTTCCGTTAGGAGATAATGGAGAAATAATTTGCACCGTTAGTCCTCATTGACTGAATTTACTAACGGATGGATGGTTTTCTGGCAACTTCACTAACGGAGTGATGGTTTTGTGCCAAAAAAAAGTTTAGGGGTGCAAAGTGAAACACGGGACAAACCACATGGATGTATTTTGGACTTTACTAAAAAATATATTTTTTTAAGCTAGTTAATAAAATATTATAAAAAATCTATAATAGTTATAAATTTTTATTAGTTTATTTGAATGTTTGTGAGAGAGTATTAATGTGAGACCCATCATAGGGTTTGGATTTGCCAAAAGACAACCCATTTGCCTGTTATCACAGTTTGTTAGTATGGCCCACCCAAATCCATTAATATTTTGTACCAAACAGTTATTTTGAGGTTTGAAAGGATTCCTTGAATCCAAAAGTATCCAACGGGCCTTAATCAAGCTAATAAATATGGAGAGTAAATACCTATTGTACCCTTTTATTTTGTTTTAGATTTAAGCTTTTTTGTTTAAAGAAAATAACACTTGTTGCAATTTATTGGTTCCTATTGTTTTTATTTTAAACTTGGTCATCATATGATCGCAAATCTATATAAAAGTATGTTAGAAGAATATAAAACTTGCAAGTTACTTTATTAGATATAGAGAGAAAATCATATTGTCAGAATTTCAAAAATAAATAATGTTTAGTTTACAAAAAAAACGTACGTGTACATCTATTAGCCTTTAAGTAAAACCCAAATTATGTGACCTAATAAAAGTTGAGTATGATCAAACTATATAAATTTGACTTTTATGTTAACATTACATAATACTTGAAGCAAACAAGTTTATACTCAAAACATTCAGCACTTAGCTAGCAAAACGTGTATGAAAAACTAACCGGCAAATAATTAAGCGCTTGTTAATATATATCTCCCAAGTCGCAACTCAAGCACCCAATAATGGAGGTAGAGATATCGCTAATGATTAAGTTATATCTAGAAATTGCGATACTAATTCAACTTATCATATATTCTGGTAAAATTATGTAAAAACTACAATCATATGTGTAGAATCAAAATATACAAGTTTCCGGTAACTGCATATTTTACAAAACTTGAAGTTCATGAAACTATCTATGTAGATTGGACTCTATTTCCATTCTCATTTCTCTCATACATATGCATACACGCATGCATGTACATGTATATATTGTATATGTGCATGTACATGCACGCATGCATGTACATGTATAGAGCCGTATATGAGGGTATATGTAGGTATGCTAAGCGTGCATTCGGGGTCTCAAAATATATACGTACCTCCTTGTATGTTCGAGACTCTATACCTTCTTGTACCTAGCTTGTGGACTTTAATTAAGGCGAAAATTACTGTGCTACCCAATTTCATTGGAGTGTGTCTGCACCTACCCAAACTTTTACTCATATTCAAAAATACCCATCAATGTCGGGTATGAAATTACCCTATATACACGAGATTGAGTTGTATGGCCAAGATTGAGTTTCCAAATTAAATCTTTAACAATGTCGTGTATATACTTTAACTATATACACGACATAGTTTTTTAATGTATCCCCACGCCTCCCAAGAACAATGTCGTGTATATGTTTTAACTATATACACGAGATTGACACCTAGTACTAGCAAAATGACATGTCGGGTATCTTTTACCATGTAGAGAAGAATATTACACGACATCTATTAAATATTCATATTAATTCCATTTTCAAATTTTAAAAAATTACAAAAAAACACCCTTTAACTTTTTAATAATTACAACTTTTTTACATAACAAACTTTATTTGTCAAATATTTAGCAAATATCTAGTAAATTCGTTAATGAAAAAAATATCGATACGAAGAGCTTTGAATTACGAACAAAACAAGCCCAATATTGATATGCTTTTGACGTACGTACGATTTTATAAAAAATGATGAAGTTTGATATACATACATACATACATACATACATACATACATACATACATACATACATACATACATACATACATACATACATACATACATATATATATATATATATATATATATATATATATATATAGGCTCCGGTTCCATTGAGAAGGTTTTTATTTTGAGAAGATTGAGAAATCTTCGTTTGAGCAAATTGATTCATGTTTTTTATTTGATTCACAAGTAAACATCATTTTATGGTGAATCGAATCTATAAATCTCAAATTTGATTCACAAATCATTGTTAAAATCGAGTTATGATGATGATTCATTAAATTTGTACAGATGATTCAGTATTCTACATATATCTCAAAATCGAGATATTTTTAACATTGATTCAAATTTTTTTTACACATTTTGAATTTTAATCACATTAAAATGAGTTTTACGCTTGAAAAACATGAATCGAAGTTAAAAATCTATCGTTTTTGAAAACCTTCTCAATCTTCTCAAAATAAAAACCTTCTCAATCGATCCGGATTATATATATATATATAAACTTTCAAAACATACTCTTAAACCACAGGAGACAAAGACGTACAATTATATGAAATAAGAAATATCGTTCGGAAATATAAACGTAAATATTTATAAATAAAATGTTTATGCGAAAGTTTACGTTTTATATTTTTCTAAACATTCATAAACTATTTATTTCGTACGTTTACGTTTTATATTTTCTATGTAATGTTTTTAATTTATGAATAAATTTTTTAGTTTTATATAAGAAAAGTTGGCATTTTTAGTTTTATAAATAAAATGATATCGTATTTAATTTACGAATATTTACGTTTATATTTCCAAACGATATTTCTTATTTCATAGAATTGTACGTTTTATCCCCTGTGGTTTAAGAGTATGTATTGAAAGTTATATATATATATATATATATATATATATATATATATATATATATATATATATATATATATATATATATATATATATATATATATATATATATATATATATATATATATATATATATAATATATATATATATAAAACTTCAACATTTTTTATAAAATCGTACGTACGTCAAAAACATATCAATATTGGGCTTGTTTTGTTCGTAATTCAAAGCTCTTCGTAACGATATTTTTTTCATTGTTAAAGATTTAATTTGGAAACTCAATCTTGGCCATACACCTCAATCTCGTGTATATAGGGTAATTTCATACCCGACATTGATCGGTATTTTTGAATATGAGTAAAATTTTGGGTAGGTGCAGACACACCCCAATGAAATTGGGTAGTACAGTAATTTTCGCTTAATTAAGAGCCAGTTTCAATTTCAGACATTCTCACTTTGAAACTTCCCATTTCTAATTTAAGACAGTCTCACTTAGAAATTTTCAAAATAGACACAAATTTCAATTTTTTCAATTTTATATTTGTTCGACTGCTAGAGCGTGCGACTCCACTACCTTTTTGCCAAGTGTCCCATTTGGTAGGAGCATGTTTTTAGTGCGGCTAAAATAAAAGAGTCCACTTTTTTTCTTTTTTTTTTGCCAAGTTTTGTTTTTTTATGAAAAGTGGGACAATGGTTGACTTTTTTTGCTAGACCGACGATTGTACTTTTTGTGTCACTTACGGCTGAGAAATTTTTTTGTGCGACTGTTTTGTCTTTTTGAAAAAAGACAAAAATTTCTCGAAAAGAAAATAAAATAAAATTTTTTTTTTTTTTTTAATTTTATCGTTTATTTTTTTTAGAATTTTTTTGTTTTTATTCGAAAAATACAAAATGGTCGCACAAAATGCCATGTCAGTCGCATAAAAAAACATCTACCTACCAAAATGGATACTTGACAACAATGTAGTAGAGTCGAACGGTCGCACAAATCTAAAATTGAAATTTATTTTTTTTGGTAAAGGGGAGTAATCCTGCACCCTGGTAAATATATTAACCAAATAAACGTTTAAGTACAATGTATATGAGTGAAATCCCATATATCAGCCCGTTACATAGGCATAGAGCTTACATAACAAGATACTTCCTATTTTCTAAACAAGAAAACAAATCGCTATTCAAATGATAACAAATGACACAACGAAATAAGATTACTTCCTTGGACCTTGAAACTTTGTGCCATACATGGCATTAAAGGCATCCAAATTCCCAGGAAGATCACGAACCTGCTTCGCATAGTCATCGAAGTCATAGTCATCATACTCATCTTCAAACTCTTGGCTACCACCAAATATATTAGCAGACTCATCAAGTGGGTTAGCAACTACCTCATCTTCAGAATCAGACACCTCAATCTCTCCCACTTTAGAAAAAGGGTTAGCTCTCTTAGTAGAAGAGGTGGACGGAACAGGATGACCATCATCATCCACAAGAGTAGCTTTCCCATCAAAGTCGCACAGTCTAATATAAGGAAGATTGAAAGTGTGATTGACATGTTTTTGAGATTGATTATTTAATTAATTATTTAGAATGTTATTACTACTTAATCAATAGCCTTTTTGTCATGCTTAGCAATTATAAAAGTATAAATAATGAACAAAGTGATAATATAGAAACTTATTTACGCATTGTATCGACGATGTATAGTTTTTGACAAGATTTGGCGTGTGTTAATTTGTGTGTGCGCATTTTCTTTTATTGCAATTTCTAGTTTCTTTGAGGTTTGGTCGTAAAATGAATATTGTTGTGATCGTGGTTTAGAAAAAAAGGAAAATTGATGAACTTTTATGAATTAAATTGTAATTAACTATTTAAAAAAAAATTTATTTCATTACATTTAATAAATAAGGACATAATTGTAACTTAATATTTTTTATTTTGAAAATTTTAAGAAAAATATTTTTTGCGGAGTATGAAATATGTGGTTTCATATTCCCGACAAGGTTTTCTTCTTAACCATACCATAAATATAAAAAGGGATAATAATTTTAAAAAGCATCATACCTGTCAAAAATTACTCTTCTGGATATTGAACAAAACTTTTTGCTTATATGGGTATCGAACTTTCAATTTCAGACTTTTTGAGGTACTTTGTGACATTTTTGCCCTTAAAGTTATTAAAAATCCAGGGTCAAAAATGTCATAAAAGTATCTCAAAAAGTCCAAAATTAAAAGTTTAGTTCCACTAAAAGTCCAAAATTAAATGTCATACTTTTATTCGACACCCAAAATAGTATTTTTGAACAAGTATGATAATTTTTAAATGTATTAACCCATATAAAAACTAAGGGACACCAAACCTTTTATTTTCATTTAACGTCACATTCATATTAATTGTAGATTATGTAACTTCTCAAAATGTAAATTTGTTTATATAGAATAATTAAGGGTTTATATATTTGAAGGCCTCCCAACTATTAAGTTTTTTACTTTTAGGCCACCCATTTTTTAAAACTAACTTATGCGCCAATCAAGTATGCGTTTATTTTCTTTTATAACAATTTTTCTTCTAAATTCTTGCCGGATATTCATTCAATTTCATGAATAGCTAACTTTAACAAATCAACACAATAAAATTAACAATTTAAATGTAAAACGTTAGTTAAATTATCTTAATTCACTTTCGACTAACTAAAGTTGCACTCAAATAATGGCTAAAACTGATATTTAACATTTCAATACTCGTTTTTGTTGTTTTAGTATGTTATATTAGCTTTATTATCGTTATTTCAAAGATTTTCGAGATAAAATTATCTGAAATTGGTATAACCGAAAGTAAACCCATAAATTGGTGGCCTATAAATTAGTTTTGATAAATGAGTGGTCTAAAAGTAATAAGTTTAATAGTTGAGTGGCCTCGCAATGCATAATCCCAATAATTAACAACTCCTAAAGCTACGTTAACAACTTTTTTTTGTTGGTTCAAGTCTCTGAAATGGATTTGGTTGGCTTGATTTGATGCTGAAAATCTTTTGTCAACCTTTTTGGGAAATTCCTAGTTCATAAAGAGTTTAAGTTACTTTCTTTATATAGTTTAATTTCTATATATAGAAATTAGATTGCATCTAATATTAATCAAATGAGGGGTTTGTTTAGGAGAGAAAGACATGACAACTCTTTCCCTTTAATAGAACTATTTTAATAAATCAATGCTTCTTTCTTTTTTTCCCTGTCTTCCTCATTATCATTTATTTACACTATATAAGGAAAGGATTTTTGTTAAATCTATAGTGAACAAAGGATTTTATTTTAAGTTTATTATACATTCAACAATCTATAATGCACATATTTATTTTCTAAGAAAATTATAGTGTGCAAGTTATTTTTTTCGGTAAAGGATTTTAACCCGATAATATATGAGTATGTAAGAAGAAAATAAAACGTGCAAGTTATCTTTTAATACATATAGAGAGGAAATCAATTTCGTAAGAATTTCAAAAATAAATAATGTTGTTTACAAAAAACATGTACGTGTACATCTATTAGCCTCTAAGTAAAACCCAAATTATGTGACCTAATAAAAGTTGAGTATCAAACTATATAATTTTGACTTTTATGTTAACATTAGGTAATGCTTGTGTTGGAAAATTTAATGCACTTGTGGGATTAGTTCACACTGGTTTTAGGTTAGGATGTACGGAGTGTACATCCATGAGGTCCTTGAACCCCCTGACTCAATAGTGGAAAGTACTGCTAGTGTATTGGTTCCTACTGGCAGTGGATTGGTTCCTTCTGGCAGTGGATTGATTTCTACTGGCAGTGGATTGGTTCCTACTGGCAGTGGATTGGTTACTACTGCTAGTGTAGTAACTGATGGTTCCCACTGGTAGTGTATTGGTTCCTGCTGCTAGTGTAAAGGTTCCTACTGGTAGTGTTGCAGTGATTATTTGTAACAGCTTTCACTCATTCAAGTGACTGTTATGACTGCTTTATGACCACGTTTAATTGGTCATGTAACCAATATTCCTATGATAATGGAAGCTTATTATGGGTGATTAATTGGTCGTTAATCATTCATAATGTCCATTGACTAGGAGTGAGTATTCTCTACTATAAATAGAGATGGTCTTCATCAGCATGAAGGGACGAGAAAAACAAACTAATATCAGGAAAAACAAACATAAAGCTAAACACTTACAAGCGCAAGGGTTATTGAATTGTGCATAATTCTATAACTAACATTTGGTCTTATCCCAAGTAGATATTCGTGTAACCCAGGCATTAGGGTTGAATAGTTTACTTTGGAAAGTGATTACACGATTCCAAGTGATATCCGGTAACCACCTAGTGGTATTGCAGTTGTTACTGATTGTCTTAACCCTGTTCTGGGCGTTACCACCAACAACTTGAGCAAAAACAAGTTTATACTCAAAGCATTCACCACCTAAAAACGTGAATGAATTGCAAAATTAACCGGCAAATAATGAATCAGTTGTCAATATTGTTGGCCTCAATGGGTTGTGGATCAATGGTCGTTCTAAGTCAAATCAAAATATACCAAAACAGAAATTGAAACAAAGGTTCTGTAAATTTGCTTTGTATTAAATCAATATGTCATCATCGTCTAATCTGTTACAAAGTGCTAACTATTTATACAAATGAAAGGGTACATTGAAAGGGTGTGTCGATTAGGAGATAACTGCCATATAGCAGTTATGTTGTAACTGCCAAATAGCAGTTACTTGTAACTGTCTTTGTGTTGACTTTTCTTATGTTTGACTTCTGGGTTGACCGGGTCGATTGGGATTAACCCAATATTCTCCCCCTTAATCACAATCGCTTTGTTGTAGATCTTTGACTCCGATTAGTTGTCTCATTGTTAGGAATCTGATCTTCGGTAGTGCTTTTGTGAGCATGTCAGCCTTCTGAAATTCTCCACTTATAAACTCGACTTGTAAATCTTCTCTTTCAACGCATTCTCGTATAAAGTGATATTTTATGTCTATGTGCTTACTCCTTCCGTGAAATACAGGATTCTTCATTAGTTCGATGGCAGACTTGTTGTCGGCCATTATTGTAATTTTTTCTTCTTGGGTATGTGTAAGCTTGCTTAGTAATCTCTTTAACCATAATGCTTGTGTTGCTGTTGATGTTGCTGCAATGAATTCGGATTCACATGATGATAGAGCTACTGTGGCTTGTTTTTTGTACTCCAGCTGATTGGTGATTCACTGATAACATCAAATTAGCCTGATCTTTTATATATCAAATTCCCATGTTTATGGCCTCACTTGTATTAATATGGTACTTAATTCGTTCATATTCGTTCATAATCGCATTTGAGGATAAATGAGGCGTTGGAGCGGAAAAGATGTGAGAAAAGGCCAAGAAATATATTCTGAAGACAAGTTACGGCGTAAATAGTACTTTTGACTACGTCGTAACTAATACTACGAGGGCCTGATTATTATTTATGAAGGTTACGCCGTAACTCATTAATAATGTTACGGCGTATTTATGATGCTTTGAAGGATACGGCGTAACCATTTCTTATGGTTACGTCGTAATTATTTTGTGAAGGTTACGGCGTAACATGAATTTAGTTACGCCGTAGAGATAAATTCGGAGTGGATTAGTATTAGCTTGCGAAGGATTACGACGTAACCCGATGTTTAGTTACGGCGTAATTAATTACTTGGGCTCAAAGTTTTGAAGGCTACGGCATAATTATAAATTAATTACGCCGTAATTAGTTATATGCGGCTATTTTATATGAAGATCAAGAGAAAAATACCAAGAGTTACGGCGTAACTTATTAATTTAGTTACGCCGTAATTATTAAAAGCCCGAGCCAAAGTTGCATAATGCCCTAAATATATTAATATATATACTTCTCATTTGTCAAAAAGAAAGATATCAATTTGGGGTGCTGTTTGTGTCGTACGAAAGAAAAAGGGAGCAGGCATAGTATTCGGTTCAATTAAAGGGGGAGAGATTTGCCCCGGTACTCAACTAGGGATCGATAGCTTTATTTTTGGCACGATATGTAATTATTTTCTGACTCATAATATTATTTTGGTTTCATTATTATTTATTATAATCTTGATTATCAATATAATTGTTGGCGAATTAATTCTTATTGTGTTCTATTTAATTGATTATTAATTTATTATTAGTCAATTAATTATTTGATGTTATGTCTTTGTTTTTTTATTGTTTTATATGGTAATTATATTTGTCATTCCACTAGAGTATTTTGTAAACGTGGAAATTAGGTCTTGGCCTAGTTTTTGATTCTTTTATTATTAATGCTTTTGCGTTATTAATTGTTTCTAGTGCATGCATGCATAGTTTATTGGTAGCCACCCTTGTTTCGGTAGTTTTGAATGGCGGTAGAGGCTAGTTGCTTAGGAGATATGACCAACTGACCCTAAGTGAGTAGACTGAGACGGGAAAGGTAAGATATGACCAACTGACGACCCTTTCTACTTGTGCGATTTGACCAATTGATCACCTACCGTTTGGATGAACTTAAGAATTAGGGGGTGAGTGTTTAAGTTGCTAACGCCCGGGCACTCACTATTATAAATCTAGCATGTAGCGGAACTTAATGACTCGGCTTAGGGGACCAGGAACAACTGGACTTATGAAGGGACACCTGACTTCTCCAGTGGTGGCATCTTTGCTGATAGTTTAGGGCGAATTGACCAAATGTTGTCCTCTCGACTTTGACCCCACCTGAAACAGGAATGTAGTGACATTTAGAACCCATGTATTGCGATAGTAAACGTCGGCTCTTAATGACTGCTATTAGATTGCCGAATGATCTCGGGTGACCTGTTCATCTTGGTGAGGATTCTAAGAACCATAGGGTAGGCGAATTGACCAAAGGAGTCTATCGACTTATTCCACTTGTGGATGAACTCGGTTTAAGAATTGCATCACTATCTTTCCCATTAGCTTGTTTACCAGAGAACCAACCCAATTGATCATGTGACACCTTAAATATTATCAATCCTTACATTAAAACTTATTTATTTGACAAATTTAATTAATTAGACAGTTAGGAATCAACCGTTCCTGGGACGACCTCGGTCTTACCATCCCTCACTACATGCGACCGGGTATACTTCCCGTTAGTGCATTAGGTAGGCCATAGGTAGACGAGTTACTATAAATGTAAAACCTGGTCAGAAATACTGCATCAAGTTTTTGGCGCCGCTGCCGGGGAACGGTCTTCGTATTTTTGGCTGTTTGGTTAATATTATTCTACAATTATGTCTTCTGTCTTGAGATTACGGCGTAACCTTGGCCATGGTTACGGCGTAATCTATTCTTATTACATATCAGGTTTCTTTCAGACTGAAGTTACGGCGTAGTTAGTAATTGGACTTACGCCGTAACCAAGTTTGAGATATCTTAAAATTATGAACTATGTGTTATATCTCACTTGTTGCTCATGTTTATTATTTTTAACACATTTAATGCACGAGGTTGTGATAGTGTGCAGGTTGAGCAAGAAGAACAAGTGGAGGGAATCTCGACAAGATCATAAGCCGAGATTAGTTGAGCAATGGACATGATTGGAGACGTCCGATTGATGCCTGTTGCAGAAGTCTAACTTAAAGACTTGGGAGGATAAAGAAAAATGCTCGTCGGGAGACTACCCGTCCCTATCCTAGATTTAATTTTTGATTTTATTTCTTAGACCTTTTTGGATATTTTTAGTAGTTTTTAGATTTTGTTTTGGGTTTGGTGTGTTTTGTTATCTTGTTTGCAGGTATAAAGACCAAGGATAGATGATAGGAGTTCCAATAACTCCTCTTGATCACGTAGGAAGAAGTTGACACTTTGGGCACAACATCATCAGAATATAATTACGGCGTAATGGGCCGATCCATATACGCCGTAACTGGCTATCATGTAGGCCATCTGCCCACTGCATCATAACTACGGCGTAACTAGGCCGATCTAGTTACGCCGTAACTCCCTTGTTCCAGGTATCTTCTTCTCTCAGGGTTTCTTATTACGCCGTAACTGGGCCGATCCAGTTACGCCGTAACCCCTTTCCTGGTACATATTTTATTAAGTCAACTCACCTACGCCGTAACTGGGCCGATCCAGTTACGCCGTAACTATCCTCTGATATGAATTTTTTTTAATAAAAACAGTTTCAAAGCTTTCCATAACCTTGTATTAGTAATTAAATGAACTTTGTGGGTGTGTTCCCTGTAAACCCTCACGAGACTTCACTCGTCCACTCGGGACACCGAGGGGTTTAAAAGGCTTGTTGCATGCGCTAAATGCAACCGTGATTCCTACGAAAGTGAGTTAGGTTTTATTTTGTTTTTATTTTTACATTTTGTGCTATTTTTGTTTTTTATCTGGAATTATGCTTTTTGGTATTAGTTTTTCTTGCAGCAGTTCAGATTGAAGAATTATGGAGCTATGATTGGCTGCAAGGGAACACTTTTTATCCGTCCAAGTTGAGTGCTATTGTGTTTGCAAGGAGTGTTGATGTGAAGATGGATGTTGCTCGTGGAGGCACAATTGGAGCGTGTTTTTGAACATGCATTATTATTCATACCGAGCGAATCCAGGGGAGTTTTTCGTTCCATCTCTAACCCTTCTTATATTTCATTTATATGCATAAGTATGACCCAAGTGGTGGGAAGGGATTAGACATAGACACCCGCTTGATTTTACTTGCCTTTATTTTTCTAGTTTTTGATGAAAAGTGTTTCATTAATAAAATTTTGACATATTTTTCATTACTTAACTGGATTAATCTAGACTGAGCACACCTACCCTATATTTCCATTGTGTGAGGATAAGCCTTTCCGTTTTCCCATTATACATAATACCATAAAAATGAGTGTGCCGGTGGCTGTAGTAGACTTTAGAACTTGGATTTGCATATCTTTTCGAGACCATTATCATGAGCATTACACTGAGGTAACTTGGTGTGATCGGTGCAGCTAGGATATAAGGAAATTTTAGGATTAAACACAAATAGCCCATATATGTATTGTGGATATTGACTTTTCACATCGATTAGTCAATCCCCCTGTTAAACCCTTTTTGTTGCACTCATCATTTGTGCAAGATACCCCTAGATACACCCTTCAGAGCCTTTCCTTTCATTTTGTTCACCCAATATATGTTGTTTCGTTACACCTATCGCCTAGCCTACCCTGTAGTTTCCTATGTCCATGGTCCGGGCGCTGTTGGTTAATTTTGGTTCCACTAGTGAAAGTCGTGGCTTTTGAATAAAGGGTTGTGGAAGAAAATCGGGTTTAGATGATAGTTGATCTCAAGTGGGGGGATGCTTTATTTGTTCGTATTGTTTTTATTTTTATCCATGTATACCTTGTCTTGCATCCAAAAAAAAAAATGTAAGCAAGAGTTTGTTAGTTTGTTTATTGTTGATCGAAATATAAATCAGCTTATGTGTCGTATTGTGATAAGTGTTCTCGCCTTGTTCAATTAGGCGCAAATTTTTACATGTCCGTTTTGTCTTACGGATAAACTTAGAAACCCGAAAATTTCTATCTCGCCTTTCAAATTTTATTCAATATTCGTACAATGGGGACATTGTACATTTCAAGTGGGGGGATGGGAGATAGAAATAGATGATTTTGGTAAAATTATGTGCTAAAAGTACTCAAATTTTAAATTTTTTTATAGCACATACCTTTTTTTCATTGATGATGAAGGCCGAGTTAATGCATCTTATTTGCCCAGTTTATGGAGATTATGAGGCACTACGCTACATTTTATATGCATTTACTCGTGTATTGAAGACCCCTTGACTCTTGACCCTCGATTTTTGCTATGGGATTGAATGCGACTAATGGTGAGGCGACTATAGACTTAGGAATCTATTTGTTTCGTGTCTTTTTGTTTACACCCATTAAATGTGTTCCCATGTCTTATCCTACCCTTAGTCATGAATTGAGTTTAGGTGAGGAAGCGAGCAATCATTGGTGTCTTGGCCATGGATTTGATCATGTATCATTGGTTTTGTCCCCTTCGCCGTAACTCGTTAGTAATGACAAAATAAACCCATAAGCCTATGTTGTGTCAACCCATTGCCTTTTAGAATAGCGGCATCTATAGACTCTAGTGGTGGAGATTAGTATCTTTGCCAAGCCTATGATAGAATACTCGCCATGACTGAGCAGTTGAGTGATCACCCAAAAATAAACACGTGAATTATGAGAGATAGAGTGTGATTTCAATTCCCTTTTCGTGAGGTGCTCGGTTTGGAATTTTTTAGCTTAGGTGATTTTTAGACTCATATTTTCCAATTAATCTTGGGAGATATATTTTTAAGAATTATTTAAAGGATTTACTTGAGGACAAGTAGGATTCAAGTGGGGGGGGGGGGGGGTATTTTGATAACATCAAATTAGCCTGATCTTTTTCATATCAAATTCCCGTGTTTATGGCCTCATTTGTATTAATATGGTACTTAATTCGTTCATATTCGTTCATAATCGCATTTCAGGATAAACTAGCGGGTTAACCCGCGCGTTGCGACGGGAGTGCGTTGCCCTCGATCATTTTATTCACGGGAATGAATTTGCTAAAATTTTTTATTTTTTTATTTTTTTTTATTATTTTTTTTTGCGCACTGTTCATGCGCGTACTGTTCATGACCGCGTTACTGTTCATGACCAAATGTGTTTTAGTATATATATATATAATGAGGCGTTGGAGCGGAAAAGATGTGAGAAAAGGCCAAGAAATATATTCTGAAGACAAGTTACGGCGTAAATAGTACTGTTGACTACGTCGTAACTAATACTACGAGGGTCTGCTATTATTTATGAAGGTTACGCCGTAACTCATTAATAATGTTACGGCGTATTTATGATGCTTTGAAGGATACGGCGTAACCATTTCTTATGGTTACGTCGTAATTATTTTGTGAAGGTTACGGCGTAACATGAATTTAGTTACGCCGTAGAAATAAATTCGGAGTGGATTAGTATTAGCTGGCGAAGGATTACGACGTAACCCGATGTTTAGTTACGGCGTAATTAATTACTTGGACGCAAAGTTTTGAAGGCTACGGCATAATTATAAATTAATTACGCCGTAATTAATTATATGCGGCTATTTTATATGAAGATCAAGAGAAAAATACCAAGAGTTACGGTGTAACTTATTAATTTAGTTACGCCGTAATTATTAAAAGCCCGGGCCCAAGTTGCATAACGCCCTAAATCTCTACTATCTAAAATGGAAAAAGGGTCAACCAGGAAATGTGAAAAGTTGAAAATTGAAATTGAAAGTCAAATGAGAGAGAAAATTAATACACAAGATTGAAAGCACCTAACCCTCTCTGTTAACCTAAATATTTCATCTCTATTCTCTCTCTCTCTCTCAGCCGAACCACTGCCGCCTCTTTAGCCGCCGCCATATGCTTAAATAGCCACCACTTAGAGGTGGACTGGGGGTTGTTTCGATTGACTAGGTGGTTTCAATTGGTGACTTTGGTGGTGTTTTCGGTGGTTTTATTGATGGTTTGGTTGGTTTCGGTTGATCAACACCGCCATCTCTCGGTGGTGTTTTTGTGGTTTTGGTGATGCTGTTGGTTTGGTCGGTATAAGATGGTTTCTTATGTGGTTCGAGGTTTGTATAAGATGGTTTCTTATGTGGTTCGAGGTTGACCAAGTTAATGGTGTTTGAGACCATCGTTATATCATGTTACTGTGGATGATGTTGCTCTGCGCAAAACACTGAAGTCGATTCATGAAGTCAAAAGGTATCTTCATTCATTCTTTAAATCCACATATTTTGTTTCTTTATGATAAGCATAAGTGTAACAGTGACTGAGTTAGATGAAAGTGTTATGTGCAGGTACTGAAATGAAAGTGGGTAATTGACTTATTCTGAGTTTTTTTAGTATGGACAAACACTATTGTACATGGTTGCTTAATATGTTTGCAATGAAGCATCGTTTGAATCTCTTATCCAACACGTCATGCGTTAAGAAACTTATTTGTTATACATGTTGTAATAGATCCTTATACATATATTAACAAACATCAATTGGTCTCTACCATGTGTTTTAAACTATTGAATATTGTAGTTGGAGTCAATAAATTTTGACAAAGGTTCATATCCATCATTTATATAGGTAAAAATGGGCGGGTGTTACAAGTTCGACAAACTTTCAAAACAGGTCAGCTTGAGTAATGTTTAGTGTGGGTCTCTTATCGAGGCTATGGGTTATATATTGCAACATCGAAGCTCTATTAGCCACTAAGGGTACTGTAAGAAACCCACTTGATATATTGAGTGGTTTTTACTTTAGGTGCCGATCTTCATCTTGGAGGTAAGTAATCTGTATCTAATATGTCGGTGATGATGATATTGTTATGTGCGTGTATGAATTTTCAGCTATAATAAGCTGCTGAACCTTGATGGGTTAAACTCTCTAACAATTGGATTTTATATTTTTGGTTTAGTTTATGGAGAGTTTGTTGAAAGGTAGTAATTTGCTGTTCTTTACCCTCAGAGAAAAACCAAGGTGCGTATCTGGAATTAATCAAGGTAGGTATGAGTAGTTTCAATTAAAAGATTATCTGACTATTTTTTTTGCTTATTGGTTATGCACGAACTCCCAATGAACAGCAACAGACCGTTGATCAGGAAGAAAATATTACCTTCTGTATATGAGATTAAAGGTATGAGTTCTTTTAAATTAGTTTGCAAATCTTATTTTTCAAATGATGGGTTACGGTTTAGTTGAAGTGATGGTGTGTTGTCATGGTGAAACGTAGGAGATGGTAGTTGACCTATGTGGGGGCTGAAATCAGAGTGTCTAAATGCTAAGCCGGGGGCCGAAAAGGATGGCCTTGGGTGCTGGAATGGGGGCTGAAGTGGGTGCATTTGGATGCCGAAATGGGACTGAGATGGGTTCCTTTGGGACTGAAGTGGGGCCTGTAATGGTGGTTTGCCTAGGAGAAACAAGGTGCTAGAAGACGCCTTTTGTGCAATGTTTGGGAAGTTATGACGTACGTTCAAGGTCAGTTGTATTTTGCATCTTTTTTTTCGCTATATTTGGTTTGTTGTATATTAATGTAATTGATTTTTATAACTAAAAATTGCTACTTTTTTATGATTCCTATGATGCAGATGATTATTCGGCATCATCTATTCATCAAAAACTGATATTGGACAAGCAACGTGTAACAAAGCGGGTTTTAGATATTTGAGGCCACTGTAAGGTTTATGACCCGTGTTTTGTATCTGAAAGTGGGCCTGCAAGCACCCAAGGCCATCCTTTTCGGCCCCCGGCTTAGCAGTTAGAAATAATTTTTGACGATGCGAAGCATTTTTCATGTGTGACTATAGTGGCTAAAATTGGTAGAAGTTAGAAATAATTTTTGACGATGCGAAGCATTTTTCATGTGTGACTATATTATGTCAACTTATGACAATTCTTGAACTTATTTATCTAATGCATAAAGTCACTAACATGGAAATATTGCTGTGTAGGTGCCCCCTTCCAATCATTGGCTTTATGACTCTTGCTTATATACATCAGCAGAAATATCGACTCTTCTTGAGAGGTAATTTTAGTCTATTTCCATCTACATTTTCAAGTTGTGTATCAACCTCATGCGTGGATATAATTTCTGTGCTAGAGTCTTACATGTGTAATCATCATTAGTTCGTAATTAGTTGGTGGGCTGACACATACAAATGTTGTTAGTAAAATACAAGAAATACCCATGTTTCAAGTTTCTTGCAAAGAGGCGATGGCTGAAGGGTCAGGACTCACACCCATTACTTCAGGCCTAAAGATTGGATCAAAGTGTGTTTTGGGACTGACTTTATTCAATATTCCTGTGACCTGCAGGGTTTTATGAACTCTATTATAGTATACAGGAGGTAGCTTTGGCTTAATAGGAGGTTGTCATGTCATTGGGTTAATAGGTAGCTTTGGGTTATATATTGCAACATCGAAGCTCTATTAGCCACTAAGGGTACTGTAAGAAACCCACTTGATATATTGAGTGGTTTTTACTTTAGGTGCCGATCTTCATCTTGGAGGTAAGTAATCTGTATCTAATATGTCGGTGATGATGATATTGTTATGTGCGTGTATGAATTTTCAGCTATAATAAGCTGCTGAACCTTGATGGGTTAAACTCTCTAACAATTGGATTTTATATTTTTGGTTTAGTTTATGGAGAGTTTGTTGAAAGGTAGTAATTTGCTGTTCTTTACCCTCAGAGAAAAACCAAGGTGCGTATCTGGAATTAATCAAGGTAGGTATGAGTAGTTTCAATTAAAAGATTATCTGACTATTTTTTTTGCTTATTGGTTATGCACGAACTCCCAATGAACAGCAACAGACCGTTGATCAGGAAGAAAATATTACCTTCTGTATATGAGATTAAAGGTATGAGTTCTTTTAAATTAGTTTGCAAATCTTATTTTTCAAATGATGGGTTACGGTTTAGTTGAAGTGATGGTGTGTTGTCATGGTGAAACGTAGGAGATGGTAGTTGACCTATGTGGGGGCTGAAATCAGAGTGTCTAAATGCTAAGCCGGGGGCCGAAAAGGATGGCCTTGGGTGCTGGAATGGGGGCTGAAGTGGGTGCATTTGGATGCCGAAATGGGACTGAGATGGGTTCCTTTGGGACTGAAGTGGGGCCTGTAATGGTGGTTTGCCTAGGAGAAACAAGGTGCTAGAAGACGCCTTTTGTGCAATGTTTGGGAAGTTATGACGTACGTTCAAGGTCAGTTGTATTTTGCATCTTTTTTTTCGCTATATTTGGTTTGTTGTATATTAATGTAATTGATTTTTATAACTAAAAATTGCTACTTTTTTATGATTCCTATGATGCAGATGATTATTCGGCATCATCTATTCATCAAAAACTGATATTGGACAAGCAACGTGTAACAAAGCGGGTTTTAGATATTTGAGGCCACTGTAAGGTTTATGACCCGTGTTTTGTATCTGAAAGTGGGCCTGCAAGCACCCAAGGCCATCCTTTTCGGCCCCCGGCTTAGCAGTTAGAAATAATTTTTGACGATGCGAAGCATTTTTCATGTGTGACTATAGTGGCTAAAATTGGTAGAAGTTAGAAATAATTTTTGACGATGCGAAGCATTTTTCATGTGTGACTATATTATGTCAACTTATGACAATTCTTGAACTTATTTATCTAATGCATAAAGTCACTAACATGGAAATATTGCTGTGTAGGTGCCCCCTTCCAATCATTGGCTTTATGACTCTTGCTTATATACATCAGCAGAAATATCGACTCTTCTTGAGAGGTAATTTTAGTCTATTTCCATCTACATTTTCAAGTTGTGTATCAACCTCATGCGTGGATATAATTTCTGTGCTAGAGTCTTACATGTGTAATCATCATTAGTTCGTAATTAGTTGGTGGGCTGACACATACAAATGTTGTTAGTAAAATACAAGAAATACCCATGTTTCAAGTTTCTTGCAAAGAGGCGATGGCTGAAGGGTCAGGACTCACACCCATTACTTCAGGCCTAAAGATTGGATCAAAGTGTGTTTTGGGACTGACTTTATTCAATATTCCTGTGACCTGCAGGGTTTTATGAACTCTATTATAGTATACAGGAGGTAGCTTTGGCTTAATAGGAGGTTGTCATGTCATTGGGTAAGATATCTAGAAGATATGTGCAAAATTATGATCTGGAATATCTAAAATACTCAAGATTATATTTATTATATAAATGGGATGATTAAGGGACAAGCACTTTAACTGATTACTAGCCTCATTAAATTATTTTTCTGAATATAAAGTTTAAGACATTGTTTTCTTAATAGATGAACTAGAGTGTATGGTAGACGAGGCATTGCATTCTTTATCTTGGCAGGGCATCGTACGGTTAGTAGCTTATAATGGCGGCTTATAACCTAGACCTAAGAGCTAAGGCAAGAAGATGTAACGTAATATGATTCTAGATTATTTCTTTTATAAGTTTTCATTCAAATAAAAATGTGTAATTATATTTAACAAAACAAAAGCATATCGAATCTTCGTTCTTATTTTTTTGTTTCTTTCATTCCAGTTACCAAGGTTCATCTCAGGGCCCTTCTTCATGGAGTGGATGCGAGGAGCCTGCAATCTTATATTCTTTAACAGTAATTTAGGACACGAGCTACTCGAGTGCAAATGTCTTAATAATATGTAGCTCGGTATCGAAAGTGTTATGTGCAGGTACTGATTTTAACGTAAACTTTCAACCTTATTATCATTATTTAAATCTGCAATTAGTTTTTGAAAACATATTTGATCAATCTTTTGTTTTATATGGAGCAATGTTTGCTACCCGGTCTAGATAGCGAACTACTGTCTACATGGATTTGGGTAATTTTATTTTATTCTAAGGACTCATGACTCTTAAGTAGTGTTTATATGGTATAATAACATAGTATAATTGTTGTGATCGTTTTTTGTAGGCATTGCTATTGGAGGAGATGTCTTTTCCGGTTCTACTTTCTGTGATCATGTCTTGCGATTCAGCAAAACTGGACAGGTATATGTTACCCCTTGCATTAATTATAGCAGATAGAAAAAGAGACAAGATTAGCAAATAAAGCTTTTGTGTGTGACCGTTAGTAATACATCATGCCGCTTAGGTACTGCAAACGAAACACAACAAAACAAAATTCAGCAGCACTTGATATATAACTGAAAGATCAGATAAATGTGAAGGACCCAAGCTACACTTTAAATGCAATTTTCATCACACCTTTGCACTAGCAGGGAGTTGAACCCGGGTATCAAACATAGTAGGGTGGTATTCTACCACTAGAAAACTGGTCCTTTGTGTTAGTAAAGAATATTATCTTTGATTACTTTGTTTACAGTGCGTTAGATATTAATCTTTACTCTATTATTACGTTTATAGGATAACGATCAGGCCAAGTTGAAACTCAGGGTGTCGGACGACAAAAGTGTCGAGTGCAAATGTCTACATTACAAATGAGAATATGGGCAAAGAGCCACCCAAGCTTCTCGCACCCCGATGTAACAGAAGCAAACCTACCCGTCAATACCGTCAAAGTAAGTATGATTCTTCGCATCCCCTGCATAACATGTATTTAATAGCCCAGTTTATCCTAATGTGTGCAAAACTATGTCTGGCACAGACATGAACGAAAACATGAGTACAAGTACCGTTATTTCATGTGAAATCGAAGATCAAAGATGTCGCACGTATCAAGGTCAGTCAACTTATTAACAGATCTCTAATTAGAAGATGTCACCATCGACATTATGTTTTTGTCTTTCTATGTCCTTCTCTGTTGAATAGTATTTTGCTGAGATGAGAAAGTTGTCTTAGAGTTCAAAAATAGATCTAAATCAGACTTTATGTTCTTGATCCTCGGCGTTTAATAGTTAAATGTTACACACGTTTTGATTAAGTCTTTATGTCATCATCGACTGCCCTTTATCTATATATTCAATTTTACTACCATTTATTTTCATGCAACAATATTTTTATTACTAATGTCGTTTGTTTTTTTACAGGAAAAAGGTCTCATTTGGTATTACTGGACCATGGTCTATACAAAGTATTGGATCAACTATGCTGCACTCTGGAAGGTGGCCCTTGCAATTTTATGGATTTAAATGGCTTATCATGTCATCTTTTGTTATCTTTTCACCACTACCATATATGTGGAGAAGCAAACGGATTAACAAGGTGAGTCCTCGCACGATCTGTGGAGAAGCAAACGGATTAACAGTGATGATGCATGTGACAACGGATGTCCAGGTATCATATGTCTTGCAGTTGATAAATTTAGAGTATGGAAACAGTTTATGCAGGTTTATTAACATCATGCATTGTTGTCTACATGGTATTTGCAGCAAATAATTTGGAGATTGATAGGTTTTATGAAGAACTATCCCGTGGCAAGGGTTGGCAGCAGGTATATTATGTTGCTAACAATTAGTCTTTTTCAAATTTAAGTTACTCTTATTTACATGTACTTGTCTATCGAGTGACAGTCAACAACCCAAGTTCTTGAAAGGTCTATACTAAGTGCAATGGGCGGAAACATGTAGAAAGAGCAGCAGAAGATTAAAATGTCTTCATCACAACATATGAAGGTAAACAAAATCATGAAATGCTGATGAACAAAGCAACTTACCTTCTGAACTCTAGCTTAATCGACTTTCAAAAGAAAATATCTGAAAATGGGCCGGTTTTTTCCTGTACCCCTGACGTTTAAATCTTTTCTAATTTGTGGCCAAATACTTCTAATTGAACTGTACCAAAGTGATATGATATATAGATATTTTTCAGCCGAGGACTTAATCTTATTAGAAACTGTAACAGGCTTGCACGGTACAAAAGCAGCTGGACAGGAATTCGTTTAAAAATACCTTCCTTTTTATTTATTTATTTTTTTATTTTGTATATACTATGATCAATAGCAGCTGGGCACAAATATGGGAAAAAAGTTCCTACATATATAAGTGGTTCAAGTATACTTGGTTAGTAGCCAAGTTTGTGCAGAAATGCAAGTATACCAGCAACCAGTTCTGTCTTCTAAAGTTTTGTGTGCCTGCTGAAAGTTTTAAGTAGTATAGGGCTTCGGCTTTGTAAAATGTCTTAGTATAATTTCTTAAGTCATATGATGGGCTGATTAGAGATTTGTCTTAATTAGTTTTTACTTGGATTTTTCTTTGTAAATAACATTTTCCTTTATCTATTTATTTTAACTTCGTAAAATATGGCTTTGCAAATTGGATGCTAATCTGTCGTTGCTTATTATCGCAAACTAGAACATAATTTCCATGACATTCTATACTCCCTTAAGTCAAAGCTGCTTCTGAACGTTTGGCCCATGGCTCAAAACTCATCAACAGTTATTAAAATGCTCTGCCATGATTCTTTAGTTCCACTCCTATATCAGAAACGGCATCAGATGTTATAATGAGAAAATTTATGATTTGCAAGCCCGCAAGTTTATGAAGCCCTCCCGCAACGCGGGGGGCCGTCTCCCAACTCGTTAGAAAAAAAATGGAAAAGATAAGTTTTCATGTACACTTTCATGGGCTCGAGGAAAGTTTGACAGTGACAGGCGGAATCTTTTGACTATTCGTAAAGTAAAAGTTTGACAGTCGACAGGCGGAATCTTTTGACTATTCGTATCTAATGTTAAAAGTATCAAAATGCTTCCTTAATTTTCGAGACATAATTGAGTTTGAAATGTTTCTTTGTATGACTTTTCGTAATTGGTGAATCGGGTCTCATCGAGATCTTTTCACATTCTATTTTGAACGTTATATGAAACATTTACCACAATATCGCATATCGTTAATTGTCTGCCGCTAGACACCGATGCCGCTAGGCACGGGTACTCGCCTAGTATATTAATATATATACTTCTCATTTGTCAAAAAGAAAGATATCAATTTGGGGTTCTGTTTGTGTCGTACGAAAGAAAAAGGGAGCAGGCATAGTATTCGGAGGGATTTGCCCCGGTACTCAACTAGGGATCGATAGCTTTATCCTTGGCACGATATGTAATTATTTTCTGACTCATAATATTATTTTGGTTTCATTATTATTTATTATAATCCTGATTATCAATATAATTGTTGGCGAATTAATTCTTATTGTGTTCTATTTAATTGATTATTAATTTATTATTAGTCAATTAATTATTTGATGTTATGTCTTTGTTTTTTTATTGTTTTATATGGTAATTATATTTGTCATTCCACTAGAGTATTTTGTAAACGTGGAAATTAGGTCTTGGCCTAGTTTTTGATTCTTTTATTATTAATGCTTTTGCGTTATTAATTGTTTCTAGTGCATGCATGCATAGTTTATTGGTAGCTACCCTTGTTTCGGTAGTTTTGAATGGCGGTAGAGGCTAGTTGCTTAGGAGATATGACCAAATGACCCTAAGTGAGTAGACTGAGACGGGAAAGGTAAGATATGACCAACTGACGACCCTTTCTACTTGTGCGATTTGACCAACTGATCACCTACCGTTTGGATGAACTTAAGAATTAGGGGGTGAGTTTTAAGTTGTTAACGCCCGGGCACGCACTATTATAAATCTAGCATGTAGCGGAACTTAATGACTCGGCTTAGGGGACCAGGAACATCTGACTTATGAAGGGACACCTGACTTCTCCAGTGGTGGCATCTTTGCTGATAGGTTAGGGCGAATTGACCAAATGTTGTCCTCTCGACTTTGCCCCACCTGAAACAGGAATGTAGTGACATTTAGAACCCATGTATTGCGATAGTAAACGTCGGCTCTTAATGACTGCTATTAGATTGCCGAATGATCCCGGGTGACCTGTTCATCTTGGTGAGGATTCTAAGAACCATAGGGTAGGCGAATTGACCAAAGGAGTCTATCGACTTATTACACTTGTGGATGAACTCGGTTTAAGAATTGCATCACTATCTTTCCCATTAGCTTGTTTACCAGAGAACCAACCCAATTGATCATGTGACTCCTTAAATATTATCAATCCTTACATTAAAACTTATTTATTTGACAAATTTAATTAATTAGACAGTTAGGAATCAACCGTTCTTGGGACGACCTCGGTCTTACCATTCCCTCACTACATGCGACCGGGTACACTGCCCGTTAGTGCATTAGGTAGGCCATAGGTAGACGAGTTACTATAAATGTAAAACCTGGTCAGAAATCCTGCATCATTCACCATAGTAGAATATAATTCCAGTAGTGCCTTTTCCTTCTTGAGTGTTGACTCCATAGCTACTGCCACTATAACCTTGTATTTGGTTTTCTCCATTGTGTTTGTAGGTGATTCCATAGTCTTTTGTTTCTTTTACATAGCGTAGTACTTGCCTTATAGCTTTCATATGTTGTTCCTTTGGTTCTTGCATAAAAAGACTAAGTAATCCAATGGAATAACTTAAGTCGGGTCTTGTATGTAGCAGATATCGTAAGCATCCAATTAAGCTTCTGTATTCAGTTGAGTTGATTGTTGTTTCTTCAGTATTCTTTGTTAGTCGTTCCTGGATCCATAGGTATTAGGGTTTAACATTCCAACTTCCTTTAGGATCTTGCTTGCATAGGCGGATTGCTTTATTGATATGTCACCTCCAGTTTATGTGACTTCAATTCCTAAGTAGTAGGATAGTAATCCTAGGTCACTCATCTCAAATTTTTCTTCCATTTGAGCTTTGAACTTGTCTATCTCTTCTTTAGGTGTGCAAGTGATGATTAAATCATCTACATAGACTCCAACTAGAAGTATTGAATCTTTTGATTTCTTTGTTTAGACAGCTTGTTCCAAAGCGCATTTCTTGAAATCTGAAGACTTCAAGGTGTTGTCTAATTTTATGTTCCAAGCACGTGGTGCTTGTCTTAAACCGTATAGAGCTTTTATGACTCTGTAGACTTTTCCATTATCTTCTTTCTTTATAAATCCTTCGGGTTGTGCAACATACACTTCTTCTTTCAAGTCTCCATGTAGAAATGCAGATTTGACGTCAAGGTGATGTACTTCCCATTTATTATTAGCAGCCATGGCTAATAGTAATCGGACTGTTTCCATTCTATCTACAGGTTCAAAGACTTCTTCGAAATCTATGCCATGCTCTTGTATGTAGCCTTTGGCTACTAGTCTTGCTTTATGCTTGACTATATTTTCATTAGCATCTTTCTTGGTCTTGAATACCCACTTTAATCCAACGGCTTTATGTCCTTTGGGTAGAGTGGTTAGTTCCCATGTATTGTTTCTGTTGATGGAATCTAATTCGACCTTCATTGCTTCAATCCATTTTAGATCGTTTGATGCTTCCTTGTAATTCTTAGGTTCGTCTTCAGCCAGTAATAATTGCTCGGGTAGTACTTCCTCGGTGTTATCATATATATCAATTAATGTTCTAAAACCTTGTAATGGTGTATGATCAAAGTTTGGATGTAAATTTCTAGTTCTGTTTGAATTACTTTGATTGGTTGATAGAACTGAGGTAGTTGGTGTAATTTGAGCGTTTACTTGCGATGAAGTTGTAGATGGTGTGCGAAATGCTTGTGAGGGTGAGTTTGTTGTTTATGTTGTATTTTCATCATCATCATTTGTAGGGATATCGTTGTCTTCTTCATTTGGTTGGATTTCTTGTTCCTGATGATCATTTGTGGCTTCAAGTTTTTCGACTTCGAAATCAAACCATTCAGGTTGATTGTTGGTGTGTTCATTCAAGTAATCCTTCCAGTCCCATGCTTCATCCTCTTTAAACTTCACATCTCTACTAACACAAATTCTTTGTGTTGTTGGATCAAATAGTCGGTAGGCTTTTGATCCTTGTTCATTTCCTAAGTATACCATTTTGTTGCTTCTGTCATCTAACTTTGTTAGATGTTGTGATGGTAACTTTGCATATGCTATGCAGCTGAAAACTTTTAGGTTTTCTAGGTTTGGCTTTCTTTGTTTAATCGCTTCATATGGAGTGATGTCTTCTATGGCTTTTGTAGGAACGCTGTTTAGAATGTATATTGCATGTCTGACAGCTTCAGCCCAAAAATTTTGAGGCATGTTGGTTGCTTTCATCATGCATCTTGTTGTAGACATAATTGTCCTATTTCTTCGTTCAACTACTCCATTTTGTTGCGGTGAGTAAGGTGCGGTAAGTTGTCGTGCTATGCCATTTTCTTTGCAGTATTGAGTGAACTCGTTAGATGTGAATTATCATCCACGATCAGTTCTGAACATTTTTAATGTTGTCCTTAGCTCCTTCTCTATTGTATTTTTGTATTCCTTGAAAGTATCAAATGCTTGATCTTTCATGTTTAGGAAATACGCCCACATATATCTTGAATAGTCATCAACTAGTAAGAATATGTATCTTTTTCCAGTTGGTGTTGGTGGTGTAATTGGTCCACATAAATCTCCGTATGCTAAATCTAAAGGTGAGGTTGATATAGTTTTTGCTTTCTTGGGAAATGGTGCTCTGATTTGTTTACCAATTAAACAAACATCAAAGATTTGTGTTGTATGTTTAATGGCAGGTATTCCTTGAAATAACTCTCTTTGAGTCATTGATTTTAGTGATTCAAAGTTGAGATGTCCTAGTCTTGCGTGCCATAACCAAGTGTTGTCCTTCAAGTTTGCTAGTAGGCAAACAGGTGTGCCTATCTTCAGACTTGCTTTGTATAGACAGTTTCTTTGTCTTGTGACTTTCATGAAGATTTTGTTGTCCATGTCATAAAGTCGTAATTCATCATCTTCCATTACTACTTTACAGCCGATTTCGGTGAATTGTCCAAGGCTCAATAAGTTGCTTTTTAGGCTGGGAATGTAATATACGTGTGATATGATTCTTTGTTTTTCGTCATCACATTCTATTAGGATTGAACCTTTTCCTTTAATCTCTATGTAAGATCCATCTCCGAATTTTACTTTTCCACTAACGTTCTCATCTAGCTCTTTGAAGTGTTCTCTCATTCCAGTCATATGATTGCTGGCTCCATTGTCTAAGTACCATAGACTATCTACATTTGTCTCTTTATATCCTACATCTTCTTCGTGTAGCGAGGCCGTTTGATCTTTAAGTTTTGTTACAGGTGGGTCTTCTAATATTGCCATTAGTAAGGCAGGCTCTAAGTCCTCCTCGACAAGATTAGATTGCATGCTAGTGTTTGGTTTTGAATGACACTTAGTTGCATAATGACCCATGTTATTGCATTTGTAACACTTTACTTTGCTAAGATCAATATGTGACTTGTTGAAGTTGTTG
Source organism: Chrysanthemum seticuspe (assembly GCA_019973895.1). Classification (NCBI taxonomy): domain Eukaryota; kingdom Viridiplantae; phylum Streptophyta; class Magnoliopsida; order Asterales; family Asteraceae; genus Chrysanthemum; species Chrysanthemum seticuspe. Next base: position 326,046,930 of record BPTQ01000008.1, on the reverse strand, counting down.
TGAGAGTTTTCTCCGTCTTTCTTTTCTTCCTTAAATTTTTCGTGGTTTTGCCGTGTGAAAATTTATACTTCCCACGTCCACGTCCTCTAAAGTGTTTTCCTCTATTGTCATGCCGTGTGAACATTAATTTTTCTTGATTGTCCACATGTCTTCCCTTTTTGAACTTAATCCTTTCTTCGTAAGTTTTAAGTCTTCCAATTGCTTCTTCCATAGTCATTTCACTTAGGTCGGAATATTGTTCTATAGATGCGACTATTTGCAGATACCTATCGGGTACAACATTTAGTAGTTTCCGTACTAAGGTTTCATCTTCTATGGTGTGTCCTAGACTAGCGGCTTTGTTTACGAGAGTTGTAAGTTTTGTTGTGAAGGTGTCGATTGTATTGTCTTCCTTCATGTATAACATCTCAAAGTCGGATTTGAGTGTTTGAAGTCTTGCTTGTTGAACTCTGTCTTCGCCAGCGTGTCTAGTTTTCAAAGCATTCCAAGTGTCTTTGGCGGTTTTGTGCTTTGTTATTTGAAGTAATTGTTCTTCGGGTAAGACTTGGTAAAGAAATGCAATAGCGGTTTTCTCTTTTTTCTTATTAGGTTGAGTCGACTCAGTCGGCTCTATTGTTTCCCATAAGCTATTTGCTTCGAGAATGATTTGCATGCGAATTGCCCATAATGAGTAATTCGCGGGCTTTAGGATTGGGCATTGAAATTGGGGTGTACTATTTGAAGTATTAGTACTAGGTTCCTTATTACCACTTTCTTTCGTCATATCTTAAAGATATTGACAATAAATCTCCAAGAGAATTTTAACACGAGGTGTGTTAAAATTTCTTATTTTTTAGTGAGCTCTAATGTTTTATTTTCCTTAAAAGTGTATAAAACTTTTATAGGTCTAGTTTCGAAAAACTATCCTGGGAGATTAAAAATTCTTAAATGAAATATCCTAAGGTTAATTACTCCTTAAAAATTATTTTTAATATAATAAGCAGTGTAATCACTAGGTTACTATATCTAAAAAAAATTGATGAAGTACTAAATTTGTAAATTAAAGTAACTTATCAAACAAAATAATATATATCAAAAATGAAATATATACTATATAAAAAAATGAAAGAGTGGTTTTGTAAATTTTGGAACCTGGAAGGGTTGATGGTCTAACCCGATGCCTTAAAATAAAAAAATCCTTTGTGTAGCCCTACTTTATATACGCGCCTCCTTTAATATGTTTTATCTCTTTTGTGATATAAAAGGGGTACGCTCATTTATGTGTTTCCTATATCTCTTATTTGAGATAATAAAAAAACGTCTCTTTGAGAGACTGAAGAGGAATTTCGTCTCTTCTTTCTGGGCTTTGATCCCGTTCTCTTCTCTTGATCTTTATGGCTTTGTTGCCTTCCTCTCTTCTCCGGTGTGTAGTGGTCTTCGCGACCACTGATTCCCTTCAATCGAAACTTTAGGGTTTCGGTGAATTTGGGGGTTTTCAATCCGTGAGAGATATGGATGATTGGAGACTGTAATTAAGTCGATTGGTGACTTAATTAACGTTCGGGGCTTGATTCTTTAATCGGAACAGGTGTGCTTGTTCTAATTCGAATCGTTTAATTTGCCCTAATTGATGACTTCGTTATTAGTTTGTTTGAATCAATAGATAAACGATTTAATCGTTTCTAATCCTATTGGATTTAATTGATTCTGTTTCGATGAAATTTTTTTTTTCTTTGCGAATTGATTTTTTCTGATGCCAGGGTTTGAGTAATCACGTTGTGATTGTTCCCTTGTTGCGACAGAAATAGGAACACAAAAATGATATCTTGATTTGTGTTTGGTTTACTTTTGCAGAATTGTTTTTATCGAAGCAGTTTTCTTGTCTTTTGATTCTGAAACTAAACGAATGATATTGGTAAATGATGATCTTGGTTAGTATGACCAAACCGCTCTGATACCAATTGTTGGCCTCAATGGGTTGTGGATCAATGGTCGTTCTAAGTCAAATCAAAATATACCAAAACATAAATTGAAACAAAGGTTCTGTAAATTTGCTTTGTATTAAATCAATATGTCATCATCGTCTAATCTGTTACAAAGTGCTAACTATTTATACAAATGAAAGGGTACATTGAAAGGGTGTGTCGATTAGGAGATAACTGCCATATAGCAGTTATGTTGTAACTGCCAAATAGCAGTTACTTGTAACTGTCTTTGTGTTGACTTTTCTTGTGTTTGACTTCTGGGTTGACCGGGTCGATTGGGATTAACCCAATAAATATCTCCCACGTCGCAAGTCAAGTACCCATTAATGGAGGTAGAGGTAACGCTACTGATTGAGATACATCTGGAAATTACGATACGAATTCAACTTATTATATATTCTGGGAAAATTATGTAAAAACTACAATCAAATGTGTATGTAGAATCAAAATATACTAGTTTTAGGTAACTGCATATATTTAACAAAACTTGAAGTTCAAGAAACAATGATTGGATTCTATTACCACTATCATTTCTCTCATACATATGCAGACATGCATGCATGTACATGTACATATTGTATTAAAGTTAACATAAAATAGGTCTGTAATCCTTCGGCCAGTATGGTTAGAAATAGAATGGATCATGGATCCTTTAATAGCTCGTAGTATATCTTTGTAATCTATTATGTATACTTTCTAATTACTGCCATAGGTCTTTTAATTTCGAAAGGAGTACCTTTATCATCGGGTAGCTGGGTGTAATTGTCTACATCCTACCTCCCTCATACACCACCTTGAGCGTACGGAACTTGACAAATTTTAATGAAGGGGCCAAACTATAATATGTATTTGTCATAAGGGGCCAATTTACATTTTGTGTTAACTTTGTACTAATAATGTCTAGCACTACAAAATATATATAAGTGTGGAAAAATGTATTGCGGCTGAAGATTTTGGGGGGTCACAACTAGGGGTGGCAATTCTCGACATGACACGATAAACGACACGAACCCGACACGAAGTTAAACGGGTTTGGGTTGGGGATAAACAGGTTTGGGTCAAAAATAGGTCAACCCGTCTAACCCGTTTAATAAACGGGTCGTGTTTGGGTTGAGTATGTACTAAACAGGTCAACCCGTTAACCCGTTTAAGTATATAAGCCTTTAAAAATAAAATATGTCTTATGTTGGATTTGGATTAAATGTACTTTGTTATGTACTTAATATGAGTGAATTACGACTCAGATATCATTGATATTGTCGAATAGTTATTTATGTGTTACTTTTATCATTTTTTAAATCCTTATATCATTTTTGCATTTAAACTAATTAAATCGACAAACCACCAACCTTATTCATCGATTGACCTATTTACTTAAACAGGTTCAACGGGTCATAAACGGGTTATACATGTTATGCAGGTCTGGGTTAGGGTTGAGTTTCTTGACACGGTTAATAAATGGGTCATGTTTGGGTAATGTTTATATAAACCCACCAACCCGAACAGGTCAACACGATTAATCGCGCGAATAACAAATTACTCGTTCAAAAACAAATCTCAACTATTTAAACAAAATCAAATATGTATTATATAACAAATCTAGTGGTAAGGCAATCGATGTCCTCACAAAAGGTCTAAGGTTCAAATCTTACTAGGTAGACATTTAATCTGGAGGTAGCCAGAGAAATAGTTAAAAAACGATAACGAGGATACCTTAGTTAGACCGCATGCATATCAGGTCGAGGATTCGCCCTCCCCGGTAACTGCTGTATCAACAATTGAAAAAACCAATGTTAGGTCACCATGTTTGTAACACAAGCATCAATATAAGAAATAGAGAAGAAGAGTGATCGGATGAACAAGACACAACATTATGCGTATGAATATGTGAAAGGTTATGCGTAAAGTGTAAGAGTGAATTGAACAACCAACCCTCAAGTGAGGGTTATACAAGAGTATTTATAGGGCAAGGAGCTAGGGCAACACTTCTAGACTCCTTCCCTTCTTATGGGCTTGGGCCATGGCTCATGGGCTTTCTACATAAGCCTTGACATGATTACTAATATAAAAGCCATATTAAGCTAACTATTACATATGAATCACTAACACTTGAAATATAGTTTAGGAGTGATTCCAACAATCTCCCCCTAAGTGTTGGTGATGAATGAAAGAATGATAAACGTTGTAGGTGTTGATGTAATAGTAGCTTTGACGTCTTCTGACATTCTTCTTTCTTGTGAGAAGAAGTGTCTTCATTCGAACAATCTCCCCAGTGTAGAGAAATTGTTTCCTTTGAAGTATTCTGCTTTGACGTCTTTTGATTTCTTTGTTCTTTAGTTCTTTGTTCTTTGTGGTGAAAATGATAGTATGGTGTGGTTATCTGCATCAGGTCCGCTTCGTTGCTCCAGTGTCTCCACGTCTTTCTCCAACATGCTCACACGCTCTTAAACGTTGGATTTCAGTACTGATGTAGTTCTCTTAGTCTTTAAACTTTGTAGATTCTTTGACTTTGATGAAGAATCATTCTGACTTTGTGTTGCCTTTTGAGAGAACTTCCATTAGTGATGTTGTTGGTATGAGCATGTGGAGAATCTGCACGATCAGTCCGCTCCAGAGCTTCCATAAGAAGAAAACATAAGAATGGTTAGTGATAAGCGGATTCCAGCACTTACAAGTTTGAACTTCGAGAGTGTTAACAGGATAGTGTGAAAACGCAACTCTAATTCTCACAAAAGCTGTTCCTGAACCGGAGTCCCACAAGTGAGATAACGCGATGTACCGAAGCACACCTACGGTTCAGATGAGTCGCTGAGGTACACCGAAGCATTACCCCACGACTGTAGACCGTTTGAGACCACTAAGCGTAATCCATGGGGAGTTACCGAAGCGACCTGCTGTCAGGGCTGTTTGATGTTGACCCTGGCAGGAGTTTCCATTCAATCACTGAGGATCACAATAGTGACAACCAATAGCATATGAATTGAACCCGGTGTCTGCCTTAAGTTGAATAATCTGGAGGGCTATTTCTTTTCACCCTTTTCTTTGCTTTTCTTTTTAATTTTTCAACTCCTTCTTTCTCCGATTCTCATTTTCTCCTTTTTATAATCATACCTAAGGACTTCTAATTCTAACTATTGGTGGTGTCCTTGGGTAGATCCCTCCTGCTCTGGCGGATCATAGGACGGTTATTCCTAACCTTAGTCACCTTATAACTCCATGACTAACCTATGTTGCCATAAAACCATTTTCTTGAAAGTCTCCCAAAGTGTTTGTAAATGAAAAACATGTTTGAACACTTCGAGAGTTTTATTTTGCAGAAATACTCCCCCTCCACACATGCTTAAGTGTTTTGACAGAAATTTGCATGGTGAGGGAGGAGCACGCACTTTTTGAATTGATCAACTCAAGATAGACAATCCCTTGCGAGACACGATTACGTTGCATAGTTAAAGAGATACATTGTCAGCTTTTAGGTGACAACTAGCTCTAATAATGACCTTGAAGATGTGGACAACCCCGAAAGGTTGTCAAACCCGTCAAAGTTCATGTCTATCAGGAGCTTCTCGAATGGGTACAATTTACTTGGATAAGTCTTGGAAGACAAATCTTTTCAATGTATGACTGTTTAGATCCCGTCAATTCATGGGTTGAAGTCTTTTCACATGAGGATTCAATAGCAAAACACAACATATTTCTTATCACATAATTTTTCTCCCCCTAAAAAATGGCATATAAATGTTATTTTTGACGAAATTTTGATATTGAATATGTCCATTTCGAGTTTTACGGGAAGATTACCACTAAGAACAATTTAGTGAAAAAAGTTTTAATCAAATATTCCCCCTCAACAAGTGATATTAACGGTTGAGGTTTTGAAAATCATAAGGGGAAGTACTTGTTCTTTTGAGCAAAACCTTTTAAAAGTGAAATGTTTGATAAGTTTTACTCAAAAGTAAGAAGCTTTCGCTCCTTTTATAAGGATTGTGGCACTGAAGCGTACCACAGGGTCCTTTCATTACAAGTACGGGTTGTACACTGTTATGTGTGCACAAGCCATTGTCATCATATAATCACACATCCAAATCAATATAGAAAATGAAACAGTTTAAGGGGTACCAGGTAGTCCAGCAATATTCCCAGGAATGCGAACAGGGCGTTGATAGCCTGTGAGAGTAATCCTGGGACGACCACCTACGAAGCTCTCCAGAGTTCTAAACTGGTCCCTTCTGTACAACCTTTCATCGATTCGAGTGATGATCCTCTTCACATCCCGTCTCTCCTGAGAATTCCTTCGCTTTGGTGACCCAATGCCTTCATGTATCGCCTTCAACCTATAAGCTAAGCCGTCCCTGACTTGCTTCAGTGTGTGATCCCCAAACTTATGAAGATCTCTACAAGCCATCAAGCAGTTGCGTTGTAGTTCACTGCGGTAAACTACTCCGAATGGTTTGCTGACGAGAGTGTATTGTGGAAGCTGGTTGAGGTCAAGAAGTTCTAGCTGAGCTCTAGTGAGGTTGACACGTGTCTGATACGATTCAACAGCAAGTTGTAAATCTTCTACACGTTCCTGGATCACTATGCTTCTGATGAAGATGAGCATGGACTTGATGTATTCACGTTGAATTTCAGTCGAGAATTGTCTCATTCTTCCCTGTACCTTGGCAAGATACAGATCTTCAATGTCGTTGAGAGACAAGTTCTGAAAGTCCGCTTCACAGAATTCATAGTCCCTTTCGTCTTGTCTTTTGACCACAATATTCTTAAGTAAGGTGTAATCCTATTTAGACGAAAGAGCTACATGCTTAACAGCAACGATCCCTTTATCACTGTGCACTTCATGTTTAGATTTTCGAACCTGGCAGCTTTTGTAGTAGATTCTTCGGCATTCCAGCCAATGGTGAATCCCATACATTGCATCGATGTCATACTGTTCCACACGGTTAGAAAACATGTGAGTAGCCTTTTCTTCGATGGCTATGCAGTTGGAGTATATGGCTGCCGGGAACGGAAGTGTAAGTGATGTAGCGTATTTCTTTAAACCATCAATACCGTGTAGAAGAAATTCCAAGTCATTGTTGAAGAAGTAGTGGAATGGAATCTTAGGTTGATCTGGTTGGCCAATCGTTGGTAGAGGTCTAGACCAGTCGGTGTAGTATGGAGCCTTGTCTCTTCTGGTGAAGTCGATGTTTGCTTCAGGGTTGAGCCAATCAATGTTGTTAGACATGGCTCGTGCTATGTTTTCAAGGTGATATTCAACTTCAATAGCACTTTCCGAGCTGTCTTTGAGTAGTTGAAAGGCTTCATTCTTGATTCGTCTCAACTCTGATTTTGTCATCTTCTTCACTCGGAACTTTTCTTGCAGTAACTTAGCATGCTCCAACGTACGACCTTCTACCATATCTTGATCATCAGTTAGGGCGGGAGTAGCATCAACTAGTGTAGAGAACCATTCATACTCTGTATCATCTTCGTCTAGCCATGAGACGACATCAGCCTTAGAAGTCTTCTTCTTCTTCTTCTTTGGCTTAGATGAGGATGTTGGTTTCTTTGCTGATGCGGGAGAGGTGGGTTGTTGTTGGGGCTCAGGGACATCCTCATCGTCACCACCAGTGAATTCGAAATGATCACCGGTTTTCTCTGTCAGGGGTGGTAACTCAGAGTCCTGAGGTTTGTCTGTAGAAGAGCGTGGAGGAGATCGTCTTGGTGTTGGAGTCCTTAGGGGTGGTGGAGGCATGGAGTAGGGTTCTCCAGACTGCTTTGGATGTTTAGGATCCTTATCTTTATCCTTATCTTCATCGTCTTTTGGACGCTTAGGCCTTTCAGCTTGCTCCTTGCATGAAGTCTTGAGTTGATATTCCAGTAGTGCCTCAAATAGTTTACTTTCGTCAGAGGTGAAAGTAGCAGATCGTTGAGACATTTGTAGCACCAGTTTGTAAATCAATTATGCATCAGAGAGAACTACCGGCTCCATTGGATTGATGGTCATCGTTACCGGAGTGGATTACATTGTTTGCTTGACCAATTTCATGAGATTTGGATAGAGCTGTCTGGTAAACATCTCCCTTGTAACTCCAGGAACAGTGTCGAGTAGGTACTTGTGAGTATAGTCTCTTGCCATCTTCTCCATTTCCTTTTGGAAATCTCCTTTGAGAACCTTCTGGAACTGCTCCCTTTCATTCAACAACTCGTTAATCCCGTTTTGAAGAAAGTTGATTCTGTCAGCAAGTTGATTCAGCTTTTTGTTTGTCACGTCTTTCTTCCTGACTTGCTTGATAGCTTTGACAATCTTTGTCTTAGCTCGGGATATCCAAGAGTCTGTTGGTTTCTTCACCGACTTAGATCTGGATCGGGTTGTTTCTTTGGACGGTGGAAGTGAAGAGTGAGAAGACGAGTCTGATGATGAGGAGACATGAGGAGACTCAGGGTCCTTAGGTGGCTCAGAAGTTTCCTCCTTGGAGCGTGTGGGACTGTCTAGAAGAAAATTATCATAATCAGTGTCTTCATCATCTCCAGACTTAGCCGTGTCATCAACCTTGGTATCATCACCAGGAGTCTTCTCAGTCTTTTCCATGTCTGGTTCCTCTATGTCAAAGTTGATGGAATCCTCAATCTGCCTTTGCTGTTGATCGTGGGTGGTGGTAGTACCAGTTCCCTTATCGGTTTGATTAACCGCATCAGAAACTGGTGTGGCTTGAGTACCACCACTTGACCCTCCGGGGCCACGAGTTTGATCCTTTACGAATTCATCGGCAAAGTATTTTTGTCTGAGGTTCTTCAACTTCATTTGATAATCTCTTTCCTCATCAAATGGTTCTTCTTCAGAACTTTCCTTATCATGCTCAAGCACATGAGTTTTCCCTTTTCTTTTATCAGCTATTGGACTGGGAGGTTTAGCTACTGTTGGAGTGTCATCAATTGCAGTTTCAGAGTAGGTGACTTCTTCGTCTGATTCAGTTTCCTTAGAGCTTTCATCCTTTAGCTTTTGTTGCGGTTTAGGCTTGGGAATAGGAATGGCTTCCTTAGAGGGAACTTTCCTGTTGAGTGCAGGTTTCCTCTTAGGGAACTTTCTTTGACTCTCAGTGCTTGTAACACTTCCTGCACTGCCTCTCCTTGTTTTCCTAGTAGGTGTACCGGAGGACTTTTCATCAAGAAAACCGACTTTGCCTTCATCAACCGCTACCAGATACCTTTTGTATGAATAGAGTTGTTTGACTGCATCAGTTAGAAGGTGATCTGGCAACACTGCACCCTGTTTCTTTGTTGTAGATTCCTTAAATCTGACTGTAAGTGTAGGCTCATACAACATGGAGTGATTGTTGGGGTCATTGGTTCTCAAGGGGATATCAGGATTATACCCTAGAGCTCTTTGGATCAACAGTTTTGTATATTTGATGTATGGGATTTTGGAGCCAAGCTTTTTGAGGAATGACATCATGTCGTCCCATATCAGAGCTTCAACTTCAATATGTTTCATGTTGACCAAAGCCCAAAAAATCTGTAGTTCAACGAGCTTGGGATGCTCATAACCACTATCACGTCCTGAAATGGATTTGGTGATGATAATGTAGAGAGTTCTCCATGGCTGAGGAATATTCTTAAGATCCACGTATGAATGCTTTGTGATTACTCCTGAAGCTTCGTCATAACCAATGTCAATCATGAATTGCAGAACAGTCTCTTCAGTTGGTGCGGCATTGTATTCGGTTGGCTCGATGACAGGAATGAGAAGAACAGCCCTTAAGTCTGCTGGTGTGATGGTGACTTGTTTGTGGTTGAGCGTCACCGTCACAGCATTTTGACCTTTGATCTTTCGCATTGTATGCCAGAACTGATGAATGTAGATCTCCAGCACTGTAGCAGAATTGGTGAGCATGTTCTGATAAGGGTGATTCTTCAGAATGTCCACAGCTATTAAGCAAGAAGACTCTGAGCAGGTGAGAATATCAAAGTCCACACGAAGGTTGTTCTTTCCTATCTTCATCGGATAGCCATTAGGGAAGATATCTTCAACGGTGAGAACGTTTGGTGCTTCCACGTTTTGCATTTGAGCGTCCATGTCGTGATCTGAAAGATATTTAGCCAAAAGAACCAACATATCGAAAGACATTACGTTAGTCAACAGATGGTTTTATTGTCTATTATTTGAATGTGATATGTCGATGATTGTTACGATTCTAATGTCACTTGTTTGTCCAATAGTCCAAAGACGTCGTGATAAGTTTCATGAGTTGGTTAACTTTTAAAGTCCAAGTTTTCACTTATATTTCACAACTTATTAAACGTTTAAGCTTATTGGTGACATTATTGGTTTCGTGGCGTTATGATTTATTTATTTACAAGTTTGCACGCGCAACAATTCATAATTAAGGTTAAAACAAGGCTTAGGCGTAGAAATGGCAAGCTTATGCGTAAACAGGAGTGATTATACGCGTAAACGTAAGCTTATGCATAGGTTCTTGTCTTACGCGTAAGAAATATTACGCGTAGGAAAAGAGGGCCTTATGCGTAGAGCTTACGCGTAAGCGTATATGGGACCTTACGCGTAAGGCTTACTCGTAAGAGTCAACCTTATGCGTATAGGTTACTGTTTACGCATATCCTTCACAGGATACGCGTAGTCCCCAATGTAGAACCTTACGCGTAAACGTTACGCGTAAGATTTCTCTTACGCATAACATGCTAAGCGTAAGGTGATCCTTATGCGTAGAAGGCAAGTAACCTTGATTCTGAATTTTCACGCGTAGAAAACCTGAAATAAGTTCATCATATCACCAATCTTAACACATACATTCAATCTTTATCAGTTCAAACCATGAATACTCATTAAACAGTTATGCGTAGAAACAGATTACGCGTAAGCTTAAAACCCTAAAGTTCAATTTTTTATGAATAAGTGTTCTAGCCATAGGAATTGCATCAAAGTTTTTCTGGGATGTATACGAAGCTGTAGGATATAACTTTTCACATACACATCATAACATTAACACAATGAGCACATAGATGGTTTTAGAGAGAGAAAGAGTGGGACATTCTAGTGAGAGAAACTTGTGGAATATTAGATTACCAAAGAACATCCAACCCTCTACCTTGCAAGGTAGAGGGTATTTATAGGTTACAAACTAAACGACCTCCTGACGGCCTGTGGATCAGGGATACAGTGGGTAAAGACCCGTCCTTCCTCCACGGTGTTGCACTAAACTATTTTACGCTACTGACTAACTACATAACAACATAAATAAGTAACTAACGATTAGTCTACGAGCTAACTTATGCTAGATAATAGTTGGGGTGACTGACTCTTTCAATACTGGAATTTTCTAATTCCTAACAATCTCCCCCCTAAGGGAGGTCACCCCATGTTTTACATTTCAAATCCTAGCATTCTATTCTTGACTTTGTTCTTGAGCTCGTAGATAAAACAACTTTAACATCGCAATCTTTGTGCATAAGTAGTGCAACTTCAAAGTCTGCAAATATTTGTACTTTAAGTGGAGGTCATTAATGATCCATGAGATAATAATTAGGAGCCATCTTTTGAGATCATCAGCAATCATCAATCTCTGAGACATCCTTTGTGGTGTTGGTATTATGTGATGTTGTGACTTTAGGACCGACATGCTCACATTTTGGATCATGATATCTTATCATCAGAGTAGCGGAGGCTTTTGTTGAATCATGATATTGGCAGCAGCGTAGCAGAAGCTTGGAGTGAAAATATCAGAGTCATTGATGCACTAATCATGATTTCTTTGAATTGAATGTGATGAGTGAGCATGCGGCTATGGATTGACCGCTTCATTCTGATCAGCTGCAAACGTCGGGTGTACCTGCATACAACAGTTAGCAATAAATCGCACGAAAGTGTCTTTGATCACTTTCGTTGAATTGAGGTACACGGCCCACGGTTCCCCGTTGATCAGTACATGTACTGCCTGTGATCAGGTAAAATTCCGAAGAATTTCCTTGACAGGGTTTCGCAGCTGCTCTAGCTGTTCTCAAACCGGAACATCTCAAAGAAGACAACACGGAGTGAGTGAACCAGCGAATTTTAATTCCACTGATTGATGAAAAGAGATTTGAAAAACAATCGTGTATTGCTCAATAGAAATTGTTTTTGCAGTACAACGAAGGTTTTATTGAAAATCAATTATCAATCATAAAAACACCTTTTGGTTTGAAAAATTAGTACACGGTCGATGTGCTAAAGAAAAGAGTTTTTAAGCACAAAGACCGGTTTTTCAAAGGTATCCGTCAATCCATAACCTGAACCAGGATTGATTCAAGAGATTGAATCGCCCCATTGTTTCTGTTCAGTTGTCACATGGTTAATCTATAAAATAGATCTCACATGCCACCTACCAGGAGCTTGTTTGATGTTGGCTCCAGAAGGCTTTCCATCTTCATTGTGAATATGTATACACATCACTCAGATGTTCTGGCAATACCACAAGGATAATGCGTAGGACTCAAGATATAATTTCTCTTTCCACATTGTATGAAACAGAGAGTCTTCATTGAAAGTGTCCTAATGAGATTTATTGATGATCTCGTGGCTCTAGACTCAATATGTGCATAATTGGATCCTGTGCCGGAGACTAGGGAGAGGATCTCCTTCTTCAATATCAACAATCTCTAAGAGAAAGTCGATAGATAATGTCGGTTCCCCGTGAGAATGAAACAAGTCCTTTTAAGAGGAACTTGAGTGGTTTGGAAAGTTGAAGTGCAGTGCGTCACTGGGTCCATGACGTCTTGTCTTCAATACCGATGTTACCATCAGTAGCATATGAATTGAACCCGGTTTCTGCCCTAAGGTTGAATAAATGGAGGGCTATTTGTTTTCACCCTTTTCTCATTCAATTCTTTTTAATTCTTCAACCCCTTCAGTGCTTACCGAGACTTCATAGCTAGAACTTTGTTGGGTTTATTCCAGTACTAGCTCAGTCTTAGTCTGCACTCTTCCCATATCTCATTTTTCTCCTTTTATCATCATACCTAAGGACTTCTACACTAACTAGTGGATTGTCCCTGGGTAGATCCCTCCGGTTCTGGCGGATCATGGGAACACATATCTAGCCTTATCATCCTTATATCACCGTACATAAAGTAAAGTTGGTCGGTCTATTTGGTATTGTTCGTCTGCCATTGGATCCAATTGAAAACCATTTGAAAATCAATTCAGATACTTGTGATATATTATCAAAGCATTTTGTACCTGAATTGTTTTTGATATTTTTAGAACGAGAACTCCCCCTCAACATGTGTATCAGGTATTTGAAAATGTTTTGCACACGGAGGCAAGAGAAAGAATCAACTTCTTTGATTACCATTTTCTAAAAGATATCAACATCACTTCCCACATCAAATCAAGTAGATATAGCATTTCCGGGAAGGATGAGGTTTCCATAAATTCGCTCCCCCTCAATATGTGCCTCGAGATTTGAAAAGAGTTTTGCACATACTAGAGGGAACTCTTTATCATCAAAGGATTAGAAGCCATATGATCAAGGTACCTTAAAAACATTTAAAATTGAATTTTCAAAGAGAGTTCTCCCCCTTAATATATGCTTCGAGATTCGAAAATTGTTTAGCACATATAAGAGAGAAGTTTGCACAAAAAATTGGTCATCTTATCTTTTAACATGTTTCATATTTATATCACATTTTCTCCCCCGATCAAAAATCTTAAATCCTTTGAGATTTTGGATCTCAAGTGATTTAAATATGTATAAGGTAAAATATTTGTAGGAGAAAAATGTGTCCGATTTTATATGATAAAAAAATGGACAACACATATGTTTCCCTTTTTACAAGGGGAAACCACAGTACAAATCCTAGCACTATTACATGTATTACAGTTGTTCATAGTTATTACACCACATATTACACATAGATAAAGATACGCCATAAACAGTATCCCGAAGAAGTCTTCATTCTGTTCTCTGAAGAAGTTTGTAGTGACCATCACGAAGCCTTCCACCAACAAAACTTTCAAGGCTGCGGAAGATCCTTCGTGTCTTGAGTCTTCGTCTGATTGCAGCAATGAAGTGTTCACATCTCTTTACGTCATCATCAGTCCAAAACATAGTTTTAACCCAAGATTTCATATCAAGTTTGGCTTCTTTCACTCTGGTGTCAAGTTCTTCTTCGACCAATTTGAGCGTACCATCACTAAACTTGTAGAGTTCACATAGACGCATAAGCATACGAGATCCATATCTGTCGGTGAAGATGACGGCTCTAGGGTTGTCAAGGACTTTGTATTCTCGATGAAATTCATGCCCAGTTGCATTCCATTGAGGACTTGTAAGGTTGATCCTGGTTTGGTAGCTTTCAATGCCAAGCTGAAAGTCCTCAACTCGTTTTCGAATGACTAAGCCCCTGATCCAAAGAGTGACAGCTGCAGAGAGGGCCTTTTTCTCACGTACAGGTAAGTGCTCAAGGTGTCCTTGAAGATTTAAGAGATAGAGATCTTCGAAATCATTTGGCAGAAGATGTTTGAAGTCGTTCTCTTCAATAGTATACACTTTGAAGTCAGCTCTTTTAAGGACAATCTTCTTCAAGTACTCATATCCATAGATAGGGAAGATCTCTGCACTAACAACACTTAAGATTTGCATCTTTGATCTGACATCATTGCGTCTTTTATCAGCACCATGTCTTTCGATGTAGAACTTCTTCTTTTTGAACCACCAGTGAGAAATACCATAAGAAGCGGCAATATCATATTTTTGTTCTTCAGCAGCCCAGAATTGATCAGGAACCATCTGTTCAAGCCCCTGATCAGAGTAGGTTGCAGCTTTCATCTTTGATATTGATAGAGCAGGCCTTCTTTCAGTAGAGCGAGCACACAGATAGTCCAAGTCGTGATTGAAGAAGAATTCAGCCTGAATGGTTATCTGACCAGGTTCACCACCAAGAGGAAGAGATTTGTTGACATTGAAGCGACTGATTTGCTCACTGACTTGGTCATTTAGCATCTTATGACATTCTTCCATCAGATATTGGAGATGATTTGCGTCAGAATGGAAGACTTTGACAATTTCGTAAGCTTGTCCTTCTAGATCTCTTGGAGTTATGGATGAGATACTCTTCCGCTAACAAAACCATCTAATAAAACTTCCCATATCACCAGTGTAGTGCAGAAGAGAGTCTTCAGCTGGGACTTCATAATTATTGGTGATAACTGATGCCCAATTGTTGTCAGGAATCATAGAGTCAGACTCTGGGATGGTCCATGTGGGTTCTGGAGAAGGAGGTCTATCTTCCACAATGCAGCTTTGAATTGTGTCTCTTGAAGGTGCTACCCTGGATGTGCTAGTGCGATTCCCAGCCATGTAAGTGTCAAACCAATCTTCTGATGGCTTTGGAATATGCTTCGTCGACGCATCATCTTCATCTGGTTCTGAGTCAGCTATGACTTGCGACTCTTCGTGAACTATTTGATCATCAGGAATTGAGGTGGATGTGGACATGAACCTTGAGTCTACCGTCGTCCATGCAGCAGATTTCTTCCTAGTATTCTGATCTTTTGTAGGACCTGATTGATTAGAAGGTTTTGGCGGTGATGATGGTGGTTGTGGTGGAGGTGTGATGGTTATCGTAGAAGGATTACTAGCTCCAGAGGTTCCAGCGCCTCCCGTTGGTGGCGGAGGTGGATGAGGATCATTGCGGTTCTTCATCAATGTTTCCATCACAATCGTTCTCCTTTTCCTTTTAGCTTCTTTTTCCCCCACGTCAATCATAAACTGCTCATCATTGTCGAATTTAATGGATTCCTCTAGTGCCTCATAGAGTTTACTGTGAACCTCATGCTTGTCCTCTTCAGCCTCATACATCCTTTCACACAGAGCTGCTCTCATATCGGAGATGGGGAGGTCCTTGAATCGTCTAAGAAGTGGAGCCTCCATAGCCCATTCCACAGCATCCTTGACTTCTCCTTCAATAGCGGCAGTAACCGCTTCATTGAAGTTGAGGTGCTCCAATCTGTAGACACGATCCACCAGAGAATCAACAGATTTAGGAAGTTGCCTTTCCAGAGCATCTATCCTTTTAATGGCATTATCCAGTAGTTGATCAGAGGTGAGAATCTGTGGAGGGGAAGCTGGTGGAGCCACTTCATCTGCAATTGTAATGACGGGTTCTGGGTTTGGTGACATTGTTGGTGGTGTTTGTACAGTTGATTGAGAAGGTAAGGGGGTGGTGGAAGTGCAGTTGATAGTGAAGATGCAGTCATTGGAGGAATGGTAGACGTATCTTGCTGAATGCTGACATTATACATGGATTGTGCAGTGTCTAAGGATTTGTCATTAATGAATTGATCACCAAAAGAAAAATCTTCATCAAGATTCTTAAGTGAGGATAGAGAGTTGGTAGACAGATTTGGTTCATCCATCTTCAAGGTCTCATCAGATCTTGTCTCAAGGTTCTCCTGCGAGCCTTTTTGTAACAAAGTGTCAACCTTTAAGCCAGATTGAGTCTCACCAAGTGTAAGAGATTCCTTAAACGTTTCAGGCACCTTGACCACTCCAGATTGTTCTTTTGCATGAGATGAATATGTTCTTCTCTTCAGCTCATATGGATTTGTGGTGCTTGATGGAGATGATGAGATAGTTAACAGCATGTGAGCAGCTTGTTCAGTTTCAACACTTGCAACTCCTTTACCCTTGTCAAGTGTAATTGGGTTTGTTTTTTGAGGTAGTTGAGCGGGTTCTCTTAACACAACTCCACCTACTGGAGCTTTCACATTCTGACTTTCAAGGCTTTGCTGAATTCCAAGTTGCAGATCAGTATCATCTTCATCAGTTAGCCTGGTAACATTCCTTGGTATCTCAGTTTTCTCACCAATCTCCTTTTCCACTTTCTTCCTTTTAACTCTCTGCTTCTTGGATGCGGTGTCAGACTGTTGAGACCTTTCAAGTCTCTTTTTAGGAAGAGAGGCATAGGATGCTTGTGAGGCTGACTTGGTCATGGGAGCATTTGGTTGTAAAGGAGATGGTGTGACATCAGCAGAGAGTTTGGTTGCTCTTTTCATGTATTGCTTGAAGTAGTCCTTCTTCTTGATATCTTCTGTGAGAAGACAATCAGGAATTGGCAATCCATATACTTCTTTATCCGAACCTCTAGGAACATATTTCAGGTTTCCTAAAACAAATTCATCTTCTGCTTTGTGTAAAGTTGATTCAGACCTAGGAGTGAAGTTATGAGTTTGTTGTAAGTATTGGATAACAAGCTTAGAGAATCTGATGCTGGGAATTACAAGCTTGTTCTGTTTCTTTCGGCCTTGAGCTTTGTTTTGGAAATTGATTCTGTCAGATATGAACGTGTTCATTGATAACGAAAATTCTTCCCAAATACGATCTGATACATTCACATCAACCTTATTAACGATTCCCCATAGGATTTGCAAGATAGGGATTCTCACTTTATCGAACCCTGATGTTTTGCCAGATAAGCACAAGTTAAGAATTGTTGTAATGGCTCTCCAAGGTTGATACATGTGTCCAGTGATGATGTCAGATGCTCTTGAAATACTGTTCTGATAACCCAATCCAATAAGAAAGACAATCAGATCGTCAGCACCAGGTGGAGATTCAGAACGAAAGTCAGGGTTACATGGGGTGATTCCAAGAGCCTTGCTCAGAATATCAGAATCAATTGTGAACTCCATATCATCCAGTTTGCAGGAGTATTGGGCTGTGATTTTGTTCCATTGAACGGTGTTCCAGAATTGTTGAATGTAAATGGTCGGAATTGAGCATTGCTTGGAAAGTGCTCCGAAGAAGTTTGTGTTTATGAGGATGTCAATAGAAACTTTGAGTATCGGATTATGTTGAAGCCTTTGTAGATCCACATAACAGTGGCTTTTTCCAATAACAGCCCATTGACTCTTGGGAAGGATTTCTTCATCTGAAAGAACTTTGGATGATGCCGACGGGGTAGCGCTCTTTTCTGGGATTGAAGTTGCCATTGATATTCTGAGTAATCATACAATCAACAGTAATGAATGGGAACAGGTTAGATGATAAATGGTAAGTGAGACAACATTGAGAGCACCCTTATGGCATAGAAGTAGTAACTCAGAAGGAGTCCTCAAAACACATACAGAGAAAGATAGAGTGATATAGATAACAAATACATGACGAGCTTATAAATGATTTAAAGGGCAAAAGAGTGCATTTCAAAGTGATCATGACATGAGCCAAGATACATATGTAAGAGTGATATAACAAATATGTATGAGGCAAAAAGTAACATTTGGCAGTCGTGAGAGAAACCAAGTACCTTTTGCCTAAACAGAGATGTCATAACAGATTACATAGAGTATGTTGATTCAACAAGTCGAATTAGGAGATCCTAAGTGTTGAAAGTGAGATCATCTTTAGCACAAAGACCTTTGAACATTTTAATAATCCTTGACCCTAAGACTAATTCTCAACATGAAAGTGAACAATGTTGCAGACTTGTAAAGACAAGTCGTCATCTAGAGCCACAGACAAGTCGCTAAAAGTTTAGCACACTAAGTCGCTATGCTAATTCGCTAGCATGTAAAGTCAAGTCGCCATGAACAGTACCTAAACCAAGTCGCTACCAATTCGTTAACTAAGTCGCTAGGTTACTAATTCGCTAACTTGTAAATACAAGTCGCTAACTACTAACTCGCTAACCAAGTCGCTACAAAATAGTCAACTAAGTCGCTAGGTAACTATTTCGCTAACTTGTAAATACAAGTCGCCATGAACAGTAACACACCCAAGTCGCTACCAATTCGTTAACTAAGTCGCTAGGTTACTAATTCGCTAACTTGTAAATACAAGTCGCTAACTACTAACTCGCTAACCAAGTCGCTAGAATATAGTGAACTAATTCGCTACAGAAACGTAGTCGCTAAGTTGAACACTAACTCGCTATGAAGAACATTCAGACTAAGTCGCTACCAAGAACAATTTAACTCGCCACCAAGAACACTTCTAACATCAGCCTATCAGTCCAATCCACTTAATCATACATCAATGTATTCCAAACACTATATTCCAAACAATATATTCCAAACACTTTGAACCCGTTCAATCATTATACAAGCAACAAACATACTAATACATGAAAAATCGAACCTAAGCGAGAGACAAATAATCATAACACACGAGCTCGAAGGATCTGGATATGAAGAACATGTTAGAAACTGGACACAAAAGCTTAAGATAACAGAGATAGGAGAGGATCGAAGCAAACCTCGTACTAAGTCGCTAGGGTTTGCAAAAGTGACGAAGAGCAAAAGAAAAAAACGAGAGAGAAGAAAAAACTTGTTTGGGAAAACTGGTAACTCGCTAACAGGTAATTCGCTAGGGGTATACAAACCATCTTAGGTAATATGACACAATTGGTCCTTGTGGTTTTAACATGAGGTAATTCGCTAATGCAACATAACTATCACTATATGACAGGTTTGGTCCCTATGGTATTGATGAACGAGTGGTAAGTTGCTAACACGGATTAGACAACGTCTCTAGCATGGATTATCACACTGATCACCATGAATCAATTAAACATTTAAACACATAGGCAATAACTCCGAAGGCACACAAGGAAAATCACACGAGCAAGATACAACCACAACCAATAACTGAGAGAAATTCATAACCAGATATTTCAAAAGCATAACCAGTTAGTCACACAAGCAGGAAACCACCTCAACATACAAATAAGCAAACATCATAACCAGCACAGAAGCCATGGGCATATAAACCAAATCTCCCCCTCAATCAATGTCATCAAAGATCATTGATTGATATTAACCAATCCCATTATAACACCAAGAATATATCATTTGTTCGAACTTCATCTATGATCCCGTGCCATTATTGAATGACATTTCTAGGACCGTAGATGTTATCGATAACAAGGAATATATTCTTTATTAGTTTGAGGAAAATGATAAAATTTTGAAATAAAAAATGACATAATATTTTGTAAAGAAGTATATATATATATATATATTTTTTTTAAAATGATAAATTTTTTTTTTTTTTTTTTTTTTTTATTTTTTTTAAGGAAACTTGATTTATACAAAGATATGGATGGACGAGTCCTGATTCAAGATGAATAGGAGTCAAAGTACGTAGTGCATCAACTGTTGCACGCTATAGCTCCTGAATGAGCTATGTTCATATCTGATGGGAACCAAGTCATGAAGTTCCTGATTGAGTTGATCATTGTACCTGAAAAAGACTGAGAGCACATTGTACTTGAAGCACATGTAGACTTGTACATAGAAGGGTTAGTGACATGTTTAGTCTCACATTTGGATGCATTACAGTATAATCCAGACGTATCATTAATGGAGATCCTATCAGGCTCTACATTCTTGAAAAGTTTACCTGTAGGAATCCATTTGAGGCATGATCTAGGGATGTAAGTTCGTTTAATTCCTGTAAACTTAAATAATCTACCAGTGGGAATCCATTTGAAGCCACAGTGAGTTGAACTAAATGAGTGCACACCCTTGTTTTGACTATTTGTCTTTTTGTGATCAGAGAATTTCTTAGGGGATTGATCTGTCAGACGATGTTTTGCATGAGACCTAGTTAAGCTTATAGCATTTCTGATTTGTGGGTGATGTCCATTAGTCCTATGCTTGGGATTCATCATATCTGAACTAGGCAATGAAGTGACTGGATTTGGCAAAACAGACTTATTATCAACTTGGGATGTAAGCTTAGATTTCAATGGTTTAGCTCTTTCAGACCTAAAGGCATTAGGTTGTTTAATAGCTGTTCGTTTCAAGTGGTTCTGAACAGTTGACTTTCCCAAAGTTGAAGGTTTTGCAAACTTAGTATTCATCCTATTTCCAACATGCTTCCTGAGCTCATTTTTTAGGGCAACAATATTGAAGCTCTTTTCCTGAATTTGTGCTTTGAGATCATCAATATCTTTCATCAAGAGGTTAGATTGATTGACTAACTTAGAGTTTGTTTCCTCAAGGTTCTTTCTTAAATGCTCATTTTCTCTTAGAAGGTTGGACACACATAGAGCTAGTTCAGAATTTCTAGATTCTAGTGTATCACTCATCTCATGACAGTCATATTTCTGGGCTTCTGAAAGAAGCGATTTCAGATTACTTATGGTCGAATCTTTGTCCTGAATCTGGGATTTTAACTGATTAATTTCAAAAAATTCTCTAAATTCTGGAAGTTCCAGATTACTACACTGTTTTTTTGCATAAAACATTTCATTCTTATGTTGTATTTCAATTTGCAAAGAGATACAGTGTTTTTCAAGAATTGAAAATTTGTTTGAAAGCTCATCATATACCCTTTTTTCAATCATGTTACTTGCATTAGATTCAGACAAAACAAAGATTGATTCCACATTGTTATGTTCAGGATAAGAGTCATGTACCTTTTTGTGAGAATTTGTGTGATCAGATAAGTGTACCTTGTTGATTGATACCTTTTCTGACTCTGAGAATTTGAGATCAGTAATGTTCTCTTCATCCTTTTCCATCACAACTGATATTCTGCAAGCAGTGTCTTCTGCTGGTTCAACTGGAATGAAGCATGACACGTCATCATTGTTCCATGGACACTCTTGACACTCATTCAATTCTTTCAGCTTGTTATTCTCTTTCGCAGCTTCCTCGATGTATGTTTCCATATTACTCATAAGTTGAATAAATGAGTTTCTGAACTCATGAATTTCCATTCCCATGTGCTTCTTGAAAGACATTCCAGTCATGATATTATCAAAATCTGAGGAGTATTCTTCCCGGATAAGTGGCTGAAATTGTTTGAAGATGGTTTGGAGAGCAGCATGAGAATCATCAGTTGAGATCTTTTCTTTGGTAATTTGAAACCTCAGTCGTTCTAAGTTAAGCAAAACAGTTCTTGTTAAAGTGGGAAAATCCTGACGAAGGATGGCACAACTCGTTCGATCCATGGTTGTAGATAAGAGTAATTTGAGAAGCAGACTGAGATGTTGAAACGGCTCACAGGTGCATTCCATATTCTTAGCATCATGTGCAGACATTAAGAGTGACTTATTTGAGTTGTTCTGATTAATCGTTACTGAATCGTTAAGTGTATGGCATTCAGATAAGCATTCTGCTTCACTATTCTGTGCTGTGTCATAGAGAGCAAGTACTTTGGTGATTAAAGGATCCGTGATGACAGACATTGTTTTATTATGAATTACTCCCCAAGTCTCTAGTGATTTAGAACTAACTCGCTACCAACAAAGTAGTAATAATCCCAAGTCGCTAGTAGATACTACACCAAGTCGCCAATATTTAATACGCCACACTACTAAGTCGCTAGCGTGCCAAGTCGCTAGCCAGAGGTAAGTCGCTAAGTAGTAACTCGCTACGACTCAAGTCGCTAGCAAAAATTTAGCAGCAATTCGCTACTCAAGTCGCTAGAGATACAAGTCGCTAAAGAGCAACTCGCTACAGACCAAGTCGCTACCACCAAGTCGCTACCCGTAGTGGAGAATCCACTACTTGTACTTTAACTCGCTAGATCTAACTCGCTAGGTTTAAAGCTGTAACTCGCTACAATTTTGTGAAGCAAGTCGCTATGAAGAAAACTAAACCGTGAGCTAAGTCGCTAGCAAGAAAAACCTTATAAACATCACTTTTCAATCCAAAAACAACCCAACCAAGATGATTCAAGCTAACCAAATGAAAACCTAAACACTTGTGATGATTCTAAACATGAAAGTACTAACAAAATTCAAACTTTAACACAAGAAATCAACCAAATGATGCAAAAACCACTAAACTTTTTCAAACTCAAAAACCACCTAAAAACCACTAGAAATCCAAAGATGTGCAAGATATGATCTAACCATGGCTCTTGATACCAATTGTAGGATATAACTTTTCACATACACATCATAACATTAACACAATGAGCACATAGATGGTTTTAGAGAGAGAAAGAGTGGGACATTCTAGTGAGAGAAACTTGTGGAATATTAGATTACCAAAGAACATCCAACCCTCTACCTTGCAAGGTAGAGGGTATTTATAGGTTACAAACTAAACGACCTCCTGACGGCCTGTGGATCAGGGATACAGTGGGTAAAGACCCGTCCTTCCTCCACGGTGTTGCACTAAACTATTTTACGCTACTGACTAACTACATAACAACATAAATAAGTAACTAACGATTAGTCTACGAGCTAACTTATGCTAGATAATAGTTGGGGTGACTGACTCTTTCAATACTGGAATTTTCTAATTCCTAACAGAAGCATATAGAGTTGTTCTATCCAAGTTTTAACATCAGAATCTAAGCGAATCAAAAATACCCAAATACTTATGAACTTAAACCCTAATTTCCAATTAAAGATCCATTGGTGTTTCTGGGTTGATTCCAAGCATGATTATGGTCAATTAGCCTTGTAATAAAAATCATATGACAGTCCTTTTAACCAAAAACATTCACAATTGAAAACCCCCAAAGTTGCGCATAAACCCTAATCCTTAAAACATCATTAAAAACGTTTTCTGGGTAGAATTTTAAGTTGAAAATGTTTATAATACATGTTTTGAAGCATTTAGACACAATTGTTTCATCATAAACATCATTTGATGATTTCGTGTTCATACACTTATGCGTAGAACACTAAATCACTCAGAACTTAAAATCAAGCCGTTGGTTATTTATGAAATTAAAAACCAATGTTTGTAAACATATTAAGAACATAAATCAACTTACAAATCAGGAGTTTAAAGCACGAATTCGAAGTTTGATTCATAGGCGTAGGATGTTTATGGATGAGAGTAATAAACGTGTTAAGTGTGTTAGGTGAGGAGATTTTATTATAATGAGTTTAACCTTTTGACAACATTGGTCCCTCCACCTTAACCATTTACATCCAACGCCCATATCTTCCATTTTGGTTATCAAACGAAATGATATTTGAAAAGAAACTTGACAACACTCCCCCTCGACTTAAAAAATAATGAAGTTTTATAAAATTGAGTACGAGGAGTGTCAGTAAACCAGAAATGTGACCACCATTAAACAACCGGGATAAGAAAACATGCAAGTACAAGGTTTTATGAAACCGAAAAAAATATTTGTTTTCTCCCCCTCAACACTTGATCTAGAAAATACTGAATTTTGAAAGAATAAAGTGTTGACGGAAGGTTTGTACTTGCAATGTTAAAAGAAATATAGATAGAAGAGTATTTTTGTTGTTTTATCTTATTTTATATTTTTGTATTTTGTTTTTGAAAAATATTTACAAAAGAGGTTTTGGTCTTTGACTGGTTTTAAGAATGTTTTAAGAGTTCATCCAGTTCCTCTTGAGTCAAACATCGCATACCAATCCGGTGGACCAATTCATTAAACCTAGCAGGAGCTAAGACTTTGGTGAGGAGATCTGCCAATTAGTATTCTGTACCCACAAAGTATAATTCAACAGTACCCTGTTCCACGTGGTCCTTGATGAAATGATATCGAAAATCGATGTGCTTTGATTTCGAATGTTGAACAGAGTTGTACGAGATCGCAATAGCACTTTGATTATCGCAGTACATCGGGATTCTGTCAAATACGTAACCATAGTCTTTAAGTTGTGTACTCATCCAAATAACTTGAGCACAACACGCCGACATGGCTACATATTCTGCTTCTGTTGAGGACAACGATGTACAATCCTGCTTCTTCGATTGCCATGACACCAGTTTATCACCAATAAATTGTAATGCTCCTGAAGTACTTTTCCGTGAATCTAAACATCCTGCGTGATCAGCGTCTGAAAAAGATATTAGTTCAAAACCAAAATCCTTCGGATACCAGATCCCCAAATTAATGGTTCCCTTTATGTATCGGAGGATTCTTTTAGCCTCAGAGAGGTGGGTTTCAGTTGGTCTCGACTGATAACGGGAGCAGAGATATACGGAAAAAACAATATCAGGTCTGCTAGCTGTTAGATACATGAGAGACCCAATGATACTTCGGTATTTGGTAGGGTCCACCAATTTCCCATGTAAATCAGCGTCTAGCTTCTTGGTATCAGCCATTGGTGTGGCATAGGTGTCACAGGTTTGCATTCCAAATTTGTTTAAAAGTTCAAGGGCATATTTGGACTGACTTAAGAAAATACCACGGGGTGATTGATGAACTTGCATTCCAAGAAAGAATGTGAGTTCACCCATCATTGACATTTCAAAATGTTTTGTCATTAGTTTTGCAAAAGCATTTGAGTATTTTAAATGTGTTGACCCAAAAATGATGCCATCCACATAGATTTGAACGATTAAAATGTGAGCCCCGTGATATTGTATGAAAAGTGTAGGGTCGACCGAACCTTTGGTGAATTTATTGGCAATGAGGAAGGATGATAACTTATCGTACCATGCCCGAGGAGCTTGTTTGAGACCATACAGAGCTTTGTTCAGTTTGTAGACATGGTTCGAGAACTCGGGATCAAAGAATCCTTCTGGCTGACTGACATAAACTGTTTCTTTCAGTTGCCCATTCAGAAAAGCAGTTTTGACGTCCATCTGAAACATCGTTATATTCATATGAGCCGCGAACGCGAGAAAGATCCTAACAGCCTTAAGACGAGCAACCGGAGCAAATGATTCTTCAAAGTCAATACCCTCTTCCTGTCTATAACCCTTAGCCACCAGACGTGACTTGTTTCTGATTACGTTCCCTTCAGCATCCAATTTGTTCTTCCAAATCCATTTGAGACCAATGACGTAGACCCCTGTTGGTCTTTCAACCAGTTCCCATACTTCAAGACGTTTTAATTGGTTGAGTTCTTCTTGCATGGATTCAATCCAGTTTTCCTTTGTCATTGCATCTTTAATGTTTTTAGGCTCAGATTGGCTGACAGTGAGTGCATAAATGCAATGTTCACCATCTGTGTGAAGACGTTGTCTCGTTACGACTGGTTGATTCGGGTTACCAATAATATTCTCAAGAGGATGGTCTTTTGTCCAACGATGTGTAGAGGGTTGATGTTGGTATACATTGTGCAGATTTTGAGGATTCAAATGGCTTGTTGATGATTCTGCAATATCAGGTGCAGCAGTTTCATTAGCAACCGGTTTGAAGAATGCATTTGGATCAAAATCTGCAGGTGGGGGTACTTCATTGTTCAGAACATCATCAGCTGGTTCAACGTCGTTGGAAGCAGTTTGTTCAACTGTTGTTGTAGAGTCAACTAGTGGTGCTTCTTCAACAGTAGTTGTTGTTGCAGGTGTATCAGGTATTGGAATATGATCATGTTGAGCAGCGGAAACATCGGATACACCTGGAGCACGTTCATCAATGTCATCACTAAACAGCGGAGCAAATAGCTTTTCCATTTGTTGACGAGTAAGTTGGGGGCTTGGTTCAGCTGATGATGGGGATTGAGGGAAGTTTAAACGGTTGTGACCGGGTTCCAAGCTGTTATGCTCAGAAGCCATCTCAGTAAGCTCATCGAAATTTGCATGAATCGTTTCCATAACCTGCTTTGTACGACGATTCCAGATCCGGTAACCTTTAGAGTTCTCACAGTATCCAATAAAGATTCCAATGTCAGCTTTGGCTTTGAGCTTTCCAAAGTCATTACAATCATTATTTGGGTAGCAAAGAGATCCAAATACATGAAAGTGTTTGAGATTCGGTTTTCTGTTGTGGATAAGCTCAAAAGGTGTTTTGTTGTGGCATTTTGTAATCATTGATCGGTTTTGAGTATAGCATGCAGTTGATACAACTTCTGCCCACAAGTAATCTAGAAGTTTAGCATTGATTAACATGGTTCTTGCAGCTTCCACTAACGTACGGTTTCGTCTTTCAACAACTCCGTTTTGTTCTGGTGTACGTGCAATAGATGTCTGATACTCAATTCCTACTTTCTCATAAAATTATCGAAGAGTTTGGTTCACAAATTCAGTTCCTTTGTCTGTTCTTATTTGGCGGACGATGTCCCGTAGCTGAACTTGAATTTTCGTGAGAAAGGTGATGATCATCTGTGGAGCTTGATCTTTGCTTCGAAGAAAGTAGACCCAAGTCCATCGTGAGTAGTCATCGACAATTACCAAGATGTAACGTTTGCCATTAATCGTATGCACGTGCATCGGGGCCACACAAATCCATGTGAAGAAGATGAAGCACATGCTGAGAGCTGTGTTCCACCTTTGAAGGAAAATGAGCACGAGTGCTTTTCCCTTGTTCACAAGCAGAGCAAAGGTGATCTTTAGAATACCGGAATCTCGGGAGACCTTCAACAAGTTTGTGTCGAGCAAGGTTGGTGATGGTTTGAAAGTTTAAATGTGAGAGACGATGGTGCCATAGCCAAGATTTTGTTGATGTTGCCTTTGAAAGTAGACAGATGGGAGATGAAGCAACCATGTCTTGCATTGAGATTGTGTACAGACTAGAATTGTGAGAGCCAGACATAAGATCGTTTCCTTGTAGATCACGAATGAAACAAGTTTTCTCCCGAAAAGCGACCTCCAAGTCTCCATCACAGAATTGACCGACTTAAAAGAGATTGTGACTGAGGCCTTCCACATAATAAACTCTGCTAATTTCGATATTGCCATTGATATAATCTCCGTAGCCCATGATAGCTGCGAAGTGATCGTTCCCAAATCTGACAGTTACAATGAACTTTGCAATAAAGTTTGATAACAGTTTAAGATTGCCTGTCATGTGTCGGGAACATCCGCTATCAACAATCCAAAGGATGATCTGTATCACCTGCATTACACACAGACGACACAGATGGAATAGAAGTAGATGTGGAACCCGAAGAGTTAGAGGGTTCCGAAGCAGTTATGTTAGAAATACACGCATCAATGATTTTAGGTATCCATTTAAATCCTTGTGTATTATGTATCCATTTCTGCCATCTCCAACTAGTCTTAGCTTTAGTCTTAGTGAATGCACTAGGTGGTACTACATTCCTTGGAGGTGATATTGGAGCTACAGGGATATCAATGCGTTTCTTAGAATCTAAAGAGGGTGGTTTACCAAGCACAGACTTAGAAGCAGTAGTGGGCCTAGAGGTATTCCGATACTTAGGATTCCTTAAACGAGACAAGATAGCTCTAGCAACACATTTGTCATGACAATCAGAAAGCATACTTTTACGACAAACAACACAAGAAGCATCAGACTGAATATCAAAAGTACTTAAAGGTTTAGCATTCGTTACAACACTTTTTCCATTACATTTGTCAGATGCAATATCTAAAGTAGGTGCAACGTGAGTCTTATTCAAATTCCTAGGGTGTTCTTCTACTTCAGCATTCTTTATTGTTCTTTTCTTAGGTCGCAACTTCCTATTCTTCCTTGTATTGCTTCTAGGCTGTGAAGTGCGGACATTAGGAAAAGAGGCAATTATTCCTGTTTCAGTAGAGGGAAGCACATTAGTATCTTGTGGTTTGTCAGTGGGCATTCTGGGTTCACGTTTGCTAAGTGTTACAGGTGCAATTCTTTTAATGATGCTAGGCTGAACTTGTTCATACTTTCCTAACATTTCTCTTAACTTAAAGATAGTGTGCACCAAATCTTGATTTTCAGAACGAAGATTTCCAGAAAAGTTCATGACTTCTTTAGTGTGTGCAAGATAATGATCAAGTTCGTTTGATGCTTCATCACGAGTCTGTTTGAGTAAATCAAATATGACACCCTATTCCTTTTTGACTGTTGCAAGTTCTTGTTCATATTTTGAGATTTGACATTTCAAAGACGCGTTTTGATCATCCAGTTGGTCAAAATTTGGATTAAACGTTTTGGAATGCAACTGGTTGATTTTGTGTTGCAAAGCAAGTTCACGATTTTGACAATCTTTTTGACACCATTGAAGACGACGTTTTGCATTTGACAGTTCGTTTAACAGTCGTGCATTTTCAACTTTTAAAGACTCGATCTGATGCGCATTATCAGTATTCACAACAAGTTCAACAGAATCAACAGAATCAGCAGAGATATAATCAGATGCACATGGCAAAGAATGCAATAACACAACATTATGGATATCAGCACTGATAACATCTTCCAAGAGTCGATCAACATCTTTTCGTAACATTTTCTTTTTACGTTTTGTATTAGAAATAGATGTCTCTGTTTTCTCGAAAACGACTTTCATCAATCCAAGTTCCTTATGAAATTCCCTTTCCCAATATAATGCACAATTTTTCAAAATTTTAACATGGGGTAAAATTCTTTTCTGAAAAATATCTCTTTGTTCTCGCGCCTGAGGCGATTGAAAATGTTCAACTTTTATTTCAGAATTAAATTCAATCTCACGTTCTAAAAGTTTGAGGTCAGAAGTGAAAATGTCAAAGTATCTAAGAATTTGACGATTTTCGGGTTTTGAGTTTACTTCACTGAGTGAAGGTAAAGGACCATAAATTTGTGCATAATTTGGTTGGGGAGCAACATTAGAAGACTCAGACGTTTTTGTGATAATCCTAGGTGTGTTAGAAGAATCCTTTGGTGTGACGAAAGTGACAGCTTTTGAATAGTTATATGGTTTGTTGTAAACATCATTTTTTAATTTTGATCGACTCTCGTCTTCTGCATCAAATTCCTCTTGACGATGATATTCAACAACACTCATAACAGAATCATCAATTTTATATTCTGCACTGGAAACTTCAGGATTTGGTTTGAATGCTTTGGTTGAAAGCTTTGGTTTGTAATCAGCAAGATTCGGTCCATATCCATTTGGATTGGTTTTTAAAGTAAACTTTTGAATAGTTGTGACTGACTCACCATGTTTATAAACAACATTCCGAAACTCTTTAAGTTTGTTTTGTAAGCCGACAATTTCTTCAAGATGGTCATCTATTCGTTTCGTTGAATGCTTTTTGTACGCCGAGAACTGTTTTTGACAAGTTAACAACTCAACCTTGGCTTTTTGATTTTCCAAAGTAAGAGCGTTAAGTTGCTTTTTATGTTCTTGTTTCAGTTGTTCTATTTGAGACAACAAAGCATTCTTCGATGCGGCTAGATCACGAATCTGTCGTTCTAAAGATTTTTCGTTTTGATGTGATTTAGCAAAAGCAGCTTCAAAACCTTTTTCACGGTTTTCTTGAGTTTTGAAAAAATTGAGTTGCCGTTTTAAGCATTCAATATCCCTAGTTAACAGTGCATTTTTACTGTGTAATTTCTGATTTAATGCATAACATTCATCCATTCGGGATTGTTGGTCTTTAAGTAAGAGATCAATATCTGGACTAGGCAAAAGTTCAGCGTGTTCAACGTGAGTCACAACATGATCACTATTCAGATCCTCAAGTATAACCACGGAGTCAATTTGAGTATCAAAGGTAACCATAAGATCATCTTGATCATCAAATGTAACTACGGGGTCTAGTTGAGAATCGTCAGAATGAGATGTGGACGACTCATTTTGAACATTCTGAGCCTCGCCGGATTCAGATGTTGGCTGAGATATTAGATCAGTGATGAATATGGTTTGTTCGGGTACCTGAGACAAGCCATCAGTGTCATACATTGGGCCTGCGTCACTCATGTGTAGCTCGTGCATATTAGCCATCAACATAACTGCTGCATTGGCCTTCAAGTCCTCCATATCATCATCTGAGTCTGCATCTGCCATAAAACTCTGTTCTTTGTCTGTGAGAGTTCCACCAGCTTCATCCTTAAGAGCCAAAAGTAAAGCCTCCTTATGATAAGCACTGCCCCTAGTCCTCGGCTTTGGGCATGCATTAGCCAGGTGTCCCTTCTCATTACAGTTGTAGCAGCGAAGACCATTTATCCCATTCTGAGCATTACCCTGTTCAACCACTTGAGCTCTTTGTTGTTGTGGAGCACCCATGTTATTCCTACCCATAGCATTAAATCCTTGACCACCGCCCATCTGACGACCATAACCACGATTCTGAACTTCAACTCGTCCATTGTTCACAACAGCCTGATTCCTTTTGTTTGATGAGGAGCGGATGCGATTGTTGGATTTGTTTGTATAATGGCCAAACGCTTTATCAATCATAACAAATCCTTGTTGCAATGCATCGAACGCATCTGAGTCCTCATTAGCTTCACTGTAAAGTGCTTGATCATTGTTGTTGTTGTATGGAACCAATTGAGTTTGTTGAGATTGTTGCTGTGACAGATCATATGGTGTAATTGTGGCAGTTGGTTGAGGAGCTGGTTGAGGAGGATAGCTAGTTTGAGCCCACAAAGCAAGTTGTTGATTTTCCGGAAGTGATGGTGAAACAGTTTGGCCACGGATAACCCTTTCCTTATCAACTTCTTTTTGATGAGGCTTCAAATAGTCGTACAACAATCCGTATGAAGCATGATGAAGATTCTTCGCTTGACGGAGGAAAATGACATACTTTGCTGGGAATTATGTGAAGTAGGATTTCTGCTGACATTACTGCCGAAGGATTCTGCTGAAGTAGAAGCAGAATCTGCTGAAGAAGTGATTCTACTGAAGAGTACAAGCATTGTCGTGTTACTGCTGGAGGGTGAAAGCTGACTAGGATCAGCATGCGCTATTTGTATTAAATGCTAACTCATCATTATTCTTGTACTGCCCAAGGTTGCATGGGTATTATTGTACTGCTCAAAATAGTTTTGTGTGCTAGTCAGTAAATGCATGCAAACATGTTTAGTCGATTGAGTAGTAAGAGATTAGGGTTCCTTGTTTATAAAAGGAACCCAATAGTTTGTAATAAAGAAACTCATCTGAAACATAGAGTTTCAGTTAATAAAAAGATCCATAGAGGATCTAAGTGTTCTTAGTTATAACAACTTGTGTTTACTTTCCGCTATAGAATACAAGTTTTAGAGACTGTCTATTAGTTTGCTTATGATTACATATGCAACACTAACGATCCACGAGTGCTAAAGATCTGTCAAGGTCTGAGAGTTTTCTACAAGTGGTTTCAGAGCCTCGGGAGAGTCTCTACGATACTGAGAACCTTATTTACCTCACCCCCATACAACCAAAAACATATTCACCATGCATGGAACTGATGATGAATCAGAAGTCACCACCAACAACAACATCAAAACCACTACCTCTATGCAGCAACTGAGTCTCTCCAACAGTAATGGTAAGTTCCCTTACCTAAAGAAAGAAGAGTATGATCTGTGGACCATGAAGATGCAGAATTGGATCTCCAATATTGATTGGAATCTGTGGGAGATTGTGAAGAATGGCAACAGTCTGAAGAAGACTATCCCAGATCTTGATGGTAAGTTTACCATTGCTCTTCCCAAAACTGCTGAAGAGATTCTTGCAGTACAAAGAGAGCACAAAGTAAGAACAATCCTTCTTCAATCTATTCCTGAAGATCACTTAGGTGATTTTCACCACATGGTTGATGCAAAGGACATCTGGATGGCTCTGAAAGCAAGGTTTGGTGGGAATGAAGAGTCCAGGAGGATGAGGAAGTCTATGCTGAGACAACACTTCCAAGAGTTCAACATCTCTGAGGAAGAAGGTATCCACAAGGGATATGACAGGTTTCACAAGATTCTGAATCAGCTGAATGCAAAGCCTGACAATGATGATTGCAACTCTAAGTTCCTAAGATCTTTGCCTCCATCATGGTTACATGTCAGTATAGCACTTAAAGCTAAAGGTGGGCTGGACATGCTCACCTTTGATGAGCTATACAATAAACTCAGATCTCTTGAACCTGATGTCAGATCTCCCTACCGTGCACCATCTTCTGGTCATTCAGCCTTTGTTGGGACATCCCACTCGAATATGATGATGCATACTTCAAGTCCATCTTATTTACCATCATCATCTTATCGTCCCACTCCTTCACATCCTCAAGCCAAAGCTGGCAGTATATTGGAGGATGTTCTTCATTCTTTTGTTGCAGATTATGATACTCAGCAGCATCTGGTATATGAAGACTTTGATCAGGTGGACCCACTTGAAATGGAGGAGATGAAGCTGAAATGGCAGGTGGCCATGCTTTCAGTAGATATCAAGAGGTTTGAAGAGAAGGCAGGAAGGAAGTTTGGATTCAAGGGAAAGGATCCAGCTCGTTTTGACAGGAGAAAGGTCAAGTGCTTCTCTTGTCATCAGATGGGTCACTTCTCAAGGGAGTGCAAAGACAGGAAGAGTGGAGAGGGGGCTAGCTATCACTCATATCAGCAGAATCAGAAGGGAGCTAGCACTTCAGCAGCTCTAGTCACCATGGATGAACAGGTCAACTGGGCTGCTCATGAACCTGTAACTGAGGAAGCTGCTGATACAGAGAAGCTAGGATTGCTGGCTAGATGCACTTCAGAGGATAGGCATGATCAGTTTGCCTTCATGGGACTTTCTCAGGTACACAACTGTATATTTGGTTGTAGTGAAAGATACAATGAACTGAAAGAAGCTTATGATACTATGAAACCTAAATACAATGCATGCTATGTTGATAATGAAGCTTATAAACTTTCGTTAAAAACATTAGAAAGACAAAAGGTTTGGTTTCAAAAGAATCAGATAGCTTATGAAGAAAAGATTAAGGTGCTTCAATTTGATCTAGATATTGCTAATATTAACTTTAAACGCACTGAAAAGGAAAAAGCTGATACTATTGCTGAGAATCTAGAACTTAAAGAGAAACTTGATGTGGAAATAGCTAGACATACACAATGGTTAATATCAGGTGACAATCTAGCTAGAGCCCTTTATAGTAGTCAGTCAGTGAACTCAGGAATAGGTTTAGGCTTTCAGAAGTATGTAGGATTGGAAGCTAGGCAAGATGGGCGTAAATCTACACCTGCAGGCTTAGAACATTTTAGAAAGGAAGGTGATTTACATGCTGTCCCTGGACCTATTAGAGGTGAATTCATGCCCACTGACCTGTCCATTAATGTTGACTTTGATGGATCACACCATCTGTATGGCAAAAGGTCAAAAGACTTGCCAGACAACGATGCTTCATCTTATGACTTTGTCTCTTTCTCTGACAGTGACAATTCATCAGATCAAGGGTCTACTTCCAGCTATGATCCAAGTGATAAGTCAGACCTTCCCAAGACCTCACCTGAGCCTACACCCGAGTCTACACCCAAGCTTGCACCCAAGTCTGTATACAAGCCTTCTAGGATAACTGCTGAGGAATCCACCTCCAAGCCTGTTTCCCCTGAAGACTTGTCTTTTAAATCTTTGAATAATATGTCTGTTAAAAACAATTCCTTTAATATTTCTGTTTTAAGTACTTCTACTTGCAATAGAACATCTTCTTTGTTGAATACATCTTCCAAAAGAAAGACTTGTTTTGTTTGTGGAAGTAAACTTCATTTGATTAAGGATTGTGATTTTCATGAGCAAAGATTGGGTGTTTGTGCTAATCAGCAGAAACCAAGACCTGTGTGGACCAATGTTAACAATATTCCACCTTATGTCCCACAAGCTAGAACTGACTCTCCTGGGAGGAGATCAACTGATAGACCTTATGTGCAACCTACTAGCCCATATTTTAAACATGGTTATTGGCCTGCATATGTTGACTCTATGAAAAATGGGAAAGGATGTTGGGGCACTGCTGTCAAGTCCTCAGCAGGTTGTTCTTGGAATAATAAAAGACCTAAATATCAATGGAAACCCAAGAACAATGGTGGATCTTAATCTTTTGCTAAACCTAAATCTAATGATCCACAAGGCAGGTTCAAGTCAGCAATGACTTGAGCCTCCTCGGTATACTAACATTCTTTTGTAAATATGTTTGTTTTTATAGGATCATCCCCTTAAGCATAAAGATATTGGTATTGTTGATAGTGGTTGTTCAAGAAGTATGTCTGGTAATAGAGACATGATGCACAATTTTGTTCCTATTGAAGAAGGAGGGAATGTGACCTTTGGTGGAAGTGATGGTAGAATTACTGGAAAAGGCACCATCAAGACACCTCTACTGAACTTTGAAAATGTGTACTATGTTAGGGAGCTTCAGAACTTCAACTTGTTCTCAGTCTCACAGATTTGTGACACCAAGAACAAGGTACTATTCTCTGAAAATGAATGTCTTGTGCTTTCTAAAGAGTTCAAGCTTCCAGAAGATACTTCAATTCTGCTGAGAGTCCCTCGAACTCACAATCTATACACATTCAACCTCAATGAAGTTCACCCTGAAGGTGACCTCACTTGTTTGCTGGCTAAAGCATCATTGGATGAGTCCAATAAATGGCATAGGAGAATGGCTCATGTGAATTTCAAAACTATAAACACTCTCTCCAAAAGGGGTCTTGTCGAAGATCTTCCCACCAAAGTGTTCTCCAATGATCATAATTGTGTTGCATGCAACAAAGGGAAGCAACACAGAGCATCCTACAAAGCTGTCACTGCAGTGAGCATCATCTCTGAGCCTCTTCAGCTGTTACATATGGATCTATTTGGTCCAACTCAAGTCAGAAGCATTGATCACAAGTTCTATTGTTTGGTTATCACTGATGGTTATAGCAGATTTTGCTGGGTGTTCTTTCTAAGGACTAAAGATGAAACAACTCCAGTGCTGAAAGACTTTATCACCCTCGTTGAAAATCAGTTGAACAAGAAGGTTAAGGGAATTCGGTGTGATAATGGGACAGAGTTCAAGAATGCTATTATTATAGAACTCTGTAGGTCTAAAGGGATAAAGAGGGACTATAGCAATCCAAGAACCCCGCAACAAAATGGGGTAGCTGAAAGAAAGAATAGGACCTTGATAGAGGCTGCGAGATCAATGCTTGCAGACTCTAAATTGCCCACTATGTTCTGGACTGAAGCTGTTGGCACAGCTTGCTATGTGCTTAACAGAGTCTCCATAACTAGACCTCACCTCAAAACACCATATGAACTTCTCTTTGGGAAGGTTCCAGTCATTCACTACCTCAAACCTTTTGGTTGTCAAGTGACCATTCTGAACACCAGTGATCTTTTGGGGAAGTTTGATGAAAAGGCTGATGATGGTTATATTATGGGTTATTCAGCTAATAGCAAGGCTTAGAGAGTGTACAACTTATCTGCCAAGAAGATAGAGGAGACTCTGAACCTCAGATACTTAGAAGACAAGCCCAATGTTCAAGGACAGGGTCATGTGTGGTCTTTTGATCTTGACTACCTAACTGACTATCTGGGTTATACTAGACATATGGCTAACCAAAGTGCAGGCTCTCAAGAAACTCCCACTAACAATGCAGGTACCTTGGATGCTGACTCTGGAAGTGAATTTGAAGATGATGAACAACCCATTCTTGTTCCTTCTTTCTCCCCTAATAATGTTGCAGGTAACTCTTCAAGAGATACCCCAGCTGAGAGTGAAGATGAATCACACTATGCTGAGGACCTTGCTAGGCTTCAGACTCAAGAGTTTGCAGCTAAACTTGAAGCTGAGAAGGTGGATGGGGAACTTGCAAAAGAGGCTGTCAGTGGAAACCATGTTTCTGCTGAGACTGATGCAGTCTCTCCCATTGTCAACCAATCTGCTGAAAGCTCGTCTGTTACCACTCCTATTCCTACTAGAGTGTCCACAGACTTTGGTGACCCGTATACTCGCTTTCCAAGTCCTTCAGATCTTGGTAATCATCAACCCAAATCTGGGATTTTCTCCTCTCCTTCCTATGACACAACTTTTGTACCAACTGTGTCTAATCTGGAACCTACCATTGATATCAACCCCACTGCTACTAAAAGAATCAACGTCACTCACCCTCAATCCAATATTATTGGTGACATTCTAGCTCCTGTTAGAACTCGAAGGGCTGTCTCTAGTCCTAAATTTGGACAGGTTGCGTTTCTCTCTTATGTCTCTAATCAGCAAAGAGACAATCACGCAGACTTCAAGCATTGTCTGTTTGCGTGTTTTCTTTCACAAGTAGAACCAACCAGTGTCTCTCAAGCTCTTGAAGACTCAAGTTGGATTGAAGCAATGCAAGATGAAATGCAACAGTTCCAAAACCAACAAGTTTGGATATTGGTGCCTCTACCAGATGGGAAATATGCTATTGGAACTAAATGGATTCTGAAGAACAAAAGAGATGCACGGGGTGTAGTGATTAAGAACAAAGCAAGATTAGTAGCTCAAGGTTACAGGCAAGAGGAAGGGATTGACTATGATGAAGTGTTTGCTCCTGTTGCCAGAGTAGAGGCCATTCGAATTTTCTTGGCCTATGCTTCCTACATGGGCTTCATGCTGTATCAGATGGATGTTAAAGGTGCTTTTCTGTATGGTGAGATTGAAGAGGAAGTTTATGTCACATAACCAAAAGGATTCGAAGACCCAGATCATCCTAATCATGTTTACAAAGTCGTTAAAGCTCTCTATGGACTTCATCAGGCACCAAGGGCCTGGTATGCTAGGCTTTCATCATTTCTGCTGAAGCATGGCTACAGAAGAGGTGCCATTGATAAGACTCTTTTTCTGAAGAAGAACTCGACAGACATCATACTTGTGCAAGTGTATGTGGATGACATCATATTCGGATCCACTAAAGAAGCTTGGTGTAGGGAATTCGAGGATCTGATGAAGGGACAATTTCAGATGAGTGCTATGGGAGAGCTGACTTTCTTTTTGGGTCTCCAAGTTCAGCAGAAACAGGATGGGATATTTATCAGTCAGGATAAATATGTGAGGGACATGTTGAAGAAATTCGGCATGGAAGGTGTCAGGACTGCCACAACACCTTATGAAGCTCCAAAAACAAAAGCCAACAATGATCCAGATCTACCTGTGAATGTTCATTTATACAGATCTATGATTGGTTCATTAATGTATCTAACAGCTTCAAGGCCTGATATTACCGTTGCTGTAAGTGTGTGCTCTCGACATCAAGTCACTCCACTTACTTCCCATCTCAATGCAGTCAAGAAGATCTTTAAGTACCTAAAAGGCCAACCTCATTTAGGCCTTTGGTACCCAAAAGAGTCTCCTTTTAAGTTGGAAGCATTCAGTGACAGTGATTATGCTGGTGCTAATCTGGATAGGAGATCTACAACTGGAGGCTGTCAATTCCTGGGAAAAAGATTGATTTCTTGGCAGTGCAAGAAACAAACGATTGTGGCTACCTCAACTACTGAAGCAGAGTATGTTGCTGCTGCAAACTGCTGTGGACAGGTGCTTTGGATTCAAAACCAATTGCTGGACTATGGGTATAACTTCATGAACACAACTATTTTTATTGATAATCAGAGTACCATATGCATTGTCAAAAATCCAGTCTTTCACAGTAGAACCAAACATATTGAAATCAGACACCACTTTATAAGAGATGCATATGAAAAACATTTGATAAATGTGGCTAAAATTCATACAGATGATAATGTGGCAGATCTGTTAACTAAAGCTTTTGATGGACCAAGGTTTCAACACCTTGTGGTCCATATTGGGATGCTTAACCCTTAACTGCTAAGTTTAAGGGGAGGCATAGGCCTCAGGGGAGGCATATGCCTCAAGGGTTTATTTGTTTCTTTGTTAGTTTCTTAGTTAAAAAAAAAAAAAAAAAAAAAAAAAAAAAAAAAAAAAAAAAAAAAAATTCTTTTACAGGTTTGTTGTATTTTTGATGGTTTTTAACTCTCCAGATATACCTTGTGTGTATCAAAGAGTTGGCTAGTCCAAAGGGTACAGCTTTGGTAAAGACATGTCAAATCTGTTGATAGCTGTAATGATTTGCTCAAAATCATAGGGTCTGCAACCACCCATGCTTAATTGCTGAGTGTTGTATGGTCATCAATTCACCATGGTCTATTCCTTGTTGGAATCCAAGAATTGGCTAGCCCACAAGTATATGGCTTGTGGTAAAGGCAACTATCTCCATATTTAGTTTTCAATTCACCAATTCTAAGAATTGACTAGTCCTGAGCAAACGGCTACAGGTAAAGACAAGTCAAATCCGTTTATATAGTTGCTGATTTGCTATTAAATCAGATGGTTATCAATGTACCATAGTTTTCGGACTTAAACATCTGGCTACTCCAGTAGAAATGGCTATTGGTAAAGAGACAACAAATCCATTATTTTTCAATGATTCACCTCTCGCAGGAGTTAACACACCTGGATGTGATGAGAATAGTTTGCAACTGATAAGTATTGATGTACATTATGTCATTTGTTGCTGCAAAGACCTGGCATTTCAAAGCTTGATCATCATAGAGATGAGTTGGTTATTGGTTCTTTGCTACTGATATGTAAAAACAATCCTCTAGTACTGAAGTCTCAAAGATCTTTCAAGTCAGGAAACTGGAACTTAACCATGTCAAATTCCAGTTTAGGGGAGGATTGTTGGGAATTATGTGAAGTAGGATTTCTGCTGACATTACTGCCGAAGGATTCTGCTGAAGTAGAAGCAGAATCTGCTGTACTGAAGAGTACAAGCATTGCCGTGTTAATGCTGAAGGGTGAAAGCTGACTAGGATCAGCATGCGCTATTTGTATTAAATGCTAACTCATCATTATTCTTGTACTGCCCAAGGTTGCATGGGTATTATTGTACTGCTCAAAATAGTTTTGTGTGCTAGTCATTAAATGCATGCAAACATGTTTAGTCGATTGAGTAGTAAGAGATTAGGGTTCCTTGTTTATAAAAGGAACCCAATAGTTTGTAATAAAGAAACTCATCTGAAACATAGAGTTTCAGTTAATAAAAAGATCAATAGAGGATCTAAGTGTTCTTAGTTATAACAACTTGTGTTTACTTTCCGCTATAGAATACAAGTTTTAGAGACTGTCTATTAGTTTGCTTATGATTACATATGCAACACTAACGATCCACGAGTGCTAAAGATCTGTCAAGGTCTGAGAGTTTTCTACATACTTCTCCCAATCAGGACCAAGACTACTTAGGAACTTTGTATTGACTGCAATTCTTGGCATGATGATGTTGTGTTTATCCAAATCATTGATGATGTCTGAGAATCGATGATGATAAGACTTTAGTGTCTCTCCAGGTTCAATCATGAAGTGTTCATAAGCCAAGTAAATTTTGGATTCCATATCCTCTTGATTGAGTGCAGTGCCTTCCATGAGAAGATGAATATGTTCCCACATTGCTTTTGCGGTCTTTTGAGCATCAACACTTCGAAGAATTGGGTTTGGTAATCCTAAAAGGATAAATTGCATTGCTAGCTCATCAGCTTCGTAGTGTAGAAGTTCATCACCCAAAAGGTCAGTGACAGTTGCAATATTTGTGAGATCATCTCTTGGTGGAACAACATTTGGATCTCCGGGTGTAACAACAATAGGCATCTGAAATGGACCTTCCAAGATAACCTTCTTTAAGAACTTTCCATGTGGCTTCTTTAGATCACAAAACCTAAAGAACCTAATCACCCATTGATCATAGTTTCCTGGAGTGAGCATTGGAGGTCTATCAAGTGATCCTGCCTCATGAATTGATTGCTGGCTACTTAAAGCTTCACACATCTTTGCAAACCAAGATGGTTCCTTCATAGTGTTCCTGGATGGATGTTGATTGTAAACGTTTGTGTAAGGTTGTACTTGAAGACTTGGTGGTGGTTGAACCATTTGAGGTTGAATTGCTCCTTGTTGTGGATAATGTTGTTGATTAAATTGTTGTTGATAAATTTGTTGTTGTTGATTAAATTGTTGATGTTGTGGACTTAGTTGTTGTTGTTGTTGTTGATTATAAGTATAAGGAAAATAGCTAGAGTATAGTGGTTGTGACATGTTGAAAACTTGTGTTGTTAAATGGATCTTTGTAGTCGAATGAAACGTTGTTGATGAAGTAACCTTAGGCGTAGAAACCAAGTGTAGGCAAAGTAACACTTAAGCGTAAAAACACCAAACTTACGCGTAAAAAATGATATTTACGCGTAGGAGTAGCTTACGCGTAAGAATTGAGAAACACTAAAGTTATGCGTAAACTGAAAGTTAGGCGTAGAAAACCTTAGGCGTAGGATTAGCTTATGCGTAAGACAGAGCTTAGGCGTAAGAAAAATCTTATGCGGAAAGAGTTCTACGCATAAGTTTGAGCTTATGCGTAAGATTAGGGTTTTGCCCAAAACAAATCCTTTACACTATCACAGTGTAAAAGATATCCAAAGTCGAAGTGTTTTCAGGCTTATCCAAGCAAGAAAACACTAAGTAAACCACGAAAACTGAATATCGATCCAAGGAAAAGTTACGTGTAAAATTAGGGTTTTGATACGCGTAAAACTTGACCAAAAATGATTTCTGCCCAATGATGTTTCTAAACCAGATTTTTGTGATGAAACAGCTTCAATATCACCAAAATAACACAAAAGTGTGAAACTTGATGATCCAAAACTTCTAAACACCTTATGCGTAGAAATAAACCCACGAATAAAACCAAGCTTAAAAACAATGATCCACACGTAAAGTTTGAAACTTTTTGCCAAAAACATATATTTTAACACCTAAAAACGTTAAAAGTACAAGAATCGTGGATTAAAAAGTGTAAAAAATAAGTTTTTAAGCGTGACAAAGTGAGAAACCGTTTTACGCGTAAGACCAAAAACACTAACTTCAAAAACAAAAGCTTTTCACCCAACTATTTGGCGAATGATACCACTGTCAGGTCACCATGTTTGTAACACAAGCATCAATATAAGAAATAGAGAAGAAGAGTGACCGGATGAACAAGACACAACACTATGCGTATGAATATGTGAAAGGTTATGCGTAAAGTGTAAGAGTGAATTGAACAACCAACCCTCAAGTGAGGGTTATACAAGAGTATTTATAGGGCAAGGAGCTAGGGCAACACTTCTAGACTCCTTCCCTTCTTATGGGCTTGGGCCAAGGCTCATGGGCTTTCTACATAAGCCTTGTCATGATTACTAACATAAAAGCCATATTAAGCTAACTATTACATATGAATCACTAACACTTGAAATATAGTTTAGGAGTGATTCCAACAACCAATTTTCATTGAACAATTAGAATGCTCAAATCTGATTATACCCATGTAGATGAATTCAATTTGCTATTATGTAAAGGGAAGTGATTTGCACACTCCCACAATTGATTGGCACACTCAAATTATAAGTGTTTTGACATTTATACCCTTACAGAGTGAAAATAAGTAAGAATGATATGAGGGTATAAATATCAATACACACAAAATTTGAGTGTGCCAATCAATTGTGGGAGTAAGCAAATCATTTCACATAAGGGTTTTGTATTGAAGACTTCTGCCCTTAAATCCAAATAAAATTGTGGTGGTTACTATGTCTCTTTTTCAACATATGTGAACTCATATAAGAGCGGACGGTGTGGGTTCGCTATACCTCGCCGTCGTCCAACGTGGAGGGTCGCCGTGGGCCGCCGCCACACCGGGTTGGCTCGCCGTGCCCCGCCGTGGGAGTTGAGATCGTGGGGACGACGAGGCTTGCATCTGACAAGCATTAATATTTAATAATGTTACTGAGGTGTGTTTGTGTGTGTAGTGTGTGTTTGTGGTAGTGGTGGGTCCCAAATGAAGAGGTTGAGGTTTGTTATGAGTGAGGAGGGGGTTTGTTGTGGTTAGTTGTGGGAAAATGGGATGCTGATGTGGCGCTAAGGTGGCGCGACGACGAACTTTCACTTCGTCATGACACCTTGCTCTCTAAGAACGTTGGAAATTATTGTTGTTTGACAATTGGTTCAATTCCTGATAGCTAGGTAATTGACTTCAGAGACAGGAGCTGATAGTTGACTCCTAGCTAGGCCCATATATGTTTCATGGGGCATAACATTTATTTCTGCAAGTACTATGATTTAATAGATTATTGATTCAACTATATACATCGCTTATTCCATATGTTTTATTAAGCGAATATGAATTCGAGTCTCAATACTTAGCCGATTCTATGCATACGAGTTTGATGTTAATACAATAGTTTTTTTAGCTCTTCATAGTGCGAAAAACTACATATAAGCAGGGGCGGAACTCTTTGGGGGCAGGGGAGGGTCCCGGCCCCCCCAAAATTTGCGGTACCTAGTGTAAATATTATAGGTTTTAGGGGTAATTTAGTTGAGGTTACAAACAAATCTCCGATTTGGCCCTCCCAAAATAAATTCGGCCCCCCCAAAATAAGTGGTCAAGTTCCGCCACTGCATATAAGCTAATCTAATCCTTCAAGCCATAGCATATAAAATCTTTAAGAACTAAACTGATTGAGTTATTTGTCACAAACGCCGGTCATCATAGCAACTTGATTGGCAAGATGTGATAGTCGTCTATGCCAAGGTGGGATTATCGTCCACAGCTGACCCACAAGGACATGAGTTCCGCGAATATGCCCATGGGATTTATCCCTTGTTAGCTGGTCCTTACTGTGCCGCCCTAATTGTAGAAATTAAAAGAAGGCATAATCATGTGAACAGCGATCAAGTTTTGTGTGCTTGACTTTTATCTTACCTAGCTAACAATTTATGCATGTTTCTTATCAATTTAATAAACTACGTATGAAATTTAAATGCCGCTCATTTGATTGAACTAACTTACGGGACAACCAAATATATGTTTGTTTTTGTATATATCAATCTTGTTTAACTTCTTGCCGGAAA
Organism: Chrysanthemum seticuspe; assembly: GCA_019973895.1. Taxonomy (NCBI): domain Eukaryota; kingdom Viridiplantae; phylum Streptophyta; class Magnoliopsida; order Asterales; family Asteraceae; genus Chrysanthemum; species Chrysanthemum seticuspe. Next base: position 326,003,526 of record BPTQ01000008.1, on the reverse strand, counting down.
TTTATACAATTTCAATAATAAAACTAACTTTAACATATCAAAATAATATATTTAAACGTAAAACATTAGTTAAATTATCACAAAACGCTTTTGAATAAAAAGATGCATTTAAATATTGGTTGAAATACATTTCACTAGTTATTTGCTTTGTTTTAATATATTATATTTAGTTTTATTCTTGTTGTTTCGAAATAAATTACCCAAAATTAGTATAAACAAGAGCAAACATATAAATGAGTGACGTAAAAGAAAAAGTTTCAATAACGAGGTGGTTACCAATACATAATATAATAGTTACACAATTACGGATTACCCATGGCATGTGCATCTATTTTGTATTCTATTTCACGAAAGATGAAAGGATATCTCTCCCTGTAAATGCATCAACAAACTTGAACGTTACACATCTAGTTTCATTTTCAGTCTATGAATTTTTTGGAACAAAATGTGTAACGTTCGTAATTGCTGATGTTCAAACTTTACACATTTTCCATCTTTGGAACTTTAGAAACAAGCAACTTTCAACCCCAAGAGACGGCCACGAGACAGTATGATCATCTGAAACTAAAAAACTTATTTGTTACCATGATCCAAAAATTGTAAATATTGACTGGTTTGATTGATTATACGGAGTATAACCCAACAACCATTCCTAATTTCATTTCCTGGTATAGTTTTATCCTTATTTGGTTCTTTTGCTAGTTTAATGAAACTGTGCTGTTACGAAAATGTTTAACGTGTGTTAGAGTAGCGGTTTATTGAATAATATAATAAAAACTTGATTGATTGGAGCAAAAGTTTTGTTGTATGTTTGTTGTTTTTGCATTACTTGCCGGTGCTCTGCTCAAGCTACACTCAATGATTTAGGCTGAATCAGCTCGACTTGATAGGTCATCAAGGTTGGTCTCAAGCACGTCTCGATGACAAGGTTTCATGATCTAAAACTGAGCTAGACTTAAACGACAATTTAATATCAACCTCAAAATTGTTAATTAATTAATAAAACACATCCACCATAATCACAGTATCTAAAATTAACTTTGTAAATATGTTTTAGCGTTAAGAACTATAAAATCATGGTCAGGGTTGCATTTGTTAAAAGTTTTTTTTTTTTTTTTTTTTTTTTTTCATTTTTCAGGATATCATATAATTCATATTCATGAGTTATGGAAATATTGAATATGACCGAATAATCATGCATGTCACTATTCCAAACTTCTTTGTAGTAATTAGTAATGAATATGACTAGTTAGATAGTGCAAGAATTAAGACATCGAGGTAAATGAAGCTCAAAGATGAGTCAAATTTACAAATGATTCATATATAGACATTAATAATAGTCATACTTGAAAGTGATATCAAAATTTAATTTAAAAAATAACAAATGGGATTTGCTAACAAAAACTTTATGAGTTTTGTTTAAATCCAAAATAAAACTATTATTTTCATGAATACAAGATTTCGACATATTCTTTAATTAACAATGTTTCCAAATTAAAACTATTATTTCAATAAATACATGATTTCAACACATATACTTAAAATACATGAATACATGATTTCAACACATATACTTAAAGTAATGAATATGACTCAATAGTCATGTATGTCACTATTCCAGACTTCTTTGTAGTAATTAGTAATATATATGACTGGTTAGATAGTGCAAGAATTAAGACTTCCAGGTAAATGAAGCTCAGAGTTGAGTCAAATTTACAAATGATTCGCATATTGATACTAATAATAGTATAACTGGAAAGTGATATCAAAAATTAATTTAAAGAATAACAAATAAGATCTGCTAACAAAAACTTTAAAACCCTTTGTTTAAATCCAAAATAAAACTATTATTTTCATGAATACAAGATTTTGACATATTCTTTAATTAACAATGTTTCCAAATTAAAACTATTATTTCAATAAATACATGATTTCAACACATATACTTAAAATACATGAATACATGATTTCAACACATATACTTAAAGTAATGAATGTGACTGAATAGTCATGTATGTCACTATTCCAGACTTCTTTGTAGTAATTAGTAATGAATATGACTGGTTAGATAGTGCAAAAATTAAGACTTCCAGGTAAATGAAGCTCAGAGTTGAGTCAAATTTACAAATGATTCGCATATTGATACTAATAATAGTCTAACTGGAAAGCGATATCAAAAATTAATTTAAAGAATAACAAATAAGATCTGCTAACAAAAACTTTAAAACCCTTTGTTTAAATCCAAAATAAAACTATTATTTTCATGAATACAAAATTTTGACATATTCTTTAATTAACAATATTCCAGACTTCTTTGTAGTAATTAGTAATGAATATGACTGGTTAGATAATGCAAGAATTAAGACTTCCAGGTAAATGAAGCTCAGAGTTGAGTCAAATTTACAAATGATTCGCATATTGATACTAATAATAGTCTAACTGGAAAGTGATATCAAAAATTAATTTAAAGAATAACAAATAAGATCTGCTAACAAAAGCTTTAAAACCCTTTGTTTAAATCCAAAATAAAACTATTATTTTCATGAATACATGATTTCAACATATTCTTTAATTAACAATGTTTCCAAATTAAAATTATTATTTTCATGAATACATGATTTCAACACATATGCTTAAAATAATGAATATGACTGAATAGTCATGCATGTCACTATTCTAGACTTTTTTGTAGTACTTAGTAATCAATATGACTGGTTAGATAGTGCAAGAATTAAGACTTCCAGGTAAATGAAGCTCAGAGTTGAGTCAAATTTACAAATGATTCGCATATTGATACTAATAATAGTCTAACTGGAAAGTGATATCAAAAATTAATTTAAAGAATAACAAATAAGATCTGCTAACAAAAACTTTAAAACCCTTTGTTTAAATCCAAAATAAAACTATTATTTTCATGAATACATGATTTCAACATATTCTTTAATTAACAATGTTTCCAAATTAAAATTATTATTTTCATGAATACATGATTTCAACACATATGCTTAAAATAATGAATATGACTGAATAGTCATGCATGTCACTATTCCAGACTTTTTTGTAGTACTTAGTAATCAATATGACTGGTTAGATACTGCAAGAATTAAGGCATCGAGGTAAATGAAGCTTAGAGTTGAGTCAGATTTACAAATGATTCGGATATTGATACTAATAATAGTCTAACTGGAAAGTGATATCAAAAATTAATTTAAAGAATAACAAATAAGATTTGCATACAAAAACTTTAAAACCATTTGTTTAAATCCAAAATAAAACCATTATTTTCATGAATACATGATTAAAACACATATTTACTTAAAATAATGAATATGACTGAATAGTCATGCATATCACTATTCCAGACTTCTTTGTAGTAATTAGTAATAAATATGACTGTTGTTCTTTATAACTTGGTTAGAATTTAACCACAAAGTTAATCTATCCAAGCTCCATGACTTAGCAATGTTGTTTGAAAAACAGTTTAACAAGTTAAAACGTAAAGTAAAATAGACAAGAGTTTTTCAACGTTTATATTCTTATTAAAAGTTAATCAAAGAATATATCACCCAAGTGCTTGCGGAACAACATTTGGGATTGAATGACAATGTATGGTGTACTCCTCACTAAACTTAAGCTAAGCTTAAGTACAACTATGTTAACCAACTGAGCTAACCTCAGGGAATTAGTTGTATTTGGAGGAGTAAAAGGGCTTGTGAATGTCTAAGCATTTAGTGCACAAGCTTAACCCTTTTACTCCACCTTATGACTACTATTTATACATGTATGAAATACAACTGTTTTCTTAAAAGAAAAGACTTACATAAGCTTCAGATGACAAAATACCTACGTATTTTGTTTTCGTTGCACAAAGCTATTTCTAGTAAGGAACATGTTTGCTTTCCAAGTATCAGACACACTCTTGGTCTTTTATCCATTCAGGGTAAGTTGACCTTTGCAGATAAGGACACTTTCTTTCAAACTTATCCCGCTTTATCCCGCCTTTACTTCATTCTTCAAGTCTTCAGTCTTCATAATTGGTGAGGAGTCTGGGGATTCAATGAGCTATTGTCATTACTCACCGAATCCATCATTTTCTTATTTGGCTCAAGCATCATTCACTGAGTCCCGCCTCACTGAATGAAAAACATTTCTTCTTAGGCTTGTCCTGAGCTTCTTAAAGATGATTCACTGAACAACTATTCATTCAATGACTTGTGTATGTTTAAGGTCATTAAACACTTAGTTTTTTTAATCTTCAAATCCTTATTTCAGGGAGTTTGGGAATTTACTAACCCAACAATGATTGGCTAGATAGTGCAAGAATTAAGACATCGAGGTAAATGAAGCTCAAAGTTGAGTCAAATTTACAAATGATTCATATATGAATACTATTAATAATCAAGCTGGAAAGTGATATCAAAAACTAATTTAAAGAATAACAAATAAGATTTGGTAACAAAAACTTTATGAGTTTTGTTTAAATCCAAAATAAAACTATTATTGTCATGAATACATGATTTCACCATATTCTCTAATTAACAATGTTTTCAAAATAAAACTATTATTTTTATGAATACATGATTTCAACACATATACTTAAAGTAAATGAATACATGATTTTCAACACATATACTTAAAATAACGAATATGACTTAATAGTCATGCATGTCACTATTCCAGGCTTCTTTGTAGTAATTAGTAATGTATATGACTAGTTAGATAGTGCAAGAATTAAGATATCGAGGTAAATGAAGCTCAAAGTTGAGTCAAATTTACAAAGGATTCATATATGGATATTAATAATAGCCAAACTGGTAAGTGATATAAAAAATTAATGTAAAGGATAACAAATGGGATTTTCTAACAAAAACTTTATGAGTTTTGTTTAATTCTAAAATAAAACTATTATTTTCATGAATACATGGTTCAACACATATATTTAAAGCAAATGAATACATAATTTCAACATATATACTTAAAATAATGAATATGACTGAATAGTCATGCATGTCACTATTCCAGACTTCTTTGTAGTGATTAGTAATGAATATGATCGGTTAGATAGTGAAAGAACTAAGACATCGAGGTAAATGAAGCTCAAAGTTGAGTCAAATTTACAAATGATTTATATATGAATACTAATAATAGTCAAACTGGAAAGTGATATCAAAAATTAATTTAAAGAATAACAAATGGGATTTGATAACAAAAACTTTATGAGTTTTGTTTAAGTATAATTTAATTAACAATGTTTCCAAAATAAAACTATCATTTTTATGAGTACATGATTTCAACACATATACTTAAAGTAAGTGAGTTTTAATAAGCTATGTATTAATATCAACTTCTTAAAAATGTTTTTAGATAATGCTAATCTTAAAAAAAAATACCCATAAGGTTGTTATTAGGGTTATATTAACAAATCCCAAATAATTTATAAATCGAGTCCTAACCTCATTTTTACTACTTATAAAGAATGTATGTATTTTCTTAAATCTTAAAACTTGAAACTTAAATTAATATAAATTACCCCTAAGTACTCCTTAAACTTGACAACTTTTCGAAAACTTGGCAACTTTATGTCTTTTTCTTGATTAATTATAAATTTGACAACTTTTCAAAAAACACACACTATATTATTATTATTTTTGTTTAAAGGTGAAGTATATATTAAAATTCCAAACAAATTGCAAAACACCTTTAAACTACCTGTGCCGTAACAAACTAAGGCTACTATGATGTTAAAGGTATGAATACAAGCAACTATACAAATGTCAATACTGATGTAGTAGCCAATACAACACATCTGATAATACAACACATCTGATATACTTCACCAATTCACTAGGATTTACATTTCCTTTCCGCTATGATCACCCCAATCCCTGTTATAGCTACATACTCATAACAGTGACTAGAAATAATCATAAGTGAAAGGCCTCAATCCCTCCATTCATATCCATCCATCCTCTAAGATGCTGCATTTACACCTGACTACATTTCCACAGTTTACATATGCACCTCTATACCTTTTAAGAATCAAGATACAGGAGTACTAATGTAAGAGTGGCATCATCATGTGCAATGCAACACCTATATTAATTTTAATAAAAATACGCTTTGTATTTCAAAAAAACACAAACTTTATATCAAGTGTCGAGCCAAAATCACGATTTTATAAGTATTATTATTTGACGTTATACATCGTACTTGCTTTGCGCGGGTATTCATCTAGTATAATAAAGTTGTTTATCAAAACTTACAAAGTGACATTAATGCCAATTTATATCATTACTAAAAGAATCTCATTTTAAATGATATTAAGCTAGCTTCCTTTTCTTGGATTTCAAGTAGACATAGAAGAAACTCTCTTAACTGGGTGGAATGGTTCAGAAGTCCTTGTAACGCCATTTCCATCTCTCATTTGTAATTTTTGCCCTCAGCTTCTTGCTAGGTGGCCTCTTGTTTATTTATTTCTTTCTTGCCGTTAAAAAAAAAATATCATTACTAAAAGATGATTCATGAAGATACTTGGTAAAGTAAATGGTAAAGCAAAAAGTAAATGTGAAAGAGAGCAAATTCCCGTGAATGATACATTTTTCTTTCTCTTTCTCTCATTTCATTTCTTTGAAAAAAAAGTAGAGAAAGGTGGTGAATAAATACTTATGAAGATACGTTTCTTTTTCTAGCTTCATTCCCGGGTGGGAAGAAAAAGTACGCGGGGTATAACATCCCATTAAACATGTGCACTGTACATTCTACCTGAAACTAAATTATCTTTCAGGCCCTCTCCCTCAATAGCCACCAAAACCCTATCTAGGATCTATCCCTGGTTTGCGGCGTTGTTAAATCCTAGAAGAGTTTTGAGACCCTAGCTAGGCAAATTGGTCAAAAACATGTTTATATGAAACTTGCAATCTCCTTTCATGCAACAAAATTATAGTTGTTTATGACTAAATATATTTCATTTGTATGTTAAGGCTTGTCTCGGATGGTTCGAGTTAGGGTCTTGCACTAATCAAAAGGTAATTATCAGATAAGAAACGGTATCGTCCATTGATGTTCACACGGATGTAGCTATGCTTGTGAAGCTGCAGGAAATAGTAGAAAAAAGAATCAAGAGTACTAATCGTGTGTTAATTCGCTGTGTTTAATCATTATTCAGTCGTACCAAACGTATACGTCCTAGCTAGTGTTTTAGTTCAATATTTCATATTTTAAAACTGCATGTGTAGCCAGAAAATTTGGGAGAAATGTCAAATTAGCTTTACCTATTTTTGGGCAGATTCTCAGTATAAAAAAGTGAGAAAATAAATCACTTATAAACAAAAAGAAAAAAAGTAATTGCGTTCATATAGGTGTTATAAACTTTTGTAAGCCTCCGTTTGAAGAACTTCTTTAATTATGTCTAGTGCCAGGACATCTTAAGCAGCCACAAGCTAGTAATTACATACTTATCTTTTTACTATTGGAAAGAGACATTAACCTGCTTTTTCAAGCTAAATTTATTAGGAAATTGCATTCTAAAAGTATATTTAAACCCTCTATATACGTTGTCAACTTCCCTCCAAGATACATAAGAGAAATGGAAGATTTTAAAGAACTCAAAACTTTTTTCAGATTATGGTCTTTTGCCATTTTATGTCTTTCTTTATGCTTCTTCATCTCTAATCGAATCTCCAGCGTCAAGTGGAGGTTACTATTTTTCCTCCCCTTCATCACCACCTTCTTCCTCCTCCCGGTGCCACTCTCTTCCGTCCACCTCACACTCGCTACCTTCTTCCACCTTGGCTGGCTTGCTAACTTCAAAATCTTGCTCTTAGCTTACAACCGAGGTCCTTTAGCTTCTACACCGCCGTTAGATTTTATCAAATTCATAGCAATCGCTGTGCTTCCTATCAATCCGAAACACACCATTACAAAAATCCAAATTCCAAATTCCGACAAAGTGGACATAGTCAAGTCAGTATCAAATGTGTCTTCTCACCCAAAAGTTACGAGTTTAAACCTTGTCAAAGAAGCTTATGTGAATTTTCTTGCCTACAAAAAAGATCCAGATTCATATGTTCTCCCTTCATTTCTCAAACAAATTTTGTTCGTGGGTAAAGTTTTGCTTCTCGCAATAATTCTAAATGCTTATCAATACAAAGATAACTTCAACCAAAATTTTATCCTTTTTCTCTACTTTACCCATTTTTACCTAGTAATTGAGCTAGTTTTCGCAGCCGCTAATCCTTTTGTTTGGTTATTAATTGGATATGATTTTGAGATCGAGCCTCAGTTCAATGAACCCTACCTAGCTTCATCGCTTCAGGATTTTTGGGGACGTAGGTGGAATCGTATGGCATCAAGAATCCTCAGACCATTCTTTTATGATCCAGTTCGCCTATTTTGGACACCAATTCTTGGCAAGTTATGGGGTCAAATGTTGGGGATCGTCGTGACATTTGTGGTATCAGGTTTGATTCATGAGTTAATGTATGCGTACGTTACATGTGTTTGGCCTACGTGGGAGGTGACATGGTTTTTTGTACTACATGGAGTGTGTTCCGCAGCTGAGTTGGCTGTTAAGAAGGCTACTAAAGATAAGTTCCAGTTGCCTTGGGTAGTGTCAATGCCGATTACACTGTCATTCGTGTTGGTGACTGGTTTTTGGTTGTTCTTTCCGCAAATAGTAAGGAACGGTGTGGATGTTAAAGCCATAAACGAATACTCTATTTTGGTGAAAAGTTTTAGGTCTATATTCGAGTGAAATGTCATAATACAAGTGTACATCTATCTATTTATCATCAAACAAATTGTGAAAAAAATATATATACATTACAAATTACAATTACGCGTAAACTATGTACAAACACTTGGTATCAATGCATGTATTCCCACAAATCAAAGAAATATATGTTACTTGCTTTAGTTTTAACCAACTTTTTCACAATTTTCTACAATGGCCAACATAGTGCAACAACTCTTTGCATCAACTTTTTCACTATTTTCTACAATGGCCAACAAGCCTGTATTAGATTTATCTCGTCATCTAAGTGTGTCAATATTCACACCTGTGGATTTGCAATAGAAGTAGAGTTTCGACTCTTGTGTGGATCATATCGAATGGATCCGTGATCCTATATATAGCTTCTTTTTTGAAAAATTTGAAAATCTTCACTAGCTCCTTGCTAGATTATTTTTGACAGTTATGAATCATTTCTTGAGCTGACATGCTAGATGAACTTGTCAAATAACCCGAAATTTCGACAAGATTTAACGAAATCCCATTTTGAATAAATAGCACTAAAATTGGTTTATTTTCAGTTTTATTTTGGAGGTTAGTCATTTTAGTTTTTTTCTCTACAATTCTTGTAACAAAATTCTATTGCTACTCATTTGGACCGATTATTAACATGAATTCCTAATTATCTGTTAAACTCAATTTTATTAGGTTATAAAAATAAAAATATATCATTTCAATGAATTAATGAGTTGACGTTCAAAAATAAACTCGTATAAACAGGAAATCTAGAAAAGATGGCCAGATTTGTACCTCTCAATCTTTATGCTGATCGACTTCTCTGTCGCATTCATATCTTATAATGGGTTTAATACAGAAAAGTCTTGACGATATATGCACTCTGTCACATTCAAAATCTAAATGCATGCTTATCAGTATTTGAAAAGTGATAAATTAAGAAAGAGAAATCAAACAGCCACCCAATCAAGAACATGTAATTTAACATGATTCAATTGTTTAACGTGGTTCAATTGTTTTGAGTGATATAATTATGTCCACGTAAATCAAAAATATAATCTTAGGCCGTTTTGAAGTGTTACACACATCAAGTACCAACTAAAATCTAAGAAATCCATATAGTAAAACTAGCATATCTTTGCGCGTTGCATGACGGGTACCATATATGTAACTAAAGTTTTCAATCAACAATAATTTTATAATACGTTTTTCGTGATAATAAACATTGTGGTTAGCGAGAATTTTTTTGTTAGAATAACTTCAAGTAATAACAAACTTTTAATGGATTACCAATTATTTACAATGAAACTGCAATTTTTTTGCATGTATTTTACTCAAATATTTTTTTTAGAAACGTGTTTATAAAGACTTATACATTATGTTTGGTAAAACTAGCTGTAAGCTGATGACTGTAAACTGAAAACTGCAAGCTATTAACTGTTAGATGTAAGCTGATAACTGTTGGTTGCAAGTCATAGCTGTTTGTTTTATAAAAGTGTTTGGTAAAATAACTGTAGCTAAAACTATAAAATGTAAAATGACATAAAATGACACAAATATATAATTAAAAGCAAATATAAAATATCTATACAGATATTACACTAATATTATTTTACGATCTTGCAAGCCTTAAATTTTTTGTTACTAATATAATTTCTTTTGAAAAAGTAAGCTTACACTAATATTGTGAAATACTACGTTTTATATAATATTTTTATACTGCTAGTAATTATCTAAGAAGTATAACTGTATAACTTTATAAATTGTAAGTTAAAAAGAAAAGAATGTTAGAGGTTGTGATGAATTAAAGTTAAAAAGAAAAGAAAACGACATTTTTCTATTTGGCACAAAAAGTTGAAAGTTTAGAGTTAAGGGTACAAATGTAAAATACCAATCAAATAGCTCCACAAATTTTAGAACGCTGATCTTATGAGCGTTTTATTTTGAACTTTTTTAAATATATTAGAAGCTCCAACTATCCTAACCAAACAAGGCTTTTTTTAACCAAGAGCTTTTTTTTCAAAATAAAAAGCTAACATCTTCTAAAAAGCTCTAAAAAAGGTGTTGCCAAACAGGCCCATAGTAGACATTTCAATTGTAAACTATGAGTATACTCTACTGAATTAAGTGTGTAGACATTTCAACTGTAAACTATGAGTATACTGAATTAAGTGTAGACCATGGTTTTTAAAATCGGGATCTTACTCATAATCGTTTTCGTTTTTGTAAGATCAAAATCCTAAGATCGGATCGGGGTCCTTAGATCCTACTATAATGTTATTTTCTTCATAGTCATTGTAATATTATTCAAATCTACCAATTATGATATATCATAATACAAAATTATATGAATATTTCATGAAAATGTTGTCCTAAATTATGAATACGGAATGTTTAAGAAGAATTACATGTTGTTTTTTAAATTTTATAAAAACATAATCGATAACTTTGTACTACGTAGTTTTTTAGTTTGCGGTTCGAGAAAAGTAAGATCGGATCGGATAAGATCTTAAGATCCTATAATTAAGATCGGGATCCTATAAGATCTTAAGCTTGCTGGATAACTTTGTACTATAAGATCCTAAGAGTATTACTTAATCATGGCTTCATATTATCTATATCTGCTAAAAGATTTAGTCCTTCTTATTTAATGTTAAGTATTAAAGCTTCAATTACTCTATGAAAATTGATGAGGGATGTGTAAATAAAGGACATCGAGTAAACCAACCATCCTACAATTAAAACAAAAAGGAATACAAACAGCCTCTAGTTACAAAAACATCTTGCAGTTACAACACAAAGGGATCTCATATCAATTATATTATATGATCAAAGACGATCGACGTAGGCATTATACACACCACATCACCTGCATATCGATATGATCAAAGATCATAGTACCACTGAGTTTCGACCCTTCACAAGACCATCGATGTAGGCATCATTCACAAGACCAACGACCTCTTCCTCACTTAAACATTAACACCATATAATTCTAAATCTACTAATAAAACAATTTGATGCGGTCACGGCAGACAACGATTGTTGTATCGACTAGTGATACCAACGATGATCGTGGACAGTTGACGGCAGCTGCTTGTGGTAGCGACAACTACGGGTTTCACGGATTGTATAATTCATTTAGGGTTTTCTTGATTCTTCTTATTGTTTCTTGATATGATAAAAGAGATTAGATATATTTTGTGGGTTTCTCATTTAAGCTCTCAAGATCTATGTTTGTGTTGCGAATTGTGTTAATGGTGTGGGTTTCATCCATGGTTCGTGATGAAGCTGTGATTCGGAGTTCAAAACACATGAGCTATCATCTCATCCACGGTTTGTGATGGAACTGTGATTCAAAGTTTATGATTCGTGGATGTGGTTCGTGATTTGTGATATTGTTTGAGTTTCATAAAATATATGATGAAATTGTGATCGCTGTGTAAAAGGTGAAAACAAAAAGAAAATGTGTAAGACATGGTATATGAGTAAAAAATAAAACATTAAATTTAGATATTTTTATTTTACACCATTAAAATCATTTCATACAAAAGTTTAACAAATTAGGGGTGTTTATTTTTTCCTTATTCCCTCTTAATTGATATACATGTGAGACTCAAAATACTTATTCTTTCATTCGTAGATTATAAGGATTTAGCATATTAATTTTTACATAACAATCAAATAAGTGTTGTCGGCTTAACTTGACGCCCCAATTTTACCTATGTGGAGCTATTATATCTTTTAAGAAGTGAACAAAACCGACTCACATGTTTAGTAGATTGGTCTTTGCAATACTCATTAATGAACAAGCTAATCAATTTTTGTCTAAAAAGTCGAGTTTATTTATTTATTTATTTTTTATTTTTTTTTTGGGGTGCAATGGTGAAAATATATTAATCTTCAAAAGTTTACAACATAAAGAAAATCTGAAACTGCTTAGGACAACACCCAAAATAAAAACAATACAACAACTACTATATAACCGATATCTGATACTACTACTAAAATGCCAGAAAACATTATTCTAGGACAGATACAGAGAAATCACATCACATCTACTTCCATTTTCACCATTAAGATGCACCATACCATCTAGCTATATTTCCTTATTGTTAAAGGAAGAACTAAAACAGATAGGGGCTATAAGTACTCAATCGAATTTAAGTGTTCAAGACATGAGACGTCTGCACGTGAAGGTTTAGAAGATGAACTTCAACAGCAGACTAGTACCACTAAAACTAATTGTCCATTCAGATTACTAGCGAAATATATGAAAGGTGAAACTAATGGTTGGATCTTGAGGGTCAAGTGTCTGAGGCATAATCATCATTTTGTAGACTCGTTCCATGGTTTTCCGCACGCAATGCGATTAAAATATCATGAGTTAGTTTTGGTGGAGCAATTGACAAAACATAAAGTAGCACCACGAATTATACTTTCGTCACTAAAAGAGAGCGATCCGGATAACGTGTCTAACATTAAAACGATATATAATGCACAAAACAAAATACGCGGCGCCATTCGTGGTGATATGACTCCAATACAAGTCCTTTTAGCTCATTTGAGGCGTTAAGGTTATACATATTACCCCAGGGTAAATGACCGCACTAATGAGCTTGAGGAAATATTTTTTGTTCACCCGACGTCATATGCCCTATGGACAACATTCCCAGAAATCATGCTGATGGACTCCACATACAACACCACGTTGTTTAAACTGCCATTCTTTACAATTGTTGGAGTTACTTCAACAAACAGAACATTCTCAATGGCGTTTAGCTTTTTGAACTGTGAAAAAGAGCCAAATTTCAGATGGGTGTTGGAATGTGTTAAGAGGGTAATAGAAGAACAATATTACCCGCGGGTTATCGTCACCGACAGAGATTTAGCGTTGCTTGGGGCATGCAAAGCAGAATTCCCAAACGCTAACAAATTACTCTGTCAATGGTATATTAATTAAAATGTGCTCAAGCATTGCAGACACAAATTCGACACAGAAGAGGACTATGCGTCCGTTAGATGGTCATGGGATTCGAAGCTTGTAATTTTGTGAACCATGATATTACTGATTTATGTTGTAAATAATTATACAAATTCTTTTGGTCAGATGCAACAAAAAAATCATTTCTTGTGTCGTTGTGAACGGGGACTTATAATTGAAAGAACATCCCAAAAGCCCAAAAGTTATAGTCAGAAGTATTATGCATGTCCTTTATCAAAGGTAAATAATTATACGTTTGCTTATTTACGTAAATATATCAATAACTTGTTTGTTAAGAATACATTTCTTATAATTGTTTCACCATGTAACAGCCAGGGACAGAAGACTATGGGTGTCGATACTTTATGTGGAAGGATGTATTTCAACAAAAGTACTTTAGTCAAGGCTCTTCTTCAACGCAGTGCTCAAACTGCGAAACCAAAGATAACACGATCAACATGCTTGAAACAAGAAACCAGATGTTATTGTCTCAAAACAATATGTTGAAGGCAAGAATAAGGACGTTGGAGGCATCACTGAAATTTGCAAGAAATCTCGTTGATCACGCATGTCAGTCGAGTGGAATACTCTATGACCTTATAGATGACATTAATAATCTTCATGTGGAGTAGATTTCGTTGTAGTAGTAGTAGCATTTGTTGTTGTACTTGTTCAATGTTTTAATATTTAATGTTATTGTTTAATTAAATGGAAACAAATACACAATAAAAAAACATAACGTAAAAAACTACACAAATATATTTTACACAAATAAATATACACACATATAAAAACACTACACAAATAAATATACTCTACATATAAAAACACTACACAAATAAATACACTATACATATAAAAACACTACACAATATAAACACTACAAAATTAAATACAAAAAAAAAAAAAAAAAAAAAAGGAACAAAGTACGGATGGGACAAGATGGGACAACCCTATATGGGGTGTTTGGGAAGCAAATAATGGGGTGCCCCATTAGACTACCCCTTTCATAAATGGTCCATGTGGTCTGTCGAGTTTAACTGAAATAATTCTAAAACTTTTTTTAACGGTTCTTCTCTTTATGGTTGCGACGCATATTGGGTTTGGTCCCTTGACCAATACTCCATTGGTAAGGTCCATGTAGTTTGTGGGGTATCACGAATTTAGTCCTTAATTTTTTAGAGATAATTGTTTATAAATGTATTGAAGTTGCCACTTTTTACTGAGTTGTGTATCATTCTTTTTTCCTAACATATGTATTGAACTTGCTAATCCCACCTATCTTAACACTTGACGAGGTTTTTGGTTAGAATTAATTACATAAATCGTCATTGTGGTTACGCCCAAATTGCAAGTTTCGTCCTAACGACCGTTTAGCCAACGATTGTTTGCAACGTTAGTGTTTTATACTAAGAGCCATTTCTAATTAACTCAAAAGTTGGGTTTCTTAAAAATAATTCTTTTCTGCGCGGTTTTATACACGTTTTTATACGCGATTTTCACACATTTTTATATATGTTTTTATTCATGTCTTTATATACGTTTTTATACGCGATTTTATATACATTTTTATACAAGTTTTTATATACGTTTTTATGCATATCTTTATACACGTTTTTATACACGTTTTAGACACATTTTAAACACGTCTTTATACACGTTTTTATATACGTTTTTATACACATTTTTACACACGTTTTTATACACGTTTTTTACACGTTTTTGTATACATTTTTATGCATGTCTTTATACACGTTTTTTTATACATTTTTATATATTTCTTTATACACGTTTTTATACATGGCTTTTATACATGTTTTTACGCACGTTTTTTGATGAGTGTCTAAATACTCATCATTTTTATACTGTTTAGAATGCCAAAAACATCTGAAAACACTCAGAAATGCAACAAAATGATAAAAATATCACAAAACAAGTGTTTTATATGTTTTAAATGCAAAAATACCAAAATCAGATGAAAAACGTATCAAGTTTGCATAATTGGCAGTTTTAGTCCCCCAAGTTTCAAAAATTGTCAAAATTAGTCCCTGGTAATTCAAAAACTTGTAAAATGTCATTATAGGTCCATGAGATTCAAAAGTTGTCAAAACAAATCCTTTAAAGTTCAAAAATCACAAAATGACAACTTTAGTCCTTTAACTTTGAAAATTGTCAAAAATAGTCCTTGGTTAATTTAAAAAGTGAAAATTATCAAATATTAACCTTGTACTATTCATAAATGACAAAATTGGTCCTTATGATAAACTTTGGATAAATTACATTTTTGGTCCCTCTAGTTTCAAATTTGGCAGATTTAGTCCCTGGAAGGGTAAAAATGGAAATTATCAATTAAGGTCCTTATACTATTGAAGCTTGGCAAAAATTCACCCTTGGAAACTTTGGCAGGCTCAGTCCCTTAACTTTCAAAATGTTACAAGAATGGTCCTTGTGTGTTACTAGCTACAAAAACCAAACCGGATCCAATATTACCCAAATCCTTTCCTTGGCCCAACACCAACCCAAGCCCACCCACCTTTTAAAATAAAACCCGCCTCCCAAACCAGTGTTACTGTACACCTTCTTCATCATAGCTGTAACTCAAAACCATACCATTCTACCCACAGTTTCTTCACCACCACCTCACCCTTATCCTACCAGCTGTTTAACATCTCCTTTCCACCTCCACATCCCACCAAAAATCTTTAATTGATAAAAACCCACTCAAAGACTTTTTGGCGCCAATTTTCAATTCAAAGGCTGTGATCACTTTGACTCATCCAACGGCTCAGAAATATGATGGGAAATGATCAGAGATGAGAGAGGATGCTTTTTGTTGAATAAATAGAAGAAAGAAAGGCAGAGTAGAGTAGTAGTTAGTTTTAGTATAGTCTAAATTGTCGTTCTTAGTGTAATTTTAATTTCAGTTTATTTTAAAAGCTTTCAAGTATTTGTAATCATATTCCAGTGTATTTCAAACCTATTTTCAGTATCAATTTCAGTTTTGATGTACGAATCCAGTTTATGTGATTTTTATGTCAAGAATCTCAAGATATGCAAATGTTGTTCTCAGTTGTAGTTAAGGGATTTTAAGCTCATATAAGCTCTTGACACAGCTTATAAGCTCTTAGAAACCTTAAAAAAAAACCAGTTTTACTTAACAACTCGAAAATACCAAATAATTACTCAAAAATAGCTTGAAAATAAAAATCTATGGAGAAGGTACAAGAAAGATGGAGTAGAGCTGATTTTGGGTTGCATTTTGGTTTAGTGCTTCTTGGGAAGCTATAGGGTATGATTGTGTACCTTGGTTATCAATTCTGAGCTTGGAATCATTTGTAAGCCTTTTTAAGCTAATCTTGCATTTTACTGTGTAAGACTGTCATAAGCTTAAATCTTTATATTTTCTTGTTTCTTAACTGTAGTTAAGTAAACTTAAATAAAAAAACAGGTTACTTGTTTTCTAGAATTCATAGTTGCAAAATCTTTTATTTTGACAGTTAAAATAGCTCAAGTTCAATTTTTTTAGTTGTATGTTGTTATTACTGTAAGTTTAGTGTTTGTTTAGTTCCAATATATGATAATATAAATTTGTGAATCTAGTTCTTGGTCTAAATCAGTATTTTACTTTGAAAAGCATCAAAACAATCTTGAAAAAGAGTGTTTGGATTTACCTGTGTAACTGAGTTATAGGCTTCTTGTGTTATTGTTTATGCTTGACTTGTGTTTCATTAGTCATTAGTAACTCAAAGAAGCAGTGTAATCCAGTCTTTGTTAGTTAAAAAGTCAAAAGTCTTTTTAAATCTCTCTTAGTTAATCACTGTTAGGATTTTTGATTAAATAATCATGCATATTAGTGTAAAACTTGTTAACATAGCTTAATATAGTCTTATAGTAGCTTATTACATCATATTCAGTCCTTAAGATTAATCAGAAGTTCATAAAAGTCAAACTAGTTAATAATTTTAAAAGTCAACTTTTCAATATAGTCGTTTTTGAATAAAATGAATAATTTTGTGTAGGATTCAATAGTAAGATTTAGCTTAATTCCTTTTGGGAAAATAATATTTAGCTGTTAAATAAAAATATAAAAATACTAGCTTTAATAAAATTAGCTCATAGATAGCTTATTTTGTAGCTTCTTTTGGACCCCTTGTCTGCAAAACTCCCCTGTTCACAGTTTAAATAGGTCATTTAATAAGCTCTCACAGAGCTTATTAGTGAGCTTTAACCTGAGAACTTTAGCTTTTAGGATAGATCACCTAGCCATTTCAAGGTTCCAAAGTTTAATTTTCAATTTCCAGCTTATTCAATAAGCCTGCTCATGGCTTTTTATTTTGTCCATTTTCTGTGTACATCAGCTATTCATGGTTTTTTCAGTTTCTTCATAAGCTTCTCACAAGCTTATTAGTATAATTAAATCTTTGTAAATTAGCTTTTTAGATAGCTCATTTGGTCAACTTGATATTCCCAGTCTTTGTTTTCATGTCCAAGATCATTTAAGTGCTTAATTTAAGCTAGAAGGTGCCTAGTAATCACAACAGTTTCCTGTTTAATCAGTTAACTTAGTGCTTATTTAGACTTGATTAGTGCTTATTTCTTAGTGATAATGCTTATTTAGCTGCTATATTAACTTATTAACTGTTTCTTAGCTTATTTAAGTCACTCTTAGCTTATTCCATTAGCTTATTAGCTATTTAGATAAACCTTGTGCTTATTCAATCTTTTTAGTCCACTGTTAAGATAAATAAGCTATTACAGAGCTTATTAGTACTTTTTATAAAAAGTTGTAGTTTTAAATTTTGCTTATTTCATTGTTCTTAATAAGTTGCAAAAAGAAATTCCAAAAATAAAAATGTTTTGCAAAAAGGGAGAGGCAGGGGTCGAACCTGAGACCTCTCCCTCAAGAGGATGATAGTGGTGTACCTGTATGCCATTGCGCCCTTGGGTCTTTTTCGTTTATATCTTACACTATCTAATATATAAGCCTTGTTTTCCTTATTAAGCTTATACGTAGCTTTTTGCTTATTTACAGCTTATTTATAATAGCTTTTTCAACTTTTGCAATTTTCTTAGCTCTGTAATAGTGTAAAGTAATTTATAAAAAAGTTTCAGATTTTTCTTAATAGTTTTAGTATTTTTAAACATTTAATTAGTATAAAATCTTATTTAATTCATAATAAAAAATATAAAAGTCTAAAAAATATAAATCTTTTTTCTAAAATTTTCTTTTGTCATATAGTATGTAAAAAAATTGTTTTTACACTTGTAGGACCTTTATTTCATAAAATTTACGTTTTTGCTTACGCACTCGCGTAATTTTTAGACTTAACGTACGTTTTCATTTTAAGTCACGTTTTTAAGTAATTTAAGTTTACGTTTTAGTTAAAATAGTTTATTTAAGTTATTTTATTTTATAAAATCATAAAAACATCATTGTAAAAATAGTGATAGCGTTTATTTAATATATTTTAACTTTTTAATTTCTTTTAATTTGCATTTAATTTGCTGTAATTTGTAGATCTTTTCTTTAGGTAATTTTCCATCAATATCCTTACTGATCACTATCCTTAGTGATCATTCTATCATCTGAAGTTGTTTAAACACCAATTCATCCTCCGTGGGACTTAACGACCCAGGAATCCACTATATTCCTCTGATCTTAATTGCATTAGTGTTTGAGCTGTTTTGAGTTTCTTACGGTTGGTCATTCACAAGTGGCTAGCTTGCGTGAGATAACTTGACGGTTTTGCACCAATCAAATTTTGTGTTTTAAACATTTCCAGATCCATTCTTGCACATATACCACCTTTTTGTAAACAGTTTTTAAAAAAAAATCAAAAAGTTCATAAACACTTTTCCTAAAGTGTTAACAACTCCAAAAATATTTTCATTCTTTGTTTTTACTAAATGTTTATCCAAAAAATCCAAAAATATTCATCTTTACCCTCTTACCCTTTTTGATTCTTTATCCCTTTACCCTCTATCCATTTGATTCTAGCTTCTTCTATTCTCATGGAATCTCTCGACTACGACGAATTTTGGAACGAAGTTGAAAAACTTCCTATTTTATCACAAATGTCAAGAATTCGTGTTGTTCGTAATGATCCATTAATTCTGCGTAGGGAAATAGAACGAGAAACCAAGGTGACAAAGGACCAGGTACTTCCCTCTGATAATGGAGGTGCTAAATACGTCCAACCTACGGTTATCCAAAGATCTAACCCCTCGATTGCTCCTAAGCCGTCTAAAATTGATCCTACACTTTCACGATTTACGGTTAAAAGCAAACATGCAGAATTTAGACCGGTGACTAGCAAGAATGACTTGCCTAATCTTCACGTTTCTCAAGAACCAGAACCGGAGACCATAACGGAAGTGGTGGAAATTGCTAGCTCTTAGAGCACACCACTTGTCCCACCTCCGGATTTTTCAAAATGTTCTTTGAGTCTTATTAGTCATTCAGATCACCATGTTGGTTTTGTTGATTCTTTGAATGAACCGATTCCTTCTCATAACTCTCAAATAGAATCGTTTATTCCTTGTGTCGGTTGTGGTGAGCCTCTTTTTGGTTCACCCTGTCGCTGGTGTACGTGTGTACAGTGTGGTAATGATATTCGTAACGGGAGTTGTTTGTTTTGTGGTTCGAGGAATTCATTTGATTATGATCCTAATCCGAACTCATTTAACGACCCCTCAAATTTTTCCAACTACCCACCACAGCCCGACTTATCTTCATATAATCAACAATACTGTTGTGAATTTTGTGGAGGTCCTCACCAAGGATTTGAATGTCAATCCGGAAACACGTTTGTCTATGAACAGTTTTCCGGTGATGCTCAGAACTTTGGTTATGACCAATATCCATATGATTCACCAATCCAGGCTCAACAGTTTTACTGTTGTGAGAACTGTGGAGGTCCCCATCTCAGCTCTGATTGTCAAACAGGGAATCCATTTCCTTGTAACAATTACGACTATCCATATTACGACCAACCTCCACAGTGCCAAATGACTCAAACTCCTCAGCAAACCCAACAAGACACTTATCTAGAGCTTCTGGAGTCAGTGAAAAGAACTGAGGAGTTGAGTAAAACTGCATTTCATAATGTTCCCAGTTTTTCTTGTGTATATTGTGGGGGTCCTCATGATGATTATCAATGTCAACCTTCCGGTTTTGACAAATCTCCACTCCCACAATGTCCCGTCATTCAAAATTCACATGAGAAATCCATGGAAGAATTGCTAGCTGAAGAGCAGGCTGCTAAGATAAATTCCCAAATTGCTTTTGAAAAATCTATTAGGGAATCAATTGCAAAAGAAAAAGCAGCCAGATCTAGCTCTCAATTTCATTTTATTCCTGATGACAGTGATGATGAAGATACACTTGAAGATTCATCAAATTCATCAGTGGATATTCCAGCAGTTGAGATTCATTCTCAAACAACTGCTATCACACCTGAAGCTCCCACTCACTCTCTGAACATGGGGGACGAGCTTCTTGACACTGTTCCTGAAAAGGAATCGGACGAATTCATAAAGTCTAGTGTTGAGGACCTTGTCCCAATCCCGAGAGAGTCACAGGGAATTCTCGAGCATTTGTGTGATATCCTTTCCCCTCTTGAGTGTTCAAAAGATCATTTTGAGACTTTCTCCGATTTCATTCCACTTTCATCAGAAAGTGATGATGATCTCTTTGATTTCAAAGCCAACCTAGGAGAAATTGAAAGTCTCCTTTGTAATGATCGTTCACTCACTTCATATCCCAACAGTCCAATAGAGAATGTTGATCACTTTGTTCCTGAAACGTTCAAAACAACTCTCACTAATCCTCTATTTGAATTCGACTCTGAATTCACTTTAATTTCTGAGAATCCACTCTTTGATACTCAGATTGAGGATAGTGATGAGTCTATAGTGGAACAAGAATTCACAGATTTACATCTTGTGATTAATTCTCTTCACGAGGAGTTCTCTGGTGAACTCTCTCATGACATATCTCCTCCGGAATATGATCATTTCTATTTTGATCTTGAGGATGATATTGGCTCGGAGGAAGGTATACTCTCTCATAAGAGTTTGCTTATTAATGATACTACCCTCAACCTTCCTCCCGTTATGTCTATATTTGAGGATGAAGAATGGATCTTGATTGTTATCAGAATCTTTCTTCCTTTCCTCAAATATCTTGTGATTTATCTTCATCTTTACTCCTGCGGGAATGAAGACACTATTTTTGATCCCGGCATTTTCATTTATCATTTTTGAGCCGGTTCTATGTATATCTCATCGGTGTGGAACTTTCACGTACTTCAATGTTTATACAAACATCTTGAATGAAAGTCCGATGGAGATTGTCTCTTCCACTTACTTCCCCATGAACAAATTAATTCGGGGTCGAGTCAAGCTAGCGACTCGGTAATCAAAAACAGTAGTTAAACATGGGTTTTCACCCGTGTGTACCACCCTAGTGTGGGGGAGATGCCCCACATGTTGTTTATAGATCTTAAAAATGAATGAAAATTGTAAATATTTAAAAAAGAGAATAATTGTTGTGTTTCTACACTTAGCTAGTAATGTTATCTTTTTACGTTCTAAGTTTCGACATAACAACCGGTACTTTGAATATTGAGGACAATATTCATTTTTAAGTGTGGGGGGGAAATTCTGGCGAATTTGATCATAAATGTACCCTTTTAGTCCCTTTTTCCCCCAAAATGGCCAAATTTTAAAAATTTTTATTTAGTGGAAGTACTATGTACTAAACACAACAAATGGTAATCAGTCCACCATGTCTAACCCACATAAGGATTGGCTAATCCAGGAGCAAACGGCTCTTGGTAAAGATATCTCAAATCCGTTTATGGCTTGCAATTTGCCCAAAATTGTATGGTATTCAGCTCACCATATCTTTAACTAGTGAAGAGTTGGCTAGCCCGCAAGTTTATGGCTTGTGGTAAAGGCAGTGGGAAATCCATAATTGGTAATCGGCTCACCAAAGATAATATTGATAATTTATCTAAGAGTTGGCTAGTCCAGAAGCAAACGGCTTCTGGTAAAGACAAATCAAATCCGTTGAAAGCTTATGATTTGCTTAAAATCATTTGGTTATCATTGTACCAAAGTTCTTACTTGAACTAAAACAATTGGCTACTCCAGAAGTAATGGCTTTTGGTAAAGAGATAAAATCCATTAACTTTTCATAAATCATTGCTAGGGACTAGCAATATCTTAGTGTGGGGGATTGATGAGTGTCTAAATACTCATCATTTTTATACTGTTTAGAATGCCAAAAACATCTGAAAACACTCAGAAATGCAACAAAATGATAAAAATATCACAAAACAAGTGTTTTATATGTTTTAAATGCAAAAATACCAAAATCAGATGAAAAACGTATCAAGTTTGTATAATTGGCAGTTTTAGTCCCCCAAGTTTCAAAAATTGTCAAAATTAGTCCCTGGTAATTCAAAAACTTGTAAAATGTCATTATAGGTCCATGAGATTCAAAAGTTGTCAAAACAAATCCTTTAAAGTTCAAAAATCACAAAATGACAACTTTAGTCCTTTAACTTTGAAAATTGTCAAAAATAGTCCTTGGTTAATTTAAAAAGTGAAAATTATCAAATATTAACCTTGTACTATTCATAAATGACAAAATTGGTCCTTATGATAAACTTTGGATAAATTACATTTTTGGTCCCTCTAGTTTCAAATTTGGCAGATTTAGTCCCTGGAAGGGTAAAAATGGAAATTATCAATTAAGGTCCTTATACTATTGAAGCTTGGCAAAAATTCACCCTTGGAAACTTTGGCAGGCTCAGTCCCTTAACTTTCAGAATGTTACAAGAATGGTCCTTGTGTGTTACTAGCTACAAAAACCAAACCGGATCCAATATTACCCAAATCCTTTCCTTGGCCCAACACCAACCCAAGCCCACCCACCTTTTAAAATAAAACCCGCCTCCCAAACCAGTGTTACTGTACACCTTCTTCATCATAGCTGTAACTCAAAACCATACCATTCTACCCACAGTTTCTTCACCACCACCTCACCCTTATCCTACCAGCTGTTTAACATCTCCTTTCCACCTCCACATCCCACCAAAAATCTTTAATTGATAAAAACCCACTCAAAGACTTTTTGGCGCCAATTTTCAATTCAAAGGCTGTGATCACTTTGACTCATCCAACGGCTCAGAAATATGATGGGAAATGATCAGAGATGAGAGAGGATGCTTTTTGTTGAATAAATAGAAGAAAGAAAGGCAGAGTAGAGTAGTAGTTAGTTTTAGTATAGTCTAAATTGTCGTTCTTAGTGTAATTTTAATTTCAGTTTATTTTAAAAGCTTTCAAGTATTTGTAATCATATTCCAGTGTATTTCAAACCTATTTTCAGTATCAATTTCAGTTTTGATGTACGAATCCAGTTTATGTGATTTTTATGTCAAGAATCTCAAGATATGCAAATGTTGTTCTCAGTTGTAGTTAAGGGATTTTAAGCTCATATAAGCTCTTGACACAGCTTATAAGCTCTTAGAAACCTTAAAAAAAAACCAGTTTTACTTAACAACTCGAAAATACCAAATAATTACTCAAAAATAGCTTGAAAATAAAAATCTATGGAGAAGGTACAAGAAAGATGGAGTAGAGCTGATTTTGGGTTGCATTTTGGTTTAGTGCTTCTTGGGAAGCTATAGGGTATGATTGTGTACCTTGGTTATCAATTCTGAGCTTGGAATCATTTGTAAGCCTTTTTAAGCTAATCTTGCATTTTACTGTGTAAGACTGTCATAAGCTTAAATCTTTATATTTTCTTGTTTCTTAACTGTAGTTAAGTAAACTTAAATAAAAAAGCAGGTTACTTGTTTTCTAGAATTCATAGTTGCAAAATCTTTTATTTTGACAGTTAAAATAGCTCAAGTTCAATTTTTTTAGTTGTATGTTGTTATTACTGTAAGTTTAGTGTTTGTTTAGTTCCAATATATGATAATATAAATTTGTGAATCTAGTTCTTGGTCTAAATCAGTATTTTACTTTGAAAAGCATCAAAACAATCTTGAAAAAGAGTGTTTGGATTTACCTGTGTAACTGAGTTATAGGCTTCTTGTGTTATTGTTTATGCTTGACTTGTGTTTCATTAGTCATTAGTAACTCAAAGAAGCAGTGTAATCCAGTCTTTGTTAGTTAAAAAGTCAAAAGTCTTTTTAAATCTCTCTTAGTTAATCACTGTTAGGATTTTTGATTAAATAATCATGCATATTAGTGTAAAACTTGTTAACATAGCTTAATATAGTCTTATAGTAGCTTATTACATCATATTCAGTCCTTAAGATTAATCAGAAGTTCATAAAAGTCAAACTAGTTAATAATTTTAAAAGTCAACTTTTCAATATAGTCGTTTTTGAATAAAATGAATAATTTTGTGTAGGATTCAATAGTAAGATTTAGCTTAATTCCTTTTGGGAAAATAATATTTAGCTGCTAAATAAAAATATAAAAATACTAGCTTTAATAAAATTAGCTCATAGATAGCTTATTTTGTAGCTTCTTTTGGACCCCTTGTCTGCAAAACTCCCCTGTTCACAGTTTAAATAGGTCATTTAATAAGCTCTCACAGAGCTTATTAGTGAGCTTTAACCTGAGAACTTTAGCTTTTAGGATAGATCACCTAGCCATTTCAAGGTTCCAAAGTTTAATTTTCAATTTCCAGCTTATTCAATAAGCCTGCTCATGGCTTTTTATTTTGTCCATTTTCTGTGTACATCAGCTATTCATGGTTTTTTCAGTTTCTTCATAAGCTTCTCACAAGCTTATTAGTATAATTAAATCTTTGTAAATTAGCTTTTTAGATAGCTCATTTGGTCAACTTGATATTCCCAGTCTTTGTTTTCATGTCCAAGATCATTTAAGTGCTTAATTTAAGCTAGAAGGTGCCTAGTAATCACAACAGTTTCCTGTTTAATCAGTTAACTTAGTGCTTATTTAGACTTGATTAGTGCTTATTTCTTAGTGATAATGCTTATTTAGCTGCTATATTAACTTATTAACTGTTTCTTAGCTTATTTAAGTCACTCTTAGCTTATTCCATTAGCTTATTAGCTATTTAGATAAACCTTGTGCTTATTCAATCTTTTTAGTCCACTGTTAAGATAAATAAGCTATTACAGAGCTTATTAGTACTTTTTATAAAAAGTTGTAGTTTTAAATTTTGCTTATTTCATTGTTCTTAATAAGTTGCAAAAAGAAATTCCAAAAATAAAAATGTTTTGCAAAAAGGGAGAGGCAGGGGTCGAACCTGAGACCTCTCCCTCAAGAGGATGATAGTGGTGTACCTGTATGCCATTGCGCCCTTGGGTCTTTTTCGTTTATATCTTACACTATCTAATATATAAGCCTTGTTTTCCTTATTAAGCTTATACGTAGCTTTTTGCTTATTTACAGCTTATTTATAATAGCTTTTTCAACTTTTGCAATTTTCTTAGCTCTGTAATAGTGTAAAGTAATTTATAAAAAAGTTTCAGATTTTTCTTAATAGTTTTAGTATTTTTAAACATTTAATTAGTATAAAATCTTATTTAATTCATAATAAAAAATATAAAAGTCTAAAAAATATAAATCTTTTTTCTAAAATTTTCTTTTGTCATATAGTATGTAAAAAAATTGTTTTTACACTTGTAGGACTTTTATTTCATAAAATATACGTTTTTGCTTACGCACTCGCGTAATTTTTAGACTTAACGTACGTTTTCATTTTAAGTCACGTTTTTAAGTAATTTAAGTTTACGTTTTAGTTAAAATAGTTTATTTAAGTTATTTTATTTTATAAAATCATAAAAACATCACTGTAAAAATAGTGATAGCGTTTATTTAATATATTTTAACTTTTTAATTTCTTTTAATTTGCATTTAATTTGCTGTAATTTGTAGATCTTTTCTTTAGGTAATTTTCCATCAATATCCTTACTGATCACTATCCTTAGTGATCATTCTATCATCTGAAGTTGTTTAAACACCAATTCATCCTCCGTGGGACTTAACGACCCAGGAATCCACTATATTCCTCTGATCTTAATTGCATTAGTGTTTGAGCTGTTTTGAGTTTCTTACGGTTGGTCATTCACAAGTGGCTAGCTTGCGTGAGATAACTTGACGGTTTTGCACCAATCATTTTTATATACATTTTTTATACACGTTTTTGTATACTTTTTTATGCATGTCTTTATACACGTTTTTATACACGTTTTTGTATACATTTTTATGCATGTCTTTATACATGGTTTTTAAACACGTTTTTATATACGTTTTTTATACACGTTTCTATATATGTTTTTATGCATGTCTTTATACACGTTTTGGTATACATTTTTATGCATGTCTTTGTACACGTTTTTATACATGGTTTTATACACGTTTTACAGACGTTTTTATACACGTTTTTTATACACGTTTTTATACACGTTTTTACATAAGTTTTTATATATGTTTTTACACACGTTTTTATATACGTTTTTATACGCGGTTTTACACACATTTTTATACACGTTTTTATATACGTTTTTATGCATCTCTTTATACACGTTTTTATATGCGGTTTTACACTCATTTTTATACACGTGTTTATACACGTTTTAATACATGGTTTTATACGTGGTTTTACACACATTTTTATACACGTGTTTATACACGTTTTAATACATGGTTTTATACGTGGTTTTACACACATTTTTATACACGTTTTATATACGTTTTTATAAAGACGTATATAAAAACGTGTATAAATACATGTATAAAAACATGTAAAGAAAATATGTAAAATCATGTATAAAAAAGTGTGTAAAATCGCGTAAATGCTTTTATACACGTGTATAAAGATATGTATAAAAACGTATATAAAACGTGTGTAAAACAGCATATAAAAATGTGTATAAAGACGTGTATAAAAGCGTATATAAAAACATGTATAAGAATGTGTATAAAAATGTTTATAAAACCGTGTGTAAAACCGTGTATAAAATCATGTATAAAAACGCGTATAAAATGTGTCTAAAAACGTGTATAAAGACATGCATAAAAACATGTATAAAAATATGTATAAAAACGTGTGAAAAACCTTATGTAAAAATGTGTATAAAGACATGCATACAAACGTATATAAAAACGTGTGTAAAACCGTATATAAAAAACGTGTGTAAAAACTTTGTGTAAAAATGTGTATAAAACCACGTAGAAAAGAATTATTTTTAAGGACTAACGTTGCAAACAATCGTTAGGACGACACTTGCAATTTGGGCCTAACCACAAGGACGATTAATGTAATAAATTCTAACCAAAAACCACGTTAAGAGTGAAGATAAGTGGGATTAGCAACTTCAATGCATTTGTTAGAAAAAAAGAATGATACATAACTCAGTAAAAAGTGGCAACTTCGATACATTTAAAAACAATTACCCTATTTTTTATTATGTTTTCGTTCGTTTTCATACGTTTTTATCCGTTTTCTTATGTTTTTATATGTTTTTTTACGTTTTTTCTGTATTTATACGTTTTTGTTCGTTTTCATAGGTTTTTATTCGTTTTCGTTCATTTTTAAACGTGTTCAATCCGCTTTTATGTCGTTTTCGTCCGATTTATATGTTTTCATCCGTTCTTTTTATGTTATCATCCGTTTTCGTCTGTTTTTATACTTTATCATCCGTTTTTGTCCGTTTTTTACGTTTTCATCCGTTTTTATATGTTTTCGCCCGTTTTTATCCGTTTTCGTTCGTTTTTATACAATTTCGTCCGTTTTTATACGTTTTCATCCGTTTTAATATGTATTCATACGTTTTTATATGTTTCATCCATTTTTATACGTATGAAGACTTAAGAAAACTGATGAAAATGTATTAAAACAGAGGAAAAAGAATAAAAACCTATAAAAATGAACGAAAACATAAAAAAAACATATGAAAATGTATAAAAATGAACGAAAAAATAATGAAAACGTAAAATACGGACGAAAATGGATAAAAACATAAGAAAACATATGAAGACTTAAGAAAACGGACGAAAACGTATAAAACTGACAAAAACGTATAAAAACGGATGTAAACGTATAAAACGGGACGAAAACGTATAAAACGGGATGAAAACGTATAAAAACGAACGAAAACGTAAAAAACATATAAAAACGGATGAAAACGTATAAAAACGGATGAAAACGTATAAAATGGATGAAAACATATAAAAAAAAATGAAAACATATAAAAATAGACGAAAACGTATAAAAACAGACGAAAACGTATAAAAACGGATGAAAACGTATAAAAACGGACGAAAACGTATAAAAATGGATGAAAACATATAAAACGGACGAAAACGTATGAAAATGAAAAAAAGCCGATGAAAACGTATAAAAATGGACGAAAACAAATAAAAAACTATGAAAACGAATGAAAACTTATAAATACGGATGAAAACGTAAAAAAATGTAAGAAAAACGGACGAAAACGTAAAAAAAGGACAAAAACAAATAAAAACGTACGAAAACATAATAAAAAAATTAGGGACTAAATTCGTGATACCGCACAAACCACAGAGACCTTACTTTTAAGGGTATTTATGTCATTTCTGTAAGTTTGATGGTCAAACTAACAAAATTATTGATTAAGAGACCAAACCCGATATGGGGTCGCAACCACAAAGAAAGGATCCATTAAAAAAAAGTTTATGGACGATTTTTGTTAAACCCAAAAGACCACATGGCAAAAGTTCAATATAGATCTCAAATTTACCATAAATCCAATGAACCAATAATAGCAATTCATTTTTTTATTATGATAAACTTTCACCCTTTTAAAAAAAATTAAATATCTCGCAAACCGTTAATCGTTACGCGATAAAAATTATACCATCGCGACGAGAATTAAATTATCTTTCTACAGATATGCACTACTATATATTTTTAACCACTTTTTTTTTTTTCAAAATTTCGGTCAACAAAAATCATATATGATTTGTGAAAATCATATATGATTCGATTTTTACGAATCATATATGATTTTTGAGAATCATATATGATTCGTAAAAATCATATATGATTCATAAAAATCGAATCATACATGATTTTTGAAAATCATATATGATTCGTAAAAATCATATATGATTTTTTCGGACGGAATTTTTGAAAAAAAATGTTTGTCGAAAATATATAAAAGTGCATATCTATATAAAGATAATTTAATTCTCGTCGCGATGGTGTATTTTTTATAGTTTGAAAATTTACCGTTTGTAAGATATGTTATTTTAAAAAAAAAAAGGTGGAAAATGATTTTTTATTAATTTAGATAAAAAATGGAGGCCTATAATTGGTTTATTTGTTCTATGGCAAATATGAGTTCTATATTGATCTCAACTCAAGACCACATAAACCATTTATGAAATTAACTCTTCCATAAATCATTGCTTATTCCTTTCTTGCATAAAACTATTCCTCATTATCAATTATATATAAGGAAAGGATTTTTGTTAAATCTATAGCGAACAAAAGATTTTGTTTTAAGTTTCATAAGAAGGATTAAAGATCATTTATATACAAAACCTTTTTCACATACAAAAGAATCACTTTTCATCATTCATTTTTATTTGATCAAATAGATGAGATTAATCACAACATTTTAAAAAACCTATTTTCATTATTTTTTTTTCAAATAAATATTCTTTTAAACCGTAAATCCTTAAGCGAAAAAAAATATACCATCACGACGAGCATTTAATTATCTTTTTATAGACGGACACTTTGATATATTTTAGACAAACTTTTGTTTTTTCTCTTTTTTTTTTCGTTTTTTTCTTCGTTATTTGGAATTTGCATGAAGAAATCATATGAGATTAAACACTAATTTGAATATGCTAATAAAGTCACATGTGATATTAGTGTTAAATTATGATATGTAATAAAATCACATGTGATATTGATGTTAAATCACATATGATTTTATTACATATCATATGTGATCTAATACTGATATCACATGTGATACTATTAGAATATTCAAATTAGTGTTTAATCACATGTGATTTTTTATGCAATTTTCAACAACGAAAAAAATGACGAAAAACGTGAAAAACAAAAAGAAACAAAATTTGTCGAAAGTATATCAAAGTGTCTGTCTATAGAAAGATAATGAAATGCTCGTCGCGATGGTGTAATTATTTTCGATTAACGATTAATGGTTTAGAAGATATTTAAATTGATTTCTTATATATCAAACTTTTAAACCGTTGATCGTTAATCGAAAATAATTACACCACCGCGACGATCATTTAATTATCTTTCTATAGTTGGGCATTTTGATATAATTTCGACAAAACTTTTTTTTTTTCACGTTCTTTCCTCAATTTTTTTTTCGTTGTTGAAAATTGCATGAAAAATCATACGTGATTAAACATTAATAATATCACATGTGATATTAATGTCGAATCATATATGATATGTGATTTAACACTAATATCACATGCCATTTAACACTAATATCACATGTGATTTTATTAACATATTAAATTAGTGTTTAATCACATATGATTTCTTTATGCAAATTTCAAATATTGAAGAAAAAAAAAGGGAAAAAAACGTGGAAAAAAACGAAAAAAAAAGTTTGTCGAAAGTATAAGATAATTAAATGCTCGTCGTGATGGTATATGTTTTTTCGTTTAACGATTAACGGTTTAAAAAATATTAATATTTGAAAAAAAAAAAAAAAATGGGTTTCTTAAAATGTTGGGATTAATCACATCAATTGATCAAATAAAGATGAAGGGTAGAGATTGATCCCTTATGAGAAAAGTTTGTTATATAAATGATATTTAATCTAAGTTTATTATATATTCAACAATTTATAATGCATATATTTATTTTCTAAGAAAATAATAGTGTGCAAGTTATTTTTTTTGGTAAAGGGTCTTAACCCAATAATCTCTACTACTTATAATACACGGATGTATCTCTCTCCTAAAAAAAATTCAGACTTTCAGACTTGCAACAAATTGAGCATGATGTACAACACTTGAAAGCACGTCATTTTCAGACATACAACCAAATAAGCATAGTATACAACATGTTAATGCACACATTAAAAAGACAAAATACCACTTTAATTCTATTAATGTGGTCAATAAATACAATTAATGCAGTTATTAAAACACCCCTTACATAAAAAATACAAATTATCAAGCATATTGTACAACCAACTTAAACACAATTCCTGCATTAAATGTCACTAATACAAATAATAAAGCACATTATACAAATATTCAAGCCCAAACGGGCAACTGACCAAATAGGCTCGAGCCCGAATGAGCACGGGCCAAACGGGCTCGAGCCCGAACGGGCACGGGCCAAACGGGCTCATGTTATACGAATCGCTTTAAAAAAAACCCAAAAAGACAAAATAAATTTCTTAGTTAAGGATTAAAAATATGTCACATGAAATTCTTGATATCTATAAATTTATGAGCATAATAAACTAAAATACATGATTCACCGGAAAATTTTATTTCAAGGTGTCCGCAGCTGCAACGCGCGGGTACCCTGCTAGTATATAAGCATGTAAGAAGAAAATAAAACGTGCAAGTTATATTTTATTACATATAGAGAGAAAATCATATTTGTCAGAATTTCAAAATAAATAATGTTTAGTTTAAAAAAAAACCTACGTGTACATCTATTAGCCTTTAAGTAAAACCCAAATTATGTGACCTAATAAAAGTTGAGTATGATCATCAAACTATATAAATTTGACTTTTATGTTAACATTATATGATACTTGAAGCAAACAAGTTTATGCTCAAAACATTCAGCACTTACCTAGCAAAACGTGTATGAAAAACTAACCGGCAAATAATTAATCAGTTGTCAATATCTCTCATGTCGCAACTCAAGCACCCAATAATGGAGATAGAGATATCGCGAAGAGATAGAGATATCGCAACTGATTGAGGTATATCTGGAAATTGCGATACTAATTCAATTTATCATAAATTCTGGAAAAATTATGTAAAAACTACAATCAAATGTGCGGAATCAAAATATACTAGTTTCGGGTAACTGCATATTTTATAAAACTTGAAAACTATCTATGTAGATTGCATTCTATTTCCAGTCTCATTTCTCCCATACATATGCAGACACGTATGCATGTACATGTATATATTAGACTAAAATACACTGTTGGTCCTTAAACTTGGCAAAAAACGTCGTACTGAACCAAAACATGGCATTTTCGTCGTCAGAGGTCCCTTTTACAAGTTTATGAGGCTAAACTGATCAGTTTTTCGTTAGTCAACCCCGTTAGTCGGCGTTTGCTTTGTCTTTAGTCCAAGGGCAACACTATCATTTCCTTATTTCGATTAAAAATGTCGGTATTATTTCCACATGGGCTTCCCGCCCTATAAACACATAGATTGTATTATTTTTCATCCCACAACTTTCGTTACAAGAATTATCACAATTCACAAACCCTAATTGCATGTCATAAAACCCGTTTTTATTATTCAAAAAACCAAAACATGGATTTTACTCTGTGGAAAGTAAGAAGACATCCAGGTTATCCAGTTGATGATACCGTTCTGTACAACGCTGCTAAGAAGAAATACGGTACGATTTTTATTTTGATTATAAACATTGGAATTTCTAATTGGGGTATTTATTTTTTGGCAATTAACTTTTGAGAATGTCCTAAACATATATTGACATGTTTTCATGTGCTCGATCTAATATGTTTAGCATGAGGGTTCATCACATTGGTGTCTTTAAATACTGGCCTGGTAGAATATAGTTGGAGGTATGGAAACTTTAGTTGATTTGGTTGATGTTGATAGTGTGTCAGTTGAAGAGTTGGATGTTATTATGTATGAATTGGGTTACGAGCTTGGTTCAAAAAATTACTATTACTTTGTTAAGCCTGGTAGTAATTTAGATGATGGTTTGTATAACTTAAGTGAGAGTGCAAATTTAGAAATATTGAAAGATCTTGTTGGTGACTATAAGATGATAGAAGTTTATGTTGAAAATGGTAAGACAACATTGGATGTTGATGAAATGTCACCAAAGTCAATTAGTACAGTTATTGCTGATGTGGATGCAACAAAGAAAAAGGCAACTCTTGCTATTGTTCCATATTGCACAAACAAATTGTTCTTAGAAAACATTGATAATAAGTCTGTGGTAGAGGATTTATGTCAGGTTACACATCAACCTTTGGAAGTCAATACTTTGGTATAATCTAGTCAGATGCCACAAACAGAACCCTTGTTTTCATCTGTAGAGGTCTGTCAAACTGAATATGTTGTAGGTGATATCAACCAGCAAATAGATAAACCTGTTGAGCATATCCAAATAGATAGTCCTGAAGAGGTATGTCAAAATGATCAAAAGTTAGGTCATCAAGAGGAGGAAATATGTAATCCTGTTGAGCATATCCAAAAAGGTAAATCTATACAGGTATGTGAAATTGATGAAGCTTTAAGTGATGACAATGTGAGTGAGACAGATAGTTATGTGTGTGATGATGATGATATTGAGAACAATCGAGATGGAAACATAGTTGTTGATGAGGCAAATACTTTTGAGGAGCCTGATGTTCCTGTTAATCTGTTTAAAGTGATTGAGACTACAGAGTTACCATATATAGGTAGCTCCAGAGAAAAGTGAGTTAGATCTGTTAGATGATAATGAGTTTGCAAGTAGTTTTGAGAATGGGGATGAGTATGTTATTAGGAAGAAAAAAATGAGGGCATACAAGAAACAAAAGTTAAGTGAGGCAGAACAAGTAGAGCACGAAGTATACTTTTTCTGTGGTCAAACTTTTGTAATTGCAAAATAAGTGAAAGATAAGATCAACCTGCTTTCAATTCAAACTAGGAGGAAATTGAAACTCATTAAGAATGACAAACATAGAATTAGGGTTAGGTGTGTTGGAACAATACCTGTTTGTGGTACAAGTGAAGGTGTTGGCCTGGGAAAAGCCCCAAAGAGGAAAACATGTCTATTAACTAGAGGCCGCGAAAGGGATGTATATTTGAGATCAGTGAAGGAGCAAGCAAAAGTTTGCCCATGGTTGTTGTATGTAGCCAAAAATACAACTAAAGATTTATGGAATGTTCGAACTTTCAGGGATGAACATAAATGTTTGAAATTAAGAGAGATTAAAGCTTGTGACTACAAGTTTCTTTCAAAGCAAATAGTTGACCAAGTTCAAGTCAATCCGGATATTCCAATCAGGGCTGTTCAAGATCAGCTCACTAAACAGTTTGAAGTTCAAGTGTTTATGCAAAAGGCATTAAGGGCAAAAAAAACAAGGTAGAAATTGAGATTAGGGTGATCATAAGCAGCAATACACTATTTTAAGAGACTATTTTGAAGAGTTGCAGAAAACAAACCCAAATACAACAGTTAGGATAAGTGTACAAACTACAACAAATCCAACAAGTCCAACCAGAGTTTTCAAGAGAATGTATATATGTTTAGGTTCTTTGAAGGAAGGATATAAAGCTTGTCAAAGAGAGTTGTTGGGGTTTGTTAGAAATTAACTTTTCACATACACATCAAACCATAACACAAAGTAGCATATAGATGGAATTCTAGAGAGAGAAAGTTAGAGGTTTAGGGAACTTAGTGAGAGAAAGTGAAAGATATTATTATGAGCTCCAACTCTCTACCTTGGAAGGTAGAGAGTATTTATAGTCTTACATAACTCGCCACACTTTGGGCTGTGGATCAGGCATACAGTGGGTAAAGACCCGTCCGTCCTCCACGGTGTTACTTAACTAAATACTACTTAACTTAAAAGAACTACGACTACGAGCTTTCTAACGATTACATATACTTGAGGTGACCGACTCTTTAACACCTGGAATTTCTAATTCCTAACAATCTCCCCCTAAGGGAGGTCACCTCAATCATGTACCAAAATTTCATTGAATACAACCAGATAATACATTAACAATTGATCTTGCATTCTTGATGTAGTCCTTTGCTCCTAAGCTCGTAGTCATTGATTCTTCACATTGCATGTTTGGTTACTTCAAGTGGAGGTCTTTTACTGATCCACGTGATAATAGTTTTGAGCCATCTTTTGAGATCATCAGCTATCAACAATCTCTGACACATCCTTTGTGGTGTTGGTATTATGTGATGTAGTGACTTTAGGACCGACATGCTCACATTCTGGATCATGAAATCTTCTCATCAGAGTAGCGGAAGCTTTTGTTGAATCATGATATTGGCAGCAGCGTAGCAGAAGCATGGAGTGAAAATATCAGAGTCATTGATGCACTAATCATGATTTCTTTTGAGATGAATGTCTTAAGTGAGCATGCGGCTATGGATTGACCGCTTCATTCTGATCAGCTGCAAACGTCGGGTGTACCTGCATACAACAGTTAGCAATAAATCGCACGAAAGTGTCTTTGATCACTTTCGATGAATTGAGGTACACGGCCCACGGTTCCCCGTTGATCAGTACAAGTACTGCCTGTGATCAGGTAGGATTCCTAAGAATCTCCTTGACAGGGTTTCGCAGCTGTTCTAGCTGTTCTCAAACCGGAACGTCTCAAAGAAGACAGCACGGAGTGAGTGAACCAGCGAATTTTAAGTCCACTGATTGATGAAAAGAGATTTGCAAAACAATCGTGTATTGCTCAATAGAAATTGTTTTTGCAATACAACGAAGGTTTTATTTAAAATCAATTATCAATCATAAAAGTACCTTTTGGTTTGAAAAATGAGTACACAGTCGATGTGCTAAAGAAAAGTGTTTTTGAGCACAAAGACCGGTTTTTCAAAGGTATCCGTCAATCCATAACCTGAACCAGGTTTGATTCAAGAGATTGAATCGCCCCATTGTTTCTGTTCAGTTGTCACATGGTTGATCTATACGATAGATCTCACATGCCACCTACCAGGAGCTTGTTTGATGTTGGCTCCAGAAGGCTTTCCATCTTCATTGTGAATGTGTAAACACATCACTCAGATGTTCTGGCAATACCACAAGGATAATGCGTAGGACTCAAGACATAATCTCTCTTTCCACATTGTGTGAAACAGAGAGTCTTCATTGAAAGTGTCCTAATGAGATTTATTGATGATCTCGTGGCTCTAGACTCAATTTGTGCATATTTGGATCCTATAACGGAGACTAGGGAGAGGGTCTCCTTTTTCAATATCAACCATCTCTAAGAGAAAGTCGATAGATAATGTCGGTTCCCCGTGAGAATGAAACAAGTCCTTTTAAGAGGAACTTGAGTGGTTTGGAAAGTTGAAGTGCAGTGCGTCACTGGGTCCATGACGTCTTGTCTTCAATACCGATGTTACCATCAGTAGCATATGAATTGAACCCGGTTTCTGCCCTAAGGTTGAATTAATGGAGGGCTATTTGTTTTCACCCTATTTTCATTCAATTCTTTTTAATTCTTCAACCCCTTCAGTGCTTACCGAGACTTCATAGCTAGAACCTTGTTGGGTTTATTCCAGTACTAGCTCAGTCTTAGTCCGCACTCTTCCCTTATCTCATTTTTCTCCTTTTATCATCATACCTAAGGACTTCTACACTAACTAGTGGATTGTCCCTGGGTAGATCCCTCCGGTTCTGGCGGATCATGGGAACCAATACCTAACCTTATCATCCTTATATCACCGTTCATAAAATAAAGTTGGTCGGTCAATTTGGTATTGTTCATTTGCCATTGGATCCAATTGAAAACCATTTGAAACTCAATTCAGATACTTGTGATATATAATCAAAGCATTTTGTACCTGAATTGTTTTTGATATTTTTAGAACGAGAACTCCCCCTCAACATGTGCATCAAGTATTTGAAAATGTTTTGCACACGGAGGCAAGAGAAAGAATTAACTTCTTTGATTACCATTTTCTAAAAGATATCAACATCACTTCCCTCAACGAATCAAGAAGATATAGCATTTCCGGGAAGGATGAGGTTTCCATAAATTCGCTCCCCCTCAATATGTGCCTCGAGATTAGAAAAGAGTTTTGCACACACTAGAGGGAACCTGCACATTGGGAAACGTTGATCACATTTCAGATCATAGGTTTAAGATAGATGCTCCCCCTCAACATGTGCATGGAAAATTTGAAATCCAGTTTAAAACCATGTGAAAATTTGAAATCGTTTGTCACATGTGGGCAGGATAGCATGTACATCCTTATAAAACCATTTACCTATTTATCAGTTTAAATCCAGTTTAAATCACACATTCTCCCCCGATCACAATTATCAAATCATTTGAGATTTGTGATCTCTTATTGATTAAAATTGATTTTGAAAGCTTTTAAGGAGAATTGTGACTTGATTATGAAAACGTTTGAACTGATTTGATCAGATTTTAAGACTTTAAACTCCATAGATAAAACATGCATGTATATCTTTTGAAAACAATTTTAATGCCAAATAACTTTTTAATTTAATTGAAATCATTCTCCCCCTCAATCAATGACATAGGTTGTTGATTGAGAGATAGGAATTTTGACAAATAAGTCCTGATGATTATCAAAAATAGAGATTGAGTTATTTTTCAAAGCATTTAGTTTTCAGCAGATAAATGTTTATAGAATCAGAGCATGGAATTTGAAAACATGTTAAAACATGGCTCTGTTCTTTCTTTTAAAAACCGGGTTATTGCCTGAAAATGACAATAAACCATTTCTCTTTCTCCCAAAAATATTTTTTGATTTTTTTTTTTTTTTTTTTTTTTTTTTTTTTTTTTTTTTTTTAAAGAATTCGAACAACATCTAAAGTCCCGTGTCATTCTTTGAATGACAGCACAAAGACCGTAGATATAATCGAACCGGAAGAAACATGACAAAAATGACAATATTTTTTGAAGAATTTTCGAATTTTTCAAATTTTTATGGATTTTGAAAGTTTTATAATTTTCTATTTGATTTTTGAAGTTTTTATAATTTTGTATTTTGTTTTTCAAATATATATGTACAAGAGATAGATGAAGAAAGACCTTTACTCCTCGTCTTCCTCCTGAAGACGTTTGAGAGTTTCTGGTTGAAGGCTTTTCAAACCAAGTCGTGGAAGAATAAACTCAAAACGTTCTCTTGGAAGAGCTTTGGTGAAGATGTCTGCTAACTGATATTCAGACCTCACAAAATATAGTTCCACCACACCTTTTTCCACCTGTTCCCTGATGAAATGATGTCGAATGTCGATATGCTTTGCTCTTGAGTGTTGAACGTTGTTGCATGAAAGAGCAATAGCACTTTTATTATCACAGTACAGAGGGATTTTGTTGAATTCAAAGCCATAGTCAGATAATTGTGATCTCATCCATAAGATTTGAGCACAACAAGATGACATGGCTATGTATTCAGCCTCTGTAGAGGAAATAGAAGTACTCATTTGCTTCTTTGAAGACCAGCTCACAAGCTTATCACCCAAAAACTGAGCACCTCCTGACGTACTTCGACGTGTATCTTGACAACCTGCATGATCAGCATCTGCATAGGCCGTTAGTGACATACCGGTGTCCTTCGGGTACCATAGTCCCATATTGATGGTTCCTTGGAGATACCGAAAGACCCGTTTAACTGCTTCAAGGTGCCTTTTAGTAGGCTTAGCCTGGTATCTAGCACACATGCACACAGAGAACAAAATGTCTGGTCTACTAGCAGTGAGATACATCAGGGATCCAATCATACTCCGATATTTCGTTTGGTCAATCATGATCCCTGAGAGGTCCTCATCTAGTTTGGTTCGGTCAATCATGGGGGTGTCAACAGGGTCACTTGAATCAAATCCAAATTTCTTTAAAATCTCTGTTGCATATTTAGATTGATTTATGAAAATGCCTCCGGGACTTTGTGAAATTTGTAATCCCAAGAAAAATGACATTTGTCCCATCATTGACATTTGAAATTTTGAACTCATTTCATTAGAAAAACGATCACATTCCATTGGGTCAGTCGAGGCAAAAATAATATCATCAACATAAATTTGAACATGAGTTAAATGTTTCCCTGACTTCCTGGTGAACAATGTAGGATCAACTGCTCCTTTGCTGAATCCGGTTGATAGAAGAAACTTTGACAGTGTATCATACCATGCCCTTGGAGCTTGCTTCAAACCGTAAAGAGCCTTCTTCAAACGATAAACGTGAGTAGGATGCTCTTGATTCACAAATCCTTCAGGTTGGCTGACGTAGACGACTTCTTTAAGATCTCCGTTCAGAAATGCCGTCTTTACATCCATCTGATATACCACCATATTCTTACTAGCAGCATTAGCCAGAAAGATTCTGATAGCTTCGATTCGAGCAACTGGAGCAAAAGATTCTTCAAAGTCTATACCCTCCTCTTGACGATATCCTTTAGCAACTAATCGAGCCTTGTTCTTCAACACATCACCATGCTCATCAAGTTTTACTTTGAAGATCCATTTTAGGGCTATAATCATAGCACAGTCTGGAGCAGGTACTAACTCCCATACATCAAGACGATCAAACTCATGAATTTCATCTTGCATAGCATTGAACCAGCTATCTTCATTCATAGCAGTTTTAGCATCTTTTGGTTCGATCTTAGATAGTACGGAGTTGAAGAAGCACCATAAGGCATCGGTTGCGAGTTGCTTCCGGGTTGATACAGGACGAGAGGGATTTCCAATGATGTTGTCTAATGGATGATCGTGAGTCCATTTTCTGAGGTGTTCATGTGGCATTTGTTGAGGAACTGAAGTAGCTGAGTCGATGTCTCCTGAAGAAGATGGTTCTGATGATGATTCAGGAGTAGCAAATATGTTTTCAAATGGAGCATCTTCAGAAGTCGCAAAGGGATTAACTTCATCATTGATGCCAGAAACATTTCCATGATGTACATTTGAAGAATGATGATTTGTTGATGAGACCGAAGGATCAGCAGCAGGTGCTTCTTGACTTAAAGATATTGAGACTGAAGGATTGACTTCATTTACTGGAATATGTGCAACCTCTGTTGTAGGGATCAGCACCTCATTAGTAATTGAATCATACAGTTCATCAAACATAGGATCAAACAATTTCTTTACATCATCTTCAGATGGAGGTACATATGGAGTTTCTTGAGAGGAGTTTGGAACAAGGGATGAACCAATGGGGCTGTTTTGAAGTGCGGGTCCTGAGCTGGAGTGTCCAGGAGCCATAGGACCACTGCGATATAAATTCTCTCTGACTATCTTTATCAACCCATATGTAGACAATTTGAAGTGACCACTGATAAAGAAAACCTGATATACCAAACTTGAAACTGAAGAAGAATTCCATGCATTTGCATTTTAAGCTCGCCATTGTGAATTTTAACTTCAATCTCAAATAAGTGATAATTGATTAACTCCGAAGTAATCAGCTTGTGTCAAATGCCCAACACGTGAATAAACGTACAACCGGATGTACGTCGATCCACTGAATGAACCAGAACAAATGATTTCTCGACATTAATGCATTCTTCCTAAAGGTATACATGTAGAGACTGATCTGGAAAGTTCACCACAAATGTCTTCGAGCAGATGAGGAAGTCATTTTCCTTAATGTTCATGTGGTTGATTTACAGAGTGCACATTTGGAGAAGAACAATGAAACAATGATCCGTGAAGATTTGGCAAAGGAGTACCAAAGAGCGGATCACTATTCATGAGTGCAACTGTAATGATAGTCATTAACAACGCCTTGTGAAGTAACTGGAGATAAGGTTTCTTGAGACTTCCAAGAAGTACTTCTTAGATGGTGAACCAGTTGAATCAATAGAAACCGGAGCATGAGCTTCAGAAGCTGGATGATCAACATTCGTCGAAGGTTGAAAGTACTCATCAAACATATCTTTGAAAGACAATGAATCCCAAACATTGATTCCCAATTATCCTTAGTAAGTGAAGCATTAGGCGTTGGAGGAGAGTCATCAAAAATCAAAACAATGAATCCCAGTTATCCTTAGTATATTCACTCTTCATCAAAAGAATATACACTCATCATCATCAAAAATTAAGTCGTATAACCATTATTCAAACATCCATCATCATGTAGTATATTCACTCTTCTCCCCCTCAAAAATTGCATCCGAAGTTGCCATTTTTGATTTAACAAGAGAATAAGAGTATACACCAATGAACGTAGATCCACTTGATGATTGAATGAGCGTGGAAAAGCATGAAGCTTGTTGATGAAGAATGTAGATGAGTATAGCCATTCATGAGAGAAATTCTCTTTAGCTGAAGATAAAGCGCACAGAAGAGCGTACACTTTTCTTTTCTTTGAAGAACGGGGCCTGAAGTGTTATCTGCAGACACCATAATGATGAAGTACGAGGCCTGAACTGATTTGAACAGACGTCATTGTTAAGAGCCCAGTCATATGTTTAGAGCCGCCCGAATCCAAATACCAAGGGACGATTTGTACGACCTGCTTTGGACAACAGACGAAGACAGAGAATTGGAAACATTGGATCCCCACGTGCTAATGGGTTCCTTTTGGTTAGCAAAAACAGTCTTTGAATCAGCAGAAACCCTAGATGCAATGGCATTATCCCTAGGAGCTGAACTAGTAGAGGCATCAGACTTAGTCAAATGACATTTTGTGCTTAATGGGATTATTCTACCAGTTGGCTTCCAAACCTTAACAGGCACTATTCTCGGCATAGTGGATCTAGTTAAAGAGCAAGGTTTGCCATTCGTGAACATTCGACCTGTTGGCTTCCACTGAAATCCTACATTGGTAAAAACCTTCCCTGTAGGTTTCCAGGATTGCTTAATCTGTTTTGCTTTCCAAACTTTCTTAACTGGGGTATGATTCTTAGATCTCAGAAATAACACATCACATTTATCATGATTACCAGAAGATAAACATTTTTTACATGTTTTGCAGACAGCATAAGGCCTCGAATTAATTTCAGTAAGCTTAGAGCTAATACTAGAACTAACACGATTCTTTTTGTTCAAATCAAACTTCTTGTCCCTATGGTGTTCTTTTACTTCCTTATCATGAACACTTTTAGTTTGCGTAATCCTATCCTTCTTTGCATTGCTTCTAGGTTTTGACCCGCTAACTTTAGTGTCAATCTTAACATCTGTAGAAGTAACGATGGGAACATTACATGGCTTCACTACTTTCTGCATTTCTGGTCTAGAAGTGCTGGGATCTGAAGTTCTAGGAGGCACATCAAAGGTTGCTTTCTTGAATTTTGACATGGAACAAGGCATATCAAGGGTCACATGCTTGGCTTTAGGCATAGAACAAGGCACAACTATTCTATCTCGCCTATTGCTAGATTTCGGACTTGTGACAATTACATACTCTAAGAGTTCCTGAGATCGTTTGGCATCCATGCAGGCATAGGCTATAGTACTATCAAAAGGTTTTTCTAATCTTTCATCTTCAACAATCTCACGGAGACCCTTCAAACTTTCCTTAAGGTATGAGAGATATGCTTTATGTGCAAGTTCATTATTCCTAATGGGCGGGGGAATATATAACATATCGATAGCATATTTATCACAAGCAGAAACCTTAGGAACAGAGTATTTGCAATTTGGGATTGGCAACTTTCCTTTCACCTCACGCTTCAGATTCTCAATATCGTTAAGTAAAGAAGTTATCTTTTCAATTTGTTTATCATGATTAACTTTAAATGAATCACATAACTCTTTGTTTTGATCATTAACCTTTGAAATTTCAGCTTTAAAACAATCATTTTCCTTTTGCAAGTTATCAATTATGTTTTGAAGTTGGAAATTCTGAGAATCTAAAGGTGGAGGCATGTGGGAACCAGTCACATCCTTCTTTTCACCTTTCAGTTGTGAAATTTGGGCTTTCAATCTTTTGATCGTGTTATAATGAGCTCGAATTTGTTCATCACGTTTGCTAATTTCAAAAACTGCATCAAACTCAAGAGCATCAGAGGATGTCTTGATATTTGAGGTTTTAACATTTTCTTTGAGATGTTGATGTTTTAATTGCAAAGCAAGATGTTCAACTTCTAATTTAGAATAATGTTTGACCAAGTTATCATGATCATCCTGTTCTATTTTCTCATGCAATTTTGAATTTGTTGTTTCAAGCTCAATGACACGATCATGGGAGACTTTCAGAGCAACAGATAATTCATGAAATTGAGAAGCATTAATGGAACAATTTGTAGCAGTGAAAAACACATCTTGAGCAATACATTCAGAGATCAGATTCTCATTCAGTGTATGCAAGTTCTTCCTTTCAATCTCACTATATTTTAATTCTCTCTCATAGTCACTAACCTCAACAATCATTGCATCAAATACCTTTTCCATTTCTTTAATATCAGAATGCGTCCCCTTTTTAAGACTCTCAAATTGATCTTTTAGTTGTTTAAAGAAAGGCATGAC
Source organism: Chrysanthemum seticuspe (assembly GCA_019973895.1). Lineage (NCBI taxonomy): Eukaryota > Viridiplantae > Streptophyta > Magnoliopsida > Asterales > Asteraceae > Chrysanthemum > Chrysanthemum seticuspe. Next base: position 325,959,410 of record BPTQ01000008.1, on the reverse strand, counting down.
CTCAGTTAAATAGCATTCTTTAGTTTGCTCAAAACCCCTTTCCCCTTCAGTTATACCGGTGGGTGTGATCCTTTTCTTACAAGTTTTCTCAAAATCAACAAATAGTTGAAAGATAACATATTCACTGATTAAGGTCTTGCTTTTAGTGGCAAGAGATCTAGGAACTAAGTGCATTGGTGTATTAGGAGGATACACAGTTTATTTAGGCAGTTTCCTACAAGGGGGATTCTTTTCAACAAGATTTTCAGCTTTTTGCATTTCCATATCCTTTTTCCAGAACACTTGTTCAGGGGTTAATAGAGTCTGAGGCTTAAACTTGTTCAGGGAGATCCAATTTTCTTTAGTGTAATTATGGGGTTTGATCGTTATGTTATTCTTTTTACACTCAGGATCTTCTAACTTCTTATTCATTTTCTCCCTAGTGACTTCATCAGATTTCTTATCTTCCTCAGTGCACTCAACGCAACTAGGTTTCTGCCTAGGCTTAAGGATTTCTTACCTTATGAGCATTTCTAGCCTTTTTAATTACCTCTGGATTTGGTTCCTCAACGAGGGGAATGCTATGCTTATCGCTTAAGACTCGATGCTTAGTGATCATGTGAGCAGTTTGAATGGTATTCCCTTGTACGTACAACTTATTTTCAAGCTTGTTTTTCAAAGTTTTTAGATTGGAAAAATCATTCAAAAGTTTTGATTCCTTAGCTTTGAATTCTTGCTTAAGCATTATAACATTTTCTTGAAGTTCGTGTTTTTGCTTAGCAGTTTTGGAAAGCTTTTCTTGTAAGGAGTTTAACTCTTGTTTTAATACTTCTTCTCTAAAATTACTTTTTCTAATAATTGTACGAATTTGGATATCCATCTCCTGCTCACGAGTGGTAAGTTCAAACTTAGCACGTTGTTCGTATATGGCAACTTGATCCTTATAGGTATTGAGTTCAGTGGTCAAGGAATCATCAGGCACAAATGCAGTGTACTCATGCAATCCATAATCATCATTTTGAGAAGAAGATGCATACCTAGGTACTGCAGAAACTTTCATGCAAGTTTCCTCTGCATTAACGTGCACAGGTTGTGGCCGGTGCATCTCTATCTTGGGTACATCCGAAGCTTCCATGTAGCGTTCCTTTGCATTAGCTTGCACGGGTTGTGACTGGTGCACCTCTCTCTCTTGTGGACATGAGCATGAAGATTCTATTTTAGCATTGTCCGACTCATCATTATTTGTTTTCTCTAACATTCTGCATTCAGCACCACCCGATTCTTCACCAGAAACATTACCCAACTTATCACAACAATTTTTCAACTGCACCTGACACTCATTCACGTCTTCATTCTTTTGTGCAGATTCTTCAATGAACTTTTTCATATTATCCATGAGTTGGATAAATGTCTCAATGAATTCCTGAATTTCCATTCCAGTATGTTTTTTGAAGGAAATTCCAGTCAAGTGTTGATTGTAATCTGCTGAATATTCCCCACTGATGAATGGCTGAAATTGTTTGTAGATTACTTGAAGAGCTGCACTGGAACCATCTTTTTGAACTTCTTCATTGGTAAGTTGCAGCTTTAAATGCTCTAAGTTCAACAGCAAGCTTCTTGTCAATGTAGGTAAGTCCTGGCGGAAAAGAGCACTACATGTTCGATCCCCAACTATGGATAACAACTGTATGAGGTGCAGATGAAGTAGTTGATAGGGCTCAATGCTGCATTCCATTTGCATGGCATTCTGTAGCAGGTGCAATTCATTCTCATTGTACTCAGAACATGAAGATCTCACATCCTCGTTGTTTAATTCAAACATCTTTAATCGTTCAGTGTAGCATCCATTATCATTATTATCCACAGCATCATACAATTTAAGCACTTCTGAAATCACAGGGTCAGTAGAGTAAGACATGATGTGGTAGAATGCACGGGATTTTACAAGTCTATGATTTAAACCGAGAAATAGAATCTTTCGCGGGATTTTACTAAAATCAAGACTAAACCGTTAAGCAATGACGAATGGAATGATAGACAATTGTGTGTTAGGACATATGATTGTATGTAGGATTAGCAGAGATGTTGTTTGGTTGTGATTCGGATTGGTTTATGCCCGTTTTTCCTGAGAAATTTAGGTCTAAAAACTTAAAAACCTCAATAACTTCTGTTCGGAGCGGATTTAGACCTTGAAGGTTGACCCGAATCAACTTTAGTTTATTCGGCGTGCCATTCTCCTCGTTCTCATGGTCGTTTTGATGGGTAGAACGCTGAAAACGGAGTTACGGTTCAAAAGTTATGGCCGTTTGAAGTTTTGACGGGAAAAATCAACCAAGTCGCTACGAATTCTTGAACCAAGTCGCTAACAACTAATTCGCTAGACAACTAAGTCGCTAGACTCCCAAGTCGCTAGACAAAAAGCAAGTCGCTAAGTAGTAACTCGCTACCCCTCAAGTCGCTAGCAAAATTTTGGCAGTAATTCGCTACCCAAGTCGCTAGAAATACAAGTCGCTAAAGAGCAACTCGCTACAGACCAAGTCGCTACCACCAAGTCGCTACTCGTAGTGGAGAGTCCACTACTTGTACTTTAACTCGCTAGATCTAACTCGCTAGGTTTAAAACTGTAACTCGCTACAATTTTGTGAAGCAAGTCGCTATGAAGAAAAGTAAACCGTGAGCTAAGTCGCTAGCAAGAAAAACCTTATAAACATCACTTTTCAATCCAAAAACAACCCAACCAAGATGATTCAAGCTTACCAAATGAAAACCTAAACACTTTTGATGATTCTAAACATAAAAGTACCAACAAAATTCAAACTTTAACACAAGAAATCAACCAAATGATGCAAAAACCACTAAACTTTTTCAAACTCAAAAACCACCTAAAAACCACTATAAATCCAAAGATGTGCAAGATATGATCTAACCATGGCTCTTGATACCAATTGTTAGAAATTAACTTTTCACATACACATCAAACCATAACACAAAGTAGCATATAGATGGAATTCTAGAGAGAGAAAGTTAGAGGTTTAGGGAACTTAGTGAGAGAAAGTGAAAGATATTATTATGAGCTCCAACTCTCTACCTTGGAAGGTAGAGAGTATTTATAGTCTTACATAACTCGCCACACTTTGGGCTGTGGATCAGGCATACAGTGGGTAAAGACCCGTCCGTCCTCCACGGTGTTACTTAACTAAATACTACTTAACTTAAAAGAACTACGACTACGAGCTTTCTAACGATTACATATACTTGAGGTGACCGACTCTTTAACACCTGGAATTTCTAATTCCTAACAGGGTTAGATGGTGCTTTTATGAGGGGTCCTTTTCCTGGTCAGCTTCTTATAGCAGTCGGTATAGATAGCAACAATGGAATATACCCTTTAGCCTATGCTGTTGCAGAAGCTGAAAGCAAAGTCTCATGGATTTGGTTTCTTGAATGTCTAAGAGATGATCTTGACATTCAACCAAACTCAAACTATACTTTTATCAGCGACATGCAAAAGGCGATGTTACATTTTAGTTGATTATATTCACTTGTATTTTCGATAAATTCTACTTTTATTAGTAATGAATTAATGTTCCTTTGTGTAGGGTATCATTCCAGCATTAGCAACAATATTCCCTAGTGCTGAACACATATATTGTTTGAGGCACATCCATGATAATATGAAATTGCAATGGAATGCTAAAGCATACAAGGAACATTTGTGGAGATGTGCAGCAGCAACAACCGTCCAACAATTTGAGGCAGCCATGCTGGCATTCAAGAGTTTTAGCGAACCTGCCCATACTTGGTTAAATAAGATACCACCAACCCATTGGTCAAGGTCTCATATTTCAGGTACTAACTAAATCTATGTCTAAGTGTACATCTTTTGTTCTACGACATTGTTCAACACTGTTGTTTCTATAACTCAAACATGTTCTATAAATGTGTAGGGAGGGTTCATTCTGATGTGTTACTTAATAACATGTGTGAGGTGTTCAATGGGAAACTAGTGGGAGGTAGGCACCAACTCATCATTACTGCTTTGGAATACATTAGAGAATATTGTATGAAAAAAATAGTGAGTGTGGTGAATGTAATTGACAAGTGTGCCGGACCATTAACACCAAAGGCAACACTCATGTTAGACTTGATAAAGAAAGAGGCTTATAAGTACACCGTTTTACGGGTTGAAGGAGATAAGTATCAGGTCAGTGGATGGGCAGATAAGTGTTTTGTGAATGTTGAAGCTAGGGCTTGTACATGTAGAAGATGGGAGCTTACAGATATACCATGTAAACATGCTGTTCCTACCAATCGGTATATGAGCTTCAATGGAATGCAAGTAGGATATATTGAATCCTGGGTTCATCCATGTTACTTGCTTAAGACTTGGGAAGAAGCTTACAGACACCACATCCAGCCAATAAATGGTTATCAACATTGGAAAAAGTCACAAGAGTCTACAATCATTCTTCCACCTAAACATCATAAACTATTATGTAGGCCACGAAAGAAAAGAACTAGGAATTTTACTGAAAATGATGATAATGAAAAAACCAGTAAGATGTCATAGTCTAGTAGGAGTGTAGTTTGTGGTATATGTGGCAATGCTGGACACAATAAGAAAATATGTCTTGGACAAGGAGGTGTAACATGAAGTCAAGGCAGTACATAGCAGTATCAAAAAACAGGTTCATCCCAGCCAAAAGTTACATCAAAGAAGAAGGCAAAGGTTACAGGTCACAACTTTGAAGCAAATGAAAAACCTCAGTGTCAAACTGATGCTCAATCTCAAGGTGATTTTCAACCAAGTGTGGTCCAATCTCAATCTGGAAGTCAAGTTGATGCTGCTTCTGGTGGGTCTCTAAAACAATTTTGGACTAGGAACAAGATTATAGCAGCAAAGTTGTCTTCACCACAAAACAAATGTGGGTTAAGCATTTGAAAGCCAATATTTTCCATCGAATATTTATTCCCCTAAACATTATTTGCTGTCTTTAAACAATGTCTGTTTCTGAACTTTGTAGACTACAAAATTTTATGCATTTGGAAATATATCCATTTGCATTATGTATGAAATCATGTCATGTTAGTCTATGGGAAAAATTGTGTTTTAAATGTATTGATTTGCCACTTTACCCATTTCTACATATTGTTACAAGTTCATACACATATTAACTGTTGACTTTTACAAAGTTAATTACTGTCATTACCCATGTAAAATTGAGTATTCAATAATCAATTAACAATGTATGTTTGCATTTTAACACATTTAAACATGTCACAAATTTGCTTTATACTCAAACTATTTGACTAGAAATTGCTAAATTAACACAAACAACTGTTTTTTTTCCTATTGTATGTTGTGGATAACCAAACCCTAGAAGTGTTTAGTTGTCCAGTCTGAAGATCAAAACGCTTTCTCAAACAAAGAGTAAGGAAGAATCATAAATGGATGTACAACACCTGCACAAGTATATGATGATACTAGAAAATGGTGTATGTACATCCATCTATGATACTTCATCCATCTTTGAGACTTGGATATGTGTTTTGTGGATCTCTATTTAGACTTGGATTTCCCTTAATTTACTTTGACAAAGAGCAATGAAGAATCAATAATGGATGCACAACACCAGAGCAAGTATATGTTCATACTCAAAAGTGGTGTTTGTGCATCCATCGTTGATACTTCATACATATTTGATACTTGGATATGTCTTTCTTGGATCTGTGTTTGGAGTTGTATATTGATATTCCCTTTTCACAAAGAGCACCGAAGAATAAAAAATGGATGAAAAACACCATATCAAGTTTATTTTGATAAACGAAAGTGGTGTATGTTTACCCATCTTTGATACTTCATACGTCTTTGATACTTGGATATGTGTTTCTTGGATATGTGTTTTGAGTTGGTTATTGTTATTCTATTTTCAGAAAGAGCAATGAAGAATCAAAAATGGATGAACAACACCATATCAAGTTTATGTTGATACTCAAAAGTGGTGTCTGTTCATCCATCTCTGATCATTCATCCATCTTTGATAATTGTATCTGTGTTTTGAGTTTGATCATTTAACTTGGAGGTTTTTTGAATTGGATAATATATGTGTGGCAACTGAGGCGGATATATGAATTTTTGGGGCAAGGACCTATTAGTAAAGGCAGCACAGTATAAGGATCAAAGCATAAAACAAATATAATATTAACACTGTACAAGGACCAAACTTGATCAACCAAGAGACTATTTTTAGTCAACCAACACTAAAACTTCTTAAACACAACTTACCCATTACAGACCATCTACCACCGATCCAAAACACAAAAACTAGTAACTTTCTAAACCCTCTAGATAAACCATACAAAAACCAAGATGATGACTATCCAAGAGAAAACACAAAAGTTCCTCAGACGGCAAAATTTCTCCTTCTTAAGAAGGAGATCAACCAGGGTTGATTGGTGAGCAGCCTCTTGCTCGTTAGCCCTGTTGGCTGAGTTGACAGCATGCATTGTATGAGCAATGAGGTCGGCTTGGCATTCTTGTAATGCCGCCTCATTCCGATAAATGTTTCTCTGCAAGCAAATATTCATCTCCCTTGCTCTCTTTGACATGGGTGGATCGTACCACCCATTGAATGGACAAGTAGTAGGCTAAAACCGATAATCAAAATATTAGCATTTCTTTGCAGCATAAACTAATACTAAACCCACTTGTGTTATTGTTTAAACTAAAAAAAATTAGATTTTAACTAAAATCACAATTATAATTAAACAAAGATTACTATAATCAACACATTTAAGCTAAACTACCATAGGCCAACTTTAAAATGAAATAAAATAAAGTGTCCCAACCTGTCTTGGACAGGCATAGAACCTCCGTCCAGGGTTCGTGTTGTTCCAACATGTTCGAACCACAACCCTTCGATTGCATGAACAACGCACCATTTTTCCGATTAGATTACAGTATTTTTTTGGGTAAAGGGTTTCCCCGGTAAACCGATTAGATTACAGTCTAAGTGAAGAATATAGAATTTAAGGGGATAAGAAAGGTTAGGGATGAGTGGTGATAAACTTTTGATTTTATTAGCAACGCTTTACTGTAGCGCCCACAGTAAACTAACGGACCTGACACGGTAATTTTAAATAATGGAAAGTGGTAAAAAGACATTTGTGCCCTTAGACTAAAGACAAAGCAAACACCGACTAACGGGTTTGACTAACGAAAAACGGGTCAAGGGACCAGTTTAGCCTAAAAAACTTGAAAAAAGGACCTCTGACGATGAAAATACCATATTTTGGTTTAGTACAACGTTTTTGGCCAAGTTTAGGGACCAACAGTGTATTTTAGTCTATATATTATATAGAGCCATATATATGAGGGTATGCTAGGAAGCTAAGCGTGTTCGAACACGGATTCAAAATTTTAGGAGCCTCAAAATTTATACCTTTTTGTAATATTACCGTGCCAGCCTTGTACCTAGCTTGTGGACTTTAATTAAGAGCCATTTCCAATTTCAGACAATCTCACTTTGAAATTTCCCATTTCCAATTTCAGACAGTCTCAATTTGAAATTCTCAAAATAGACACAAATTTTATTTTTCTCAATTTTATATTTGTGCGACTGCTAAACCGTGCGACTCCACTACCGTTTTGCCAAGTGTCCCATTTGGTAGGAGCATGTTTCTAGTTCGACTAAAAAAAAGTGTCAACTTCTTTTTTACCAGGTTTTGTTTTTTATGAAAAGTGGGACAATGGTTGACTTTTGTTTTGCTAGACCGAGTTGTACTTTTTGTGTGACTTACGGTTGAGAAATTTTTTTGTGCGATTGTTCTGTCTTTTTGAAAAAAGAAAAAAAATTTCTCAAAAAGAAAAGAAAATAAAAATAAATTTTTTTATAAAATTTTATCGTTTATTTCTTTTTGAATTTTTTGTTTTTTACGAAAAATACAAAACGGTCGCACAAAATGTCATGTCAGTTGCATAAAAAACATCTACTTACTAAAATGGACACCTGACAACAATGTAGTAAAATCGAACAGTCGCACAAATCTAATATTGAAATTTAGAGTTGCATAGTCTATATAAGGAATATTGAAAGTGCGATAGACATGTTTTTGAGTTTGATTATTTAATTAATTATTTAGAATGTTATTACTGCTTAATCAATAGCCTTTTTGTCATGCTTAACAATTATAAAAGTATAAATAATGAACAAAGTGATAATATAGAACATTATCCATGCATCGTATCGATGATGTATAGCTTTTGAGAAGATTTGGTGTGAATTTGTGTGCGCATTTTCTTTTATTGCAATTTTGAGAAGCTTTTGAATTTGTGTGTGCGAATATTGTTGTGATAGTGGTGTAGAAAAAAGGGAAAATTGATGAAATTTTGTGTGTTAAATTGTAACGAGATTTTGGACCCGCGCGTTGCGGCGGGTTTTTTGCATTTATTTTTTTTATTCTAGAGAGTTTGTAGATATGCAAAAGCGGGTTTTTTGCATTTATTTTTTTTTATTCTAGAGAGTTTTCGAAAGGGAAGTCATTGCTGCGCGTGAGTGGGAGACTATGGTTCGTGTGCGCTGTTTTGAAATTGTTGCACGCATCAGGTATATAGATGATTTGATTCAAGAGGTTTGTAACAAACCGCGTGATCAAGTGGTTATGAATTCAGTTATATTTTTAAGGGAAGTGCATGCGCGTGAGCTTTTTAAGCAGGCCATATTTCAAGGAATGTTACGTCAAGCTCATAGTGCTCTTCGAGCTGCAGCGGGCTACATTAATAGTATTCGTGCTTTGTAATGGTCTATTCAGTTTATGGGGTTTCTGTTTTATGTTAAGGGTATCGTGTTTGGAATGTATTGTTGGTTGGAAATGTTTTGAATATAATGTAGGTTGTATGTGTAGTGAGTTTTTTTGCTTATTACTTTGGTAAGAGCTGATCTTGTGATATGTAGTTGCCAATTTTATTTGGGCTTGTTTTCTTTTTCGTTAGTTGGTAGTGCGGCCAGTACTTCTGGCCAGTTGTGGTGTTAGCCTTTAAGTCCTTTGTCATTTGACTGGGTTTGTATGTATTGTGGTTGGTGTTTAATAAATGTATGCTTTGTTATGGTTGTGAAGATTATGAATCGGCGTGTTATTGCAAATTATTTTGCTTTTCGTTGTATACAAAAGGTGATGCAAATAACATTTCATTTATCCCCAAAAGATTATAAGTGTTTTACAAAAGCTCCTGTCATATAGGATGGCTAATTCTGATGGGATGACATGGTTTGATACCATGTTATACATAGCACGTACGGACTACGATTAGTTACTTACAGTTTCTACATAAGTGTTCACAACACGTTTGAAGCTAATATAGTTATATACATATCGTACTAAAGTTCAGGTGTCCTGATTCTTATGACAAAAGCTGGTGCAGATTTTGGTGTCGTCTAGTCTTGTTTCCCTTTTTTGTTGCTTATCTCAGGTCTATTCTCTGATGCTGAAGAGAAATTCAATGCTCTTTTTGCTGATTTGTTTTGAGCAGCCGTCTTTTCGGTTTGGTTGTCAACTGCTGTGATGGCCACCTCTGTTGGCGGAGTAGAAGCACCAGCACCATGGCCTTCTGTAGCTTCCTCATTTTCCGTCACATTCTCATGTAATTGTTGTGATATTGGTATGGCAACTGGCAACTCCTTTATTTCTTCGTTAGATGGACCTATAAGAAGTGTAGGTTGTTCGAGGGGAAAACCAACAGACGGGGTTGCTGCTAATGGTGTTGGGTCTAGGATTTTGTCCAATACAAATTCTGCATTTCCTTGTACACTTTCTTTTGTAAAATGTAGCTGGAAAATATGCTGGGTACCTTCGAGGCAGAGTAGTGGTTCTGGATAGTGATATGGGTTTTTGTCTTCAAGTGTTGGCAATAGCTTATTGCACTCAGGTATGATCCTTTCTGATTCGGGGCTAAAACAGATTAACGTAACTGTTGCTGTTCCATCGTCCATCCTCGATCTAAAACAGTACTTGTAAATCATATGTTGAAGGGTGAATAGTGTTTTTTTGTGTTTGCAGGGTAGGAGAAATTTTTTAGCAAAAAGTGAAAGGAAGTATTGGTACCCGTAAGTTGGAATAGGTTGAGGACAATGGTCGATGCACCTTGGTACTGGGGACTCTTCAATAGTTTTAAGAGGACATTGAGAGCATTTTTTGTAGTACCATGGCCTTGTACGATCAATGGATTGGATTGTAGCCTCATTAGTGAACCTGACATACTATTGTGTAATATAGTTGTTACCAAAAGTGTTTATTGCAGAAATTAATTATAATGTAGGTATGTATCTATATGTATATATTTTTTTTGTTATTTACCATGTATGACTGTGTATTTATGTCAACCAATGTTTTCAATGGCACGCGATTCCTATTCCTTTCTTGCTCCAGATCTTCAAACCTTTGTGTCTCAATTGTTAGTGCAGGAGGTAGATCAAGGATTGTGTTGTACCTGTATTGGCAATACTCGTTATGCAATACTGTGTATCGATACAAATTTTTTTTATACTGTAGTGTATATTTTTCTTACACATTGCGGATCTCTTGTGCTTCTGGGATGTTTGGATTCAGAAAATAGAGTGTCGCGGATGTTCCTAGAAGTTGGATTTCTGCACATAAGTGTGAATTAGGCTTAGACATTTATCTTTAGACATTTAAGTGATCTGTTTTTAGATACCGGATATAGAAAGTGTAACAACAGTATTTACCGTTAAATCTGTTTGACACTCTGCAGGACGCAATGGCAATGATCACTGGTTTTAGAAGTGTTTTATATTCGTCTTCATCAAACTCCATTGCCATTTCATTCCACATCTTAAATTTGACTGTCTTGCCACTGTTATGCACATGGTAAATGATTATGGGATGAAAAAAATAAGAAATATGTTAGTTTATATTTATTTTATTCGTATTTTGAAACTTACTCTAAGTTCTGTACGTCTAAGACTCTCCATCGTGTGACATTTGATGTTGTGCTTCCTGCGTGTCTGACGCTGTCTACTCGTTGAATCGTTCCGATGTAATCTAATGGCAAAACATGTAGGAATTGTTATTTCTGAAAGAAAAGAGATCTGCTAACAATGGGAATGTATAAGCGTGTATGCCTGTGAGTATGGCTGTGCTAACATCTGCTCTTTTTGGAAGCTCATTGTGTGCAGCAAACTCAAAGTAATATTCTGGGAAGTCATCAGCCGGAATTATACCGAAAGTAGTTGCATGTCCAAAGATGAGAGATGTTCTATGGCTGACAGCACGTTGCCATGTCCTTGCTGGCTCACAGCTGAATCCTGCAATTCTGTATGCCATATTTTCCTGCACCTTTCTTTCGAAATACTGTATGTCCTTTGCAGCCATGTTTGCTTGTATAGCATTACCCTGATTGATATTTTAGTCTTTTTTAAGTCAGTGACCAATGTTTTTTTATAAAGTTGTGAAATTAGGTTGTGAAAAATGTTTTGTTACATACCTGTTTATCAAGAAGTATGCAACAGACACCTGTAGGATCAGTTTTTTTAGGGTTCCTGGCAATCCATTTTCGATAAACTTTTACTTCAATCACTTTGTTTGAGTCTGTAGGTCTTATGTCTGGTACATTCACTGGCTCTGGTGCGGGCATTATCATTTTTCCTTTGTCGTCTGGGGTCTTGGATAGCTGACTTGAACCTTCCATGTTGGGGAAAATCAAATTGTCGTTGCCTGTTTAGGTAGAAAAAATGAATCAATGCAATATTAGTACATATGTTAGAGTAAACGTTTATCATTATGGGTAGTTACTATCTATTTGAAACAGCAATTGTTACAAAAATAGGGAATAAAAATTTGATTACTAAATAATAGTAGCAAAGAGAGTGTGTTTACTCTTATATGATAGTGGTTAGGTATATATGTTTGATATACATAATTGGGTATCTACGACGTTAAGCATATTGGATATGAATAAAGGCATTGTAGTAAAGACAGTATAATTCATCTATTTTCTATCCCTATATAATAAGTGATGAGAATAAAAGATTGATAAACCTGGTTTGGCAGAATCTGTGACAAAAAATCTTTATACACAATATTTTTTGTATAATTTGGGTTTTGGTTTGGCTGTTGGTGGATGAGTATCTTTAACCCTTCGGCAGTTGTTGCACGTGAGAGAGCAACGTATAATTGACCATGGCCAAAAACGGGTTCTGGAAGGTAAACTCCAATCTTGTTGAGTGAATGCCCTTGGCTTTTGTTGATGGTCATTGCGTAACATAGTTTTAAAGGAAATTGCTTTCTTTTGAAGATAAAGGGCATCTGCTCTTCTTTGTTAATTAACAGAATCCGTGGGATAAAAACTTTTTCGGAGATACGTGTCCCTGTGATAATTTTTGCTTCGATGACTTTATTCAACAATTGAGTGACTATGAGTCTTGTTCCATTGCATAATCCTCCTGATAAATTTAAATTACGCAAAAGTATGACTGGTGTTCCAACTTTTAGTTCCAATTTATGCTGCGGAAAACCTCCAAATGATAGGCTGTTTAGATATTCAATAGGATATAGAAGCTCTGCTTCTCCACCATCGTTGCCTTTGGGTAATGCTTCATCAGAGCTGAGATAAGTTCTAAGTTCGCCTTCAAGCATCTCTAACACTTGTGCATTTATGAGATCTGCCGTTTCGTTTTTAGGACAGACAATTGCTCTATCTTGTAAGGCTTTAGCTGTTGGGTTTTGCAATGTTTGATTATCGTATATAAAATCTATCAATTCTAATCTTGAATTGTCAGATTATGGTATGCAAAACCTATCTGGAATGTGTACCCATGCAGTATTTTCGTTGTCGTCATCATCTGGTATGCCTATGTTGCCGTCTCCAATTGCAAGTAGCCATTTTGAAAAGCGGTTTATACTGTCTTTTTCTTCTTCAAGTAGTCCTTCTTTTAGTAACCGCATGTTTTCATGAAGGCTAAATACCTTGAAGTATTTCCAGAGATATGATTGCGCGATTGAAGAGGAAATAATTTCATTTTTCGATGCCTTTTTCTTAACCGGAAGTGTTTGTCTAAAGTCACCACCTAACATCACGGTTTTGCCTCCGAACAAACAGCTTGGTGCATCAAGAATATCTCTAAGGCTGCGATCCAATGTTTCAAAGCACTTCCGATCATTCATTGGGGATTCATCCCATATTATTAGATCTGTTTCCTTCAATAAAGTTGCCAATTGACTACCTTTTTTCACGCTACAGATTGATTCATCAGTTAGATCCAAAGGTATCTTGAATCTTGAGTTTGCAGTACGCCCACCTGGTAAAAGTAGTGATGCGATACCTGAGGACGCCACCGCTAATACTATCTTGCCTTCAGAACGTATTGTACATATTATACTTTCCCACAGGAATGTCTTTCCTGTGCCTCCGTGGCCATATACAAAGATAAGTTGTTGCTTGTTCTCTGTTACTGCACCAGAACCAAATCAAAAATTATCTTCTGGTCGTTGTTTAACTTTGGTATGAGCAACTCTGTCTCTCTCCGTAGCATTTCTCGGTCGTAGTTTCTTTCTTCCATTAGAAGCCGGTTTTTTAATGCCTTAAGCAAATGCTTGGGTGGTAAAGTAAGCCCAAATTCTGGTAACGATTTCGAGTAGGTGTTTAAGATTGCCTCAATTTCGCACAAAACGTAGGCTTCTAGGTCTGTATCATTTCTTTGGATGACCGGAATCCCGAGCGTTTTTAAAAGTATGGTCGGGACATCATCAGACATGTGTTTCCAAAAGGTTTGCCATAAGTTTTTGGGATTAGATACATCGCAAAAAATGAGAATATGCACGAATAAAGCCCTTAGTTGTGAAGCAGTTGCGTGGAAAGCAGCCTCTTCTAATGCTATTTTCCATTTGTTATCGTCGGCAAGCAAACCCATTGCTTCACATGCTGCCCTATATGTTGGGTATATTGTGTTGTTGACTTTTCGTATGTCTTTAAAGGATTTGCAACCTTTTTGGTGGCATAACAGCATTCTTTCATAAAATAAGTCTCCTAGGCTTGGGTGTATGTAGGTTAGTCTTCCAATTTCTGGTTTATTCATATTTCGGCGCCTTTGCCAATAGTTGCCTCCACTATACCATACGAATTCTCCTGGGAAATCTAGATATGTGAGGTGTCTACCATCTTCCCATTTGGCATTATAGTTTAACCACTCTGTGAGTGTTATCTTCTTGTTGCAAGGGTTGGAAATTATTGAATTAAAGCTATCGTTGGCTCTGAAAGTAACGCGCTGCTTGTTTTCAAGATGCACCGCAAGAATCTGAATAGATGGGTCTCTACTGTGTATGTCAAAACCGAATATCCTCCAGCTTTCCTCATGTGGTCCGATGAATCTTGACTCTTGGAAGTTCTTGATTTCGTCAACTCGTATGCGTTGGTGTTGTGTGTTAGAAGATGATGCTTCACCAGCTTTCGTTATGTTGAGAACGACGCGATCAGTACCTTTTGAAATATACTTGAATAGATATTTAATCAACATTGACCATCCACAATATTCAACATTGATGTGTGCGTAATACCTCATACATAGCATTTTGTTGTACGGGACTACGTACGCATTATCAAGCTGAATGTTATTTTTCTTGGTTGTTATGCCTATGTCGCGCCTTCTATAGTGTACATATCCATCTCTGTCTATGTACGTCTTGTCACAATATTTTTTCGGGAATTTCTTGTTACAACTGTTGACGCCCTGCATACATGGAGCATTCTTGTTGGCTTCTCCACATGGGCCATGAATCATAAACTCTGAAATTACTCTATAACCTTCTGGATCTTGTGTGGGGTCTGGTAATTCTGCCGAAATGTATGCGTCGACTTCTTCGTCATTCCGTATTTTTGTTTCCTCTGATATCCAAATTAATGTATGGCAGTGTGGAAGCCCCCGTTTTTGAAACTCGATTGTATATAATACTGTGGCATAAAGATTAGGAATAATGTTACTAATTTGGTTGGGGTTTAAGTTGTATAAAAAAAATAGAGCTTGCTTTAAATTGTATAAAAAAATAGAGCTTCCTTTTTTTTATGTATAAGAAATTTGCAGATACAATAAGGTAATTTCAGCGAATACCTGACGTGACTCTGCCTAGGGTTCTTGTATTTCTCAGAAACTTTATGAAATCTTGCACTTTCTTTTCAAATACGCGGACCACAACGTCAGCTCTATCTGCAGCAGTAAGTTCTGGGTAGTCTTCCATATATTCTGTAATTTCAGGCCATTTTACGTTGCACGTGAATGTAACAAAGAATGCTGGGTTTCCATGGATGCGACAAATTGCCAGTGCATCTAGGTAATGGCTATACATGTATCGCGGACCACCTGTAAAAGACGCTGGTAGTATAATTCTTGAGCCCACATCGTGCCCATCACGGTCTCCTCTCATAATTGCGTCATAAAGGCCTGACAGATATTCATTTCTAAAGTCATTTTGCTTCTCACGAATGAAATCAAGTCGGCTCTGTTCGATTGCACAATAGGCTGTGACAACATATTGCTGGAAGAGTCGTCCTGCTCTTGGCAGTAAACTAAAGCGATTTACATGATCATGTATCTGGTATGCGTAATACATTTTCATTGTGATTTTCTTTTGTTTGCGGGAGCTGTGTTGTTGAAGCTTTAGCGGCATATCTTTTTCATACCCTTGTTCACCATAGACGAATATCAATGGAAATTGAAGAGACATATAACATGGATGTAGCTTGTTGACCCTTTGAGCTGTGCGCGAGTGTTCTTGAATAATAATATCAAAGTCAGCTGATCCTTCTTGACTTTCTTCATACACTATTGCGCCAACTGTTTCTGCCGTAGGCAGTTCATACCGACGGGTCCCTACCACACTATACAGCTTTACTTTGAATTCTGGTATTGTTGTGTCTAAGATTTTGTCTCTTGCTGTGCGAAACAATTGTACCAGTGCGTTATGGTTATCCAGTAACTTCATTAACCCTTCTACGATGTCCCTTTTGAGTCCACTTTTTTCTTCACCTCCAAAGTGAAACATGCGGTTATCAACTTCGTTGTCAGTATCATATATGTATAGTTGCAGAAAACATGGTCTTTCCCTTTCTTGTGGACAAAGTGACCCAATATTATGGTATATTTGACCTGAAATGCGAAACACGTAAGGCCCTGCTCCTTTGTTAATTGAGTCGTCTACCTGTGCTCCAAAAGAAGTCATGCTGAACATTTGGTTGTACGCTCTTATGTTTTCCATGAAGTGGCGGTCTTTGTATAGCTGTTTGATGTATTCTGGGTATTTTTCTTGTTGTTTTATGACCACGGAGCCACCTAAGAAGCATTTATGGTACTGATGTAGCGTACTTTTATATGGGTGTGCTAATCTTTCCTCATACCAAAATCTGGCACCACAGTGTTCACAAATCTGATCACATTTTCCAAACTGTATATATTCCAAATGGGGTCCTGCAAAGTTTTAGAATACAGCTAAGAAATCATTGAAATAAATGAATGACTTTGTTTGAATAAATAGATTTAAAAAATGATACAAACCTCTGTTTTTGTTGCGTGTTAAATACTGGTTTTTGTTTTCACCTATTGACATGCTAGTTTGCTCTGTGTTGATAATGCTCGCTGCATTGCCAAAAAAATTGTAACAGTTAAGGATAAAGCAAATTTGTATAGATGTTTTAAAGAAGGTATAATTCGAAACAGAAAGGTCATGTAACTGACCTTTGGATTTCATATGTCTCTGAACATCATATTTGATCGGATTTTCTGCAACACTGCTAGGTAATGGCCAACTGTGTATGGCTGTAAATTGCAAATGTTACAATTGCAATTCGAAAATTCGCACACTTGTAGTAATGATAAGTACTGATACAGAGAGATTCAATAACTTTTAACTATGGTATTTGGTATATTCGTTGTGTAACATTTGTTAGTGTCAAACGTGTTCTGTACTCCATTTTCTGAGTATGTCATAGGAATTAACAATAGGTATAGTACTTACTATCTTGTTGCCGACACATTGTCTTGTTATTGTATGGCGTATCCATGTAGCAGTTTCTGTTTTGGATACTGGTACCTGTAACTCAAAGTTAGGCATTTTGTGAGTATATACATTCTATTGTAACTAATAGGTAATACGTAATGTGAGAATAAGTCAGCAATAAATATTTTGCCACTTCTGTTTCTTACTTACTTTGGTTAATGCTGTCAGATTTATTAACGCTTATTGTAGGATGTAAAGAATCCGACGGTATGTTACAATCTATTTCAGTACATGGAGAATAAAAAATTCCTGCAAAGAATGCATTTATAAAGCAAGGTGGTTAGTTGTGGCTAAACTGTAAGTTTCATCTGTTAGGATAGACAGATATGTTCATTTTCACCTGTTGACATGGTAGTCTCGTATGTGTTGATACTGCTCGCTGCATCATAAAAAAAATTGTAACAGTTAAGGATAAGGCAAAATTGTATAGATGTTTTAAATTTGTCTATATATTCGATGTACCACTTACCTTTAGAACATTTGTATGTGTCATTATAGTCATGAGAAGGTAATTGTTGGTTGCTATTGTTGTTTTTCCTTTGGCTGTAACATTTGCGAGCAACATGTTTACGTGTACATTAGAAGATAGCCCGTTAAAGGTATAATTTGAAACAGAAAGGTAATTAAAAATAGGGATAGTACTTACTTTCTTGTTGCCGACACATTGTCTTGTTATTGTATGGCGTATGCATGTAGCAGTTTTTGTTTTGGATACTGGTACCTGTAACACAAAGTTAAGCATTTTCTGAGTATGCACATTCTATTGTAACTAATAGGTAATACAAAATGTGACAATAAGTCGGCAATAAATATTTTGCAACATCTGTTTCTGACTTACTTTGGTTAATGTTATCAGATTTATTAACGGTTATTGACCGATGTAAGGAATTCGACGGTATGTTGCAGTCCGTTTCAATACATGGAGAACCCAAAATTTCTGCAAACAATGGATTTATAAAGTAAGGTGGTTAGTTATGGCTAAACTGTATGTTTCATCTGTTAAGATAGAGAAATATGTTGAAATATGGGTACTTACGCATCTTGTAGGATCGTTATTTTATTGTGTTAGATGATTCGGGTGGTCTTGGGAGATCAAAATACATGTTTTCCATTTTAGAGAGAGAAAGTAGAGAGAGAGGGTGTTCTTGCTAGAGGTTTACACAAAGGAAAGATTAGATTAAAATGAAGCACCACCCCTTCCATGGATGGAAGGGGTATTTATAGTTACAAGAAATACGACCTCCTATCGGCCTGTGGATCAGGCATACAGTGGGTAAAGACCCGTCCTTCCTCCACGGTGTTGCACTACGCTAAACTAAACTAATAACTAACTAATAAACTGATAAATAACGTAACTAAAGACAAGTCTACGAGCTAACTTAAGCTAGATAACATTTGGGGTGACCGACTCTTCACTATGGAATTTTCTAATTCCTAACAATCTCCCCCTAAGGGAGGTCACCCCATGTTTTACATTTTGCATCCTAGCATTCTTTCTTTGTCATTGTTCTTGAGCTTGTAGACTTGAATTCTTCACTTCCGCAATCTTTGTGCTTTTGTAGCGATTCTTCAAAGTCCGCATTAATTTGTACTTTCAGTGGAGGCCTTTAACTGATCCACGTCTTTGATGATCTTCGAGCTTTCATTGAGATCATCAGCCATAGTAAATCTCTCTGGATCATCCATAGTTGTGTTGCCTTCATGTGATGTTGTGACTTTTGGACCGACATGCTCACACTTTTGAATCATGACATCTTTCCATCAGAGTAGCGGAAGCTTTACTGGTTCATGATATTTGCAGCAGCGAAGCAGAAACATAGTATGAAATATCAGAGCCAGGTTATGTAGATATGCACCAGTCATGATTTCTTCAAATTAAGTGAGGATGCTGTGAGCATGCGGCTTTGGATTGACTTCTCAATTCTGATCAGCTGCAACCGTCCAAATGTACCTGCAAACAACAGTTAGCAATAAAACACACGAAAGTGTCTTTGATCACTTTCGTTGAATTGAGGTACACGGCCCACGGTTCCCCGTTGATCAGTACAAGTACTGCCTGTGATCAGGTAGGATTCCTAAGAATCTCCTTGACAGGGTTTCGCAGCTGTTCTAGCTGTTCTCAAACCGGAACGTCTCAAAGAAGACAACACGGAGTGAGTGAACCAGCGAATTGAGATTCACTGATTGATAAAAAAATTGATTTGAAAAACAATCGCGTATTGCTTAGAATAAAGAGTTTTGCAATACGACGAAGGTTTTATGAGAAAGATCAATTTTCAATCAAAACACTTTTTGTATTTGAAAATAGTACACAATCGACGTGCTAGTGAAAAGAAGAGATTCGCACATCGACCGGTTTTTCTAAAAGTATTTTTCAATCAGAGATACTTTTGAATTTTGAAAACATAAGTACACATTCGACGTGCTAGAGAAAAGAAGATTTGCACATCGAACGGTTTTTCCAAAAGTATTCGTCAATTCCATTCC
This sequence comes from Chrysanthemum seticuspe, assembly GCA_019973895.1. NCBI lineage: Eukaryota > Viridiplantae > Streptophyta > Magnoliopsida > Asterales > Asteraceae > Chrysanthemum > Chrysanthemum seticuspe. The sequence continues at coordinate 325,939,883 of BPTQ01000008.1, read as the reverse complement.
TGGACCAAGGTTGATTCAAGACTGAATCGCCCCATTGTTTCTATCCAGTTGTCACAAGTTTGATCTTACGAGAAGATCTCACATGTCACCCACCAAGAGCTTGTTTGATGTTGGCTCTAGAAGGATTTCCATCTTCATCGTGAATATTTTCATATCACTCGGATGTTCTGGCAATACCACAAGGATAATGCGTAGGACTCTTAATATGTACTTACTTTCCACATTGTGTGAAACAGCAAGTCTTCAATAATTTAGTGTCCTAATAAAATATTGTGGATGATCTCTTGGATCTAGACTCAATAGTGCTCATTTGGTTCCTGTGCCGGAGACTAGGGAGAGGGTCTCCTTCTTCAATATCAACAATCTCTAAGAGAAAGTCGATAGATAATGTCGGTTCCCCGTGAGAATGAAACAAGCCCTTTTAAGAGGAACTTGAGTAGTTTGGGAAGTTTAGTGCAGTGCGTCACTGGGTCCATGACGTCTTGTCTTCAATACCGGCGTTACCTTAGTAACCACCAGTAGCATATGTATTGAACCCGGTTACTGCCCTAAGGTTGAATTGATGGAGGGCTATTTCTTTTCACCCTTTTTCACATTCAGTTATTTTTCATTCTTCAACCCCTTCAGTGCTTACCGAGACTTCATAACTAGAACCTTGTTGGGTTTATTCCAGTACTAGCTCTGTCTCAGTCCGCACTCTTCCCAATTTCTCATTTTTCTCCTTTTTTCAATATACCTAAGGACTCTACACTATCTAGTGGATTGTCCCTGGGTAGATCCCTCCGGTTCTGGCGGATCGTGGGAACTAATACCTAACCTAACCATCCTTATAACACCATGCATAAAGTAAATTGGTCGGTCTTTTGGTACAGTTCATTCTTCCTTAAAACCAATTGAAAAATCATTTGGAAAAACAATCAAGGTACTTGTGATACGAGATCAAAGCATTTTGTACCTTAATAGTTTTGATCATTTAGAAAACCTCCCCCTCAACATGTGCGTATGATTTAGAAATTGTTTAGCACAAGGAGGCAAGAGGACTTTGAAATATTTTCTTTGATCACAATTTTCATACGAAAAAGCCATTTGATTTTCTTGGTAAAATTCTCCCCCTCAATATGTGCATAGGATATTTTAAAACATTTTATCACATAGAGGCAAGAGTTCTTTTGAAGCACATCCACGATCACACAAACCATTAAGAAACCATATAAAAACTCAATCAAGGTACTTTATAAATCACTTTAAAAAGCTTTCGTACCTCGATAGTTTATTTGCTCCCCCTCAATATGTGCTTCAAGATTCGGAAGCGTTTAGCACATATGAGCAAGCAGCGTGCACAATTAAATCAAAACGATCACCTTTTATCAAATTTCATTATTAAATCACAAATTCTCCCCCGATCAAAAATATCAAACCCTTTGAGATTTTGGATCCCAAGTGATTTAATACGGTTTAGAAAACATGGGAGAATATGTGGCCTGGTTTAAACACTCATCATGTTTTTGGATAAATCCTCCTCCTCATCATGTGCATTGAGTATGAAGTCGTTTGGCACATGGAGGCAGGAGTGCCTTTAAAGGACTAAAATCAATTCCATTAAAACAGATTTGAGATTTAAATCACGATCTCTCCCATAATCAAAAATTTCAAACCTCTTGAGATTTGTGATCCCAATTGATTTAAATTATTTAGAAAATTTTAGGGGAAAGATGTGGCAAGATTTAATTTTTGAAATTGACTGAGATGAGGACCAATTTAAGACATTAAAGATTGTTAGTGTCAGGTATGATAGTTTTTAAGAGATCTTTTAGTAAAATAAAACAATTTCACAATCAAACAAGAACAGAAAAAATTTCATTTTGAAAGACCTTGATTCTAAAGAAAAGATCATACCATGACATAACATTAAATCTTTAGATCACCACTTATATTGTACAAAGCGGAACTTTTTTGAAGGAATATCGTTTGAAAATATTTTATTTTAAATCACTCTCCCCCTCAATCCATGACAGAAGTCAATAATTGAGTGACTTAGGTTTTGATAAAAAGAAGTCCGGTGATTTTCAAAATTTAGTCCAATATTTTTCATAACAATATTTTTCCATTTTTTTTCAAAACAATTTAATCAAATTATTTTTCAAAGTTTTAAAAAAAATGGTATAATCACGATTATCCTGCACAAAGATATGTTAGGTGGTCGAGAAGCTTCTGTTGTTGCTGTAGGGCTTGGAAGAAAAACCATCTGCTGATGCAGTGAGACTTCTTTTTACGTTGCATTTTGAATGCCAACTGAGGTCAAATTAAGCTCCGTTTCTTCAATCACTTAGAAGAAAACCATCTGCTGATGCAGTGAGACCTCTTACGTTGCATTTATGCCAACTCTCCATAGAAGTCCAGTTAAGCTCCGTTTCTTCATTTGTCAACCCAAGATATCGTTACCCTTTCCTTGCGGCATCCAATCATGTTCATTTGTGGGATCCGGATCGGGAACATTCTTATATACCAATATACCTGCATATGTTAGTGAACACACATACAAATATATGGTGGTCGACATCACCCAAACAGCAATCGACTAATAAAAGTCAATCCAACATATCAATCATATCATAAAAGGTATGGGAATAATGTGTTTATCAAACTCTAATCATCTAATCCTAACAATCTTATCCTAGGCACCTAGTCCTTCAACGTAGGTTAACATCATTTTTCAGTTTAAGCATTTAGGATAATTAAGAAAGCCCGTTAGATGATATAGATTTGAAAACATTCTCCCCCTCAATCAATGACTCATTTTTCTGAAAAGTTTTAAAAGCGCAGAAGTCATTGATTGAGTTTGCAAATTAATACGAAAACTCTGATAGATTGATTTAATAGCAACTCATTTACCACCATTAAGTTAAAACAAATATTTTTCTGAAGAATTTTAGATGGAAAAATATTTGAGTAGGAACAGCAGTCCTTCGACATACTTTCCTCATTATGTTTTAGGATAAGTGCCCGAAATATTTGAAAATTAGTTTAGCGTAGCACTTTCCTTTCTTGAAAAACGGGTTGCTATTAGAAATAATAGCAAGCCATAGTTTAAGCACGGGTCACAGTCTGAAGTAACTGCAAGCCATATTTTGAAGCGCGGGTTACAGTCTGAAATAACTATAAGCCATATTAAGAGACATGTTTTGAAAAAGAATATTTACACCTCCTGCTCGAACTTCATCTATGGTCCCGTGCCATTATTGAATGACATTTCTAAGACCGTAGATGTTATCGATACCAGAAGACATGTCTTGAGAAAAACATATTTTTGGTATTTTTGAGATTTTCTGATTTTTATGGTTTTTGAAGGTTTTATAATTTTCTATTTTCTTTTTGTTGGTTTTATATTTTTCTATTTTCTTTTTGTTTTTCGAATAAATATTTACAAGGATAGAATAGATGATATAGTTAAAGAAGATGATGATACGAGTACCGAGATAAGGATATCGAGCAGCCCCGTTGTAGAAGATAGAAGTCATCATCCCTTAAACATTCACCACCAAAGCTTCCAGGGCTCCAGAATAGAAGATAGAACATGAGCCTTTGAGAAAGAGAGACTTTGGCAGCTTCCCCCCAAACCGAAAATCCATAAGATGAGCAGATTCGAAGCTCTATTTCAAGCTTGCCTTAGCCAGGTGCACAGATAAGCACACCACTATCATAAAATCCGCTGCTCCATTTAAGAACGATAATCAAGGATCTCCATTCGGGGTTATATCATCAAGAAGAATAGCAACGTATCATCCCACACATAAATAATCTTCTCAAATTTCATAACCACTGAATTCTGACGCAATCCATTCCAAAAAGGTGTCAAGAGAACAATTCCCCCAAGTAGTTTAGTTGATGCAGTCAGTCTCTTTGTATAATGCTCAAGAACTCTCCCGAATACACATCATGAGGGGAATGAAAACACCTCCCCATGTTCACATTTTTCTTCCCTGATGATCGTGTATGAAGCTCAAGAACCCGAAGTACACCAATATCAAAGAACTCTCCCGAATACACATCATGAGGGTAATGAAGAACACCTCCCCTATGTTCACATCTTTCGTCCCTGATGAATGTGTATAAAGCCCAAGAATCCAAAGTACACACATTCCCAACGAGAGAATAACTGATAACACCTCCCTCATGTTACACATTTATCTCCCCTGAATATGTCGTACTTGTGTACCTCTTTTATCTTCAGAAACTTTCTCTAACATCTCTTCCCCCACATAGTTGGAATAAGAACACTAAACGCCTTGATGAGTAAAACCTTGAGTTTCTCTGCGGTCATGAAATTTGTTTTCCCGGAATATCTTCAATCACTTAGAAGAGTTAGGTTCATCAAGTTTACTCGCCATGAGTCAAACCTTGAGTTTCTCTGCGGTAATAACATTTGTCTTCCCGGGATATCTTCAATCACTTAGAAGAATTAAGCTCATCAAGATTACTCGCGTTTAGATGCGTGTCTCCTTTCCCCTTGCTGGTTTTGATGCTTCAGAATCAGCAACTCATTGAAGGCCCGTATACTAGAAATTTGTTGAGAAGAACTCTTGAATTCTTTGTGAGAATCAACTTGCTGAAGACTCTCTCTGACTATTTATATCAACCCTTCTGTAGACAATTTGAAGTGACCACTGAAGAAGAAAACCCGCTATACCATACTTGAAAATGAAGTCAACTTCCCCACATTTGTATCTTAAGCTTGCACCTAATGATGGAAGAACGGTGTCGAGAATTTATGCTTCAAGCAAATCTCTAAGTACTCACTACCCAAACAAGGTATGAGACATTAACACCTCTTGCGTTTATCCACACCGTCATATGCGTGTGACACTGAGTAAAACAAAGTAACTCCTAATAGTGATAGTTAACCAGGTCTTCAACCATCCACCTCGACTGCTGGTAACTAGATAAGCCAAGTCTTCAACTCAAATTCTTAAGCCCGAGCAAGTTATCAAATAAGAACACGCCTTTGTGAAAGTCAACTTCAATCTCAAATAAGTGATAAATGATTAACTCCGAAGTAATCACCTTGTGTCAAATGTCCAACAATAGTCAATATCAACGTCTCGAGTAGTCACTGCTAAAGAATATGAGCACGTCTAATTGGGAATTGAATCTGACTTATAACTTTCTCCCAATTAGTGCTCTCCCCTAAACCGACAATCTGTTTGATAAATGCCCAAATTAAGAAGAAGTCTTTAGATCGATAAATGCAACTCGTCTTTAGTCTTCTAACATGTAGCAGAAAATGTAGAACAGACTGTAGACTCGACCTTCTTCAAGATTGTGCAGTTGGGGAATAGATAGTTAACATCTTCAACTCACACCAAAAAAGCATCCCACCAAAAAGCATCCCAATTAACTTACATCTTGCAAATCCCCTTAACTAAAATCTCTCCCAATCAAACAAGAACAGAAAGATGTTCATCAAGGAAATCAGCAATTAGGCCGCAACGAACACACAAGATGCTAACACCAAACTACCAATCACATCAAACAAGAACAGAGAGATTGTTCGGAATCATCATGTTGATGTATACGTGAAGCATTAACTGGAAGCACTTTGTCGATAAACTCATCAATCCGAGTGAAGATGTCAACCAACGGCTCTTAGAAGAGAAAGACTCCATGTGAAGATAACCCGATAAGAAGAAGCTTGGTTCTTACATGAGTTTAGAGCTGTATGACCATTTATATTCTCTAATATCAATCAACAATGCAAAAAATTCACACTTCTTCTCCCCCCCAAGAATTGCATACGGAGATGCCATTCTTGATTAAATAAGTGAAATCATCCAAATGTAGTCTATTCACACTTCTCCCCCGCAAAATTAGCACATGATGTCGCCATCGTCATTATAGTTGAGCAAGTGGAATCAGAAAACAATCAACTGTAGCCCGGTTCACTTGATAATTGAAAGCACATGGAAAAAGCATGAAGCATGTTGATGAGAATGGTCATAATTGAGAAGATTTCTCTTCTTCAGAAGATAAAGCGCACTGACACGTACACTTTTCTTTTCTTTGGAGTACGAGGCCTGAACTGATGTGAACAGACGTCATAAGAAGATTTCTCTTCTTCAGAAGATAATGCGCACTGAAACGTACACATTTCTTTTCTTTGGAGTACGAGGCCTGAACTGATGTGAACAGACGTCATAATCTCTCTCTTTTCAAATCTCTTAGCAAAACATGTAATCGTCCCATTATCATTCAGTAGGCTTTTTGACGTGACAGCTGATGGAGATAACCCAATATGATGAATTTGACCCTAAAGTAAACTAACCCGAACTCGTGACTTAAACTTGCACATGTGTAACAAAGAGCGGTGCCGAGAAATCATGCTCCATTGAATCTCTAAGTACTCTATACTCTTCAACCAACCAACCATCAAGTAATAGACGTACATCACCTCTTGAAAATCCACAATTGAATGTGACACTGAGCACTACAACGTAACTCCTTAAAGTGATAGTTATTTTGAGGTGGTATGAGCCCAATTCCCCCAAGTGGTAAAAGAACAGGTAAAAGACACCCAACAATAACTAGATTTCCAAGTCTTCGTTTATGATAGTAAGCTCGAACAAGGATCATGAAGAATCTTCATCCAACCATCCCCGATACCTTCAGATACTAAGTACACTCGCCCGTGATAATTCACTTCAACCTCAAATAAATAATATTGAATTAACGCCGTTGTCACATCCTCTGGTTAACTGCTCAAATCTAGCCTTCTTTGACATTTAAACGAACTCTGATAATGGTTTCATCCCGACCATGGTCGACAGTACATAACCCCGTAAAACCATGTAATAACAAAACTGCCATGACGAATATCCAAACACACATCCAATTTATGAAGTACACCCTTTTATCCTTTCTTCGAAACAGAAACTGTAGCATCAGCATCAAGTAAGATCCAAAATTACACTTTCTCTTCTCCAAGATGGTTCCATCATCACGGGATTTTACAATTCTATAGTTTAAACCGAGAAATAGTTTCTTTCGCGGGATTTTACAAAACTAAGAATAAACCGTAAGATAGATCCGGAAATGCACTTTACAATGATCAGGATGTTTCCATTGTTACGGGATTTTACAATTCTATGATTTAAACCGAGAAATAGGTTCTTTCGCGGGATTTTACAAAATCAAGACAAAACCGTAAACAATGTCAGCTTGAACGTGTTATGACAACTTTGGTTTCGGTGAATATCTGTTTTAGGGGAACATGCAGCGGTTCATCAACGGTTCAAACACCAACATCAATAACATCATCAACCATCCAAAAAAAACTTTGGTAAACACATCCTTCACGCTTCTGTCGGCTGTTGTAGTGTCCACATTGAGAAGTAAACCCGATATGCCAAACTTGATCATGAAGTGAAAATCCCCTGATTTGTTACTTAAACTTGTACTAATCCTTGTGAAGAAGAAACGGTGTACCCAATGTACAAAACCTCTTGACATATCCTCAACTGTGTGAGACACCGAAGTGATAGTTACGTTGTGGGTAAACTGAGAAAGAATCACAACCGTACCTAAATAGCCAAGTCTTTATCACACTCTATAAATGCCCAAACAAGTCATCTTCGCAGAAGGGTAGAAAGAAAGAAGACGAAATAAGTAAACGCGCCCGGAAAACCTCACTTCAAATCCAAATAAGAAATACCGTCCAAGCAACCCCGTAGTCAACATGTTCAATAGACAATTTCAAGCCGAGACATAATGCCCTTTGAGAAAATGCATAGACCAAAGTATTAGGCCTCATAACACATCAACTCATATCAACCCATCTCACAATCAAAACTCATTAACACAAATTTCGACATCAAAACTCATCATCAATGATCCAATATAGAGAAGCCCATCAGTCCTTCAATCAAGAACATCACATAAAATAACAAGCCCGGTCCAAATAATCATTCAACCCGATCTGGTCAATGTAAATTCTTGCAATTATCATCTCATACATTTCGATATCATTGACATATAACAAATCACAAAGAATTTGACCCGACCTTAAGTCCAATTAAAACGTGTGAACCGACACTTCACTACCAAATCAATAATACCATACAAAAGAGACCCGTAGTCATTTTTCATCAAATTACCGCGCAAGCCGTGGATTAGTATCCTTCCGTGAAAATTTTCATACCAAATACCTTACTTAATCGAGTAATGTCAAAGATGTGTATCCAATGTATTTAAATCCAAAGGAAATAAAACATTCGGATATCAATTAACATCCATCCAATATTCGTGTACATCACAATACCCAAATCCCATGTTTCACGTCAGCCCAAATGCTCAAGAGAAGTACTCGGCCCAAATAGAAAGTGACTGATCCACGTTTAAACTTACACCCATTCACACAATCACACAAACCCTAAGTATTTGGGGTATTTAACAGCAAAACTCACACATCCATACCCTAATCTCACACATATTAACTGTTCGCCTCTATCTCTTACCAAACCCTAAATCTGTCTATAAAAAATAACGCAGCCACCATTTGCCTCCCACTACTTTTTTCGACCTAGCCACAGGGATGGTTAAAGGTTATGTATTCGAGTGACAATCATTCGCCACAGAGATGGCTTGAAGTGGGTACAAGGCTTCGCGGTCATCAAAACAATCATGGGTAGGTAACTAATTTGATCCGTCATGTTTAAGATTTTCTGGATCGATGTTTAGACAAGAGAATAACGAATAATGTTATTGTTCATGTCTTTTGAATCGTAAAATACCACTGAAGTAAGAAACAAATGATGTAGATCATGTATCATTCATTTTTCATTCAATATTTCTTGAGCCATGATGTGCAAGAGTATTTATACGAAACGAAGTTGGCCTTAGATCAGATTTGTTTTAATCTTTAACTATCGAAACAAAGAAATGATTTGACATTGTTAATATCTTTTCTTTAACTTCGAAAATTATCACGAAAAATTAGATCTATGATGGTGAATATTCGTGTACAAGGACCTTGAGTCTGGATATATCTCGAATATCACACGAATCAAAACTGAGATCAATTAATTTCCTAGCATTAGAGTCGAGACTTTTGGATTGATTGTTGAGAATGTTGTTGTAGTGAGCTTGTAGAATGGCTGTGATATTGTTGATGTATGTTGTTTGTGAATGAGTCTTGAATGTTTCATGTGTTGAATAGGTTCAGATTCATGTGATGTTAGTGTACACCTGTAATTAGCAAACATACTTCCATCTCCCTTTTTAGTTGAATAAATCACATGGACCAATGAAGGTTGTGTAATAACCTGAGGTTGATTGAGTCTTTTGGTACATGGTTTCTGATGGTCGTGTTCAAGTCAAAATCTTCTTCTTCTTTCTTTCTGTCAAGTCGCCAGCCAAGTCGCTAGCCTAAGTCGTCACGACTAAGTCGCCACGACTAAGTCGCCACGACAGCAAGTGACTCAATATTCAACTCGCTATGTCTCAACTCGCTACATGATATAAGTATAAGTCGCTAACTTCAGTTTTTTTTTTTTTTTTTTTTTTTTCAAAAACAAGTTGCTAACTAGTAAAGACTAGTCGCTATCATCTTAAATCGCTAACTTTATTTAACTCATGATACTAAGTCGCTACCTTTCTTTTCTGTTAACAACTCGCTATAAAGAACCAACTTTAGACAACTCGCTAGCAAGAATGTTTGACCAGACCAAGTTTCCGACCATATTAATACCAAACCCAGAAAACTGCATAATAAAAATGCTTCCTTTTTACCCGTTTTGACCACAAACATGACCAGATGGTATTAGACAGGATTGGTAAAACAAAGTACACAAAAATGACCAGATGGTATTATACTTGTTTGGACAAAGTCATTTTGACACAACAAATGTAAAACACTGAATCGACAGGTGACTTGTGACCAATATGAGAATGCAAACATGTAAAAACTGTTATACCACATAAATTAACGGAAATACCAACTGAATCAAAACCATGTACCAGTTTTATACCACATAAAAACTGTAAAAACATGTACTATAAAAGTGACCAAAAACAGTTTTACACATGATTCAAAAACCACGACAAATCAAAACAACACAACAACCATGGCTCTGGTACCAATTGTAGGATCGTTATTTTATTGTGTTAGATGATTCGGGTGGTCTTGGGAGATCAAAATACATGTTTTCCATTTTAGAGAGAGAGGGTGTTCTTGCTAGAGGTTTACACAAAGGAAAGATTAGATTAAAATGAAGCACCACCCCTTCCATGGATGGAAGGGGTATTTATAGTTACAAGAAATACGACCTCCTATCGGCCTGTGGATCAGGCATACAGTGGGTAAAGACCCGTCCTTCCTCCACGGTGTTGCACTACGCTAAACTAAACTAATAACTAACTAATAAACTGATAAATAACGTAACTAACGACAAGTCTACGAGCTAACTTAAGCTAGATAACATTTGGGGTGACCGACTCTTCACTATGGAATTTTCTAATTCCTAACACATCTGTTTGCCCACTCGTGTGCTGTTGGTGCCTTCACATTCAGACTGATAATTTTTTGTTGTTAATTCTTGTACGGCATTTGTTGGTGGTGTTTTTTCGTTTGCAGACGTTGTAAAGTAGATAGAACTTTTCTTTTCATTTGGCATAAGAGGTCTCAAAAAAACTCCTTTCTTTTTCCTTGCTTCATAAGGGTTGTTTGTTTTTTCAGGTAGTTATCGTTTGTTTAATGTGTATGGTAATGGGCTTGCAGAATGAGGATGATTACGATAATGGGTATAAAGGTTTCTGAAATTGAGATTTTCTTGTTGGTGGGCATAACTCTCAAGATCAATGTCATTTGATACGTTGTTTGAATTGAAAGTTTGAGTAAGTGAATCATTAGAATGCTGTGTTACGTTTTTTTTTTTACTTTCTACGCTATTTTGCCTATAATTGTTACGCTTACATTTTCTTTTGATATTATCAGGTGGTAGAACACTAATTGCTTCTATATTATTACTAACGGCATTGACATTGCACACATCAGCATCAGTGGTTTCATTAAATTTAGCCTTATCGTCATATGATAACTATCTTTTGCCTTTCATTTTATTTGGCAAACAACAGATGGCTACACATTTAGGCATACAATTTATATAAACAAAGGTTTTAGTTAGTTCCATTTGTAAACAAATAAACACAGGGAAGTAAAGTGTAAAGATAAGGGATTCAGTTAGCTGCATATCTAAATAATAAAACATAGAATTTGTAAATTAGAACAACATATTTCTTCTTATACAGTATCTGCAATAACTTTGTACTTGAATATACTATTGTAATCACAGTTAGTTTATTACATCACGCATTCAATGTTTTGTAAATATACAGTAACAATGATACATGCAATTAAGACAAAAACCGATAATTGATGGTCATATTAAATTGAAGAATTGGTATACCTTACACGGGTGCAGTTGGTGGTTAAAGTGAGGTAAATACAGTCGATACTGTGTGAGATGAAAGGTATTCGTGAAGCTTCTTAGGTTTCCGTTTTATTTTTTTTGGGGCACATATTAGGCGGTGAAGAGGTAACGCGGGTAATTTTTTACCCGAAACGACAAATAAGGCCTTTTAGTAACCTTTGAAACGACAAAAAAAGAGAATATTCACTGTGCAGCCTCTCACATGCAATCGGGTCACGTTCGGGTTTACACTGCAGCAAACGGCGTCGTTTGGTACAAAGATTAAAAAAATTTATAATTATAATTAACTTTTTAAAAGATATTGAATTTCATTACATTTTATGAATAAAGACATAATTGTAATTTAATATTTTTTATTTTCAAAATTTTAAGTAAAATATTTTTTGTGGAGTATGAAATATGTGGGTTTCATATTCCCGACAAGGTTTTTCTACTTAACTATACCGTAAATATACAAACAAAGAGACACTAAACCTTTTATTTTCATTTAACGTCACATTCATATTAATTGTAGATTATATAACTTCACGTAAATTTGTTTATATAGAATAATTAACAACTCCTAAAGCTACGTTAACAGCTTTTTTCTGTTGGTTTAAGTCTCTGAAATGGATTTGTTGGCTTGATTTGATGCTGAAAATCTTTTGTCAACCTTTTTGGGAAATTCCTAATTCATGAAGAGTTTAAGTTACTTTCTTTATATAGTTTAATTTCTATATATATAATTTAGACTAAAATACACGGTTGGTCTCTAAACTTGTCAATCCACTTCGCGTTGGGACAAACCTGGGCCTTTTCATCGTTGGGGTCCCTATTTCAAGTTTCTTACTCGTTACTGGTCCTTTGACCATATTGCCGTTAGTCAAGGACGTAAGATGGCGTTAGATTTGTCTTTAGTCCAAAGACATAATTGTCAATTCCATATTTCAATAAAGCGTGTTCGATACACTTTTCTGTGGGTGCTACAGTAACTAGTGCCTAATAAAAGCAACTCATATTCATCACTCATCCCTAAAGTCTCCTCTCCAAAAAAAAATTGTTATCCTTAATTTTTTCGATCAAGTTGTAATAATGGTGTGTTGTGCATGTGGTAGGCGGGCGGTAGTTAAAACCTGCTAGAACAATGTAAACGCCGGCAGGCGTTACTATGCTTGTCCTGTTCAGGTTAGCTAGTCTTTATATGATAATGCTTGTATTTTTTTTAATTTAACATGTTATGTTTATAGTTTCATCTTGGAGTCAGCTTTTAAGTGTGTTCAAACGTTTGATTTCTGATTTTTTAGGGATCTAGGTGTCCCATCAATGGGTGGTTGGATCCACCACAGACGACTAGAGCAAGGGAGGTGTTCCTCTACTTGCAGAGGCACATCTACCGAAATGAGGCGGCATTACAAGAATGCCAAGAAGCCCTCATCGGCGAGACCATGGAGGCTGTAAACGCAATCGCCAGGGCCAATGAGCTAGAGGCTACTCAACAAGATACCCTAGCTGAACTCCTTTTTGAGAAGGAGAAACTATGCCGATTGAGGAACTTCTGTGTTTTCTCCTGGATACTCATCATTGTCGTCTGTATATGGTTTATCTAGTGGGTTTCCAATGTCGGTGGTTTTTTGCATTTTGAGTCGGTGGTACGGTCTCTGTAAGTAGACTTGTGGTGACGGTTGACTTGTGAAAAGTCATGTTTTGATGTACTTTGGTCCTTGTACAATATAAGTAGTTTTACTTTTATGCTTTAGTCCTTATGAGTGTTATGCCTTTAATACTTGCTCCTACCCCTTATAAATGATCAAACCCACATCAGTTGCCACACAAACATTATCCAATTCAAACCACACCTTAGTAAAATGATCAAACTCATAACACAGATACAAGTATCAAAGATGGATGAATGATCTGAGATGGATGAACAAACACCACTTTTGAGTATCCACATAAACTTGATATGGTGTTGTTCATCCATCTTTGATCCTTCATTCCTGTTTGTGATAATAGAATAACAGTAACCAAACTCAAAACACAGATCCAAGTTGAACATATCCAAGATTCATAGACATATGAAGTCTCAAAGATGGATGTACGGAACCACTTTTGAGTATCAACATAAACTTGATATGGTGTTGTTCATCCATCTTTGATCCTTCATTCCTGTTTGTGATAATAGAATAACAATAACCAAACTCAAAACACAGATCCAAGTTCAACAGATCCAAGAATCATAGACATATGAAGTCTCAAAGATGGATGACCAGACACCACTTTTGAGTATCAACATAAACTTGATATGGTGTTGTTCATCCATCTTTGATCCTTCATTCCTGTTTGTGATGATAGAATAACAGTATCCAACTCAAAACACAGATCTAAGTTTAACAGATCCAAGATTCATAAACGTATGAAGTCTCAAGGATGGGTGAACCGACACCATTTCCGAGTATCAACATAAACTTGATATGGTGTTGTTAATCCATCTTTGATCCTTCATTACTGTTTGTGATAATAGAATAACAGTATCCAACTCAAAATACAGACGTATGAAGTCTCAATAAAAACAATACAATAAAAACACAATTTAACCCATAGACTAACATGACATGATTTCATACATAACACAAATGGATATATTTCCAAATGCATAAAATTTTGTAGTCTACAAAGTTCATAAACATACATTGTTTAAACACAACAAATAATGTTTAGGGGAATACATATTCGATGGAAAACATTGGCTTTCATATGCTTAACCAGCATTTTTTTGTGGTGAAGAAAGCTTTGCTGCTATAATCTTGGTCTTAGTCCAAAATTGTTTTAGAGACCCACCAGAAGCTGCATCAACTTGACTTCCAGATTGAGACTGGACCACACTTGGTTGATCATTACCTTCAAAGTTGTGACATGTAACCTTTGCCTTCTTCTTTGCTGTAACTTTTGGCTGGGATGAACCTGTTTTTTGAGACTGTTGTGTACTGCCTTGACTTCCTGTTACACCTCCTTGCCCAAGACATGTTTTCTTGTTGTGTCCAGCATTGCCACAAATACCACAAACCACACTCTTACTAGACTGTGACAAGTTACTGGTTTTGTCACTATTATCATTTTCAGTAAAAGCTCTGGCTCTTTTCTTTCGTGGCCTACCTAATGGTTTATGATGTTTAGGTGGAAGAATAGTTCTGGCACTTGTGACTTACACCAATGCTCATAACCATTTATTGGCTGGATGTGGTGTTTGTAAGTTTCTTCCCAAGTCTTAAACAAGTAACATGGATGAACCCATGATTCAACAGATCCTACTTGCATTCCATTGAACCTCATACACCGGTGGGTAGCAACAACATGTTTACATGGCATACCTGTAAGCTCCCATCTTCTACATGTACAAGCCCTAGCTTCAACATTCACAAAACACTTATCTCCCCATCCACTGACCTCATACTTTTCTCCTTCAACCCGTAAAATGGTGTACTTATAAGCCTCTTTCTTGATTGCATCTAACATGAGTGTTGCCTTTGGTGTTAATGGTCCGGCACACTTGTGAATCACATTCACAACGTTCACTATTCTTTTCATACAGTATTCTCTAATGTATTCCAAAGCAGTAATGATGGGTTGGTGCCTACCTCCCAATAGTTTCCCATTGAACACCTCACACATGTTATTAAGTAACACATCAGAATAAGCCCTCCCTACACATTTATACAACATGTTTGATTTATACAAACAACAGTGTAGAACAATGTCGTAGAACAAAATATGTACAGGTAGACATAGATTTGGTTAGTTACCTGAAAAATGCGACCTTGACCAATGGGTTGGTGGTATCTTACTTAACCAAGCATGGGCAGGTTTGCTAAACCTCTTGAATGCCAACATGGCTGCCTCAAATTGTTTGACGGTTGTTGCTGCTGCACATCTCCACAAATGTTCCTTGTATGCTTTAGCATTCCATTGCAATTTCATATTATCATGGATGTGCTTCAAACAATATCTGTGTTCAGCACTAGGGAATACTTCTGCTAATGCTGGAATGATACCCTACACAAATAAACATCAATTCATTACTAATAAAACTTGCATTTATCGAAAATACAAGTGAAACTATTCAACTAAATGGTAACATCACCTTTTGCCTGTCGCTGATAAAAGTGTAGTTCGAGTTTGGTTGCAAGTCAAGATCATCTCTTATACATTCAAGAAACCAAATCCATGAGTCTTTGCTTTCAGCTTCTGCAACCGCGTAGGCTAAAGGGTATATTACATTGTTGCTGTCTATACCGACTGCTGTAAGAAGCTAGCCAGGAAAAGGAACCCTCATAAAAGCACCATCTAACCCCAAAAACTCTCTTTGACAAGCTTTATATCCTTCCTTCAAGGCACCTAAGCATACATATATTCTCTTGAAAACTCTGGTTGGACTGCATCTGTTGCAGTTTGTACACTTATCCCAACTATTGTATCTGGGTTTGTTTTCTGCAACTCTTCAACATAGTCTCTTAAAAGGGTGTATTGCTGCTTATGATCACCCCTAATCTCATTTTCTGCCTTGTTTTTTGCCCTTAATGCCTTTTACATAGACACCTGAACTTCAAACTGTTTACTGAGCTGATCTTGAACAGCCTTGATTGGAATATCTGGATTGACTTGAACTTGGTCAACTATTTGCTTCGAAAGAAACTTGTAGTCACAAGCTTTAATCTCTCTTGATTGCAAACATTTGTGTTCATCCCTTAAAGTTCGAACAATCCATACATCTTTAGCTGTATTTTTGGCTACATACAACAACCATGTGCAATCTGTTGCTTGCTCCTTGTGTGTTTGCAAATATACATCCCTTCCAAGGCTTCTAGTTATCGGACCAGTTTTCCTCTTTGGGGCTTTTCCCAACCCTGATCCTTCGGTTATTCCACAAACATGTATTTTTCCAAGACACCTAACCCTAATTCTCTGTTTGTCATTCTAAATGAGTTGCAATTTCCTTCTAGTCTTTATTGAAAGCAGGTAGATCCTATATTTCACTTCTTTTGCAGTTACAAAACTTTGACCACAGGAAAAATATATTTCGTCCTCTGTTTGTGCTGCCTCACTTAACTTTTGTTTCTTGTATGCCCTCAATTTATTCCTCCTAATAACATACTCATCCTCATTCTCAGAACCACTTGCAAAATCATTATCATCTAACAGATCCAACTCACTTTTCTTAAAAACATCATGTGGTAGCTGGCTGGTGGTACCTATAGATGGTAACTATGTAGTCTCAGTCACTTTGAACAGATTAACATCAAAATTAGGCTCCTCAAAAGTATTAGCCTCAGCGACAACTGTGTTTCCATCAAGATTGTTCTCAATATCATCATCATCACTCATATAACTGTTTGTCTCACTCACATTGTCAACACTTAAAGCTTCATCGATTTCACTTACCTGTACAGATTTACCTTTTTGGATATGCTCCACAGGATTACATATTTCCTCCTCATGATGACCTAACTCTTGATCATTTTGACATACCTCTTTAGGACTATCTATTTGGATATGCTCAACATGTTTATCTATATGCTGGTTGACATCACCTACAACATCTTCAGTCTGACAGACCTCTACAGATGGAAACAAGAGTTTTGTTTCTGGCATCTGACTAGATTGTACCAAAGTATTGACTTCGAAAGGTTGATGTGTAACCTGACATATATCTTCTACCACATATTTATTAACAATGTTTTCTAAGAACAATTTGTTTGAGCAATATGGAACAATAGCAAGAGCTGCCTTTTTCTTTGTTGCATCCACATCAGCAATAACTGTCCTAATTGACTTTGGTGACATTTGATCAGCATCCAATGTTGTCTTACCATTTTCAACATAAACCTCTATCATCTTATGGTCATCAACAAGATCTTTCAATATTTCTAAATTAGCACTCTCACTTAAGCTATACAAACCATCATCTAAATTACTACAAGGCTTAACAAAGTAATAGTAATTTTTTGAACCAAGCTCATAACCCAATTCATACATAAGAACATCCAACTCTTCAACTGACACACTATCAACATCAACCAAATCAACTAAAGTTTCCATACCTCCAACGTATATTCTACCAGGCCAGTATTTAAAGACACCATTGTGATGAACCCTCATGCTAAGCATATTAGATCTACCACATGAAAACATGTCAATATATGTTTAGAGCATTCTAAAAACTTAATTGGCAAACAATAAATACCCCAATTACAAATTCCAATGACTATAATCAAAAAATAAAACAGTACCGTATTTCTTCTTAGCAGAGTCGTATAGGACGGTATCATCAACTGGATAACCTGGATGTCTTCTTACTTTCCATAGAGTTAAGTCCATGTTTCAGTTTTATGATTGATAAACAGGGGTTTTGTGACATGCAATTAGGGTTTGTGAATTCTGATAATTCTTGTAACGAAAGTTCTGGGACGAAAAATAATACAGACTAGGTGTTTATGGGTCGGGAAGAGGGTTACATTACATGTGGCAATAATTAAGAAATTTTTAATTGAAATTTGGAATTGACAATTATGCCCTTGGACTAAAGACAAATCTAACGCCATCTGACGTCCTTGACTAACGGCAATATGGTCAAAGGACCAGTAACGAGTAAGAAACTTGAAATAGGAACCCCCGACGATGAAAAGGCCCAGGTTTGTCCCAACGCGAAGCGCATTGATAAGTTTAAGGACTAACCGTGTATTTTAGTCTAGAATTTAGAATGCATCTAATATTAATCAAATCAGGTGTTTCGTTTTGGCGAAAGACATGACAACTCTTTCCCTTTAATAGAACTATTTTAATAAATCAATGCTTATTCCTTTCTTGCATAAAACTTTTTGCCTGTCTTCCTCATTATCAATTATACTACTATATAAGGAAAGGTTTTTTGTTAAATCTATAGTGAACAAAAGATTTTGTTTTAAGGGTGCGTTTGGTATCCTAATATGTCAATGAGACTATTACTATGAAAGTGATTAAAGGTGTTTGTTTTGTGGGCCTAGTAATGAAATGGGTATATATAATAGTCATAGATTCATTACACACCAATTTGGTGTCTATGAAATCCATTCCCGCGGGTCTCTCTCTTTTTCACTACAAAATTCAAATATATATACACTTTTTCATTTCATATTTCATCAACCAAACATAAACAATCGTAATGATACACTTTTTCATATCAATGTTATATAGTGTGCAAGTTATTTATTTTATTTTATTATTTTTATTTCGTAAAGGGTTTTAACCCATATAAACAATCGTAACAAAAATAGTGTGCAAGTTATTTATTTTGGACTAAAATACACGGTTTGTCACTAAACTTGTCAATCCGCTTCGCGTTGGGACAAACCTGGGCATTATCATCGCCACAGGTCCAAAACTTGGGTTTTTAATGCCAAACTAGTCCCTTGACAAAGTCAATGTCTGATTTTTGTTTTGTAGTCGAGGGTAATTTAGTCTATGCACATTTATATTTTAGCCCTTGAAGAAAATCTTGATGACATAACTGATTTTTTTTAATGAGATGATGAGTTTTCAACATCAGATGTGTAAATCGGAATTTCTTACAAAACTTGTGAGTATGAATAAGCGGAAAACAGTTAAATAACCGGTTATCTGATTAGTGTTTTGTCACAGAGAAGTGAATTCGATCACTATCTCTTCCCTTACGTTTTGTTAAAGGTATTTATGTGCCTCTGCATATTTGTAGCCTTAATATGCAATACCCGACACCTCTTTAATTTCTTTCTCGTATTACAACTGCCAGCTATTTGTGTTTTGATATAAACATTTTTTAGGATGTTTGGATCGCTTATATAATTAGTTTGTGTCTAAAGTAATTAGTTCTGAATAAGCAATTTGTAGCTGCTTAATCTTAATTGCTTCACAGATAAGCATTTTTAATATGCAATCCCAAACACCCCTTATGAAGATAATGATAGTTGCTTATCCTGTTGTATTTTGTCAGAGTTAATAATCTGCCCCCCCCCCCACCTTTTTTTTTTTTTCTGTTGATATGAAAAGTGTGAGGCCATAAATAGATACGTGGTAAACAATGACTCCGTGTCGAACACAAGGTCAGTTATGGATATTCAGAAAGAACTGAAAGTTGTTGTCAAGATCCCCTAGATAGAACCTGAGACGAAGTACTAAATATAAGGCATATGTAAGGGAGTCGGTCCTACTTATGAAGGTGAAGGGGAAAGCTCTAGATCGTTGAAAATAAGATGATGACTGACTTTAAGATAACTTAGCCATCGTGTTTCTTTTAGTAAGCAATTCCAGACACTCTTTTAGTTGCCTAATACGACTGCTTATCTGCTTATTCTGTATATGGGTCTGTATTTGCTTAGCAACCTTAGCTATAACGAGATAGAATATATGAGTCTTAGTGATCACTGCATATTATTAGTACTCAAATGTTGCAGTAGTAAATCTTTTATTAAGATTGTAAATTGGAAGAGGTACAAAGATAGGGCATATTTAGTCTAATTAGTGCCTAGCTTCAACTTTAAACATGATATTTGTGGCTTCAAGACTCGTGCTAACAAGGTATATGCTTAAAAAAAGAAAGTATTTGAGATAGTGTATAGATATAAGATGTTAGATAAATGAGCACAATTTAGCAGCTATATGTGCTCTTTCAGTAGAGAAAGTTTTGATAAATCATATTCCTAAAGCGATAATGGAAACTAAACGAGTCATGGTTCAGAGTAGCATAACATAAACAAAGCCCTTTGCAAAGTGAACCATAAGTCAGTGTACAATGACTCCCTTGCAACCCCACCAAAACCATATTCCTTAGAGTAATAAAGTTTGCACTTGCACACCTCATTTTTTATTTTCTGTCCTTAAGAATAAAATTAAACATCACTCTGTAATGTTAGTTCATGAACGCATACCCAAGTTGGAATGAGTCTACTTGCAGATGGATTTGTTAAGTTTCTTCATTATTGAAAACCTTTAAAGTCGTCTACTTGCATAATTTAGATATTGTTGTTTTTATAATACACATAACTTATTCACGTTTGGTATAATTCTGAACAATTTTCAAAATGTGCAGCTTTTCTTGAATCATTATGGAGAGACATAGACATGAACCGGTTTAATCATGACCCATTAAAAGACCTAAACCTCATCATA
Organism: Chrysanthemum seticuspe; assembly: GCA_019973895.1. NCBI lineage: Eukaryota > Viridiplantae > Streptophyta > Magnoliopsida > Asterales > Asteraceae > Chrysanthemum > Chrysanthemum seticuspe. Next base: position 325,919,247 of record BPTQ01000008.1, on the reverse strand, counting down.
GTCTCACATGGGCTAGCTTCGCGAGTCTTCTTAATGAAGTGGTTCAAGTGGACGGTCGAACAATTTGAGTACCTACACAATTTTAGCAATTTTGAGTATCGAGTAATGCAGTTGGGTGTTGGTGGTGAGTACAGTCTAGCTGTTCACCACTCTGATGAAGAGATGCAGGAATGGGGACTGTCTCCTGAAATGATAGCTGGCCAGAAATGACGAGCTCATGCTGAAAAGGGTGCGGGCATGGAGAAATTACCGTGGTACCTTGACAGTTTCTTAGACCGTGTAAGTGAGAATGGCGATAATGATGATGATGATGATGATGTTGATGGTAATGAAAATGAAAATGATAAAGATGATGATAACAATATTGACGATAATGTTTCTTGAGTTGTTAAAAGAGTCATTGCAAATGTTCTTGCAGAAAGGAATCCATTCATCGCTAGTATGCACATTACCTGTAGTGTATTGATCATGTACTTCTCACAACAGTTGTGGTGTCTATTAGTTACTTCTTTTATATTCTTTCGATTCTTTTTGTCTCGTGATGATTGTAAAAATTGGTACTATACGTGTAATAAAATACCATTTGGATAGTTGCTAACTAATGTTCTTTTAATAATCACACTTTTACAACCCTCTTTTCCCAAGCCACCCTATTGATTAGAGTTTGAGAACCTGGAAGATTTTGTATGGATAATCCGATAATTACATAACCTTTGTGTTAAACATGTTGAAACACTTGCCAATGGTGACTTTCAGAAATGTTATTACTGTTCAAGTAAATGTGTTAAAGATGAAGGGCTAAAATATAAATGTGTTATCAAAGTATAAATGTGTATGGACTAAAATACCCTCGATTACAAAACAAAAATCAGACATTGACTTTGTCAAGGGACTAGTTTGGCATTAAAAACTCAAGTTTTGGACATGTGGCGATGATAATGCCCAGGTTTGTCCCAACGCGAAGCGGATTGACAAGTTTAGGGACCAACGGTGTATTTTAGTCTTTATTTTATTTTATTATTTTTATTTTGTAAAGGGTTTTAACCCATATAGAGAGAAAATAATAGTGTGCAAGTTATCCAAATAATATCTCCCCATATATATATTAGAGGATCATGCCACCTCATTAATGCCACTTGGCACCAAAGAATGCCATGTTGTCCTCTTTTAATTACGTGGATATGCCAGCAATTTCATAAACACACGCCATTCTCACCTGTTATCACCAAAAACACACGCCCTTCTCATCCCAAACATCTTCCCTGATCTTCAGCTAATCACAATTAATTCCATTCATATTCCCAAAAATTAACCTACCAAATCATCTACTACACAATCGGTTTCCATTCAAAATCCACCAAATTAACACCTACACAATCGGCCAAAACACACAAATCTTGAAATCAGTGAAAACCCTAACTGAAATCTCCCACAAAATCAAGCTATTTTTGTTGATTATTCAAAAAAAATATCACACTCTTTAATCAAAACACATATCTTATCACTTCTCATAACCTAACATCACGCACTGAATCAAATCATACTCCTTTATTCAAAACACATGAAATTACGACACTTCAAAAACTCACAATCTCTGTAAACAACTGATCCAAAGACGATGTTGGTATGTATTCAATCCCGTAATCTTAATAGAATTTGTTTTTTCTGAATCTAATTATTTTGATCTTAAAAAATTGTTTACTTTGATAATTGATAAGTTATGTGTTAGTTAATTAGGATTTTCTTCAACTAAATTTCATCTTTTAAATGTCGGTTAGCATTAGAACTACAAATTAGTTGTTTGGAAAGAAAGTCGGCACCAAGTGTTTGATGAAATTCCACATAAAGAAGTTTTTCGAATTTATTGAGTTTTAATGCAAATGGATGATTTTATGATTTATTCAAATGGAAATAAATCATAATTCGGATATTCGAATATGATGATAGTACCATTAGAGCAGTCAGATTACAAGATGGTTATGAAGCTACCATTAGAGCACACGTAAGGATTCCCTAATCTTATTTAGGGTAACTTTGGCACATTTCCTTATAGACTTTTAGTTTATCATGGATCAATAATTCATGAGTAATATTGTAAATGGCATAAAACATGATGAACTACAACGAATGATGGAAAATCATAGCCAAACTCATCCAAGCACAATCTATTCAACGAGTTTGAATGCTCACAGAAGCTTGAATCTTTTAAAATTTTGCCTCAACCATCCACTGATGTAACCTCACACAGATTAGGATAATGATGAAGAGACGGAGATCATTGATGAAGCCGAGCATGTCATCTTAGCAGCCATTGAAGCATGCAAAAGTTTGGACACAAGTATATTTGAAACCTTAACCAGTAACTTTTAAGCTAACTATATTTAGTAACAAAAGCATTAACATCTAAATTTCTGTTACAGATAATCCAGGTTTAGAGAACCGTGCTCCTTTAAATGATGCTAATGCTAGCCTAAGCTTAATACCACATGAGGTAACCGTGCTCCTTTACAGCTTGTGGTTTCTTTACATGGATAATCTAAATTATAATGTTATTAAGTTCGATTCAATTTATAAGTTCGATTCATGATCTAATGTTATTTCAGATTGTCAATATCCTCAAAAAGGGTGCGAGAAAGCATCCTAGAGGAGAGAACATTCAGGTAAATTGCATTCTTTTCTGAGTAAGAAAAAGTTTCAGATTTTTCCTTTATCCATCTGATTTTTTTCGAGTAAAAAATGTTATAGTAAGTTTACTGATCAAGCATGTGTGTAGTTTTTGTAGTTTATGGATTGCGGTCGTCGGTCTGTGATGGAGCATTTATAGAAGAATGTTGAATTATCAGGTAAATCAACATTATTAAGTTTTGATATTTGGATTATGTAGAATACCTAAAGCTTCAAATAACAGGGCAAAAAAAAACAAAGTGTATGTGAACAGTAATAAACTTGAAGCCTTGGTTGATATTCATTAGAATATAGTGTTGTAATATATAAGTTCATTGTTGTGTGCTCGACTGCTCACCAATGAAATTCCAAAAGTTATGGCATTCAATTTCCAATTTCAGGGGGGCATATTGTTAAAACAAGAAATTTTAGCACTAACTCAGTTATCATATACATTAACGACAAGAAATTTTGGAGGGGCCAGGGCCCACCCCAGCCCCAGTAAAGCTCCGTATGCGTTTATATGATAACGCTGAAGCTACATGATAGTAATAATTAATACTAAGTCAATCGATGACTCTTCTATCTTACAATGAAATAACATCCACGTGACATCTCAATTCGTCTATAAAAATAACGGTTAGTATATTTGTGGGTTTATACATGCAGGTTTCCACTGAACAATCGTCTCCGGAGGATAACGATTGCATTTTCACAGTGTCTGTCCCCCCTACGAGAAGCCATGTGCTTCATGCATATGATGTAGCAGAGATATTGAGTTACCTTATTCTGTTGGGTTCAGTAAATACCCAAACCCCTTAAGTCTAGGATTTGAATAGAAAATACCCTAAGTGTTCAGGTCGTTAAACACTAACAGGTAGCTGAGTGCATAGTCTCTCAGTGAGCTATCTTCAGGATACTCAGTAAGAGGCGAAGAAGAAGTCTCTCCACTCAGTAAGGCGGAACTTAAGGGGTGAAGACTGAGTCAAGAAGAAGATGGTGGATTCAGTGAGTGATGACAATAACTCACTGAATCCATCAACTCCTCACCAACTGCTAACACTGAAGACAAACTAGAATAAAGACTGAAGGCGGAGAAGACTGAAGAATGGGCGGGACAAAACGGTTATGCTTGAAGCGATAAAGACGGAGTGCTTATCCTCAAGAAGTCAACTTTCCCTGAAAGGCTCAGCATCAGTACTGACAAGTAGAAAGTGGCTTTGTCCCTTACCAGATATAGCCTTTGTAAACAGAGACAAAATACATCAGTATTTTGTCTTCTGTAACCTATCAGTTTGTCACTTAGGATAGAGTTAAAACTCATACTTGTATAAATAGCATAAGAGATGGAGTGAAAGATTTAAGCTTGTGAATTGTAAAAAACACACACACACAAGCCATCTTTTACTCCTCCAAATACAACTCAGTCCCTGAGATAGCTCAGTGGTTCCATAGTAGTTGTGCTCAGACTTAGCCTGAGCTTCGTGAGGAGTTACAACCCTTTGTCATTTCAATCCCAAGTACTATTCCACAAGTACTTGGGTAATGTATTCTTTTGATTGATTTCTAATAAAGAATATTAAGTTGAAAATTTATCAGTGTGTTTTTACTTATGTCATTTCAGTCATTGATTCACTATTAGTCTGTTTTTAAATACTTAATTGTTTTTATACGATAGTGAATAGGGAACAACAAGTGGTATCAGAGCAAGGCTGATTATAAAACCTTTTTATTAGCCGCTCAAAACATTTTTAAATCAGGATCCTAATGGCTGAAATTGATGTGCCCCAACTTGTCGACAAAAAGGGTGGAGCTTATTCTGTTGTTGCCCCTCGACTCGAAGTTGGTAAAATTAAAAAATGGAAAAAGCGTATGCTTTACTATTTGACTGGGATGGAACCTTACTACATTAAGTGTATTAATGAAGGTCCATTTATCCCAAAGACTGCTGAAGGTTTACCTAAACCTGAAGCTCAGTGGACTCAGGATGAGAGAAGAGTGGTCAACCAGGACCAAAGACTCAAAAGTATCATCATATCTTGTCTTCCTGATGATATTATGGAGTCAGTTATAAGCTGTAGTACAGCTAAACAAACCTGGGATGACCTTGTCCACAGTCATGAAGGTCCTTCTGATACCAAGGAAAACAAGATAATGGACCTGAAACTTGAGTATAACACCTTCAGGGTAAGGACTCAGAAACTCTGACTCAAACTTACACCCGGTACAAAACTTTGCTAAATGAACTGTCAAATGATGGTGTTAAGTTGTCCAAACTTGAAATCAATGTTGGTTTTGTCAATAGTCTCCCTGAGAAGTGGTTGAATTTCTCTCAGGGACTTAGGAATGCTAGTCATATCCAGAACCTTGAACTTCCTGAAATATATGGGAAATTTGTCTATGAGGAAAACCTCATCAACAGACGATACCTTGACTTAAAGAAGTCTCAGGAAGTCAAGAAGTCCATGACCACCACTTCAACACCAATTTCTGCTGCTTTCTATTCTAATAGTGTGGTTCAAGATTTTCAGGAAAATTCAGATGATGAGCCTGATGAGAGATCAAGTGAGGAGTACCTAAATGACCTGAACATCGAATTTCAGGAAAGGGCACTCCTTGCTAACTCTCGAAGGTTTATAAAAAGAAACAAAGGTTTTTCCAATGCTAAAGCTAATGAGGACACTGAATGCTTTAAGTGTCACAAAAGAGGTCATTTTGCCAAAGACTGTTTTTCAAAAACAATTTCTGAACCCTCTTTCAAACCATCAGGGTCAAATCAGTCCTCAGGCTTTAGCAAATTTCAACCTAAAATCTATCAGTCTCATCAGAACTTTCAAAACAAATATGATCAAATTAAAATTGTTTATTTTGAAGCTAAGTACAGGAAAGCAAAAGCTAAGCTAGCACTGCTTGAGGCCACACCCTCAGAAACAACAAACACTGTTAAATCTGTGCAGGGTAAAAACAAGGTCCTTGTTGCTGAAGTCTTCGACTGGGATGAAGAGTCAGTCTCCTCAGACGACGAAATGGTGCAAGTCAGTGCACTGATGGCTCTTTCAGAAGAGGACATGCTAGCTGTTGGGAAGAATCATGCCAGGAATGGTGAATGGGTCAACATCACAATGAAGAAGGTAAATATTTTACTTTCTACGGATGATGACTCTGATTGGCAGTCTATATGAACTATATCAATGTTGACCTTAAGTTTGTAGAAGAGCAAAGATTAAATCTTTTTCAAAATACAACAAGTTAAGTTTTGAATTGAACAAGTGTAGGGATGAATTACTTCTTTTAAAACAAGCTAAGCTTGAGGCTGTTACACTGCAAATTCAAAACACTGAACTAGTTAAAAGAAATCAGGCTCTTCAAGATGAACTTAAAAAAGAAAAAGATATCATTGAAAGTTGGACTGCTAAGAATCCTAGGGTCTTTGATGTTGTGGGTGCCCCTAGTAGCAAAAAGAGAGTCATAGGTGAAGATCATCTCCCTGACTCTCACAACAAAGACCAGAGTCCAAAGCCATTTGTGTCTGGTGGCATGATTACCAATGTGTTGACTACTCCCAAGCCCAGTGATTGGATTGAACGAGTTAACCCCGAGAGTAAGCTTCCAAATTTCGATTCTGGAAGAATACTAGAGCCTGAAAGCCAAGTTCTAAAGAGCATGCTTGGACTCCCTGATGTGCCCAGTAGTAATGAACACATCTCTGAGTCTGAAGCAGAATCTCAAGCACCGCTTCCACCCCTGAAACCTCTTCAGGGTGCTGCACCAAGCTCTGAGCTTACTCCAGTGCAATTCAATCCTCATTAACCAAAGGAAAGGTCTGGACTTGGTAGAACAATCCTGAAAAGACCAACAAAACCAATCCAACAAGAATCTACTCACACTGAGACTTCCACATCTTCAGTCCCCACTGAATCTGACCAAATTCAGCAACTGACTGAGTCACTGAACTTGTGAGGAAGCTGACTGATAAGATGGAATCCATCGAAAAATCTCCTGATTCAATCAAGGAAACTAAGTCAGTCTCCTCTAGTTCATCAAAGTCAAAATCCACCAACAAGCCCAAACAGAAGTGTGATCTATGCCACTATACCAGTCATACCACTGACAACTGCTATAGAATCCTTTTTTGTATGATCTGCAAAAAGGATGATCACAGAACTTCTGATCACTTACAATATGTAAGTTCACTCAGTAAAGCAAACTATACCAATGTTGGTCATCAGTATGCTTCAACCTCCAAATCAGCTCACAAGTATAAAGCAAAACCTTTTCCTCCTTGCCCACACTGTGGCTTTAATGATCATCATCCTGATGATTGTCTCATGAACTCATGCTGTGATATTTGCGGAAATCCAGCTCATGAGACATCCCAGCATGACAGTGTCATCCAAGCAAGGAGAAGTTCAAAGCAATCCCGAATCACTGAGACATCCTCAGTCACCAAATGCAAAACCTGTGGTAGCACAATGCACTCAACCACTGACCATGAGTCAATTGCCAAATTCAAGCAGACCTTTAGACCAAATCCCACTAGTATGTGGGTCAACAAGAGAAACTAATTTAGTTTACTATTTGTGCAGAGACATGCCAGGGAGCCTATTTGGCATCTAGACAGTGGATGTTCAAGAAGCATGACTGGTGTTAAGGAGTATCTGCACAAATATGTAAAGGAACCAGGACCCAAGGTAGTATTTGGTGATAACTCATCATGTCCCACTGAAGGTTATGGTTCAGTATACTGCAATGGAATAGTTTTCTTTAGAATAACTTATGTCAATGGTCTAAAATACAATCTCATCAGTGTCAGTCAACTATGTGATGCTAAGTACATTGTGCAATTCAATGACAAACAATGCACCATTTTCAATGCCAACAAAGAAGTTGTCTTGATAGCTCCTAGGAGAGATGATGTTTATGTCTTAGACATGTCAACTCTCTCAAGATGGAACTTGTCTCTTTGCCAAAGCCACTGAAACTGTCAACTGGCTGTGGCACAAGAGACTCTCTCACTTAAATTTCAAAAACATCAACAACTTGGCAAAACAAAACAAAATCCTTGGCTTACCATCACTGGTTTTTGCAAAAGATAAACCATGCTCAGCTTGTGAAAAAGGCAAACATCACAGAGCATCATTCAAAACCAAACAAAATTTCTCCATCAAAAGCTGCCTTCACCTCCTGCACATGGATCTCTTTGGACCAGTCAGTCCAAGATCAATCCAGCATGAGAAGTATACACTTGTCATTGTTGATGAATTCTCAAGATACACTTGGGTATACTTTCTTTCTAAAAAGAGTCAGGCAGCTGATACAATAATGTCATTCATCAGGAAAATTGAAAACCAAAATGACATTACTGTGAAACAAATCAGAACTGACAATGGTACTGAGTTCCGAAATTAAGAGCTTGAGAATTTCTGTGATGAAAAGGGAATTTCCCAAAACTTTTCATCTCCCTACACCCCTGAACAAAATGGGGTAGCTGAAAGGAAAAACATAACTCTCATTGAGGCTGCCAGAACAATGTTAAATGGTTCAGCTCTCTCTAAGCATTTCTGGACTGAAGCAGTCAAAACAACCTGTTATACTCAAAACAGGTCAATCATTGTCAAAAGACATAACAAAACCCCATATGAGATATTCAAAGGTAGACTTCCTGATATCAGCTATTTTCATGTGTTTGGATGTCCTGTGTTTATTCATAACCACAAGGATCATCTAGGCAAGTTTGATGCTAAAGCTGATGATGGATACTTTCTAGGTTACTCACTAATCTCCAAAGCCTTCAGGGTATTTAATACAAGGAGACAACAAGTTGAGGAAACTTTTCATGTCACCTTTGATGAGAGTTCTGAAAGCATCAGGTTCACCAACACCTCATTGGAGGAATTAGGAATTGATAACTCATCAAGATATCCTCCTGATGAGTATAATACTGAAATCAATTCCTCATACCAAGCTGATGCTGACATCTCATATTATGTCTTACCTCACAACCTTCCCCAACCAACTATCAGTGAATTCATTGATAATCAATCAGTCCCTGCTGGGATAGGTAGTACTGAACCAAATGTTCAGGAACCTGTGTTTCAAGAACCTCAACCTGAACAAGACATATCAACAGATGATCTTAATGATTCTGTGGCTCCTGCACCTGAACTCACTCCTGAGTCTCCAGTGACATCTTCAAGCTCAGATCCTAGACCACAAAGTAAGTGGACAAAATCTCAGGACATTGAGCTTGTAAACATCATTGGTGAACCCACTGAAGGCATGCTCACTAGAAGCATGGCTGCTAAATTAACTGCCGCTTCAACCAATGAATGTCTATATGCTGATTTTCTATCAAAAATAAAACCCAAAAGTGTCACTAAGGCTCTAAAATATCCAAGTTGGGTTGTCAATTCCATATTTCAATTCCATAATGATTTTACACTCATTAATCTTGCAAGAGCCAATTAATTAACAACACCAAAATAATATTTTTTTTGAAAAATTCTTAGTCATTGGGCTTTAAGACACGAGCTTATACTTAATAAGTTAATATACCAAAAAAAAAAAAAAAAAAAAAAAAAAAAAAAAAAAAAAAAAAAACTAATAATAGGCGATCCTATACGATCCGATCCGATCCTACGATCCTACGCGCGATCCTACGATCCTGATCATTTTTTGTGTGTATGATCTTACGATCCTACGAGCAGGATCGCGATTTTGACAACCTTGATTTTAATAAATCAATGCTTATTCCTTTCTGGCATAAAACTTTTTGCCTGTCTTCCTCATTATCAATTATACTACTATATAAGGAAAGGTTTTTTGTTAAATCTATAGTGAACAAAAGATTTTGTTTTAAGTGCGCGTTTGGTATCCTACTATGTCAATGAGACTATTACTATGAAAGTGATTAAAGATGTTTGTTTTGTGGGCCTAGTAATGAAATGAGTATATAATAGTCATAGATTCATTACACACCAATTTGGTGTCTATGAAATCCATTCCCGCGGGTCTCTCTCTTTTTCACTACAAAATTCAAATATCTATATACTTTTTCATTTCATATTTCATCAACCAAACATAAACAATCGTAATAATACACTTTTTCATATCCATTACATGTTATATAGTGTGCAATTTATTTATTTTATTTTATTATTTTTATTTTGTAAAGGGTTTTAACCCATATAAACAATCGTAACAAAAATAGTGTGCAAGTTATTTATTTTATTTTATTATTTTTATTTTGTAAAGGGTTTTAACCCATAGAGAGAAAATAATAGTGTGCAAGTTATCCAAATAATATATAAGTATGTAAGAAGAAAATAAAACTTGCAAGTTAAGTATCTTTTATTACATCTAGAGAAAATCAAATTCGTCAAAATTTCAAAAGTAAATAATTTTGTTTACAAAAACACGTACGTGTACATTTATTAGCCTCTAAGTAAAACCCAAATTATGTGACCTAATAAAAGTTGAGTATCAAACTTATTATATAATTTTGACTTTTATGTTAACATTACATAATACTTGAAGCAAATAAACAAGTTTATACTCAAAACATTCACCACCTAAAAACGTGCATGAATTGCAAAATTAACCGGCAAATAATGAATAGTTGTCAATATCTCCCAAGTCGCAAGTCAAGTATCCATTAATGGAGGTAGAGATAACGCTACTGATTGAGATACATTTGGAAATTACGATACGAATTCAACTAATTATATATTCTGGCAAAATTATGTAAAAACTACAATCAAATGTGTAGAATCAAAATATACTAAACTTCAAGTTCATGAAACTATCTTTGTAGATTGGATTCTATTTCCAATCTCATTTCTCTCATACATATGGAGACATGCATGCATGTACATGTATATATTGTATTAAAGCTAACATAAAATAGGTCTATAGTTCTTCGGCCAGTATGGTTAGAATCAGGGGCGGAGCCAGAACTTTATTGTCGAGGGAACAAATTATGATAATTTTTAAAAACTACACTAAAAATTGGTCCGTTGAGAGGGCAAATTACAAAAATAGCCAAAAATTTACACTACAATTTTTTTCGCTGGAGGGTCACATGACCCCCGGACCCTCCTTTGTCTCCGCCGCTGGTTAGAATGGATCATGGATCCTTTCCGTAGTATATCTTTGTAATCTGTTGTGTAAGGGTTACACATGTATTGCCGCTGAAGATTGGGGTCAAAACTACTCCCGGTCCCCACTAAGTTTCGTCCTTGCCCACTTTGTCGGAATTGAGTATTATTGTTGTTGTATACTATTAAATATTAAGTGGGTACGTATAAAAATGAATTTATAAAAAAATAATAATACAGGACATTGCAATATGCAAAACAAAATATAAAACTCTGCAGTAAACGCACGACTAACAAATTACTCGTTCAAACACAAATCTCAAATATTTAAACAAAATCAAATATTGTATTATATAACAAATCTAGTGTTAAGGCAACCGATGTCTTCACAAAAAGTATAAGGTTCAAACCTTGCTAGATAGATATTTAATCTGAGAGAAATAGTTCAAAAACGGTAACGAGGATACTACCCTAGTTAGACCGCATGCCTATCAGGTCGAGGATTTGCCCTCCCCGGTAACTTGAACAACGAAAATCACATCCATTACATGTTTATATTATATAACAAACCCTGTTGTATCATCAATTGAAAAAACCAATTTTGATTGAGCAATTAAAATACTCAAATCTGATTATATCATATATATAGATGAATTCAATTTGCTATTATGTAAAGGGTTTTGTATTGAAGACTTCTGCCCTTAAATCCAAATAAAATTGTGGTGGTTACTATATCTCCTTTTCAACATATGTGAACTCATATGTCATATAAGAACGTTGGAAATTATAGTTCTTTGACAATTGGTTCAATTCCTGATAGCTAGGTAATTGACTTCAGAGACAGGAGCTAATAGTTGATTCCTAGCTAGGCCCATATATGTTTCATGGGGCATAACATTTATTTCTGCAAGTACTATGATTTAATAGATTATTGATTCAACTATATACATCGCTTATTCCATATGTTTTATTAAGCGAATATGAATTCGAGTCTCAATACTTAGCCGATTCTATTCATACGAGTTTGATGTTAAAACAATAGTTTTTTTAGCTCTTCGTGGTGGGAAAAACTACATATAAGCTGATCTAATCCTTCAAGCCATAGCATATAAAATCTTTAAGAACTAAACTGATTGAATTATATGTCACAAACGCCTGTCATCATAGCAACTTGATTGGCACGATGTGATAGTCGTCTATGCCAAGGTGGGATTATCGTCCACAGCTGACCCACACGGATATGAGTTCCGCGAATATGACCTGGGATTTATCCCTTGCTAGCTGGTCCTTACTGTGCCGCCCTAATTGTAGCAATTAAAAGAAGGCATAATCATGTGAACTAGTGATCAAGTTTTGTGTGCTTGACTTTTATCTTACCTAGCTAACAATTTATGCATCTTTCTTATCAATTTAATATACTACGTATGAATTTAAATGCCGCTCATTTGATTGATCTGACTTATGGGCCAACCAAATATATGCTTGTTTTTGTTTATATCAATCTTGGATAATTTCTTGCTGAAATTTATACAATTTCAAGAATAAAACTAACTTGAACATATTAAAATAATATATTTAAACATAAAAAAAACATTAGTTAAATTATCATAAAACGCTTTTGGCTAAATAAAGATGCACTTAAATATTGGTTGAAACCGATATTTTACATTTCAGTAGTTATTTGTGCTGTTTTAATGTATTATATTTAGCTTTATTCTTAGTTGTTTCGAAAATTTTCTAGAAAAAGTTATCCGAAATTGGTATAGGTAGCCTAAATGAAAAAAGTATAATAATTAGATGGTTTACCAATACATAATCCCTTAATTAATTTACCAATACATAATATAATAGTTACACAATTACGGATTACCCATGGCATGTGTATTTATTTTGTATTCTATTTCACGAAAGATGAGAGGGATATCTCTCCTTGTAAATGTACATCAACAAACTTGAACGTTACACATCTAGTTTCATTTTCAGTGTATTAATTTTTTGGAACAAAATGTGTAACGTTCCTAATTGCTGATGTTCAAACTTTACAGATTTTCAATCTTTGGAGCTTTAGAAACAAGCTAGGTTCAACCACAAGAGACGGCTGCGAGACAATATGATCTTCTGAAACGTTAAAACTTATTTGTTACCATGATCCAAAAATAGTAAATATTTATTGGTTTGATTGATTATATAACCCAAAAACCATTTCTAATTTCATCTCTTGGTATAGTTTTATCCTTATTTGGTTCTTTTACTTGATTGATTGGAGCAAAAGTTTTATTGTATGTTTGTTGTTTTTGCATTACTTATCAGTGCTCTGGTCAAGCTACGCTCAATGATTTAGGCTGAATCAGCTCGACTTGATAGGTCGTCAAGGTTGGTCTCAAGGACGTCTCGATGACAAGGTTTCATGATCTAAAACTGAGTTTGACTTAAAAGACAATTTAATATCAACCTCAAAATTGTTAATTAACTAATAAAACACATCCACCATAATCACAGTATCTAAAATTAACTTTGTAAATATGTTTTAGCGTTCAGAACTATAAAATGATGGTTAGGGTTGCATTTGTTAAAAGTTTTTTTTATTTTTCCTAGATATCATATAATTCATATTCATGAGTTATGGAAATAATGAATATGACCGAATAATCATGCATGTCACAATTCCAGACTTCTTTGTAGTAGTTAGTAATGAATATGACTAGTTAGATAGTGCAAGAATTAAGACATCGAGGTAAATGAAGCTCAAAGTTGAGTCAAATTTACAAATGATTCAAATATGGATACTAATAATAGTCAGACTTGAAAGTGATATAAAAACTTAATTTAAAAAATAACAAATGGGATTTGCTAAAAAAAACTTTATGAGTTTTGTTTAAATCCAAAATAAAAGTATTATTTTCATGAATACATGATTTCAACACATTTTTTAGTTAACAATGTTTCCAAATTAAAACTATTATTTTCATGAGTACATGATTTCAACACATATACTTAGAATACATAAATACTCGATTTCAACACATATACTTAAAATAATGAATATGACTGAATAGTCATGCATGTCACTATTCCAGACTTCTTTGTAGTAATTAGTAATGAATATGACTGGTTAGATAGTGCAAGAATTAAGACATCCAGGTAAATGAAGCTCAAAGTTGAGTCAAATTTACAAATGATTCGTATATTGATACTAATAATAGTCTAACTGGAAAGTGATATCAAAAATTTAATTTAAAGAATAACAAATGGGATTTGCTAACAAAAACTTTAAAACCCTTTGTTTGAATCCAAAATAAAGTTATTATTTTCATGAATACATGATTTCAGCACATATATACTTAAAATAATGAATATGACTAAATAGTGATGCATGTCACTATTCCAGACTTCTTTGTACTGTAGTAATTAGTAATGAATATGACTAGCTAGATAATGCAAGAGTTAAAACATTGAGGTAATTGAAGCTAAAAGTTGATTTAAATTTACAAATGATTCATATATCTAATAATAGTCAAACTGGAAAGTGATATCAAAAATTAATTTAAATAATGGTAACAAATAGGATTTGATAACAAAAACATTATGAGTTTTGTTTAAATCCAAAATAAAACTATTATTTTTATGAATACATGATTTCAACACATTCTCTAATTAACAATGTTTCCAAAATAAAACTATTATTTTCATGAATACATGATTTCAACACATATACTTAAAGTAAATGAATACATGATTTTCAACATATATACTTAAAACTAGATGAGTACCCGTGCATAGCAACGGGATTTTATAGCGACAAATAGTTTTAGTGATAAAAAAAAAGTTTATGAGTTATAAAGGAAAAATAATAAAAGTTTGGGGCTTAAACATAATGTTTTGAAACCCGGGTTGTTCAACCGGTTGAACCGTTCCGGTTGAAAAACAGGTCAATATAAACCGGGTCAACTCGACGGTTGGGTCGGAAAAAACGAGTCAAATTAAACCGGGTCAACCCGCCGGGTTTGAAGCGTCCCGGGTCAACCCGGTTTTCAATGTGTATTAATAGTTTCCTTTTAAAGTGTTACCTAATATAATTTTTTCCACATTACACATATTGATTTTTTCACTTTTTTACATTGACCATTTTGCTTTTATATTTAGTATAGATAATGAATATGAGTGAATAGTCATGCATGTCACTATTCGTAATAATTAGTAATGTATATGATTGGTTGGATAGTGCAAGAATTAAGATATCGAGGTAAATGAAGCTCTGAGTTGAGTCAAATTTACAAATGATTCATATATGGATATTAATAACTGGGAAGTGATATCAAAAATTAATTTAAAGAATAACAAATGGGATTTGCTAACAAAAACTTTATGAGTTTTGTTTAATTCCAAACTAAAACTATTATTTTTATGAGTACATGATTTCAACACATTCTTTAATTAAAAATGTTTCCAAAATAAAACTATTATTTTCATGAATACATGATTTCAACACATATACTTAAAGTAATTGAATACATGATTTCAACATATATACTTAAAATAATGAATATGACTGAATAGTCATGCATGTCATTATTCTAGACTTCTTTGTAGCATTTAGTAATGAATATGATTGGTTAGATAGTGAAAGAACTAAGACATCGAGGTAAATGAAGCTCAAAGTTGAGTCAAATTTACAAATGATTTATATATGGATACTAATAATAGTTAAACTGGAAAGTGATATCAAAAATTAATTTAAAGAATAACAAATGGAATTTGCTAACAAAACCTTTATGTGTTTTGTTTAAGTATACTTTAATTAACAATGTTTCCAAAATAATACTATTATTTTCATGAATACATGATTTTAACACATATACTTAAAGTAAGTGAGTTTTAATAAGCTATATATGTGTTAATATCAAGTTCTTGAAAATGTTTTTAGATAAAGGTAATCTTGAAAAAAAAACCCAATAAGGTTGATATTAGGGTTATATTAACAAATCCCAAATTATTTATAAATCGAGTCCTAACCTCATTTCTACTACTTATAAAAAATGTATGTATTTTCTTAAATCATGTTGAAACTTAAATTAATGTAGTTTGCCTAAATTACCGCTAAGTACTTCTTAAAAACTGACAACTTTTCAAAAACTTGTCAACTTAATTTATGTCTTTTCTTGATCAATTCTAAACTTGACAAATTTTCAAGAACACACATTATACTATTATTTTTTTGTTTAAAGGTGAAGTATATATTAAAATTCCAAACAAATTACAACACACCTTTAATAGCGACCAAAACCCTATCTAGGATCTATCATGTTTATATGAAACTTGCAATCTCCTTTCACGCAACAAAATTATAGTTGTTTATGACTAAATATATTTCCTTTGTATGTTAAGGCCTGTCTCGGATGGTTCGAGTTAGGGTCTTGCACTAATCAAAATTAGGTTATCGTATAAGAAACGGTTGCGTATGCGTCTATTGATGTTCACACGGATGTGGCTATGCTCGTGAAGCTGCAGGAAATAATAGAAAAAAGAATCAAGAGTACTAATTGTGTGTTAATTTGCTGTGTTTAATCATTATTCAGACGTACCAAAGGTATATGTCCTAGCTAGTGTTTTAGTTCAATATTTCATATTTTAAAACTGCATGTGTAGCCAGAAAATTTGGGAGAAATGTCAAATTAGCTTTACCTATTTTTGGGCAGATTCTGAATATAAAAAAGTGAGAAAATAAATCACTTATAAACAAAAAGAAAAAAGTAATCGCGTTCATACAGGTGTTATAAACTTTTGTAAGCCTCCGTTTGAAGAACTTCTTTAATTATGTCTAGTGCCAGGGCATCTTAAGAGCAGCCACATAGTAATTACATAATTATCTTTTATAATTGGAAAGAGACATTAACCTGTTTTTTCAAGCTAAATTTATTAGGAAATTGCATTCTAAAAAGTATATTTAAACCCTCTATATCCGTTGTCAACTTCCCTCCAAGATACATAAGAGAAATGGAAGATTTTAAAGAACTCAAAACTTTTATCAGATTATGGTCTTTTGCCATTTTATGTCTTTCTTTATGCTTCTTCATCTCTAATCGAATCTCCGGCGTCAAGTGGAGGTTACTATTTTTCCTCCCCGTCATCACCACCTTCTTCCTCCTCCCGGTGCCACTCTCTTCCGTCCACCTCACACTTGCTACCTTCTTCCATCTTGGCTGGCTTGCTAACTTCAAAATCTTACTTTTAGCCTTCAACCGTGGCCCTTTAGCTTCTACACCGCCGTTGGATTTTATCAAATTCATAGCAATCGCTGTGCTTCCTATCAATCCGAAACAAACCATTACGAAAATCCAAATTCCAAATTGCGACAAAGTGAGCATAGTCAAGTCAGTACCAAATGTGTCTTCTCACCCAAGAGTTACGAGTTTAAACCTTGTCAAAGAAGCTTATGTGAATTTTCTTGCCTACAAAAAAGATCCAGATTCATATGTTCTCCCTTCATTTCTCAAACAAATATTGTTCGTGGGTAAAGTTTTGCTTCTCGCTATAATTCTAAATGCTTATCAATACAAAGATAACTTGAACCAAAATTTTATCCTATTTCTCTACTTTACCCATTTTTACCTAGTAATTGAGCTAGTTTTTGCAGCCGCTAATCCTTTAGTTTGGTTATTAATTGGATATGATTTTGAGATCGAGCCTCAGTTCAATGAACCCTACCTAGCTTCATCGCTTCAGGATTTTTGGGGACGTAGGTGGAATCGTATGGCATCAAGAATCCTCAGACCATTCTTTTATGATCCAGTTCGCGTATATTGGACACCAATTCTTGGCAAGTTATGGGGTCAAATGCTGGGGATCGTCGTGACATTTGTGGTATCAGGGTTGATTCATGAGTTAATGTATGCATACGTTACATGTGTTTGGCCTACGTGGGAGGTGACATGGTTTTTTGTACTACATGGAGTGTGTTCCGCAGCTGAGTTGGCTGTTAAGAAGGCTACTGAAGATAAGTTACAGTTGCCTTGGGTAGTGTCAATGCCGATTACGCTGTCATTTGTGTTGGTGACTGGTTTTTGGTTGTTCTTTCCGCAAATAGTAAGGAACGGTGTGGATGTTAAAGCCATAAACGAATACTCTATTTTGGTGAAAAGTTTTAGGTCTATATTCGAGTGAAATGTCATAATACAAGTGTACATCTATCTATTTATCATCAAACAAATTGTGAAAAAAATATATATACATTACAAATTACAATTACGTGTAAACTATGTACAAACACTTAGTATCAATGCATGTATTCCCACAAATCAAAGAAATATATGTTACTTGCTTTAGTTTTAACCAACTTTTTCACAATTTTCTACAATGGCCAACATAGTGCAACAACTCTTTGCAACAACTTTTTCACTATTTTCTACAATGGCCAACAAGCGTGTATTAGATGTATCTCGTCATCTAAGTGTCTCAATATTCGCATCTGTGGATTTGCAATAGAAGTAGAGTTTCACTCTTGTGTGGATCATATCGAATGGATCCGTGATCCTATAGCTTCTTTTTTGAAAAATTTGAAAATCTTCACTAGCTCCTTGCTAGATTATTTTTTACCGTTACGAATCATTTCTTGAGCGGACATGCTATATGCACATACATAATAACCCTAAATTTCGGCCAACTTCAACAAAATCCCATTTAGAATAAATAGCACTAAAACTGGTTTATTTTCAGATTTATTTTGGATGTTAATCATTTAAGTTTTTTTCTCTACAATTCTTGTAACAAAATTCTATGACACTCATTTGGACCGATTATTAAAATGAATTTCTAATAATCTGTTAAACTAAATTTTATTTGGTTATAAAAATAAAACTAAAAATAAAAATATAAAAATATCAATTCATTGAATTAATGAGTTGACGTTCAAAAATCTAGAAACGATGGCCAGATTTGTACCTCTCAATCTTTATGCTGATCGACATCACTCTCGCTTTCATATCTTATAATGGGTTTAGTACAGAAAAGTCTTGACGATATATGCACTGTGTCACATTCAAAATCTAAATGCATGCTTATCAGTATTTGAAAAGTGATAAATTAAGAAAGAGAAATCAAACAGCCACCCAATCAAGAACATGTAATTTAACATGCATGATTCAATTGTTTAACGTGATTCAATTATTTTGAGTGATAGAATTATGTCCACGTAAATCAAAAATACACACAATAAGTACCAACTAGAATATAAGAAATCCATTTAGTAAAAGCATATCTTTTCGCATTGCACGACGGGTATCATATATGTAACTAAAGTTTTCGGTCAACAATATTTTTATGATATGTTTTTCGTGATAATAAAGATTGTGGATGGCGAGATTTTTTTGTTAGAATAACTTCAAGTAATAACAAACTTTTAATGGATTTACCA
This sequence comes from Chrysanthemum seticuspe, assembly GCA_019973895.1. Classification (NCBI taxonomy): domain Eukaryota; kingdom Viridiplantae; phylum Streptophyta; class Magnoliopsida; order Asterales; family Asteraceae; genus Chrysanthemum; species Chrysanthemum seticuspe. The sequence continues at coordinate 325,900,077 of BPTQ01000008.1, read as the reverse complement.
ATTATTTACAATCAAGCTGCAAATGTTTTGCATGTATTTTACTAAAATTCTATTTTTAGAAACGTGTTTATAAAGACTTATAGTAGACATTTCAATTGTAAACTATGAGTATACTCTACTGAATTAAGTGTAGACATTTCAATTGTAAACTATGAGTATACTGAATTAAGTGTAGACCACGGTTTTTAAAATCGGGATTTTACTTAGAATCGTTTTCGTTTTTATAAGATCAAAATCTTAAGATCGGATCGGAGTCTTTAAATCCTACTATAATGTTATTTTCTTAACAGTTTTTGTAATATTATTCAAATCTATCAATTATGGTATATCATAATACAAAATTATATGAATGTTTTAAGAAAATGTTGTCATAAATTATGAATACGGAATATTTAAGAAGAATTACATGTTGTTTTTCAAATTTTATAAAAACATAATCTATAATTTTGTACTACGTAGTTTTTTAGTTTGCGGTTCGAGAAAAGTAAGATCGGATCGGATAAGATCTTAAGATCCTATAGTCAAGATCGGGATCTTATAAGATCTTAAGCTTGCTGGATCCGGATTGTTTTTGCTTTATAGTATCGTAAAATCGTAAGATCCTAATATCAAAATCGGGATCTTAACAACTATGTTGTTAGACATTTCAATTGTAAACTAAGAGTATTACTTAATCATGGCTTCATATTATCTAGACTAAAATATACCGTTGGTCCCTAAACTTGGCAAAACGCTTCGTGATGGGACAAAACTTGGCTCTATCATCGCCAGAGGTCCAAACATTGGCCTTTAAATGCCAAAATCGTCCCTTGACCAGGATTGGCATAGTCAAACCTAATTTTCTGGATTTCCTTCGAGGGTATAATATACCATTCACATTTTTGACCCAACCTTCAACCCAGGGACCAATTGTGAGTATGGCTACTAGCCGTTTCTTCCCTGATACGCTTGCATTTAATTTCGCGGGAACCAATACACCCACCCAACAAACAACTTTACCAATCATAATACACCATTATCCAGAAACGTTAAACTGAAAATCGAAATCAAGAATATAAATCCTCATTTCCAGAACTCAAAAGACCAACCCAACTTCCAACAAAACCATGTCGATCGCTCGTATTAGCAACATGCCAGATGAAGTGATCACTAACATTTTGAATCGGTTGCCTTTGTTAGAAGCATTGAGAACCTCTAGTTTAGCGCGAAATTGGAGGTCTAAGTGGACTTTGCTCACCGATGTCATAGTTGATGAGGATTTCTTTTATTATTTAACATATGAGTTTGATGGGAGGCTTGTTACTAGATTTTTAAATCGGCTTATGGGTCCAATAAGAAAGTTTGTCTTCGGTGTAGAGCCAAGATCAATGATTGGAGTAGACAACTTTCATTATGAAGAGATTCATGAGTGGCTCTTGTTTTTGGCTGAGCATGGAATTGAGGAGCTGATTATTACAAACTGGTATGGTGACCCAGTTACGTTCCCAACCCAACTTTACTCTCGTAGTGAGTTGACACATCTGGTACTTCATGTTTGTTCTTTGGCTTCTCTGGAATATTTTCATGGCTTTCCAAATCTACTGAGCTTAGAATTGATTCATGTCAATTTTCTAAGCGGTACAGTTTGGGACTTTATTGCTGGTTGTCCCTCACTTGAGTCTCTTAAAATGAATCGTCCTAGTACAAACGAGATAAGACTAAGGGATATTGCAAATGTTAGGAATTTGAGGAAGTTAGATTTGAGATTCGGTCGTTATAATGTTGTTACGACAATCACAATATCCGATATCTTTCAGCTGACAAGACTTCAAAATCTTGAGACCCTTGCATTGGATTTTGATGATTGAACGGTAAGAACAATTTGAGTTTTACACTTTTGATTTTACAATGTTAAAGAAATGTGTAACAGTAATGACATTTAATCTTTATAACTTGTTGTAGTTGATACGGGAAGCTAATTCTAGGATGAATGTGCCCTTTCTATCCCTGATTAAACTTAAGCTGTCTTATGTTGATTTTGGGAATATTGTTATGTTATCGTTCATCATTGAAATGATTCGTGGATGTCCAAATTTGGAAATGCTGGATACCAGAGTAAGTGTTTTCGAGTAATGCATATGTAGCAAATAAACATTCTTAAATTGCCATGTTTGAGTATCTCTCAACACTATTTGATTTTTCAGGCTGCAAACACGCTTAGTGTTCTACATTTGGAAAATTTTCCCAATGTTGTAGACAAAAACACATTCAGCCATGGCAAGCTACAGACTGTGGTGTTTCGAGCTTTTCCCAGAACAGAGCATGAATTAACTTTAATAAAGTTTATACTTGCGTGTTCCCAGTCCCTAAAGTCAATGAATATCAGGCTCAGCGATAGGAGTCATGATGGGAATGAAAATATCAACAACAACTGGGAGTTGGCTAGGAAGCTGTTGAAACTCAACCGAGCTTCCCCCACAGCCGTGGTAGAATTATTTGAGTGGTTGTAGTTTATGTATGGGTTGAATACTCTATGAAAATTAATGTTGCAAAATTGTTTTGGTATTTTGGTACAGTATTTGTTTATATGGTTTGGTTAAAATTAGCTTGTTCATATGTTGTTGTTTGTGCGTATTGTAGGTGATGCAAGTTTGACAATAGAAAGTCAAACTTTCATTTAGCATTTCAATTTGATTGTGGCAATTTGATTGTAGGTAGTATTTGCAATTTGACTATGTAAAGTCAAAATTGCAAAACCATTACTCAATATTTGACTATGTAAAGTCAAAATTGCAAAACTATTACTCAATATTTGACTTTGTAAAGTGAAAATTGCAAAACCATTACTCAATATTTGTTTTGGAGTTAATTAGTAATTTGATATGTTTTAGAAGTTTGACTTAACAAAGTCAAACTTCTAATGGTTTTGTGTTGTTTAATCTTCAACTAAGTTGTAGTTTATGTAAGTTGGCAACTTGAGGGACCAATTGTGTATTCTAAAGTGATTATTGGGCGGGAGTTTTAAGTATGACAACGGCAACCAAGACAAATTCAGGGACCGAGTGTGAAAAAAAAGTAACTATTAGACCTTTGACCGTCTCTTACCGGAGACGATATTAACTAGTGCACACCAAACGCACTAGAACAAAAAGTGGATTTGGCTACACCGAATATGTGTGACGATATACATATAGTCACACATGTTTTTTCGGCCGTGTGTGACTAAAGGTCGCGCGACCATAGGTACCCTATGGTCACGTGTTTGACTTTTTTTTAGTCTCTATTGCAAAAGAGTAACCAAAACCGTAACATGTGTGACTAATTAGGTACAAATTTTGTTGGATTAATCCGTATTAGTGACCATAAACACTGTATAGTCACACAAAGCATGTTTGTTTTGGGTATTTAGTCACATACAATTAAGCATAAAGTGGCAAAAAGTGTTAATAAGTGTGACCATATGTTGTTTAAGGTGAAGAAATATGTCTTATGTGTGACTATTGATCATCTAATGGCCACTTGAATTTTATGTTTGTGTGGCCTTTTCTAACATTTAGTCACACAAAGCATGTTTGTTTTGGGTATTTAGTCACATACAATTAATCATAAAGTGGCTAAAAGTGTTAATAAGTGTGACCATATGGTGTTTCAAGTGAAGAAAGGGGTCTTTTGTGTGACTATTGATCATCCAATGGCCACATGAATTTTATGTTTGTGTGGCCTTTTCTAACATTTAGTCACACAAATCATGTTTGTTTTGGGTATTTAGTCACATACAATTAACCATAAAGTGGCTAAAAGTGTTAATAAGTGTGACCATATGGTGTTTTAAGTGAAGAAATGTGTGTTTTGTGTGACTATTGATCATCCAATGGCCACTTGAATTTTATGTTTGTGTGGCCTTTTCTAACATTTAGTCACACAAAGCACGTTTCTTTTGGGTATTTAGTCACATCCAATTAATCATAAAGTGGCCAAAAGTGTTAATAAGTGTGACCATATGGTGTTTTAAGTGAAGAAATGTGTGTTTTGTGTGACTATTGATCATCCAATGGCCACTTGAATTTTATGTTTGTGTGGCCTTTTCTAACATTTAGTCACACAAAGCATGTTTCTTTTGGGTATTTAGTCACATTCAATTAATCATAAAGTGGCCAAAAGTGTTAATAAGTGTGACCATATGGTGTTTCAAGTGAAGAAATGTGTGTTTTGTGTGACTATTGATCATCTAATGGCCACATGAATTTTATGTTTGTGTGGCCTTTTCTAACATTTAGTCACACAAAGCACGTTTCTTTTGGGTATTTAGTCACATCCAATTAATCATAAAGTGGCCAAAAGTGTTAATAAGTGTGACCATATGGTGTTTTAAGTGAAGAAATGTGTGTTTTGTGTGACTATTGCTCATCCAATGGCCACATGAATTTTATGTTTGTGTGGCCTTTTCTAACATTTAGTCACGCAAAGCATGTTTCTTTTGGGTATTTAGTCACATAAGCAAACTGTGACCGAAAAGTGTTAATAATTGTGACTATATGAATCTTTTAGTCACATATAAGAAATCAATATATATCAAAACAAATTCTAATATATAAAAATATATTCAAAATATATTCAAATACAATAAAATTGGAATGTATATAAAATTGTAATGTCGTACATAATAATATTCTCAATAATTTAAAATATACGATAAACTCATCAACCACTTTTTCCACACACAAACAATTTTCCAATGGCAGATTTCCCCATTTTGAATGAACTCATGGAGGTTGCTGATTCACCAAATTTGAATGATCGTATGGCTATCTGGTTTGAACAAGAGGTTTCCCAAGAAGGGATTCTGAAGAAGCTAGTTCTTCAGTGCATTCAGCATCTGAAGACAGGAATCATGAAGTGTAGGGAGCTGATAGAAGAGAATGAAGCTCTGGGACCTCGGGGAATTGCGCTTGACTGTGAGGATGCGCTGACGAAAATCCAGTCGAGGCACACACACCAACTTGCCCAACTCATACAGATTGTTGGTGAAACAGATGAAGCTGTTCGTTTTAACCAAGATTTTGTTAAGAAAATGGCTGAAGATAATGCCTGAATTTTGGGTTTTCCATGGGGTTAGATAAAGGCGGTCTTTTGGGTGATAGTTTTGGGAATATAGGTTGCTAAAAAGGGTATGTAAATTAGATTTGATATAGTTGTTTATGATGTTTAACATACTTTATTAATGATAAAATATCATTTTGGTTATGTGTTGTTTAATCTGTTCTTGTATTGTGATATTGGGTGTATTTTAGTCTAATTAGTATCAACAAAACCAAACATCCCCTTATATCAGCAAAACCAAACAGCCCCTTGTATCAGCATAACTTTAATCAGCAAAACCAAACACCCCCTTGTATCAGCAAAAGCAAAGGCAATGGTTTAAAAAGATGTGTTGAAAATGCAAATACTTTAGCACAAAATCATAATGTATCACCAAACATCCCCTTGTATCAGTTAAACCAAACAGTCCCTTTTATCAGCAAAAGTTGTAACAGCAAAACCAAACACCCCCGTATCAGCAAAATTAGAGGCAGTTGTTTAAAAATACAGGTTGAAAATTCAAACGCTTTAGCAGTAAACAACAATGTATTAACAATGGTGTATTGTAACATCTTGAATTTTGACTTACCCAAGTCTAACTAACTTATGAAAGGCAACAAATTGTAAGTTACTATTGTGGTATGACTTGGGTAAGTCAAACCTATTAAGAAATGCAAAACGATTTCAAACACGATTACTTAAATAAGAACCCAATTTTTTATTCATCGATTTCATGTTCTCAAGAACTACAAATGTTTACTATCATCTAAACATACACTTAGCTAGACCTACAACTCTCCCTATTATCGTTTTCCTTCTTTTCCTTCCTTTCATTAAGATATTTAAACAAAATTTCCAGATTTTTAATCATTTCTCCCAAATCGTTAAACTTTGATAACAAGATGTCAGCCTCTTCCTTCTCCTTCTTAACACCCAAACCCTTTTTATTTGGGCAGTCTGCTTTCCTCAACGAACTCAACAAAGCCTTCCCCTTATCGTTTTGTGCCATTATAGTTTTTTTTGCTTTGGGTAGAATGTGTGTTGATTGTATTTTAGGGTTTAATGTTGGTCGTAGCCGATACATATATGGTTGAAGGTTGGGTTACATTTTAACTAGGTTGGGTCAAAAATATGAATGGTCTATTATACCCTCGAATGAAATCAAGAAAATTAGGTTTGACTATGCCAATCCTGGTCAAAGGACGATTTTGGCATTTAAAGGCCAAGGTTTCGACCTCTGGCGATGATAGAGCCGAGTTTTGTCCCATCACAAAGCGTTTTGCAAATTTTAGGGACCAACGGTGTATTTTAGTCTATTATCTATATCTGCTAAACGATTTAGTCCTTCTTATTTAATGTTAAGTATTAAAGCTTCAATTACTCTATGAAAATTGATGAGGGACGTCGAGTATACCAACCATCCTACAATTAAAACAAAAAGAATACAAAAACATCTTGCAGTTACAACAGAAAGGGATCTCATCTCAATTATATATATAACATATATGATCAAATACGATCGACGTAGGCATTATACATACACCACATCACCTGCATATCGATATGATCAAAGATCATAGTACCACTGAGTTTCGGCCCTTCACAAGACCATCGATGTAGGCTTCATTCACAAGACCAACGACCTCTTCCTCACTTAAACATCAACACCATATAATCCCAAATCTAGCAATAAATTTTTTTGATGCAGTCACGGCAGACAGCGGTTGTTGTATCGACCGGTGATACCAACGATGATCGTGGATGGTTGACGGCAGCTACATGTGGTAGCGACAACTACGGGTTTCACGGATTGTATAATTCATTTAGGGTTTTCTTGATTCTTCTTATTGTTTCTTGATATGATAAAAGAGATTAAATATATTTTGTGGGTTTCTCATTTAAGCTCTCAAGATCTATGTTTGTGTTGCGAATTGTGTTAATGGTGTGGGTTTCATCCATGGTTCGTGATGAAGTTGTGATTCGAAGTTCAAAACACATGAGCTATCATCTCATCCACGGTTCGTGATGAAACTGTGATTCAAAGTTTATGATTCGTGGATGTGGTTCGTGATTTGTGATATTGTTTGAGTTTCGAAAAATATATGATGAAATTGTGATTGTTGTGTAAAAGGTAAAAACAAAAAGAAAATGTATAAGACATGGTATATGAGTAAAAAATAAAACATTAAAGGGAAGTGTGATGTGAGAATTAGAGGCCCGTGTCAACCAAATAGCTAAAGAGTAGCACGTGGTCGGGGTTTGGAAAAAATATGAGTTGAAGTACGAATTATCTTAATTTATGAGATATCATCTTTTAATTAAGTTTAAATATTTTTATTTTACATCATTGAAATCATTTCATACAAAAGTTTAACAAATTAGGGGTGTTTATTTTATCCTTATTCCCTCTTAATTGATATAAATGTGAGACTTAAAATACTTATTCTTTCATTTGTAGATGATAAGGATTTAGCATGTTAGTGTTTATATAACAATCAAATAAGTGTTGTCGGCTTAACTTGACGCCCCAATTTTACCTATGTGGAGCTATTATAACCTTTAATAAGTGAACAAAACCGACTGACATGTTTAGTAGATTGGTCTTTGCAATAGTCATTAATGAACAAGTTAATCATTTTTTGTCTAAAAAGTTGAGTTTTTTTTTTTTGGTGCGATGGTGAAAATACATTAATCTTCAAAAGTTTACAACATAAAGAAAATCTGAAATTCCTTTGGACAACACCCGGCCAAAACAGAAACAACACAACAACAACTATATAACCGATATCTGATACTACTACTAAAATGTCAGAAAACTTTATTCTCGGACAGATACAGAGAAATCACATCACATCTACTTCCATTTTCACCATTAAGATGCACCATACCAGCTTGCTACATTTCTTTCACTTCTTCCCACCAAAATCACTCAACCTGCAACCACAATGATTAAAGTTGGAAAGAAGGATGGCATCACTAGAAACCCGTAACCATTCCAAACAAGGGCTATGCCAACCAACCTACATTTCCATCTCAAACAATGGCTTCAGTTGATTGAGAACGCACTCCTTGAATGAAGACCATCCATTACCTCCTATGACAATGTATTGGGTGGACCAAGAAGGCCCATCTTTCATTCCACTCTATTCCACCCATCATACATTGTCCGCCCAAGCCATATACCATTCACAGTGAAAATTGATCTAATTATGAATTCGAGTCTCAATACTTAGCTGATACTATGCTTACGAGTTTGATGTTAAAACAATAGTTTTTTAGCTCTTCATCGTGAGAAAAACAGCATATAGGTTGATCTAATCCTTCAAGCCATAGCATATAAAATCTTTAAGAACTAAACTGATTGACTTATATGTCACACACGCGGGTCATCATAGCAACTTGATTGGCACGATGTGATAGTCGTCTATGCCAAGGTGGGGTTATCGTCCGCAGCTGACCCACAAGGACATGAGTTCCGCGAATATGCCCATGGGATTAATCCCATGCTAGCTGGTCCTTACTGTGCCGCCCTAATTGTAGCAATTAAAAGAAGGCATAATCATGTGAACAGTGATCAAGTTTTGTGTGCTTGACTTTTATCTTACCTAGCTAACAATTTATTCATGTTTCTTATCAACGTAGTGTCTAAATTTAAATGCCCCTCATTTAATTGACTAACTTATCCGGCAAGCAAATATGTGTTTGTTTTTGTTTATATCAATCTTGTTTAACTTCTTGCCAATAATTTATACAGTTTCAAGAATAAAACTAACATTAACATATCAAAATAATATATTTAAACATTTAAACGTAAAATATTAGTTAAATTATCATAAAACGCTTTGACTAAATAAAGTTGAACTTAAATATTGGCTGAAACTGATATTTTACATTTCAGTAGTTATTTGTGTTGTTTTAATAACATGTATTATATTTAGCTTTATTATCGTTATTTCGAATAAGAAAAAAAATACCTAAAATTAGTATAAACTACTTAAAAGAAAAAGTTTCAGTAATGATGTGGTTACCAATACATAATATAATAGTTACACAATTACGGATTACCCATGGCATGTGTATCTATTTTGTATTCTATTTCACGAAAGATGAGATGATATCTCTCCCTGTTTACATCAACAAACTTGAACGTTACACATCTAGTTTCATTTTCAGTCTGTTAATTTTTTGGAATAAAATGTGTAATGTTCCTAATTGCTGATGTTCAAACTTTACAAATTTTCAATCTTTGGAACTTTAGAAACAAGCTACGTTCAACTTTAAGAGACGCCGGCGAGACAATATGATCTTCTGAAACGTTAAAACTTATTTGTTACAATAAAAATTGTAAATTAAATATTGATTGGTTCGATTGATTGTATATCCCAACAACCATTCCTAATTTCATCTCTTGGTATAGCTTTATACTTACTGGTTCTTTTGCTATTTTTAAAGAAACTGTGCTATTTACAGGAAAGTTTAACAGGTGTTAGAATAGCGGTTTTATTGAATAATATAAAAAAAAAGCTTGATTGATAATATTGGAGCAAAAGTTTTATTGTATGTTTATTGATTTTGCATTACTTGCCGGTGCTCTGCTCAAGCTACACTCAATGATTTAGGCTGAATTAGCTCGACTTGATAGGTCATCAAGGTTGGTCTCAAGCACGTCTCAATGAAAAGGTTTCATGATCTATAACTGAGCTAGGCGTAAAAGACAATTTAATATCAACCCTCAAAATTGTTAATTAATTAATAAAACGTACATCCACCATAATCACATTATCTAAAACTAACTTTGTAAATATGTTTTAGCTTTCAGAACTATAAAATCATGGTTAGGGTTGCATTTGTTAAAAGTTTTTTTTTTCTTGGATATCATGAGTTATGGAAATAAAGAATATGACCGAATAGTCATGCATGTCACTATTCCAGACTTCTTTGTAGTAATTAGTAATGAATATGACTGGTTAGATAGTGCAAGAATTAAGAGATCGAGGTAAATGAAGCTCAAAGTTGAGTCAAATTTACAAATGATTCATATATGGATACTAATAATAGTGAGACTTGAAAGTGATATCAAAATTTAATTTAAAGAATAACAAATGGGATTTGCTAACAAAAACTTTATGAGTTTTGTTTAAATCCAAAATAAAATTATTACTTTCATGAATACATGATTTCAACATATTCTTTAATTAACAATGTTTCTAAATTAAAACTATTATTTTCATAAATACATGATTTCAACACATATACTTAAAATGCATGAATACATGATTTCAGCACATATACTTAAAATAATGAATATGATTGAATAGTCATGCATGTCACTATTCCAGACTTCTTTGTAGTAATTAGTAATGAATATGACTGGTTAGATAGTGCAAAAATTAAGACATCGAGGTAAATGAAGCTCAGAGTTAAGTCAAATTTACAAATGATTCGTATATTGATACTAATAATGGTCTAACTGGAAAGTGATATCAAAAATTAATTTAAAGAATAACAAATGGGATTTGCTAACAAAAACTTAAAACCCTTTGTTTAAATCCAAAATAAAACTATTATTTTCATGAATACATGATTAAAGCACATATATACTTAAAATAACGAATATGACTGAATAGTCATGCATGTCACTATTTCAAACATCTTTGTAGTAATTAATAATGTATATGACTGGTTAGATAGTGCAAGAATTAAGATATCGAGGTAAATGAAGCTCAAAGCTGAGTCAAATTTACAAATGATTCATATATGGATATTAATAATTGTCAAACTAGAAAGTGATATAAAAAATTAGGGGTGCTAGGTAGGATATTTTTGAGGATGGGTAATGGTAAATGTAATGAAAAATAATGTTTGATGCTATATAATGGAATGACCCATTACTCAATAGTGGAGAATGAAGCATTACACAATAAATTGGGAGGAATGCTTTATTCTCCCTTTCTCCACTATTATCATTATCTTTCTCTTTACCTTTCTCGAGTTTAAACCAAGCACACCCTTAATGTAAATAATAGCAAATGGGATTTGGTAACAAAAACTTTATGAGTTTTGTTTAATTTCAAAATAAAACTACTATTTTCATGAATACATGATTTTAACGCATATACTTAAAGTAAATGAATATATGTTTCAACATATATACTTAAAATAATGAATATGACTGAATAGTCATGCATGCCACTATTTCAGACTTCTTTGTAGTAATTAGTAATGAATATGATTGGTTAGATAGTGAAAGAACTAAGATATCGAGGTAAATGAAGCTCAAAGTTGAGTCAAATTTACAAATGATTTATATATGCATACTAATAATAGTCAAACTGGAAAGTGATATCAAAAATTAATTTAAAGATAACAAACAGGATTTGCTAACAAAAACTTTATGTGTTTTGTTTAAATATATATACTTTAACTAACAATGTTTCCAAATAATACTATCATTTTCATGAATACATGATTTTAACACATATACTTAAAGTTTTAATAGGCTATGTATTAATATCAAGTTCTTGAAAATGTTTTTAGATAAAAGTAATATTAAAAAAAAAAACCCCCATTGTTGGAAATGTATATATTTATAAATACGTAAATGTCTGGATTCGAACTCGTGACCACGGGATTGCACACATTAGCGAATGAGAATTAAAGTTAAATAATTAATGTTAATGATTACGATTAATTATTACACATAAAGTCCGTCTAACGATCGTTAAGTATTTAACGGAAATGACTAACGACCGTTAAATATTAAATGGGAGAATATATGGTGAATATCTTGAAAATGGAAAAGATTTGTAATCCATTTTCTTCTCTTAGGGTGGCCGGCCAAGGGAGGCTTCTCCAAGCCCAAACCCTAACTTTTCCTCCAAGATATTTGATCACTATATAAACAAAGGCTAGGGTTTAGGGTTTTTTCATAACTTTGTGCATTGAATTAACCCTAGATCTTTCCTCTCCTCTCTCTTGCATATCTCGGCCGAACCCCCCTCCAAAGGGTGTTTTGGTTTTGTTTTTTCATAAAACAAGGACTTGTGTTAGATCTAGCAATCGCTTTAAATCGCGGTTAATTCGTGTGTACAAAACTGTGGTTGTAAGACACTATTCTTACACCTATTGGTTTGAGTTGTAAAACGGTAAGGGACAACTCTTTAAACCACTTCATCTGCTTTGTTCAAGAGACCTGACATTTGCAAGAGGTATGTTACGCATTTAATTCGGTTAATTATTTATTTGTTATGATCCTAAGTCTTCCGCTGTGTACTCTGTGTTGTCTACATATTTTATTGTATGTCATATATCATAAACTCAACAGTGGCATCATGAGCCTTGTATAACAAGTAATTAATTATTGAAAACACATAAATATAAATAAACATGATTGTGTTATTATTTGTATGCGTAGATCTAGGGTTTGCAAAACCTAAACCCTAATTTTTTAGGGCAAATCGCATAAAAAGGTACTCATCTTATGTCCAATTTCAATTAAAGGTACTATTCTTTTTTTTTTTTCTCAATTTAAGGTACCCGACTTTTTTTTTGAGTCGATTTAGGTTTTTTTTCTAACTTCCGTTAACTATTTCGTTAGTAAATTACATGTTTGGTCCTTGAGATTGTATAGGCATTTCATGTTTGGTCTATTTTCGTCCGTTTTCATATGCTTGCATACGTTTTCGTCCGTTTTTATACGTTTTCGTCTGTTTTTACACGTTTTCGTCCGTTTTTGCACGTTTTCGTCTGTCTTTGCACGTTTTCGTCCGTTTTTGCACGATTTAGTCTGTTTTTGCACGTTTCTGTCTGTTTTTACACGTTATCGTCCGTTTTTACACGTTTTCGTCCGTTTTGGCACGGTTTCGTCCATTTTTGCACGTTTTCGTCCGTTTTTGCACGTTTTCGTTCATTTTTATATGTTTTCGTCTGTTTTTACACGTTTTTGACCGTTTTTGCACGTTTTCGTTTGTTTTTACACGTTTTCATCTGTTTTTGCACGTTTTTGTCCGATTTGACACGTTTTTATCTGTTTTTACACGTTTTTGTCTGTTTTTATACGTTTCAGTCCATTTATGCACGTTTTCTTCCGTTTTTGCACGTTTGCGTCCGTTTTTGAACGTTTCGGTTCATTTTTGTCCGTTTTTACTTTCGTCTATTTTTACACGTTTTTCTTCCGTTTTTCACATAAACGTGTAAAAACGTGCAAAGAAACGTGTAAAAACATGTAAAAAGGTGCAAAAATAGACGGAAACGTGTAAAAACAAACGAAAACGCGCAAAAACGGACAAAAACGTTTAAAAACAGATGAAAACATGTAAAAATGGACGAAAACGTGTAAAAAACAGATGAAAACGTGCAAAAACGAACTGAAACGTGCAAAAACGGACGAAAACGTGTAAACACGGAAGAAAACGTGCAAAAATGGGCGAAAACATGTAAAACAGATGGAAACTTGTAAAAACGGACGAAAACGTGTAAAAACAGACAAAAGCGTGCAAAAACGGACGAAAACGTGTAAAAACGAACGAAAACGTGGAAAAACGGAAGAAAACGTGTAAAAACGGACGAAAACGTGGAAAAACGGACGAAAACGTATGCAAGCGTATGAAAACGGATGAAAATAGACCAAACATGAAATGCCTAAACAAACTCAAGGACCAAACATGTAATTTACTAACGAGATTGTTAGGAATTGGAAATTCCATAAGTGAAGTGTCGGTCACCCCAAATATTATCTAGCATAAGTTAGCTCGTAGACATATTGTTTATTACGTTATTTAGTAGTTTATTAGTTAGTTTGTAGCGTAGTTTAGTATAGTGCAACACCGTGGAGGAAGGACGGGTCTTTACCCACTGTATGCCTGATCCACAGTCCGTTAGGAGGACGTATTCATTGTAACTATAAATACCCCTTCCATCCATGGAAGGGGTGGTGCTTGGAATCTAACCTTTCATATTTTGTTCATCAAGTCTCTACCAAGAAAACACCCAACTCTCTACTTTCTCTCTCTAATGGCTAACATGTATTTCCATCATCCAAGACCTCCCGAATCATCAAACACAATAAATATTTCGATCCTACATAGTCTGATATGGATTTTAATCTATATGTAGTTCATCGAGCCAAAGAGTTGATCCGTTTGAGAAGTGACAACTGATCCATTTTAATCTTTATAATGGCTATATGTCATGTATTAAGTATTTAATGTTAGTTTTTGTTATTTAAGCTACATAAATGGTCACGTATATTATAAAAAAAACTTAATGTATTTAGTGCGCCTCGTATTCATGAATCCCGCGCATTCATGAATCCCGCGCCTTGGTATGCGCCTCACCTCGAGGCTTTTTGGTCCCCTTCACGCCTTAGAGTACCTTGAGACTTTCAAAACATTGGTTCCTTGGATTAAATTCTTTTACCTACGTCCCAATCTTGCAAGTCCAAGAAAAACATTCATTTTAGCGATACATATTGTGAAGCACATATGGTTAATACTTTTACATGTTCTGTTTTAGCGATACATCTAACTATTCACATTCACAAAACATTCATTTAATAGCTTTCCAAAAATATAGCATAATATATGTTAGTTCACACTTTTTTTTTGCATAGCTCTTTTCTATACTTTGGTTCTTACACATCGTACTTAACAAGTGTGAATGCTATACATCAAATTCCGTGTCTTCTCTGTATACACATATTAGGTTTTCTACTGTAAAATTTCCCCATTTTGTTCGATTATTTTCTCGATAAAAACTAGGGTGACAATATTATAATATATTGCGTTGAAATCTCGGAACATGTATATGGACGAGAATATATGGTGGTGAAAAGTGTTGGTATCTAGCAGGTAAAACCATTTTCAGCTTTAGATGAAGAAAAATGGTTCAATGATAGCATGTTTTGAAATTAATTTTTTCAAATTTTTATGATGTTTGGATTCAGTTTGTTTTTTTATTGATCCTCTTATTTATTTGGATTTGAAAAGGCCAATTTACAAACTTCTGCTAATGGTGGACGCAGGTTAAGGATAGCCAAAACATGGACCAAAAAGAGCATAAATGTTGGTTTTTTATTTAAAAGGCATATCTATAGCTCTTTTTCAATTTTCATAGTTTGATTCCGTTTTTAATTTAATTAATCATATTATTTTGAAATAAACCTCAGTTAATTAATCATTCACCTATGAATTGGTAAACTTGTATTAGTTATAAACCCATTACAATTTAAAATGGGTCAAGTCCGACAATATACCAGAAAAGTTGATGTCTATGATATTTTACATCATGCATAATATATGGGTTTTGTCAAGGATGCAAAAGATTAAGATGAAGGTAAAGTTTTGTATACCCTATACAATCCCAGAATCCACCCAAGAAAAGTTTCAATTGAGCTTTTGAGATTTTGTATTAGACTATGTGCTATATTTCAAGTTTAGGATCATTTTAAATCTGTTTATGTAAGAAAGAAAGCCAAGAGTTGTGGAAGAAATCAAGATCCTAAGTACCAAATCATACAATACTAACTTTGAATTTGACTTATTTGCAGATGCAAAGTCCTATATAATTTAGAAATAAAATGCACACATTCTATATTCAGAATCTGTGAAACCGCAACCCAAAGCAGCTACATGAGAGAAGCAACATTGTATTGATACAACAGGTTCCTAATATGATGCAAACCTAGCAAGAAGATATAACATAGCCACCATTCAGTTTAAGATAAATTGGCTCATCAATTGGAAGACATGTTTTTACATAAATTGGTGGGTTAATTCCATATATGTCCAATTTAAACCTGGAAATACCTTATTTACCCAATCAAATTTCATAATGTCATATATACCCAACTAAAGTATCATATTTTTCATATTTACCCATTTCATAATAAAACTAATTTAAAATGAAATTACATCATTATAATCCCAATTCTACCCTTTAAGAATATAAATAAATAAGTATGATTCGTCAAATGTTTAGTACATGATATGCAAGAAAATGATTTAAGAACTTATAATTGAAAATTGTTGTTACTTATTTGAAGATTCCAAGACTCCAAGATAATAATTTAATCAAACACTGGTTTTGTGATACTTGCTACTTTCGTGTATGATATACTGTAATTGGGTACCATGAATGGAAACACTTGCTACTTTTTTTGGCAAAGGGTTTGAAATGGAAATTAAATTATAGAAAACTGGGAATGGAAATGTATAAGCTAAACACATAGATATTTCGTCCTCATGAGTCATGCAATGTAAGGTTCACACTACGATTAACTTTCAATCTCCTAGTCAAAAAATTGCCCTAAATACAAATGATTTGACATTACAAAAGATCAACCAAGGCAATAGAATAGTTGCAGAAGTAGAAAACCAAGCAAACTTTATAGAATTTTAGGGTATAATGGGAATTTAATAATGAAAATACATTTTTAAATAGATTTTGTAATCGAATGGGTATATATGACAAATATGTTGTTTTAGTTGGGTATATATGGCATTATAAATTTTAGTTGGGTAAATATGACATTATAAGTTTTAAATTGGACATATATGGAATTAACCCTAAATTGGTCTCTAATTCTCACATCACACTTCCCTTTAATGTTTTATTTTTTTACTCATATACCATGTCTTATACATTTTCTTTTTGTTTTTACCTTTTACACAACAATCACAATTTCATCATATATTTTTCGAAACTCAAACAATATCACAAATCACGAACCACATCCACAAATCATAAACTTTGAATCACAGTTCCATCACGAACCGTGGATGAGATGATAGCTCATGTGTTTTGAACTTCGAATCACAACTTCATCACGAACCATGGATGAAACCCACACCATTAACACAATTCGCAACACAAACATAGATCTTGAGAGCTTAAATGAGAAACCCACAAAATATATTTAATCTCTTTTATCATATCAAGAAACAATAAGAAGAATCAAGAAAATCCTAAATGAATTATACAATCCGTGAAACCCTTAGTTGTCCATGTATCACCAGTCCACGATCATCGTTGGTATCACCAGTCAATACAACAACCGCTGTCTGCCGTGACCGCATCAAAAAGTTTTATTGGTAGATTTGGGATTATATGGTGTTGATGTTTAAGTGAGGAAGAGGTCGTTGGTCTTGTGAATGATGCCTACATCGATGGTCTTGTGAAGGGCCGAAACTCAGTGGTACTATGATCTTTGATCATATTGTTGGTTTATGGATATATTTAATATGTGTATGACCGGATTCGAACTCGAGACCACGGGATTGCACACTTTACGTATGAGACTCGATGTTTAAATAATTAATATAAAATATTATGTTTAATTATTAAATTCACATAAACCCTAATTAGGTTGATTGAAGAAGTTCTTGCAATTTGGAAAAGGTATGTTACGCTTTATTTTTCAGTTAATTAATTGCTATTATATTCCTAAGTCTTCTGCTGTGTACTATGTGGTGTCATACATGTTATTATTGTATATCATGTTTCTTTACCTGAACAGTGGCATCACGAGCCTTGTATAATGAGTAATTAATTACTGAAACACATAAAATGAATAAATGCATTGTGTTATTTTTTTGTATGTGTAGATCTAGGGTTTGCAAAACCTAAACCCTAACTTTTTAGGGGGGGAGTATCTTCTATGCCCTAATTAGGGTTTTGTAAACATTTGTTTTTAATTGGATTAGAAAACCCTAGGTTGCATGCAATTTTATGTGTATTAAATTGCGTAATTCTTGTTTAATTGCATTAATTGTTAAGTGTGATTTATATCCATGATAAATACATGCATGTTTTGTCATGGATATACTTTTATTGTATGTTTTACTTGGTTAAGTGATATACACTAAATTTTTGATAGATCTAAAATTGGGGAAGACCTCAATCATTATTATTAAATCAATTATGTGCTATATGTTTTAATTTTGACTTACGCAATCGATGAATCGATGCATGTGGCTCACCTTGTACATAGCTGAAAACGGGTGAAAGTCTTAATTAAATATATACATATTGACAGATCTAGAATTGATTATTAATAGGATCTATCAAAAAGGTTTGCATGTGGCTATTTGATATGCATGACTTATTATTATGTTATGCATTCATTGTTTATTTGTTTATTTTTAAATACTTGCTTGTTTGTTATGTGTAACAAGGGTATTTTTACAAGAAAAATAAATTGACCTAAACAATGGTGAAACATGTATTTTTAAGCATAGTAATCATAATCGTTTAATTGATTGATTTTTTGCACAAAATAGTTAGAACGGCTCACCCATTAATGACAAACTGTGTGATGGGTACAAGGAGGGTACGCATTAAATTGTGACCCTAAAGATGAGGGTTTTTTAATATGCTTCGCGCTGACCTGATTCTCCGCTCGTTTGTGCGTCTTAATGGAGCTACCAAGTATTCCTATATGTGTGCATAAAATCTTAAGGGTGAATTACTTTAATTTCTACGCGCCACTTTTGTGGTAACTGTCCGAATAACTTGGGTCTTATGACTCATGCAGTAGTAGGATATAGTGGTAATTAAGGTGATTCTTTAATTGGTTATCCAATACCTCGATTAAAGTTTGATGATGAAAAGCTTAAATCATTAAAACAAGGATATAAATGTTTTAATAAAAACTATGCTACGAAGATGAATGCATGACATCTTTGTACATATTTGATTTGACATCAAAATTATTACCCTTTAATTTGAGTTATATGCCATCCAGCGAAACGAAAACACCTAAGATTACCTTTTATTTGCGTGAGAACGTGACTTAAATCGTAATCAAAGGGTAAAATGTCCACGTGTCGTGAGAATGGGCATGGACGATTTTGCAGTTTCTTAAGTTGGACAACTTAATTGAGTTAGGCGGTGAGAACTGGCAACTCAAGGCATAAGATGGGATAAAACATGTTTACATGGCAATTGAAATTGGCTATATGTAAATCCCATAAATCTAGGAATTGCAATTGAAATTGGCAATTGAGCAAAAGCTCTACCACTTTGTATAAGGTTCATTACTAGCAGATCAACTGACGTGATGAGATTATGACAATTTGGATCCTAGTTTTCAATAATATTTAATTGGTTATATGAATTTGAACCTTTGGTATTTAATTGTTTACTGAAAAGGAAAATTATCAAAATACTAATTATGGTTTTTTGAACTTTTTCTGTAGATGGCTCATCAACCTGAAAACACTATGAGCTTAATGAGTTCTGCTTTCAAAGATATGATTGGAAGAGACAAGCTGACTGGCCCTAATTTCAATGATTGGCATCGTGCACTTAGGATCATCCTTCGTGTTGCCAAAAGACTTGATATATTGACTACACCTCTGCCTAATTCTCCTCTCGACACGGCTACTGCTCTCGAACAAGAGGAGTATCGTGTTGAATATGAGAAGCATAATGATGTGGCGTGCCTACTGCTTTCGGGGATGTCTGCTCAATTGCGAAAACAATTTGAGCACTATCCGCCTATGAGCATGCTAGATGAACTCAAACGTATGTTTGAGAAGCCACCTGCAGCTGAACTGTATGAACTAATTGAAAAGGTTCATGGCTGCAAGCAGGAGGTTGGCAAATCTGTCTCCGACCACGTCCTTGAGATGAAACATCACTTGGACCAACTAGAGAAGCTCGGCTGTGGTTACTCCAACGATGTGTGTGTCGGCCTCATCAATCACTCCCTTAATCAGGAACGATTTGGTGATTTTGTGCGAAATTTTAACATGCATTGCACGGGGAAGACAATGAATGAGTTACATGCAATGCTTGTAGACTTCGAGAAGAGATTGCCATAGAAGGCTCCTACACCTGCTGTACTAGCAATACAAGGTGGTAGGGTGAATAAGCCAAAGCCGCAAGCAGATAAGAAAGGGAAAGGAAAAGGAAAGGGGAAACAAGTTGTCATCCCACCAGCTCCTAAGAAGAACCCTGCAAAGAAAAAGGAGAATCCTAAGAAGGATTTAATTTGCCACCACTGCAACTCACCAGGTCACTGGAAGCGGAACTGTCCAGTTTATCTGAATGAGTGCCTTCAGAATAAAAATAAGATGGTGCCTAGCTCATCAGGTATTTTTATGTTTGAATTATTTTCTTTTCCTCATAAGCAAAATTCCTGGATATATGATACAGGATGCGGTACTCACATCTGTAATACATCGCAGGGACTTAGAGGAGCAAGGAAGCTGACCTGTGGAGAGAGATACTTGTACGTTGGAAATGGAAAGCGTGCAGTTGTCGAAGCCATAGGGACTTTTGATTTAGTGTTGCCTTCGGGCTTAATTTTGGAACTAAATAATTGTCATTATGCACCCTCCATTGTTAGGGGTGTTATTTCAGTTTCTTTGTTAAAAGATATTGGTTTTGTGCACACTTTTACCAGTTATGGAATTTCAGTTTCTTTAAATAATGTTTTTTTTATTTTAATGCAATTCCTATTCTTGGTGTGTTTGAAATTGATATGGATGGTTGTGTATCCAATGAAAATAATTCGTTGTATAGCATTAGCAATAAGAAGAGCAAGTTGAACTGTGACTCTTCTTATCTTTGGCATTGTCGCCTTGCCCATATAGGCAAGAAACGCATGGAAAAGCTGCAACACGAAGGGCTTTTACAAACGGTCAATGATGAATCATTTGACAAATGCGAATCTTGCATAGCTGGGAAGATGACAAGGAAACCTTTTTCACCACAAGTGGAAAGGGATTATGATCTACTTGGATTAATACACACTGATGTGTGTGGTCCACTTAGACATGTGTCAAAACGTGGTGCTACCTACTTCTTAACCTTTACGGATGATTTCAGTGGTTATGGTTATGTTTATTTACTTAAACATAAACATGAAGTCTTTGAAACATTTAAGGTTTTCAAAAGTGAAGTAGAATTACAACTCGGTAAGAAGATTAAAGCTCTTCGATCTGATAGAGGTGGTGAGTATATAAGTCAAGAGTTCAAAGATTATGTTAATACAAATAAGCCGTAAAAACGTTTATTTATATTTTACGATCTTCTAATGTTTTGTCAATAACAAACGTAAAATCATTTTAACGAAACAAATAAAATACATAAATGGTTTGAACTAATAGTTTATAACATATTCACATTTTCACATAAAACACTAAAACAAGTATAAGTGATTTTATGATTTAATATTACATATGTACAACAACTAGTGTTTACATATTTGGGTAAAATATACACATAACTAGTATGTAGTATATTGGGTAATATAAATGGGTAGAAACTTAAGTATCATAACCCATTGGGCAAATACATTGAATGTAGTTGGGTACAACCCAAAGCCCATGACCCATGGAGCTTGACCCATAACCCATTGCATGACATCATGCTTATATCATATATGGATAATATCCATAACCCATGGTATTGACCCATACCCAATGTCTAGATACATTGAACCCTTGGTGAGCACTCAAAAGAATGTCTAGATACATTGAACCCTTGGTGAGCACTCAAGAGATACATTGTATCTAGCTAAAGAAAACCATGGATCAACCCATAACCCATGACCCATGACCCATAACCAAAAATACCCATGGGTAAAGAGGAGCGTTCCACGGATCCCTGGCTTTGTGCTAGCCGGATCCCAAGTGGAAGGGATCCGTGGGAAACAGTAGAGAATTTTCTCTATAAATAGAGAGCCATTTCTTCCTTTCTTTTTACCACTTCACATATACTCTCTCCAAGTTTTATATCTCTCTAACCTCAGATCCAAGAGATCTATGTAGTTTGTCTTTTGTTTTTGTGTGATCTTCTAGGTTCCTCTTAAAGGAGAGATCACCACTTCTTGAAGACGTGCAAGCTCAAGTCCATGAGTTGCCATGCTTCGTCATCATCAAGACAACGAAGGTTCTCTTGTTGATCGTTCTTCCTTTCTCCATAGATGTTGGGTCAAAGGCATTAGTGAAGGATGCCGAAAGTGTCAAGACGAAAGCATTAAGTGAAAGGTGCTTATCGTTCATGTCAAGAGCATTAGTGAAGAATGCTATAGGTGTCAAGACGAAGGCATTAGTGAAGGGTTCCAAGCGTTGTGTCAAAGGCATTAGTGAAGGATGCCGAAGAATCAAATCAAGTAGCATTTGGGAAGAATGCCTAGGTCGTATAATCGATGAGGTGCATCGTTATACATATAAGTATTTGTTTATTTACAAGGATGGTGATATCCTTGATGGTGTTGTAACAAGGAGTAGATCTCCTTGAGATTAGGTGTTGTGTCGTGAAGGGTAGTAGTGCCTCCATAGTAATGGAACTAGGTGCTTAGCCTAGTACCTAATAAAGGGTAGGCGACGTTGTGATAGGATTAGTTCTCCTAAGGTGTGAAAGAACTCGGTGGTTAGCCTAGCACCGTATAAAGTGTAGGCGACGTTGTGTTAGGTGTGGTTCGCCTTGGTGTGAAAGAACTCGGTATTTAGCTTTGTACCGGAAAAAGGTTAAGCGACGTTGTGAAGGCTTCTCCGCCATAAGGAGATTGGTGTAGTGCTTACGAACTCTCGAGTAGGTGACTCGGGGAGTGGAGTAGGGCAAGGAAGGTGTCCTTGTAGCCGAACCACTATAAATAACTTGTGTCGTGTGGTAGGAACATTTATTTGT